>OW388290.1:16373429-17660756 GCA_936450465.1 Gibbula magus | reverse complement strand
TCTCTCTCTCTCTCTCTCTCTCTCTCTCTCTCTCTCTCTCTCTCTCTCTCTCTCTCTCTCTCTCTCTCTCTCTCTCTCTCTCTCTCTCTCTCTCTCTCTCTCTCTCTCTTGCGTAATCGCAATGACCGGTTTGTTGTGTAATAGCTCGCCCATCCGTTAATTAGCGTTGATCCGAATGAATACACACCTAGTATGTCCACAGACGTAGTCAACAGTAATCATAGTCATGGTCTAGTGTCTTGAGTATCCATTTCCTGTTTATTGTTCCAGCAAATAAAAATCAAAAGTTATTGGTTTGAGTAAACTTAATTTCAAACAAATCTATTCAGAGAACAGGAAGATTTTCTGGATAACAACTTCTTAATGTGAAAATACACGACGTTTCGGAGTACATACTAGCTCCTTCATCAGGTGGAATGTACGTGATGAAAGAGTGAGTATGTACTCCGAAATGTCGTGTATTTTCACATTAGAGACATCCAGAAAATCTTCCTGTCCGTATGTATACCACTTCTAAATGCCCTTCAAAGACCTAAATCTATTCAGTTAAATCAGTATCATTTATGTTCGTGTTGTGTAGTGATAGTAATGGGAACTATTTACGTACCCATGAATCCCATTGTCACATTATCACAATGACTCTTACAATGGCACTTTGAGTAATGGTCAGTAGTTAAAATAACACCAATACTAATGTTTGCAGTTTTATAATCATCCATTTAAAGCGGTCCGGGTTGGGGAGTTGAAGTGGAAATGACTACTGCAAATGCAATACACACAGCGGCTTCTGATATGTGAAGTTGAATTTGTCCGGTATCCGTCGAATGTTTAAAACTTGACTGTGCTGACGGTGACCAATAGACTCACGCTTGATTGATTTTGTGCTCCTGGTTGAATCAGAGAGTGACAGGGATGATTTGCATTGCATTTGCATTCATCATTATAAACACTGTTGGAATGTCACGGTTTGTTAATTAACAGAAAGGGGCGGTACGGCTACTAATATAATTGCAGGCACTCTCTACTTCCTTTACTTAGCCCAACTGATAAAGTAATTTACTTAATGCAAAATGATAAGCTCAGTAAATCTTTAGCCGCTACTATTAGTAAAATGTTACACAAAACTGTAAAATATGTTAGTATTTGTATCTTCATATGTTGTATTTTATCATATATTGTTTTAAGAATATATGTATATAAGTATAATTTATGTATGTTTTTGTACGAGAGAATGAATTTGAGAGTATGGAATGAAACCGATGGGCGAGGATGTGGGGTGTATACGACGAATGTTGCTCTGAATGGGGACGGGAGTGAATAGGATTATTTTATATGGTGTTTGAATGAGATAATGTGTTTGGATAATGGATAATGGTTGTCTTTATTCTCGTGTGAATTGATATATGATTATCGTGTCTCGTAAGCCTGAGGACTGGGTGCTGTTTTTTTTTTTATAATCATGGTTTTTTATGTCAATATTATTTATAATACGACATGTGACACGTTAATATAGTATTAGTATTCTTCTTCTAATGGCCCACTCACTGTTAGATTGTTGACAGCTGTTAAGGGGTACATGCAAAGTCTATATTAAACATTTTCTTAATCATTTGATTTGTTTAACATTTCGGCCGCTCTCTCAATACGATACACTGTTTATCCAAAACATCTTACGTTTTGAACGGATATTATTAATGAATAGCCTTTTCACACACATGACCCTCCCCTAAATACATATATTGAGTTTATAGATATGAAGTAACGTTTTGGATAGACGTTTCCACAGTATACTCTCCTATAAAATATTCACTTTAATGAAATGTTGACTCTTGAAATATTTATTTGCGTTGTCGAAGTATATATCTAATGACTTTTTTAAGTTGAACACTAATGTCTGGCTAAAGGCGAGTGTTTCAAATAGTACCGGTAAGTGTAAGTGCTATTGCCCACAATACATCGGTCACCATGACTGATTATTTATACACAACTGATTGCAGGTTACATATATATAAAGATAGAACAATTGCAATATGACCATGCAACTGCGGTTTAAGTGATATATCAGACTTTTATTGACTCTCAGAATACTCTACTGTTGAACAAGCGTCCACTCGGTATTACGTAACATGAGTATTCGATCAACTTATTAAGGCCGACAGGTAATTAATTACCGGTACAATGCCCCTGCCCCCTGTGTGACGAGAACGCCAATACAGTAAGATTTCGATAGAGTGACCACATGAGCACTTATATGTTTCCGATCTGTGTGCATTACACTGCAAATTCATCTGCGATCAGATGACATTCTCGACCAGGAAAAATAGCGCTAGTTATTGAGAATGTAAATGTAACAAACGTAAATTATGTAACTTTGAGATAATGAATTTATTTTCTTTTTGTTACAGGCGAACATTTATAATATGCCTAAGAAAATCATGTAGGAATTGCTGACTTTTAAGAGATTGACTTTGGTGATTGGAAACTATTCATTGGCTTATATCCTTATATAATGAAGGAAACATGTTTCTAAATCCATCTAAATTTGTGACGTCTTTGCCTTTCTGAAAGGTTTAACACTTTCAACTGGACATCAAAGGCTGATTGTTTCGATATGTCCAAACCCATGGACATCACAACTAGGTTGATGGTGGTGCATTCTATGTGAGACCCAAAAAATCGTCACAGCTTTGACAGTTATTAACTAGTTATACTCATGTGTATCAGATGCATACTGAAATATTGAATAAACATCACATTTTATTAGACATATTCCAAGCAAAAGACATGTAGTGATTTTGACAAATGAAGTAACAAAATTAATTTAATGCCATAATATAATGATTTAACGATCTTTAAGCAGCGTTCGAAATAGCTGCCTGCCCGCCTGCCAATTGCTGGTTGCTTTCCGATCGGGCTTGGAGGAAATATTACAAGCAAGCCCGACTGGCTTGTTGGAATTTTGGGCTTATCTATAAGGGACTTCCAAAGACTTGAGTGATAAAAACATTAATTAGAAGTTTACTATTAATTATGAAATTTTAACTTTTGAATCGTTCTGTTTAAAGTCGGGAGTTGGAAATTTACTTCCTTGTTCTAACATAGATTGTCACAATAGCTTCTCAGTAGCTCAGTAGCACTTCTTCGATCTGTAACTATACTATATGCAATAATATGGAAACAATTTTATATTGAAATCATGAAATACCTGAAGCTGAAAACTTAGCAATTTTACAATGCAGTATTCTATAATAAACACAAGAAAGAGCCGTTTGTCCGGGGTTGTAAGAATTTGAAACTTGATGCGCTTGTTGGTTTAAACATATTTTATTCATCATTGAACTTTATTGGCAAACAAGCTGAGAAGTATATAAGCCGCTCCAACATTACAAAGGTGAATTCAACAAATTGAATTCAGTCAAACCATTCTCATGTCAAACCACAAGGCTATGTACAATCACAACATAACCAATTATTAATAAATTTATTTTGCATACCAATGTATCTAAAGATAACATTTGTTCAATTTTAATTGTTATCAAATCAACAAGAAACGATGATGGAGAGGAAAACTGATTGTAAAATTGCTAAGTTTTCAGCTTCAGGTATTTCACGATTTCAATAAAAAATTGTTTTCAGACTATAACCATTTTTTTAGTATAATGCATCATTTCTTAAAAAGTAGTAGTGTGAACACGCACGTAGATAATGTGATGTGTCTAAACTATTTGACCCGTATGAACAGGGTGGATTGTTTGAAATATGTCTTTCACATTTATGATAGTTTAAATCACTGCAGCCTAAACGGAGCCTACAATGAGTAATTTAACAAAAACGGCTTCTACAATTTAGAACAAATCCAAATAAGTATTCACATTGTTGAGTTCTGATTGTATCATTTTGATGTCATTTGGTAATGCATTCAAAAGGTCTACTGTACTAGGTAAACATATTTTGAACAAGTTTCTCAATTCGTACGAATTGTCGGTCGAAACGCAGTCAGGGACGAGGTTACATATTAGAAATTCGCTGCTTTGCCGTTTATCATTTTATGAAATGAGTTCATATTGTACATGTTTTCTTTCAACAAGCGGAATGAAATATGTTTCAGTATATAGTTTATTAGAACGTGTGCCTCATGTTGCCCTACAGATCGTCTTAATGCATCTAATTGTATTTTTTAAAGATTTGTCATTTGAGCCTGAGTACAGTTATTCCAAACATGACTACAAAAAACGTTACAATGAAGGACTGATCCATAATGTGAAGCGATTTTGTAATAATCTGCGTAATAATTGATATTTCAAACTTCTTAAGCAATTTATCATGGGAGTAACTCTACATCTACAACACTGTTAAAGTGATCAGCCCAGTTAGCATCCTTTTGAAATATAAAACCTAAATGTTTATGTTCTTCAACTTCAGTTATAGGAGTCCCTTGCATATATAACTGAGGTTTGGGACTGGCGACCCGCTTTTTGACTAAATTGAATAGTTTCTTTTTTTCCGGGTTAAACTTTAACTGGCATTTATTTGCCCACAACGATGTTATTAGTAAATCTTCGTTCAGACTGCAGCTGTTAGCTGATAAAACCTGATCTTCAATTATTATATACAATGAACTGTCGTCAACAAAAAGACGTATGTTACAATCAATGATATCAAGAAGGTCACTAATATATATTAGAAATAACAAAGGTCCTGAAACTTATCCTTGTGGGACACCGGGCAAAACAAGTTAAAATTTGGATTTATAACCGTTGATGACTACCTTCTGAACTACGAAACTACGAAAACTCTGTCACAAAAGACAGCTCTTACTTCTTCACCCATATCTAAAGCACTACAAATTGATGCAATGAAATACTACAAATCTAGTAACTGGTAAGTTGTAGAGAATCGCCTGGAAGTCCGGCTAATTTCATAGTAGTAAATTTGTATGAACTAAATAATGTGTTCTTTCTATTATCACTTAAAACTTTGAGGGCTTGCTAAGCTTGATGAGGGCTTGTAGGATTTTGAGTTAACAAGCCCTGTTGGCTTGTTACATTTTAAAACTATTTCATACACTGTCTTTAAGTGTGCTGTGTATTAGAAAGTCCCTGGTCTTACATAATGTAAATGAAGCAGCGGACGTCACCCTTCACTGGCCATGGGAATTCGCTAGTTGATGTAATTACAGGTGGCGGGAATGGCCATTAACTAATTATCATGTACCCGCCCTCACTTAATTGTTTGTGTATCTCCCACCAGACCATTAGGGGTGGCCAACATTCGTTCAAATGTTCTTATAGATCTAACGCACAGTATTATATAACATGCGATATTAGAAAGGCAGTAATGAAACTTCAATTATCATGTATATGTACGTACTGTAACAGTTTGTCGATTATCGTATCAATGTACATAGGCAATCATACATGATTATCGTATTGTGTTCTGTATAAATCAACACAGAAAACACATACATACGCTGTTGGAAAAAGTTATTTAGTAGCTCCAAATGTAAGGTTGTGATGTATGATGTCATTAAAAGGTACATCCATTGTGTTTCATAAATGTTCATTTGCTTTAATACAAATTCACTTAGCTTGCATATTCATCCCCAGTCGCCAAACATGTCATAATTACTAGTTTCCAATTAAAAGTAACATCATTATGCATGTGCAGAAACCGAAAGTGCACGTCCTATTTACATGCACATGCAGTAGTTATATGACCTATAGAACATTATCAACCCAAATTTGTTATTTTGTCTGGTTTAAATAAGATTCCAAAATTACGTTTGACTAATTGGCGCGCGCCACACGAGGTGCATTGTCCGGTTTTCGATCAGAAATCGATACTTTTACCTTCATATTGTCAATATACTAAGTCGAGTATCATCAAAATGGTAGTTTTTGGTAACAGTTGTTACTTCTCGATAAAATAAGATAATTTATAACGTTTGTCATATTTGACCCCAACAACACAATGGATGTACTTTTAAATCTGTCAACTTCAACATAGAAACTTTCACAGAAATATTGATATAATAAATAGAATATCTGTCAATTCTTGACAAATACCATGTTCAACTCATCTCGGTATTGTATGATAACTTGAAAATATGTATGCTTTCAAATCATTTATTGCAATATGAATACAAAATACAAAGTGTAGCAAGCGATGTTTATGTAACTACATGGACATTTAGATATCATCACATCAAACAACCGAACACAATATTTGAAACATAATATATGTTGTTAATAGTTAAATATCATAAACAATGTCATGACATCTGCTTGTCTATTTTACTTGAATTTCAAACTGTCCTGTAGCAAACCTATCAAACTTTTACCACGCTGTATTTACGCTTACTTTATGCAACATTGTCAACTGAGAATTAAAAACAAAAAACATGTAAATTGTTCATTAAGCTCTCAAATAAAATTTGAAATGAACCAGTATGTATGCAGTACAGTACTATATAATATAATTACCATCACTAGTCATCCTGTGAGGAGCCAAGTCGCGCTCTTAAAGGTTAGATGAAATGACATATGGTCACTTTCGGATTCGTTGAAAAGGGGTTTCAATTTGACAATTGCTAGATTTTAAATTTTTGAAATCGACCCATAAATAACTTATATACGGCTTTTTTTTAAAAGTGCCCAATTAAGCCCCGGCGACCAGAATGAAAATGGGCGGGGGTGGTCACTGAAGCGTATCGGGCTGTGACGTACGTGAAGGAGCCTCTACATGGCCGCTAATCATAATTTAACGCGTTTTCCCCACTTTTAAACTGCCCATATAAGACAGAAAACTTCATCAAAACAACCCAAATTTTCGATAAACGGATTACTAAACTATTCAACTAGCGATTTTATATGGTTACAACAACCGGGGCGTGCTTTATTAGAGTGCATTCTGCGCTTTTGTATAGTATGTTTGTACCAATTAATCGCGGAACTAGAAGGGAAGGTATGACAGTTCAAGTGACACTGAAACAAGGGAAGAAGATTATCGCGGGAATCGGGTGAACAGAGATTAAGTAGCATCAATTGATCAAAGTATGTTGAATAATCGGCATGTTAATTTTGTTTTGTATGTATTAATAAATAAATATATATGGTAGGTATAACTTCATATACACTGAACGATTGACTGTTCAAACAAGCGAGACAACGTTGCAGATTTGTAGCAAACCTATTAAACTATTACCACGCTGTATTAACGCTTACATTATGCAACATTGTCAACTTAAAATTAAAAACAAAACACATGTAAATTGTTCATTAAGCTCTCAAATAAAATTTGAAATGAACCAGTATGTATGCTGTACAGTACTATAGTATCTAATTACCATCACTAGTCATCCTATGAGGAGCCAAGTCGCGCTCTTAACGAGCTTAATGGAATATGCTAGCCTGGATATTCTGGGATAAGTGTGTATTGCAAGGGGGCAGTTTGTTTGGGTATTACCATAAACCAATTAAAAAATACGTATATATGTGTATTGTCGCCAATACTGTTATTTCAATCGGAGTATTTTGACACGTGTGTAGTTGACTCAGAGATACACACATGGTCACTGGGATGTTCAGGTGATACGGTTCACTGACTTGATGGTTAAACACTAAGGAATTTTCTGAGATTTTAGAAAAGAGTGGTATATTCGTTTTTGATTATTTTCATTTGAATGCAAACCGGAGAGTATATTGTGGAAACGTCTGTTTAAAAACTGACTACATATCTATAAACTTAATATATATTTTTTAAGGGAAGGACAATTGTGTGAAAAGGCTTTTCATAAATAATACCCGTCAAAATCGTAAGATGTCTTTGATAATCCCTGTATAGTATTGAGAAAGCGGCCGAAATTGTAAACAAATCAAATGATTAAGAACCTTTTATATAGACTTTTCACGTAGCCCTTCACTGCTGTCAACAGACTAACAGTGAGTGGGCCATCCCAATATCTAAATTGGAACCTAATTGCAAGAGTTCGAATTAATTAAAATTTGTAGGGTACTGGCGAATTTGATAACGCAAACAAATGAGGACATTCTGAATACATTACATCACTACATTTCTAAAAGTAAAACTTTCGCTGATTATTGATACAAACGAATACTGAATATATTAGATCAGTGTTCATAATATTTGCCAAGTATTCCCTTGTTCAAAAGAGGCAATGCAGTATTTTGACGCTAAGGACAACTGAGCACTACCATAAATACATGTATGTATATACGTATGTATGTTCTGTGCTATTAAATGGTTAAAACCGCTCGAAATCGAATCAAACAATTCACTTAACTCAAAATATCTTCTCAAAGTCAATAAGTCACCACGTTAACATATCATTAAAGATAAACTTTCACCAAAGTCAACCAATAGTTCCTAAGTCAAAATGTCATCAAACTCGACATATCTTTTCAAAGTCAACATTTCACCCAAGTCAATATTTTATTAAAGAAAAACGTCCACAAAAGTCAACGAATATTCCCGAAGTCAACATTCCACCATCATTATAAACAATTTAAGTCAACATTTCACCAAAGTGGTATCAATTTCAAAATCACCATTTCACCAAACTCAATATATATAATCAAAGTCAATAAAATGGAATAATTATGGCATTAATATTTCATGATATAAGCATACTTCACCAAAGACAATAAATTAACGTAACATAATTAAAGTCAACAATTCGCTTAACTCAAACTATCTTTTATAAGTCAAAATCTCATCAAAGTCAAAATGTGATCAAAGTCAATATTTCATAAAATTCAAAATATCTTTTTCAAAGTCAACATGTCATCCAAGTTAACATTTTATCAAAGGAACACTTCCTCCAATGTCTATAAATATTTCAAAAGTAAACATTTCACAAACATTATTTTTTCTTCAAAGTCAACATTTCACAAACATTATATATTTGCATAGTCAACACTGGCCCATGGGAAATCTAGAAAATGGGAAATCCGGCTCATGGGCGAGGTCAACATTTCATCAAAGTCAATATGTGATTGAAGTCAACATTTCACTAAATTCAAACTATCTTTTTCAAAGTCAACATGTTACCAAAGTTAACATTTTATATAAGTTAAACTAAAACTACACAACATTTCACTAAAATGAATATTTCATAAGTCAACCATTCATAGAACTCGAAATATGTATCAAAATCAACATGTCACCAAAGTCCATATTTTATCAAAGTAACACTTCCACCAAAATCAACAAATATTTTAAAAGTCAATATTTCCAAAGTCAACATTTCACAAACATATGGTTGCCAAAGTCAACATTGGCCCATGGGAAATCTAGCCCATGGGAAAACGGCCCATGGGAAATCTAGCCCATGGGAAAACGGCCCAAAAATTCTATTTCTTCCAAAGTCAACATTTCACAAACATTTTTTTTCAAAGTCAACATTTCACAAACATTATATGTTTGCCAAAGTCAACATTGGCCCATGGGAAAACGGCCCATGGGCAACCTGGCCCATGGGCGAGGTCTCGCCCATGGGAAATCTCGCCCATGGGAAAAACAATTTCCTTTGCTTGGGGGGAGTTCATAAATACCTAAAATATGTTACTGCTAGACCAATTATTAAAAATTAGAAAATAATTTGTGTGTAACACAATTTTGAACAACCTCTCGCCCATTGGCATACCCATGGGCAAGGGTGTCTGTATCTCACGTACGGTGCGGGGTAGAAAGTTGGAATTTTCGTCAATATCTTAGTTAAAGTATAGAAATAGGTTTTTGATAGAATTTGAACTTCTCACTTATGTTATTTATGTTGGTCAGTTATGGAATCTCGGGTTTCCATAATAAAATCGGGTCGCCTTTATTGTAATCTTGATAGTACGTAATTACTGGGACTGGTACTTACGATGATTTCCCACTTCCGGTTGGTCCAAGTATAGCGTTCATGCCGGGTTTGAAGACGCCACTGCAAAGGAAAATTGTTCGAATTAATTCTCTCATAATATCTGTTTCAAGATTTTCACTTAAATTCATTGTATCTGTACCTGATAAAAATCGCTTTGATGCGTATATAAAATGGCCTTTTTTATTCATCACATTTTATAATACACCGCTTTAGAAAATATGATTTGTAAACATCTAAAGAGTTGCTGCACACATGGACCGACGCAGAATAACGAGCCTGTCTATGTTTCGTTTAAGACACTCTATTCTTGTTGGTGTTTGAATTGATAACAATATCAATTGCATTTATTACGACTCATATGATTTCATTAAATGTTGAAAGTGTGTGTTCAATTTCAATAATAATTTAGTTTAGAATGTATGGATGGCTTTTGCACTAATAATTACTATTAATTAGATTCATTTGAATTTCATACCGATATTCTTTAGTTCGCTGTATATTATAGTGTTGATGATAGTGAGCTGAGATACCATCTGGTGCCAAATAATTCACACAGACGGATCAGTGCGGAACTCACTGATAATTGCAAAATATCAGTTATACATTATTGCGTTTGCGTTAACACAGTCACAATAACATCGTTGTTTACAGAGCTGCTTGTCCATTTTCAGTAAACTGAGCTGTGACGTGCAATCACTATATACAATATATAATACATGTGACATTAGCTGACTTTATTTGTTTAACCATAGGCCTGACGATTTTTATTGCAAATAAATTGCGCAACAGAGATATATAGATCACCAGTTTTCCCTGCACATGAGCAAAGTTCATAGCTGACCAGTTTTCTCTTTTTATCGCAAACTATTTGTAGCTAAAATTCGCCTGTTGAATAATGCCCAGTAGAGTTGGTTTTATAAACTTGTTTTCTTACGTGACAACATATTCATTGAATGGTACACATATTTATCAGGCACTACAAATATATAGCCTCAACGAATAAAAAAAGAGCTTATGGCGAATATAATAAGAAACGAGTGTATGAAATTCTCGTTACATTTCATAAATTACATTCATATAAGAAAATAAACGAGTATCGATAACACCGTTAATTTTAATACAGAAAGGAAATCCTGGACAAGTAGGCCTACAGCGAAGCGAGAACAATCGCGTATAAGGCGCTACAATCGATACCGTAAAAATGAACTGAAAGCAAATCTCTACCTTCTGCTCCATGGCATTATGTTCCTACAAATGCCCCAAGCACTGCTTTAACCGATCTGTAATTGTCTTAGGTGTCTTGTTTTACACTATAATCAATTCTCCACGTTTTACGTTCGTTCACAAATGACGTCAAATTACACCAAATGAGCCTTGTTGTCTTACAGTTGTTTAGGGAACATCGTTGAAAATAAAATAATATGTTGATCAGGTTGTATAAATATAGTCCTTTTTGCATGTTCCTTCAAGGTCAATTATATCTTCATATTTTACCATTTCATTATCAACTACAAACCGCATGACACAATGTAAACGGTGACACGTTATATGAATACAAAAAGGATGCACAAGCCATGTACTCCGAAATGTTTGTTTGAAAAAACATTTTAAGATCAAATGTAGCATTGTTATTTTATCACATTGTCGGCAATAGTACCACTCCTTGTGTGTTAGCTAAAATCATAACTTTCTTGGGTTTCCCACTTCTAAGATTTGACCGTTCATATGTTCTACATATATAGTTTGTAAGAGTTTTGATTAATTTAACAAACCTTTTGAATATCTATCTTTACTACATGTTCCTTATGATGCGTAATGAATGTAGAATGAGCATTTAAGAGTTTTAGTCAGTTGAATTCCCCATCTTTAAATAGTGTAGCCAATTTTCAAAACAAAAATAGTGCAACAGGATATCTCTTCAGATATTGTATTATTGAGTAGGCCTAACTTTAAGGTTAAAGGCACCGTAGCACGTCCTTCTTAGTGAAATAAAGTGTTCTCATGAAAAATACGTGTTAGTAATTGCTAAATACTGCTGAATCAATAAAAAGAGTTCTAAAACGAATATACATGGTTCGGTTAAGTCATGGAAGTCCCTTTCCATGTCTACTCATATAGTTATTCCACACCCTTACATTCTCAGAAAGTAACAAGTAGATTTTAAGACCTGGGGTATGTTCGATTTAATTCAAGGGACCACCCTTCACAAGTGTATATATTTTCTAAGAAGCATTAATAGCATCTTGACATATATGCTTTCAGCCTCATCCATCCACAAGCCGTTGTGTTCCAATGTTCATGTATCTAGGGAGTTCATATGCGACAAGTGTTTTACAAATTGTGCTTAAAATTGTGAAGATAATATGGTAGGGCCATCTGCATATGGACTAAACGCAATACTTTTTACATTTGTTACATGTGTCAGTTGAAACTATACCCCGGCCATCCATCTAACCACATAAACAAAACTCCTTTATACTTCCTTAATCTCCTTGATGTAACCTTCGCTGTTCAAAGAGGATTGATTGTCCAGTAACTTAAGAACAAGATTGAATCCCGATTCCTTTGTATAAATCCTCACGACATCTTGTGTTCACCTCACTCTCCTTGAGACCACATCAAAGTAATCAATTCCGGTTTCTTCTAACAATTGCTTTTGATAAATAAACCTGAAAATAACCTACTAGAGATCTTGAACTAACTTTCAGAAGTGAAACACTTAACAAGCACTGACAGGAGCAGCGAGAAGCATTCTTTAACTTTCAGTTATCCATTGTCAATGAGTTGAGTTGAAGTGAAATGCGTTACAAACAACATCGCTCAAAAACATTGACCGTGTTTTTGTAACAGTTGCTGCTTTTATAACGTTTTATTCTAAACGCACTTGACAAGCTTAGATATAAAACATATCTGGCTCACAACATTGATAACCAAGAATGGACAAGGTCATTCATTCATTAATTACATTTGTTTCATCCAATTTTATATTCGAACATGTCTGTGTGAGTCAAAACCTCTCTGTTTAATCATCTTATATGCATCTTCTTCCAAAGCAACGTTCAAAGTCAAAGCCTCGTCCTTTATCTCAGAAGCGCTTGATTCAAACACCTTACGCGAGAATGGTTCAAACCACACGTTGTAAAACATAATCCCAAAAGTAAAGGATTCAAGTAAGGCAAAAATATGTGTCTAAACATCATCACACTACAGTCGTGATAACATTGTTTAGGATATGGCCCAACCATGCAAGGCATTAGTCTTGTCATTCTCGAGTTCCATCACTAGCCGATTTAAGCCTTGCAGTATTTCCCATGCTCTTCCGTGCTAACATAGTGGAGCGCTGCACCTGAAAGGCAAAGTGGGCTGTGATTTCCTAGTACAGAAACCTTCAATCAGCCAGTGATGGAACTGGCAACAGATATGCCTTGCTTTGGGAGGTTGTATTTGGACACTCCATGCAACAAAACCGTATATATTTCGTATACATATGAATGCATTGAATTTATATTGTGTAATGCCAGTGGCTTTGTGAGGTTAACAGCCATAGCGAAGGTTAGAAATGCTGGAGCCGGCGGTTTGACAAGCGGATGGGGTATTCAACAAGTCATCAAAAGATGACATATCCCATCAATTTCACCACAATGCAAAACCACCGTGGCTTTGCGGGCTTTATCCCTGCAATAATACTACCAGCCATGACATAAGTGAAATACTCTTTAAAGCGGCGTTAAACCCCAACACACTTCATACATAGGCACAAGCAAAATTTCAGGAAGATATTATAATATGAAAGGTGTTCGTGTTACAACTCTACGAAGCTAACTCTGAACAAAGTCAAAATCTAACGCGTTTCGAAAAATTAAACGAAAATATTTGTTTTCTCAGTAAAACAAGTTGAAAATTTCATAAAGATATTATAAGGGTTTTTGAGTTCTGCTCCGGAAACGAGCTGATTACGGACAGACGTACGGACGGGCAGACACACGGGCATAATATAATGGTGGGATAATAAATAGTATATCTAAATACTGGCCATCAAGACAATCATCGACAAACTAAAGTGTGAGTCCGAGTCTAATAAGCCAGACTGATGAACCTACTTTATCTCCTTGAGAATGGTTTTTGGCATCACATTTCCGCAGCAGGCCCGGGTCTTGACGTCCACGCTGTAGAAGCAGTTATGCAGGGAGATGACGGAAGACGGGAGTTCCGTGGAGCCGCTCAGATGAAAGCCGGCCTCAGGGTCCACTGTAGCGCTGCCCGTGTCGGTGGTTCCATACCGTACCGAGATGCTGTCCGACTCGCTGGATCCCGACTTGGAGATCAGAGCCTCCTGCGATACAAAACACACAACATACAATACACAAGGGAAGGTAACTTACCCCGGTAGTCATAACTCGCTCAAGTCTCCCTCACTGGCTAGTTTAAGCTTTGCTGTATTTTGTTAACATGTCTGTACCAGCATGCGTCGCGCAGCTCGTTGACTTCACACTTCGAGTTATGACTTCCGGGGGGCTTTGAGATTGGGAAGACAGCTTGATCTGGAGATGAAAGCCTCCCTTGTTACACAAACACGAAAGGTCTATAATAAGTCTATACGTGTAATTTCGATCATTTAGTTAAAATGTGTATTTGAGGATCGGGGCCTATCATTTAAAAAAAAAACATCGACAAAACACAAGGGTATGAAACGACAAACTGTGTTAGGAAGCATGGATTTGAAGCTAACAACGTTCTTTAATTTGTCCAACTCTCACGACAATGAGTTCGATGTAGGTAGTAAATATCAGTGAGAATGGTCCCGATCTACCGGAACAATGATGAAACTGATAGTACGTTCTTGGAATTACCCAGACGTTGAGTCTGTATCGGTAAGTATAAAAGTAGCAAGTTCTTTCTTGCATTGTCTATGTGCTATTGAGGCTGTTCTGAGCTATGTCTGGTTATGCACTAGTGAGAAAGTATAGTTCACAAACGTTGTAATGGCGATATATAAGAAATTGTCACCCGTATAATGTTGTATGTTCTTCAGAGTATCACTTTTACTTCTGTTATGGTGACAATTCGAATATAAACATCCTAAACAAAAACGTCGCAACCACTGCAATTAAGTTGACAACTAACTTAGTCTAGCTAAAGTTAAAGTCTTTGTAATCTTGCTCCATCAGGGTGTATTTGTATCCGTAATGTCATTGTTTTTCCAAGTTTCTGTATCGTAAGCTGTTTCTTGTCGCTACATATAGCGTTATTTTGTCAGTCGATCAAATGTTCTGAAATGAACCTTGATGGTCGCTCATCGGTTTCCTCATTCGGAAACCGCCAACAATGCTTGATTTAAAGTAATGTTATTGGCTGGCTATTATTAAAGCGCGATACGAGGCAGACGATGTGAAGACAATCAGGGGGTATCAGTAGCCTTACGTACGGATACACATAAACATATACCCTGATGAAGACGGATCAGTCTGTTTAATATGTGTACAAACCACAGGAGAAGAGGATTTCTTGTTGACAATAACTTTATGAGGAAGAATATCCGGATTCCCCTGTTCATGGGTGAGGAAATGTAAAGCTATTCCGAATACTGTACTCAATGAGTAGGTGAAATCCAGATGAAATATTTTGTTTATGTAATTTTAGTTTCAGTTGTAAGGAAGTGCTAATAAAGAGTTTCTCTGTTAACCATAAAGCAGAAAAGGCTGCATGATGTTGCAATGATCTCTTTATAAAATACATACTCCATGGATTGGTCAATATTACTGTATTATTTATCATAACAATTACCATTTTGCGAGAAACGAGACCTTCTCGGCAGGTCCTCTAAACTGCAATACCATGGTAGTGATACTTATTCATTAATTATATGACTATCGTTAATATACTATACCCGACTACTTCGTAGCAGGGATATAGTAAAGCAATATTGCTATCTGCGTAATTCCCAAATGAGTGTCACGAAAATTGAAGACAATGGGTACAATTGGTCACACGATATCGCGTCAAGGGGCTGACCTTGAAAATAAGGTCATGATCACCAAAGACGACTTGGTCTGAGTAAGATGGCATCAAAAGATACATCCGATTTAGTAGCATGTGTCTAAAGGAAAACCTAGATTTGTGGATATAGTCAAATGCAGCTTCTTGAAATAAATGCGACGTTTCGGTGTTGCTTCTAGCCTACTGACATCATTACTAGAAGAATACGTACAAGCAGGAGATACATTGGGGATAGATTGACGATGAGCCGCGCCATACACCATCTGGCCTTATGAGGCCTCATAAGCTAACATTGATGAAAAGGCCAATCGGTACATCTCAGCCTACGTTTGTATTTATAAATAATAAATTCTTTGCAATTTAATTTGAAAAAAACTGTATGCTTTTTTTGGTACCATTTATAAGAAATTGAAAGCTATAGCAACTTTTAAAACAACCCAAAACGTTGAAATGTTGTACTTTATAAACATCAAAGAGAGACATTGGCGCCGATGAAGGACACCAGTGTCCAATTAATTGGATACATTTCCACCTCACATATTGATTTTTGTTAACAATGTGGCAACAGACATGTAAATATTGTGATACATTCTCCAGAGAGTATCCAAGCAATACAGATGTGCAGAGAAACAGGGTGCAGTTCTAAGAGATGTGAGGTAAGTCCAACTTATTACAGTAGATGGCATCAGGTTTCACCATAATACATGCTAGCCAAAGCCGGTATCGATTCCTGCGACCACGATAGTCATTGAGGCCAAAGTGAAAACATTGACAGCGACGTTAACACACATATAATATCATGTCACTTTCTTGGAATAAATTTCATTTCACTGCATTTCATAAAAAAATTCGACACAACATTTCTACAATCAGTATGTCAATATAGTATTTTCTTAAAGTAGAGGAGGGAAAGTGTTCGACATGCGTCTGGTATTGGGTGTGCTCATATTAACGTATAACTGATACAAAAAGGTACTCGCATTAAAGCAATGAAGTATAAAACACGTAGAGGAAGACAAACCAGCCGTTCTATGGAGCAGGGCACGAGATTGATGAACTCGTAACGTTCATCTCGACAGTTCAGTGAAGTGGATATCTATTGCTCGCAGCTACTCAAACACAAATGCCATCCAACATTAGATCCGTTATACAAGAACCACCAAGAAAAACCTTGATCCTTGAACTAATCTCGCAGGAAAAACCAATCTCGATAAAGAGAGACAAATGTCATGTAAACAGATTATGCATGAAGACCGCAGTGAGTATGTATATACCCGTGAAGCATATTAAGTGTCAGAGTATATAGTAGTAACGTTGTTATTAGACACTATCGGCAATGACAGTATTGATTTCCATATAGATTTTCGAGAAGGTTGTCATTATAAATCTAGCTGTCCCGAATCAAGTGTGTATGGAAAGACGCACTGAAGACTGAAGAGTTTCCAAGGTAATCTCTCTATCAATTATTTCCTGTTTCTGGTCCACATAGGAAAAGGCCCTGACAACATAATTCTCTTTAAAGCAACCAGTATCATGTATAATCTACTAGTGTCATAGCACAGCTAGCATGTAAATTAGGTTTGTACTGTGATATAGAACATATGTTACCCTTAGGCAGAATTGCCATGTCCATTTACAAGATCGTATTCTCTATATCCATTCTAAAGCATTCTGTTAACAACCAGCAAACTCTGAAAGCTTCTGTCTTGATTAAACGAGGGACGTAAAGTTCGCATTTTTACTGTTGGTATCAACTTTAAATATTAATGAACAAGAACTTGTGGTCGATATAACGTTGAGGCAATCCTAGTTCGTATTGCCTCCTGCATGCTTCATATCGAGATGTATCCAACTCAGCTGAACTTCTCAGCAACACGCTGACTGACAGATAATTTCCTGTGTATCTAAATCCTTTAATCTGAAATCAAATGAAGAGCAAGCACAGTGGACCCAAACATCGCGAGAACAATAAGATACGAACTGAAGCAGTTACAACTACCAATAGTTGACAATCACTGACATGAACTTACTTCTCGGACATCATACACCTCATCCTCGTCACTACCGGAGAACATAGTTTCAAACATGCCGAGTGTTTAAGCGTGGCGCCACCCTCCTCCTCTCATCTACTCCTGCACAGGTGCCCGCTGCAATATGGCGATTTCTCTGCTTTAGTTACGCCTCTCCGCCATCGATTTTAGTCATCATGTCGCGAACCCGCCACGTGGTGAAGGATCAATGGGCCGGCAGATATTTGTATACAGAGAGCTTTTTTCAACGAGATGAAACGATGTGACACATGTAATTAAGATGCAAATAGCTCGATACAGGGGAATCGTGAATGAATGTGGTTGGTAGGATATATTAAAAAAATTTTAAATAATAAATCTTATACTGAAATGAATTACTCCAATATTGCCATGACTGAAACTGGCGATTACATGTTAACATCAATATTCCTAATTCAGTTATACCCGGAATTGAGGTGAGATGAGTGTAGGTATCATGCTTCTCTCAAGGGGCTTCACTTTCATCACGGCGGCTAGAATGCTTGCAGCGAGAAAAACTTGCTACACCTATGTGCCTATGCATTACGGTGAAAACGGCGAGCATTGCTTGAAACTAACGAAACATGGGTCATTGCAGTTATGATAGTTCATTGTAGACATACCTTTATCATTAACTAACATAATATATTTATTTATTCGAACATCTGATTTCAATTGATTTCAATTTATTTAATGGTTCTACGGTTCATTGGTGGATCTGAATAACGTTTATACACCAATGCTATATTCTGTATTACACTTCGAGGGATCTGTACACGTGTGCTTTAACAGCAAAACCAATGACGATTTAAAAAAAATCTGTATCATTAAGTCTGTGACATAGAACATTGTATATATTTCATGACATGGCTTTCGAAAAGAACAGGCCCTTTAATGTGTTTCTTAAATGTAAATAGTACAAAGCATGTTCTTTGCTCTATTTCTTGATGACATGGCAGTACACGTACAAAGGCTGACTATGACAAACCACTAGTGACACAGGCTTGAAATAATATGGTGTTAAATATATCCGGAATTGCATCAACTGGCAGATGTTCAGGTTTTAGCAAAGGGAGATGGATGTTTGACGCTTTGTTGGTATATCTCATTACTGCTAAACCTACGGCTAATGGTCACCAACTGCTGGGATCGATCCGCCACTTGAGTCCATCCTGGTCAGTGAAAAATGTCAGCTGTCACATTGCAACTTATAGTTGACACTCCAAAGATGGAGTAAAGCTATACGTATCATTATAAAGAACCAAACGAGTTCATTTGATTTGATAATCATTTATTGATTTAGATTTAGTGATGACATAACGTCCAGTACAAAGCACCCTCTGTCATTATCAGATGAGAGTTTGAAGGGTTGATTCCCTGCTTCAAAGCCGAAGATATTTTGAGACTTTGAATGATTCCCTGCTCTTTATTGAAACTAATCTGTAAGTTTAAAGGGTTGATTCCCCAATTCACAGCTGAAGTTATTATGAGAAGTTGAAGAAGTCATTCCCTGCTTCACAACTGAATATATCATGAGAAGTTGAAGGAGTCATTCCCTGCTTCACAGCTGAATATATCATGACAAGTTGAAGGAGTCATTCCCTGCTTCACAGCTGAATATATCATGAGAAGTTGAAGGAGTCGTTCCCTGCTTCACAGCTGAATATATCATGAGAAGTTGAAGGAGTCATTCCCTGCTTCACAGCTGAATATATCATGAAAATTTGAAGGAGTCATTCCCTGCTTCACAGTTGAATATATCATAAAAAGTTGAAAGAGTCATTCCCTGATTCACAGCTGAATATATCATGAGAAGTTGAAGGAGTCATTCCCTGCTTTACAGCTGATTATATCATGAGAAGTTGAAGGAGTCATTCCCTGCTTCACAGTTGAATATATCATAAATAGTTGAAGGAGTCATTCCCTGCTTCACAGCTGAATATATGATGAGAAGTTGAAGGAGTCGTTCCCTGCTTCACAGCTGAATATATCATGAGAAGTTGAAGGAGTCATTCCCTGCTTCACAACTGAATATATCATGAGAAGTTGAAGGAGTCATTCCCTGCTTCACAGCTGAATATATCATGAGAAGTTGAAGGAGTCATTCCCTGCTTCACAGTTGAATATATCATAAAAAGTTGAAGGAGTCATTCCCTGCTTCACAGCTGAATATATCATGAGAAGTTGAAGGAGTCGTTCCCTGCTTCACAGCTGAATATATCACGAGAAGTTGAAGGAGTCATTCTCTGCTTCACAACTGAATATATCATGAGAAGTTGAAGGAGTCATTCCCTGCTTCACAGCTGAATATACCGCGAGAAGTTGAAAAGTTGAAGGAGTCATTCCCTGCTTCACAGCTGAAGATATTCTCAAAGTTTATCTTAAGCTAATCTGAGAGTTTGAAAGTTTGAAGGGTTGATTCCCTGCTCCACAACTAGACATGGGTCGAAGGACTTATTGTGCCACATCAGGCAAGACACTTTACTAACAATTACCTCTATTCACACAGCAGTACATATGGGTACCCGGTGACAACATTGTGAACATTCACCGGTTCTTACTGACTTCGGTTCTATACTCCCCATGGAAATAATAAAAGAATTGAATTACATTTCTTCGTGAAATAAGCAAGTTGCATAACGTTATAAAAATAATCACGAATAAAAGAGCGTTTAAAAAAATACCAGTAACACTGGTATTGATAGAGGTCATGGTCTATAAGATATAAGTAAAAGTATATTTAAGAATACATTATATATTAAATAATTATATTGTATTAAGATTATATGATATATGGAAATTATGGCCAAAATAATGGTATAGTTATGTTTTAGTCTTGTTGTACGGAAATCCGATAATATATTACTGACACGGAGGGTAGGGTACACAGTTGCTCAGGTACACGATTGCTTAGTTATAATAATTATATAATTATATAATAATAGTTACTAGATTCATATTTGCTGATGGGGAGAGGGTGACAAGTCGATGTGTTCTTGAATATAATTGTTGCAGAATATAACATCACAGCTGAAAGGACAGACACGAGGACGTGATTACAACTAGAAGAAAAACACAGATGAAGAGAGCCATTGGCGGCAAATTGAGGTTAATAAAGGCAATTTATAAGAAGCTGAGAGCATGACCCCGAAAGACAGTTAATTGGCAGCGTGTTCCGGCAGATCACAAGGATACAGTTTATTTGTCTTCTCTCGCAGACTACACAATGACATGTATGTGGACAAACACTCCAAAATAGGCAGTTGTAGCAGTGAGAAGTGTCAGATAACTCCACATGTGATGATAATGTCACGACAGTGAATTATACTGATGTGTTAAGGTAACTTTTCTAAACATTAATCTTATATTTTACTTAAACAATTGTACCTTTTTACATTCACCAATTGTGTATAAATAAACACATTGAATGACAATTCACAGTTCAATATTTATTTCTAATTCTCCAGGCACTCTGTCTGCCGTTTGTCCGACAGTGGATTCCCCCATAACGATGACATGACCGCATCAACTAGGTTAAATACTCAAGGTTTTCTACTATCTCCTCTTTGACAATCGGAAGACATCATGGCGTATTGGAGAAATTGGATCTTGGCGACTGTGTACAATGAGTATCAAGAAGAGGATATAATCTTCTGTTGAAGCTATGACCTTTCGTGCTTACAAAAAACAATCATGTAATTCTAAATTGCGTGTTTTGGATCCCGTTTGGTTGTCCTATGAATACATGAGACTGTTGCTTTCCTTTGAAACAAACTCGTAGTTTAAAGCGTTGGTTATTTGGTCCCTTCCGAAAACATTCATGTTTCCAGACTAGTCTTATTAATAAGAATTGAATGTCAGTTGTGTGTTTGCACTGGGAAATGAAAGATGTCAAAGCGTTATGACATCGCTCATGTTCAAGTGCAAAACACAGACTGAAGGCTCAAGTTTGAGAGAATAGTGTCCCTATACAACCTATTGCAATCATTATAAGTCCTTAGCTGAATGCAGCGTAATAAAATCTCGCCTCTCAGGTACATGATATCATATTAACATGGTGTGAGTTCTATTTTTGTGTGTCACAGGAATTCTAAAATACCATTATATCCTAGAAACACCTAAGGCCTCCCAATATCCCGATACCATCTCCTGTCTGACCCTACCCCCAGATATCTTTGAAGGACCCTTTCTTTATGAAATATTCCATTTTGATTTTGTCATAAAAATAAGTTTGATATATAATACATGGACACGTAATCAATATAAAACTGTTACAACATTCAATGTGACAATATACATATATACATATTAATGGTGCAAATTGAAAAGCTAAATGTAAAATGCATTAGTTAGTATCGTCATGTGTCAATGTTCTGAACTGAAACACACGTAATTAATGCACATCGAATGCAGCTATTTGTTGTCATGTTCTATTAACTGTTTGTTCTAAAAACAAACTACAGACAATGTATTTCACCAACTATGACAAACCACATGTGGCTAATGCTTGACATATAAACTGATTGTGTTTTTGAAAGCTTGAACTTCTTTAAATAGAAGATATTACGGTTTCAACAATGTGTGAATGTGGATTTCTTTGTGGCATATCTCATTACTGTAAGCCTCCCTGCTAATGGCCACCAACTGCTGGGGTCGATCTGCCACTTAATACCATCTCCATATATAACAAATGTCTCCTGTCATATTTCAACAGGCTATATGACATTTAAACATGATACAAAGTCAGAATCCTCATTATAAGTATGTCAGGTATGATGTTTTAACAGTTGTTTTATTGTCATAAATACATCATTAGCAGCTTTGAAACATATGCAATTGACAATTTTTCATTTTATCTTCAGCAAAAACGTTTTGTGGTACGTGATCACAAATGATAACAATTTTAAGTAAGAAGGTATTATTTAAACTGTGCGCATGTTTATATTGGCAACAAATCTTGTAAGATTTTCTTTTTTCAATAAAAAGGGCAACTATTGAACAAATCATGTTCTGCTGTAATGAATAACTTTGCTCTTACATTGTTCCTTAATCATGGTTAATGTGATATCGGGTTTAACTTACTTTTATGAAAAAACCCAGTGACATTTTAACTTGTTGGGGATCTGGTAAACGATTGATATCAATTCTCCCTTGTATTTCATGAGAAGGAGATATCAGTTACTGTGTCCCGTTCGTAATGTGTAAGAGATTGACAGATTCAAGATTAACCTGTGATTGGTGCACAATACAACATCACAGCTGAGAAGACACAGACACGACGACATGATTATAACCAGAAGAACAACACAGATGAACAGAGCCATTGGCAGCAAATTAAGGTTAATAAAGGCAATGTACAGGAGTCTGAGAGCATGACCCTTCAAGACAGTTAATTGGCAGCGTGTACCGGCAGATCACAAGGATACAGTTTATTTGTGTATTCCTGCAGACTCCACTATGTCGTGTCTGTGGACAAACACTTTATACTTTCTGAATAGGATAACAGTGTGGCGAACATACTGAAGCTTTTGTAATGAAAGTTAACTAGTGGGGCTTGTTCATTAGGGTTGGTTTTGAAAAATGGCCGAACGATACATATTTATAATAGTCATGGATTATTTCCGTTTCCGTGTTCACATTCATCTCTTTACTATATATCATGGTATATTTGTATAAACGCGTTCAAGAGTCACATTTACTTAAGCTGTTTTTATAAACGTGCTATCGATTGGCGCCTGGCTCTGAGATGTGAGTTCGAATCCCGCAATAGACTTGCCTCGAAATGTTTACATTTGTTCACTTTCTTAATGATACGAAAGCATATTATTGTCAGGAATTATAAGTTACTTATAATAACTTATACTGTCACACTTTCTTCTACGTAAGAGACAAGGTGTCCTATAAAGGAGACATGATATGACAGATGATATTTATCGAGGACATGGTGCGCTGATAAGAACGACATGTTTTTTATATCATTTTTTCCTACTGATTGGACCAGGTGGTCTATCCAAGGTCGCAGTTGATGTTAGCATCTTCATCATGTTCGTACTGCCAGTGAAAAGACAGTTTTGAATGTATTGACGAACCATAACGGAGTTGGGGAAAGACAATAAAAAAGAAGCAGATCTATCTCTGAAAATCAAATCCAAGGCATTTCTATGGAAACGAAAAAGAAAACCTTCCAGAAATCTGAAATATCAAAAGCCAACACTTCAGTTAGTGGGTAATACATATGAAACGTTTCAGGAACATATGATGAAGACTTTTGGAGCTGTGCTCCAGAAACGAATCTATTTTTGAACAAAGTCCAAATTCAACACGTTTCTATGGCAACGAAAAATTGTCAGAAATCTGAAAATATCAAATGAACCACTTTAGTTAGTGGGTAATACAAATTTCAAGAATATATGATGAAGAGTTTTGGAGCTTTGCTCCGGAAACGAAGCTATCTCTAAAATAAAGAGCCATGGGCTCTGTAGCTCAACAGGATTTCATTGATTTATTATCTAAGATTGAATATCTAAGTTATCTCAAGTAATACAGTGTTAACAAGCAAAACACAGGTTTTTAGATCATGTCCCCTGTGACCAACATTTGGAGTCACAGGGTCACCAATCCTACAAGTATCACCTTTGACCAAAGAGTCTCTACGCAACATTTCACCTTTTTAGAGCTTTACATACTTGAGATAAAGATGAAAATAGGTTTTTGGGTCATGACCCGTGACCTAGATTGGGGTCATGGGGTCACGAAATCTACAATATAGAATCCCCATTAGCCAAGGAGTCAGCACACAACTTTCAGGCCCTTTCAGGCCCGATGAGCTAAAAACTTATCACGGAAATAATCCTCTATTGATGGTTTGATTCCTTTCGTACCTATTGAGAATATGCAAAGTGGAATGATTGACAAGATCAGTATGAGTCTGGACAACATATTTCACAGGAAATCACTACAACTACAACATCATGTTAGCCTGATACCATAAAAATACCAACAATAGAGAACACACTAGCATAGTAAAGACTAGCCTACACTTCACGTCTACAGACATCACAGTCATCGGAGACCGATAACTGACGAGGACACGCGAACTGCTATTTAACGCTATTTAATTGTGAATAATGCGCGTGTCCTACCAGCATCAACGCGCTTAGAGGTAACAACAATTTGGCGCTAAGGAAAACCAGAGACTAATTGAAAATCTGTACTTCTAGTCTCTTCGGAGTTCGGAGAGAGAGAGAAAAGTCCTCGGATGATTTATAAAAAAAACCCATTTCTGTAGACGGATTTCGCTGTGTATTGTGAACTATTTTTCAGGATAGTCCTATATATCTACTGGCGTACCCGTGGTAAATCTCTCTGGCTTCCATTCTCCCACCTATTCACTAAGGCAACCGTCTACATCTCACCATATAACACATCAGTCGTTGTATACCTGTATATCTTCATCACTAGAATGGATAGTTTGGATAGTTAACAAAACAAAGTGCCACTCAACTGACATGTACAGTTAAGATTATTTTACATGCAGTATCCGTCTGATAGATGTAAAGGTTGAAATATTTAGATAATGCAACACATGTGTATTTGGAATGACACATTCAGTATCACTCCCGCAATGTATATTGAATATAAAATGTTGTATTTCGCCTCTTCCCCTTATCATAGAAACAGGTATAAAGAATTTTACCGCAAAATTGATTTTGTGTAATAAAGAAGCTCAAGGCCAAAAAACTACTATAAACCCAAAAACGTTGTTAAAGACGAACATTTAATTTGTTGAACAGTATATAGAACTGGTACTCAAACGGACAATCATACCGCTCTACGTCATCGACATAGGATGTCAATCAGAACTGTTTCCAGTGAAGCAGACAGCTGGAGAGAGTCGAGTAATATCTTCCTGTTTCTTTACGGTTTTCCTAAATGACCTTATCAATTGCCTTGAATCAGAACTTAGACTCCAGCTACCGCGGGGACCCTATCCATGACAACTGGCTACCATTGTTAGCAATTCACCTAACAGTCTCCAACGCCTGCTCAATAATGTGTATTGTTAGATTTGCAAATAGAAAAGTGTTCAATGTAAGTAAACAGACGTCTCCACAAAGACTGCTAAAATAATTAGGGTGACCATATAAGTAGTCTGACATCCTCACATGAGCGATCAATAACGATCTGTGAAAAACTCAAGAACTGACCAACATCAATCGTAGCTGTGGATCGTGGACTTTGGAGGACTCAATCCTCAAGCATTCACACATAGAGAAAAGCAGCCTTCCCTGTGTCCTGTTTATAGGATAACACTTGATACATAGGTTATGCTTGGGTTTTCAACCCATACATAACATAAGTTGAGTGTTTTAACTAACTTAAGTACCGTAAAATATAAATTTTAGCGGTTATCGTATATTGAGGTTTGTCGTAGAGCAGAAGAACGGGGAGTAGTGTTTCTCAAATTTAAAAGCTATCAAATGTAATTTTGTATATGACCAAATCCTGCGTTATAAAGGGCATATCTCCCGGACTAGCGTTATATTGATACAGAATATTTCAGTTTCCTCGGTAGCATAGCGGTTCGGTTTAAAGAGTAAAGGGTTTCAAATTCGATACTTTTCGATAATTATTGTTGTGAATAGAAGTATGATTAAAATTGGTTCGTTGGGCTGACACATGGTTCTAAATCTCCTGTAAGATCTTACGTTCAAAATTAAACCTCTCATGGGGTTATTATCGGAAGAAATACGTCATAAGATAGTGATGAGGGTTAAGAGAAAACAAGATACCTCCGGAAGAATATTGGAAATCCTTGACATGGCTCTAAATGGATGTAACGTCTGGGGACAAACTTGCTCTGAAGAAAATGGCATGCCAGATACCCATCAACGACATTTATGCAACCAATACAAGGTTTTCTAAAGCAAACAGAAAATCGAGTTGAACTAGACGGTGCAGAGTTAATCGCTGTCTAAGGTTACATAGATATGTAACCGATTCCATTGTTTTACAGACTCGGGAGATTATGCTGTAGTGACTGAGTGAGTTATTGTTTAACGCCGCTTCGGCAGTATTGCAGCCATTAGCGGCGAGATTATACTGTAACGTGAATTTTAAACAAAACATTTTCACACAGCGTCTTGGACAACATCAATACTACCAAACTGACAAAACTGAATGAAGGAAATCTACCATGTTCAATAATACATCCACTTGTGAAGAAGAATGACCTACTACGAGTTACATTACATCATGCCATGAAAGCCTACCATGAATCGCTCTACCACATCCTGTTTACAGCAAATGTAGACTGAGACATGCCTGAGGTAAATGTGTGTCAGAGTATTAAGACGGTATGCATTGATGAGAAATAGAGGATACTAAACGACGTTCTATTTAATACCATCGTTATTAAACGAGTTAATGATTTTGTATAAAACGAGCGAAAGCGAGTTTGATACAAAATCATTCACGAGTTTAATAAAAATGGTATTCAATAGAAGAGAGTTTAGTATTCTGTTTATTACTCGCCAACATATAATCCAGCGAAATAGCCGACATGGCTCTGAAACTATGATTCCCGCAAGTCCGATACCATTGTGACGACGTTACTCGAATTGTGACGTCATAACCGCAAATTATTGTGACGTCATACACGCGGCGGTATTACACTAGTTTAATATTGCCGTATAAATATTACACTGCAGTATCTCACACGGGCGAGTAATAAAAGATAGTATACAACGGTTCCGTATACTCAATATGGACAGAAGCTGTTCAGGGCCCCGCTGGAGTTCAACATTTAGCGTCAATACAGCAAAACTCGATCTGTCTCAATATCAAATGTGGTGAATTAGGAAGGGTAAGGAACGACACTCTTATATAGGAGTACGATGTCCTGCAGACGTGAACTCTTTGTTATGCTAAGTGATGTCATTTGAATGTGTTTGTTATAGTCAAATACTTATGTTATTATCTCATCTATGCTTCTTCTACCATCTGCTCCATTGAAAGCATGGGGAGCCTTATTACTTACAATATATTACCTCAAGAAAGTGTATACTTTGTTGCAGCCCCATTTCATTGTAAGAATAACGAATGCATGCATGCACATGTATTTGCTGTCTTCGAAGTCCATTTTAACTAAATTTAAGTGCTATGTATATGTTGTCATACTTTGACTTAGATCCGATATTCTCAGTGAACCATCAATCAAAGTCATTTCCAAATTAGATTTGATCTGATCTTCTCTAGGGGTTTAATGATGTTCTTATCTCAAGAGAAAATTTTCATTTTCGCCAGAAGGAGAGATGAAACCTTAAAACGTATTGGCTTGTTCTTTCAATAAAACCGCCTTCCGGCATTACGGAAGAAGTATTGTCGGAAATGTTAGAACGCTGGGGTGGTATTTCAAGTTGGCTTTGGTTGCGAACCGCAATATGTTACAGAAACGTCCACTAAAAACATGACTACCTTTATCTAGAAACATTGACGCAAGATTTTCTAAAGAGGGTTTTGCTAAAAAAGGAAAATGTAACCTGTAATATTTCAATCAACATATATCCGAAACTGTTTATGCAAACGAAGACACATATATGATGTCATATTTAGAAAATTGTCGAAGGTGTAACGAATAAAATGATGAAGAAAGTGCCTGATTTTCACTCTACATCACTAATGAAAACGGCCGTCTCAAAATCGTAGATAGAGACAAATTGCAATATTCGTATTACACAATGATGCTCTATCGGGTAGTTTAAAGTAGGGACAGAGTGTCGAGCAACACTCGATATCAAACCACTCCACTTGATTACTTTAGAACGAAATATTTATGATAGACTTTTTAATGAATAAACAATTGTGAGATGGCTCCTTAACGCGCGGGACGGTGCACGTGTGATTATATGGAATAGGTCGGACAGCACTGCAATGGGTATCATCTTATATTAAAGGAAGGTCACGATTTGTGATGATTGGAAATGACAGGTCATCTACTGTCAACTTGAAATATGGGATCTGTATTTGGTTCAGTGCTATTTGTTCTCTATTGTGGCAGTACTTCAAACAGATCATCATCAGACTATACTGACAGTGCCGAAGTGTAACCTCAAGTGCTTTGGTCAGAGATGTTATTATCGGTTTTAGAAAAAAATTCTATGTTGTTCTAAGGTGGTATAACATGGTAAGTTCACGACATGCTAGAAGAGGTTCACATGTAGGATATCACACGGAACATGATTGTCGTTTATAGAAGTCATGCCGAATCAGCACCTTATAAAACAAAACAATAGGACGGAGATGAAAATCGATGCTTATTTGCCTGTCGTCTTATGACCAAAATCTGTCGTTTCACCATTAGCATTTGTCTGAGAACATCAATAACGCTACGGTAACACGTCCATCTAACCGCGGTGTGGTCACCATGCGTGAACTAATGAAGGGTTCCCAGGGTTAGTCAATGAAGATAATGGTGACAGATTCATGTGTAGGGGATGTCTACTCATTGGTAGTTTGGATAGAGAGGGATAAACCATTCTAATTTCTTTGTAGAAACGTTGAACAACGCCATATAACGTTTAAGTAGAACTCGCTGGCATGGTGAGCGTTGTAAGATATCTGGGCGCAGTTCTTCAAAACTCTTTCATTTGGCGTCACTATTACAATCAATTGTTACTTAAGCTAAAATAATGGACTACAATTGCTTGTAACGTTGAGATTTGTTAGTGGAACGAGACCTAGGTCTAATAGCTGAAATCATATTGCGCATCAGCAAGATGTCTTTCATCATTAAACTGAAACTAGTTAATGTTCGAGTCCTTCGCGTTAGCTTGAAGTTTCATTAGTAAAATATACGTGATAAACATTAGTTTCTCTTGAAAACACAAGGAACAGTCCTTGTCTATCACGTTACTACACCTGCATACTTTGTGGACTAAACAAGCTAACAAAAACAACGTTGGTGGTAAAGTATCCTTGTTCATGTTCATCAGACGTCTAACATCACAGATGT
Organism: Gibbula magus; assembly: GCA_936450465.1. Lineage (NCBI taxonomy): Eukaryota > Metazoa > Mollusca > Gastropoda > Trochida > Trochidae > Gibbula > Gibbula magus. Next base: position 17,630,812 of record OW388290.1, on the reverse strand, counting down.
GTCAATTTCTATAAGTCATTTACTATGCCTCCCTTCTCTAGATCACATACACTCTCAGTTTTGGCCCTTTGATATATTGACACGTTAGTGACTGTTGACCCTTTGATATATTGACACGTTAGTGACTGTTGACCCTTTGATATATTGACACGTTAGTGACTGTTGATCCTTTGATATACACACGTTAGTGATTGTTGACCCTTTGATATATTGACACGTTAGTGACTGTACATGTTGACCCGTTGATATATTGACACGTTAGTGACTGTTGACCCTTTGATATATTGACACGTTAGTGACTGTTGACCTTTGATATATTGACACGTTAGTGACTGATGACCCTTTGACCGGTGCAAACGTTACTGAATGTATTTCTCATTAGAACGCCTCCCTTCTCTAGATCACATACACTCTCAGTTTTGGCCCTTTGATATATTGACACGTTAGTGACTGTTGATCCTTTGATATACACACGTTAGTGATTGTTGACCCTTTGATATATTGACACGTTAGTGACTGTTGACCCTTTGATATATTGACACGTTAGTGACTGTTGACCCGTTGATATATACACACGTTAGTGACTGTTGTCCCTTTGATATATTGACACGTTAGTGACTGTTGACCCTTTGATATATTGACACGTTAGTGACTGTTGACCTTTGATATATTGACACGTTAGTGACTGATGACCCTTTGATATATTGACACGTTAGTGACTGTTGACCTTTGATATATTGACACGTTAGTGACTGTTGTCCCTTTGATATATTGACACGTTAGTGACTGTTGTCCCTTTGATATATTGACACGTTAGTGATTGTTGTCCCTTTGATATATTGACACGTTAGTGACTGTTGTCCCTTTGATATATTGACACGTTAGTGACTGTTGACCTTTGATATATTGACACGTTAGTGACTGTTGACCCTTTGATATATTGACACGTTAGTGAATGTTGTCCCTTTGATATATTGACACGTTAGTGACTGTTGTCCCTTTGATATATTGACACGTTAGTGACTGTTGACCTTTGATATATTGACACGTTAGTGACTGTTGACCCTTTGATATATTGACACGTTAGTGACTGTTGACCCTTTGATATATTGACACGTTAGTGACTGTTAACCCTTTGATATATTGACACGTTAGTGACTGTTGACCCTTTGATATATTGACACGTTAGTGACTGTTGACCCTTTGATATACACACGTTAGTGACTGTTGACCCTTTGACATATTGACACGTTAGTGACTGTTGTCCATTTGATATTGACACGTTAGTGACTGTTGACCCTTTGATATATTGACACGTTAGTGACTGTTGTCCCTTTGATATTGACACGTTAGTGACTGTTGACCCTTTGATATTGACACGTTAGTGACTGTTGACCCTTTGATATACACACGTTAGTGACTGTTGACCCTTTGATATATTGACACGTTAGTGACTGTTGACCCTTTGATATATTGACACGTTAGTGACTGTTGACCCTTTGATATATTGACACGTTAGTGACTGTTGACCCTTTGATATACACACGTTAGTGACTGTTGATCCTTTGATATATTGACACGTTAGTGACTGTTGACCCTTTGATATATTGACACGTTAGTGACTGTTGACCCTTTGATATACACACGTCAAACGAGCGTGACAAAAATCAGAAGAAAAAAATTCGGAATCACATTTTCTCCCATATCTATCTTTGAATGTACAGATTATTATTATAATGTTATGTTGATGAAAATTGGTACATAGACACACAAAAACAAATACTAGTTATCATCGCGGTTGATGAACTTTGTACCATATACTGAACGTATCGAATGCGTTATCCTTTTAGACCTTACGTTACCTCGCCCACTTGTATATGTTAAATATAACAGTGTCAGACCACGATAACACCAGACACTGGTACATTGTATATCAGTTATATCTACCTACTTACTGGTGGTTTGAGAACTTTAAATTCATCTACAGCCACGCTATGTTCTTTAAGTACAAGTTAGCGAAATGCCTTGTCAACTAAGTACAGTTCTAAATCGACACTAACAGATCAACTATTTATGGGGCTTATATAGATATTAGATGATTATATAGGAGTAAATAAAGTGTATGAGCTTTATGTTAAAATGATCTTATTTAACTTGTATGTAGTTTCCAATTCAATGATGCAACAAAAGCATTACGATTAACGACGTTATAAATACGCTCTTACGTAAATCAATGTTATGTAAAATCAGACTTACGTAATGTTCAGTAAGAGTTCAGTAAGTAAGGCCATACAGAGGATCCCCGTAGTTCTCATCATTCAGATAAACACGATTAAAATCAAAATATACATGGACTCAACCCTCATCAATACAGTCAAACAACTTTCTATTTGACAAGAGACCATAACTTATTTGACACATATTTGACAGACCAGTGACAGAATTCATGATCACAGTCAAACTGGAATGACCACCATGTCTTTGACCTGAAGTTTAATTTGTTACTTCTTAATCTAGTTACAGCATATGGATGCCAGTTCTCAAACACTTATTCTACAGGCCTTCCCAGTTATAGTTTATACACATATTTGAACTTTGACCTTCACAGTGTACAACGAAACTCTGTGGCGAGCAGTCAAGCATGTTCGGTTTATGCTTCGTGTTGGGGTCACGCGTGTGATCTAGTGAGTTATGCTTGTGTGTTGGATTAATGAACGTACCTTAGAGGAAGATCGCTTCATGACAGTCCCACGATTAGCTAGTACACGAGCTAGAGAGGTACATGGAAAGTAATATCTTGGTGATAGATAAAGTGAGAAATCACGCCGAGGTCTACTCCACACAGCGTCAGTGGCCCATGCAGACTATCCGTGCGGGCCCTAGTGGTGTGAGGAGCTTGAGTTTTTGCCCATGCCCCCTCCCGTCCCAGGAAAAACACACAGTGGGTACATGTGCACTCCCACTGTTGAATGTCCCGAGACATGGAAGTACATGGACATGCATTACGTCTACGATTTGAAAAGTCGTTTAGTTTGAAGAGATGAAGGTTTGTCTATACATCGATGTGTGTAGGCTTACATGGGTCACATTGAGTCAGGTTGTGATCTCCAGGCACTCAAACGCAACACAGACACCTCTAGCCTGCGAGTCGAGCAACACTGTTCATTCTAAAATGGCAATATCTTTAGAGCTTTTGTAGCTGTCTAAGTGTACGTATTCCAGAGCAGTCAGGTCCGCATACCTTAGCAAGTTAATACGCTGAATATTGACCATGTATTTCTGTTACGTCAAACTGCAAGTGTCTACATAAGTAAATTGAGTGATCTGATGAGTATATTAGGTGAGACAACGTATCGTTATGATACTAAAGTGGGTTACGTGTACCTTCACATCCATCAATTTTTATGTGCATGTATATACTTTGGAAACTCATTTATCTCTGACTAGCTGTAATAAATAACGTGTTTTTACGTTTAAATTTGAACGTTACCGACAGGATTTACTATAGAAATCTATAGGCTTTACTCTGTATTCATTTCTTTCGCAGCAGTCCCAATCTGAACAGGACCTAACCGGATTTCACGTCACACCTGCAAACATTCTCCCCTTACATAGGTTGCTCAACACATATCTTCCCACGTACCCTCTGTACCAAGTGGAATGTTTCTTGGCTAACAATTAATGGTGAATCCTGATAATTTGTACTTAAATAGAGGGTTCTATCGGGTATTTGTTGTGTAACGAAATGCGAGAGGACATTCCTGTTTACTCTTGTATGGTATCAATACATATGCTTATTGAACAATTCATGTGAGGCATATTACTGAGGGTAACGTTTTTCTGACTTTATATTTGGGAATTGTATAAAGTCGAACGGACATTCTTTCAAATATAAAAACAATGAGAAGTGAAGCCATACATCGACGCCAAGAATGTGGAAAACTTTCCTAATTCCTACGGCACAACACGACATTGTTGATGAGTTTAATGATACATTATGTGTTACTTTGTAAATATTCCATCAACGCTTATGTTTTATTATTTTGAAACTAAAAATGAAATTAGTGAAAATACAGCGTTTTTCATTTCACGTTTTGCAAAAAGGCAAGATAGCGGGAAATTAGTGACAGAACTGCCTCTTTAACGTCAGTCGTGCGATCTTGTTTCAAAATGAACATTATATCTGTTCTGGTAACCTGGTATTATGTATATGTAGTTCTACTCCTATGCGATGTGCACAAGTTTCTTATCAAGACAGAAATCAGTATGAGACGCATGACCATATCTTTGTTTGGATAGAACTAAGGACGGTATTTTGTGTTGAAAACTTTCTCAGCTAGGTGATTTGGCGAGAATCGTGAAATATCGTCCACTTATGATGTAGTCAGATTAAAATCGATGGTTTTCCGAGGAATAAAACTTAAAAAATAGTGCATCTACCGGGATACGAACTCATATCGTTCGGAGGTTTCCTCGCCAAACCAAGGTCGATTTTAATCAGACTGAGTTAATATGATGGTGGTAACGTGGGTATAAATGGCTTATTATCTATGTTTGGAGAGAATAGCCTGCGTCCTTCTTGTAATATGTAGCTACTTCATTATACAGTATCTTCTTACGTCTACATTAATCACATTTGCCTTTACCGAGCAATATACTTCCCTACACAGTATAACTCGCGCAAGTCTCAATCACTGGCTAATTTAAGACTGGCCTCATTTCCTTACTTTCTTGTGCTAACATAGCGGCGCGCTGCACCTGATCTGCAAAGTGGGCTCTGAAATTAAAGCAATTGGTGCGAGGCTTAAATTAGCCAGTGACAGAGACTGACGCGAGTAATACCTTGCGTTTGGAAGTTACCAAATAATCAGTGTCCTACTTCTGACACCAGCGAAAACATTTTAAAGAATTCAACGACACCTACGTGTCATTCCGGACAACTGCAATTTCTGTACGACTGTAAGGCTTCTATGAATGCAGCATGATGCCATTTGGTCTCAGAAACGAGCGAGCAACATTTCAGAGATCGGAGATCTTAATCTTACAGAAGGTCTGATATTATCTGGATGACAAAATCAAAATCTCTGATACCTTTGAAGATCACATGAAGAGGTTAGAGGCAGTGTTCCAACATCTGTAAGACCATCTACTTAAGCTGAAACCCTCCAAATGTGAACTCTTCAGAGAAAGGATCAAGTATCTGGGACGCATCGTATATGAAAAGTAAGAGACGTGATTGTGAGATCACCTCGAGTTGTTGTGGAACCCGGGCTTCCAGCTGAGAGTCCTGCGCTCAATCCAGTTGAGACCCGGGCCTCCAGATGAGAGTCCTGCGCTCCACCAGTTGAGACCCGGGCCTCCAGATGAGAATCATGCGCTCCACCAGTTGAGACCCGGGCTTCCAGATGAGAGTCCTGCGCTCCACCAGTTGAGACCCGGGCCCCCAGCTGAGAGTCCTGCGCTCCACCAGTTGAGACCCGGGCTTCCAGCTGAGAGTCCTGCGCTCCACCAGTTGAGATCCGGGCCTCCAGCTGAGAGTCCTGCGCTCCACCAGTTGAGACCCGGGCCTCCAGATGAGAGTCCTGCGCTCCACCAGTTGAGACCCGGGCCCCCAGCTGAGAGTCCTGCGCTCCACCAGTTGAGTCCTGCGCTCCACCAGATGAGAGTCCTGCGCTCCACCAGATGAGAGTCCTGCGCTCCACCAGTTGAGACCCGGGCCTCCAGATGAGAATCCTGCGCTCCACCAGTTGAGACCCGGGCCTCCAGATGAGAGTCCTGCGCTCCACCAGTTGAGACCCGGGTCCCCAGCTGAGAGTCCTGCGCTCCACCAGTTGAAACCCGGGCCTCCAGATGAGAGTCCTGCGCTCCACCAGATGAGAGTCCTGCGCTCCACCAGTTGAGACCCGGGCCTCCAGCTTAGAGTCCTGCGCTCCACCAGTTGAGACCCGGGCCTCCAGATGAGAGTCCTGCGCTCCACCAGTTGAGACCCGGGCCTCCAGCTGAGAGTTCTGCGCTCCACCAGTTGAACCAAAGGGATACCACTTCAGATGAAGCCAGAGGAACATTCATTCTCACCCTGTCACATTGTACAAATATATATTGTCGATGATTAACTGGTACTTTACCATTTAAAGTGCCATGATGAAATGGTGGAGGTAGTCAAAGAAATCTTGTAAGCTTTCAAATGTCTGTATCAGCAAAATTAAGAGAAATTTAACTTAATCCTTCTCCTTCAGTAGTCAGACATAACTTTTTCAGTCCTTGAGGATCGAAAGTTGACCTTAGCGTGACCCTAGAACAGTTGTTGATTACTGTGTGCAAATTACCTCATAGAGGTGTGTTATGCCCACAGTCCATGCAGTGAGATTCAGAGAGGGGCGGGAATGGAGGTGGTGCCATGGAGTTTTCTGGTTATTGGGTATCAAATTTCAAGCCTCTGTCTGTGTGTCTTCTGTGACTGGTACTTTTAGGGGTTGTTCTCGAAATGCCTATATTCCCTATGTGCCCACAATCTTATCAATTTTACCTGAACTACTTCAACCTCAACAAATGAACTCTTACAAGATGATAGTGAGACAGTGAGAAAGTAGTCAAATCAATGTTCAGTATTTATCTGTTTATTCACTTCACATTCACATCATACCTCATGCATTATAAACACCGTTTAAAGTTAGCTACTACATATGTACGTTAACAGTCATAGATGTACAGATACTCATGCATCATTAACAAACACATCTGAAGCATATCCTGAATCCATCATTCATCTTTCTTGTTTTCATTACGCATCCTTCGAAATTGATTAAGTATATAAACCGTATACGGTATTCATATACGCTATTGCAGCTGTCAGAACCGTGAAGGCGTTGTGGGAATGGAAAATACAAAATGTAAAATAATGTATTTAAGGTAGTTGAATAATTTATTCACGAGACCAAACGATTTAAACACATTTATAATTATGTTTCAGTTCGTTTCATGTTCATTTTCTTATTCCAAATCTTTCTTGTCCAGTTCCTGTCGTCTTTTTCACGAATGTAATGTTATACACTGTAAATACCAAGGAGAGGGTATCCTAAGTTTGATAACTTTTTCCCAGTCCTTTTCATTATGAATAAAATACGTTTAAACCAATGAAAAACACACCCGTTTCGTAGATAATATAATACCCGAGGAGTTACAGAGCCAATGACTCTATTATTTCTTTCTTCTTAATCAATCAAATATATCAATCAAATATTATGAGATGTTGTGTTGACATACCTTATCCAATGTGGGTGATGTATTGTAATTGTGGTGACTCGACATGCCTTAACATTTCATATGTTAGTCTTAACCTTAGTGATAATAAATAATGTAATTTCTGACAAGCTACTAAGCCAATGGCTCTATCATTTCTTTATACATAAGTACCTTTAAATAAATTTCATTTATTCAACCCACAGCTGTTGTTTTCATCCCGTATCCCGTATCGTGACGGCAGTTTAAAAAGCGCTTCTTTAAATTAATTTCCAGTTGGTTCAATTACCAAACAACGTGTACTTCCAGACAGCATAGTTTCAAAAACAAGACAATAAAGCTTCAAGTCGTGTATTGGGAAACCTGACTTTGGACACTATTAAAGCACAACATCATAATAGTATCATCGTATTTCATGTTTTCTTCAGTGAACAGACATGTCAACATCACAGAAAGGAACACTAATTGTTTGGTTGAGGGTCATGGTCACATCATTAAGCTGACTCTGCCTTGAAGTGTCTATGTACACCTGGTGCCGTCAGGTCTGTTATATAAAAACCATCTAATCCTGAGAGGAGAGAACATGGAATATATTTTCAGAAGTCAATTTCGCTGGTTTGACGTGTTGTATACATGTTGTGTTGTGCATTTAAAGAATAGTTCCAGTCTGGAATATTCACCCTTCTAATCAGTTCATGTACAAGCTTGTATCACGTTTCGCTGTTTCGTGATTGGCTGTATATTTGTCTTGCTACGTTGCAGTTCTTCAACATTATGTTCTTTGTTTGTAGGGTTTTCTTTCAGTACTTTAGAGATTGTCGCTAATGACTCATAGGGAAAATGTTTTTCATTTGCCTGACGCGGATTATATTCATAGTTCATACCATTGGCTACCACTTATATTTCATACCATTGACTACCACTTATATGTCATACCATTGGCTACCACTTATATTTCATACCATTGGCTACCACTTATATTTCATACCATTGGCTACCACTTATATTTCATACCATTGGCTACCACTTATATTCACACCAATAACGCCCACCTATATTCATGAATTTTACATAATTTTAAAAGTATAAATGTCGTCGGATGCTAATAAGTTAATATGACAAAACTAATGTATGTATTGCCTCAGTGGCTTCATCGATTGAGGCCGATCATATTTTGTCACGGCTATGTATAGAAATAAAGCCAGAGAACATGCACAGTGACGTGTGGTGTACTAAAACGAGCCCTCCACACACTCGATTATATGAATGCAATCAGGGAGATTATAGCCACGAATGGGCAAAATCTCCGTTTAAATACTTTCAAAAGGAAAAATATAGAACCATGTGGTCGCTTTAGCTCATTGGGGTTTATATTGTTTGATGTAGAAACCGAAATAATTTGTTCTCCGTATAATTCACAACCCCTAGCCCTGAAAAGTCGCAGTCTTGAAATTGTCAGTGCATAATAAATACAAAACTTGATTTAACACTAAATTTGTCTGAAATTGGTTCTCCATGTATCACGATTCCTGCAAAGACATTGAAGAAGATAGGTATTTAAGCCGTGGCCCCCTGAGGCCAACGGTCACCAAATCTACAGTTTAGATTCCCATTGGCCACGGAGTTTCAGCATTTAAACGTTCTTCGGCTTTTTATACTGGTGACGATAAAAATAGGTTTTTACGTCATGACCCCTGTGGCCTATATTTGGGGTCACGGGATCACCAAATCCCCTTTCTATATATAAGGTGTATGTACACAACATTTCAGCTTTCTAGAGCTGTTTGTACTGGAGAAGAATATAAAAATAAGTTTGAGTTTGGTCGTGACCACTGTGACCCATTTTAACAAAATAATCCCCTCTGATCATGGGGTCTTCATATAAACTTTCACCTATCAATAGTCACTGGTTCTGGGGAAGACGTCGAAGAGTTTACGGACGGCCGGTTAGATGGACGCCGGACGCCATGCCATACCATAAGCCCATCGGGTCTTTCAGGCCTGATCAACTAAAATGTGATTGAATTTAGTGTATTCTTCGTATTATATACGTATCTGTATCACATAGTCATGAGTTGTTGTAAGGTTACCACGACCTTATATCATCTCCATATCGTCCATGAGACTGATAGTCGAGTGAGACTTGTTAACATGTGCACTTGAGCCTTGAATGTCGTATTTTATCAGCTGATGTTTAATCTAACGTAGATTTCATCACCACGAGACCAAGGTAGCTGAGGGCATCACCCTCGGATATGTGTCATGTAACTCAGTGAGCAAGCTTGGCTGGGCAAGTCTTCATTATTATTGGAGGTTTTGAACAAAATCCATGCCTCACATACATATAAACATTGCATAGACGTGCTTGACAACATCAGTATATACACTGTATGTCGACACGGCACGTAGCCTACACAGAATGAATAAGTTGTATATCCTATTCTTCACTCTCACCGCTTATGGCTGTGATATTTTCCAAGCGGCGTTTAATAATTACTCTCTCTCATCTTTCACTGTGTGTGTGGTTTTGAATGGTTGATGCTATATATCTAAATAGTTTGTGTGCGGTCGTATGTGAATTGCACAAGGATATCGAGCTTATTTTTTCTACTCGAATCATCGGGTCAATGTCACTTTGTCAGTGCTATTGTTTCATCTATAATGTTTCGATCTGAATGTAGTGACGGCGGGTCAATGCCTGAATGTCGATTTAAATTTAAAGTATAGTTTCCTTAATTCCATGACGTAGGCCATGGGACATTATATTCATGTTCATGTTATACTGACTAATCTTAGCGTATTTCCCTCGTTCTCGCTCGGGAAATATCAATATTAAGTCACTCGTAACCATGTCGTCAACACACATGCAGACAACACACATCCACTGATGATAGTTCCTGAATACCAAAACTGATACAAAGCTGTTGACACACTCTGAAACCACCAGATCTAAAGCTCTTGTCATCCTTATCAGGTTTAAAATTCAACCCAAAACCCTTCTTTTCATCTGCACTCTGTATGAACTTCCTGGTATAATGCGACTGTATATCTGCCTAGAGTATGCCCCTTGGTGATTTGGAGCAGGCGCTTCACAAGTACCTTTTTATTATCATTTAATCATATCATCAATATTATACAAGTCATATACCTTCAGTTCAAACTTGAGGTGATGCTTCACGAAGTAGTATACATGACTGTTGTTACATGTCATATTTAACTTACTGCCATGGAAGTGCTCTTTTATACTGTAAAATAGAGCCATGGGCTCTGTAGCTCATCAGGGTTTATATCTTTTTTAATGATGAAGACTTAAATAGATTTTTAGATCATGGCCCTTGAGGTCCATATTTTGGGCCACAGGTCACCAAAACTACAATTTAGAATCTAAAGAGTCTGTAAACAATATTACAGCCTTCTAGGTATTTTTGTTCTTGAGAAGAAGATGAAAGTAGGATTTAATGTCATGGCCTGTGAGGCCCTTATATTTGGAGCACCATGGTCGCCAATCTACAATTTAGAATCTCCAATGACTAAAGAGTCTGCACACAACATTTCAGCTCTCTAGACCTTTTGGAACTGGAGAAGAAGATGAAATACGTTCTTAAGGTTGTGACCCCTGTGACCCAATTTGGGGTCACGGGGTCTAAAATTTAGAATCCTCATTGCCCAAGGAGTCTGCACACAACTTGTCAGCTCTCTAGAAATTTTTGAACTGGAGAAGAAGATGAAAATAGGTTTTTAAGGTAGTCACCCCTGTGACCCCATTTGGGGTCATGGGGTCACGAAATCTACAATTTAGAATCCCCATTAGCCAAGGAGTCTGCACACAACTTTTCAGCTCTCTAGACCTTGTGTTCTTTAGGTTGTGACCCCTGTGACCCTATTTGGGGTCATGGAAATATTTAGAATCCCCATTAGCCAAGGAGTCTGCACACAACTTTTCAGCTCTGTGGAGTTATTGGTTCTGGAGAAGAAGTCGAAAATGCGAAAAGTTTACGGACGGATGGACGGACGCCGGACTTCATGCCATGCCATAAGCTCATCGGGCTTTTCAGGCCTGATGAGCTAAAAGTACCTTGGACTTTTCGTAAAATATAGTTCTACGGCATGTGCATTTGGCACACAAAAGCAAATATTTATTATATATACTGTAGTTTGTATCGAGTCTACACGATCCATTTTTGTTGCCGATGTACGGATGGTATCGGTTCTACAATAGGACACCTGGTGAACAATACTGCAATGCCGTCATTACATGAACATGGACGATACAATTGGTCAACGGGTTTTCATGGTTTCGTCATCGTTTACCAAAATAACAATCACTTTGATATCATGATGTAGATCATGAATATATTCCCCTATCAGTTATAAATGATTTATTGAATCGCATTTTTAACATATTAAAAACCCATCAACTCAACAGCCTTCATTACGTTTCCATTAGCGTAAAGTATACATTATGTAAGATCACCCATTCGTTTTATGGAAAATGAAGAGCAATGGATTTTAAATTTTAGACTTAAAGTTAAAGAATGTCAGCAACTCAAGAGTTGGTACCAAAATACGTATTACCAGTTTATCTATATATATATTTCTTACTTTAGCATTACAATGAACATAAATTGCTCTAATTTAATAGCAGGTCTATTAATGTCAATTCAGATGCCCATGGTTTCATTTTCATATTGCATGGAAACGGCGTTTCACAATCTGATTTTTATATAAACATATTTTTCATTCAAATGAATGGATTGGGTTTCTGTATAACGACAAAACGTGTAGGAAGCTGTTCTGTAGGAGTCCATCACTCTACATAGCGCTTAATAAATATGAAAAAAACTTACCGCCAAAGTGGATTAATTTAAAGTTGAAACGTTTCTGAAAGACATTCTTCGGAATGTATAAAGAACCCATTTGGTATGGTAAATGATGAATATCCAGACAGATATATATATTTAGAGTAATAGAGCGTCTAATTAAGAATAACATACGAAGACACATCGGCTAACCTTGTCAGCCAACGTTAAATAGATTTGTATCCACAATTGGAAACGGAAATCAGCATTAACCGATTAAAATAAAGATATGTGAAAATACATTTATCGGAATCCCGATTTATCTTTCATCCAGCAAAAAATAAAGGGAAAATAGAAAATAGAGATATTATTGGAACAAAAGAACGGATATATATTTGATTAAATTTACACATAGTTTTCTGATGAATTCATGTGCAAGCTATTCTTGTATTTTTTTTTCATTGTGAAATAAATGCATTTAGGTATTGATATATTCAACCCACATTTAGCCGAACATAAAACACGTAGATTTCTCAAAATACTTTAAAACGCATGCCCTTATTTATTTTCCTGGAATAAATTCATTCAGATATCGTCATTACAATTAACTAACAACATTTAGTCGTAAACATAAACGTTTTCTTCATTTTCTTGGAATAAACGCATTCAGATACATTAATAAGTTAATGCAAATTAAATCGATAGAATAAAAAGTTTTCTTTATGTCTACATTTCAAAATTAGTGCCGTCTTATTTTTAGCGACGGGCTTATGGCAAGGCATGACGTCCGTCCTCCCGTCCGTACAAATTTGCTTTCTCGACCTCTCAAGAACCAGTGACTTTAGAGAGCTTCTTGGTCAATGGGATACTCAATTGTAGATTTGGTGACCCTGTGACCCCAAATATGAGTCACAGGGGTGAGTGAGTTATTGTTAAACGCCGCCTCGGCAGTATTGCAGCCATTAGCGGCGATCACAGGGGTTATGACCTAACAATCTATTTTCATCTCCAGTACGAAAAGCTCTAGATCTATATAGAAATCTGAAATGTTCTGTACAGACTGCTCAGCCAAATGTGATTCTAAGTTATATATTTGGTGACCCTGTGGAACCAAATATGGGTCACAGGGGCTACTACCTTAGGACCTATTTTCATATTCTTATCCATGACATATTTACAAGTTATTAAACCTATGATGAATATTTCTGGAAAATTTACATTTTGAAACTTACTCAGTTTAATGTTTATAGCCTGATGAGTTACAGAACCAATGACTTTCTAAAAAACAAATAGAGCCACGGGCTCTGTAGCTCATCAGTGTTTCATTGATTTATTATCTGAGGTTGAATATCTAAGTCTCAATTTATACATTGTTAACAAGCAAAAAAATAGGTTTTTAAGTTTGTGACCCCTATGACCCTATTTGTGGTCACGGGGTCACGAAATCTACAATTTGGAGTCCCCATTGGCCAAGGCGTCTGCACTGAAAATTTCAGGTCTCTAGTGTTAATGGTTCTGGAGAAAAAGTCGAAAAAGCGAAAAGTTTACAGACGAATGGATGGACGGACAGACACCATGCCATGCCATAAGCCCATAGAGCCTCTCAGGCCAGATGTGCTAATAAAGTCAATGGATAAATGTAATTTTCTTTAATATACCTACAATTCAACGTTCACCATTCACTGTTCATTTTGTACGGACTGATTTATTAAAAAACTGGAATTTCTGCAAAAATCTTAACTGTAGACAAGCCGGTCATAATTTCCAATAATCAGTCAGTGCAGGACTCCAGGAACGTTTCCATGTCCTCAGCGCTCTGAGTTGAATGTTTTATCTCGTCCCCACAATTGATGGTCGGCTTAGACTGTCACGAGGATTACCCAGGAGCTGGTGCCAGCCTCCCGTTCTATCACAGCTCTAGGTTGTTGTGAAGTCTCACAATGAAAGCATTTTTAAAAATAAAATGAAAGGATGCCCAGCGGCTACTCGTCACATATTTGAAAGAAATCTCAGAGTATTTGAACATCCTGAATGTAGCAAGTGGAAATGAACCCCCATGTCTCGATATCCCACTTCAATCATATTATCATAAATCTATCATCTATACAAACTATAGAGGTGGGGTATGTGTTGTTACTCATTAAGATGGGTTCCTGTCGAAAAGATAAAAGTATATCGTTTAAGGAAGGTTATAGAAATACTGTGATTCCCGAAATCGAGACAGACCGCCACATCGACCATCCAACTGTCCCCTACTATTGACCGACAGCAAGGAAGCCTGGAAATTCAACCTCGAGAACTCATTACTTAATAGAAGACCTTGGAATCCGATCACATAAACGAGACAGTCGATTGAGTTAATGGCCAGTAAATGCTATGGTTCTTTGATTCAGTGCTAGCGAACCAATTTTCAGAGATGGGCTATAATTTGTTCCGTGGTCTCATTACTTTAGAAGAAATATAGCTCAATCAAATGATCACGCCTTTCCTGTTGAGTCTGACTTTAGGTTCAGTCCAAATGTCTGTTTTGGTGTCATGACAGCATCGACACAATCTAGTACATGCACTCTCAAGTCTCAAAGGTATTTTGCAGCAACACTAACTTAATTTAAACAAGATTAACTATTTATAAATGTTTACAAGTAATTCACTTGTGTAGTCTGTCGTTTGAATAGAAATTATATCAAGTCTTTTAAGGGCATTTAGATGTGACATGCATAAGAGCTGGAAGATTTTCAGGAAAGCAACTTCATTAGTGTGAGAATACACAGTTCGGAGTTTATGTGAGCATTTACTCTGAAACAAGTATATTCTCACTGTAATCCAGAAAATATTCCTGTTCTTAAAACAATAAATTTCCATAAATTGATTTTCTTATTTCCAATCTTTACCAAAAGGGTTGTGCATATATACAGAATTACTGATTTAATATAAATGTAACATTCGCTAACTGTATATTTTTCTTTTGAACCAATCAAAACTTTCAAGTGCTTATGACCTCTACACAGCATAATCAATCAGGCATTCACATCATGATTATAACTACATCACTGTCGTTCTCAACTACGACTTACATGTACTGTCGGTAGACCTTATATAATAACTAGTTATATATTCACAAACAATTCAATATATTTCTGATATAAAACTGTGATAGTTTATTAAAACAGCTGACAAAAATTCTAAGATATTCTTAATGCCTATGAGACATGAGAACAATTTGGAATACACATAAACATAAATATACCAACAGAGCCATTGATTTATTATCTGAGCTTATAAACCCAGAGAAACAGAAGGTTGGTTAGACAGGCGATTCTGGAGAAGTTAAATGTCCCTTCTGGCCTGATGACCTAAAAATGATATCCTGATTCCAACACAATGTTTCTTTATAAAATCATGAATCTAGATCCAAATCTAGGTCTTCCCAGGAATAGCACATTTGAAAAATAGAAGTTATACCACAAAACTCACAAGAAGTTTGGGGAATTTAGATCACTGCAGATCACAGATGGAAACAGTTAATCAGATTAATACCATTTGTACTGAAAACTAAATAAAAACAAATACAAAATGTTAATGAAATGGGAATCGTTTATTGCCTTAGGCATTCATAAATATAACAAATATATCACTTTCAAAATATTAACAATGAATGTACAAGATTTAAAATTGAAAACATCAGTCTCTAAACCTCTCTGTATAAATTATTTCAGTAGAATAAAAGAACAGGTATTGAAACACACATCATTTGCATGACAATGACATCATTAGAGCATATGTTGAAACGTCACAAATACAACATGAAGAATTTATATATGCATAAACATTATCTTCATTCTTCTGGTTTCCTGTATCATGATATTGCACTCTTCTTTGTTGTCATAATTTTTATGATGTGATTATTGTCTGATATTGTTTCTTCTTTTTTGACTGGTCTCTTCTTGCCATCCACATCCACAGTCTGAAAGATAAGATGTTATAAATAATCAATATTATCAATATCATATTGATTCATCTACACCCACGTCCAGTCTGAGATATGTTGATATTGAAATATTACTACTCAGATGATGTTTCATGTTTCAAGGCAGACAGTTTCTTGCTTGAATCTTCAGGTAGGTTGATATTTAAAAAAAAAAATTCTATCAAGACGCTTGCTAATATTGAACATATACATCAGTACAATTTAAAGAGCGATCAAGGATGTTGATGAACATATCTGAAAAATTGCCCAAAACCTGTCTCCGTGAAATATATACACTTAATTTTTCACCGATTTTTCCGAACCATAAAAAGCAGAGAAATTGCCCTAAGTAGTAAACTGTTTTCCAGTCTAAATATAGATCAAGTCTATTATTTTCAAGCGCAAAGCATTGTGGTCTAGCTCACACACTGTATACACAGACACGAAAGAATAACAAAGTTTATGAGCAATGAAAGAAACCGAAATATATAAATATTGGCGATTATTTATAACCTTTTCATTTAATTATGTATTTTCTACAGATATTAATAAATGTTTTAACCAAATAGGTATTTTGTTTGCATTTTTTGAATCAATGAAAATATATTTGTCATAATTTGGTCTTATCTCAATAAAAAGTACATTAAAGAGGAAATAATTGGTATATTCTCAGGACATTTAGAAACATTGTTTACAAAGAAGTCATCACATTCAGTAATGTATGACAAGGGTAGCCTAACATGCAAGTGAAGCATGTGCACCACGTGCATCAGGTATGTTTCTATGGCGACATGCGCTATAAAGACGAGCCTTCACGATTAGGAAACGCTTGTCGTGTAGTACTTTTTATGCAATAAAGGGAATTCTGTTTATATGACGTCAGATACCCTTAGCGCCTGCTAGTCGAAGGGGGTACATCTCTTTGAAACCAAATTTCATTATATTGTCCTGGTATGAAAATTATTTATCACATGTCATGTTGTAGATAAAAGATTTCTCAAGCGATTGATGTTATAAGTATATGTTCCATTATGTAAATTAAAACTAATCTAAATTTCAACATGCATTCATTTATTTATTTCTTTAATGTGAGTTTTGCATATGATTTTATATCTTGAATAGTCATTTAGTTTGGATTGTCTGCAATACAAATAAATTTAATGTGTTGAAAATTTCATATATCATCCGAATGTACATCTCAGCCCTGAGAAGTACCCAGTGCGTACACTATATTCACAGGGTAGTGTAGTAGTATGAAGTGTTCCTCCACGATGATGTACGAGGCCTGAGTGAGGTACAGTCCCTCATTGCAAACACCTCCCTCCCCGTGTAACCCTTGCCCACATTTCCAGGTTTGAGTGAGATACAATCTCTCAGTGTGACCACCTCCCTCCCTGTCCCTGTGTAACCTTTGCTCACATTTCAAATTAACAAAGAATCAGAAGCAAGATAATTACCTCAGCCCTGACAAAGTCGCCAGTGAGTAGATTCACGGGGTAGTGTAGCAGTATGGAGTGGAGTTCCTCCACCGTGGTGCCAGGTTTAAGTGAGATACAATCCCTCAGTGTGACCACCTCTCTCCCTGCCCCTGTGTAACCCTTGCCCACAGACCTCAGGGTGTCCAGACACTGAACTGGGTAGGCATAAACTGGCTGTTTGAGACTCACTGCCTTGCACAGCGCCTGGTAAACATTGGTTGAACCATACCTTCCAAAACAGATGGACAAACAAGTTGAGTAGCATACAGGTTCTTTAATGGTATTCTGTATGTATATTTATTACGTTTTAATGGAATATTCAGAATTTGTGTATATAGTTTTATGAGACACTTAGAATGCTTGATTTATCAGAATCAGCAAAACTATTTTGATATGCAAATGAGTAAGATATTTTGTGGGAACATTACTCTGGCATCCACTGAAAAAGTAGAGAAGTTATTGTTAAATCAGGAGGAGACTGTTAATAATTCATGAAACAATTGACGTAACACATAGTTTGATTGGGTCTCAACACACCAAAATAGGTCAACAAATGATACATAATGATGAAACTTACAGTTTAAACACTTCTTCCTGGATATGTTTGAGTTTGAGCATTTGATCTTCCTTGAGGCTGGCACTGACAGAGAGAGATCCACTGCCATATGCGTAGGTAATACTGCCAGCCTTGTGGAGCTGCTGCAGCTGACACTCACTCAGGGCACTCGCACAGATACACACAATGGTTGGGTGGGCAGTCTGTAACCTGTAGCATTAAACTTTTCTTGTCCAGTCTTTCAAATTTATTTTCATTCATTAAACACAATGTACATGACTAAACTTTGAAATCAAAAACATAAAAAGAGCCATTGTAGCTCATCAGGAATTGCATTATTCATTATCTCTAAGGAAAAGAAAAAGAAAAACATACCAAATAATAAGGCATTCCGTTCAATACTACATTTTAACGATGGGACCTTCATTGATTTTTACGTTCCGTTAAAGAACCGCTCTCACACCCAGACTGTGAGTCACAGAGAACAGAAAGTTTGAAATAACCAGAAACCTCTGTACTAGCCCTTATGATTTAACAAGCTGCCTTTTGCATCTCTCTATCAGGCAGTTGTCATTCTCCCTTAAGCTCGGCCAACACAATGCTATTACATAATATGCAGACCCTGGACTGCAATTACAAGCCAGAGGATTTCACATGTCTTTTTCCCCCACTTATTTGTGGTGCAACATGCATGAAATTTGGCTTTCTTGAAAACTGATTATGATTAAGTAGGATTATAATGGTAATACATTGAACATTTGATCACGGTCATTAAAGGGGTCCACCACTTTAAATTGCACCCCTGTCACACCCTTATTTTTAGGAGTAGAGTTATGAAATTTACAAATCTTATTCCATCCAACAAAGATAATACTCGCTCAATTTGAGCTTTCTAGCATTACTGGTTCTTGGGGGAGTCTCTTAAAGATTTGAAGGTTGACACCCATGCCACATATTTGAGAAGGGATTAAGACCAAATGATTTAGACTCAACACAATTTTCCCCATGTCAACTGGTTTTGGAAAAGGTTTCACTAATAATGCCTGCCACACCCGTTACTTGAGGACCAACTTTGATGCCCTAGGTGCAAGGTACCTCCCCACAAAATATTAGCTTTGGGGATGCAGCAGTTCTTGACAAGAAGTAAAATATGTCAAAAGTTGACGGACAGACAGACATTGGCCACCTGGCCGATGGTAGCTTCTTGCGCTATTGTTCTCTCACTCCACACCTTTTAAGGAAGGGTAAGCTGCACACCACAGAAAGTTCTTTTCAACTAGAAATCTAATTGCTGTAGCTTTTAAAAGTAAATTTGTTATATAAGCAATACTCTGATTGTAATGCAAGTAGGTTGATGTCCTTATAACACTCAATTCCTTACAAATAATTGACCTCAGCACCTCAGTGGGCCTTGGTTAAATTGTTTTTAAAGAATGTGAGTTAATCAGATATTACCTATACAGCAAAGCAGTAACTGACCTGCTGGCATTGTCCCTAGCGGCCTGTGTATCACACTTGTTGAGCACCACCAGCATAGGGAACCTCACTGCGAGGAACTCATCCACTATCCTGTGTAGCACCTCCTCCTTCCAGTCAGACACCCGCGACAACTCTCTGTCATGTTGGGATACATTGAAGTAAGGTAGAAAATATACATCATCAGAACAAAGGATCCTAATCCTCTCAATTTCAAAATAATGCTGTAAATTAAGTAAGTTAACTGAGTTTATTTACTTCATTGCCATTGTCAAATGTGTGAGGTATCTAAATATATGAAATAATTTGACACTTAATCAGCTAATGATAACTAATTTGGTTTATTTATATGTGTAAACAATACTTTAAGGAATTAAATTATAATTAGAAACAATATAAACAGTTTTAAGTGCAAATTAAATATGCAAAATGCAAAGTAAATTAAATTGGCTTACTTGTCGCCTATTCCAGCTCGCTCAAAGACGCTATGTATCACAGCCTTGGTAGCATGGTACCCAGTAAACATGTCCACCAGCTTCTGAGGTCTCCGCTTGATATTGTCCCACTTTGCTGTTATGTTCTGGTGGATCCATTGGCTGAGGATTATGAAAAATATTAAAAGTTCACCATGCTATAATTTGACATTTCATAAAAGTCCTTCCGTAAATGTTACTCCCTGCTAAATGTCTGAATACATCTTCGTAATTCATTGAAATATGCTAACATATTTAACAGATGTTGACCGATATTCATTATGAGATTATATGTGTTTTCTTTCAGTAAACTACAATGATTAATGGTTAACAACACTTGTGGATAATCATGTACTTCCACTCAAAAAGAAGTTATATATGTGTGTTACATTGTTTGTGCATACATTGTGACATCCTCGATAATCCAGCGCTATTGTTCCGATAAATCTACACACAAGCGCTGGAAAACAGTAAGGGTATTTATCCCTAACCTAGTTACCTCCTCTTGGGTCCATGCTATCCAATCAGAAACGAAACGCAGACACTATCTGCGTAAACAACTCGACCAATCAAAACGCATCACTACCGTTGTTTATAGAAACAATCATGGCGGCGGCCGATTCACTCGATTACGATAAAGTTTGTAACAAATTCAGTGTAGAAAACCTGACAGAAACCCAAAAGAAAGTTTTAAGAAGTATGTACGAGAAGAAGGGTGTATTCATGTCCATCAAAACGGGTGGAGGTAAATGATTAAAATCCCTGTGCTACCAGGCGTTCCCAATCATCTGCGAAAGGCAAGATCCTGACACGAGAGTGCTTGTTATTTCACTGATCTCATTGGTTGTTAGAAAGCAAGCGTTTCGCTGAGTCATTGCGAAGGGAGGTAACTAGGTTAGGGATAAATACCCTTACTGTTTTCCAGCGCTTGTGTGTAGATTTATCGGAACAATGGCGCTGGATTATCTAGGATGACATTGTGACTGCCCTATAAAATTAAAAAAGACTTCACATTTGTTTGCTTTTATTACAGTTAAACAATTGAAATGAAACGATCATGGCAGTACTGACTGTAGTTCTTGTTGGATCCACAGAACATCCCGACTGGGGTCATATTCCTCTGTTTCCCGACCCTTCTCATCCGTCCGGCCCGACGAGTCCAGGATGTGTATCAGGACGTCAGCGTCAAGCAGGTCATTCAGAAATCTGAAATATTTGGGTAGTTTTTAACGTTTCTGTTTGATGACTGTTGCTTCACTGACTGTCAGGGCCCTAACCGTACAGATTTAATATGGTCCGCAGTTGTTTTTGAAAGCAAGTGATTTACTTCAGGTGAAGGATGGCCAATACCAGTGTATACTTTTACATTAAAATCTATTGATGTTTATCAAAAAGATATAGCTGAGAAACTAAAGTGAGAATGTGATCTCTGACATGTACAAAGGGTAAGTTGATTCCACTCCTCTGGTTTCGTAAGAAGTCATAATATAAACCCCATGCATGCACAATGTATGATAGCTGATCACTACCTACCTGTTTCCCCTCCCCTTCCCCTCCCATGCTCCAGGCACCAGTCCAGCAACATCCTTTAGCAGGACAGGAATATGTCTGTCTCCCTTGTAGTTGTGACCATGTGCTGTTGATGAGGATGTCAAGTCTTTATAAATTCAAACACAAGAAGGCCGATTTATGTAACCATGAGGAGAAAAATGATTGCTAATAATTCATGTTGAATATTTTTTTAAAGAAATTGATCTGAATCTACACTCACACTCATATGACAATCAAGTTCTTGATTATGCTCTGAGTTAAGATAGAGGTGGATAGGTGATTTGGGGTTTAATTCCGCTTTCAAGTATTTCACTTACATTAGGACTGTTAGTATTATTATAGGGAAGATGCCTGCAAAAGCAGTGTGACTATGCATTGCGGTGAAACCATGTGTGTTACTGCCCTGAAAATCAGTGTAGCATTGCACCTAAACCTTACTGCATGTAGAACGGTTCTCTACAGAGGATAAAGTTGCCGAGCCTCTGGCAGGATTTGAACCCCAGACCTCTTGAGCCAAACCCCCTTAATTTAAACTACAGCGCCAACAAGGACATATGAGATTGATATGATCATTCACCATTTCTGATTATACAGAAGGGCTCTACCTCTTCAATAGCTTCAAAGGTTCAAAATTGCAAGTCACAAAAAAGACAATGAACATGTTTTTTTCAAAAAGTAACATTATCCCTTAACATGCAATTTCAAAGAAACAGTTAACATTTTTTTTTATATTATCATTAAAACTAATGTCATCCGGAGAGCTGAAATCACATGCAGACATGCATTTGTAAAATACATAACTTTATAAATCATTAATTCATAAACAGGAACATCATCTGAAAATGTTCTCAAAAGAATACCATGATTACAGTCCCTTTTAAAATGTAAATTTTCATTAAACATACCAGCATCACAGAGATTGCCCAGCCTTTCACAAGGACAGGGTATGGAGTAGAAAGCTTTGCCGATGTTCGGTTCTATGGTTGTGAAAGGGTGAGCTCCAGTTTTGGCCATGTCGAGGGTGGTGGCTGCGTTGAAGAATGTCGACTTGCCTGCTGATGGCTTCCCCTATGAAAAAGTATTTGTACAAGCCATCTGTTTGCAGCCTTATCTACTCGTATTTATGTTTCACAGAGAGGGGAATGCTCCAAATTGTATATCAATACCGGTACTGCAATTTTGAAAATAGTTTGTAGCAGGGTTGCAAATGTAAATTTCAAACAGTCAGACATTTTATTAAATAAGTTATTGCTATCATGAATTTTGTTTGTCTCTTCATTTATTAGACATTAAATAACATACAGTTGACTTTCCCTAAATGAATAACGGTAGAAAAAACAAGGCAAACGTGAGCGAAGCTCACATACCCCTGCCTGTAGTTTGATCGCCTTCATACAGCCTAAATAAATTGGAAAATATAATCTAGTCAGTCATGTCCATGAATAACAATGATTGTTTTTAATGAAAATATTTGTTTAAATCATTTAAAGTGTGGATTTTAAACCAATGAAATGCACAACAATATCATACAGGTAGGCAACATCCATATTTAAGTTTTCAAGTTATATAGTTTTTAGTTATGCTCCAGAAATTACACAAATGACAAAATTTCTAAAATTATTTGGACATTGGGACCCCTAAAGGACACAATAGTGCCATAAAGGTTATTTCAAACCAAATTTGAAGTTTCAAAGTCAAATAGTTTTTGAGATATGGTCCATAAACGAGACAAAGTCCAAAAATCGGACCGTTATTGGTGAAAATTTCAAACATTATTTGGACCTTGGAGTTGAGACCCCAAAAAGGCACAACAGCACCAGAACATTATGGGTTACTTTCATACCAAATTTGAAGTTTCCAAGTCAAATATTTTTTGAGATATGCTTCGGATATGCACACACTCACATGAGGAGCACTATATACCCCCGACTACGTCGTAGCGGGGGTATATTTACTAAATCAGTTCACTGTTGATAATGGCTAATCAATCATGTATTCCAATATCCTTACTCCCATATTTTTTCCGAGACTAATTTATGTACCAAAAGATAAAACTGAAGTATTATTCAGTATTAGTTGTCAAAACCAATTTACTCAGATGGTAGATATATATCTACCGGTATATATGACAAATTAGTGGTAAAATCTATCCAAGAAAAGAGAGTGCTTTGATTTCTGTGCCTCAGTCATTTAATTGTAAACAAATCCATCCAAGAAATGATTGCAAAATGCTTACCACCAGTCCAATGACAAAGTCCCACCTTCCCCCAGTCACCTTGGTCTCTGTTAGGATACCAGGAGCAGGGGCAGAGGTGCTATCTTCTTCAACAGTCTCCTGTAAAGATATAGGAAAATTAACAATTCTATAACATTCTAGCACATTCTATAACTGACTCAAGAACACTATTAACAATATGTGTATGATTATTGTGTATACAGTTTTGCCACATTTATTCCATGATCATCTTTAAATATGTAATATGTTAAGAATAGTATATAGTTTTAAACATCTCAAAATATTTTAGAATTAAGAATTAATTATTTTTCCAGATTTAGTTCGACGGAAATGTTCTGTTTTTAATTTGCAAGCAAACATTTCATTACAGATTTGTAGGTGTGTGACATTTAGAGGTGAATCTTATATGACTACAGAATGATTTTTAGACCTGTTTATCATAAGAGAATCACATCACAGACAGAGAAGACAATTTTATGGATGATCAACTTCTTTATTTCACATTAGTAACGTTTGAGTATGGATCCTTATATCGTTATCAAGCATGGACCTTAAAGCAGCTGGGTCACATACTTACAGTGAGATGAGAATGAAAATGGAAAGATGTCGGTCCTTACACCAGGGTAATAAAGTGTGTATGGTTCGAGAATGCCCTTCATGGCATGCAATTCAGCGCAGTATTAGTAGCCTCATTTTTATTTATCATCGATCGCCATTGTTAAGAGAAGAAGTTGATCATTCATAAATCCTTGTCTTCTCTATAATACTAATTATCAAAATGTCTCTCAAAGGAATACAGAAGACTCAGATATACATGAAAATGTCTTCAATGACAGATATTAACAAATAGGGAGACAAATTTATGGATATAAAACTTCTTTAATTTTTGGAGGCGAAGTTTCGACATAGATCCTAATGTTGTCAATCAAGTGATGACAACGACAACAACATTGCGCTGCCTCCAAAGAATAAAGAAGTTGTACATCCATAAATTTGTCTTCATTCTTCATCACCTCAACTTATCTACTGCCTATCAAAGAAACTGAGGAGTCCATTACCTCCTGGCCAGCAGTCTCCTCTGATTGGTCGATATTGTCTGTGATCCATTGTTGTGCCTCGTCCACCAGTGTAAACACCATAGCCATGCCAACATTAGCTTCAGCCTGTCGCAGATCATTATATTTATTTGACAATTTAAATACATTTTTTTACTTCATAACAGCATTATAATAATACATATATTCCAATTGGGTTTGGCAACTTCATCTGCAGTATAGAAATGTTCCACTCGCAGTTAAGTTTGGCTACAATGTATTACAGAGCAAAATATCATGCTTTACTGATGAATGCTAGCTAGCTCTCACACGTTTCCCCACAATAGATAGCTAAAATTCCAGTGAGGGCTTTCTCCCAGAATGTACATGATGCTCACTGCATTGATATATTAGTGAAATAGTTTTGAAAAAGCTGGTCAACCTAAAATCTGCTCACTACCAACACCAGTACAGCACACAAGCAATACGAAAGATTACACCATAGACAAGTTGATCAGAAGTTGAAGTGATAGACAGTCCTTGACCAGATTGAAACTGCCTATCTAGTAACACCGTGGATAAGAGGGGTAGACAGAGAATGTCTCTTGCATTCAACACACATGATTAAATTTAATTGAACAAAATTGATTCACTCATGGCAGTTTGGTCGATCAATATGGTGTTGGAAAGGATATGAATGTGTTTCCAAAGGAGAGGTTCAAAACCCATTCAGTTTAGGAAAGAGTAGTGATTAATCAGAGGTTTTAGTAGTTACTGATGGCCAATACGAAAGAACTTACAACAGCAGCAAGATGAGAAGCCAGACCAGAACACCTGTCAGCTGAGAGCACCTGGGAACGCATGGGGATTTCTATAACAGGAACCTCATCAGGGTAGTCAGACGGGAACGTCACCTTCAGAGGTAGTGGACCTGCAACATGACTCAAAGTCAACATCGATTTAAATGAGTGGGCACACTCCTAAAACTTTTATAGAATAACATTTCAAGAAGCATGGAGAAAAAAACATACTTTTTTGATATGAACAATAAGTACAAATGTGTTTTAGCTAGCTAATATTCAATACATTTTGAAGAGAATTTAATAGGTATTTACTGTAAGGATATATAACGATCATCAATTTGAGTGCATTCGGAATCATTTGAATCTAATGTTACAGAAAACATTCTTTTAAATAGATTATTAAATAAAAAGATATCATTTCTCACAAAAGGCTTAGTGTGTGATGTAAGTACCCTAACCCACAATGTCCCACATGTCCCAGTCCTAGTATATAACAGTGAAAATCATTGAAGCAAGCTTACCTGAAAGTTGATCCAGATTCGTTAACCTGATCATAAAGCATGGTGGATCCTGTGTCAGCTCTGAAATTAACATTGAATTTGAATTGTAATTAAGTGATATTTCAGATGAATGCCAATATATTATTGAAGTATTAATAGTGGGCAGGGATAGAGCAGTGGTTAGCGGGTTTGGCTTCGGATCAAGAGGTTCGTGGTTCGAATCCTGCCAGGGGCTCGGCAACTTTGTGTGCAGTAGAGAACTGTTCTACATGCAGTAAGGTTTGAGTGCAATGCTCAACTGAATTTCACAGCAGTACCACCCATGGTTCGCTAGTCCCAGCCGATGCTCTCAGGTTTCACCGCAACACATAGCCACATGGTGTTGCAGGCTTTCTCCCTGCAATAATACTTAGCAGCCGTGACATAAGTGAAATAATCTTTAAAGCTGGGTTAAACTCGGACCAACTCACCTCACCTCACCTGAGGTATTAACAGAAAACCATATATCGTCTTTATCGGCTTATTCTACACATTTTATGTGCTCTTCCTTCAAATTTCCATCTGCAAAGGCAGCAATAAGGCAGGCACTTTTTCATTCCTGAATGCAATATATTTTATCATTTATAAAATACATTTTTTTTATGTTTACACTTATAAAGATTGTTTATATGAATTATTAACTGTTACGATGTTCTTGACTTTAAGTTACCTGTGAGCTCTTCATCGAATATTGACTTCAGAGCTTCAATTTCCTCAGCTTGTTCCTCTTGTTTTGAGGACATCACAGATCTTCAAGTCTGAAAGTTAAAATTGACATACATCCAATCATCATGAATTTTTTTTCTTTAAAGACCCTCATAATTATGTTGTTTTAAAGATTTGATGTTAATAAAGTTACTATATGATGACACTTGATACTAAATTACATTAATACTTTTAGATAATACTGTTGAGTGACAGTACTTAATACTACATGAACATATTCCTTGTTTCTCATTTGATTTTAAAGTGTTTGAAATACCTTTTAGTCTCTACTTGCTAAAAGAGCTTGTGGTTTGAGAAAGGAACCAGTTCTTCTCAACAAACAGGCCTGGCTCTACAGTATATTGGTACTTTACAGGCTTACTGGCCACTTTTGAAACTGGCCCAATCAGAATATGACCCACAATTGGCTTATTGGCAGACAGTTATTTGAAACACTAATTTCCACCTGATTCTACAATCTGTCAGACTTTAGACATGTAAGAGAGAGAACAAGATCAATGTTCAGCTTTCAAAATATGAATGCCACATTTCTAAGTTTTGATTTTCTACCCCAAAAAAGTTGTAAATTTTCAAAGGAAGAATGCAAGTCTTTTTATTGACATAATTGTTTAAAAAGTAAAAGTGAAATTATTTAGTTTATTATAATCATAAACGAGAATATGTTATGTATTGTTTTAAATACCGAATATAATAATAATTTCTGTATGATATGATATGATGATCTATGTATATTTACTTCATAGGTTCAAACGAATGTAGGCCTTTCAGTATCACAATTTACAAGTATTATTGTTTATGTATTATACACTATCTCGAATAATTTAATAAATTAATGAGTCATGACTTTATAAAATACCTTCTGTCTTTCAAGTCAACAACAAATTGAACGGCTGTTTTTCAACGTCTGTTCACACATGATACTCTATAAAAAAAATAATATCGGAGGTCTGTTATCTGTTATAAATAGTGTCGAAAAGTTGTGAAATAACGGTGTTATACTACAGAAGGGAGGTAATTCAAAATAAGCAGACGACAACATTGTTATTAAATGTAGCAATAACAGTTGATTGTTAAGAGACTACCAACTTATCATGCGTTTGCTGACAAACTGTGTTAATCTTCTGTCACCTATAGTATCTACTATATACTGACATAGGCTACTGTAATATTTTATAAACATTTTCCAAACCGTGTCAATTTTCCACGTACTGGGGGGACTTGATTTGCCAGCCGGGCTATCGCCCGTGTCGCCCGCAACCCGGTTGTGAAGCGGCGACGCACTTGATTCAGGCGGGCGGGTGTTCAATATCGCCCGCCGGGGTAGCCCGGTTGACCCGGTTTCAAATGAGCGGGCTATCGCGGGCGATAATGGCGGCATACGGACCAAACTCGTTTTTGCAATTTTGAAAATATCGTATATCTTTCCATCTAAACATTAACAATTCAATTATTTATAAGAGTACTGAAGGGAAAGACTAATGTAGCAAACTTTTCTAGCAGAAGTAATAATATTGTTCATTGTTGTCGAGATATCGTTGTCATTGTCGCAAACACTTTAGAAAAGTTCGATTATTAGTTGCAGGGCAACTAAGTTGGCTCTGATGGTTGCCATAACATTAACCCGAATCAACTTGATTTGGTTCGTCTGCTCGGATCACCCGGATAGCCCGGTCACGTGACCGGGCTATAGCGGTCTATGCCCGGGATAGTGCAAATCAAGTGCCCCCACTAACACTTCCCGACATGACTTCCTTCTGCAGAGAGAAACCATCAAGGGACGTAACTCCAATCAACCAATTCATATTGTGAATGTGAAGCGTGAGTAACATTACTTATTTCACTCATTTTTCAATAACGATTATATTGGTTATATGTGAATGTTCTTTAATCGTTTGTTTGTTTACTAACGCATGTGATAGATAAAAAAAATAAAAATGTTTTATTTAATATGAGATAGTTGACCCGACAGAGAGAAATTTTGTGACATTATAGCTAGCTAAGGTAGCTCTGACAGATGTTGTGGGAACGATAGGGAGAACGGTATACCGGTATGTTCTCTTAGCTACATTGTTATAGCCTACAATGGAAAACTTAAAATCACACGAAGCATTTTTCTACACGGTGGCAATTCATTTTACCTCATAGAAATTAAGAATTTACAAGAAGGGTACGAGTTCACGTTTTGGATAAAATTCTGTTGCAAGTAATAATGCATTTAGGGGAGACCGGGGCAAAGCGCGCCCCTTAACTTTGCAAGGCATTTTTTTGAAACTATACAATTTTCAGCTGCGTATCTTTAGACATTCGGGAGAACTTAGTTATATAGTATGAAATTAACACACTCTTTTACTTCTGGTCACCATCGTTTTCGGCTTAGAAGGAAAACAGTTTTTTTTTAACGTGGGCCACTTTGCCCCGTGGTCCGGGGCAAAGTGGCCCATGGTGGGCGCTTTGCCCCGTCTTCCTAATGTTGGTTGAAACGACGTTGACGTTTTTTGAAACGGTAAACACGAATATGCTTTTCACAGTTCATAATAAACTGTACAGAATACCATTGTATACTTTAAGTCAATTGCTTTTTAATCCTACCTCAGAAACAGAACCAACTTTTGGATGAACGGATTATAGGCCTATATGCCGAGAACAGAAAAAAGATAACAGTTTATATAAAAAATCTACTGACGTGCAAAAGAAACGTCCAGACATTTTATAAAGAGCAGAAAATGAAATATTGATGTCGTAGAAAGTATATTGTGAATGCATTTGATAGACACATGTTTTGTAAAGTAGTACTCACAATTTCAACCTTCAGAGTATGATACTTTTATTTATTCAGACTGTTCAAATACACATGGGGTGTTAAAATCGCTTTTTCAAGATGTTTTTTAGCCACAATATTTGCTTTTAAGTTTTAAAAATTAAAAAGTAGATATTTAAGTACTAATAGGTGTCTTCAACATAAATAACTTCTTGGATTTCAATTTGTTGACGCATCATTACTGTAGGATGGCACAAAACAAGCCAAAAACTGCTTTTGACTCTTCTATCTCGTCAAATTAAGGAGATTAAAAAAAACACTATTTAAACGTGTCTCATAAATATGAAGAGATAATTTTTGAAAATTCATGTAAAGTATGCTGTTTCAGTCGAATTTTTCGCCAGTGGATTGAATTATATTGCATTTTGTAGGGGGACGTTTCTTTTGCACGTGAATATATTTGGGGACGTCTTATGTTCTAGTGAACGGCAACCACACTTGTCAAAACGTAACAAAACAAAAAAGGAACAAATTTAACACTTGCAGAAAACACATTTCCAAGTGCAAAAGTTTAAATACCCTTCGAAGGTCTGATAAAACAAAGAATGGCCTATCGTTAGCATAACTATTAAAGACGTTCCTACCAATTGTCCATGTCCAGAAACATTTAAAATCAAATAATCTTTCTATCTTAATAACGAAAGGTAATGGTTTTATAGCTGTATGAATAGTTTCTGTTTTATGGTGATAATCATATTTGCTATATAACCGTATATAAATTTAGATGAATGATGTAATAAAATAAAACATATTTTTTACACTGAAGAGTTATCTTCCTTTGCCAATTGTTTTTTCATAAATATTGAACTTTTGCACCAAATATCTCAGAAAATAGGTCCGTGACATATATGTTTATAAGTCTTCAGCAGTACATTTTCATATTTGAATTGTTAATTGTTTTCATACTTGAATCATTTTTTTTTTTTTTCTATTCTTGAACAGGACTTTTGACGTTATTTCTGCAGAATCCATTGTCGATATTGTATTATTTATCATATAAGGCTGACACAATTAAACTTACAAATTACATAAATCCCTTTTCTATTCTAGTAACATTCCATTGTTAAAGAAAACAACACTAACGTAACACAACAACTCTGAATGATGACCATAATGTTTATTAAAGTAACTAACAAAATTAAACAAGCGTGCCCTGACGGTTTTTGAGATATTACTACAATAAATATCATTTTGCAGAAAAAAGGTTCGTAATATGCACTTTTCCCCTTTGAATTTTTAAAAATACACATTCAGCTTGCACCATGCCAAGTTACCGAATTTTTTCATTTATTTGGATTATTGGTGGAAAGAGTGGCCTTTAAAAGGTATTAACCTGACACTGATTAGCTTATTCTGAAAATACATTTGAAGGCCCAACATAACATAAAATGCATTGGGGCAAAGCGCGCCGGGGGCGGCGCGCTTTGCCCCAAAGCATATACCTTTTTAAAATGGAAATAGAAGAAATAAGACCGGACACCAAGTGCATACAAACATGAAAATTGTAAGCTTAGATAATATATTTTCACCTAGAAAGTGATTTTTTAGCTCCGCTGATAGAGAATGTGTCTGTCAGTTATGATATTTGCTCCCGATTTTTACATGAAAACGTTCAATATCAAAGTTTTCGCCCTCCTGTCGATTTGCCGCTGACTGCTCATGACGTCATCAACTTGTACGTTGCTTTACGTCATCTGTGATGGGTAGATAGAAACTGATAGTGTCATCGGCTGTTCATTCTAAAAATAAACCGTTGGGTCACTTTGCCCCGGGGGCGCACTTTGCCCCGGTCTCCCCTAATAGATATTACGGCTAAAGTAATTATAAATAAAAGTTATTGATATCTCACGATTCATTTGCAAATTATGTAAACTGCTCTACATAAAGTCACTCTTTATGAATACATGTAAGGTTTTTCAATGTTTGCTCTCTTCAGTGTCGGCCTATTGCATCAAATAAGACAGCTCTAGGAAGTGCACACTATTAAATACGCGTCAGTCTCATTTTTCCTGATGATGAGAGGACACTCTTGTTTTTAGGGATATAAAACCCAACCAAAATCAGTTGATACATTATTTCACCTGAAAACACATCGGTCTCTACCAATTGGTTTAGTAAAATAGTTGGTGACAATAAATTTCAAAAGACTATTACGTTCCTAAGAAAGTGCGGAGCGATGGTAACAAATGAATGACGTCACAGGTGTGGTTCATATTCCGTATTACGTCACAGACGGTTGACGTACTTATACCAAGCATGACAACCAAACAATCACCAAAAAGAGCATAATGGAGGTCAAAATACAATGATCTCGGTGGAGACACATTATGTCGCCTTATTGCGACATCGTTCGCTCATTTTTCTGGTCGATTATCAAGTAACCGACAACTAAGAGGAAGGTGCAGCAACTAAACAAGAAACAAACATGAGGCGAGTGTCCATCATTCCACCGGAATTAAATAAGAGTTCTAGGTCCAGGACAAATCTTGAAGCCTATGGTCGGCGGAAGTCTGTTGCCTATGGACATCGAAAGTCCCGGGTGATGTCGTTAGGGGACGATGGTGATGGCGAAGGAGCCCCCGACGGACGACGGAACACGAAAACAGATTTTAACCTTGATCAAGTCACAGCGAACGTCAAACTAAACCGTCTTCAGGTATTGACTTTACACAATTTACAGCAGTGAACGTAAATCAAAACACCAACGTTTATTGAAAGACAGAATGGCAAACCTTCCGGAATACCATTTATTGCACAAAGGCTTACAAACATTGTTGCCTATTCTAAATGCTTATTAGAATTATTCATACTTATCTATAGATTATCATGCACAAGTATCTGCATATCGTGATAACTTTTAAAAAAAAATAAATGTACTAACAGTACATAACTGAGAATGGTGAACATATTAATCAGCGACACTGGCTGTATTGATTACAGTAAATAAGAGTATGTTCTATGGAAAGTCAACATTTTTATTGCTATGAGTGCGACGTTTCGATGCAGATACTAACACCGTAATGCATAGAACGTGTTCATCCATCATGCCAGCTTCTAAATGACACCTTTGCATTCAGCTGAAGAAAACCCCATTAAAATGTGTCCATATCGTAGTCTGTGGATATTATATTTCTATTTTATAATAATGAATGCGAAGTTTTACAATTGATCATAATTGATAAGTGATACTTGGATATAGATATGTCTTAAGGGTCTGCACTGGCTTCCCATTGAAGCAAGAATCAAGTTTAAAGTTCTTTGTATCACATACAAATGTCAACATAATATATATATGACTTCATCATATCTTTCAAATATATTAGAGGTCTATACCACTGCAAAACCCTCCGTTCCCATTATTTGAATCTTCTCAAGATGCCAAAATGCAACAGCACAAGTTATACACAAAGATCATTCGGTTGTGCTGTGCCAATATTTGGAACCAACTTCCTCATGTCATTAAGATGTCTTCCTCACTGACTGTTTTTAAATCTCAACTCAAAACTCACCTATTTTCTAGCTATTACTCAATCATTTTCTCATATGGACTTAATTCTTTGCCAATTTGATTCTGTAATTATTGATTATGCCTTAATCGTTTCTACCATTTTAAGATTTTATATCCTAGTATTTTATATCATTACCTTCAATTTCTTACTTTCCTATGCGCTTGAGCATGCACCTTGTATATATGGATATAGCGCTTTATAAATGCCCATTATTATAATTATTAGACATTTCGGACGATCGTGTATTCCTCTAACTGACCATATACGTTTTTAGAGCTTTAAACTTTTAAGTAGCTAGTAAATAAATAAATAAATTTCCACACATTATTAAATTGTATTTCAATAAGGCAACCATGGTCCAGTCAGCATATTACCAAACTGCCCATTCTGACACTATGGTGATATGCTTCATGATCATGTATGCTACGTTTACACGTATGCCGCCACTACAATACGATGCGGTCAATTTTCAAAGTGTATCTTCATTATCGGGGGCTTGTTGGTTCATTTCCCCTTATTAACAAATTGGGACTCCTTTCACAAAGATACCTTCACTAAGGTTAACCTCAACTCCTATTCTTTGCACTAAGTTTAAGGCAACCATACTGACTTACGATCATCTTAAAGTGCTTTGTGAAAGGAGGCCCTTTAATTTTTTACATACGCTTTACATGGGGAGCATATTTTTTCTCATCTTGAGACATCCGATCGTTGCGATTCCCCCCCCCCCCCCCCCCCCCCCCCCCCCCCCCGTTGAGGCCTAATCGTTGGCTCGTGTGAACGTATGGACGTATTAGGACAGACAGCACAGGAAAGCAATCGTCAGGATCAACGTCTGAACATAGTAGCCCATCAAATGAACAATAGATTCATGGTTGTCTCTTCATTTGTGTTAATATTCTTCATTTATCATAGTTTACACATGCACGATAAACGTATGCATGGTTGTTCGCAACACGCGTACGGTAGTCTACTAACGGTGTTTATTCCAAAATGTGTCCCAGCTAGAAACTTCCCTATTAAGGGGTCATAACGATCGGACGTCCAAACAGCAGGTTGTTCAAAATTCTCACCAATGCATTTTCATTGCAGACGATATTCAGCGAGGCTGACCAGGACGGGAGCCCGGGTCTGAGCCTGTCGGAGTTTAAGATCGCCATCAGACGGACGCTGAACCGAGACGTGAAGGACAAGGATCTGGAACTGATGTTCATGAAGATGGACGCCAACTGCGACGGGACGATAGACTGGGAGGAGTACGTCACCTACAACCTGCTGGAGTACAAGGAGAAGAACCAGATGATGCAGATGCTACGGCAGAAGCCCTTCCCGAACGAGATGAAGGAGATCGTAACCCGACACCACGAAGCCATCCTGCGTGTCTCCTTCTACCCCCACATCAATAAGCGCAGCACCAAGGTGGACTGGGCGGACGGCAAGTACGCCACCATCACTCGAGACGGGATCCTTAGCTTCTGGACCATACAGATGAAGCATGTCCGCTCCTTCCATGTCGCCGCTCCCTCGGATAGGAACACTCAGCCTTGGTTTGTGGACATGGCCTGTCTGTACAACAACAACATGATCGCTGTGGCGTCCACAGACCGAGACATCACCTTGTTCGACATGTCCACGAAGAAGCTGGTCCGGAGGTATATCATCACGGGACTGGAGGACTGTGTGACGTGCATGGACTGCAGGGCCGAGGTGAAAGACAGGAAGCACATGCTGCTTATCTGGGGCGACACGGCCGGCAACATCTACTCTGTCAACTTCGAGGTTCAAAGAGGCGGTGCCATGTTCGGTACTCAAGAACAGAAGAAGGATGCGGTGAAGAAGATAAGCTTTGCTGAACTGCTCAGAGGATATGTCCCGAATGCTAAAGCCTACAAGCTGAGTAACGTACACGACGACTGGGTGTGCAAGATCCAGCTAGTTCCTGAACTCAACTGCATCCTTTCCTGCTGTCAGAGCACCAACACGTCACTGTTCATGGGGGACTTTGTCAAGAAGAAGGTCCCCGCCTACTTCAAGGTCAGTAAAGGACTGCTTTGCTTTGACTACTGTCCTATCTTGAACGTCATCGCCACGGGAGGCATGGACTACAATATCCGAGTGTGGAACCCGTACGTCGTCAGTAGGGCGATTGTTCTGCTCAAAGGACACACCAAGCCCATCGTGCAGACGATTCTGAACGGCAGGAGGAACATGGTGATCAGCATCGATAAGGGGAAGACGATTAAGATCCACGACCTGAAGGATCAGTCCTGTCTTCAACACATCAGCGGCCGAATAGTCAAACTCGGACCCTTCGCCGTTTCCGCCGTGTATTTCAACCGGAAGCTGCAACAGCTCATCATGGCGACCAATGACCTTGCTATGTTAGAACACAAGGACGAAGACGACAGAGTGGCCGAGGTGACGTCACACACCAAACCAATCGTATCGGCTCTGTACAATGCCACCTTTAATGTCATGGTCAGTGCTTGCGAAGAGTCGGTCGTCAGTGTGTGGGACATCAGTACGGGTAAGATATAGATGGACTTTTACATGTAATCGATTTGCATTTATAGAAGTATGGGCGTTAGGATAAAAATAAGGAGATTTGTTTTTTTATTACCCATAAAGTTGAAGATATTAAAAAATATTTTTAATATGAGCACATGTGCACATATTACTTTTGCCTAGCAGCCATTGTTTCACCGCGACTTCCCGTATTTTGTCGTCTGTGACGTCATAAACGATTGTTCGTGACGTCACTGTAGCTTGCTGTCGCAAGAGAAGTAGGCCGTTTCCTGACTATTTTAACGCGAATCAAATGGAATAGAATCGTAATAAAGAATTTATTACACTCGAAAGTGTGCCATATGACTTTTACGAATCTCGTGCAAATTTATGTATAACCCTCGCTCGCGCTCTGGCAATACACACATTTACACTCGTTTCGTAAATGTCATATGACACACTTCCTCGGGTAATAATCTCTATGTGTCATATATAAAGAATTTTGATTGATTGAAAACATATTTTATTCATTTAAGAAATGAATTGGGCACAAGTTGTGAAACTTATAGAAGCCCTCTCCAGGTAATCAACAACTATTTTACAAGGCTAGAATACATAACAAGAAAGTAAGAAATCTACAAGTGACGAAGTGGGTAAACATATAATATACATTATTAAGGCAAGACACAATTGGAAATGTTATTCTTATGACAAAATGCACTTTGAATATGGTAAATACGTACATTAGTGTTAATGTATTATTTGAACCGTTGACTCTTTCCAATGAATTTATGAACATGGTGAAATATGTTTTCATTGACTGTTTGTGGAAGATTTGGGTTTCCATACAGGATTGTATTAATATCAAATTCTGCCTTTAAATTATAAAATCTTTGCTTTAATTCTAAACGAAGATCAGCATGTCTTGGACATCTCAAGAAGAAATGATAAACATCTTCAACTAAAGCACCACAAATGCAAGATTTACTTTCAGATAAATTGACACGATACAGATCACCGTTTAGGGAACTACAAGAATTTCTTAACTTACTGTGTATAATGTTCATCTTCCTATCGCCGAAAAGAAAATATTTTGGGATTTTACATTCTGTTTCAGATAATTTTGCTTTAAATGACGATAATGAATTTGAACATCTTATTTTCGAGGAAAGAGTATTCCACAGATAAGCACAGTCATAAATAAAAGACTTTTGAAGGACTGCAGTTCGAAATTTTGGAATAGATAAATTTGATTTGTTACGCAAGTTGTAATGAGAAATAGTTTCAGTGGCTGGTGGAAGTAAATTAATCAGATAATCTGGAGCTTGCATATTAATAATTTTGTAAAAAGTACAAAGTTTCTTATTTCCACGTCTAATTTTTAAAGGCAACCAACCAGTTTCTTTGTATAAGCTATCTCTTGAAGCAAACTTTGGTAAGCCAGTTACAATTCTTGCAGCTTCAAGTTGGACCTTTTCAAGTTTGTCACACAAAACATCCGAACAGTTATCCCAGACCTCAGAAGCATATTCCAAAATGGGTCGAATATACATTTCATACATACGTGATAAAATACTTCTATTCAAAACATACTTTAACACACGTAGAGAAGAGATTAGTTTTGAAGCCTTTTTTATGGAAAGATCAACATGATTGGACCATTTAGTATTGTCCGAGAAGATAAGGCCAAGATGTTTATGTTGATGTACACGTTCCAGTTGATCATTATTGAATACTAATCTAGGTACTTGATGACTATTACTATGGCTAAATAGCATGAATTTAGTTTTATTGGGGTTAAAGTTAACCAACCATTTGTTAGCCCATTGGTGTAATTGGACTAAGTCATTGTTAAGAGAAGTTTCAACAGAATATAAATCTTTTCCAGCAGCTCCGAGTGATGCATCATCAGCAAACAATCTAGTGACGTTTTGCAAGTTATCGGGTAAATCATTGATATAAACAAGGAATAAAAAAGGACCAAGGACAGATCCCTGGGGAACCCCTGCAGTAACATTTAGTTCTTTTGATAATGTTCCGTTGATACATACACGTTGTCGTCTATCGGACAGACAATCCTTTAACCAATTCAGAATGCCACCGCGAATACCATAATGTTCTAATTTGTGCAATAAACCCTTGTGCCATACTCTGTCAAAAGCCTTAGAAATATCACAAAATACCATACAGTAGAATTGGTGGCTATCTAGAGATGAGCAAATATTGTGATAGATTTCAATGAGTTGAGATGTAGTAGAATGATTTGCAGTAAAACCTGATTGGAATTTGTTTAATATACTATGCTTATAAAAATGGTTATGCAAATGCTTTAACATTATTCTTTCTAGTATTTTGCCAAGTATAGACAGTAGACTAATAGGTCTGTAATTACTTGGGAGAGATTTATCTCCTTTCTTGAAAACAGGAATAACATTTGCCGTTTTCCAGAGAGTTGGAAATACACATTCGCTCAATGAAATATTAAACAACATACAAAGTGGTGCAGCTATCGATGGACAATTTTTTTTTAAAACCTTCATGTGGATGCAATCTGGGCCAGCTGATTTATTGGCTGGTAAGGTCTTAATCATATCTGATACTTCCTTTTCAGTAACATATATATGTGATATACTGTGAGAACAGCGATGATTTATTGGTGGTACATTCTTGCCACTGTCATTAATATTTGAGACAGATACAAAGTATTCATTTAATGTTTGAGCTTTCTCAAAATCTGTGAAAACAGACGGTTTCCCAGAATTTTCAGTTACAAGAGGGGGGATGGGTCTCGATGAAGTAGAGCCTTTCAACAAGTAGTTAAATGTCTTCCAATAACTAGTTCTTTGAGTAGACTGAGATGATAAAAAATCGTTTAAGTTAGAGTAAAAAGTTTCTTTGGCTACTCTTATAACATTATTTACTTTGTTCCTTTGCTTTTTGTATGCAGATAGGTCGGAAGTATTCAGAGAACGAAATGCCTTTTTCCTTAAACGTTCTCTTTTTCGAATTTCTCTTCGAATTTCGCTGTCAAACCAAGGTTTGTCACGAGGCCTTATTGTAACATACTGGGTAGGGATACACTTAACCATGTAATCTTTTAGAAGGGAAGTAAATAAAGAACAAGCATCATTAACATTAGAGGATTTTGAGAATAAACTCTCCCAATTTGTTTCCTTAATCATAATGTTTAATGCATCATAATTACCATGTTTATATAACCAAACCCGTTTCTTGTACGCATTGCGTTGATTTACAAAGTTTGAAAGATAGACATATGTTCCTTTATGATCACTGATATGAGACGCGAATTCAATAACACCTGCGTCTCACCCCAATGTCTTCTGATATCAAATATATCAACACGAGTTGATACGAGTTACAAATATCCGAAACTTGCCGAGGATATTTTAACTTTTATTTGATATCAGAAGACACGAGGGTGAGATTCTATTTATCATCCAAATCAGATCATAGAGGATATTTTGTGTTTTCAGTGTGATATCATTTATCTCTCATCGAGTGACGGGCTAAAGCCGATATTTTCACGAGTGGCGCACCCACGAGTAAAAAATATCGACTTTTCCCCGTCACGAGATGAGAGATAAGTGATATCGCAGTGAAAACACAAAATATTCTGTTTATTATATGCTTCTGTGGTCGGAAATATGGTGTTTAACGCCCAAAACTGCTTCACATTGAGCGAGTTCTGGCGACGTCATACTACTTGCTCTGTCACTTAGCAACGGCGATGACGTCGCGTTGATTGTAAACGTGACGTCCTACCACTGTACACATGACGTCATCCCCTCTGCGATATTTCACGGTGTTGAGAAAGTGATATCAAACTGCAGTGATGAGAACACATTTTCTCAAACTGAGAAAACTCAATCTCACATCGCTTAGCATATAATAAATTCTTATTACGTTTAAGTGAAAATAGTGTACATCTCTGAGCATATTATATTGTAACATGATTTCGGTGTATCCTTGATTCTGATTGGTTGATTTGCCTATGTTGAATCACAATGAATACCCGCAAATTATTTGAGGCGAATCACCGCGAACATATACATCATGTTCACAAGATCCGGCCCGACTCAAAATTTGTTTTTTCTATTTCTCTTAATATCTGCCCCTTACTCAATTTTTACATGTGGCATTGTCATTTTCTAACTTGTGTATAGCAGTATAGGTCACAAATAACTCTCAAGTAACTAAAATGTTTCTAACAAGTAAGATTTGTCCAAGTTTGACGCCTTCTTCCATGCGGCTGTGTTTACCGGCATGACGTCATAGTGATCAACCGTTTTGACGTCACAATGCTAGCGTCATTGTCACAATGGGTTAGGGCAAGTTTAAGATATTTGTTCCTAGGTCTTTTACTGTGTTGATGTCGTAGATAAATGTTTATCGCTATCTAAAAGGATACGTGAATATTGTGAAGTGAACATAGTTGAGGGACACTGTTTGAGCTTATGTGTAAATAGTTGCTAATGTACATATATTACGCCAAGTATATATATATACATTTGCTTGACCTGACCACACCTCTTACAAAAATGAAACAGTCGCAAAGTCCTTTCCACACAGAGATATAGGTACGCAAAAAGAGAGTTCGTTTCAAAACGCCTGATAACAAACGGTCATGTTACAATATCGATAAATAGTTGCGTTTGTAAAACACCCGCAAATTTCAGCGTTTTTAAACTAAATTTGCGGGTGTTGAATAGCAATGAATCCCGGAAATTTTACAAACGCAACTATTTATCTTATAAATCTCTGCCATTTGACTACAAGTGCGGTGAGATAATAGCATTATGACGTCATCATGTTTATGACGTCATGGCATTGTGATATCATTACTCGGTGATATTAACAAAAGCATGGTGATGTCATGTGGTTGACGGTTACAGGGTATTGTGCAAAATCTACAGCCAAAACAATATCTCCTAGGATATATCGCTTCATCTCACACAAGCGGTATCTCCTGTGGAACACAGTTTTTGGGTGATAAATCATATCAGTTACTTGTCACAATGAACATATCATATCTTCACTATAGCTTGATAGAAAGTTTATTTCACTGATAAATTCCAGTGTTTCATTTCTCGTTATATAATAAATTCGTTGACTATGTTCTGACATTTCAACACTAAATTGATGCCATATTATGTTTGAATAAGGAAAGCAATGAAAAATTTAATTAAAGAATATATCTAAACGGGAATGTGAAATGAAGGATTTTACACCAAAACAACCATGTCATGTCACTCACTGCATGTGCCGACGTTTTGACTGAAACAATAATTCAAGCAAGCGCTCATAAAATAACCACCAATCTCACATTTTTCGCTTGCACTTTCAATTGTCAGAAAGCATTCGTTGTAACACGCCAACACGATAATCCACGATATTTAAGCAATCGGAGCAATAACTGAAGTCGATCACTCAATATTATCTTGTGTGTGTGTGTGGCTGATGGTATCATGTGTCAATCAGAAAGTAAAACGATGGTTACTTTAAGAAAGAGCACCCAGGTAAAAAGATAAATTGTATAAAGTTCAATTTTAAAACTGAATTTTAAAGCATTCTCTGTTGTTCTCATGATCTGAATTTCAGGATTTTAAATGTATTGTTTTTTAACATTCGAACAGCATCAAAGACAATGACTTACACTTGATACATAAAATATATATACGGCATACTTAAACAGGCA
Source organism: Gibbula magus (assembly GCA_936450465.1). Lineage (NCBI taxonomy): Eukaryota > Metazoa > Mollusca > Gastropoda > Trochida > Trochidae > Gibbula > Gibbula magus. The sequence goes on along the minus strand of OW388290.1, from coordinate 17,589,387 downwards.
CTGTAGCACACTTTTTGACTGTATTTTGGACAGTCCAGCATTTAAATTTATTATGCCTTATGTAGTCTTTTAGGCTTACTATTGATGCAATTAAATAATTACAATTCGCTTTCATTAACCTGTAATCCATAATTAAAACGTCGAAGCGGACAGTTTCAAAAGTGATGAAATTGCCACATATGGCTGTAAACACGCCTATCCGTACAGCGAAAACTGTAGCATGCGCTGTTGTCACTGCAAAACTGGATACATTGAGAAGTTGCGCTTACACTTACGTGTATCGTTTGGTTGTCATAGTTTTAAAATAGTCAAAAGCTGAAATAACTAGCACATTTTATTATTAATTCACAAAAATCACAACGAAATCGAACTGTGATTAATAGTTGAGTTTTAGTAAAACTACCATTTATGATTTCACAATATTTGATTTCTTGTTTGACAAATTGTACCTAATTAATATTACTGTTCCATTTTTCGAATAAACAAGTTAAACTCATTTGAATAGTCTTATTCAACGATTTGTATTCAAATATTTTAACTTAGTTTGAATTCATTGTGGAGTAGGAGAGTGAATGATAACTCGCCCCAACACTGTTACAGCAGGGTCGAGCGGCCGCTATAGGAACAGTAACGTCAGACCATGCATTGTTTCATGATGTCAAATTATATCAGTCACTGGTCACAGTGAAAATATAAGATATCTTCACTGTAGCTTGATGTAGAATGTGTATACCCACACGGCAGTATTTCATTGCTTGCCATATACTACATATAGAATACTAAACGACATCTCGTTTGATAACATGTTTCTAAAACGAGTGGATGGTTTGGTAATTTAACGAGCGAAAGCGAGTTAAATACCGATGCCATTCACGAGTTTCATAAACATGTTATCAAACGGGACAGAGTTTAGTATTCTATTTATTACTCAATGATGTAAATAACGCTGAATTGCAAGAAAAATCGCTTTTAGTGACACTTACTTGTAAAAAGGTCACCCGCTATTGCAGTCGCGTGGCTAACATTGTGACGTCAACTAAAAACGACTATGACGTCACGCGCCGATTATGACGTTACGGCAGCACGCGGTGGTATCACACATGTGACAGACAGACAGACAGACAGATTATTTATTTAAGTCTCACCTCACATGTAAAATACAAAAACATCAGATACATATAAAGATAAAAAGCAGGTTACAAGTGAGCCACCCGTTTTGGGTTATGAGAGACTAATGTGTATAATATATACACACTACACAATAAAACAGTAAAATATAAAGTTAAACGTAGCACACATAAAATACGGTAAGAGGCCAACAAACCTAATATGTATAAGTAAGATATGTACAGAAATAGATACAATCATTTGTTAAAAAGTAAATGGTTACGATGTTTAAGAATAGATTTGCACGTTTTGGCAGTAAAATGAACTATATTGTAATTTGACATGATAAAAATCAATTTCTCTGCATCAGTAAAAGCATAAAAAGTATTGCACACAATATTACATTGACTAAAAAGATTTGAACGATAAGAGGTATATAAAGGGCAGTGTAGTAAAACGTGACATTCATCCTCAACTGAGTCGGTGCAACTAAAACAGGTCCTCTCATTGATAGGTGTGTTGGTATATCTTCCGGTTTCTATTCGTAATGGGGCAACTCCGCATCGAAATTTCCCAAAGGCTTTCCGATCCATCCTGGGTATTTTTTCTGTTAAGAAAGTTTCTGTATTAAAAGATGATTTAAAAGTACGATAAAAACGTAGTTTATTTCCGCCGTTACTGGATTTGCTTGTTTGCCTTTTTAATTCATTTTTCCAACTTTCTAAAAAGATATCCCTGACCCTTGCGTTTACCTCCGTAGTAATGAACATGTTATTAAAAGTGTTATCAGGTGGAATACTATGGGGTAATCAGAGGCTTGAATGTGTGTAACCAACTCATTGTTATCTAATGAGTGATCTCACCACGGTTGAGTAATACATTTGGTATATTGTGGTAATGTCATATCATTGTGACGTCATCATGTTTATGACCTCATTATATTGTCATCAGGAGTTAGACATCATATAGCATTACTTGATGATGTAAAAGCATTGTGATGTCATGTGATTGATGATGACAGGGTATTATGCAAAATATACTGTCTAAAACATATATCTTATAGGAGATATCGTTTGACAAGCGATATCATTCTCGCGGTTTTGGATCATAAATTTACAAAAGTACATTGTACATTCATGTCTAGTTGATGCATACAATTTCAAGTTTTATACATGAATTCACAGGTGACAAAATCATGCAGTTCATCAACGCCCATAGCAGCATCGAGAACGGCGTGGAGATTCCTGTGGACATCACTGCAATAGCATTTGACGCCGGCACAAGACGCATCATCACCGGCGCCAAGGACGGAAGCGTCAAGGTTTGGAACTTCAACAATGGTCAGTGTTTACAAACCTTCCAGGTCCCTGACAGCAGTCTCATCACGGGAATCGTGAGCTCCAAGCATAGAATCTATGTCACTGGCTGGGGCCGCAACGTCAACATCTACGTGGACGGCGGCGGAAACGAGAGTAGGAAGACGTGGCAGACTCGACACAAGGAAGACATCCTGAGTATCGCTTACTTCACCCCAAACATCATCGCGACCAGTTCTTATGACGGGGACATCATCATATGGTCCCGGGACACGGGGCAGATGTATAGTCGTCTCAATGCCTACGAGGGAGTTCTACCCATCAGCGATAACTTCAAGAAGATGAACGCCGATGATGAAGGGGATGAAGGGGAAACGGAACTGTCGGATCATATGAGTTCCGCTCGAGCCGGAAGCTCCCAGCGGCCACGGAAGAGCAGTTTCAAGGATGGATCCAGCCCGAGAAGGAACATCAAGTTTGGGTTGCTTGGGAAGGTAAAAGAAGACGAGGATTCGATCAGCGAATGTGGAAGTTCCTTGAAGAGAGCTTCGGATGATACGTGTGAACATCCTCTGCTCAGAGCCTTTGATGAGGAATGTCGGATCACTTCGTCCGGAAAATATCGTCCCAGGAAGAAATTTACTCGGGAGGAGTATGAGAACCTGTGCCGTACATATGAGGCGGCAGTGGACAATATCCTGTTTCTGGAGAGTAGAGAATCGCTGAACAAGAAGACTGCAATATTGATATCTGCAGGAGCAGAAGGTTGGATTCGGGCCTGGTCTATTCACCACCAGGGAGGTTTACTCGGCCAGTTTAACGCTGCACACAAACTCGGGGACAGTATAACTGCAATTGCAACTGATAAATTGAACAATTATTTGTTCACTGGTGACACAGCGGGGTATATCAAGGTCTGGGACCTCGTAGACTACTGTACGAGCAAAGAGATGAGTCAAACAGAAGAAACAAGACACTTGGACAGAATGAAAGAAAAATTCACTTTCCTGCGAGTTCAGAGCGCTTGTGGTCAGAGCGTATTCGAGGTGACCAATCAAGCAAAGGCTTTCGTTTCTCGCCCTCCGCCAATAAAGAGCAAACCTGACAAGACAGTGAAGACACCCCGTCTGTTGAACTCTTACCGGGCCCACACTCGTCCGATCACCAGTATCAACTACGTGGACGGAAGGGAACTGGTCATAACCGCTAGCACAGACTGTTCTATCCGGCTGTGGACGATCTGTGGACGATATATTGGTACCTTTGGGGAGAAGTGGAAGCGGCTTCCAACAGTCCTCGTCCCAGACAAGATCAAACGGAACATCCCTAAGGAGCTTCGGAGGGTGGGTTCTGCTAAGACCCTGAGGGTGCTGAACGGGGGACGCACCCCTCACTGGGAGTTGGCGATGGGTATCGTGAATAACAGAGGTATAGATCAGCTGAAGAACCAACTCGCACACCTGCAGAAGAAAGAAATGGTTCACACAGGCACAGAGGCCAAGCTGGAAACCAGCAACATCTTGGGCAAGAGCTACAAGCGGAAGGTCAGGCACAAGATGCCCCCAAACCTACCCAAGCTCATCGAGACACCAAGCACTGTGAGTATTTGCTCCATGTTAAAGGCGGGTAAGGCGTCGTGCTTCCAATGTCATGTAAACTACATGTTAACGCTCACATATTACTCATATATTGTCTTGTGGTGATTAGTTTTGTCCTGACTTTCTGAATATACGAGTTTCCTCATGGGAAGATGGACTCTTCATGAAATCATACTTGGTATTCAATCTTCAACTCAACATAACATTATTGCTATAATTATAAATCTACCTATAACTATACCTATATAAACTATCCATTCATTTATACAGATTGCGGTTTACCATTCGCTTCCATTCGTGGACCTAAGCCCGACCGACTTCTCCCACTCGCCGGAAGTGATAGCGGAAATCAACAAGAGACGGATGGTTTCGGCTCTGCGCAGTTCCGCTAAAAACAAAGAAAAGACGGGAGTTATCTCCCAGTTCAACAAGGTCATTGCCAAGCCTGTGGTCGGCTTCGTCAAGCCGGGTCCGACAAACCGGCTCCGTAAGATTGTGAGTCGGCACCGACGCGGTGCTAGTCCGAACAGTGGGTCGCCGGATACAGAGGATGTCCGCAGCACGCCGACGAGTTGTCCAAGCACGTTGACGCCGTCCAGTTTGGACTCCATGACCAGATCAAATCATAAAGTCAAACTGCCCTTGATTGAGTAGTGGCTGACTTTTCTTATTTCGTTTTGGTGCTTTAACATTTCATACGGAATATTTCACACTTTTTTTACACCTTGAATCAACAACACAAGTAACTTTCTGTACTTGGTGACAAATTGAGAAATAAATTAACCGCTTTAATTGAATACAGTACCCTTTGAAAACCGATTATGAAGAAAATTTGACGCCGTATACACATGTATAATGAGGGTAAATTTTTATCTTGACAAAGAAAACAAGTGTTTGCCAACTAAAGTAAACACATAATTCAACGTCCTGACGTTGTCAGTTTGAAGGCTAATTATTCGAATTTTTAATAATAATGTGACAAAATAAGCTATTATTTTAGATTAAATTGAAATTCAAAATAAAAATACACTGACTTCGCTACCCTATTGCTGAAAATATTTACATAATTAGATTGAATAAATTGTTTTTCATTAGAAATTTAAAGAGGAGATTCAAATTTGAATAATAATAAAATATTTGTTATTCAGTTTTTGGTTTTGAGTTATTGTGTTTATCACAGTGTATTGAATTTTTAGCTCATCGTCTTCTCCAGTTCCAAAAGGTCTAGAGAGCTGAAAAGTTGTGTGCAGACTCCTTGGCCAATGGGGATTCTAAATTGTAGATTTTGTGACCCCATGACTCCAAATGGGGTCACAGGGGTCACATCCTTAAAAACCTATTTTCATCTTCTTCTCCAGTTCCAAAAGGTCTAGAGAGCTGAAAAGTTGTATGCAGACTCCTTGGCCAATGGGGATTCTAAATTGTAGATTTCGTGGCCCCATGACTCCAAATGGGGTCACAGGGGTCACATCCTTAAAAACCTATTTTCATCTTCTTCTCCGGTTCCAAAAGGTCTAGAGAGCTGAAAAGTTGTGTGCAGACTCCTTGGCCAATGGGGATTCTAACTTGTAGATTTTGTGACCCCATAACCCCAAATGGGGTCACAGGGGTCACATCCTTAAAAACCTATTTTCATCTTCTTCTCCGGTTCCAAAAGGTCTAGAGAGCTGAAAAGTTGTGTGCAGACTCCTTGGCAAATGGGGATTCTAAATTGTAGATTGTGTGACCCCGTGACCCCAAATGGGACCACAGTGGTCATGATCTAAGAACCTATCTTTTGCTTGTAAACAATAACTTAAATAACTTAAATTATCAACTTTAGCTAGTAAATCAATGAAATCCTGATGAGCTACAGAGCCCGTGGCTCTATTTTTTTAACTCTTGTTATAGTGTGTACAGCGCAACCGGAATTGAAGCAGCATAAAAGTTAAGGTTTTTATTGGAATATGAACTGTCGCAAAGTAGCAGTCGCATCTGAAGAGTCTTTTAATTCACTCTGTTACCAGCACGTTTACCTTCCACATCAATTTGTCCATTTCAACCCCCGCTATGGCTGAAGTATTTTATCCTCTGAAAATTAACTGTCAACGTTTAAAAAATCTATCAATTTCCGTGTCACGCGAGGACTAACCGTGGATCACTTAAACTGAACTGCAAATGGACACATCACGCGATTTAAATAGCCCTAAAGAAACACAGCCCTTTTTAAAGATCTATTATTGGTTATTCGTTGTAACCTTTATGACCCTCTCTCGACACAACACTTAACTATTAAACCTCTTTGTGCTTCTGCGATCCAGTTTGTCACTTTTACAACCCCGTTCGCGTGTGTAGGCTTCAAAGCACCTCTGTAACTTCATTACAAACCCACGTGTTTGACGTTGCGAACCTTTCGACGAAGCTTGTGCACCAAACTCTTGTCGGAAATTAAAGTCTAAAAGTTTAGATGTGTTTGGTAAAATTAGCTTTCACATTAACTGCTTAATATATATCCCCAAAATAACTAATGTTTTCGTTCGTCTGTTGTTTCGATGGGTTCAAAAGTTTGAATTAGTTTCCTTTTCTCACACTTTGATTTGTTATTGAAAGAGACTCGATGAGCGATGACAACAAACATCTGAGCTATGACGACTTTATCATGCACAAAGGTGTTTCATTCTGATTAATACTTTTAATCATCATATTACCAAGCTTGAAGTTTTCCAACAATATCTTGAAATCCCTATAATTCTTCATCTTGAAACTTGTCATGTAAACAAAGTTCCGTAAATGAACCTTTGTGTTTCTCGCATAGTTCAAACAACTTGCCCTGGTAAGCTAACTTGTATCGATGCTGAATATTTGTGTTGTAATGTAAGCAACAAGATCACAAGCCAGGGTATTGGGTTTCACAGAGCTGTGTCTCTGCCAATCTTTGAAGACACTGATGAATGGTCAGGTCTGTAATTAAAGACGATGACTAATTACAGGGAATGTATACCTGCCTCCTGACACGAGTCCCGCTGTTTGATGGCGTCGCATATCTGATGCTCTTAAAACTTGTTGTTGGAGATTTTGCAACTTTTGTAATTTCACCCTTCTAACAGCGACATTGTATTGATACGTTAGAAAATGAAGACATTCCCATGTGAGTAGTGAGTACTGGGGACATCATAATGTCCCTGCAGGTGAAACAACAAGCAGCTATCACGTTTCGCAGGAGTGATAACATGTTATTTCCACTGAGTACAGATGCTTACAAATCACGAGATGATATTGATATGGTATATACGTGTCTTGAAAGAGGGAATTCCTTATCTCTAGTAGGATGCATCTTTTCAACTGGTACCATGAAATATGTTCTCTCTGCAGCAATAAGATGAAGTTTTGAACCAGTCGTAACGTTATAATTAGAGCATATTGTTATCTCTTCAAATGACGTTCGAAAATGACGTTCATTTTATTAATGAAACATCCAGGATTACCTTGATTAATATAGGGGTTTACATAACCAATCAGTAAAATAATGAAATTCAACGAATCGTTACATAGTCAGCACGTTTAAGATGTATGCGTACTTCGACTGTCTAAATCTAACATTGAGGGTCTACAGGAGGCGACCACTCGTGAAAATATAACATTTCTACCTCACTCGAGAAGATAAACATGGTATTAGTCAAGAAAAGAAATATATCCTTTATTTATATTGTTTATAACACTCAGTGGGGCTGTATTGTGACATCGTTTTTGATAAATTATTTGGCAAAATTACGTGATCTCCTTTGAAAGAAAGACGTGTAAAACAGTTTAAAATGTTCGAGTCGATACGCTCATTCGGTCGCCATATTTGTTGAAATTTCAAAAGGAGATTCTAAAGTGACGTCACTTCGAAACGAAGTGATAATGGCCCGTCGTCAATATTGGGAGGGTCGTTATCGATTGCAGCGGCCCTCTCATTTCTGATAACATAAAGGCTTTTTCATTACAATTCCATCCATTTTAGCTATAATCACGGTTATCTTATGACGTTTTCCTATTGTTACATGAAATTAGCGATGACGTCAAACATTACTTAGAGTAACATGTTATTTATTTCGATTGGATAGAAATAAGGTAATGGGATGTAGCCAGTCAATTCTATGATATTATTTAAAAATGTAGCATTGTCAGTCTATGAATAATGTTTTATTTAGAAAGAGATATAAAAGTTATTCTTTTGCGAAACCATTACAAAATGTTCTTATATTTAAGTACGACTCGTCGTTGTTGCTTATCAAAACTAGATCAAACTAAATTGAATGATGAATATCAAAATAGTTTTGAAAAGAAAAGTGTTATAAAAATAGTGTCTTGAATTGCAGATTCCGTAAAAAATACCCCCTTTCCAAAATATCTCCCAATAGCATTAGAATAATTCATGATGACAATCAATATATAAAGAGGACTAAACGTCTCCGGTAATTATACGATCATATATATATATATATATATTTATTGATATCATACCACATGCCATGTGATTATCCCACTGTGATTTGTGGAACAATTTCCAGTATAATTTACGCCATTACGTCTCCGAGTTGCGTGCATTGTAATATGCTTAACATCAACCGGTATTTAGCATAATCTTGAGATGAATAGTCCACATTTATTGTTATTCCAAATTGCTTCTCACACGCACGTTTCTATAATAAAACAATGTATTTGACTTCAAAGTTTCTCAAAGTTAAGCTGCAACCAACCATAGATTTTTGTTAATAAAAGGGTAAACCTTCACTGACTTCATATTTCAGTCTAGTATATTATATACATATTGGCCAGACACGTACATTTATTGCAATTGACAGTACAGCTGCATACCGACAGTTTGTTCACCTACACGTGTATCCCTGTTTACACGCAGAAATATACATATGTAAGTATATATACATGCACATCGAGTATATATGCATTTGGGAGTAAAAGTATAAATACTATGCATTTACATGAGGAAATAGAGGGGGTAAGTATTACAGATATTGAAGCACTTTCATTCATATTTAACTCATGGAACAATGCAGACTGTATCAGTCTGCCCTCAATTCTAATGGTATGTTATAGTTTGGCGTCCGTCCGTCGGTCCATCCATCCGTATGGAAGCCTTACAAGTTTCCATCTTCTTTTCAAGAACTACTGGCTCCAGAGAGCTGAAATCCTGTGGACACATTACTTCGCCATTTGCGTACTCTGCGGCCATCAAGACTTCATCCTTGCAACCTATTTTTTTCCCTTTTTTCAAGAATGTGGTTTATATATTGTACATTCGTTAACCGTCTGACAACTACTGGAAAATTAAAATTTTCAAACTTATACTTATTCTTTATTAGTTTAAGCCTGATGAGATACTTATCCGACTGTATTTTCTTTTTAGTACAGGAATAGTTCTGTCATTTTTAAAGGAACAACAATTGTGAAAAATGGGAATACATGTATACTCACATGTGTGTTTGCAGAGAAGCGTTTAAATGACACAAATACTCACGTGTGCAGACATACATATATACAAATATACTTTTACATGACCTCCAGAGGTAGTGTACATATACTCCTAGTGTTTATTTACTCATGTATGTAATTGCACAAAATAATACCAGGAGCAGATATACACACATGAGTATAAATACATAGTTACGTATGTAAACGGTTGCATGTAAACGAGGTATTAGTGGAAATATAATGTGAATTGTCTTTCATGGTAACGTCAATAGAATTACATCAAATACAATGACAATAAATCATCATATATCCATGAGTAAAATAATCATTCTCAAATGTATTCTGTGATCAGTGCTGCATGTTTACGAAAGTTGGCATAATGAAATGACAGAAGGGGTCAAATTTTGAACATTCAAATTTCATTAATGTTCGAATAAAAGTTTTCATATCTACTATATATGAGAACAATTTCATCACACATACATAGAGATTATTACCCGAGGAAGTGTGTCATATGACTTTTACGAAACGAGTGTGAATTTTTGTATTGCCCGAGCGAGAGCGAGGGTTATACATACATTTGCACGAGTTTCGTAATAGTCATATGGCACACTTTCGAGTGTAATACATTCTTTATTACCATTCTATTCCATTTGATTCGCGTAAAAATAGTTAGGAAACTTCACTTCTCTTGCAAACTACAGTGACGTCACGAACAATCGTTTTATGACGTCACAGACGACAAAATACGGGAAGGCGCGGTGAAACAATGGTTGCTAAGCAAACTTGATATGTGCACATGTGCTCGTATCGAAAATATTAACTCGATTATTTTCAACCATCTCTGGTGTATAAGAGGACATATATGATGCATGTTTCACCAAGTTGATCATTTACTAAATACTTCACAGTACAATACAGAAAATAAAATAAATCAGATTAACACTCAACTGTCTTCTTATAATGCAAAAATTCAAAGTGACAACATGTCAAATTACGTGCTATTTGCACTGAAATACGCAAGTAGGTGAACAAACTTTCGGTATGCAGCTGTAGTTTAACGCTTTTGGCGAGTTTTTGAATAATTTTGAATAATTTAATATCGTATTTAGACAAGGTAGACAACTGATTTGTTTACTCCACCTAACTCACACAACCAAATCCTGAAATGCTCGTTCACACGTCCCTGCATACACTCGGCTGCTTCAAAAAATTAGTAAAATTAAGTACAAACGAAAGTACACACCTCAGTTGGTTTCAAATAATATAATATTTCAAAAGAAATGAGATGCATTTGATCATGGCACGATCAGTAACAATACAATTGGTTTTTAGTTAGAATATCTTTGGTAAATGTAGACAGGGACAAGACTTGAGATTAACACCATCATGACCCCTACCATGTTTAAAATGTTGTCAATGTGTGCAAAATAAAGCACATTTATTGATTTTCATTCAGAAGAGATCTTAATTGTCGATGAACAGTTGTTTCAAATTAATTTTGGAAGAATTTATAGATTTAAAATTTCATTTTTTCCCAAAATGTTATTTTTAAATATACGTAGAAATATTCCTTTGTTGATGACTAAACGCCTGCACTTGTCAGTTTAAGAGTACGACGTTGAACATTTAAGATATTTGTAATTGAAAATCAGATATATAATAAAACCAACTGAGGTTTGTCCTTTCTTTTGTACTTCAGTTTGTTAACTTCTTCTTATCCAACATGCAAACCTTTCGGTTATAATTGTGTAGACATTAAAGGGGCAGTAGCACGATTTTACGCTGAAATTAGTCGATCAAATGTAATTAAATGAAAATAATGTCACCAATAGTAAAACACCCTTCTCTCTCTTCCGAAAATCAAGTTAAAAATGAGTGTACATAGTTCCGTAAAGCTATGGGAATCGTTTTTATCATTCATTTTATGTGTTCACAATACCGCCATGCAATTTTTGCTTTATACGCAACACCGTAATTACCGCTACCTATAATTGGTTTGTGTAATAAGATGTTTTACCCTCTGAAGTAAATATAAATGACATAAACTATCATTATAAATGGGAAATATGAAAAAGTAAATTTTGCAAAAATCGTGTTACTGCCCCTTTAAAACCTAACGTTTCCTTCTGTCTCGAAGAAAACTGGTATGACATTCACTCATGAAAAAAACAATACGGTGACATTTAGTTTCCATTTTTGCTAACGCAGTCAGTGATCAGATCACCAAAGAGTCGTCTCATCATAATGTTTATGTATGACATAGACATAGTACCTGTGGTATTCTCTTCTTATTAATCACTAAAAGCGGAGTACATGCTACGCAACCGTAGAGGTACGGAGCCGTAGAGTACGGAACCGTAGAGGGGACATTTCCCGAGAATTATTTTTTCAATATTAAGTCGTGGCCACGAGATAAGATGTCGTGGCCACGAGATAAGATGTCACCACTTCATATCTCGTGGCCACGAAATATTATCTCGTGGCCACGACTTATTATCTCGTGGCCACGACTTATTATCTAGTGGCCACGAAATATTATCTCGTGGCCACGACTTATTATCTCGTGGCCACGAAATATTATCTTGTGGCCACGACTTAATATTGAAAAAATAATTCTCGGGAAATGTCCCCTCTACAGTTCCGTAACATGCTGAGTATAGTTTTACTTTAATTGACAAGTGTTGATATATTTCATATCAGAAGACACGAGGGTGAGGGTTTTTTTTATCATTCAAAATCAATCTTCAACAATTATTAGCCAAAGACTGACAACACAAAACTGCAATATGCCTTCCTCAGCAGTGACACCAGTGAGGTCAGAGCATTGTGACGTCATAAGCATTATGGCATCATAGCATTGTGACGTCATCCCCATTGTGATGTCATAGCAGCAGTGGTCTCAGTGATGCCAAAGCTTTGTGATGTCATTTATCGATGATGTAATAGGACTATGATTATTTTATTGTAGCGATATCTACAATGTAAAAATCGCTTGTAGAAACCGATTGACCTCACGCAGAGCACCTGTGGTATTTTCTACCCCATTACACACTAAAGGCGTCTATGGTTTCACTTTTACCAGGCATTTCAAACCGTATACTGATTAATGGATTAAGGGAATCCACTGGAAATTAAAATTCGTTACGGTTCTTTAATAATGACTTTACCTTCAGAAAGTAAAAGATGTTTTTAACTCGATATGAAACGTTAAACAAACCTAATGCATATGGGAGTTGGTATGGCACTGTAAAATACCTTTGTAGTGATCTCTACGGGTCTATAATATTAGCAAGACTTTAGATGTCTGCTTATTACACAATACGTCGACAATAGCTGTCCTCACTCAACACTTATGTGTGTTTGTCTGGAGATGGTAGACCACTTCAACGTCTTTGACACTCGGAAATTACTTTGTGTCAACATAATTCTTCATTGTGAGCGGCCCCTGACAGTTTCAAAGTACTGTATGACAAGAGTTTACTGACGGTAAATTACTACAAACCTGAAATCTTACAATACCCTGCCGTGCATCGTGTAGCTCGATGTACATCAACAATTGTTTAGATTATATCAGCAGTCTGTAGTGAGTACTTAAAATACTTAAAAATAGTAATAAATATCAACTTAAATATTTTTTTTATTTCTCAAACAAAAATGGACATTAGTAGAGAAAACAATAGTAGAGTATATCATTATGGTACTTCTTTATCATTTATCATTTGCTTGATACCGGTGTTAGTATATACACCGAAACGTCACATAGCTTTGCAATAAAGAAGCTGTAAATCCATACATGTGTTAATTATTAATTCATCATTATGGTACCCTTGTATGAGGTCCATTGCAGCCCCTTGAAAATCTATCTTAACAAGGCAATCGACAATAATGTTACAGTGAGATCAGTCGTATAGTCCATGTGTTATGTTAACGTACTTATTATTTAAAAAATACATAGTACTCAAGAAGAATGTGTCATTTACTCATACATCTTGTTGAATTGAAAACAATTAATACCTGTATGTAGGTCAATATCTTGGTTCATATGATAGAACTTGTATTTTAGTGGGTAGAATAGAACGTTATTTCACTGGGTAAACTGGATTTTATATTGTAACTGATAGGAACCGTATTTCACCCCTTACATATACTTGACATTTGCCATAGGAGGGAATATGTTTAGGAATATGTCACCGATCTGAAATAGGAAAACACTTTATATAAATATAGTTTATAAATGTCTATTAAACAACGTACTTTGCTAAAGAATGTACTCTGGCAGCAAAACATATATGTTCGATGGTTTTACCTCAGTAAATCGTTCCCGTGGATGCTTTAAAAAAAGACTTCTCATGCCTAAGCTTAAATAATTTCCCAAAATTGTCAGTTACCGGTGTAAAGTAGCTTTCAATGAATTTAACAGCATCTCCATCGTACGCTAATGGGAAGAAACACGCAGGAAACAGAAGGCACTTAATACATCAAAGCTATTGTGAGGTCCCAAGCGATGCCAGAGGATTATTTGTAACTGATTCGGCTGACGCTTAAGCTTATTTACCAAATTACTCGATAATGATTGTGTTCGTGTAAATGAAAGGGGAGGCCATTATCAAGCAACTTCAACATTCATATCATATCTAAGGGATATCCCCACTCCCTTAGATTAGAAGTTGAAAGGAACAGTTTTGGTAAGTGTATATACTACAATAAGTTTGATTATACTTTGCATGTATCATGATTATAATTTAGTACTGAAAATTATTTTAGCGCATCAGTCCTGTAAGACCAAATCCGTCGTCCGTTGTCCGTTGTCCATCGTCTACAAACCTTTCAAATTTTCCATCCCATCTTTTCAACATGAAGACGTTCACGAGTAGATAATAAATCCTGTAAACCTTGATGAGCTACAGAGCCAACAGCTCTATTTTCCCTTTTTAAATTTCCTCCAACCGAACAACTGAATAATGTAATTCTTCAGACAATTTTCAAACTCAATCAAAGGCTAGCTGCTTGAAATAAATATGACACTGCAGAGAACATTCCTACTGCCAGATAATGAAAGATCGAAAGAGACTCTTTGTCCATGTAATGGCCATTTACGAGAACGTTAGTGCCCGTGTCCACATAGTAGCACGCTGATATGGGATGAAATGTGCCAGAAGAAGATTATTTTCAATGATTTCACTTGGTATTAAGCTAATTCCCAAGGAATTGATGTTTGCAGTTGCATGATATTGACGCAAATTGTCGATTATCAACTGAGAAACTACCACCATAAATGTTTTCACAAATTTAGTAATATTTCCTGCTTAATTACTGCACTGGTGATTCAGGGACGAACCTTTTATTGAGAGTTTGCTTCAACTAGAAATTATAGAAGTTATGTAAACTGAGTTGTGTAAAAGACAAAGGTTCACTACAATTTAATTGAAATAGTAAGTACATTTTTAACATCAAATATTGCCCCATAAGTTGTTATAAATACATAATAATAAACAATATCAACATTCACCGGCGAATTTTTCATGAACAACTTATATTTGTGATACATTATCCTAAGTCCACAGCTTCCGAAACTGTTTTTTTTTTAAAAATTGTGAAAACTTTAGATAAAATTAGTTTAGTATGGAATAAAGGCCCCACGAAGTATCGTCAAGTCAGGAGGAAATTGTGGTCTTAGAGTGTAGGTCCCAAGTGGAAGCAACTCATTGAGAGTACCACAATGTGACCAATAATGTATTCATTTGAATTTCACATTTGAACATAAAACATATACATATATGGAACGTGACTGCTTTCCCTTTGGAAATAAGTTAAATACTTTGACAAGAGGTTACCTCTTTGCACATAATGCCGAAGGTGTGTAAATACCTCATTAGGGGATATTGATGTTTTTAGAAAAAACGTTTTCAAGCAAAACTATTATTGTCGGTTTCTTGCTGGGTTCTTTATATTTTATAAAATCAGCATATCTTTGCATTATTTCATGATAGCGAGAATTTGACAAAATAAATAATCAAGAGCGAGTTCAGAATAATCAGTTAGATATATTTTATATTCAATATCCAAAACCCCTTAGTTAAATGATATTAATGTTCATATTTCATATTTCTTTGCCGTGACCAGTGATGACTGAGGCATCATTCATCATTCATGTTCTGGTAGCAAGTATTTCTGAGAACCAAATTCATTAGTCTATCGAACCGATGAATTCAGAATTGTTACTATGCGTACAAAATTGATCATTTAAATACAAAACATAGCATTTATGACATCTTCGTAACATTAATGGATGGAGGTTGGTTTCATTGTGACCGGATCAAACAATCAGGATATTATTGCATAATGAAGTTATTAATCTCCATCAATAACTTGCTGCTAGTTTCTAGTTCTGTGTGATCCATCTGAAAGCTGAAATAATTTGATGTTCATGTCAACGGTATGATAGAGTAATGGTGAATGGCAGTTGATCGTGTTTTTTTTTTTACATTTTGATAATTTATTGCTTCTTTTCTAGCTCTTGTGATTAATATTTTCCAATTGGTATTCATTCTTAAGTTGTTCTCTAGAAATAAAATACCTTTTATTGCCTCGTAAAATTGATGGCGTAATTTCAAAGTAATTACTGTTATGTCTTAAATTCAATCTCTCCGAAACAAAAGAATAAAATTAATACAATACTGCAGGTTTAGAATCTTCGAGAAACTGTCTATTTTATAGAAATTGATCACTAAAATGGAACACAATTATTAACAATGTTTAATTTTATCATTTGAAAACATGAACGCACACAAACCTTCATATTCATAATTATAGCATCCAAGGATGCTTAATACAGGGAGGCAGTCATTAACAAAATCCACGAGACTATGATCCCATTATATATAATCAAATCTTTGAAAGACAATATTCTATATTCTATATGTGATTCTTTCTGTGTATATCTCTGTGCGTTGATGTCGGCTCTATTCTCTATTTATGAAATGAACAAATCTTATTTTCACAATAGAGGTTATACAATTGAGGCTATCTACATGTACACTCTATGTACAATCCCTGGTACGTCAATTGCAGTGTCCCCTCATGTTATAATTCATGCGCGATCTGATGCACCAAATACTGGGCGTTGTACATTGTAACTAGGTCACTATTACCTAACAGGATATTTTAAGGATTTTTATAATATTTTTTTCAAGCGAATTTGTTTTATCAATTTGGTGGGCTACGTAAGTGGCTTACGTCAACAATGCGCCAATACTTACAGCTTTGAAAAATCATACATTTGTTATTACCCGGTCGTTTTTATGTTTGATGACTTATTGTAAAGAAACATGTACATGCTTTGACGTGGCATATACTATGGAATGATAATATAATGACAACATTTAATATATGATATAATAATTTCAAACGGACATGGGGTATTGACCTCGTTACATCCCTTTCCTTTTTTATAGTATAAGGGTTGGATCGTAGTCTTAATATGCTTTCTAATCGCTAGTCTTTCAACAATACAAGCCCCTGTGGAAGAAACTGCCTTCTACGATCGCATGTCGATTTAAATTGGTCGTGTTACGATCATGGTGAGGTCTCTGTGCGATCCTGATCCGTTCACAGAGGCATCGCCATTAAATACTTTTTTGTCGCGAGAATACTAATGATTGGTCGCATTATTAGGTCGCACTAAGGTCTGAGAGCGCTTGTCACTGATTGCACTATTTGGTCGCCAGTGAAAAAATAGTGCGAACGCACTACGAGTTGACACGATTGAGTAGCATGTTCACGCGATTGACATGCGACCGTACCAATACCCCATTGAGACCAATACGAGCGCATTACGAACGAATTTGCGAGCAAGACATCAGTCGCATCGATCGTTGAAGTTGTGTGATTTATTAAAAAAAGACAATCAAAATCACAAACCCCTCTGCGACAATATGCGACCCATGGCGAGGGAGGGAGATACATTTTGCGAGCATGGAGATTTTCCAAAGACGTCAATGCATGTCAGTGGTAGTGAGAGAGAGTATGCACGACCGGGAGATCAAAATAGATAGCAGTCGGGTCGTATGCTCGATGGAATGGATGTTCAATGTAAATACAACTAACATACGACACAGTTTGGAGGAACTCCCGACACTCAACAGAGGAACTTACGACTGTTCTAAATTCAGATACGACTCATTACGGTTGACGCCGACCCCTTCACGACTCACCGCCGATTTTTCCTAGGCACTTATCCGCCATCACAACTCGGACAAGGACTTTTTGCCGACCCAGGATGACTCACATATAACCCATTCCCGACTCACGCATGAGAATAACGACTAGTTTACGACTCGTTCACACCGACGACGACTCATTACGACCCAGATACAACACACAAACAAAAGTAGGTTTTGTAAATGATAGAGAGGTCCTTAAGCAACTTCATCATTTATATCTCCAAGGAAACGTTGCTACTATTAAAAGTTGAATGAACCTTGGTAGGAATTATACACTCCAATAAATTTATGCTTGGTGTGTATTATGATTGTAAAGGAACACTAGTAATTAATACATATTTGAATAATTCAACGTTAATCAAGCTTATGTATTTATTTTGGAAACAACCACCTCACAACTATTCCACATCCAAAATATTGAGTAAATTGAGGAACGTGATTTTTTTATGCAGCGGAGTATCTGTTTTAAAAAAATATCAGAACCTGTCTCCGATTTATGTTTCCGTTTTTTTTTCATTTCATATATTGATATATTTCATTAAATTAAATACGTTATTGCATGGTGTAAACCAGAAATCGAATGAAATATGTCCAATGTTTCTTTCACCTACCATTCAAAGCCTGGCGTACTGAAATAAGTACGACCATCATCAGATAATGAAAACGATTCTTTGTTAATGGAATAACCATTTGCAAAAGCGCTAGTGACTGTATCCATATTATTCTAGCACGCTGTTATGGGATATCAATTAAAAGTGTTAGCTGAAGCTTATTTTTAAAAGTTCAAGTTGATGTTAAGCTAATTTTGCAATTAATTCCCAAGAAACTTACGGTTGCTGTTGCAACAAATAGGTGCAAATTGTCAAAAATCAATAACCACTAAACGTGAAACTACCTATTTTAACATGTCTATAAAGATATGTTTACTGGTAGGTGGTTTCAGATTGAAAACTTTCATTGAGAATCTCATTTAACTAGACAGTAACAGACAGTATGTAACCAGAGATGTAGAATGACAACATTTGACAGCAATTTATTTCAAAAGTTGAAAATCAAAAGATAAAATAGTTGTTTGTTATTTTTTTAAAAGAAAACGCTTACCTCTTCATCCTTGATTTGTATAATTATCTTCATTATCAATTATTGCAACAAACCTAACTCGGCACTAAACATTCATTCATGAAGGCTTGCTTTAGGAAGTTACATTTGTTAATAATGGTTCTAACTTTCTAAGATAAATTACGAAACAGTTCTTTTTACATTTCAACTCAAGAAGGGGGATTGAAGTGTAGGAACTAAATCACAGTGTAATGAATGGCTCTCGAAGTATCCCCGAGTTAGCTGATAGGTCACTTACATAGTGTTCTACAATTAGAGGAGTTTTCCTTTTGGTCCCGTGGGAAAGCTGTTCTTTAAGAGTGACAACTAGTGACCGATACAGAGGTCAGTTGAATTCCAAAGTTTAAAGTAAGACAGAGAGGAAACGTATCGGTTTGCTGAGTGGGAGTCGGATAAAAACAGGAGATCGCTTATTTCAGGGATCTATTTAGGACCACTCTGCATCTATATGAGGACTTGTGTCAGTCAATTTCAACCGTTTGTTTAAACAAAGTCGCTGCTTTCTGTAGTTTAGTGTACACTTGTTTAATTCGTAGTTACTAATCTTAGTTTTCTTTCAAAATTTGGAAGTCCATGGACTTTAATTTTGTTATGGCATCTCAAACGTAACAAAGAAAAATTACTGAAAATAGTAATAGATCTATATTACTACAGGTCATAATTACAATATTTCTAATTAGATTAAGTGATGAGCATTTTCTTATCCAAGAATAATTACCTATTTTTTCATAAACGTCTATCACCAGCCTTGGAATTCACGAAATAAAATAATCAAGGTATACAAAAAATCACTTCGAATATATATTTGAATACATTCGCTGTTCAAACCCTTTAGACACTTAATTTTATTTTGCATATTCGAAATTTATTCCCCTTGACTGGTTATGCGCAACACATCCTTTATCATTGCAAGAAGCAAATTCATTAGCCTATCAAGTCGATGAATTCAGAAGTGCTACCCTTCGCACGAAATCAATCATTTCGATACAAAATATAGCATTTGGGACGTATTTGCAACATTAATTGATAGAAACTGGTTTTATTCTGAGCGGATCAAACAATCATGATATTATTGCATAATGAAGTTATAAATCTCCATCAATAACTTGCTGCTAGTTTCTAGTTCTGTGTGATCCATCTTCTGAAAGCTGAAATAATTTGATGTTCATGTCAAAGGTATGATAGAGTAATGGTGAATGGCAGTTGATCATTTTGACTTTTTAATATATTTTTTATTTTATGTTAATACCGTTTATCTCGTTGGTGAAATTTCAACTTTGATTTCTTTTTAAGACATGAAATCCGTGTTATATCGTTTTGTTAATGAACTATCTTCAGAGTGATACATTTAAATAACAAATCAAAATTACTTAAACATATTTTGTAGGTTTATAAATCATCCATAAATTGTCGTTTTTGTATGAAATAATTGGTCAAATTAAACACGGTTTCCCCCCTAAAATAAATCAATAGTTATTATTTGAATGTTTTGAAAAAGTATGTTGGAAGTTAAAAACGTATCTGTGTCATGCAATATCTCTCAATATCTTACAATATCCTGTAACTGTCGGGTTAAAGTGTAAAACGTCTGACAATGGATTAAGCAACATGTCTGTGGTAAGTTATAATGGGAAGAAACACGCAGGGAACAGAATGTACTTAATGCATCATACCTAAATGCTACAATAAGATTATTTGTAACGGATTCGACTTGATACTTAAGCTTATTTACCAGACTTGCTCAATATTAAGTATGTGTACGTGTAAATGAAAGAGTCTTTATTTGGCAGCTTTGTCGTCTTCTTTCCCAGGGAAATCTTCCTACTCCTTGAGAAAAGAAGTTGACTGAACGTCTTTTCTGTATTGATGATATACTACAGTATATTTTATGCTTGGTGAAATGAAATATAACTCCAATGATATATTAACAATTAGCAAATTGATGATTGATTATTTGAGCTATTACAGCCAGTTGAATATTATAAGAACAGACAAAAAAGACAATCAAAATCACAAACCCCTCTGCGACGATATGCGACCCATGGCGAGGGAGGGAGATACTTTTTGCGAGCATGGAGATTTTCCAAAGACGTCAATGCATGTCAGTGGTAGTGAGAGAGAGAGTATGCACGACCGGGAGATCAAAATAGATCGCAGTGGGATCGTATGATCGATGGAATGGATGTACAATGTATATACAACTAACATACGACACAGTTTGGAGGAACTCCCGACAACTCAACAGAGGAACTTACGACTCATCTAAACTCAGATACGACTCATTACGGTTGACGCCGACCCCTTCACGACTCACCGCCGACTTTTCCTAGGCACTTAACCGTCATCACAACTCGGACAAGGCTTTTTGCCGACCAAGGAGGATTCACATATAACCCATTCCCGACTCACACATGGCAATAACGACTAGTTCACAACGACGACGACTCATTACGACCCAGATACAACAAACAAACACAAGTAGGTTTTTGTGAATGATAGAGAGGTTCTTAAACAACTTCATCATTTATATCTCCAAGGGACCGTTGCTACTATTAGAAGTTGAATGAACCTTGGTAGGAATTATACACTCCAATAAGTTTATGCTTGGTGTGTATAATGATTGTAAAGGAACACTGGTAATTAATAAATATTTGAATAATTCAACGTTAATCAAGCTTATGTTTTTATTTTGGAAACAACCACCTCACAACAATTCCACATACAAAAGTGATTTTTTATGCAGCGGAGCATCTGTTTGAAAAAATTTATCAGAAACTGTCTCTGATTTATGTTTCCGTTTTTTTTTCATTTCATATATTAATATATTTCATTAACTTAAATACGTAATTGCATGGTGTAAACCAGAAATCGAATTAAATATGTCCAATGTTTCTTTCACCTATCATCCAAAGCCTGGCGTACTGAAATAAATACGACCATCATCAGATAATGAAAGATACTTTGTTAAAAACGATACTTTGTTAATAGATTAACCATTTGCAATAGCGCTAGTGACCGTTTCCCTATTCTAGCACGCTGTTATGAGATATCAATGAAAAGTGCTAGCTGAAGCTTATTTTTAAAAGTTCAAGTTGACATTAAGCTAATTTTGCAATTAATTCCCAAGAAACTTACGGTTGCTGTTGCAACAAATAGGTGCAAATTGTCAAAAATCAATAACCACTACACGTGAAACTATCTATTTTAACATGTCCATAAAGCTATGGTTACTGGTAGGTGGTTTCAGAGTGAAAACTTTCATTGAGAATCTCATTTAACTAGACGGCAAAGTTGAGTTGTAAGCAGAGTTGTAGAATGACAACATTTGACAACAATTTATTTCAAAAGTTGAAAATCAAAAGATAAAATAGCTGTTTGTTATTTTTTTAAAAGAAAATGCTTACCTCTTCATCCTTGATTTGTATAATTATCTCCATTATCAATTATTGCAACAAACCTAACTCGGCACTAAACATACATTCATGAAGGCTTGCTTTAGGAAGTTACATTTGTTAATAATGGTTCTAACTTTCTAAGATAAATTACGAAACAGTTCTTTTTACATTTAGACTCAAGAAGGGGGATTGAAGTGTGGGAACTAAATCACAGTGTAATGAATGGCTCTCGAAGTATCCCCGAGTTAGCTGATAGGTCATTTACATAGTGTTCTACAATTAGAGGAGTTTTTCTTTTGGTCCCGTGGGAAAGCTGTTCTTTGAGAATGACAACTAGTGACCGATACAGAGGTCAATTGAATATCAAAGTTTACAGTAAGACAGAGAGGAAACGTATCGGTTTGCTGAGTGGGAGTCGGATAAAAACTTGAACAGGAGATCGCTTATTTCAGGGATCTATTTAGGACCACTCTGCATCTATATGAGGACTTGTGTCAATCAATTTCAACCGTTTGTTTAAACAAAGTCGCTGCTTTCTGTAGTTTAGTGTACACTTGTTTAATTCGTAGTTACTAATCTTAGTTTTCTTTCAAAATTTGAAAGTCCATGGAATTTAATTTTTTATGGCATCTCAAATGTAACAAGAAAAATGACTGAAAATAGTAATAGATCTATATTACTACAGGTCATAATTACAATCTTTCTAATTAGATTAAGTGATTAGCATTTTCTTATCGAAGAATAATTACCTATTTTTTCATAAACGTCTATCATCAGCCTTGGAATTCACGAAACAAAATAATCAAGGAATAAAAAAAAAATTCAAATATATATTTGAATACATTCAAACCCTTTAGACACTTAATTTCCTTTTGCATATTCGATATTTATTCCCCTTGACTGGTTATGCGCAACACATCCTTTATCATTGCAAGAAGCAAATTCATTAGCCTATCAAGTCGATGAATTCAGAAGTGCTACCATTCGCACGAAATCAATCATTTCGATACAAAATATAGCATTTGGGACGTATTTGCAACATTAATTGATAGAAACTGGTTTTATTCTGAGCGGATCAAACAATCATGATATTATTGCATAATGAAGTTATAAATCTCCATAATTTTTATATTTTATATTAATACCGTTTATCTCGTTGGTGAAATTTCAACTTTGATTTCTTTTTAAGTCATGAAATCCGTGTTATATAGTTTTGTTAATGAACTATCTTCAGAGTGATAAATTTAAATAACAAATCAAAATAACTAAAACATATTTTGTAGGTTTATAAATCATCCATAAATTGTCGTTTTTGTATGAAATAATTGGACAAATTAAACACGGTTTCCCACCTAAAATAAATCAATAGTTATTATTCTAATGTTTTGAAAAAGTATGTTGGAAGTTAAACACGTATCTGTTTCACGCAATATCTCTCAATACCTTACAATATCCTGTAACTGTCGGGTTAAAGTGTAAAACGTCTGACAATGGATTAAGCAACATGTCTGTGGTAAGTTATAATGGGAAGAAACACGCGGGGAACAGAATGTACTTAATGCATCATACCTAAATGCTACAATAAGATTATTTGTAACGGATTCGACTTGATACTTAAGCTTATTTACCAGACTTGCTCAATATTAAGTATGTGTACATGTAAATAAAAGAGTCTTTATTTGGCAGCTTTGTCATCTTCTTCCCCAGGGAAGTTGACTGAACGTCTTTTCTGTATTGATGATATACTACAGTATATTTATGCTTGGTGAAATGAAATATAACTCCATTGATATATTAACAATTAGCAAATTGATGATTGATTATTTGAGCTATTACAGCCAGTTGAATATTATAAGAACAATGCGTTGAGAAAATGCAAGAATACAGAATCAGTCAGATATTCAAAATTCATGTTACAATTGTCATTATTAAAATGTTCATATTTCAAACCTACAAGCGTCGATGGATTTACTATTATATCTCCTTTCATTATCATACAAGTGGGGGTTTGGTTTAGAAGAATATCATATCACTTTTGATTTATAATTTTTTTTAGCTTATCAAAATATTCACTCAAATTATGTTTCATATTTCATTAATGTTTATTGATTGATTTATTTCATCAAATTCATGCCATTCAAAACATTGTAAACTGAAGGGAATACGACATGCATGGATATTAACAGCCAGATAATGAGAGATCGAAAGAGACTCATTTTTAATATAATGGCCATTTACAAGAACGATAGTGTCCTTATCATGATATAAACACACTATTATGGGACGGAATGTGCCTGAAGAAACTTAGTGTCAACGATCTCAGTTTGTATTAAACTAATGACTTTAATTTCAAAGGAATTGCTGATTGTATTTGCACGAGATGGATGAACATCGATACACCCGAAACAGGAAACTACCAATATAGACACTTTCACAAATTCAGCAATGATTCCTTGCAACATTCTTCTATTTGGAACTGTACGGAGGAAAGTACTATAAACATTTACACACGAAATCTTGTTTGCAGAATTTACGTTTGTTTATGGTGATCCAAACTTTCTAAGAGGGCTTTTGAAGCTGTTCTTTTCAATTCCAACCCCAAAAAGAGGGAACAATGCAGCAAGAAATAAATGAAATGCCCGTAAAAGTACCCCTCATGAGTTAGCTGATAATTCACATACACAATGTTCTACAATTAGATGATTCTGTTCTGTGGGCCCCGGGGACACACACTGCCGGTGAGTGCAGCAAACTGCGACCAAAGCATCTGTCATTTGAATTCCACAGTTTCAACAAGACAGAGATTGAACGTGACAGTTTGCCCTGTGGAAATCGGTTAAATACTTTGACAAGGGATTACTTATTTAGGTGATCTATCCACAAAAAGCAGACAGGCGGATTGAAATTTGCAATTTAAAACGTTTGCCTCTAAGACGTATTGCAGGATGCATATAGAGTAGTAGTTTAAACTCTTTTAATTAGCAGTTACTCATCCTATGTATTTCAAAAGTTGGTTAATTGATTTAACTATGTGTACGTACATGAACTTTTGTTCTTTGATGTACATCGTTAGCGTTTGCATATTAGTAAATCCTTCCATATATGCAAGTTTGCTCATAGGACGAAATTTCACCTAATAGTGCATGTGCACTTTTTGCATCCATAAACGAATAGTTCACTACCGTAAACACAACCCCACCTTGCGGGTGTCATGATCAAACATCTTACTGGTACTGGGAGTAGATGTCGATGTTGTTCATTAAGCTAAACACATATCGTTGTGAATACGTGAAGTAATTATACAAGGGAGAAGTGGTTATTTAAAGATGTCGAAAACCATTTTACTAAGGGTAACTATCCATAAAAGCCAAGCAAAAAAGTGCACTTGTACCACATAGACAATTAATAATAGACCAGCATTACCTTGTGTCTAAATCACAATCTCTCTTATTCAATTACACAATAATCCATTCAAGCCAACAATTAACGCGCTTTTCATGCTGGTTCTGATGACAGAACATTAATATGTATTTTCTTCATAAACATTCATATCTACATTCATCTTCCAAACACCTTATTTAGTTAAACAAGTTTTGTAGATGTCATATGTTTTCCCCTTGGCTAGTTATGAATATAGCATCCTTTACCATTTATATTCTGATGACAAGCAAAGCGAATTCGTTAGTGTATTGAACCAACATAACCCTTGATCATTAGGAAACAAAACATAGTCTTAGTAAAACTTATGAATGGGCATTTGTTTCATTCTGACCGGATCAAAGAATCATAGATGATACTGAACGACCTTCCATTTAATTCCATTTGTATTTATCAAGATTGTGATATGGTGTATATAAAATAAATGATATGCAATGTTATGCTATTATTTACTTATGGACGCTTGAACTATATGGACGGGAGGTTCTATGTAACAACTGACTTTAATTTTAGATAGTCAATAAGCACGGACACACGGTGAAATATCACATTCTATCACCTTTAAGACGATAACCATAGTACAGAGCGCTATCACGGATTTCTTAAACAATGCAACTACACAATCAGAAACGCTTGACATGAACAATGAATGTTGATGAGACAATGTTCATGTGTACATTCGCATATAAGATAAAGTTAGGTGCTGCTTGAGTTGCAATCTAGAAGTTGGTATAAAAGAAAAGACAAGGATACTTATCGATGAGAAACTGTTTTATTTAACAATGGCGACATGTCTATTAACCATTGAAGCACAAATAAGGTTTCTAGTACAGCACGGTAACTTTCAATTTGCAAGTGATTTGAAAAAAATAATCTAACGCTAGTACTCTGATAATTCAAATTTACGTTGACCACAACCAACTGAAACGTGGTTGTATCGATCGTTATTCATAATTGTGGTAAATGTGCATAAAAAATAATAAAGTTTTGAACAATTTCAAAAAAAGATATTAACGTCATTTTCGAAAGAGAAATAAAAGATGTAATAATGTATATATTTATCATATAATATGTTAATTTTAAAGAAAAACAGAGAAAAAAAATTCTATTTCTGCATTTCAGTCAATTCGCCATCATGTACAAAACTTGTTTGCAGCCATGTCTTTGAGAAGTCTTAACTAAAGTATCATTCAATGAATCTATTTATGTGTTTTATAATTCATATTTCATCAGTCAAACATGGCCAACGTTCATTCTCCTTTGTTGCTGCCATTGAATGGAGTAAACTGCCTACTGACCAAACAAGTTCTCGATCTTTCCCCTCCTTTAAGAGAAATCTTAAGACTCGCCTCTGTAAACATGCTGAGACATGAATGGCGCCTCGAGCATGCACCGTGCATGGATCTGTGCGCAATAGAAGTGGACATGTACAATTATATTATATTGTTATTTATAAATAAGAACATGATTCCATAAAAAAAATACTTACACGTATCATGAATGTTCAATACGCAATGTATCTGCATACGAACTTCTGCATCAATCAATATCACAATAATTTATGTTTAAAATAGGAAAGTAATTTGTCTTGTCTGGGCTACCTGTGGGTTGTAATCAACTGTCTAGCTGAGCAGACTGGGGCGATACCTTCCAGACAAAACACTGGTATCCATGGTTTCGCTGTAATCAGATAAACAAAACTTATACTGATAAATTTTATTTAGGTAATATATTAGAAGAAAAAAATATGTTACATAGCCCAATGAATAGTTCAATAACATATTCGCCCGAATTGATACTTTATAGTACAATTTGAATTGTGTTACATGTCTAAAATGGTCATTTATGGGTTTAATGAGAGGCCACTATTTGTAGCATTGTCTCATTTTGTCTTAGTATTGTATGTAAAACATACATGTATATACAATGCTGTTACTCATTTTAATAAAGGTACCTGCCGCAGCGGTATATGTCCATACAAGTGAGCATCTTAACGCTGATTTTCGTCCTAGTGAGATATACACCAGCGAGTAACACACGTTGTTTAAATAAGTGACATACTTTGGATAATTCCAGTACAACGTGTGACTAGTTATACACTTTATCAACATTGTCGAAAATAATATTACTCTCATACCGTTGTCTGGAGTGCCTTTTGAGTTTCAACAACCACACCAAACATATATTTTAAAAAACATGTTTCTGTTGATATTTAATTGTCATTTTTCTAATTACCTCTACTTGTTTCTTTAATTTTGAAGTGATAATTTGCGGCGGGGATCATGTCAGCTTAATGATAATTGCTTATTCATTTACAAATGAAACAGTAGTGTTTTCTGGATTGTTTTTTCATTGACGTCTCACTCCAAATGCATAAATTCTTACATCACAGAATTTTGTAGAAAAAAATAGACTTTTTCCCTTTTTTTATTCGCCTCTCAAACACGTTAACATTTCCCAAAGGATATCGATGCTTTAAATAAAGACCTCTCATGCTTAAGCTTAAATAATTTGCAATAATTGTCAGTTACCGATGTAAGCTTCTTGCAATGCATTTAGCAACATCTCCCAGGCAAGCTAATGGGAACAAACAAGCAGGAACAGAAGGCGTATTACATCAAAGCTATTGTGAGGTCCCAACCGCTGCCAGAGCATTCGGCTTGATGCTTAAAGCTAAGTTATCCATACTATTCGATAATAACCGTCTGCTCGTGTAAATGTTAGGGGTATAATTATTAAGCAACTTTTTTTTTAATTTTTTTTTTTTATCTTTTTGGAAATGTTCGGACCGTCTGAGATTAGAAGTTGAATGTACATTCGCTTTTGGGTCATTTATTGTCCAGGGGCTTGAGGTTGACGTCTATCATTATTCCGATTGTATACTGACAAGTAAAATCTTGAATAATGAAACATCAATGTCACTAATTTAGTTTGGAAATTAATGCCTCACTTTTTCCCTTAGAAAAGACAAAAGATGATATTTTAAAGCTTCATGAGTTCAGTTAATTCGTTGTAGTTTTCTGCATTCATTACATCAAACAAATAAAGGATCTTAGATTTGAAACCTCTTGTGGGCATTTGTTTTGAATTATAAGTTCGATTTCCTAGCACACATGACATCTTTTCCATAAGTAAACATCCTGCCCTTCACACATAACATCTTATTCTATACCTAAACATCTAAAAACACTACCAGAAACCTAATCAGCACTTGGACATGCTTGTTTCAAATGCATTTTGTAGCTCTGTTTAAATCTCAAACTTAACAAATCATTCAAATGTGAAGAAATAGCAAAATGTAACGAGCATTAGGTTATCAAGATAGAACATTGATGCGATTAATTTATTAACTTACATATGCTGTAACTAAATAAAGCTTTTAAAAAGAATTATTCCCGACAAGTCTTATTTGATAATAATAAATATAGAAAGACGACTTAATAGCATGATAATTGAACATTTATTGATATGATAAGTGATTATCTTGCGATGAGATGTGGAACTATTTCCAGCATAATTTACGCCATTGGTATTTTAGGAGTCGTGTGCCTTGTAATATGCTTAACAGCAGCCGGTATTTAGCATAATCATGAGATAAATCATGCATAGTTATTAATATTCAAAATTACGTCTTGCACGCACGTAACCGTACATGATACAGAAAGTGCTCAAAGTTCAGCCGAAATAGAATTAGAGAAAAACATTTACATTTCATTTTCATATCATTCCATATGTTTATCTTATATTATTGCATGATAAATTAACTATGGGGCAAACTATCGATAAAAAGAAATGCAATGTTTGTTAAGTGATAAATATAACTGAAACTTAGTTAGATCATATCTCTAGAGGCCAACTGTATCTGTTCATTTGACTGAAAATCGTGTTGATATGTTTGACGCCTTTACAGCAATATGATGTGTCAACGAAATAAATCAAAAGAAGGTATATTATGTCCACATATTCTTTAATTTTATGTATATTTTATAATTCCAAAGCCAAACATTCTGTCCAACAATATGTTGAAACAGTGATGTCAGCAGTCACTTTGCGTTTTGTATTGTATCATGTTTTTGATAGTATGTATTTTTTGTCAAATAGTTATCTTATAACTTCCCTAACAAGTCCAAACATTTTCATATCGTATTGAGATAATGCAAACCATAGAGATTGTTTTGGTCGAATTATCTATACTTTTTCTGTTTCTGTTCTGCATGTTCTGCTAGTATGTCATACACGTTGTCCTTATTATCAAACCGAGAGTGTTCAAAACATGTCACAGCATGCACTGAACTACTCAGCCAACCAAATATCAACAGAGTTGACTGTTTTTTGGATTAAGCATCTTCTCTCAATCTAAAATGCAAACTCGGTCATAGGGCGATGTGGTCTTGTTGATATTAAATCGAACATTTTCTGTCTCGGAGAAAAAAACTATCTCAAGGAATAACACTGCTCTCACATGGATTAATAACATGTACACCCAATCTTTCAAGATTCACCTCTTCAAAACGTTTTCTTCGAAGGATGTCATTTCTTCCGTACGTAAGCATTATCCAGGCACAGTTCCAATCTTCTACTCAGGTAACATATTATCAGCCGGTGCGCGGTATTCTCTCTAACCACTCTGTCTAAGTCGGTACCTGTAGTTTGTTATCATCTGTCTAGCAATGCAGCCTGTGATTGACAACTTCTAGATATAACCCAGACTTCTATGGTTTCACTGTTACCAGACAAAACATCTTGTACTGGTCAATGTTTCTAGTGAATCTATTTTAAAAAGTAATAACTCTAGCCGCGATTGGAATAGTAGGATTTACAATGTCCGCTCATTTCTTTATTATCGGCAAAGTGGTTACTTGTACAATGGTACGGCGTCACTTCTACAATCAACATTATGTCATAGTCGTTGCTATGCGACAGTGCAACAAAGGTATGGTTTGTACAGTCATTGTTCAAATGGACTAATTTTAGACGTAAAACACAAGATTGTCCCAACAAGGATACAAAAACAGGTATTCGTTTGGTCTCGAACTCGTGAATTTGGGTCATCCAGGTCTAGATATTGTTCCTTAGAACTTACTTTGTTTCACTTTACTCGTAGTCTTACATCAACTAATGACTGTAAGAATAATCAACTGGTTCAGAAGAATTAACTGATTATCTGTCTCTACTTACTGTGGTATACTCAGACCTGTAACTTCTTAGTGCCGAGATCATTTATGTACGTAAAACAAAAAAAGGATGGAATTCAATGTCTTAGCTTTGATTATAAACTACAAGTTGTATCCAAACGCTATTAATAAACTCTCTCACTCGTTCAAGATACGCGGTTCTAAATAGTTTGCTATTAACACCGTACTTTCAGTCAGATTCTAAATTGACGGTTGCACTTATTCGCGCAGATAATTTCCTACATAACAAACAAGTCGTTTGTATTGTAAATGATGCCTCAGAGTGAGAGCAAATTGGTAAAATGTGAGAACTTTTGCTTCGTTGAAATGCTTGTTAGGAATGTATTAATGTTTACTTACGTCTGCAAGATTGTTGAGTTATCTGTGTATATGAGTCCAAAGCATAAGAACATTTAAGAAATCTGAAAATTTCAAGAGGCACCACTTCAGTTATAGGGTAGTACATATGCAAAGTTTCAGGAAGAAATCATGAAACGAAATGATTACGGACCGACGAACGGTTGGAGGGACGGACAGACATACAGAGAGACATACGCAAGGAGAGAGCGATGACTATATCACACCAGTGGAATGAAGAAAAACAATCTGAGGTTTACTGTTTCAAATGAA
The DNA here is from genome assembly GCA_936450465.1 of Gibbula magus. Lineage (NCBI taxonomy): Eukaryota > Metazoa > Mollusca > Gastropoda > Trochida > Trochidae > Gibbula > Gibbula magus. Next base: position 17,557,931 of record OW388290.1, on the reverse strand, counting down.
AGTATTGAGTTTGGATGACATCATGTACTTTTGTATAGAGTCATAGAAAACAAAAATAAACATTTAAGATGTTCAACAAAACGAAGCTGATTAATAGCTTCAACCCCGTGTTCCTGTATTTAAAAGTGTACACATTGGTTTACATAAACTCACTCACTGCCCACAATCAGCTGATCTCGCGTGACACGCAAGTGTGTTTGTCTGGAGATTGTGGAGCCCTTCATCTTCTTTGACACTAGGAAATTACGTTGTGATACAATAAGGTTATTGTTTCTATTGTCCCCTGACAGTTTCAAACCATTTGCTAACCAATTGTTATAGGTAATAGGTATTATATTTGAAAACTTAGTGTGATATCGAAACTGTTTTGTCTTCCTGTGCGCAAGAAGAGGTTGAGAAACTGTAATGGATGAAGCATGGCGTCAACCTAACAACTATTGTCTATTGTATAAACAATCAGTGAAGAACGGGAAGTCTGTTTTATTTAACATTACACGTTATTAAACAAACAGAATATACAAAATTCGAACCTATCGAAGTAGTTCAAAGCATTAATTTATTTACTGCAGTTGTGACACAACTAACACTATAACGTCGCTACAATTTTAAGAGGGTATTAAACTTAAAACTGCTGTTCGAGAGGGTAAAGTTTGGATGTTTTGGTCAGAATGGTTTGCATTCAAGTAACAAATTTATAGATAGGTTATAGGACTTAAATGTTAAGAGTTTAAATAAACAATATGGGTGAGAAAAAAGTGTGACCCATTAGAGTTCTGATTTATCTTTACATTTACTAAAACAAAACTTGAAATGTTAACATTATCGAATGATTTTCTCGTGTGATTGAACATTGACATTGGATCATTGGAATGTTATTTTATTATCAATAACAATGCCTAAAAAGTCTTGAACATGTGTTTTCGTAGTGAAATCTATATATTACAAACAGTACCAGTCAAACAGTTTACCTTTCCCAGTGGATGGCCATGGTTTAAATATAGACCAATCATGCTTAAGTTTATACCGTTTCCAATAAGTATCAGTTGCCACTATAAAGCAGCTTGCAGTGAATTGAGCAACATCTCTCTGGTAAGCTAATGGGAGGAAACACGCAGGAAACAGAAGGCACTAAATACATCGAAGCTATTGTGAGGTCCCAAATGATGCCGGGGATTATTTGTAACTGATTCGACTAAGTTACCAAAATTACTCGATAATGATTGTGTGAATGTGTGTTCGTGTAATTGAAAGGCAAGTCATTATTAAGCAAACTTCATCTAAAAAGGAAATGTTAATCTCCCGAGATAAGAATTTATATGAACCTTCAGCTAGGGTTTACTTGTATGTATGGCAGAAAGTTTGATTATGTTTCGCATACATTAGGATTTACTGGTTCACGAACAATAGAAACATATTTGATAATTGAATGTTAATCAATTTCATTGATTAATTTGTGCAATTACTGCCTTACACATAATCCATTTATGTTGGCATTTGATAACCACACTCTTCTCATTATCACAAATCTATTTACTGTTATTTGCACATCATTATCCAATTAAGTATTTGGAAGTATATCGTGTTTTGTCAAGTTTAACTCATTCTCATTACCCGTAATAAATCTTGTTTTAATATTATATTGCTTTTCTTATTTATTCATTACATTAACCCAAATGTCAAATAAAATTAAAATTGAAAGACACGTCCGAAAGAACATCACATTTATATCTCATCATTCATTCAAAGCCTGACTAGCTGAAATAAATATGGCATGGGGAAGCAACACAGTTCAGATGATTGAAGATCGAAAGAGATTCTGTGTAAATGGCATGGCCATTTGCAAGAACATTAATATCGTTCTGCTATACATGCACGCTGTTGTGGGGCGAACTGTGCCAGGAAAGCTTACTTTTCACGATTCCAGTTGGTATTTAGCTACTTTAGACATTCATTGCCAAGACATTGATGTTTACGTTTGCAAGAAATAGGCACCAAGTATCGACAATCACTGCACACTTTAAATACTTCCACAAATTCAGCAATGTATTCCTGGCAACAATCTTCTATTGGTATTTTCTGTGAGGAAACTATTCGTCAATTAGAAAATGACATTGTGTATGCAGAATTATGGATAAATGTTTTACATTTTGCTCCTAATGATTTAAACATAATCGAGTCAAAAGACAGAAGGTATGTTTCATAAACTTCTGTTGTTTTTTTTTATTACCGAATGATATGTTGACAAGGTTAAATCAGAAAATGGCCATTCACCAACGCAGTCGTGCTTAAAGAATTAAAGAAAACATAAAATTAGACCAAAACATCTGTCGTTGAATTCAAAACATCAAAGCAAGACAGAGATGAGACTTGGTGGTTTTCCCAATAAAACATGTTAATTACTTGGGCAATAGATTACTTATTTCGGAGATGTATGTATGGCCTCTCTGTACATAATAGGAATTGTGTCAAGAAGTTTCATTTGTTGGAGAATATGGATGTTACCAAACCAGTAATGTTGTTTTCCATGATAGTATGTATATGTCAACAGCCAACATGTCAAATCAGTCATTTTCCCACCACCAAACTGCACATACCGTTGATTGATTGGCTGATTGATTAATAGAGTCAACATTTTGTCAAAGTACAAGCCTAACAAATACTGACTTATCTATTGAGACACAAGCTTAAATAACTTACTACCTTTATGTGACATAACTTATAATCATGTTTACCTTATGCCTAAACACAAACAGTCAATTTGTCTAAAACATAGAATACATACAATTTCAATCATTTAGCTTAATGCCTAGAAAAATTAGTCATTTTGTCAAATGACTGACTGTCACAGTTATTTGACAAAATGCCTGAAACATTATTAGACATTTGGCCAAATGACTGATTTGGCATATTGACTGTAACATATATAAAAATCAGAAAGCCTGTGCATTTTATATCAATGTAGCAACATTTATGGTTAACATCAAGAGACATTTCAGAATAACCACTACATATCTTACATATTCAAATAAATTCATTGTCCAAAACCTTTAGATAATTAACATAGTTTTGTATATTTGATAGTTTCCCCTTGACAAGCCATGGATGAAGCACCCTCTGTCATTTAAATACTGAGAAGCCTATTCATTAGTCTATTGAACTGATGAATTCAGAATTGTTACCCTTCACACAAAATTGATCATTTGAATACAAAACATAGCGTTTGGGACATCTTCGTAACATTAATGGATTGAGGTTGGTTTCATTGAGACCGGATCAAACAATCAGGATATTATTGCATAATGAAGTTATTAATCTCCATCAATAACTTGCTGCTAGTTTCTAGTTCTGTGTGATCCATCTTCTGAAAGCTGAAATAATTTGATGTTCATGTCAAAGGTATGATAGAGTAATGGTGAATGGTAGTTGATCATTTTTGCTTTTTTAAAATTATTTTGATTGATACAATTTATTGTTTCTTTCCAGCTCTCGTTATTGAATTTGATATTTCTCTTAAAATCATTCCGTAGACAATGAAAATGTGTATTGCCTCCTTAAACTGACAAAGTATTTCAGTTTGATTACTATATCCTCATTACGATCGCTTCAAATTAAATAATTGAAATATATTGTGTAGCTTTAATAAATCAAAATGAAACTGTTTTAAGTTGGTATTGGTAAAATGGAAACCGATTTCCAAAAATGTTGTTTTATATCAGTTTTTAAACATGTTTAACACATACACACACAAACTTACTTTGTACAATGTTGCTTATTACAACGACTCACTATTTAACATACTCAATGAAACTATGATCATTTTACGACGCTTATGTCTAATGCCTCATTAAGACGATCGTAAATCACCAAGGTGACCTCAGTGTAATTTTAAAGTAATGGAGTAAAGGTTAACCTTGGTAAAGGTTGCCCTGTTAAAGGAGGCCCGGGACCACAATAATGTCCCAAGTAGTGCGCGTAGACGGTGCTAATGCAAGACATATATTTATTTTCTTCTAATGTATTTTGTTCTTGTAAGTTTACAAATAAATAAAACTTAGGAGAAAATCGAGTAAAACCATGTTTTAAAAAATCGTTTTATTCATGTATCTATTCGATATGCTATGATATATCCTGTCGACTCTATTAACGAATGAACAATATGGAAGGGAGATTCTATGCAACATCTGATACGTAACCGAATTTTAGATATTCAATAAGCATAATATCACATTCTATCACTTTTGAAGACGATAAGCATTGTACATACCACTATCACAGATATCTTCAATAATTCAACTGCACAATCATAAACACTCGGTATGAACAATGTTGTATTATATACAAAGTTGATTGGACACATATACACACGTATTGCTCATACGCTTATATGTTAACAGATATGTAGATTTATGACTATCAGCACATGAGGAACAAAGGAAGCTGCAACCCTTTTAGAACTCTCAGAAACCGTCGATAGGCCAAGGGTTTTCTGCATGATATGTAAATAAAGTCGTACAAGTTCATTTCCTTCATATAACTCAACTAAATGATTTCAACAAAAATAAGTCATTATTGACAATAACAGACCAACACAAAATACTTATAATACCAATAACAATAACAACTTGTTATCCTCCTTTCTCCTATGAATAAACATTATGATTATTATAAGCAATACTGATTCGTAAACACTAGGTGACTCTTATCTGAAAATGAATTGTTTATACATTGATAAATTGTACATCGCGAGGAATATTGGTGCTTCTAGTAATCATCTTCAGTAGTTAAACAAGGGAGCAGTAAGGGAATAAGGGCACATAAACATTCAGACTATAACATGATAACAGCGAAACATAACAATGATGTAAATATAGCATAAATGTTTAGACAATGTAACATTTCAAAACTTCACGTACTTCAACAAATATGGACTCTTATTGCACAACCCCAGTTAAAGCATATTCCAGTTTAACTTGACTAGATATTATTTGCAACAAATAATCCAACGTCAGGCTATAAAGAAGAGTAACATCAAACAATCCACCCACTGAGCACACACCCTGTGGTGAAACCAACGCTTGCCAATATTCAATTGTATGTGTTATGAACAAATCTAACAATCACAACCGCACGTCTTCTGTTCATTCAGACATCATTATACACATACGATATCTTCGATTTCGACCAAATGCAGGGTATTGGTCTATGTAACTCACCAATAGTATTGCCTTTTTATTGCAGTATTATATGTGTGGCGTTATCACTCGTGAACAGTCGTATGAATAAATGGTATCAATCTTACGTACACGGAGTGGTTTTACTTGCCCTGTATGTCCTGACGTCTTGAACATATTCCATATCATTATTATATGAGATGTGTATTTTTATCTATAATATTTAGGAAGAAATAACTAATCTTAGTGGTTTACTACTGGGTAATCTAAAGACGTTTCATCTAAAAGAATATGTACAATTGTCTATAGATTGCTCTTGTTCGATGTTTGGCATGACTCGAACTCCCTGGCTTTGAGACAGAGCTCCTTCATCTGTAGCAGGCTGCTCTCCACTGACATGGCGAAGAAGGCTGAGTCACTGTCGTCGTCGGTGTTAAAGGAAGAGACGCAGATGACGATGTTGTCAGGGTGGGGGTTGTAACATACACCGTACCCGTTTGGGACGACTGGACCGTAGCACATGAAGGAGTCCATGCTCGTCGGTACCTGGGTTTTAATCAACGATGAATTCAACGATTTATCAGTTAGGGACTCTATATTCATAACATGAAAAAGTGGACAAGGAATGAATGAAGAAAATATATGGATGGCAACCAATTCATTCATGCTATACGTTTTTGAGACATATACTTGTGTGTTTTTTTTAAAAAAAGATGAACAGTTTGCTTGAAAAAACCAACACGAATACATGTATACATCGAAACGTCGCATATCATAAATGAAACGTTATCTATACACTTCATTCTCGCCATTCCTTCTAAAAGGCCACTCAAAGAAGAAATTTCATGGGATTTTTGCCTTATTGCCAATATGAGTGCGATGTAGATGCTTACATTGTTATTGAACAAGAAATAGTTTTAGATAAAACAAAATACGTTTGTTTGTGCTCAGCACGTTATTCATGTACATGTGCTTGGTACAAACTGTACACGATGTTTTCCTAAAAGCTAAAGCTAAACCATTTCTTCAACATCGTTAACACCATCAAGGAGCATAGAATTGTTGTGCATAGTTAGGAGTACGCGAAGTACAATTTCTTTCATTTGGTATCATTCGCAATAGAGACAATACACATTCAGAAGATATTATTTCTTCCATATGACATGTTCTGAAGTTCCCAGGTGACTTCTCAAATCTAAATATAGACATGTGCTGTTATTTACCTGACTCGTAGAGAGGGTAAAGTGATTGGCCAACCGGAATCCATCATCCTTGAAGAAGTCTGGAACTGGGATACAAGCCTCCACCGCGCACTCTCTCAGACCCAGCAGGTGACAGTCTATACCGTGACCCAGGATTGTCTAAACAGAATATGTCAGATGTCATATAAAACAGTGTTTCTCAGAATGGAAGCAGTAATTATAACGATGAGTTAAGATGTGTTAATTTCAACAAGACCAGCCTATGACTTAAACTTATTTATAGCTAACATGCATATATGAATATATAATGACAAGACAAGATAAAGAGTTTATAATTATTGAATAAAGTAAAACAAAACTACTATCGTAGAAACATGATGTTATCATATAGTACTTCCCTGTCACCTCATATGAAAAAAATAGTTATGTGGTAATACTTTCAGTTTGTTAATTTCTACAAAGAAATCGTTTGTGCTGCAATAGTTTAGAAATCCTTTCGGCACTATTTATAGATGGATATGCCATTAGCGTCCAAATGATGTAATATGGAAATTTGAATATCGTCTTATCTCCCACTTGTAGTAATTATTCACTTAGTTGTTGAAGAAATCGTACAATGAATGATTATCTAACGTCAACACTAGAACTAGGGGCGCATCGTGTGGAGAGACAATAATTGTTTGATCTGGGAGATAAACTAGTCAGTACTATTTACATAGACCTCTTGTAGTGACACAGACATTGTTCACATCCCCGCCCCGCCTGTACTTGTTATTCGTGGAACGTTGAGTGAACTTTCTGTCTCTCACTGTCGGCTCGGATCTTTGTTCAATATACTCATTACCGAAATCAAAGTGGATTTTATTTAATTTTCATTACAACATGTCAGTAACGACGACTATTTGGAGCTGTGTATAAACATATGATGACAACGTATTGCGAATGTGTTATCAAAATAATATTTTTGGGTTGTAATGTTTGTGCAACAAGCTGTAATCGAAATGATTGCATGAACTACATGTAAGGTTCTTTCAGTTGATGAATCGATTGTATGATTGCTTTAAATAATCCCTACGTGTGTATAGCAATTGGTTATTAGGAGTAAACGATATGGAAACAGTTCTTATTAATGCTTTGCCGTCCCTTTAAAGGTATTTTTATGTCTAGCTTATTGTCTATATGCTAAAAAACATAACAGTGATTGGTTGGTATTTCTTTTTTAAACAGTTTCTTAAGAGGGGTTGCAACTTACTTAATTTGAAAAATAGTATATAATTAGTTATGTATGGTAACGTTCAACAATTATATCATGAATTCCAAATGATTCACATTTCTATTTAACACTAAGGATTGTAACTACAAATGTATGTAGAACGTCTCTTAACAACCCTCAGGACAAAAGATAAAAGGTCGTGGAACATACGTCGTTGGAAACATAATCCATTATTGGAATCACCGATCAAAGACTAGTATCTAATTTTAGAATCCTCCAAAGACGCTTCTGTTTTTGTCAATGTTAACTTAGGAGAATCCGTGTCGGAAATTGAGAGAACAGCCCATTTCCCATTGGACGTTTCTTGCTTTCCCTCAGTCCGGGTTCAGGTGCTTGGGAGGACAGAGAGTCGAACAGTGTAGGAAATTGAGGCTTGCGGGGGAATCAAGTACTTTATCATCTCATTAAACGTTACAGAAAATATTTGCCGATCTAAGTTTCCAAAGAGGTCCAATAAGGTTGCTTCCTCTGCGGCCATTGTAGGCTCTCTCCAACCTCAGTGTGACTCCATCGATTGCGATATGTCAGAATGTACGCAGGTTCAAGCGGGGTATTTCGGCAATAGAATTGCTCTTTCGTGTGTAACGACGATTTTTTTGTGGTTTTTAATGTTTTCATTAAAAGCGTTTTTTTTTTTAATTTGATCGAGTAGCAACGGTTTTTCAAAATGTCGCAATTGATTTAAGGAAATAATAATGAACATTTGGCCATGCAAAAACTCAGTGGGACGTGCGGTCAACATTTAACTTATTCGTTAATGAAAAAGTCAGTGTCGTGTTAAATACAAGGCCAATAGAAGCGTAGAAGCGAGCTAAGCTCACATGCCCCCGCTTCCCGCCTAGGAAAAACATTTAAATACGTAAAAATCGGATCAATGGGTACAGATTAACATATACATATATGGTTCGATATACACTTGTAAAGTTGTATTCATTATAAATATTTTTGATTTATTAAATGGGTGAATCATTGTTGACATTATTCTATTATTTAAACATTCAAATCTAAAAATAAATGACGACATTGTTTTTGTTTGTTTTTGCATTTGACTGTTAACATGGAACAACAGTGAAATATCTCGTTTCTACATTGAAGTTGAAAATAAATCACAATACCAAATTTAATTCACATTAGGGTTAAAAAGAATTACGAATTAAGAAGAATTAAGAAATCGCATTTAAGGATTATTTGTAAAAAGTACCTCAAGTCTAATAGAGCTAACATGTATATTTTTGTAGATAGGATCTAGATAAAATATCATCTTCATAGAGCCACTGTTTAAATGGAAATCAAGAATAATGGAAGTCACAAATCAGTCTAAATCGTAAAGGCACATCAATGGATCATGGTTGACATGTGTATCAAGTTTGATAGAGCTGGCGTGTATAGATTGAGAGATATGCTCATTGATCCACTGTTTAGGTCATGTTTCATGTTTCTTGTTTTTTAGAATTCATATGGGATATGTACAAACTTTGGCGGAACTAGCATATATAATTTGGGAGATATGCTCCGGATAAAATGACTTCCTTAGAGCAACTACTTCAGTCACGTTTCCATGGAATCCGCAAAAAGGAAATTCCTATATTATAGGTCTAGCCCCCAAAAGGTACACCTAGGGATCATAGTTGAGTTGTATAGCATCCTACATATAGCATGTATACTTTAAGGGATATACGGCCCTCGTACCTGAATATCGGTGCCCCATTCGGGACATGCCAATATTCAGGCACTCGTGTCGTAAAACACTATAACATGAATACTCATATAATATCCTCCAGTTCTTGCATGTGACCTTTCATGGATATTTCCCCTGTATTAAGGCAGTTATTAATATTGCAGGGAGAAAACCCTTATAATATGGTGACATTGATACATCTGGGATAACACTACCTTCAATAGCACAGATTCTTGTACTTTTTTGGAACGAGTCCCTTGCAGTATTCGAACCCACACTTCAGGCAACTATCGCCAGTACTGATCGTACCAACAACTTACCATACGACCATTGGGCCTCGACTTAGAATATGGTAATCTGAACTTATTGATGGTTGTTGGCACTGCACCTAATCTTTATATAATGTTGAACATTGCAACTGCTTACATCAGTCATGTAGTCCGCCTGTCCTTGTAGCGCTGCCTTCAGTAGAGCGAATGTCTCCTCATCCTGTCGACACAACATCTTCAATCAGTTATACAGTAGGCCTTGCATGGAAAACACTTCGCATTGAAAAACACTACAACAAAAATACCAGTTCTATGCACATATCCGGCATTCGGACGTTATAGAGTCATAGAGACAAGGAAATTATTACCACAGAAGAGAAAATAGGAACATGAATGAAAAAGGAGTTTTTTATCAACACGTTTTACTATGAACACTGTATATTGAACGTTCATCCTAAATTCATAATATTTTACATAATGTGCTTTATCCAAAATTCGGTAAGGGATATTCCCACCTGAACATTTCTTTGAGGGAATTGGATCGTTTAATTCTGATCGATACATATTTGAAAAAAAAAACTAACTTCATTTTCACATTTATGTTTATGTGTCAATATTTAATATACCCGCTCATTCTCACCAGGGAACATTATGCTTAACAAAGATGATTTTTTCTCACAAAATGATAACACTATTTTATATTTATTATGTGTCTTCAAAGAGAGTAAACAGAAAAGAACACAAGTTCAGCTATTCACGAATCAGAAATACATACATGTATTATATAATTCATTAAAAAATGTGTAATGTTTTCTAGTATTTGCATTTGCATAATACATACAGTTAATTCCATTTGTCTATACATACATGTATATTAAATATATATATATATATGTATATTTAATTGATTACCTTGTCAACTGTTCTGCGGAAATTTAGATAAATTGGTTGTTGCGTTTTGCTTACTTGCGATATGATAATTTCACAGATGGATCTTTTAATAATCAAACTGTATTTTTAAAGTTAAAATGTGCATTTTACAAAGCATACAACTAACAGAAGTCATACAAGATAAGAAATGTTTTGACATACTGTATGATATATTATTTACGTGATCATAATGATAATAAACCTCATTTGCATACAATACATATCGTAGGTGTCAGTTAGACTTTGAACAAGGTGTTACTATGACACGACTTTTCTCCTGTGAGCTCATTCTCCTCGCGTTTTATTATTTTGTTAGAAACAATCGTTGGGGGACAACGAAAGTCGATGAATATTTAGCATTCAAACGTTTATCTTGTTCCAAAATACAAAACACGCCAAAACAACCAATTTTATTTCTATTTACGTGGGTACGCGAACATGAATTTCTTTCCCTTGCATTCTTTTTCAGGATTTCATACGTATTTCTAAGCACCCTTCAAGCACATACACATAACACTATCATCAATGTCTTACCGTCGTGTCACTCTCGCCTATCATGGCTTTACACCATTCCAGAGCCGCCATTGAATTAGCCCGGATGTTGTCAACTCGGCCCAACCGGAAGCGGCGCGTTGAAGCGCTCTCGTACGTCGATACGAGTTTACTGTGAACTCTGAAGGGTGAAGGGATTAGATGCTATTAATTGACATCAACCTGTTTACATCCACTGTGGCTGAGCGACCATAACAAGGTTTCTTCTTAATTACCCAACATGACTGTGATCATTACATTTAATTGTATTTCTTTCATCACGGGTTCTAGTGAAGTCCATATTGTCCCCGAAGAGGGTAAAGTGTACTGATATCGGTAATCGATGTGATTCATAACCGACTATTGAATAGGAAATATGACAGGTGAAGACTGGGATTACTTTTCATTTATTTCCTAACTATAGACCATAAAGAGACGATAACATTAATAGTTTGTTAACGCTAACTACATAAACAGAAATAATTACTGAATCACCAGATGGGTTTATTTAACCTTCTGATTAATCAATGATCTCAACAAACATAAACCATTTGCTCGTCTTTCTATTTTCCCTCACAACACATGGAAATTGTATAACATTCTATTCTATTCTCTATATTGTATAAAGTCCGAGGAGGGTCTGGTCCTATATACCTCTCAATACAGAACACAAGGAACAGTAGTTATACGATACCAAAAAACACATTATATAACACAAAGTTGATTTGATCTGAGATAATGTTCGGATTCAAGCCATATCAAGTAGACGTATGTGCATGTGCAGGACATGTAGAAGAAACATGTACTTGACACATCCTGAATATATGTCCGTGTAAACCTACATATACATATACAGTGTATATCAACAGATCATCTGTCTGACCCCTGTCTGGCCTCCAATCGTATATCAAGACCATAGACAGGAGAATCTGCTCGGTAAACTGTGGACCTGAGTCATATCGACTGCAAGACACCATGTCAGCGTTGTTCATCCGACTGTCAACCTTTAATACAAAATATCGCAACCTATTCCCGAGACTGACTATCAATTTTTGTATAATAGAGAAAAAAATACAAGAACCCAGCAAGGCCTGTCATAGCTACAGACTCTGTCTGATTTGGGCGTTTTCCCAATTACGAGCCAGACAGAGACAAAGGTTTTGGATGTCCCTTGTAGACATATCAGATATACTATTGCTGGATGTCGACACTTGTCACATAATCAATGACGGCGTCCAAATGAATGTGTTATTAGCTAAGTCCTGACAGGGCTATTCTTCATCTGCAAGGCAATAGCATTGGAAGCAATTTGCTTGTGTCGAGGACAAGTTTATAAAGCAGTGTTTGGCGATGATATGACGGTCCCCCGAGGATCGAGGATGCACCGGGGTGATCATGTTAGCTATGGGAGAAGGGGCGCAACTCACACCCTCATCCATCTGTCTTAGTGTCCAGGGTGGAAACAGATTTAGTAGAAGTAAATAGCTGGTAGTGGGTGTTTGTGAAAGATGGACTCTATTTTAAAAATAATTAGATTTAATGTTTTCATTTTGATAATAGAATATATAGTGTCAATAAATATGAAATGTTTCATGTTACAAAGCTATTGTGGCTCATTACAATTGAAAAACGTATTGGTATAACGTATGGCATTAAACGGCTCGAGATATATTGCACTGGCTTGATTACATTACAGACCATTTACATCAAAACAAAAACGATAATGTGAAAATTACAACCAGCCCTTTCTACAAGGCAATCTAAAATTGTTCAATAAAACAGATACTGAAATTGATTCACAGTTAAGCGTTGGCCGTTTATTTCGAGAAAAAAATAAAAAGGAAGAAGGATTGTATTGAAAATGAAATAATAAATTAATCAATCAAAATTTTCATCAGTTTGTATTTCAAATTTCAAATTCGAATATTGCAACATGTAATTTTAGAAAAAAGTGAATTTATAATGGAATTTTAAAACATGTAAACTATCATCATTCGTTTTTCGAAATATGATTTTACCGGAAGATGAAAATTATTGTCCTGAGTTTGCTGTCAAGAGTATCTCCCTCGTTCAATTGAACACTCAATTCGCTGTCTTGTATTTCCCTCTGAAGCAGCGGTAATCCAATACAAGTGACGAATCCACGCATCTAGCATGCTTCTCAGACAATCAGTTCACGCTGACAAGCTTGTCAACTTTCGGAGTTTGTAGTAACGCCAATTTCCTAGTTGTTATCTTTTCTTGTTTTATATCAGCTGATATTTGCGCCTTAAGGGCCGAGTGTGTAATGGAGCAATTTTACAGTTTTTTGACAAACACGGCTTCAAAGATGGTCTCAGTCCTTAGGGTATGTCAAATTAAACTTGAGAAAATCACAGATGGCTGTATCTGCTTTTTAAAATGTATGGCCAATTTCCTTCACATTGAAAGCCAGAGAAAAAGGTGTTAGTAATCCTATACAGCCGTCACAGATTTTCGTAACATATTTGCTTCTTCAAAGACTCTAGTTTCTTCGATTAGTTCGTTTCTCTCACAGTAGAATATAACTACATAATTATGATGATACACTACGCGTTAAATAATTATAGCTTGACCAGGCAGATAATGGTTTTCACGCTTTAGACATTACTAATTAAAAGTACACTTATAACGGTAAGAAAGTACAATCCCGCTGCAGGAGAGTCAGCTTCTTTATTGCAATATATAAGACCTTCCAGTTTTGATCATGGCCTTGATAACGATGCTAGTAACGTCTTATCTCGTGCAATAAAGAACTTGACTATATCCATAAAACCGTAGAACATATTCTCCTTTATCGAATCATCTTCTAAAATGCATATCAAAGCAGTATTATGTCAATTATCTCACACAAACTTTGGTTCAAATCGCAAATATCCGGGCTAGTACACTCGTTAGTTTACACACAGATATTTGGACAAGTTAACTGTTTGACTAATATACCGGACAGATAAACTATTAGATGATGAATACCAAGATTCATTAACGATTTCGCATACTAAACGTCGCCTTCTAGAACTAACACCCAACTGTATCAAACTTCTTTCATTCATGATGACGTTCAACTATATGTACGTTGACCAATGAAATCAAATGATATGACCGATATCTAGAGATATGAACTCATAACGAATATGAATTCATGCATAATAGTCGTCACAGCAACGGATATGGTTAGAAGAGATGAGAGAAGATACAAACACAGAGGAGGCAATTGTGAACTATGCTATAACAGATACCCACTTATAGTATGTGAGCTGGAGAGCCAACTGTATGAACGAGTCTGGACTCATGCCCTGCGCCTTGGGGAATTCTCGACCAAAGTTGTCGAACATCACTATTGTCATGTCCAGAGCGTCAATCAACCTGCAAGAGGAACAAACAAAACTACAATTTTATCGAAATGATATTTAACGTGTGAAGTTCAACGTTTGGAATTAAAATGTATTTATCATCCAAAACTGGCTCACCCAGTAGATATCGCTTGTGTGAGATCTAGCGATATCTACAAGCGATATCTACATTGTACATATCGCTACAATCAAATGGTCAATGACATCACAAGGCTTTGACATCACTGAGAACACTGCTGACAACCCTATAACATCAAAAAGTTGATGACGTAACAATGCTATGATGTTATAATGCTGATTACGTCACAATGCTATGACCTCACTGGGATCACTGCTAAAGAAAATATACAGTTTTGTGTTTCAGATATGTTCAATCTTTTGCTAATAATTGTGAATGATGATTTTGAATGATAAATAAAATCTCATCCTCGTGTCTTCTGATATCAAATATATCAACATTTGTAACTTTAATCAACTCGTGTTGATATATTTGATATCAAAAGACATTTGGGTGATTTTCTCTATATAAACACTGCATTTAAATTAATTACAATGACATGAATAAACATACTGTAATCCATTTTGTAAAAACGTTCTACGCGTGTTTGTTTATATTGGCCATTTGCGGAGCAAAAAAAATTCTTCATCTAACTTTGTTCATGTAATTCCTGTGTAAATCCATGTTCTGGGTTAGATTTAAGTACCCCTTAATTTATATATAAACACTATTAACACTATCTTCTCACTTGTTACATATACTTGGTACATATCTGCATTTATATCTTTACAATGATATGAACAGTACAATATAAAACTACTGATTAGTTCATTATCATTAATTTCGAGAACTTATAATTTGATGTCAAATTTGATCACAGGGTATATTTAAAAAAGGTGTCATGACAACAACTGTATCAAAGGCATAAGGGAACAATAATTTGCATTAAATGATCAAGCTGAAGAAACACATAGAGTGTAACAGTGTGTAGTAATATTTAATATAGAACATTTTCCTTCCATAAGATACTAATATGAATGAGATAATTAAATCAAATACATCTTGCCAATTATAGATAATGTAGACTTTATAATGTTAAATCCTAGGTAGCAAATGTTTTTCATTTAAGTGTTGTGTTAATGTCAAACACAGTTTTTGAGACAAAGGAGCCGTTATGTTGTTTCTGCAATAAGTTAGTTTCGGCTGTTTTTTTCAAGTAATACAAGTTAACTGTTTTTCGTAAAAAAATTGGCTGCCGATTTACCTCTATTTGCATAAATGTTTAACTGTTTGCGGAGTGAAAGTCAAACAAGCCTATCGGCCAGTCCATCCTGCTACGTGAAGAAACTACAAAGTTCCGTTGCCGTAAATTATCGCGGGGTAACGCCGTGTTCTCGCGAGACTTTAACGCCCTGATGACAATTACTTTAGACGAGTTAAGAGCGGTCCCCTGGGTAGGAAATAGAAAATTAGGTCTATTTTCTTTTCTTATTAGTTTTGACCGGCGGTGAGATTAGGTAGCCATGTCCGTACTCCACAAGATTGGAGTATCGAAATTGAGCTCGTTTAAAGGGCAAATCTTCACCAATACACCGAATTACTTGCCTTTGGCCACCTTTAATGGCAAATTGCTTGCCCCGGTCCTTATATCAGGGGCAGTTGATTAATTATGCACCGGTTTTCTGGGAATAAGCCAATTTGTTCCTGGTGTTACAAACGAGGACTCCCTTTATGGGTGCTATAAGGCGTTTTATTTGATTTCATGGCAAAAAAGGGTCCTGTTATCGCCTTTGATCCAAGCAAAGTCTCCATCATAAGGCATCCGTATCGCCCTCCCGTCTCGGGAAGTAAAATCGATGGTGCCAATCCGAAACGAGGCGTCCCGTCTAATTGGATTTGACTAGAATGGCCCCCTCTAGACTTGGGACTCTTATCGACTGATGGAAAGAAAGGGGGAAGATTGGAAAGAGTTTGGACCAAGAAACGACCAGCTATTGAATAAGGGGGCCAATTCGCTGACTGTTTAGTTTGTAAATATTGACGGAAGAAATTCTCGAGTTTGTTGAATTGGAAATCATGCGTGCCAAAGAGCACGAGTGTTGGTGAGTTTCGAGAAGTAATCCAATAAGATATTTCTAGGAGACCTCTTCGCTACATCAGATTTGATCTGGGCAAGTCACAGTAACTTTCAGAGCCTCGCTTTGGATCAAGTAGTTCTTCAACATGACGTCTCCATTCCTACAATGCATTAAATATACAACTGGTTTGAATTTAAAAGTAAAATGAAACTAGAAGTATCATCACCAGTTTTCATTCTGGAATACACAATTAAGTTAATACTCTCGTAAACTGCGAGCTGAAACACTGCAAAAACTCCTAACAAACGTCCGACTGAACATCCGTCAACTTCCTTAAAAGTTTAGGAAGTGTAAAAGTCAGAAATAAAGAACAAGTACGGAATCAAGTTGGAAAAGTTATCACGCAAGGCGACTCGTCGTCATTAAATTCCCAGACTGAAGGCAATCATTCTGTTTATGACGTCACAGGGGCGTGATTAGACTATTTACCTCTCTGTCAGCTGATCGATACTCCAAACCGCGATGTGAACCCGCCATGTGTCCGTCGTTAATCCAGCCACAATTTACATCGTTAAACGCATTTCGTCCATTAGATTCCTAATAAAGTTACACATTTCATCCCCTTTACCCCAAGGGCCCTGATAAGGAGGAGGGTGCCATTTGTTCAGGGGAGCCATGTCTGGACAGGTTCTCCACCGTAAATCACCTGAGAGTTGCTGCTAAAAGATAAGGATGTAGAACATTCATTGGGTGAAACGTGAAGTAGTGGATACACGATACAGTACCGCCTTTCAGGATACCAATACGTCTGTGTTGATATATATTTAGGTGAATTGAAGGTACAATTTGTGTCTCGCTGATGAATGTCAAATGTTGACTGCTGACAGATTGTTTCAATCTTCATTATGTTACCTTCACGCACTGACCAACTCTCGCCAATAGTCCACGCTTAGCTGAACAGCAACGCTCACATGCTTATATTAATCGAAACAAATTAATCACTGTAGATAAGATGACATTGAAATGTTTATATTGAGAGCATGACGTCACAGTCATTAACACTTAACATTATTAAATCATAGGTCGACGGTCAGATATGAGCTGATTATATAACAAATATAAGCTTAAAAGTAAGTAAGAAAGGTGGGTGTAAATAGAAACACGCTTCGGTCTTATCGCTGTGTCCAAGTAAGTTCCATGCAGAGTTAATCTAAAGTTTGAAACTTTCAAAGTTTTATTAGGTCGGTGCTTGAAGGCTGCTAGCTTCGTGTCGCTTCTTCTTCCATTTATTTCTGCAAGGATTCTCCATTCTCCCTCTGTTCTTCTTCCGAATACATTTGTACATTCATCTTTTTTTTTTATCCTTCTTCCTGACGTGATTGTCATTCACTTTGTATTCGCCCTTTTTCTTTGAATTATTCTAGCTTATAATCAGAATTTTCATTATTGTTTACCTGCGCTTGCTTTAGGTGAAATTAAAAGTTACAAGCAGTATGAATATTGATTAAAAATTACACACTAGTTACCAGAAGTATGAATAGTGCTTAAAATTACACACTAGTTACCAGAAGTATGAAGAGTGCTTAAAATTACACACTAGTTGCCGGAAGTATGAAAAGTGCTTAAAAATACACACTAGTTACCAGAAGTATGAACACTAGTTACCGGAAGTATGAAAAGTGCTTAACAATTACACACTAGTTCCTGGAAGTATGAACGGTGCTTAAAATTACACACTAGTTACCGGAAGTATAGTGGTGCTCAAAATTACACACTAGTTACCAGAAGTATGAATAGTGCTTAAAATTACACACTAGTTACCAAAAGTATGAATAGTGCATAAAATTACACACTAGTTACCCGAAGTATGAAAAGTGCTTAAAAAATACACTAGTTACCAGAAGTATGAACACTAGTTACCGGAAGTATGAATAGTGCTTAAAACTTACACACTAGTTACCAGAAGTATGAATAGTGCTTAAAAATTACACACTAGTTACAGGAAGTATGAATAGTGCTTAAAAATGACATACTAGTTACTAGAAGCATGAATAGTGCTTAAAAATTACATACTAGTTACTAGAAGTACAAATAGTGTTTTAAAGTTACGCACTAGTTACCAGAAGTATAAATCGGTTTTAAAGTTGCACACTAGTTACCAGAAGTATGAATAGTGTTTTAAAGTTACGCACTAGTAACCAGAAGTATAAATAGTGTTTTAAAGTTACGCACTAGTTACCAGAAGTATAAATCGGTTTTCTAGTTACGCACTAGTTACCAGTAGTATTAATCGGTTTTAAAATTACGCACTAGCTACCAGAAGTATAAATCGGTTTTAAAGTTACGCACTAGCTACCGGAAGTAAGCTTGAAACCTATTCACTTGAAACCCTAAGTTTGTTTCTTGCTTCAGACACAATGTTATGTGTTCAACCTTTTTAGTTTTCCTTTTGTCGTGTAAATGTTTTTCCTGTAATTTTTATGAATTCAGTATGCACTAACACATTGTCAAGTTTCTCTCTCTTGTTGTGATGGTATCAGATTATCTCCCTTGTTTTGATGTTATCAGATTTCCTCTACTTGTGATGTTATCAGCTTTGCGTCACATAGTCTGACGTCATCAGCACGTTTCTCTTCATCTGATGTCATCAACTTTTCTATTTTTTAAGGATGTCATCAACTTTCTTCACTTCTCGTGCTGTCACCAGCTTTCCTTTCTCCTTGTCGTATCATCAGCTTTCCTCTCTTCTCCTGCCGCCGCATTCTGAACACGCTGTAGTGACTTTACAGTATGGTGTGCAAGGTCGAACAGTCGTGCATTGCAATCATCTATGCGCGATAGGACAAACGCACAAACAAGGGCAAATGCAGTGCTCTGTGGATATATTTCGTTATGAGACCGATGTTACGTAGATGGAAATATGAGGACCTTCAAATCATGAACATGTGTGAATAAAACATTACGCCAAGATTTCTGGATTACTGGCTGGAGATGATGCTTGGAGTGAGATATACTGTCTCGGGTGTTTTGGGCTAATTACAAGGAATTCCGTTTCGTCCCCATTCAGTTTTAGAAAGTGTGACGTCATCCAAATTTGTATTCTACCGATGCAGGTCTCCACAGATAAAAAAGAAAAATAGAGCCACTGGCTCTGTAGCTCATCAGGCTTTATATAAGTTAACTAATTCAAAATGTCAACTTCAAGGTGAGAGGTACAACAAATAGGAAGCACTTTAAATAGAGAAGATGAAATAGGTCTTAAGGTCCTCACCCCTCTGACCTATCTATGAAGCCAGATATAAAAAGCTCTTCAAATAAAGACACACTTGAACATTTTGTTTCTGTCACTGTTGTTTCCTTTAAATTACCTCACTTAAAGAGCACATAAAATCTCAAGATGAAAATAGCTTTTCAGGTCATGACCTCTGTGACCCTATTTGGGGTCACAAGGTCACGAAATCTACAATTTAGAATCCCCATTGGCCAAGGAGTGTGCACACAATTGTTCAGCTTTCTAGACCTTTTAGAACTAAAGACTGTGACCCCTTTGACCCCTGTGACCCCAATTGAGGTCACAGGGTCACGAAATCTACAATTTAGAATCCCCATTAGCCAAGGAGTCTGCACACAACTTTTCAGTTCTCTAGAACTTTTGGAACTGGAGAAGAAGATGATAATAGGTATTTAAGGCTGTGACCCATTTGAGCCCAATTGAGGTCACGGGGTCATGAAATCTACAGTTTAGAACCCCCATTAGCCAAGAAGTCTGCACATAACTTTTCAGCTTTCTAGACCTTTTAGAACTAAAGAAGAAGATGAACATAGATGTTTGGGGCCGTGACCCCTGTGACCCCAATTGAGGTCACAGGGTCACGAAATCTACAATTTAGAATCCCCATTAGCCAAGGAGTCTGCACACAACTTTTCAGTTCTTTAGACCTTTTGGTACTGGAGAAGAAGATGAAAATATTTTTTTAAGGTTGTGACCCATGTGACCCCAATTGAAGTCACGGGGTCATGAACTCTACAATTAAGAATCCCCATTTGCCAAGAAGTCTGCAAATTCAGCACCGTAGACCAAGTGGTTCTGGAGAAGAAGACGAAAATGCGAAAAGTTTCCAGACGGACGGACGGACGCCGGACACCATGTCGTACAATAAGCCCATCGGGCCTTTCAGGCTACATGAGCTAATAAAAAATTGAATGATTGTTCAAGGGTTGATGCCATATACAGTTGCGTATCATTGGCGTAAAGATGGAAACTGA
The DNA here is from genome assembly GCA_936450465.1 of Gibbula magus. Classification (NCBI taxonomy): domain Eukaryota; kingdom Metazoa; phylum Mollusca; class Gastropoda; order Trochida; family Trochidae; genus Gibbula; species Gibbula magus. The sequence goes on along the minus strand of OW388290.1, from coordinate 17,537,164 downwards.
GGTTGAATGGCCGCATTATAACACCTAGAGAAAACAGTAAATAACAGGGACCCAAAACCGACCCCTGGGGTACCCCATTTTGAAATTCTCTCGGGTCCGATTAATGATCGCCTATTACGACACGTTGGCTCATGTTCGATGATTGAAAGTAATACTGTTCCCCTTTTCAAAGTTCGTCTTCTTGTAATAATGTTACACCCACTTAACGTGATTTATATGTCAACTACTTCTTACCTTCATGTTTCTTGGGTTCGCTACTGTCATTAACGTTTTACCTTTCTCTTCGTACGTTTTATCTCTCTGGCTTCCAATCGTAACATTTATTAGCCCTTCATTCTTGTTTAAAACCCTACTTTGTATCCTGTCTAACTAAGACATCTCATAACCTTTATACCTTGTTCTAATGTTGTATAGCTTGGAACTTCTGAATATTTCTTTTTATATTGTGTAGGGCATGTCACCTGTACATGTTAATAAATGTTTCTTGTCAAACTATACTTCATTAAAATGCAATTTTGTTCTTGTATTTAACCAATTATTTGAATTATGTTTTTCGTCCCCGTCCTATTCGAACTGGTCCAAGGATGACTGACATGACCAGTCGGTGGAGTCTACTAACGCCTACAGGGACGATCGCCTACAGTCTTAAACAAACAAGTTTATGCACCAGTGGTTCTGATTATTACTTCTCTACTGTAGGCATTAGTGCACACTGATTGGAACAGTTCACTTGTGTGCAGGTAAGCGTATCGCTGTCACAACTCAAACTGTAGCTATTAATCCCCGTAGGCAATTGTCACTGTAGGCGTTATTACACCTAACCGTCTGTTTTGTCGCTCTCAACGTGAAAGAGATAATTACCGTTATGATAATCTACCATTTAATGTTGAAATGTCTTAAGGCCCCATCATTGTTACACAAATGTAAAATAATGACTTTTTTGTTTTTCATGCTGCTCTAGCGTTATGTTTGTGTTTTCAGCCTCGTATGATAATTGGATACATTCTCCGTTCTTCATTCTTTCTAATAATCTGTGTTAATGTTTACTCTGGTTAGTTCTATTACCCATCAATATGCTCGATAGCCTCCTCGATGTCCCTCACTGTATCAGTGGTGAAGTTCCAGCACAGTTTGCGAGGAACTGCCAGATTCCGTATAGAGCTCTGAGAGAACGACCTCTGTCTTAGTTTCGCCTCCTCCCTGCAGAGACGACAAACAGTGTGAGAATAAGTGACATTTAGCTCTCATTTTCTAATATCATGTTACATGTCGTAATTATAATATGACGTTTGAATGATGTGAAGTGACATGAAGATTCTTTGTTTGGTTGTTGTATGTAAAACATATGGGATAGCCGACTATAACTACCTAACGTGATAGAGAGGAATTCCCCTTTGGGTAATAAAGTCTTATCTGTCTTATATAATCTTATCTTATAACTTTCCCATCAATTATTCCTGTAAACCTACTACTTTTCTAAATGCAGGAATATATATTTTGGTTGGCTTTGTAACCTACCTGACACATGGTGCTTACATAAGATATTTAAACATGTACGTCAACACATTTCATTCTGACTAATTGTGATCTGACATGACTTCCACATCTATTTTAAAAAGAAATATAGTTTTATACGTTGAAGTTGCAAATGAAGTTCCTTAACAACATCATCTCAAACTAAATGTCAAGTTAATTGCGTATCAGTTGCATTTTTCCTCATTAAAAACTTTTAGAAACTGACATCACTTGGAGAGTGTTTTTCACCAGTTCTCTATCATATGACACATATGTAAGACAACGGCCTTTTATAAACTGTAATCTTCTCATGTGTTATCTGCTTTTCGATTGCTTTTAAAAAACATTCTGTTTTCTTCTGAAATAGTAAGTTACCTGTGTAGTACAAAGTCTTGATAAAGCAAAGCCACACATAACCGTCTACACAGAGACATATTGTCGAAACGATTCTATCCATAAATTTATTTATTCATATTTTATTGATTTACCCTTTTCTATATTTCGATTATGAAATAATCAATAATTTTGACATTTTAAACATATTCAATAGCCATAACTATGGATCCTAAAAACTACTAAACGTAAGAACTGTACGGATTGACCGGCCTCTCACTCACACGTATTTCAGAGCAAACTCGACGAGTTGCACCACAGCGATACCCTCGGCCACAGAGTGCTCGTAGTTCAGACCACACGCCCCGTCTTCAGATACTATGAACTGCAACCGTGATAATAACACTTTCGTACTTGGAAACAAATTAGTTTTGCATCAAAGAAGTTTTTCTGTCATACACCATACACTGATGTACACCTACATCTGATTTGGATGAAGACTTTAGTATTAACTTTACATAGTTAAACGTTAGTTATTAAAAAGGATATGGACAATCTACACTGTTAACATCCGTAACCTATGGCGTGGAAAGATTTATTTTGAGAATGTTGGGCGATCCTGTAACAAAGACAAAAATTCAGAAAAGTGGAACAATTCTTCTATACCATATTAGTACATTCACTCATGTAATTTCTCCAACTGCTTATTTTCATCATCTCCTCGATTAAAGCGCAATATCTGATTGACGGATAACATTTTGGGCTATCGGGTAACAATTACCTGCATAGTTTTATCGAACCAGCGATTGGCCGAATTGGCCCATGACCCCTGACCGTGGAGCATGTGCAGAGCGAGGCACGTGATGTCTATTTTTAGCGTATCTGGGGACGGACTTGTCTGTTTGTCAAGGCAGAGGATAAAAATAGAATTTTCGATGGCGTCGAGTGAATCTCTGTTAATTGGATCTGAAACAATATATCACAAAAATAGTTTTGCTTCACATCAAATATATCTTTAATTGCATTTGCGTAGGTTTCATTTTTAGAATATCGAAGTTTCTTTGAAATCATGATATCCTTCTTTTTCTTTATTATTTTTTAGAAAAAAATACATATGTATTTTGATAAACTTTGGTGTAGTTAAACTTAAAGATCTCTAATCTAAACATTTTGAAAAAAACGGTGCGTTATCATTTTATTTCAATTTTTACTCAAATGTAGAAATGAGAAGATCATTAGTTTTCAGTAAATTTTGCCCTTGATGTTTAATCAAATTTGGATTCAGCTTGATGCATTAATGCAGGTAATGATGGAAGGATAATTACGTTACCTTGGTACTTTGATCTAGTTTTGGTGTCTCGCATGACATAATAGGAATATACTTTATATATATAAACGCAATATTGATCCACTCTTTGAAAAATCTGACATTGCAACTGTCGACACACTGAAAAAAGCAGTAAAACAGTACTTTACCAAATGGAGGTAAACATGGTAAATGGACGTATACATGGATTGAATGGTTGCCTACAACGTTTTCATCCAGCTGTTTAAAGTGCATTACCTTCATTTGAACACAGGTTTACATATGCTCTATAATTTTACGTTTTGGTGTCCTACCTGACAATAGTCTCGTTCTCGCTGCTGCCCATTTGTCACGTGACTGTGACGTCAAAATACCGACAGGGGGCGCGTTTGCACAATCTGCTTCCGCAAGCCGTGATATTAGTTCCAGCTGGTTGTAGATTTCACTCTCAGTGAAATTACCAGTTGTGTTGGATACTTCCATTACGAAAAACTGAAAGAGGAAGAAGCAGAAAACTAGCTTATGAAACTAGGCTTAAACAAAATGATTATTTTGACAATAATGTTTGTTTTTAAAACGTGAAATTAGTTCTGTAAACAGGAATGTTTTACGTCTCAAACTGAGGATACCTGCCAACCATACACCAATACCTAGGATCACCTACATGTATTTACAGAATAGCTACAGACTCACTAACTACGACATACATAATTATACATGCTTCCGGGGGCCGGTGTTGTGACTGATGATTGACCGCTAGTTTGGCATATTTAATACTAGAAATGAAAAACTTCTAACATTTCATTACTGCTGTTCCGGTCCATCAAATAGGAATAATGACGTACTGTACAATCACAATGTATTGTCAGTATCATATTAAGAGTAGATAAGAAAGTTACCTGATGTTTACAAACGACAATTATCCTGTCTATGCCGTCCTTCTCCCCACAGTCTGTGAGCTGTATATCCTTTTTGTGGCCAGGTGCCCTGTAGGAGGTGAAGATACGGAAGTGCTGTTCCATACACATGGGCTGCCCCTTCTTGTTGTGACGAGCTCGCTCCACCGGCAGTGATCGACTGGAATGTGAGGTGTATTCTGTACAATTCTAGTTTGAAGCACATGAGATAAAGACTACTAAACGACGTCACCTTAAAGGGAAAGTTCTATCACCGATCTATCGGCAGAGTCCGCCATATTGGATTTTTGGCAATTCGTGAAATGAAAACATGCTATATTTAATCCAATTTTTTTGTAATAATAAAACATATATACTGATAGAATATTCACATAGTAACACATAACATATCATAAAACTTATTTACAATATGCTGTTAGGCCGCAGCGAAGTTTTCCCCACTCGCAGCGCCGATGAATGGCTTCAATTCTTATTGTTTGTATTTTTCAACAAATGTGCGCTTGTATCCATAAAGTTGTGAAATGTCAAATTATCAAAGTATTTACTTCATTAATACTGTTTCAATTTCACTGTCTTCATCATATGTTTATAGCATAATGTGTAAACGGGAATATCCTCTCGAATTTCGTTTCCACGAAAAATACCCCGATATAACCCTCCTTTTAATAACACTTTTTATGAAACGAGTCGATGGTTTTGTGTCTCATACTGTCGACAGCGTGTTAGATCCCAATGTCCCTTACGAGTTTTGTTGTTGTTGTTTTTTTTAATTAAATGACGTTTAAGGGAACCAAAGCTATTTTTTATTTAATACTCGCTGAGGGGGTCAACCCGACAGGTGCACCAACAATGTGACGATATATCCATACAATGCCAATCGACAGGACGCGATTTTACTACACAATGTGTAATATTATTGTTGATTTATAAAACAGCAATATCTTCAACCAGTGGCTAATCACCTTGACCGACCGAACAAGCTTTTCATAATATTTTATTGGCTTGGATACGTGCAAACATATCATTTGTACCGACTTAAGTAAAAAGTAATTTCACATAACTTGCATATTCATCCCCAATCGCCAGATATATGATGAATACTTGTTGCCAATGAAAATCAAACAGTCATCTCTTACATGTACAGAAACCAAACCCACATGTCCAATTTACACGTCCACACCTATCAAAAATTACCAACCCAGGTTAAGCCTACAAACAATCATGCGAGTCATTTTTCTAAAGCGATCTTCCTTTCATGTACCCCCTCTTCAATACAGCACTGACCCTAACTGACCGCTACCGTTTAGTGACCCCAAGTCTTCGTGCCTGTTTACGGAAATTGTAGAGACAGTTACAACCCACGGTATTCAGTTCCAGTCAAATATGGACATCGGCTATGCAAATCCGTGCCTGGGATTTATATATTGCTTCTGACCCTCTATAAATGTGGCATTAGAGGCATTTTCATAGTGATTAATGTATATTTCATAGAGGCGTGATTTAATTGAACTGTCTCCTGATTAAGTTAATGACCATCACAAGGAGATGACGGACGCCAGAAGACCAAGGGTCAATATGTTCAGCGTCATCAATCGTGACAGTATATTTACTTCCCATACTGCACTGTTTTAATTAAGTTAAATTACCCCTTCAGACTGAAGAAAATCTAATTACGGATCTAATTACAGAGCCATGAACAACAGCTGCTTTTAATTCTGATCTTCGTTAAACCAGACATACAAGCGTACCAGGTGTACTCGTGATAGGAATACGGTCATAACATATAACTAATAATACTACTAATATGTGATCATATTGTGATGCGCTAATGTCCATACACATGTGTATGCTCAATGCGCAGTTCCAATAATAGCATTATCTTTAAAGCTTTTTTTAAAGTGTCTAGAGATGGTCGCAGTTTTGGTTCTGTAGATTGTTTCTCAGGTGAACAGCCCCAATGGTGTTGAATGTAGCCGAAGGTCTTAAGTTTTATTTTCGGTTCAACAAATAGATAATTGTCAGTGTTTTTTCAGGGCAGTATTTGGCCAGTAGATCCAACAGGTACGAAGGTGCTGTGCCATGATAAGATGGTATACCAAACACTGTACCTTGTTCTCGATCCTTGCTTTCACTGGGAGTCAGTGCAGGGGCTTCAGTATTGACGTGATGTGATACACATTTGGTAACTTGCACTTCACACGAGCTGATGATGGTAATCCGTAACAAAGCCCGTTGCCATATTGTAATTGTAAAGGAACAAGACTTAGTGATCTCACCAGGACATTAGCTACATAAATTGTCAAACATTTACGGATGTTTCTGATGTTCATAAGATTATTATATCTAGTTTTGCAGATGTTATTTACTTAGATCTCCCTTCTACGTTTAGAGTCAAAATAAACTACCCAGTTCCTGACATTTTCAGGAAGGAAAAACATTTTCAAAAGAAAACTTTCTCTGTGTAGTCTTACCAACCGGCACTGCTTCCGTCTTGCTGTCGTTAAGCTTGAGAGTGTTTGACGTCATCCACTTTTTGACACCATGTATATAGTTAGTAAATAATGACCCATTGTATACACCATAAGTACAAAAGTAAGAATTGTTAATATGACAACAAGTTTTATGGTTAGTCATAGTTTTTATTCCATCTATAGAACCTGTTCTCATTCACCATTCAAGCTTTTCAAATGTCTCTCTCAATCACAAAAGTGTTAAACCGATTAGAAAGTTAGTAATAAAAGTTAATTCATTTTACCTGTCAACTTTGACTTTGTACTCCAGAATACCACTGATCAGTCTTGTTGCGTATCTGAAATTACAAAACAAGGAACATATTTGATCAGATGCAATACATTTTACTTTGACACAAAACATTTTAAAGTTTAAATCACAATCTAACATTGTCATAGTTGAGACAACACTATCTGCAATAGTACACATTATTGTACCTTTTAGGGACGAGTCCCTTGCAGGATTCGAACCCACACCCCCAGAGTCGGCCGCAAGCTATCTTTCCAAATTATCATTGAAACTTGGAACATGCAATGTATATATGTATACAACTTCCACTATATCAGTAGTACATGTGGAGAGTTAAGCAATAAAATAGTTTATCTATACCATCATAGTAGCTATATATTATATATTATATATGGACATATGCTTTATTTCGCTGTTTCTATGCACTATTCAGTTTGTTATATAGTCCAATAGTAACGACCAGTTATAACAGAATTTCTGCATCGTTACATATACAAGACTTAATGTATGGGATGAAAAACGAAAATGGGGAGAAGGATTACAAGGTGTGGACACTTTGGCCTTAACTGTCCCTCTTCATTTATTGAAAAAAGACAAAGATGAAAAATGCAATTTCCTCATAGACATATTAGGCTTATGTATCAGACATAGACAGATAATACCATTTGTTCAAGTTCAACTTCAATATTCTTCTTATTACAAGAGCAATGAGATATAACAATTGTGGATTGTGGACAGTGATATTCCAAAGCTGCATGTTACCTGAGTTGTTCCCTCTGGTTGTGGAATCTCTGTTTGGGGAATACCATGCCGGGGTTGGAGTTGATGGGGAGGGCGGCGCGGACCTTCATGTACATGTCCTCAAGCCACCAGTCGTATGCCTGCACGTGTAAAATCATTGTTTCTTTAAAATGCAACCGAACTAGTCGGGATCGTTGACAAAATGAATTTAAGATTTTTTAAATTACAGCCATGTTCGTAAATTTGTCATATGTATTGTGTGTTGCATGAACTCCTTCATGAGTAACTTGACTTAAAACTTAACTTAACTTAACAAGGTGTTCGCCAAGGCGGAATCCTGTCTGCCAGACTTTACCTACTATTCATTGATGAGCTCCTGTCAGAGCTGACTAATGCAAAGAGAGGCTCCTTTATCCTAGATTTGAACACATGCTGTCCAACACAGGCAGATGATATTGCCTTGGTGAGCCCATCATACAGTGGTCTAAAAGCATTACTGCTGATAGCTGAGAACTACAGTAGACGATGGAGGTTTACATTCTCTGCTTCAAAATCACAGATCATGACTTTCCCATACACCAAACGAAAATGCAGAGATGACCCAGAACTTACACTCTATGACACTATTTTGCCTCGTACTGTCACTATAAAGCACGTGGGAATCACTCTGAATGCAAATATGTTATCTACAGATAGAACCCTGGATGCAAGTACGACGATGAGAGCCAGTGTACACATTCTGATCCGATCTGGGTTTAGTCCTAAGTTTGTTAGTCCTCAAACGTGTCTCGCACTCGTCGAGGCCATCACACTTCCTAAAGCCCTGTATGGTTGTGAGCTATGGACTGCCCTGACAAAAACTGAAATTACAATGCTAGAGCGGGCATACAGGTATATAATCAAATGTATTCAAGGACTGCCGAAGCTTACTCGTACTGACGTCTGCTTAGGTCTGCTTGGTGTCATGCCACTTGAGGGTGTGATAGATTCCAAGAAACTACTGTTCTTCGGCAGACAACTGACAATGGACACTACATATCTTCCATACAAGATACTCCTCACTCGACTACTCAGCTACCATTATGTGTGCTCACCAAATCAGCGAGGTCTTGTGCCGGATATCTATAGACTTTGTGAGAAGTATGGCATCATGGATTATATCAGGACTTTCCTCGACTGTGGTAATTTCCCATGCTATACCATATGGAAGAAGAAAGTAAAATCTACAGTTTTTGACTTCCACTCGAAATCATGGACTGAGCGGATCCATAATGATCCAGAGCTACATGAATTCGTAAAAATTCACCCATCGTTAACTGTGCACCCAGCTTGGATAGCGGTTCAGAAGATCCCGACCCTTAGGCATTCTGTTGGCTACTTCATGAAACTCGTAGCTGTCTACAAACTGGTAAAGTCTGAGGACTATCTTTGTGAACATTGTGGTGAATTCTTTTCAGATCCGCTGTCTCACATTATCACATCATGTGAATATATCTCTGAAGAGAGGGATGATCTGTGGTGTGATCTTGCAAATATTGGACCAATTGACTTCAGTGTGTTTCTTCATAATTTGTCTGCAGGTGAACTGACTTTAAATCTATTATCCTGTCGGCCTAGCTTCTCGTTAAGTGCAAGTGACAAATTGAGTTTCACACTGACTGCTGTACGATACGTGTACAAGATGTGTACTACGTACTATCAAACACAAACTGTCTATCAGTACTGATGGAAGGATGAAATGAAGACTGAAGACCGAGCAGCATTCTATTTCTGATGTAATATCGTGATTTATTTTTTTGTTGTACAAGCTCTCCAAACTGGAGGATAAATAAAGTTATATATATATGTGCTTGGTTTTATTTTTTGATTGTGTTCTTGGTCCTATTGTCATATACACTATTAACACTGAAGAAAGCTTCTCGTTTACATTGTGACTGTCATATAACAATAATAGAAATATGTAAACTCTGTCTTTATAGCCGGTAGTTATAGTTAAAACGGTAAAGGGAAATAACTACAACAAGCAAATAAAATTGTAAAGAAATCCAACTCAAAACCTACCCAGTTATCTTTGTTTTCCCGCACCTGCAAGAGGCGCTCCTGAAGCATGTCCGCCTGTCCCTCAGCTGATCTGAACTCGTCCGTCAGCTTCTGGGTCTTAGCGAACTGGATGGGTGTGAGGACGGGTTTCATCAACCCCAGGTACTTGTCGAGGGTCGACTGGAGACGGGGTACAGGTAGCTTGGGGAGGGGCCTCTGAGGACATGGTATAGGCTTAAAATTAAGATCCTCACTGATGTATCTCTACACTGACTAGAGCGAAATCATAACGTTATGTTTTACCATCTTTAAAATGTGTATTACGTAGTCCTAGAGGTTGCTGATAGACGTCACACAAACACGACACTTACACATTACCCAATTGACATGCGGATAGACACGACACTTACACATCTGTACCCAATTGACATGCGGATAGACACGACACTTACACATCTGTACCCAATTGACATGCGGATATACAGGACAGTTACACACCTGTACCCAATCATATGCGGAAAGACGTCACATAAACACGACACTTACACATCTGTACCCAATTGACATGCGGATTTACACGACACTTACACACCTGTACCCAATCATATGTGGATAGACGTCACATAAACACGACACTTACACATCTGTACCCAATTGACATGCGGATATACACGACACTTACACACCTGTACCCAATCATATGCGGATAGACGTCACATAAACACGACACTTACACATCTGTACCCAAGTATATGCGGATAGACGTCACATAAACACGACACTTACATATCTGTACCCAATTATATGCGGATAGACGTCACACAAACACGACACTTAAACATATGTATCCAATTATATGCGGATAGAGGTCACACAAACACGACACTTACATATCTGTACCCAATTATATGCGGATAGACGTCACACAAACACGACACTTAAACATCTGTACCCAATTATATGCGGATAGACGTCACACAAACACGACACTTAAACATCTGTACCCAATTATATGCGGATAGACGTCACACAAACACGACACTCACACATCTGTACCCAATTATATGCGGATAGACACGACACTTTCACATCTGTACCCAATTATATGCGGATAGACGTCACACAAACACGACACTTACATATCTGTACCCAATTATATGCGGATAGACGTCACACAAACACGACACTTAAACATCTGTACCAAATTATTTGCGGATAGACGTCACACAAACACGACACTTAAACATCTGTACCCAATTATATGCGGATAGACACGACACTTAAACATCTGTACCCAATTATATGCGGATAGACGTCACACAAACACGACACTTAAACATCTGTACCCAATTATATGCGGATAGACATCACACAAACACGACACTTAAACATCGGTACCCAATTATATGCGGATAGACACGACACTTAAACATCTGTACCCAATTATATGCGGATAGACATCACACAAACACGACACTTAAACATCGGTACCCAATTACATGCGGATAGACATCACATAAACACGACACTTACACATCTGTTCATTAATATGCGGATAGAACATTCGGTTACGATGTTAAATTATCTTAGAGTCAAAACTCTTTATGAAAGATTATTTCATCCATGTAATAAAATATACTGATGGTGAAAATAACAACTTGGCAGCGATGGATATCGATGACATTGAATTAGTTTTTATTTCAAAAATACCAAAATTACAATTAAAAATACGGTTCTGCACTTTTGTATTCAATTCAATTAACGTATATTTATTACGGATAATGCTGCAAAGATACAACGTATAGTACGGAAATTGCATTAGATTTTTCTACGTTACGTTCTATGTTACGTGTTTTGTACACCTTGGCTACGAGAACTTCAAAGATGACCATTTTCACATTGTCATCACTGTCAAGTGAATACTTTTCGTATTTCACCTTAAAAGTAGACCTAGTGCTTATTGATTGCCAATATACGTCCGTGTATCATTGTCCCATTGGTATCTTTGTTTATTAGATTTTTGTTATTTATTGCTTTCTTTGAAGTCGCCTAGTATGTGATGTATTGGACGAGGTTATTTCTGATCAGACTCATATATCACATGTAGCAGGTCAGTTATCATATACAGACGTGGGTGGGATGAGGGACTGCCACTAAAATACACATTCGTACAGCAAATAGGATAATGGAAGCACTCGGTCTACTTAGTTTTGTTCGTAAGTTGACCATTTCACTGCGAAAAGTTGAATGTCTAACTGCACAATTATGACTGTTTTAGATATGTTAAATTGCTCAAAATTGTTGGGTAGATTGATCATCGATGTCAAATTGTAGATTGCTATTGACTTTTTTCCTGAAATTGAATGTATTAACCTAGGTTTAACTTATAAGGTTTATTTGCAATTTGATTAATAGCTGGCACATAAACATACGGTTCAATGGAAGTAATCAACGTGCAGTCGCACTCGTCACCCATTTTACATGTGAAAATATTCATCATTAACAAAAAAAGAGCTTGTTAATAATGTGCTACCATTTTAAGTTAGAAGCTTTAGAATCTGTCTAATCACTCTTTCAATCAGTATAACGTTGGAGATCCTGCTCTACATGTGTGTGTGTTGCAATGTGATAGTGTCTGGATAAGGAGTCTGATTAGCCCCATTAGACATGTCCGTGGTCCCTCTCTGTCCATGTGACATCGATCTCGCTATCATTCCGATAAACCTGGACTAGCTATCTGGGTAACAATGTCAATTATTTCTTTAATTATACCGTTTGGAGAACTCATTTTTTTCAATAACAAGACATCGAGAATATATCGGTTTGCACTATAACACGTAAAATATTGCTTGCGGTTTGGCATATATAAAAGCGTTGTGATAATTGGAAACATTATGAACTATCCGGATGTTCGATAGTTATGACATTTAAAAAAAGACGCCATACACTTTCCTTTGAAATCTTATAACGTTGTAATTGCAAAGTAAAGTACAAGTGTGACGTCAGGAAACTATCGACATATTTCGTTGATTAAAGGGTTACCGTCAGAGGGCTGTGCAGCGTTACACAGTGTCAGAAACGATCGTATTCAAAACTTCAATTTTTTACAGAAGTGTAATACATTTCTGTATTTCTTTCTGTGATTCTTTGGGTTTTGAAGCAAATGCTTCTTAAATCTTTGTTTCAAAGGCACAAACTGACAGGATAAATGTGAGAACGTTTAATGACACATGTTTAACGAATTATCGATGAGCCTTTCATAACCTCAAACTTCTAAAGCCTTGACATAACATGTGGACGAAGTGACAGCGAAGTTACAGGTGAAAGAGTAATATTAAAGGGCGAAATCCATTTTATACATCGGCCCCAGCTGATAAGCTTTTTTCTATCTCCTAAAGTAACCAATGAAGCTTGTTGTTATCTCCAGGAGTAACTCTTGAAATGTGTTGCTTTCTCCAGGACTAACCATTAAGACTTGCTTTCTCGAAGAGTAACTCTTCGAACTTGTTGTTTCTGTAACCGTGAAGCTTTTACTTTCTCCAGGACTAAACTGGAAGCTTTTGCTTTCTCCAGGAGTAACTCAAAAGCTTTGGCTTTCTCCAGGAATAACCTGGAAGCTTTTGTTTTTTTGTATTTCGAAACTTTTACTTACTCCAGGAGTAAAATTGAAGCTTTTACTTTCTCCAGGAGTAACCTTGAAGCTTTTACTTTCTCCAGGAGTAACCTTAAAGCTTTTACTTTCTCAAGGAGTAACCCTTGAAGCTTTTACCCTTCTCCATAAGTAACCCTTGTAGCTTGATTCAATTTCCTAGAGTAACCTAGAGTTTCATTCTCAAGGAGTAACTCTTGAGACTTGTTATTTTCTCCAGTTTAACCAGTTTTTACTTTCTCATATATACATTTGGAAGCTTATTACTTTCTACAGAACCAGGAGTAATTTGCTTCCTTCGAGAGTAATATATACAGGCCTAAACTAAACGTCAGATTGAGTTGGCCAATCTGGATCTGAAAGACAGAATAAACATGTATATTTACTTGACATTCAACTTCTTTGACAACCACTACATCAACTGTGTAGACCTTGACGAGTTCATGTCAGCAAAATGGAGAACCTTCTTAGGTTTTACTTGCAAGGTTCAATAACTTGAACTTTCATATCCAGTTAGTTAGTTTCGTGAATCCAAATAAAAAAAGGTTGAATAACTTGTCATGAGGTGTTTTAAAATGTCGATAATAGCAACTTTGGGTTGACAATATGAATATTGAGACATGAGATATTAGCAATAGAAAAGCTAACTCCATGGCATTAAGTATCATAGGAAATTGCTTCCATTTAAAATACATGTAGGTCTCTAAAAACCAACATTCTGAAAAGGCCCTTCCATCATCTCTTACATAATTCATATTCAATTATAAGATGTGGGACTGGGTTGCCTACGGTGTTTAAATGCAAATATCACAGCAGGGGTATTAGTGTAAAATCTGATAATACAACTGAACTAGAACAAGTTTCCGAAATGCAAACGTTTTAACCAACACGCATCCTTCCCGAAATCCACTTAATCCAGACCCTCCCGCCTCCGCACGCCTGCAAAGGGGCATCCGCTCATCTCTCCGCCATATTGATTTCTGAAAACCAACATTTGCTCAATTTTACAGTCCAAGACCTGGCAGGGCCGTGTAAGAACCAAGCAGTGGGGTGAAAGAAATATGTTCGCGTCAAGTGTAGCCTCGCCTACGGCTGTAAGACGAAACATCGATTTGAGCCCGGACTGCAACCAAGCAAATCAAAGTAGTTTCTTGTGTTGAACTTGTGGAAAATGAAAGTAGTCCGGCGTCCATTAATCTTGTCTGAGAGGGGTCCCTGGCAAGTTTCGCGGGTCGTTACTTCTGTGTGTTAATAAGATGCTTTCCGCGGCACCGCCTTACAGTTTTACACCTTGCTTCGAGAACTCTCGAATATGCCGTGTCACTCTCGGTCGTTTGATTTAGTACATAACACTGTATACTTCTACTGATATACGCAATCATTCATAATCTCAACACTGAAGCAAACACGATTGTTATCGCATTATAAATATATTTGAAAGGATGGCGAAAAATAAATATTCATTATTTCAGGCTTTCAAATACAAAATAGTATTCAATAATCCAAATGAATGGATTTACTTAAACAATGAATTTTTTTAAATTAAGAGTATATTTGAAAATGTCATGAAAATATCTTTTTGGGATTTCTGACAAAAATGAGAAAAATCATGCAATGTAAAATTCAGTTGCTTAGAGGAGAAAACAATGACTATATTATCAGGAATACAACTGTAAAGGTTACACGAAAAGAGATATTCAAAATGACTGAACTCAAAAGAAACAAAACACGTAATCTCAAAATTCTATCCTTCAGAAGATCAAACTGGATTTCAAGTTGCCTTCAGTTGGTTTGATTGATTTAAAATTGTATAACCTAGATAAATCATGTCATCTAAAACTCGTTCTTGCGACACAAAAAGAATTGCTCGCCGAGGATTCACAAAAACAAATCTCTCTCTGAGATGCTGATTAGTGGGACTTTAACTTGGCATCGCATCAAATATCTCCAGCTCCGGAGATAGAACCAGTGATTACGTGATCGACATAAGTTCAATCAACGTATTTACAGTCAAGTCCCATAATCAAGTCCTGGTTAAAAGGGCTTATCACACGGGGTACACCCTCCATTCTCCCTAATGAACGTGCGTAATGCATTGGGGAATCGGCAAACGAGTCCATTCATTTAAAATGGTCGATATTAAGATATCAAATAGAAGACAATTAAAAGGCACATTATTAGGTTTGTGGAGAACAGGTCGACAATTACCAACCCGATTAGACTCGTTAGACGGCGAGCTAGAAATTCGGGAGGGGATTCGGACTAATCGACGCCATATTGACATCCATGACATAATACATTATACGTCATTAATTCATGTGCTCAGTTTTAATTGATGGACGCCACGTGCATGTAGAAAATGGCATACGGTAGAGGAAACATATAAATAGTATGTACATTATAACCAGGTTACAATGTATTGCAGTTTAAAGCATAGAAAGTAATAGAGTGGGATCCTAATAAGCGATTAGTTAACAATACATCCGAAATGAAATCGTAAACCCAAGCCGCCACAAACTAACCACACAACAAGACAATGACCAGCCACAAACCACAAACACTTTCATCATACACACAGTTTTACATTGATTGACAATATAACAAGGTTACATTTGGGAAAACACCACCTTCAATAGTACAAAATACTATAAAATACTTTGATTGACAAGATTGTAAGAACTTTGGTAACGTCTTTCTACTAAATTTTAATGTGCACGTAATCTATTTATTTATGATTCAAGGTTAAGTAAATTCCTTTTGTATAATTAAAACATTTTGTTATGTCATTTTGACATACGAAACTGGACAAGTATAACAGGATTGGGCAATTTCTTACAATAAATTATTGAAATAAAAATATTGTATTGAGAAGGGCGCAGGAATTCTGCACCATGTGGAAATACTCTGCGCTCCGGCGGGTTGGGAAGTTAGACTCCAAGCAGTAAATGACTATTCCTGACATTTTCCCTTGGCAGATCTTGTTCTATTAAGAACTAAAACAACATTAACATCAACGACAAATAAAGGAAAATCATGACCTTTACTTTTATGTATCCTAATATTTGATAAATGCACACAAACTTTCATGTGAGTTAGAATATGTCTAAAATTAGGATAAATATTTTATCATGTTTATTTCACTTTAAAAATCAATTATGCCAAAAGACCACGAAAACGTTGACTAAAACAATTATAATTCTTCTCATTTAACATTCTATTTGGATTTCATACTATCAAGTGATATAAACTTATTTACCTAAGAAACAAGAAACAAGAATGTTTACATTTCAAAATTCATAACAACAGGAATTTACCGATTAGCAAGCCCACATGACCCATGTAGAGAGATATACGCCAACACTAGACAAGAGCTTCCTCTCGACATAACATCGATATAACGTGATTTGTTTTTTTCATTAACAATCTCAAGTTGAAGGGAAGTTATATACAAAATGGCAAGAAGATAGAGATGATTCTTGGAATCAATAAATCTTGAAAATTAACGCCATCTCTACGCCAGGACCGTGCAAGCGGAGCCCCGTCCCTCCACGTCTCCATGGCGGGGCAGAGGGTCGACGTTGCAGCGTTAATAGTAATTACTCTGATTGTGAGGGACAAGCCTATGATTCGTGACGTCAACCCTCCGCTGTACAGGCATGAAGACTATCATTACCAGAAAGAGTTTCTCCTCGGCGCAATGATGTGGTGGGCTCATCTTCCACAATCAAGTGTGCGCATTCTATCCAGAAAGGGACTGGCCCTTTACCAGGGGTTGTCGAGTTCGAGATGGCGGGTTGAGTGATTATGTGACTTGTTAATGGTCTCGCTTTCCATGTCATTCATACCCACTACTGCCGAAGATCTTAAGTGGTTTTAAGCACTACTAAGCACCATTGACTGATTGATTAATTCATTTGTACCACAACAATGCATATCATAATTTATAATTATATTATCTTCAAAACTGTTAATCTTGCGAAAGTTGTAAGCACATAATATGCATGTACAATGGTATTCAATTGGAATTATTCAAATTGGAGCATTGTCAATAAATAAATAATTTAAGTCGCCAACAAAGACAAAACTCAAAAGCGTTTCTTACGAAAATCAATGACATTGATCTATATTTAAAATGCTATCCAGCAGATCGATATGTTCAGACAAACATTTATCAACGTTACGCGGAAATGACTTGCAATTTTGTAACGCTTTTGTTTTAAAAATAACCTTATAATTGATATGACTCGTGTACAATACGTATTGATCGAGGATTAGGATTCAAAAAATACAAAATTGACTGAAAAATATATTTTATTATTTAGAAACAAATTACTATTTTCATGATAAATAACTCGTTTGAATTGTTATCTTAATATTTTGTATCATTCTAGCTGTTATGTTTTGCGATATTTCTATAAATCTATATATCAATAAGCGTGGGCTGTGTAAATAGATGTCGACCCAAAATGGTATTCAGTGATTTGTATATCTACATATATAATATTAATGAAAACATTCTTAATAAATTTGATTAGGATTAATTAAAACTTACATTAACAGTTATTTACCAAACGTAAATGTATGTAGTTGCAATTAATTTATCCAGTTTTACTTTACTTTAATGTTTCATTAGATCAAGGCCGTCGTGGTTGTCTTAAAATGTCAATCAATAATGACATTAATGACAATCTCAATAAATTTACCATTGGTAGGGAAATGGCTGTTTTTACACCAAGAAGTAATACTAATGACGGTTAGGAAATGAATGTGTATATCTTATTTATTACATAATATGTTCTTTAACCTATGCTTGAAAATCAGTTTAAAACACATGATAGCTGGATGTAAGTATGTAATGTGCATGATATTTTTTTTAAAAGGAATGTCAATGAAACCGATCCCATCTTACAAAGTTTGTTTCTGTCGATCCTTTGATTTACAATTTGCTTTTAGGTGATGTAAAAATAAAACACTTTTGAAGTTTCTAATCAAATCGTCGCTTTAAGCATTTGAATTTATTTCGATATTTCACATAGACATAATATTGTTAGATTGAGAAGATCGCCTATATCATATGTAGTTACCCTCTTTAAGGGATGATGTATTGAAAAACGCATTTACATATAGAAATTGATATTATATATAATTGATTTACAAATAGAATTGATATGTTGAAATAATATATTGATTGCAAAATAAATAAAAAAAACTCTAAAAAATTATATAAATATATGTGTTACAAATAAATGTGAGAGAAAGCACCCGAGGCTGTTTTATGTTACAAGGAAATTAGAGCATAGCATATAGCTTTCATTGACGAATTAAATATTGATATCTATTGATGTATATATTCTTTCATGCAACAATAGCGTATCGATATTGTTTATTCCATATTTGGCAAAATGTATTTTTTCGCGAAGAATAAACATGTTCGAATAATTTAAATATTTTTGTTCAAACGGATCTATTTTAAAAATTAAAAAAATTATATATATCGTTATATTTCCATGTGATTTATACTTACGGTACCATGACAAAGAAATATCAATACAAGGTAAACCAACGATGAGTTCGACCTAGTTCAATTTATTCTACTTACGGACAAATCCCATTCTGTATCATCGTTTCCGTTTGTAGATCTTGTAGAAATAGCACCAATAGATCCGTTAATATTAGAAGCCATAGCTCTGGCCGAGTTGCTTGTCATTACCGGGGCCAGAAGCCTTCTCGGGGCTCTCCTAATCTTGATGACTGGTCCCTTTTCTCCTTGGATTATCGCCTCAGCACCCTTGAAACAAGACAGTCACATATTATAGGCGGCCAACAAACACTCATTACATGGTCAGTGGTCACTTTAGGACCTTGAGACATATGGCATACCCTCGGGTAAAACTTACCGTTTCATATCCCCTTTGGAATTTTAAAGATAGCCGGCATATCCCGTCTTCAGCCCGCTCTATGAAACCAAGGCATCGGCTCGTTCCGCTACGCTCAGATCGATTGCTTTCATAGTATAGGAATGTTGGCGTATCTTCTTCAATGTTTCTAACAAGCACATGTGGAAAAGTGTTAAATACGGCAGTTGTTGAGTATGAATGCCGTCGGGTGGGTTGGGAATTGTATTGACTAATACCATCGTGTATTGATAATTATATACTTTTGTTTTGAAGAATTGATAAACTATTGCATATATAGTACTATATCGCAGTCGGTTTCGATTATCCGGTTAATCTTTCAGTGTTCATGATGTCCTAATTCCGTCTCTTGTTTGGGAAACAATGCCGGTAGATGACCAAGAAACCTGTCAAACTAGGAAGTTATCGACTGAAGAACTAATTGATTGTCTACAATCTGTAGTGTACCTGTAGAACTTATTGAGTGTCTACAATCTGTAGTGTACCTGTATAACTTGTTGAGTGTCTACAATATGTAGTGTACGTGTAGAACTTATTGAGTGTCTACAATCTGTAGTGTACGTGTAGAACTTATTGAGAGTCTACAATCTGTAGTGTACCTGTAGAACTTATTAAGTGTCTTCCTGTACTTTACCTGTACGTAGTATACATCATAGGAATCAGAAATTAAATATCCAATTGGCACTTATTTAGGTCTTATACTTTATACTTACTTTTCTCATCTCACTAGTGCAAAATCATTGATGAATAATTAGAACAATTCTCTGTTTTCAATTATTCGTTGCTGATGATTTATTTTAATAAGTATATTGACATTGAAGGTATTGAAAACAGCACGATAATGGTCCTAAATTAATGAACTCTAATGATGGGCACATGTTCTTCAACATCCAAGGATTTTAAAATATCCAAAGAAAATTAACGAAATATTTCATGAACATGTGTACCTGTATCGAAAATATTTGAAATATGTTTTAAGGTCATAACCTTAATAACAGCTAGAATAATTTCTAATCGTGGCTATTCATTAACACTGCTTTATTAATTTGCGTTATTGGAATATATTACATGCAATGCAGTTCAAACGAGTTGTCGATATAAGTTACAGTCTTGTCGCCTAGACAGACTTTTCTAATCCAATTTTGTTTAAAAGGGATCATAGAAATGTATTCATTGAATTCATAATTTTTTATTGGTTTGGATAAGAAAACAGGTGACAGCAATAAAAACACCATTAAGGTGTTAAGACAGAAGAACTTCGTTGTGTGAGTCTATCGTCTTTTTTGAAAATCAAAGAAACCGATTATATTCTGAAGTGACAACCAACTTTTAATACGGACCATGAACATGTATGGTTAATCCATGGTTTGAAATTCAATTAAGCAAATATGATCAATACAAACATGTTGATATTTTACTAGAGACCTGTTAAATAATTTGATTTTCACAAGTAAAGCTAAAACAAATCAAAAAACAATGTTTATCCACGCTCCTATTCATTAAATTATGTTAGGTCACGTTTGTGGACTTTCCTATATTTACATTCTTAAACAGCATTCGCTTCGTCTCTTAATCGTAACGAGTGACAGAAATAATAAAATGTTATAACCTCAAGCCGTGTTTGCCATAACACGCGATACCCTTTCGGGCAGGAAACAAAATCAAGCTGTGTAATTTCTCGAACAAGCAATGGACATTCTGATATTTATTCATAATTCAACCTCTTGGAGACATACGTGATTGAGTAGTGATCATAAATGGAAATCACTCATTGCCACAATCGAAACACGTGTTTGCTTGTCCACCCCGAGACAAACACACCTTTTTACGTAGGACGTAAACGCGCCATAATTTTCACCATCAATTATGAATAACGAAATTGATTGTTTCAATAAAATAGATTACGTCTGGCGCAGTAATGCAAAAACAAATGCCCCACAGTATGTTCCAAGCATCACTCCGTGTAACGCATTGATTCAGTCCGTTTGATATTTCAACTCAAGCACCTGCGCCTTCTCACCGACAATCAATGCGCAGCGAGAGGTACGCCCGGAAAGCGTTGTCTTTGTTTATTGCTTTCACCTCTAGCAACATTTCACCTTTAACGTGAACCCATAACCACCCCATGTCGCTTAGAGAAGCAAGCGGTGTGACATGAAAAACTGCCTACAGAACGTTGCTTTGCGAAAGCCAATTACAAGAGTTTCGTAATTTCCTGACGCGTGGTGGTAGTTCCGTTTAGGGTGTGAAGAAGACACAAAATAGTCCCAGCGTGAGCGTTTGCACGGGAACCTAAAAACAGATTGTAGCGAGACATACGGCCTGGGGTGTTTACACAGTTCCCGGTATTCTTTCTCCTGTCTATTTCTAAGTCTTCCGCTTCTTCCTGAAGAAACCTGCTCTTTCAAACTAGTGTATCGTCTTGTCTTCTATAAAATGATTCTGTGCTTCCGGTTGTTATGTTTTTGTATTTGTTTGAAAATACATAATACCGAATGTTATATATTATACATGGGAAACTTCAAAGAAATATTTAGTAATTTACAAAATCCTCTAAGGACATTAATATATAAGAAAGCGATGATCTCCGGGTGTGAAGACCAACATATAGCAGATTCTGTGTTCACGTCTCCGAACGTCTCCGAACTCCGAAAATATTTTGCTTTTATTCTGAATAACCTGTTGAAAGAAATATCATTCATGAGATTAATTTAGAACAACCTCTCTAAGTATGTGGAAATATAAGCTTAGTTACTGAATATATCAAAACAAGTTTAATTGTTAGAAATATCATGTTAAAGAGAAATTCACCAAAGTGTACAGAGTGTCTGACAGGATGTTTTATAGCTCTACTTTAAATGAGGTATCGATTGATATTGGCACTGTATCCACCCTGCTTAGCCGCGTGATTTCAAAAAGAATATTTGGCTCTAATTGATATATACATAGCAAAAAAGTGTTGCACCCCCTACATTCATATCGAAAATGTGATGCTGTGGTAATTTTAGGATATATGTATTGAATTAAACACTAAGTTCATCAGTTCACTTGAAGGAATGGAACTGCTTACATAAGAACAACCAATGCTGACTTTCAATTTTCAAATTGTTCCTAGACGCCAATATAGCAGAATTTTATGAATGCAAATATCACAAAGTTGTGAAACATTATCTGAATGAAATTTGCTTCGTTAAACTGGTAGATAATGCTTCTGTCATATCACAAAGTTGATTGTCCTGAAACATTGTAAACTTTCTTATCAGACAACTTGGGAGTGCAACACTATTTTTGCTATGTATATATACATGTAGATTTGTACTTTTACACTTGTTAGGATAAACACATGTCCAGCCATTGGTTTCAAAGAATGGTATTCAGCCATTCCTGAAACGGGGATTTTCAGAAAGTGTGATTCACAACTTTATAAGAATAATTTAACAGTTGCACATATTTTGAACTCAAGATAGTTATTTTAGCTCATATAAGAACATATAGACTCACTTAAGCTTCCTATAGATGCAATAAAATGCTTATTAATCTTTCCAATTGATGTCCAATCAATTATTAAAAAGTTGGGACGACCGAAGTCAGGAATCAGAAATACATTTACTATTGTAAATGGCAAACTATAGCTAGACATGTGTGCAGCTTTTGACGATACCTTAAACTCTAAACTTTAAACTTTAAAAACTATTTCAAATATTGTAACTACCGATATGTTTGTATATACAGCAAAGCTTGCTGGTACAGTGTATGCACCATCTGAATATTGCCGATATCGTAGTTCAGGCAGATTTATTGCAAGGTTCTTTTACCTATTCCCGCTCTTTTAAAACAAAATGTATAACCTGAATACTTTGACGTGCAATTGTGCCTTGTGGTATCTTTTACAAGGAAGGGAAACATCGAAATTGGTTCTGTATGTTAAAAGCATTCCGTTCACTGTTAAATTACAGTTCCTCTACAGTTATAGTTAACTATACATGTAATTCCAAGTCTTTTCTCAAATAACGCCTGGAAAAAGATGCAACACTTTCTTGTTTGCATTACTTATACAGTGTACCTATGGTATCCTTATTCGAAATTTCAAGTTCTGTACATATTTTGTACATTTATAATTTTTTCTGTGATAAAAACACATCTACATGTATGATAATAAATAACTAAAATAACTGATGTTAATGCATATATCATAGAAGTAGAACTCTTGATTCTTGTATATTCCCCTAAATGGGGTCGCCATGTTTGGTGAGCCTATCATATCTTCAAATATATTGGACATATATAAGTGCACACGTCCCGAATCAAATCGATGCTTGTAGCGACGCTGGGCTTGAGTGGGAGCGGTTATGTATGTCCCGCCAGACTAGGAATAGTTGGCAAACTTTATAGTGCAGTTTGTAGCCGTAAAATTCTTCTTTCTATTGATTCTTGTGTAATCAGACTTCAGATCTAGGCTATGATTGATATGAAACCGCTCTCTCTTCTACCTCTTTTTGCCTTTATTAAGTCATTTTAAGATGGATTGATGCTATTAACAAACGTTTGGAGACGGAATGTTCCGCTAAAATAGACATTAAAGACCTACAGCCAACTAAATGCGTTTTGGACTAAATTCATGAGCTTGTTAGATTATATTGAGAAACATCTCATGCTGTATATTCACGTCTATGTCTGTTTCTGTATCTGACTGTCCATTCACACTACACTGATGAATACTAACCTATTTCAGTAATATGTCAGATCGTGTTTGTGATACATAAACTCTTTTAACTTCAAGGGGAAAGGGGTTTACATGTATTTAAAGGTACTGATGAAACTTGAAACTCATGAGTCGGAATGCTTGCAACCTGGAAACAATTCTAATTATATGACCAAGGTTGCTAAATATTTTAATAGAACAAGATTTGTATAACAATTATATGATCGTGCCTGTAAATAAGAACTTTACATGCAGTAATCCGACTGTTTCTATTCATACAGCGCAGTATACACACTCCAGTCATGTACCTTGTTCAGATAGTGTTAATGTCTAACGTATTCATGCCATTGTTAATGATATATAAGACATGTTCACTTTACATTAGTTAATTGATATACTTGGTCATGAGATGAATTTTACATCGTTTTGAATTATTTTAATGCAGTTGCAAAAAACCCAATCGCATGTTTTATATTATACAATTCAAAATATTTTACTTGAGAATGATTTGAGGATTCTAATCTGAATTATCCATATAACGTTTATACCCCAATCTGCCCTTTTGATTTTTTTTCGAAAATAGTAATATAATATTTTTGTAATTTTATATCAAATAAGGTTGACAGGTCCATGGACCTGTTTAGGAATTGTATGTTTTAAATAGCAAAATGCTTACATGTAGTTACATACATGTACGTGTATATAGCAATACTGGAATTGTAAACATTTCATAGTTGGATTTGCATCATACTTTTATTGTAACTTTGTATTGTCAATTTTAATGTAGATGAAAAGTGTATTTTGCAACATATCTTCTAGGTATATGGAACAGTTCATCATAACCGTCTAATTTGCATAATGACATAATAAGTTTGTTTCCATCTATTTCACTTTAGATGAGAAGTGTATTCTGCAGCATCTGTTCTATGAGTATGGAACAGTTCATTATAACCGCCTCACCAAAGAACAGTTATTGAGTCATTTATAAAATGAGATTCATAACAGCCTTAATGGCCACATTCCCGAAACGGTTATTTGTGGCGGTTTAATGCAGACCATTCTCTTCTTGAAAATGGTTATGGTTTCCATACAATGATCCATTCCAATCATCTCGGTCTTCTTGCATGACTACGTCTGTTGAATCAACTGACTGGAGATGTCTGAGACTTAAGTAAATAAGGAAAAGCCCACTGAAAGCCTTGATGTCTGACAAATGAATCGACGGTTCAGATTGGCACCGTTGAGTGCCTTGCACCCTCTTCAGCGGTTGATCTCCTTTATCCTTGAGAAATATCCCTCCCGCTCTCATAACGTTCCCTCAAAATTGTTTCTCATCGTTTTTAATATTGAGGAGTTTTTCCAGCCAGGGAAAATTATTTGTGATCACGAAGAGTTGATAACAAAAGACAGAAGACGTCCCTCTTCCCTCCTAAATCAAGGAAACCTGACTGCAATACAGGCTGCAATCTGAGAAGAACTTATTCGCTGCTTTGTTCAGACTTATCATGACAAACGTCAATCCTAAAAGTTATTATCTGGACACAGCTTGAATGCAAAAAGGTGTTTCTTGGCAATTTCGCAAGTCGTTGTATTATATGAGGATAATTTGAAGAATTCTCAACTGAATTGTGTCAGATAAATTCACGTGAGTTATAGTTTTTCAAATTTGTTTCCTTGTCGAAATGTTCTCAAGAAAATGGAAATAGGTCGAATTTACAGTCTGTTGGCAGAAAGGTTTGTTCAATTGCTCAATCTTGAAGTTTTATATGTTCTCAAGTGTGCTAAAATATAACGCGCAGATTGAGAAGCAAAGGGGGCATAATTGCAGATTATGTGCACGAATAATCAGTTTCAGTGGAATCAAAATAA
The DNA here is from genome assembly GCA_936450465.1 of Gibbula magus. NCBI lineage: Eukaryota > Metazoa > Mollusca > Gastropoda > Trochida > Trochidae > Gibbula > Gibbula magus. Next base: position 17,511,417 of record OW388290.1, on the reverse strand, counting down.
GGTTTGTTCAGAAAAGATATAACATACTCATGTCTTACATAAAACTTTTCAAGGAAACGCATTACTTCTTACCACGTGGTCGTAGTGCCCGTCGGATTTAATACCGTGCCTTCCCACTGGAAATATGCATATGGGAGCAAAAATTGTTTTTGACAAAACAAGTAACCGTACGTGTTCTCTTTTGATATTTCTAACATGACAGTTAAATTGTACGTGCTTTCAAATAATTCGCCAGTAATTATGCATAGAAACCCGGGTGATCAATCATTGTTACCAAGCTGTCATAACCAGCCCCACCAACGTCATTACAATTTGACCCTCACCAACTTCTAAACGACTTAAGACTGGCATTGCGAAATTAAATACAGATCATTTCGGGAAATCAATCAAATTGGCGTAAGTTTATATGATTATGCGCCAGATAAACTGTGTGTCCCTGTAATTTGAAGCATTTTGGAATCTCAGTTTCAAATTTATCGCCAAACTACGCTGTTATTCATGATGTATGATAAGAATATCTAAGTGTACATGCGCCATCAAGGAACATATAATAGCCATAATTGATAGTTATGGATGTATATTTTTTTATGGATATATTTATCGTATATACGACATGAAAATATGGACGGTTCATTGTGTATTTACCTCAAGGTGAAATAAATTTGTTATATGCTTGCCAGTTAAATACTTTTTTTCTATAAATGGAAGAAACCCGTTATCACTTCAAACTAGTTAGACGAGATAATGTTCCCTGATGAAAGTGTTATCACTCCTCCTCCTACTACTACTACTACTCCTACTACTACTCTTCCTACTACTACTACTCCTACTACTTCTACTACTACTACTCCTACTCCTACTACTGCTACTACTCCTCCTACTACTACTACTACTCCTACTACTACTCTTCCTACTACTACTACTACTCCTACTACTTCTACTACTACTACTCCTACTCCTACTACTGCTACTACTCCTCCTCCTACTACTACTACTACTACTACTACAACAGTCAAATGAAGCAGTGCTACTTTCCTTGTTTGACGACACATAATGTTTGATGTCATTCAGAGCAACAATGGTATGATGTCGCCAGAAATCGCTCAATTGACGCGGTTTTGGACGTAAAACACCATATTTCTGACCACAGAACCATATAATAAACAGAATAATTTGTGTTTTCAATGCAATATCACTTATCTCTCATCTCGTGACGGGAAAAAAGCCAATATTTTCACTCACAAAATATCCTCGATAACGAGTTTGACGTAACGAAGATAGGCCTGGGCCGTGTTCAAGATAGGTTTCAAAGTAATCGCTCAATGAGCGATTACTTTTAAACCTCTCTTGAACGCGATTGCTCAATGTAGCGCTACGTAGCAAGGCGAGCAAACTTCGAGGAATTTGCACTGTGTCGTTCAAGAGAGAAGAAGCGCTCATTGAGCGCTACATTGAGCGATCAATGAGCGCTACGAAGCGCTTCATTTTGTTGAACCGCCGGCTGATTTCACGAACGAAGTTATGATGTCTCATTGTTACGGGCTCTTCATGCTGGTCGCTAAACCTAAAATTGAAGCTATTTGAATATAACTACATTGATGGCACCATATTATAGATATAATATCTGTCAATCCTTGCCTTGTTTATCACAATTCATGAGGTAGAAAGGTTAGATGGTTAAATATTTTCAGTCGTAGCCGCATCAGAAAAAAGAAAATTTCTGCCTTAAGAAAAGACCGATATTTCATATTTTTATTATAAACCCCAATCAACTGAAACAGAAAGACTTGATTATGACGTGAATTACACTAACACGCGTTATTTGCATGAATCATAAATGAATACATTAAACATCAGTACTTCGAACGTGGATAAGGGGGTTCTGTCAGTGTATCTTTGTTGGAACGAAATTCAAGGGGACAATCCTGTTTGTACATATATTGTATGAATACATAAAACACAATCAATTGGAAACATATTACTGAGGGTACAATTTAGTGAGTAAAATTTGTTGATAAGTTTGACATAGCATAGCGTACATACTTTCAAAAATAAAAATAAGAAGTTAGGTCATTCATCGGTTCTATGAGTGTGGACATCACGTGACGTGATAACAGGAAATTGTTGATTAGTTTGTTACTTTCTGGACATTCTTCCAATGTTTTATCATCAAAAAAAGTTGTAAACGTTAATAAAAAATCCAGCTTGTTTCTAATTTGTAATTTGTAGTAAATGTAATGTAGAAAATAGGTGGCGAATACTGCCGACAGATCTTTCCCTTTCTTACTGACATAAACCCTTCTCACAAAAATATAAATAAGTCTTACCAATGACTAATTAATACTTCTGAATCAATAAGAAGAGTTCTTAAACGAATATAGATGGCTCGGTTAAGCCATGCTAGTTCATGTCCCATCGACCGGCCATTTTAAAGTGTTCATATTAAAATGGCCGCTCGAAGGTAGTTCAAGTGATCTGACGGATGTAGCGACACCGTATCACTCACAGTAGTGTTTTAAATATGGTACTTTGAAGGAATTGTCGGAAACATCGTGCTGTCGGATTTCTCAAATTCGCATGAGACCTACAAATCGTCCTCTCACACTTTTTTTGAATACGGATAACCGTTTTCTAAGTACGGCTTATCTGGTTGTGTAATGATATGTTTTTCCCATTAACTTTCCAATATATTGCATAAACTGTAATAATAAATGTCAAATTTGAGAAAACATATTTGCAAAAAACGTGCTACGTCGCCTTTAAATTAGTATTCTAATATATAAAGCTCATATAGGTACAACTGATTCCGAGACCTGGGATAATTGGTACTTCGAAGCAGCAGTGTCGCCATCTCTCAGACGAATCCTGGGATAGTGAGCAGAAGGAATAGTGTGAGAATTTACAAACATAATATAATTTACGCCTCTAACGAAATCGTAAACATAACAGTCCTTTAGATCCGTCATCATAAAACCAAGCCCGTAATTAAGACAAAATCATTAACTATCTTCACGATGCGTATAAAACGGACTCCAAATTAAACATTTTTGCGCTTTTCTAAGAATTATTGGACACCATTTTCAAAAAAGCATGAGAGATTTACAGTTGGTTCTCCAGGACGGTTATAACTGCCACACCGCGGAGAGCTTGTTTTCCGATCTGTATTATGTTGAACAACACACTTCGCTAGTCTGAAAGATTTGTCGATCCGCTGATAAGATTAATTATTGGATAGTTCTGACAGGAAAAAATCTCACTGCTTGACAAGTTTATAGATTCTTCAGGCCAATCGATACTACTGAGCAATTACACCCATTTTGGCATTTGATCAGCTGTCTAAACGTGGGACGCCAAGTCTTGGATATTCACGGATTTGCTGAGTCTACGTGGGGGCGGTAAGCCATATAAGGAGCATTCAGCTTCTGTTAAGACTTCTGATTGGTTGGTGTGGAGGATGAATATGAACTAACGATGCTTGGCTTAGTGCCAGGGATAATAGCTTAACCTCCTAGGGAATCAATACAGAGATTTGGGAATTGGAAATCTTATAAAGAATGTTATTATAAAAAAAGAGAAAATGTCACTCCATTGAAGCGTATCTTGCATCAAACTGCAGATAAAATTGTTTAATATAATCAACGTACTTGAAGAACCCTTGACTCTTAACTAAAGTACTGTATAGAAAACATCGAAAAATTTAATGTGAGATTTAGAATTACAGTTATCTAAGCAACTTCTTCATCTGTTACGTCTTTGGAGAGAACGGACTCTATGTTCAGAATAAATCTAACCAAATTACAGGCATTCTGGTAATTATGTTTGGAAAATATTTCCAGTCTGGCTAGATTTGCGAGATTTGCAAGCAGCTCTGTGCACTTAAAGCAGGCACAGATTGATTAACATGATATGTGACACGCAATGGACTAATGTCCTCCTCGGCCCTTCTGATCTTAGCAGTGAAATCTCATGGGAGTCTACAATCTAATTTGAATTTGAACGGCGGCGTTTGCTTCTTCCGCCTTATTCCCCCAAACCTCATAACCCAAGTTAAACGTCCGTCATTTCCAATATAAGCACGGTTAACTACCAACACTTTGCAATATCCAACGGATCCTCCTAACCGCAGTCTCTCTTAGCTGTTTCCTTATTTCACATGTACTTCCTTGCACTCGATTCCAAAACCGGTTTGAACATTCTTCTTTAAGGTTAATTAATGATTCATTTCTCGCTGTTTCTTAATACAAGGTCAATATGCCCACATTGTTAGCGCTAGTTAAAAATCGGGTTTTATCGATGTTAGTATTTCTTTCATCTAATTGGAGTGAACCGTTTTTCTGGCTTCTAATTGTCTAGCACGACTGCTTTTCGAGGCAAAGAAAGTAATTGGATTAGAGCGAAACTTTCCATGGAAAACAAATAACAGTTGATGTTATTAGATTTCTGGATTATCAAAGACAAGAAAACAGTGATTTATGATTTCTGTAGAGAGATGGACGGGTTTGCTGAAATAAGACATCATGGAATTGCTTGTTATTAAAGCCGGGGTTCCAGTGAGTTCCTTTAAGAATTTTGAAAAGAAAAAATAACAACAAATTATTTTATCTATAGAATTTTAAATTCTCGCCAGGAAGTAAGTTTTAGAAAGTTTATTGCAATGAAATTTTGAATTTAATTAGAAGCCACTACATGCAACTACAGGTTTACAAATGCTGCAGAGTTCGTTAGTTCACGTGATTGCTAACCCGGCCCATATTTCAAAATCATCTCGCCTGGAGGTACCTGCACTAGACAAATGGAACAAATATATTATTGTGGCTGATGAATAGTAGTGTGGATTACTCATGTGAAGTGTGAGTTCACGAGTTTCTTCACAGGGAGCACTCAAATACGGCTGATTTAAAAAAATATATATACTGGCTGGCGACCAATTATCGCCGCATACCAATTATGGCCAACACATAGCTACAGCGCTTGCGCAGACAAATTTATCCTATGGTTCCCTATTATTTCACACATTAAGATATCACCAAACTGATAACCAACAAAAGTTAAATTCAACTTCAAGTATTTAGCTATGTAGCTATGTGTTGGTGATAATTGGTATGCGGCGATAATTGGTCGCCAGCCAGTATAGTTATATACTTACAAATTCAAAGTCACATCTATAAAACATTGGTCGATAACATTCATGATTTTTCTTGAATGTGAGTCTATATTATGGTGTATTGTAATTCATAATTAAATGCTTTTTCAAATTTATTCCTTGCTGCACATAGAGGTGAAAGTTGATGTCAAGTCTTATTTACAGAATGTCAATCTCTAATATCTCCCTCCCTACTATAGGTTATAATTCTTCAGTGTTCTAGACAAACATCCCTAGCGTGATTATATAAGTGGATGTTAGTGTCAGTGTTAAACAAAATAAAATATAATGTTTACCGTTCAAACTCATCTTTTATTGGTAGATAGTATACATACATGCAGGGACCCCGACCAGAAACTACATCATGACCTACCATACCTGGGTTCGTTAAGTACAAGTAATTTAGTTCATCACGAAGTGCTTACGTGTGCCAGTGGACGATGAAAACTTTGCAAATGAATCAACTGTACTGTTAATGGTTAAACTTGGAGGATATGTACGTCAACGCTAGAAAGAAACGAAATTTATTTATCACGATTAACACGATAACAAGTCTTGAAATTCTGACCAATGAAAAGCATGTTGCTATGAGTTAAGTGCATTTATGTCATGTCAACTGTAATCAGACGAAAAAGTCATCAATGTTCCCAGGGTTTGGAAATTGGGCACTAATATCTAAATGAAACAACGACATCGTTTTACTTATATCATACATGCATTAGCCACTATATAAATTGTTATATTGACAAAGATTCGTCCTGTCATCAAATACACGATTATACTTCTAGCTTTATACATTTGTACATTAAACATGTTAAACGCTTTGTGGTTGCAAGTGGCGAAGCCTACTGTTGTCTCATGCACTTGTTATCCTTTAAATTCACATAAGTATTGTTAATGTCTAAGCACTAGCTACTTGGCCCATGTAAACTAAATTCATGAAAATATATTGAATTATGAAGTTGAGTTCAAGTTGGGATGCACTGATCCCCTATCCTTATATCTAAACCCACCTTGTTTCATTCTGACAACAAAGGACATTTACCTAACTAATGAAATACTAATCTGCACTGGTTGTTTGACCCTTGTACAAAGTTTCATGAAAATAAATACTAGGATTGTTAGTGTTTCCGCTCCTATCTTAATCCACCTTGTGTCCTTTTCCGTGTGAACAGTAATACTAAACATCCATTCAATACTTTTTGTTTGTACAAAGTTTCCAAAAATATATTGAATAAAATATTTAAAGTTTTAAATCTAGACCGGCAACCAAGCATTCCCTAGTCTCGAGTGTAAGTCCATTCTTATTTCAATTGAAACAAAACAATACAATTTTCTGAAATCCCTAAACAGCAAAAGAAATACTTCACACTTCTTGAAAATATACTTACACGAATTTATGTTTGTCGTTATTTTCTAATGGTAGTAAAACCATATAATTCTAATAAAATCGTTGTGAATAACAATTATATTATTTTGAACAGAAATTACGTTTTAATAACACTATTTTAGCAGGATAATGTTATAAAAACACATTAAGCCTATCTTACATTTCCTCAAGAACGTTCTTTTTAACTTCCTAGAAGAAATTAAACAGCAGCAGAAATCTCATCAATTTTGAACAGTGGCCGCCAGTTCTGCATGTATTTCTAATTGCCTGTGCGTCAAAGCTTCACTGCCTTCTTTAGTTTTGACACTTCATTTGTGAAGAAACTTTCGTCTCTTCCATTCAGTGCCAGAAGAGAGCAAGACACGATACGAAGGAACGGCAATGAAAGCATTTGGCTGTACCAGAAAATTTTCGATAAAACGAAATGGGGGTTGATGGAGGGCTAGAAGGGGAAAGCGTTGCTCGGGGTGCAATTTATCCCCCGTGGTTCCATTTATTACCCCATCACTCAAACCGGACGCCGAGCCTCTCATCGAGGGAAGGAAGAAAGCACATTTGTCTTGAAGGATTCTTTAACCTTTGACGCCGGACCAAATATTATCTTGGTCCAAGAAGGCGTAGCACCATATAAGGCAGTCGGGAAACAAATTGAAAACTATCGATTTGATGTTTATCACTGGGACGGGGTATAACAATGTGAAGTAATAATGTCGGAGCGACTTGGTCGATACAAGTAAAGTTAGGGAGAAAATTTCATATTTGCTCATCTCAGGAATAGATTTACTGGAGGAATGAGTTGGTGCGAATGTCGATCTATATGAAGGAGGGAACCCTCTTATGTACTCTCATACAAGGAGTTCTATCAATAGTTTACATGGTTACCCGTTAATGCTCCACTCCCAGTTTCCACATGACCATATTAGGAAATGCTCAGCTGAATCTTTTCCAACTTTTCCCGTTTTGGATGAAGCTAACAGAACAACAGTTTGATAGATTTACGTCGTCAGTCTAAATCCAACTAAATTACTGAAAATTATATTGATTAATTTAATATAGTTTCAATCGTTTGATTTTTATTTTACCTCATGCACGTTTTTTCAAGTTACACAATTCCTGATCTAACTATAATATTTTAATTTCCCTTTCTCTTTTGTCCACATTTCAATATAATTTAGAATGCCTATATTTCATATTTAAAATGATGTACATGTAGATACACTTGTTTGGGATGTTAGCAGACATAACTACTAAGTAATAGAAGCTGTTACAGAAATAATTTACTCCAAGCTACACATACAAAGCAATGATAACACATTGGTTCAGAAAATCTCTCGATGAAAAGTATATTATTCAAATAAGTTAATTTGGTTTTGTGAGTGACCCTACAGATGCACAAGGTCGCAGTCGTATTATCACATACAAAGATTAAGTGATGACTCTCTCATATTTAGCTAATTTTCAGAAGTCAGAATGACCAGAAATACATTTGTGTCAAGTTCGCTGAGAGTCCGTTTATGATATGATTAATGTTATTAGGAAGACATATAGAATATACGAGACAAAATCATGTTTTCGCCTGATTTCATTTTCCTTAGGATAATAAATTACAGCAGACTGCAAATATCGGCACGAAGTGGCGAGTGTGAAATGAAGTGTTATAGTCGTGTTCCTAAAATATAATGAAAGACGTACATCAAAGAATTAGCACGTTTCGTCGGTTTCTCTCGAAGTATTTGTTCAATCTGAAGCAAATTATTAATTGATTGAGAGCCGTTTCACCTCCATCACGAGCAGGGCCTGATCAAAGCATTGATATAAGGTAAAGCACTGAGCATTTACGAGTTGACATACGTCGAAAGATTGGTCACTGGTATGTTTGTATTTCACTTCCGGTTGGTTTTTGTTGTCCTGGAAACCGCTTTGTTGAAGAGAGGCGTTCTGTTATGATCTAATGCGCTGTATAAAATTCATCCTATAGGTTAAATGTAGTGTTAAATGTCTAGATACTGGTGATCAGGCTTGAACTGGATTAACTCACATCTCTCGCCCAACTTACACTGAAGAAGTCGCTGTTAACTAGTCGATTACCTTCCAACGACTTCCGGAACACGTGCGCTGACAACTGTTGACACATGTTGTGTTAGTATTGTCAACATGTCATATGACTGTATCATCTTAACCTATTTATAAATGCAATATCATGTCATCTCAATGGAAAATTTAAGGTTTCGTAAAACGTAAACGAAAGACCATACGAATTTGTTAATGAAATTACAAGTTTGATTAGTAAATTACTTTCAAATCATTTTCAAATGAATGTTCGATATACATGTACATCTCGATATAGCATCATACTTGTGGGCAACATTGACAGTTTTATTAATGATGTATCTATTGCCTTCACTGTGGATAATACTAACTCGATTGTCTCTTTGTCTCGTATTTCATATACTAGGGATAATGAGAATCACTGATATGTATTCCGTTATATTTTCATTATTCTTGTAAGCTCATAATGCAGTCACTTGATTTATTTTCTAAATTTCTATCAATGTTATAATCACATTACGTTTCCTATTTCGAAGAACATAATCGCCTCAAATCACAAACATCACTCAATAATTTGTGACTGAAGCCAACACTTCGGATCAAGTTGACATTCAGAAACCATTACCGATGAACTCGTACAGTTTTAGCTAATTTCGCGAAACACTGCTTTGTATGAAAGATCCTATTAAAGTCCTCCTACAGTCATACTGTTCCAATGCTTCTGTGTAAAGGACTCACCAAGCGAAATAATAGAATGAGTTCTGCACCAGTTCATGCTTCTGTCTATGTCACATAAGGACACTAACGTACAGTGAATACATACGCAAACAAAGGTCAATGTTCTTGTCTTTGCTACAATGTCATGATGCGTAAATAATTATACAGTTATTATTCTTACATATGGAATGATAAAGTGATAGTACATGTATATCGTAGTTCTTCAAACTTGTTTCCATAACAAAAATAATGACAAAACTTTTACCTTTTTATTCAATGGATTGGTAAACTCGTACATGTACGTTTACTTGGTAACTGTGAATTTCAAGGGCAAACATTACTTAATTTCTACAACTCTATCAACATATTATTATTATTATTAAAATACTTAAATGTCTGTTTCCTTGTAAATATCAACTACACGAATTAGTAAAGAAAATATATTTAATGCATATAAACACATCTTTGAGAGTTTTTCGCGTGATCAACACCTTCCATTAGATGAAACTTTGCTCTGAAAAAAATCATTTAATATTGATTTTCTGTATAGACTAATCGCCGCTAACTACAACCATATACATGATAACCAACAACCTTCACTGACGTTCTTAAACAATATGCTTAGATTCATGCAACACGGGATGTCCAGATACCACAACACGGGAGCACATATAAATATTGTATTGACATCTTCTCATGCCGTATGAGATTATAATAATGTGTTCAAAACTTTACTTCTGACGAAGTTCGGAAATGCACTCAGTTTGAAATGATGTGCCTTACTTTGCCCACATTCTTACAAAATCGAACTGACAGAAATTGATAAAAAGGAAACAAATTAATAAAACACAGATTGAGTAGTTATTTACTGTTTCAATGACAGAAGTACCTGGTCCGTGAAATTAACTTTCTTCACAACAATCCAGAATGTGATTAAAGGGACTCTAAATGTGGCAGACATGTTCATTACTTCTGTACTAGGTAGCAACGTGAAAAACCTTAATTAACTAAACTAATTGAAGCTATTGTAGGCATTATGCAAATTAGGAAGAGCCAGGTATTAATTCACCTTTATTTTACATGTATACATCGTAATTCTCTCCCAACAGAGGTCGCTCAAGTCAGTTCTTCCCACATTCACCTGTGTTAAAAGTGAGTTACTTCTCGCTTCTAGCAACACACAAATCATACCACTTTTCCTCTATCTACATTCTAAACCAATTGAATAACGTGTTTTTACATTGATAGAGTTACTTCAAAGACATTTGCAATCGACTAAAAAGGGTATTTCTAATTTGCATATGTAAAAATAGTCTATTTTCCGTTTTTGTTTCGGATATTGTCTTCTTTATTCATCAGAATGTTTATATTTATTCTCTCCAGCAAATGGAAATAGCATACATCGAGGATCACATGATGAAAGAAGAAACGCTAATCAAACGTTTCTCTTTCAAAAATTATAACGTGACATTGGCAGACAATCACCTTTAAAACGGCGTTGCTGTAAGCACAACTAACTTTGAAAGCAACCAATCAAGATTTTCGATTTCTAGCCAAGAAAGGGCTCCACTCATAACATTGATTACTTGTGGGGAAAAAATGAGAATGATATATGGTTGTCTTACTGAAAATAGAGAGAAAGCGGTATTAATTATTTTAAATTATATACATCATACTATTAGGTATATTGCAAATAGAGAGAATGTATTCATTCGCCTTAATTATCGACAACGATACTCTGTGAATAGCAGAGAAATAACTAGAAATTTCTGTTCACTTTCAATTTATTCACATTACTATCTCATATGTGGGATTTTACTGAAGTTTAATAAATTGGTATTTTACAAAAGACAGACGTGGTTAGATGTCTAGATACAATGTTTGACTAAATTGTTCATTGATAATTTCGCTTATTGAAAGTCAAATTGAATTAGATCAATTGCATCTTGAATAAATTTACATAAATGTTTATAATTATTGGAAAAGCGTAAAAGTTTATATCTTGCTCTACACTGAAAGAGAATACGAATGTTGGCATTACGGTTTTCCAATTAAAGATTACGATTTTATCATTGACGATCGGGATTTCTTATCAAAAGATCTAAAACTAAACAGTGTCTTGCACTTAAAACGGAAGCCATAAAACTGAGGCAGAGATCTCGCGATATCACGTTTGAAACGAGACCGGAAGGAGGAAGCGTGGTGCACACAGTGATCTGAATTAGAACCTCGACACGAACCGATGTTTGTTCAAGTTTTATGAAGTAAATTGTTTCCATTTCGGGATCCCAGTACCAGATAGCAAAGCAATAAAACGTCACATGTGTTCCTCAAACTGAATAAAACTGCTTTTTGGAAAACCTTGGGGGACACTTGGGTAATTTAGGGAAATCCGCCTCACTAGTAACGCAGTGATATCGACTCGGTGTATCTTTAAGGATCATTCTATCAAAGAAAAAGCCGACTGGACTTGTCCTGTTAAATTGCCCCGACACGCTGTAGTATTCCGCATGGGAAAACTCCGATTACTCCAAACAATCTTTTTCGTGAGAGGAATACGACGTGATCCGAGCTAATGAAATGCTCCCATCCGCTCAAATTGCCTGATATGGACTCCGCAGGTCCATGAAACCTAATTTGCAGTCCAGTTGGTTTGAAGCGCAAAGTCAACCATAGTGCACGCATGGTTCGCTGTCTCAGTTACACGCGTAGGGTCCACGTCTCTGTGCTGGGAAGCACGCCACATGGTGCAATGTATGTGTGGAGTGAGCCACGTCACATGGTGTAATGTCTGTGTGGAGTGAGCCACGTCACATCGTGTAATGTCTGTGTGGAGTGAGCCACGTCACATGGTGTAATGTCTGTGTGGAGTGAGCCACGTCACATGGTGTAATGTCTGTGTGGAGTGAGCCACGTCACATGGTGTAATGTCTGTGTGGAGTGAGTCACGTCACATGGTGTACTGTCTGTGTGGAGTGAGCCACGCCACATGGTGTAATGTCTGTGTGGAGTGAGTCACGTCACATGGTGCAATGTATGTGTGGAGTGAGTCACGTCACATGGTGTACTGTCTGTGTGGAGTGAGCCACGTCACATGGTGTAATGTCTGTGTGGAGTGAGTCACGTCACATGGTGTAATGTCTGTGTGGAGTGAGTCACGTCACATGGTGTAATGTCTGTGTGGAGTGAGTCACGTCACATGGTGTACTGTCTGTGTGGAGTCAGCCCCGCCACATGGTGTAATGTCTATGTGGAGTGAGTCACGTCACATGGTGCAATGTATGTGTGGAGTGAGTCACGTCACATGGTGTAATGTATGTGTGGAGTGAGTCACGTCACATGGTGTACTGTCTATGTGGAGTGAGCCACGTCACATGGTGCACTGTCTGTGTGGAGTGAGCCACGTCACATGGTGTAATGTCTGTGTGGAGTCAGCCCCGCCACATGGTGTAATGTCTATGTGGAGTGAGTCACGTCACATGGTGCAATGTATGTGTGGAGTGAGTCACGTCACATGGTGCACTGTCTGTGTGGAGTGAGCCACGTCACATGGTGTACTGTCTGTGTGGAGTGAGTCACGTCACATGGTGTAATGTCTATGTGGAGTGAGCCACGTCACATGGTGTACTGTCTGTGTGGAGTGAGCCACGTCACATGGTGCACTGTCTGTGTGGAGTGAGCCACGTCACATGGTGTAATGTCTGTGTGGAGTGAGTCACGTCACATGGTGCACTGTCTGTGTGGAGTGAGCCACGTCACATGGTGTACTGTATGTGTGGAGTGAGCCACGTCACATGGTGCACTGTCTGTGTGGAGTGAGTCACGTCACATGGTGCAATGTATGTGTGGAGTGAAAACTTCATCTGTATGGATGCTTTCATAATCGACATTTCTCTTCTGTGAAATTTCCATTCACTAAAAATTAGAGTGTTATTTTACCTAGTCACTCGATAGCATACTTTGAACAACAAATGTGCAATTAACTGTAAATAAAGTCTTGATAAGCTTATTAACAGCAAAACGAAGTTTAGACATATAAAGAGAAACATTCCTATTCAAGGGAGATAGTAGTAGAGATTGTATAAATTAGCGTTTTAGTGACTGTAGAATAGTTTGTCAGTCAATGAAATCTCTATTAGAAACGAGAAAACATCGTCACTTTACATATAGGTCTTTGAAGACCCATGAATTTCATGATACTATATAGCATTCTAAAAGACCATGATCATAATGAATTGTGCAGACTATAACAGTTCACCAATGCTGTCTGAAGACATTACTGAGAAAGACATTGGCAATTATATTGATTCCCAAAAGCAAAATAAGGCTCCAAATATTAATGGAATTCTGTCTTTACACAAATTCCCCTCCACTTATTCCTTATATGTATTCAGTTGCTATAATTCCATTCAAAATCAGAAAATTTCCTGATTCTTGGGATGTAGGAATGATACTCATATCATTTAAGAAAGGGGATATATCGTATCCATATAATTACAATGGTATATCGTCTTTGAATGTCCTTGGTTATATATTTACATGTATCATATAACTAAATACTGGCAATTCTTTTTGAAGCTCGCGTTGCTTTATGGCACGATTACAACGGATACAGTTTGTCTATACTTCATTCATTAGCACAAAGATATCGTAGAAAACCTAAACGACCAATCAGGTATTCTAATTTGGAATACATGGTAAACCTGTTCAGGAATGGTTGTACCTGTGTGAAAATTTACGAATCGGATTTTGTCTTTTATACATCAAGTGGGGTTCGACAAGGCTGTCCTCTCTTGTTCATTTTTTTATTGACAAGCTAGCTGTTGATTCCAAAATTATGATTCCAGAGGTATATCTTTAAACAAAGTTGTTGAAGTTATAAAACTGCTCCTTTTATATCATCGTATTACTTGTAGATTCTATAATTGATATGCAGACAAATTTGAATGTTTTAGAATTATTTTGCATTAGATAGGGGCAAGTGTGGTCACCCCCTAACTGAATGAGTTAGGCTAAATGTATTAAATTAAACACTAAAGATATAAAGATAGGATAGTTAATGAGTAATATATTCAAAAAGTATTCATATTGACATTTAAAGAAATTACGACTAAATTCGCAATGGTACTGGGTTTTTTTACCAACATAATTATTATTCCTGTGTAGGTACCAAGGTGACTTTCATACATCAACACATTTTTTATCAAGCAAACTATAGAAGTAACTTGTTCTTAAAATGTCATCCCCTTGTTCAACAATGTTTTACAATAAGTGATAAAAAAGGTTACAATCATGCGATTTTGGAATAATTCTGAGATCTCGTTAATCGATTCGTTATTCAAACACATGTCTGTGACTTTAGAGGTGTCATTACTGACGGAATATCGTCAGTAAGCAATTTTGTTCAAATTCATCTTTTTCCAAACAATCTGATTTTGAAGTTTCATACGGGTTGAACGAGTGACTATTTGTTAAAACTAAGTCACTAAAGGTTCTCCAGTTCACGTGAAAGAATGGAATTACTTCTATTACAACAACCAATGCTGACTTTCTATTTTCCGTATAACAATACTTGCTTCCTGGACACCAATACAGCAAACTTTTATGAATTCAAACATCACAAAGTTATAAAACGTTGTCTGAATTAAATTTGGTTTGTTAAACTGGTACATATCACACAGTTGATGTTCCTGATGCATTGTCTACTTTCTTATCAGACAACTTTTGATTGTGAAAAATTTGGTGGTGAAACATATTTTTTCTATCTATACAAACGTCTTATATCATTGTTTTACCGTCAAAATGTTAACGAAATAGTTTGCAGTGACGAAGAGGCGAATATATACTGATGTCCAAAAGAAAGTTGACAATCACAAAAACTTAGTATTTTCTATATTCAAAATTAAAACATTTATATATGTATTTTAATGTCACCCACAAAACGAAAACAATCGACACAACGTACTTTAGTCAATAAATATTGTCAAAAAATGGTAATAATGGAAAACATGCTTTTAAGTCGAGAATCACGAAATGTACGTGCACAAAAACATATAAAGTAACTGATGAGACAAGTCCAGAACTCAGCAGCAAAAAGCACTCACAAAAATGCCCAGATTATCTACAGTGCAGAGAGAATGACAAAACATCAACCTTAACGCATGTATTGACGCACAAGGAGGACATACTCGATAATAACTCTAGCCGGAGAAACCACCATAATGTTATGTGAAAGATGAATGGTGATCTGTTTTAGTGTCCAAGCATAACAAACACTTCGATTTTGGGCCCCATGTGACTTTGCCTTATAACCGTATCCAATTGTTTGAAGATTTGAAGAAAAATGATTTTTCTTGCGAAATAAACACTTCTTTTTATCCTGAATGTCTTAGTTTTTCTTCAGGGTTATGTTGAAGACGTTATCAACTTTCGTTTGGACACTAGTATATGACCTTTCTATTCTTCGTGCATGTTAATAAAACAAACTATTCATGACCTCGATTCAAATAGCGTGTTGATTGCAAATTTTAATGATGTGAACGTGGTAATGATACAAATGTAAGGCGTAATGTTTTGTAGGAGGATCAAACATAGATATCATACTTCCATCACGAAGTTCGTGCTATTTTCCCAGCAAACTACTGAGGCAGTGTCGCCTAGCAATTGACAGATTGTCAGTCCATGTCTCTAATTAAAAGCATCCCCCACCAATTAAATATACATCAAACAAATATCTTTCTATTTCTTTTGCTTCAACCAAGACGAAATAACGATTACATCGGAAAATACGCATCCAAGAATTATTTTCTTTGTCAATAAGATGTTCGTTAGCTAAAAATCGAAAACCATGGCCATAATGGAATGAGTTTTTGCTTGATGATTATGAATAGTTTCCTGTATTACAATGTGTATAATGAATTCAGTATAGTGCCACTGAAACAAATCAATAATTCCAATACGAAATTACTAATTAGATGATATATTTTCAGAATATCGTAATTTGACCT
The DNA here is from genome assembly GCA_936450465.1 of Gibbula magus. NCBI lineage: Eukaryota > Metazoa > Mollusca > Gastropoda > Trochida > Trochidae > Gibbula > Gibbula magus. Next base: position 17,495,111 of record OW388290.1, on the reverse strand, counting down.
GATGTAATTTTCCTGTTGAAATTGTTGTTTGATTAATATCAGAGTTCCCTTCTCGGTTTTGGGAGAACTATCGAATAAAATTATAGAGCATCCTAAATGATATTGGTTTAAGGCGTGGTTGTATGCATACATATAAATGAAATGACATCATGTCAATAACATTTTCATCCGGCTTTGTTTTCTTGTCAAAAACAACTTCGTTGACATTCCATCAACCAAAACCCCCTTATTTTTTTCTATTTTTTCTCTCATTTTCTTATTTTCTAATAAAATATCTTATTTGATCATTTTGATGATATGAACTTTAGTATTGTCAAATCAATTTATTTTTAGATGATCGATGCCAGGTAAAATATCACTTCCATTAAAATATACGTATCAAATAAGAACTTTCGAATTTTCGAATTTTCGAACATACATGTAACTACGCGTAACAAATAGAAGCATGTATGGGCAGTCATGTGGTATGATATTCACTTGAGTTTGAGAAGAAACATTAACTTGTCACCAAGAGATGAAACTGATTAACAACATGAACACGTGCAAAAACTACCCACAGAGACAAATTTGACACGTGCTCAGATTGCCTGAAATGGGCGTTTTTGTGAAGGATCAAAATGAAGCTTGTCAATTTGTAAGAGAAACATAAAAAAGAGCTGACATTGAGACTGAAATGATTCTCAAAGGAACGTGAAAATTTGGACACATTGTCATCGGTGATGAAATACAGCGTCTTTCCCCAGTCACTCAGATACAAGGCCCACACCGGCATGTGATTCAGTTACATGTTCATTTAACCACGTCTTGCTATCATAGTCCTATTTTATTCTACATGAGGAATTGAATATTTAACATGAGTTTTCAGTGAACTACTTCCCGCCCACAGAGCCTGTTTCTTCGACAGAAAAAATTAATATATCACACACATTTCCAGTTAACCATGTCCTGCCCATACAACCCTTTTCTTCTGCATGAAGAGTTGAACATATTACTCAGTGATTAGTTAACCTCCTCCTGCCCACAGAGCCCTTTTCTTCTACAGGAAGATTTGAATATAGTACATAATTGTTAATCACTTCCTACCAATAGATCCCTTTTCTTTTGCAGGCAGAATTAATTATATTAAATACACCCTCAGTTAACCTATCGTTGCTCTTATACCGCTTATCCAGAGTATGTAAGGTGTATTGGGAACCCCATTGGCGACCCCATTCTCTTCCCATAGAAGTTACTCCCTTCATATTTCCGATCCTAACCTGGGTTCGAGATTGCCTGAATTTCTTGGCTCAAGCAAAATTCCCTAGCGGGGGCAAGGGGAACCATATACTGTATCCCTGCTTCTTACCTATTTCAGCGACTACGTCAACTGAGTGATTTCAAAAGTCAGGGCATTTGACTCTTAAGGGCCTTGGAAAGGGCTTTTCTAAGTTGGACAGCTTGTGCCCAATCCGTTTTCACTTCCGTGAGTAAAATATGTTTTAACTAACTGAGTGTTTTGCTAATTAGCATATGTCCTTCGAATATGTCTGATGTAAATAACACAAATGAATTAATTTTGGTATTTGTCTCTGATTTGGTCTTCTTTATCTATCAGCATGTTTATGATCAAATGTTTTCACAAATCAAATAGCATTAAACGAGAAAACGTTTATTTTACGTTTATTTTATCACTATGACGTGTCATTGACAAAAGTCACTTTTACAACAGCGTAGCTGATTTCAAAACTAGATTCCATTGAAGCCAATCAGGACACTCCCTTCTTTCGGCCGATTCAAGCCATCTAGAACAGATTTTTGGATCGGAAATATGAAAGAGGTAACCTTTGTGGGAAGAGAATGCGTGACCCAGAAGTGAAGATTCCCTGCATGTTTACACTGTCAGCAATCTATTTACCATCTTGTCGTGTAATTAGTGATCATCTTCAAATCTGTATAACAACCATATGTCCATGTGAAACTTTCCAGAAGATTGTTAGTTTGTGTGTTTGCTGGAATCGAACAGGAAAATCAAACTACAGAGGAAAGCGATTTTCTCCTGTTAATGCGACTGTCCACTGTTATATTTACTGAAAGAGACACATGTACATATCTCAGGTGTCGTTATCGTAAGGACTAGCTTACTTTATTGTTTTTACTTATTCAAACATAACGATCATGGCAAACTGAAATCTGCATGGTCACATAATGCTCTATATTGTAAACAGTGCCAGTTGGGATATCTGGTTAATACAATGTTTGGAAACACTTTGTAAAACATGTACAGCCCTTTTATACCGAAATCCAATCCAATCTAATTTGTTTAATTCATTATGACAGTCGTCATTATGTATACTGAATATATTCATGGAATGTGTTTATATCACGTTTGATTGTCTACAAAATTTCAGAAATAGTACACCTCAATGTGTTTTGATTACTAAAATCACATTTCGAGCATATATTAATTTTAGTAATGGCCAAAGTTTGCTATTAATTTTTTCAACGCAATATAGATTTTTTTCGAGTGTGACCACAGTTTGGGACGCCCTCATATTTAACATAACTAAAAGTTGGAAAGACAATGAAAGGAGAGAAAAGGTGGAAGAAATGAATGAATGCATCTATCTTCTTTATTTTTGATATACTATATATTTTCCTTATTCTAAACCCAGTACGTTAACCTTGACAAAAGTCAGAAAGGGAAATATCAAATAATAATGGCACTGCGGACGATGTCTGGTTTTATGTTGGTACATCTGTCAGAACGAGTGTGGTCCTGTGTGTGTGGACGTTAGTGTATCTAATCAATAGTTTTATTGTCTGACTTGGGAAACATAACTTGTATTTACCACATCAATACTCTACAGATTCACGTTTCCTAGCATGAAAGTATGAAAGGTGTGTCAATCATATTACATGAATGTATATTTTCAACTGAATAACACGAAATGCTGTTGATAGGTCGGTAGAATTAATTTTTGGTAACGAATATATTAGCTGATTGTGAGTGTATGCTAAATATACACTGAAACCTCATTGTATGAGGTCTGTTTGTTGTTTATAAAGTTCCTGATGCCGTTCAATAGGACACTCAATTATTTCTTTCACTTTACATTTCAATTAAACTTGTTTTAAGAAAGCGACACGCTTCATCACAGTAAAGATCATTTTATAATTGTTTTCTTCGATTTTGAAATGTTAAATTTTCCGGAGAAATGAAGCATTTGAGATACTTCAATTTTGAAATCTGAGTGGTCCTTATTTTTGGGTTGAGTGCCTATACCTGACATAATTATTGCAACCTCAGAAATCATTAACCCATAGTTTGTTGTTTATCGTTTACCATTAACTGCACAGGTATCTTAGAACGAATGTTGACGATGGTTTGTCATTTGCATTGCTTATGAAAGCGAAACTTAACCCTTTTTCAGTTGATGTCAAACTATTTTATTGGTTTCGTGTAAGGTCCATATAACTCCTACCTACTTTAATTACCTTCGGGTGCAATCATATAGGGGTTGATATGTTTCAAACGATACCCTAGGGTAACATATCACTTTGTTATGGTGACGTAATAAACAACGTTATGTCGTCACTTTTCGTCTAAGTCATCTTGTCCCCAATTCGGCGACGGCGGATGGCCAGCCCATGCATGAAAGTATACTTGTGAGTATTTTTCTCAATTTTCTGACTTAAGCAATAAGTAAAACATTATATACATTTCATGTTTTACTATTTTGACGATACTCGTACCTGAATATCGATATAACTCTCACTTTAATTTCGCTCGGGAAACATCATTATTCAGGCACTCGTGTCGTAAACATAGCCTGACATGACTCATATAACATCCTCTACATCTGATATGGAATGACCATGAAGATAAATCCTTAATGCTAAATAAACTTTCAAAGTGTTGTTTTACACTGACATCATGACTCAATTAATGCAATTTCAGTAAAAGTTTTCGTAAGCCCCAATTTCGCTACGACCCGAATCATCTCAAATCATCACGAAGGGAAAAATTTGCACAATCGTGAAAATCCGTAGACAATTTGAAATTAATTCTTGAAATCCGGATATTATTCCTAGTTGATTCGACATAATTCCGTTGTTTTCAAATCTTTCCCCGAATCATCCAAGAATAAAGTATCGTAGATGCTTGGTAAACTATTCGTAATTAAATCGTGTAGTTCGATACAACTTCGTAAACATTTCTCATGAAGCATCTACGAATCATCTACGAATGTCGCGAATTAAGGACGAAATGAGTACGGATTAATCACTGAATTGTCACGAACTATCATAAACTATTCGTACATGAATCGTGATATCGTATCTTATTCGTGGAAATCCGTAGTATATTCGTATCTGTATCTGTATCACAGATAATTCGTACGTGGTTATCAGCATGGAAAGCTACGGATGTTCATCAACGTTTCATACTTGTATAATTGCTGTTCACGAAATTTGCTGAATATTCAAAATCATTCACGAATTTACACAATCTCCTATCCGTGGTGATTCTGTATAATTCGGGGCGTAGTGAAATAGGGGCATTACAATGAAATTACTTTGACGATGATGTTTCTTATTTTGCTGTTTTTCTATATCGTTTCGATATGTCCATAATTTTGTAATCATGTATGTATATACGCCAATGTCAATATTGTATACGAAAACGTTAAAATTATACGTCACAGAATGATAAAAAACATGATCAGGATGTTTACGTTCCCCTTTGGCCTGACAGAAGCAGCGGTTATTATCATAAGCACTCAGTCTGTGTGTAATTAAGCATAACAGTCACCATACGATATCGACTCGGTATATTAACACTACCGCTCTATGATGGATGGCGTGTCCGATACGGAGAATGTACAAGGAATATATCGGATCTAAAAGGAAATATCACGTTTATTGACTGTTATCACTAATAAGAATTGATGGCAAGATGCCATGATGGAAGGGTGGGACGGGTCTATACCGCGCCAGGACGGTGCTTCTCGTCGGCTCGTTTTCATCTACCTAGCTCCTTGCAGTCTCAAAGAGGCTAAGACATAATGTGTATGATGTCAGGTGGTGTCATTTATTTCATTTACTCATCAATCATCGTTCAACTATTATTGAAATTTTGTTGTAATTGGTAAATGATATGCGGTGAATTTGCTCGAAGGCGTTATTATATGGCGTTTCAGAGACACGTTTAATCCATCAATCATTCCTCATAATTGGAATTTAGTTACAATAGATAATTCATACGAATATCCAGCATTTGAAGAGATAATCAGTGTAGTTACTTTTCAGAAATATCTTAAAAAATGATTAGAAAGTAACGTGTTGATTTTAACAAGCTTATTATGTTATTTTACACCATTATGCGAACAACGTCATTGTAAGTGAAATATGATGTGAACAATGATTTACAATCTAGCTCTAGGTGGTAACAATTATCTGAAAATGTGTGTGAATATTTCATTGCGTTAACAATATTGGCTTGGTAATATGCACATATCAAAACACTTTATGTTTGAAAGTAAAATGCATCTTATCTATAAAGGTTTATCAAAATGGTTGGAAAGGCTCTACCTGCAATGAATGTATTACTGAAAAGGTGTCCTAATCCAAATTTATCAAAGTCCCCAATAAAAACTAAACATAAAATGAAACATTTCTGCAACAATATCAAATATAGATTACATACATTATTTAGATAAAATAAATTAATTTCCGTCCTTGATATATTTGCAGACTGTTTTTGTAATAACTTCAGTGCGTACTCACTATACCATAATTATCTTAAAGGAAACGAGAAATCTAATACAAATTACAGGAACTGAATACTTCACTAAGAAGCAATTACACTAAACAACGAACTCTGTTAATAACCATTCGTCTTTTTTTCTATGACACGAAGTTTAGCTTGTGATCATAAACTAATGTCTTTTTATCTTTGATTGACTTAGAGGATATCAATAAATGCGTAACCAAGACGCGTGGTTGTCACGCAATGAGCGGATATTCTTGTTAAGGAACAATAACATGAAGAAATGAATGTAAATCAGTGTAATAGACATTGAGTTTATGACGGAAAAAGGACACGCATTTCAGTGTGATCAGGTTAGGCACTGTTGAAAGATTCTCAAACCGGGACAGGATGCTAGTTACTAACCATTGAAATGTTATATCAACTGTGTCACTCTCGAACTATCAATACCATTTACGTACATAACATTTCTTTCTAAAAACTGATAACTAACAAATTAAATTGTATGAACCATCTTAAAACAAGGCGTCAATAGCTTTCTAATTTCTTGTGGAATAAAATGATATTAAGTATAACGTTGTTAAAAATCATTTACATATTAGTATGTTCATTTCCTTTAACATTCTTAAAAAATGTCATTTATATATTTCTGTTCTTTCAGGTCAATAAATATAAACGATAATGAGAGATAGAATCGAAATGCATTGATTCCAGTATTGGTGATGCCGGCAAATCTATAAGGACGTACTGCAACAGCACTCTACAGTCGGCGATTCTCTAACCAGCATCACACGCCCTCTAAAGAGAAATAATGATCTTCAGCCATTGATTATTGCCTTTATAATCAAGAAAGACAATTGCCGAACTATTTTTAAATGTTCCTATATCAAAAACCGTCTTTACAGTAAACTAATATGATTTGTGAAATATTCATTTGATGAAATGAATTATTTAAAAGTCACGCGGAGTTCATCACAAACGATAACGTTTTCAGATAAGTAATTTCAAATTTGTAAATGTTTGAACTTACTTAACATGATATTATTTAAACTCGATATACTCAATGTTATTTTCATAAGGCAATTGCACAATTAAATTTTAATTTGCATTTCAAATACGTACAAAAATTAACATATATCTTTTGTTTCTTAATTTTGAAATAATTGCAGTCAACTGAAAGTTCCAAAATATTCATAAAACATTCGAGATAAGCAGTTGAGTGAGCAGTACCTTTCCGCCAATTACATTTACGTGCACATTCAAACACTTTACTCTTTCAAAATCATCTAAACCTTTCCTATTACTAAATAATTATTAAAGACTAAACAACTTGATGCCTTCTGTTCAAACAGACTTTTATTGCGCTTTCATAACATATTTCATCCCGATATTTTTTGTTGAATCTATATCAATATGCACAAGTGGTTATAAACTATAACACAAAACTCAATATTCTATAACAATATCAATCACATAATTTTCACACTTGTCAACAATAGAAGTGAAAAATGGAGAAAAATATCTACAAACTAGACTCTTATCTTTTGAATGTGTAATGTTTAGCTGTAGCGTATATACATGTAGATTGATAAACGCTTAAATGAAACATGAGAATATTTACAAAATTCAACAGTATGTTAACACAATTATGTTGGAAGGAAAGAAAACTGTAGAAGCTTACCTATTGAAACAGTGGACGGACAACCACTCACACCAATTCCATCAGACCAGTAACAACCAATACTTCTTTCTTATGTCCGCTAGGCGATGGCACTACATAGCAGCCCTAATAAATTATTAATGAGTTACAGATTTGCAATCACTAATCGATAAATATCGAAAAAGAAGCAATAATTTTGTATTTGTAATTTTTAAATGAGCTGAAGATGCTTTTCTAATATTCTACCTTAGGAGATGATTTTCTAAAGCATGTTCTAACGTTCATTATATATTCGTTTTCTGCAAAGTTAACAGAGACAGATTTATTAAAACGATACAGAAATGAAAGTAAGATCAAGTAATCCAAGTATCATTACATGTTAAATGTGTTTAACTCGCACAGTACGGCTTTTAGAATATGAATAGGTAAATACCCTCCCAGTCAGTCACAACCATTATTGGCATCTTTTCACGCATCTATGGCTATTTCTTACTGACTTTTATTCCTTATCATTGTCTCTAGTTCTGCTATGAAAAATCACATAATAAAATCACATGACAGGGCGAAATCTATATACAAGTGATATGTAGATCCAAGTTCAATCTCGGAATGATAAATCAGATATCCTGAAAAAATACTAGAAGTAACAGTCTACTGTCCACTGCAGGCTGAACGTGCTAGCACGCTGTCAGTGATGCTAAATACTTGAACACGTCAGTTTGTCAGTAATCACATGATATATGTCTCTCCAGCACCTGTTAGTTGTCTATCAACTACTTCACGAGAACAGCTCTTGCTGCTATAGCATGACCAGTACATGGTCCTTCTTACAACCGGGGAGTCAATTTGAGCACGGATTTCGTATACTATTAGCAAGTAAACCAAATTCAATTTCGAATGTCCAAGATATGAATCCAGGGACGTGGCAATTCACGTTGAGGATAGATAACCGTTATTTGTGTTCCGGGTAGGTCATGGTCAAGCTTTAGCGTTGATAGTAGGCTGAGCTGTCGTTGGAGTAGAGGTAATCGGCCTCGTGTTGAGGGGGATAACAGTCGATCTCTCCCCCGAACTGCGCCTGCTTCTTGTCGATCTCAAGGTGGTTCTTCGCATCCCCGTTGAACTGGGTCGGCTTCCCGTCGATACCTCCGTTTTGCATATATGTCTGGTACTGTTTCGATGGAGGGTCGTCGACCAGCACGTCGCCCTCGTTCTCGAAGGGCTTGTACTTGTAGATGTTGCGCAGAACGACCAGCAGAGGGGCGTACAGCACGTTGCTGCCGAAGATGGCAACGTTCAGCCAGACGAACCCGATAGCGTGGACCACAGAGCCGGCGACGATTGGTCCGAATGCGTAGGCCAGGGAGTAAGAGATGTCTGCGATGGCGTATACGCTACCGTATACGGAGACGTGACGAACATCGACGAGGTAACCAAGTGATGGCAGAAGGGCAGTGTCGACCAGTGCAATACCGAAGCAGATCCCCATGATGGGGACAATGATGACAGTAAAGGAGGTCCCGAAGGGAAGAACCATACAGAAGATACCTTCAAGGGCGAGTCCGATGGCGGCCATTAGCCACTGGTAGTGTGGATAGGTCCGGGCCAATTTGACAGTCAGGTAGACACCACAGATGTGCGGGATGAACGCAGGCAACCATACGAAGCCGATTTCCCACTCGTCTGCGCCGAATTTGTCCTTCATCCAAAGCGATATGGTGGGTTCGAGGAAGGCGAGGGAGACGTTCGACATGGCCAGGGCACCCGCCACCACGGCGATGTACGGGTCCATTAGTAGATGGTGGATGGGGGTTCCTTTAGGACGTTCCTCTCGCGGGATGGCGGCCCGCTCCCGTCTCACGGGTTTCATAACCATTAGCAGGAGCAACCCGTCGATTAAACATATCAAGGCTAAAATTAAAAATGGAACTACCTTTCCGGCGAATTCGTATAGAATTCCACCAAACGGCGGAGCGAACAGACATCCGAATGATATAAAAGCTAAAGCTATACCTAGGGCTTTTGTTCGTTCGTTTTCCTCTGTGTACCGGTCGGCAATCATAGCAAGCCCGGAAGTGTCCGCAAAGGCCGAACCCACACCCTGGAGGCTTCTGGCAAGAAATAAAAGTACATAACTTTGTCCGAATGCAAACGCCGAGGTGGAGAAGAACATTATCACAAGTCCTATCATCATTGGCACATCATAGCCGATCCTGTCTATGAGACCGCCAGTGAAGGGGTTAACCATGAGCTGCATGATGGCCTTCGATGCAAACAGTACTCCGATAGCGCCACCCTCATTCCCGTAAGTGACGGGTGGCGGGGGTAGGTTCATTATTCTGCGTCGTTGGTGGGTGATGTTATACACCGTACCATTGTCATACGTGGAGGTCAAGGGGGTGGACAGCTGTACATAGACGTAGGAATAGTTCGTTGTTTTAACAGGCTCCGGCTCACCGCGCAAGTCTCTTAGGTAGATTGGTATGATAGGAACAATAACCATATACAACATGTTATCTAGGAGAAGTGCTATACACACAGTCACTAGAACCAGCTTTCTTTGTGATCGAGGTTCATGAACTTTCTTATCGAAAGTTTCCCACATTCGCTTAGCACGTTCCTGTAAGTTGTCAGGCACAACGTAACCCATTTTGACTTCCTTTCCTTTCACAAGATTTAACGAAAAGAACCAAACGCCTTCACGTTTTCGCCAATGTGTCCTGAAGTTAGTTGTCAAACTCTATAGACGCGTTCTGTCACACAGGTAATGGGTCTGCTGCATGGATTTCACCGGTAATCCGATATTTCTGTCTCGCTCTCTCTCTATCACCCGGGCTCAACACGCACTGGTTCCGTTTAACTCCCCGCACAGATATACACTGATATGAGTGAGGAAGCAAGTTCCATGAACACTAATCACAACGTTACTTAAAAGTCTCTCAAATGAAATTTCACTGATCGATTCGATTTTTCTTGAGTCCTTAATCACCAACACTCACCGGAAAGGTCCACAGATTTATCATAGAAGAAAGTCCGTTCGGAATGGCCGGGAAATGTCCTTTGAAAAGTTTGCCAGTGTCCTTCTGGAGCCTGCAGAGCCACAGCACCATCCAAATAATTATGTCGATATTCAGATCCCGGTCCGCTTCTTTCCCACTCCGATCAATTGTTGGGCATGCGTACTCCACTCCAACAGGCCGCCTTAAACAGCAAAGAAATGTTGCAGTTATAACCCTTCCCATGTACTTCATACTTGGTGTTAATGGAAACGGCGAGGGTAATAAGTCATCTCGAAACAAACAGATCATTCAGGAGGACATGTGAATGCTTCTCTAAAACAAAGAATTATAGATATTGATAGAGTCACATGCTTTTACACTGATAGTTCGTGAACTTGTAATCTGGCAAATACAAGCCTCTGTGTAGTAGTCTATGATACATTTTGATCGATTCCTATCATTGATGATTTGGTACCGTATTATAGATATAGATAAGTGCTGCAACATTTAAAACAGAACTATACAGTAATGGACTTGGTACACGATCAATGTCTGAAATCAATCAAGTATATATACATATATTTAACCAGACGGAACGAACTTACATGAAGATGTATATTGTGAATGCTAAGACTAGTGAACCTTCATCGACACTATGAACTATCATCTCCGTATGTTAAAACTCATAATCAAAACCAGCAACATGGCGCCACGAAATGTAAACACAGTCTTTGACGTATCATTTAGCATTTAGAATAGTTGAATTACACCTCAATAAATGTATCATGTCATTGTAATGAAATGGCAAATGGCTAAACGCGGCTATTGATGAGATAGTGTACAATGTTCACATTTTCATTCCACTATAGCCATAGGCAAAATGGGGTGGCGGACTCTTTTACGATATTTAGCCAAAATAAAATGAAAAGTAATCTTGTGTGTTTTTGGTGAAAAGTACTGTTTCATTTTTCTACAATTTTAAAATTTTCAACTTTCTCAATTATTTATATTTACCATATTGACACACATATAAACCGGTAGTTTTGTTGTATGTTGTAATTTAAACAATCTTATATTCTAAAAATCAAAGAGTAAAATTTATAACAAAAGCTAATAAAATCTCATTGAAATTAGAAAAATAATTCAAATTATTATTTCAACGGTTAGGTGAATATGTCGAAGATTGATGAAACAAAACTGACAAATCTTAACCTTCTTGAACTAATAGTGAAGAAGTGCTTGTTCATAAATAACTTGGTATACATCAAACAAGTCTGAGGCGCGTTAACATGTGTAAAACGCCAACACAGATATCGACAGATATTGACAACAGATCGAAGCAACTCGCTAACGAGGCAAATTGGGAAAATCATCTCGACTCTAAAGCAAGGTGCAAACTGTCAAGTCATTTTTCAATCGAATAAATTACTTAAAGAATGAAGTTGATTGGGCTGCATCTGTCAGCAACATTCCTATATGGGTGATCAAAGCCTATTCATGAGAATTAATGAAAGCATTTCTTTGTCAGTGACGAATCAACGCGGCATATCAAAGGACATGCCGAATTCGATTCATGACGTGTGCATTTTTGTTTTACCCGAAGTCATTGATTATCCGGAAATAAATCATTGTGGCGGGTGCAAAACCGCGGAAATCCAGAACGAGGCTTAGTGGATGGTGAACAACATTCTCCGTGCGTATTCGGGATATCCCGTCAGTTGTTATCGTAGTATAGATTATTTGTATTTGTTTGCGATCTCATCAAATTTAAAAAATACTGCTTCTACACGACTGTAAGATATGTTCAAGATATTCTGTGAGGAAGGTATGACACTATATATTAATAATGTGTTTATAAGACTCCTTTTCCATGTAGATATATGTACATGTTGAATGCATATTGTTAAATGTATTCCATGCCTTTTGAGTACAAAGATAATTATTTAACTGGGGTAACTTATGTATTTTCTAAACAAGGATTAAAATCCTTAACGCAGGGCGTTCCCCTTAACGTGCGACAACGATTTCGTTTTTGTTGAAACACATTCGGAAAACAAATACTTGAATGGATAATTGAATGAACGTTAACATAAAAATGAAGTGCATCCTTTTAGCCATTGCAAAAAGGAATAGTTTCGAATGGGCTCTGTAGATCAACAGGATTTCATTGATGTATTATCTAAGGTTGAATATCTAAGTTATCTCAAGTAATACATTTAACAAATCTGCAATTTAGAATCTCCTTTGGCAAAGGAGTCCGTAAACAACATTTCAGCTTGCTATAGCTTTTTTGTACTGGAAAAGAAGATCCCTGTGACCCATATTTGGGGTCACAGGATCACCCAATCTACAATTTAGAATCCCCATTTGCCAAGGAGTCTGCACACAATATTTCATTCTCTAGAGCTGTTCATACTTGAGAAGAAGATGAAAATACTTTTTTTGGTCATAACCCCTGTAACCCTACTGGGGGTCACGGGGTCACGAAATCTACAATTTAGAATCTCAATTTGGCCAATGAGTCTGTACACAACTTTTCAGCTCTCTAGACCTTTTGGAACTGGAGAAGAAGATGAAAATAGATTTTAAGGCCGTGACCCCTGTGACTATATTTGGGGTCACGGGGTCACGAAATCTACAATTGTGAATCCTTATTGGCCAAGGAGTCTGCACACAACTTTTCATCTCTCTAGACCTTTTGAAACTGGAGAAGATGGAAATAGGTTTGTAAGGTCGTGACCCCTGTCACCCTATTGGCCCGTGAGTCAGTAAAAAAAATTCAGCTCCCTAGACCAAGTGGTTCTGGAGAAGAAGACGAAAATGCGAAAAGTTTACAGACGGACGGATGGACGGACGGACGCCAGACACCATGCCATGCCATAAACCCATCGGGCCTGTCAGGCCAGATGAGCTAAAACGTCGACACCATTGATTCAATAGACTAAATAATTCTAGGTTTCATAAACGGTCATTGTATTACGCCAAAGATTAATTTAAGGAATCGAATATCAATACGATAGCTAATTAGTCCAACATTATAAATGAATCCCCAATAATCAGGTTTCAGTGAAACTGTCACCATGGCCTGCCAAACCGTTGACACACGACCTTCAAAGACAAGAGCAGCGTTTTAGCGGTTATCTGCAACAATGAATGTGTTTTGTGTTTTATAAGAACAAGATTTTGAAACAGGCAAAATACGAATTGAGTTCCTATTCCATAAGTAAGTAAGCATACGTAGACAGTAACAAGATGAGTAACGACAGACCATATTTGAATGTAAACGTATCTAGGAATTTATGGTACAGGGAGTTAGGATTCATTCCGTGCATTTAATAATGGGCAATACTGGTAGAATTGTGAAAGTCAATACATTAATTTCCATTTCTTTTGGAATTCCCTTTACAGAAGCATACATTGTATGTTGGATATTATAAGTTTAAATCAGAATATAAATTAAAAATAAAGAAAATCATTCATTGTAAAATATGGGTAGTATGAATGCGACTGTCAATTGCTTGTCTACGTAGCATATTATCATATGCTATATTTTTAAAGCAAAATATTGATTTTTGATATGGTCATTTATATCACTATTCATTATGTTTATTATATTTGTGTTTATCAGATTAGTTCGTTTGGATCATCATGTTTTGTCCGTTTCATAGTTTTCTTTGAGATGGTCTTCAACATTTGTAATATTTGTACAAGAAAGATGGATGTAACACTTGATAAAATATTCATGTTTGGATTAATGTTCTTTCCTACATTGCTCCTCGGGCGGTATCGAGTATTTACAGGGCAATTTGAGTTGAGTATCTGTTTACATACATCTGATCAATGCCCGTGGTAGAAGGGCCAAGCCGAACTCTCCCACCAAACAAACATCTTCGGTTGCACAAATAGCGCCAGTATCGAACAGACAGCATCAATTTGCTCCTACCCGCCTACCTCGGGTTTAGAAGGAACAAGAACAGACAGACAGACATACAGATAGGGCGTCCAACAAACAGCGGCTAACTGACAGCCTGCAAGCTCTGACTGACAGAGAAAATCTTAAAGGCGTGGAAAGAGCCGAATTACAACGAATCGAAATTGAAATTCTCGCGTGAACACAAACAAACGAGATTAGCGCACTTGATCTGTGTAAATGGTGGCAGGGGAGACTGTATCACTACGCGATGCCTGATTTCCCACTGGGATGGGGCAATTCACGCCAAAGCTCGTCTTTACATCCTGTTACATATTTCCCTATTGAATCAGGCAGAATTCACAAATTTCTCTGGGCAAGCTATCATCACCCACGATCGATGAACAGGCTGTAAAGAAGCGGCGGTTTGAGATGCTAGCGCATTTAGCAGTTCCTTGTCACCAGTCTTTTCGCGGAGTTTAGCACCCGCTCATGGGGAAAATGCCATTAACAGCGCCCGAGACTAGCGACCTTAACAATTGATTCGTCACCGTACTCCATCAAATCTGACGAAGCCAATTTCGAAGAAAAACGTGTGTGAAGCACTTCATTTAAACTTTTTTGCCTTTCTTGTAAAGATGCAAAAAGTTTTATTTAAAAAGGTGCTCGATGACGTTTTACATCACACTCACAGAAATAATGTAAATGTAACGATCAGCTCCAAACGATGGGTTCTACACTAGAGACATATAATTTTAAATTTCGTTTCTAACTATAACCGAGGGTACACCGTTTGTTACTGCAACGAGTTAAGATGTAATGTTACACTTGAGACACAGACTTTTTTAAAATTTCGTTTATCATCATATAAAGCGTACAGCGTATATTATATACATCAACATACGACTAACAACGTTTCTTGTAAAAGATATCAGTAAATACGTCAAAACGTATTCTTTATACATAAGGATCAAACGAGTATAAGTTAAAATGAAAGTTTGGGAAACTTGTATTTAATTTATCAAGTTTATCATCAAAAAGCATCCTTTCATACGAGTCAGTTAGTATTATCTGGTTAAACACCAGACAGTTGTAGTATTTCTTTAATTAAAGCACGGCAAACGCTCATATTTTATGACTTAAAAGAATCGTGACCTTTTTCACTAAGAAAGACATCAAAAGCCGCCAAGATCTACTTCCGGTTCAAAACGCGATAGGCTGGAACATTTATTCTTATTAGAACACTTGTGAAGAAAGAGTAATGAGAGAAAAGCAAGTTTGTTATTTAGAAGTGATGTCAAATTGCTCTTTGTGAGGAGATCAAACCATGTCGTAGCATCTGCCTTACAAGCCACATGACGGTCTCACGGGGTGCAGCTTTAATGTCTGCTCCTCTGTCATGGGAATTGACTTAGCGGAAAGAGACATGCAAATTCGATCTTTTATTCTTCTAATGAAGGGAAAAAATAGACTCAATGAAGCTTTTTTAGTAGTCAGTTTGATGTGGTACCTGCAACGTTGACGCTTTGTGGTCCTCGCCATGAAACTCGTTTATGAGTAATTAAATTGAAGTATTTTTGCTGAAAATGCCATTTGAAAACGTTGGAAATGATTGGTCTGATAATTATGGGTCGACGTCTGTACGACAATAATTATGCAATGTGTAGTTGTCTTACGTAATGCTATCATTCCCTGACCTATTTCCGTCATTATCCATGTGAGGATGTTCATGAACTCATTCCAGTGGATATAGTTGATAACACTCAACTGTTACATCATACTGCTAAAATCTCGACAGATTCTTCCTAACACGTGTAATATCCTAATGCTGAAATCTCGACAGGTTAACGTTCTTGCTTACACGTGTAATATCCTAATGCTGATATTTCGACATATTCTTGCTTACACTTTTCAATGTCCTATTACTGCTAACTCGTTAGATTCTTGTTAACACGTGCAAATCCTAGTGCTGCTAACTCGACAGATTGTTGCTAACACGTGTAAACTCGTAGTGTTACAATTTCGAAAGATTTTTGCTAGCACGTTTCTATATTTTGGTGCTGTTAACTCGGAAGTATTTTAGTAACACATTTCAATATAATAGTAATAATCAGTAGAAATTGGGGAAAGGAACTTCTTACGTTAAGAAATGTGATGTAAGTCAAGGAGTTTTGATACTCCAAAAAGGTCGTTAGTTTACTTCGTTTCATGCTAAGGTCTAACACCATTATGTTTTTTTTAATGAAAATGCAAATGTCGACTGTAATCAACACCGAAGACAGGCTGATAATCAAAAAAAATTTTAAAAGAAGAAAAAAACACATGTAACAATATGCAATACTGGTATTTAGGACTGACATAGTTCCTGTCACTAGGCTCCCTATATTCAACATTAAAAAGTTGCTATAAAATTTGTTTGAGTTATGTTTTATACAAGTAACTGAATGACGAAACTCAAGGACAATGAATGCAAAGGAATAATGTCTTTATTTCGTTAATGCAACAGTTAAGAAACGGGTAAAATCAAGGCGATTACGGCCATTGAAGACTACACCTTGATATACATAATGCAATTACAATTCTTGGAAATTAATGGCCTTTGCCACCAATGACCCGCAGTGAAATAAACCAATTGTGGTGAAACAGATCAAGAACAATCTCATTTTGGAGATGTGGTACCTTCAAGCAGAGCGAGTCTCGAGGAATACTGATACCGATGGATGTCATCAATCAATGAATTAATTGGAATGACCGGTATGAATGAAGTGAGTCTTTGATACGAGCGAGTTACAGCGAAGTAAATATGACTACAAGCACGGGACCTTGTCGCAAAGCTCTAACGCTGACAGCTTATTGATCTTGTGGCAGCAATGAAGCGGGACTCATTTGATCTCCTTGCCTGTGTGTAGTACAACCGAGATGTTGTATTATGCTCTTAATAAAGCGATTTCTCCTTGTGATAGAGCTGACCCCCTTGTAATTAACCAGGGAACTTCGTGATCTCCTTCTCATTTCACTACTTTGTTTGCACACGCACCTATTTTCATTTAAACGTTTGAAGATCAAACAAGTGGAATGAAAGTTTGACTTCGTGGTGCTGAATAATGGTCAAACAGGACGAACGTTCTACTGAAATTATAAGTTAAAAATAAGTGTTAAACTTTTCAGGGGAGGTTTTGGAATTTCAAAACTATAAAATCCTCATGTTTGTAAAACCATCATGTTTGTACGTGTATGTTTGTACGTGTATGTTTGTACGTGTATGTTTGTACGTGTATGTTTGATATGTTGCATGGTTTCACAATTTAACATTTGCAAACAATCATGGACATTTGAAATATCCATATTTCTGTCTTCGTGTATACATTTCATGTACAAACTCTTAAACGTAGAAACATTATGCAGAAATATAAAATTTAGTTACATTGACCAACCAATTGCTAGAACTTTGAAGAGAGACTTATCGCACCAACAATGTCATTTCAACATTCATGCTATTAGTATTCATATCTATAAATGAGAGTACGGCTGGAAGATGGGAAATATGAAGATAGAGTTCTTATTCGAGATTACCAAACACGACACCCCGAATCCCGAGGCTTGGATGATTGGGGGGCAAACTTGGCACCGTTGCCTCATAAAGCCGACTCGAGTCTGATAGCGTCTAGACACTGGTGAAAATTGATATTTGGCATCGTGAGAAACAAAGCATAAGGCCCCTGTCGAACTCTGGTGCTGATAATCCGTGGAAGGATCCATGGACCGCATTCGAGGCATGACTCGCCTATTAGCTTGCTTTACGAGAAACCATGGCGAATTAAGACTAATACCAGATGATGCCAACACGAAATTAACAAGGCATGTTCCTAGTCTCTGTGACCGACTCGGTAAATATACATGACACGTTATCGGTCTTGCTGGAGAGAAAATATCGAATGGATTGTTTAATCTAATAAGGCACGTCGTTTTTCTCATTTGATATCCGTTTGTTTAGAACAGTTTGCAAAGTTTGCCAAACACCAAACACAAACCAATTTTGCCGTTTTGCATTTAGCCTGCAGACATATTTGATTGATCCTGAGTTCGCCGGGAACAGAAATAATGACAGCATGTGTTTTATACCCAGTTTTATCCATGTTATTGTAACTATGTCTGGGAGATCTCACCAGGGCTTATATCATTCTTTACAATTTCGATGATAATTCCTCAACGATTAGTGACGTCAAATATAGAATGTGTACTAACTTCAGTAAGGGTTTAAGAAAAAGTCACTAACATTCAAAGAATCAAAGCATGCACGTCTTCAACGGTAGTACTCCTTCATTCACAGACTTCCTGAAGATTGACATAGAAATTGAATACATGTATCCCGAGATTTATTTCACTTCACTGCATTGAAAGTAACACTCACTTTTCATCAGTCGATTTTGTAAGCTTTTAAATGAGAATAAATCATTTGAAAACACTTTTATATATGACATTATAAATGTTCTTTGAAATAAACACATAATATTTGACACTTTGACATTCACCTCTGGAATATTTCACGTTTTTTCACTTGAGTCTAATGCTTTACTTAAAGCAATATATTGAAGAGAAATAAATGGCTGTTTGCCGTTTTACAATTCAAATTATAAATAAAATAACAGTATAGATGTAAACACACAACGTACCACACATTCGAAATCTTTACTTTCGTGTTCTAAACTTATGGTAAATAAATGTTCACATACATGATGGAGAAAATAGAGAAACAATTAACTAACGTGAGCTTGCTACTGCCACAAATTCAAGTGACACGAAGATAAACTGTGACCTCTTTCTGACCAACGTTAGGCATTGCATTTATGAGAAATCAAACACTTTAAAACTGCAACACGTCACGCAAAGAAACGTAACTTCAGCCATGCAATTTCTTAGTATTGACAAAAACTAGCCAACGGATACCCACAATAAAAAATCGCTATTGCTCCCTCAATTAAAATGTAAAATTGTTGTTTCAAAACAAGCAGGTTGGCGGGACAATTGACGATTTGCCTCATGAATACAATAGTATGTTTACGTCACACCAACGCCAACGTTGTCATGTTGGTGTTTCTATATACACGCATACACCAGAATACTTTGGACAAATAGAATAAGAGCTATCCTTCTGTTCAGTTGATAGACATTTACCCTTGAAATATGTAAGAGGCAGCGTCAGGATGGACATGTAAACTTACCGCTATACCGTGGTCACAACTCTTAGACCATAACTGTTTAGAGGCATTCCGTACAGTAAAGACAAGGAATATATGGTTTATCAACACTTCTTTATATTATAATGGCGACGTTGCGGTAGAGATCCGTATATGCTTACAATGTCAGCCCTTTGTCAACAATATTGACAAAAATACTAGCAGTAAGAATGTATTTGTGGTTTTGTTATTTTTTAGTGTTATTTTATCATTTATCATTGTTTTTGAGGCCACAACAGCTATTATGAATCGTGTTTCTTTATTTGGCAATTCAATTGAGTTTTGTCATCAGGCTCATAATGATCTCGCTAGTTTGGTTAGCACAAATATTTCATCAAATCTGCTTCCTTGAAAACATGACAATACTCATATTATAACAACCATTATAAACTATTTTCGGTACAACAATCGTGTTTCTGCAACATAGCAGAGGATATAATAAAACATAAAAGGTAATTCAAATGAATTTCTCATTTTGCTGGTAGATAACGTTTCCATCATTTTCAACCACAAATTTGATGGCATACATTTATCACTATCAAGTATATCGGTCATTTTTCAAAAGAGTGTAAGAAACTACATTATCATTACCTTTACAGAACGTCGATGCTTCACTTTCATACAACTACTTGGCATAATCTTCAAGAACCCCCGAAACAGAATAAGCGCCGGTGGTCAACAGCATCATGACCAGGCCATCGTTCAGAAGCAATCATCACTTAACTACCTGAACCTACATCTACCAATGTCGGGGATAGGCTGCCACCTTTACTGCCACCACCTGCCGTTGTGAGACCTACATTGTACGTATCTGCATACCATTGTCCTAACAACTCCATGAATAATTGGACATCGTCCCACGTGTCAATCGACTCTGAAACAATGTGTCCATCAACCAATTATTTACTTCATAGCCATTGTGTACGAACATATACAGGGGTTATCAGTCAGAATAACTATTGATGACGTAATAATAGACCAAGACACAAACATACCGTCGGGTCTGTCGGAACGGAGTATTTGACTCAGCGAGCTTACCTATACAGTACTATTATGCATATGCTTAGTTCGACTCTGCAGTTTCCTTTGGATCCGTCATTTTTCAGGCTTACAGTTTTATCAGATTGCAGTATTCTCCAGTATTCTCTGTATTCTTTTTCCTTCGTCGTCAATCTCGACCAAAACCTTTTGCACAAGATGAGGCATTTTCAGAATAATCATCGTGACCATAACAGCGTCAATATGTATCAGTTCAGTAAAGTCACACGTGTACCCTCATCCACTTTCGTATCAATCTGATAATTTCAAACGGAAACTTCAGCGTATGCATTTTGAAACTCCTTAAGGTGAAAGGAAAAACACACATACATCAAATTTAAAAACGTGAACGAATATACCTCAGAAACATGTCGGTCGATAAACATATCGACTGTTCAATACTAGGAACGGATTGGAAGCTGAAACGAAGTTGGCCCAAATGTTTTATGGAGTGTTAAATAGCAAACAACTCAATTTGAGCTGTAACAAGTTTTGTCGCATAACATTATCAGAGAAGCGTCGATCCAGTCACGGAATGACCCGAGGCGAACAATGGCGGAAATAACCGATCAAGTTTGAATGCGGCAACGATAAGAACAGTGACAGACTGCTATATTTGGACCGAATCCAGACAGAATTTCCTCACGCAGGTTTTTGCATTAATGTGGAAGTGAAATTATTCCGAGAATGTGGGAATTTGTCTTATTGCCTTCTAGCACGATACAAGTTGATGCGGAGATGACTGCTGGGTAAGACATTTCTTATCTCCCGGAGTCGTGTAATTGTAACGAACAAATATAACACGTTGTCCAATTGCCTGCATACCGTGCATGCCCTAAATCCAATAGCTGACTAAAATATCGATTTTGTCATCTTATAGAAACGTAACTATTCATTTGCAATAATCATAAACGCGACTCATATACGCGCCTACTTTAGGCATTACTGCAGCTTCATTATTGGCTGAATTGTTTTTCAGCTCACTCAGAATAACCTTCGTTAAAAACAGCGTTGTACAATAGTTAATTATATGTATGTAAAGTGAATGAACAATCTTACTTTGATTACTTCATGTAAATTTATATATCAGGAACAAATAAATATGAAAATAAGAACTGGCACGCATTCATTGACGCTAACCGTGGACAAAGAAATCCAATTCCCATTTCTTATTTCAGCGTTATATTTAGAAGTGCATTTACCCTCAATTCATTCTTGTCCATGCAGCAAACAGAGCAATTTTGCTCTTAACCAGCATCAATCATGGTATTGTCTTACATCCCTGACCGGGTTCGAAGCCCATAAACAAAGCATGTTGCCTTCGTGCATGGAGTGTGTTCACCAAACGCAGAACCTCTTCCATTACAGTTAGCTGGATTACACGGTCCGAGTCAAACATGATCATCTTATAGTGGGCTCCCTGGGACTCTTTGGATGCAAACTGGCAGGGGACAAACCTCCCTGCTTTTAATGAGGAACGTCACGCAAGTATTCTCCTGTGCTACCTCTGCATTGGTATTTATGACTTTAACTCTTTAAATGTGGTCCATCATGATCATTCAAGTCGTTTAAATCTAATTTTTCAGATGCAAGATGAGAGAAATGTTTTCTTGAGCACATCTAATAATCCTCTACCTAATGACGGTGGAAATTATTCTTTTACAGATTATGTTTAAACCGATTTTGTAAATATATATATCTATTTAAACCGTGACTAAATATGTCCACCGGAAAAGTTATATATATGCTTTCATGATATGACCTATTAAAAGACACCATAAGATTTTAAAAACATCATATACTGCAATTCGTTAAAGCAACGTAACAAGAGTAATGTATTCAGTAAGACATCAATGAATCGTAAAATGTGCTATATTACTGTAAAACACCGTCAGTACATGACAATCTAGCATTTTCATAAACAGTTACAGAAGCCTGACAAAACTGACGTAACATTAAACCGTTATGCTAATCTGTTCTTGAAGACAATTCTTCCAGGCAGAACACGCGTGTGTCCTACTCGAGCCTCACGTTGTAGATCAGAACGAGACGCTTCTTACGTGACATTCTCAACAGCAAAACAGAAGCCTCTTCAGTTCCCGGTATTTCAGCCTTGGGGTGATAAATCAAGTAATTATTTCTGTACTTCTGAAGTAATCGGGGCGAAAACAGCGATCAGGAAATGTTGGCATCAACGTTTAGCTCCAGTAACAAGTGAGCCACTCGACGTCTTATTTGTTCGTCTTGCCCACAGTAACACATGAGCGGAAATGAAAGCCAGGCCCCCTGGACATTTACACATGAAAGTGACAATGGGTAATGTATTGCTTTATGGACGCATGAATGGGTAATCACATGTCGGTTTTTAAAAAGAAAAGTGAAATAACAAGGAACGTGTTTCGCGGTGGTTAATTATTAAAATAACTTCAAAAGCTTAAAATTTCTTTTTCATTCAATAATAACATTCGTACAGAATCAAAGCGATTGGTTCTTTCAACATTAACATTCAAATAATGTTTTCGAAACTTTCTTCTTTGAAGGACGTTTTGAAGCGGAAGTCAATAAACGTATTTTACAACTTATTTTGCAAAATATCCTTCACTACATATATTATATTGGTTTATACATAAACGAAGAATTGACGTATTTCTCAAACTGTACCTGATAACATACATCATTTATAGAAGGTATACTGACGTCTCCAAATTCAATCAATCATACCCACACTCACAACACTCACATGTCATCTTTCTGTTACAAAACATCCACGTATCACCCATTAATACACTACATTTATAACATTGTTATATTTGGGATCACACAAAGTGCAATAGTACAAATTCTTGTACTTTTCGAAACCACACCCGCCGAGTCAGGCACCAACCGCCAGAAATGGTTGTTTCAACGGTAACGTTGGCCGAATAGTTGGTTAGTACAGTCAGTGTTGATGGTTGTTGCCTGGCTCTAAGGCATTGGTTCGAATCCCGCGACGGACTCGTCCCGAAAAAGTACATGAATTTGTACTATAAATTGCAGTTAGTGTGATACTAAATAAAAATGTTACATCTGTTCACTATCTGCATGGCATGTATTTCTAACACTTCATTTACCATTGTCATATATATCGCAACAGCAATAAATTAATCAAATAAATTTTGTTCGGGTAGAACAACTAAATGTCGATCCAAAAATACAAGACAGCTTACCACTCCAAGTTGCTGGCTGTTTAAGCAAGTGCCACAGAGAGGCCAGATGTCCTCAAGTCCTATAAGTGGGCCATATCTCTCGCTCACTTGTTCTGTCCGAGCCTTATTGACAAACTGTGATAGGAAATTAGTGTGAGGCGTCCTACAGTGAAGACAATTGGCAGAGCACCTCAAGACCCGGTCGTCGTGTGGATTATTCAAACATAGATGGCAGTCAATGTTCTGACTTTGAGAGGGAAGAGAGAAGAACTATTGAGTCGCTAGTCATACAACGTTCCACATTAAATGTCCATTCTGCTATACTTCCCATTTTCGTTATTCATGGAAAGATTTGGTGTCCAAATATTCATTGAAGCTCAACCATCTGATCTCCATGGATTGCTGTCTTTCCATCCATCTGCATTCTTCCTTTGCCAAAACAGTATAAATGTTTGTTTAACATTTAAAATTTACTCTCATTCCGGATGATCAGAAATTGATTCGATTGAAGAGTTTTTTCCTTTAAAAATACACTCCATCCATCTAGGCGCCAATTGCATCATGTCATTCCAAAAATCAACATCAATGGGAATTAATATCATAGGATATTAACACAGTCCATTAACATAGTTTATTCAGGATTAATGTTTGAAAAATTAATTATTAAAATTAAATGTCAAAATACGTTTCAATTTGATGCATGATAACATGTAAAAGTGATAAAAGAAAACATCATTTCAGTTTTTTAATTAGAAATATTTCGGGAACAAAACAACTTTCTATTTTAGTATTAAACAAACTACATGTGTATCAAAATGTACATTAATGTAAATTGAGGGAATAATGTATATATCTCATTCGATTTTCCTATTTTCTATTTCTATTTCGGTTTCAAATAGGTTAGTCACATAAATGATGTACTAATTATCACTGATTAAGGTTGACCTCTCGACCCGGAAGTAAATAATTCCGGATCAAGATGATCTGTGTCAGCCTGCTAGATAGTTCGATAAGGCATGGGTCGATTTGCACATAGATTCTCAATTCTGATTCTCATAGACAGACTTTATCAGATCTTATTCCCTATCACATCCAATTGTTTTTGCTTCAATCATCAAACAGGATCATTTACCGTACAGCTGGAAATAACCGCACCTTTTTGTGTAACATCACACTATTTAAAAAAAACATTATTGTTAAAAAAATTATATTAGTGTTCATAATTGTATTCATGATGGCCACTCTCTTAAGTGTACGAACACTCCGAGGGATGACATGTTAATCGTGAGCTTTTCTTAAGAGATCACACAGACTGGAATTTGAATAGAGTAACAACAGCATTGCTCTATATTGTAAAACATATTTAGTCTACCAATTCTACTGTTAAGTTTTAATGACGGATGTGAACAACTCCAGTCGTTTACATGTTGAATCAGCGTGTTTAAATGTCACTGTAATCAACTGCGTCTCTGAAGAACAGGCAGTATTCACTGGACAAGAAGCAAACACTTGTGCATAAATATCTGGCATATGGGACAAACCCTTAAGAAGGGGCTACCAGGAACCAAGGACACAAATATGCCTCTTACAAGAGTAAATACGACACTCGAAGCCACCAAGTGGCAGAAAATCAAATTTTCGTGCACAATCTCCGATTAAGAGAAGTATCTGGAGGCGAGACGCGGGCCCTGGATCTGATCAGTGGCAACAACAATCACTTGGAGCATCAAGCACCGCTATCGATCCCCCACAAACTTAGACCAACAATCTTCTGTCTTCTACTTGGAGCTGCCCCCTTGCTCCAGTAAAGTTTGCAGGATGAGAGTATGTTTGAATTTAACCTCTTGGGACGGAGCGATAGACCTGGTCTAAAGTCAACAGTATGTTCGTACCCCCTTTTATGCTTTAAAGGCGCTGTAGCACGTTTTTTTGTACATTGTGTTTTCTCAAATTTGCCATTTATCATTAAAGTTTATACGACTTATTGTTTGTTAATGGGTAAAATATCTCATTACAAGACCCGATAAAGCCGTATCCATAGAAAAAGACGTAGAAAGCGACAGTGGTGTGGAACACTTCAGTGTGAGAGGTAGATTTGTAGGTCTTATTTTATTTGAGATGTCAGAGAGCAAGATGATCGACCATTCCAGCATTGTACCATACTGAAAACTCGCTACATCAGTCCGATCACTTGAACTACCTTCGAGTGGCCATTTTAATAGGAACACATTAAAATGGCCGCTCGATGGGAAATGGACTCGCACGGCTTAAAGCGAGCCATGTTAATTCGTTAACTCTTTTTATTGATTAAGGAGTATTATTTAGCCATTGGTAACACTTTTTTATATTGTTGTAAAAAATATGGTAGTAATATAAAATGTAACAGGTTCTTTTACGGTTTCAGTGGATATTTAACTTGCATTCACACACATATATATATATATATAATCTGCTATTTAGAACAATCGATTAAAGTGAGGATTTACGAGTTGGCTAAGTCCATTTGACAAACATAAAGGGTTAAATGATGAATATTCATCTTATTAAAAAATATAGCTTGTAGTTAAAGTGATTGACTGAGTTTTGAATAATTTCAAGGAATGGATCACAGGTTTTTATTACCTTTGAGAGTAAAACCTTGATGTCGTAGATGAATAACGTTTTCTTTGCTGAATGAATAACGTTTTCTTTGCTGAATGAATAACGTTTTTTTTGCTGAATGAAATTGTTTCGAATTGCGTAATAAAAGTAATAAGAATGTACAAAATGCATTTAATTTGATTATTCTTGTAATACGATGATCTGTACTAGGTTAAATGCATACCGAGTCGTCACATTATAACTACATGTCTAACCTTATTGTACCCCTACAGTTTACTCTTGACTTAACTCTCTGGTGAATTTTCTTTCTTTGTTTAAATCTATTGAATTGTTTTTGAAATGGAAAACGACTACTTTTTTCTCGGAAAAATGATGAAAATATCGCTTCCGAAATATGTATGCAAACGATAATTAGTGTGTATGTAATGTTCTCCTGTTATTATTATTGTAATATATACATGTATACATTATTTCTACTTCAATAACAGTAATTCCATTTAAGAGCAGACGCAATGTTCCAAATATGATCCAATGCAACGTCTGGTTGCAACATACAATGGATTTCAGTAATCGTCCGAATAACGTTCAGTCACAGTTGAAAAACATAGTTCACCCAAAAATTAACGTACTTAGCATGTACAGAGTTGCAGTAATGGTAAATAACAAACTAACTTCACTCTGAGGGATTATACATAAAATAATTTCTACCCTCGTGATTTTGGCAAATACGTAACGTCGGTTGTCTGGATGTCCTTGAAATATTAATATTACCAATACAGAAGAACCCTTTTGTCAACACATGTATAATAAAATACAAATTTGTGACTGATTCGTATCCTTAGCGTGTCTGATACAAATCTTGAGAGACATTTAAAACTTGAGCACTGCGACACGGAACACTTCTTTGTCCTTCAAACGTGTCTGATATTGGTACACTAACTGCATGAACAATTAAAAATGATGCCAACATATAACCAAACAACATTTGTGTACATTCAAAACCGCGTCAAATCAAGACACTAAACAATAATAACGTTTTCATCTGTTTAAAACTTCATTTAACTTTTCACGAATATACACCCATCAAATACTTTCAAAATTATGTACTTAAGTTATTGCTTTAAGACTAAAATTCCCGGACTGAAATGTATCAAAGAAGAACTTCTATGCTTACCTCACAAAATGGTTAAATGTAGTATTTCCTTACATTACACACCAGAACATACTGTAAACCTTCCTTCTTCCTTGGAGGGAATTTGGCATTCTCTTTGAGCGTGTTGGCTGCAAATGAGCATTGACTAACACTGCCACAAACCTCTTGCGTACACTCCTTAACGCGTTGTCAGAGACAAGGAATAAACATGCAGACCCTTTAAGAGATATGACCTTCAGACGTGGATATGATGTATTTCTTTGAAGCTTGGGGACAATAAGAAGGTTATTAATTCGTAATTAAGGGAAACCCTTTGTTCCTATGTAGTAATAAATGAAATAAACAAAGCCTGTCTGGCGCGGGCTTGTAAAGGAGTAAGTATAATTATTAATAAATATATCTCTTCAGAAGACGTTATTTGATTACATGTGAGTGATTAACGACTTATGAAAAAGATCTCATTTCTCAGCTAACATCTTATCAAGTCTGACGCGATCCTTTTACAAACCTCTTTGGAGATGACGTATTGAGATATCGTTTTTTATTTGATACCTTTTTCTACAAATATTAAGGGCCATTGATATAAAGTCATAAAAGCAATAAATTGGTTTTCAATCTATTCCAAGCGTGGTGACTATACTCTGGTCTGAATCAACTGCTGATGAAAGCAGGAAATTCACGTTAAATGCTTGGAATGCATTGCCCAATAAAACTCCGTCAAAATGCATTTATTTGTGAAAAAGTAGTATTCAACAAAATGACGAATCTACGCAGTCAGACTAGGCAATGCTTATCGAACAGTGGTAAGAACTCTGTAATAAGTTCCAGCTCGCTAACAAAGTTTAAGCTTATTGACTGACAGGCCTAGACTTCGTTAGCGACCCTCAATCATATTCATTCAATATATGCTGCTCCTAGGCCCGTCATTACACCCGTAATGTTCATCTATTGAGCGTTTGCATCCTTGAATAGCCCTATGGTTTGGTAATTGCTCTGTGGAAGAACTTGCTTATTGATTGGCAGAGTTATTTTCGATAATTAACATGTTTCCTGATTTTCCTGGGACGACAGTTTTCGATTCCGACCTTGCATGTTCCTTCAAGTACGAGTGGGCTATAGGAAATCCATCCCAGCCCCACTCATGTTTTACAGAAGAGCTTTCTCAAAGAGCATGCCAATTGATTTCCTCTCCAACCACCAGAAAAGACCAACATCGTTACTGAAGAAGGATGGCAGGAGAAAGTATAACACGAACAATAAGGATGAGTAAATTACACCTCCTGCAAACCCTTGCCCAGTATGTCGAGAGGGCCTGTCGATAGGGGCTGAGCATCTGTGATGAAAGGTCAATCAATGTATGTTCAACAAGACGTATACGCCAGTTTGCCCTCCGTCTGGTTCCAAATTAAATATATTGTACACACTATTATGAAAACTTTGATTAATTATTTCATGTAGTATATAGGTATTTCAAAGATATAGTTTTAAGTAATTAAGTAATATATTGAAATGAAACAACACTTTGTAAAAGTTATAACAACAGTTTTGATAATTTAGTGGTTTGCTACACTATTGTGCAAGTTAAATGAAAGGATTACAGTTATGTAAAGTACAATTACATCAAGATGAACATCCAGTAATGCAAACATCACTCAGGATTCATGGAGTTCTTATTAGCCGTATTGTAAAAAGTATTGACGTGAAGAAATCAAATGTTTGACGCATGTTGACTCAAGTTCACTTTCAAAAAGGGAATAAATATTCATAACTGATGAAAATTGTGTTAATGATATTTCACTTCTTGCTGATTGATATGTGAGTTCCCTGTAATCTGGCCGCTCAATTTAATAAGACTCTTTCATCAGGATGAAAAAGTCAGAAACCGACACACTTTGCATTCATTGATTCTCGCTATCAGCCTCTTAATGTCAAACCTGTCTGATCCGTATCACGTTTCTCAAACAGATCGTCATATTTCCATGCTAATGCAATAATGTAAAGGTTACTTAAATTTCAAATTATAAGATCTAACGATGTTAGTACATCATTTACATGCGGTAATATTGTAGATCTTAAATTTCATGTAATTTGATTACAAATTTCAGTAAAGAACCATCTATCCCATTGACGTGCTCTTAACTGAAGTATTATCTTCCAAAAGTGGGAACACAACGTCCGATATTATTTCTTTGTGTTGAACATATATACATTATAATCATATACAAATAATATTGTCTTTATTGATGGCTCAATAACAATACAATATCCAGCACCCCTCACACACCATTTATATGAAAGCCCCCAGAGTGTGCTCACTTGTCAAGCGTAAGTCAAAGCTGTGCAAACATATTAAGCTGTTGGATGATACGACAAACTCGCCCCATACTACGAGCACAGAAAGGCTGTCAGTTTTGATGATGGGTATCATAGTGCTGATATACATTCTCAGGACAAGTATACTATATATGATATTTCCGTTCATAACATAATTGGGTAGTACGAACTATATTTCTTAACCAACATTAATCTGACTCAAACAGTTTATGTTGTTTCAATGAATAAATTACTCAATAAAGCTAAAAGCAATATGTTCAATATATTCGTGATGTATATATTGTTTCCAATGTCCGTTTTCATAAAGTTATTTTGTGTCCAGTACGTGTTCACAGACGAAGAAGCTGGAATCTGAAAGTTGGTGGCTTGAACAACGATTCCGTTATGTTTCTGTCCAGACATTTCATTCTTGGAATAATTTACCTGAAGTACGTCGCTGCAGACAAATAAAGAGTTTTCCTATGTAGGTTGTATTGTCTTTTCTCTTAATTATACTTTCCCACTACAAAGGTTTGATGAAGAAAAGGCAATAAGTCTATCACATTGAATGTGAAATAAAAAAATCTAATGTTATGAGCTTTAGATATGCCCATGCATACTCTTGGATGCTATCTTTATGTAAGCATTAGTTATCAGTTGTCAGTTGTTAGTCTCAGTTATTTATTTACATTAGTAACGTGCTGCCTGGCGACTTTCTCAAACA
Source organism: Gibbula magus (assembly GCA_936450465.1). NCBI lineage: Eukaryota > Metazoa > Mollusca > Gastropoda > Trochida > Trochidae > Gibbula > Gibbula magus. The sequence goes on along the minus strand of OW388290.1, from coordinate 17,464,545 downwards.
ACATCCATCAGAGCCAATCGCAACAAAAGTCAATTTGCGAATTCGTGCTTGGCTACCGATCGATTGGATGTAATTTTTTATATATGGAATCATACTATCTCAAATGTTCAAGCAGCTTAACGCGTTGGTGCTGGAGTGGGTGTCTCACTCTGAATTATGAAGGTGTGGATTCGAATCCCGTTATGGACTGTTTTATTGCAGAAAGTATGGTGTCACATATTACAATGTTTCATTCCGTTTCTCTATAAATGCTATGATTCATTTTTAATCAATTGGACCAACGCTTAAATAAAGATTGTGAGACCACCAACTGAAGCAAATGTACGTATTCATAGTTAATTTTATTGTCACAGTTGGTTTGCTATCGTTTGATCAACTGGTCGAATTGACCACTTTTCAACTGACCAATAGCCCTAATTAAACATCAACATGGCCTCAAGTAAATGCTAATTAGGGGAAATCAAACATTTTACATTGACAACTATCAGACACTGAAACATAGTTAATTATTAAACAAGACGAATGCCTCACAATTCGTGACAGACCCAAATGCATTGCGTGCCAGCAGCAGGAACCATTTGTCTTTGAGAAGGCGCAAACGGGACTGACAATGAAATACACGGCTTGTCGATGGTGCAAATAGCTTTTGATTTACAGAACTGTCCGGCAATTATATGGAATCCTGACAGTAAAAGACCAGCGTGATTTCAATTTAAGTAATACAGCACATTAATGGAGGCAACGAATGTAGTTGTGAAGCCCTAACCATTCAACGTGTGTTGAAAATGGAATTTAGGTGTCTTTAAGGCGGAAGGTTTACAAGGGGAATTGAGCTGACATTTAGATTAGATTCACCGCATGGCAGGTGTCGATAGAAAGCACAATGGGAATCAAAGAGCCGCGTTGTTACAGCTGTAAAGCCATAAAACTATACAACACTTCAGAGGAATACAAAATAACGTCGATTCCACTCAAGCAGCGACAGCGTTATTCACCCATAAATCAGACGAGCACAGCAAAGTTTAGCAATAAAACCCTTGTAACGTATGGAAGGGTTTCAGATTCTGCAAATTCAGAGGAATTAGAAAAAAGAAGTTTGTAGAAGATTCAAATAAAGACAAATACCATGGAAACAAACAAACAATAAACAGCTATTTCTATGTACATTAATTTCAAGAGTATTGATTACTCTGTAGTTGGATGAATACTCCGTTTGGATATAGATCATTCGGACTTACCCCCTTATATACTGAGTGTGAATAGACACTTATCATATATATAACCTCATCTGATATTAATTAAAGCGCCTTATTTAATCCAAATTCATGCGACTTACACATCTATGAACATATTCTAAAGTGCAAAATGAGGTAAACATCAGTCCAGTTTTTCTCCACAATCAGGGAATCTTAGCTCAGAAATAAACACGTAGAAAGTAATGAAGCTTCGTTAGGCGAGCTACTTGTCGGCAATTAAGTCATAAATGGGTATCGAACATGTATGGCGACCATTTGAAGGCTTGTTGCTCACTCCAAGTCTGATAATAATCTCTCCTCTGGGCATAGGAATCTCAAATAGCCTCTGAGCAATAATGAGACTAGTTAACGACGGTGCAGCTCCCCTCGGGGACTCTGTACATCACTCGCTACCTTCTTCGTCAGGACGAGTGTAATGGTTCGTAAAAGTCCAAATAGGTTGTAAATTAATAACTATTGTAAAGGAAATGGAGTCTACCTAAGGGCAGGGCCCCTCGGGATGCTAAGGTAGTTGAAGTACAAGGGAGAATTGGGGAGTCTACAGGAGCGTCGGTGTGATGTGTCTGTACTGTGTAACGCAGCAGATGGCGGCTTGTCTCGTTCTGGGGATGGTTTGAAAAACAAGGACAGTTAGCTTCTGTAATTATGACATGGTATTGTTAAATGTTAATCACCTTCTATGAATATGAAATAATCAATAACAAGTTTAGATAGGCTGTGCATATATGAAAGAAACGAGGTGTATATTACTTACAACTTCTTTCTTCTAATGAATACGACGTTGCGATGAAACATCGTAATCAAGCGAGTTGTAGATCAACTTCCTTACCTTCCTTTACCAACTCATAAAAAATAACTCTCACTTTCAAAGACGATAAAACCTCGTAACTAATTGCATAACATAAACGGGGGTACTAAACAACAACTTGAAACAAGATAAACAAATATGTATATACATATGTTGACTATGTTTCAACATGGGCAATCCAACATACGAATCAAAGTACTTAATTGGTTCTCCGGTCTACATGACACGATAGTGTGCGTTGGTTGCAAGCCACAACGATTTGACTTTAGAGCAGGCCAGGATATAGACTCTAATTGGAAATTCCAATTACCGTAGGCCTTCAACTGAGTGCAACATCGAGTTGGAGAAGTCACGTTCAGTCACCATATCAAACATATGATTCTGACAGGTTCTAGAAGGATCATGTGAACAGTGTTCACGTTAATATATTTAGCTATTTTAAAATGATTTTCCCTTAGACCTATGTATGGATAAAATAGATTATATCTTCTTCGAGATGGTCGATCTAAATAAAACGTGTAAAGGATTGAAATATGAAGAAAAAATATTAGATTTTGAATTATATGTCGATTCTTTTTCTTTTGTATAAATCCTTTGAAATCATTACAAGCGCACTTAATAAGGACTCGTTAAACTATGTTTTACCTCATAAACATAATCGATATCTGAAATTTCGTTAACAAAGAAGCCTTAAACGTTTGTGTCTTAAACAGTTCAATTACACTCCACTCTAAGGCAGAGGGATAGGCGTCTTCAGATAAGTGCTTCACTATTGATGTGTCAATATGTAACCGGTAGTTCTTGCAGCTTGATAGTTTCACAATGCAACAAAGTCATTATGGAAAATATTGGTTTGACGTATAAATGAAAGCAAATCGATACTGCTTCTATATCTCGAGAACCCATTTCTATAAGCGTCCAATTAACCTAGGTCCTTATGGTTTATAATACTTCGACTAACCCATCAGTTTGTTAATTTACCATCATTAAACCATAGATATCTTAAGCGGTAAATATGAAAAATTGATGACAGTGTTACCAGAACAAAGAATTTTCAATTAGACCGTAGTGATTACAAGCGGCGGTCTGGAACTTGCCTTAATTATTCATCATCTTATCATTGAAGCAGTTTGATTTCTTGACGTGCTTTGTTGGTTTTTGTTAAATCAACTGTCTGCTGGAGCCAGATATTGTAACGCCGCTGATCCAATTTGTACCATTGATCCACTGCTTTCTCCGCTTCCTACGCTACACTCTAATGAATAATTCTCTCCCCGTGTACAAGTGAAACATGATGAAATAACAAATCAAAGCTGTTACGTCTGGCAAGTTAGCATTGCCATGGCAAATACGAATTTGAAAGAAAAGACACTTCGATGTGAGTTATAACACATATATATATATAATATTGCCTCCTTTAACTAATTTGCAATAATGTTATCCATCATGAAATAATCATTTCAAATTCATATAGGGGAGGTGTAGGTCGTAGATTCTATAACCATAAACATGACAGATGACATAACATGATTTTATGAGGAATAGTATATATATATATCTATTACTGATATGGAATATGGGTAAATGTTGAAAGGTCTGAGAAAATGTCACTTTGGTTATTTGTAATTTGCAGAAGAATTGGGCATTTTACACCAATGATTCAAGTCGAAAGCCATTGTTACGTACACTACATGCTTTCCCAATCGATTAACAAACATACTGACAAGCTTTACTAATATGCTTCACCCAACCATTCTAAGGAAAACAATGTAATTGAGAAAGTTAGGTTATAAACACACTTTGTTTCTACGGCTTTGAAAGTGTATGAATGATTGATACTAACGGTAGATCGTGACATGTTTGCAGTTTCACTTGTCAGTAATGAGTTCAAAATTTCAAAATGTTGCCAGAATATATAACTTGACAACTAATTTTGTCAACAATGACAAAAACTGATTTTTTTTATTTATATGAGTGTTAGTAGGTGTTCTCTGGTGTCATGAGAAATACAACGTACAACTCTGGTGACATTGAAGGGATTCGAAACTAGTTTACACATGGCGATTCAGAGTTACCTCCCTTCCCGCTGCTTGGTCCAAAGTAAGCTGACTATCGGTCAACTCGTGTCTTGAGGGCTGAGAAAGGAGGCAGCCTTTAAATGCCAGCAACAAAAACATCTATGGGAGATGGAGCTTTCAGTGCTGCTGCTCCAGGTTTATATAACTTTCTACCAGTAGAAATGAGATCATTATCTCCCTTGAAAATGTTCAGGAGCCAACTCAAAATACATATCTACCTAGATACCTACTAGCTTAATTTCTTTCTCTGAACAGCATTGGTTGGAAATTAGACGCTTACACAAATGCATTATAAACACTTAAGAATAATAAAAGGAAAAAAACGTAAACTTGTTTACGATAGCAAAGACTGCGACAGGGTATAAGTAATACAACTTCAGAACCTTGATACTCAAAACCTGGTTGTGTCTGGTCAATGACATGTAGACACTATTGAAACATTTCGTATTGCAAAATACTTATGAAATAAATGGATGCAATGCCTTTAACATTGGGGAAAGGAACCATTTTAGTGTAGTTCTTCCTATACTATATTCCAAAACGAAAGTCCCCATTTCAAGCTGTGCGTGGTGACCTTAAATGTCCCAACTGGTTGAGCTGAGATCTCTCTGCTGCCCGATCTAAGCTGTGTGACACCAGGCTTGTACTGGGTGATTGAGTTCCAGTGAAGCTAATACCGCTCTTGCCCGCCCTCGTTTTAAGGAAATTAGGCCATCAACGTCTCATTCTAGAATTTCACCAAACATGGATGGCGGGGGAGTTATCAACTGAAGACTTATTTCAAAATAGAAAGTGTCGAAGTGTTTTTAAATGGAATCGAAAACGGTTTCAGATTATGTGCTGTTTCAATCGTTATTGTCCTGGTAACAGAGATACCATTTGCTCCAAAACTAAATGACATATCAAGGACAATGCCCATTAACTAAAAGGTATTTTCTATCAGGTGACTCAAGAACAATATATCTCTCAAGTACGACATATTTAAGAGGCTATTTAAGACGAATAGAAAGTGTACAATTTAACTAAAAAGTGAAGATATTGCTAGTTTTCTAATTTAATAAATTTAAAGACTTTTCAGAACTTGAACCCAACCGGTTATAGTTCGTCGTATCTGATTTTGATCAAAATCCTATTTACATTTACATCATGCACATGGTATCTAAACAAGAAACTAATTTCAGTTTGTGGTTGAGCGTGCACTTAGAAGATGTGAACAATTCGCCAAAGTCGTTAAATGAACCCACACAATGATGGGTTCGACAGGAATGCCTTGTGTCAACACGTTACACGAGGCTTCATTAAACACGTTTATTCTTTGAAGTGTGAAGTTGTCAACAAGCTACTGTTAAAAGAAGTTTGGCGGACCGGTGTGAAGATCAGAACAAGCTTGCATTCTGGCGCCATTACGAAAGAAATATCAAAGACTTTTATTCGAAGTAATGTGGGAAATGATAACTTATGAAATAGCAGAAACTTCAGAAACGTGAACAGAAAGGTCGTGGTATAATGGAAGTTTAGCAAATACACGTTTAGTCTCGTTCAATCAGAAGTTCATAATCTACAAAAGTATATGTTTTTAATTAAACTAAACTCAGTAACCTCCGGCGATGCCATCAACTACCGAACAGCGGTGGAGAGACGCATGCCACACACAGACGTATCCTAGCTCAGTCTCTCGGTTGCTAGTGTACGTGTCTCGTCTGTTGTTGTAATATTATCATAATATCACTTATTATTAATTAACGTTCAATGTTATGGCACGTATACGGCCTAGTCCATATGATTCGACACGTGGGCCAATACGGACAAGCTGGGCCAATAAGAGACAAACTGGGCCAAAACGGGACAAACTGGTCCAATATGAGTTTGAGCATGCGCAGTCGCACATTTGGTGTAAGCTTTGGTGTAAACTTTGACCAATGGTATCTGATGAAAAGAGGTCAATTCATAAAATTGTCTGGCAAGTATTTCCGTATTGGCCGAGTTACAGGTCTTCAGGTTTCGAAAAACATCATGAAGTTAGTGTTTCTATAGATATCGTGATGATGAAGTAAAAAATGATATCTCAAGATATCTTATTTCATTGATTAATCAAACACTGTCATAAACAACTACTAAAGATTAGAAGCAAAAGTGCTTTAACGTGTCAGAACCATGCTTGATATAACTCGGTCTGAAACATCAGAGGAAGCAGAACTAGACAGATTTTACGGAAACGATGGGTTATCAGAATTTCATATTCAATGCAACTTTTCTCAAATGACTTTAACGACACTAGTGAAACCCAAACACGATGCGTGGTGCTAATTGAGCGTGACTGCAACAGGCGCGTGCGACATTTAGCTGCAAATGATAGCCCTGTTTGTGTCATTTGAGAGAAGTGCGTTAGCCGTTGCTAGGAAACATCGGAAAATATTTCAATAAATGAATTACTGACACAAGTTCAACGGAAAATGATATTGAACAAACGGAATTATTTCATAAAGTTAGTAGACAGGTCATCTGGCGTGACGCTGAATGTTAGCCATCTTTGATATTGAATCTTTGCAAGAGTTACTTAAGGCTATCAATTTCTTTTCTTTTGTCCTGTGATCTTTATTATGTATTTATCCGTATAGTCTTGACCTTTGCATAAGGGACCCTCCATCAGAGGTTTTTGTACAAGTAACGATAACATATGACATATGGATGTGAAAGTCTGTGTTACAAAGGATATCGATTGATTTTTTTATTCAATTCCTGTTGAGATTTTAGATTTGTCAAAGTCATTTTCATGGTTTCTAAGAAAGCCAAACGAATGGCATGACGTATTTTAGGTTTATTTACTGTTTTTATCAGTTATCAGTGTAATATTGTAAATTATGGTTTTCACAACAGAAATTAACTTCGTAAGTGTGATGATCTCAATGATAGATACTGTTCTCAATATCTATCAATATAAAGTGTCCGTATTCATGTTAACGATAGAGGCCTTTATTCTACATCGCATAAGTTAACCACTACAAATAAATAATCACATGCTGAGTTTATTGGCTACCAGTTGGCTTGACAAGAATATAGAAATACAGATGTGTGCTGTCATCAAGATCCATAAAAGGGGAAAGGTTTTTTTCACTCATTTGTTTATTGTCTTGTGTATTTATCCACTATAACATACAGACCAGTGACGGGTTGCGCTGTTTCTGGTTACTGGTCAACGCGTTGAACTGAAGAGTCTATCATAAATAAATCTATATTTAATCTACGCCCGTCAAAAGGAACGGTAAAACACTTAACTATATCATAGACGTTCATAGAAGAACATGACAAGATGCAGGTGTTGTGATGTGTGAATGGTATCAATGAAAGATATACCATACCTGATAGAAGATGGCAGTTCTATCTATGTAGTGTAAATGTCAAGTAGATTCATAATCATACTACAAACGCATGCACCATAATTCAGATTATTCGTTTATGTTGGTTTTGTACACGAGTCTTTTAGTTAGACACCACGCGCGCGTCACTCACATGTCACATTGAATCCTCTAACATACGTTTCTCTGAAGAGAAACCTTTTCATTCACAATGATTTGATGGATTTGATTTGCAATTACAGCAAGGTAGCTGTTTTCAGTAACCAAATTTGTGACTCTAGGAAATAATCACCATGTACATTGAAAGATGTTTTCAGATGACGTATATAGACTGACAACAAAGAAAGTATATTTCGTAACCATATTTTAGGATTCAGGGAACTTTACCGTACAGATTGGAACACATTCTTCAGGCAACAAACCCTTTCATTTAGTTTGACTCAATGTAGCTTGTAGCCATGAGATATATATTCTATCAAATTGATACTAAATCGGAATATGAACATGGGAATCGAAACAATTTATAGGAAAATAGAAACCGAATCAGATTGATCTTATCAACTCTCATATGCATACATCATTTGATATATCTTATGAACAACTAGATTTAAGGTTCCAGAGGTAATGGACTACATGTATATGTATTGAAACACACGTTCCAGAAGAAAAAACATGTTCTATTCAAAATGACTTAATCAACTAAAAATAGAAACAGTGTCACTATGTTACAGCTTTAAGCTGGTATAATCAAAGAAACAATCGTGAGGAATCTAACCATAGTCATTGAAACAAATATTCAAGAAGACACAAATCTTCTTACAAAACCACTATCAACTTCCAACAAGTTAGATATATTTTGTAACAATAAATCTACCAATCAAGTTTAGATAAACTAAGTTCAAAATACGTTTCAAAGAAACGGGGGACAGACCATGCGCCCTGAAACAGGAAGCCGCTCCTTAAGTAGTTTGGAGGATCACAGAGAGGGGTAATGAGACACATATCAAATATTATTGGTGTAAATCAGGCGTCCGATTGTATATGGGAGTTCGCTCGAGTGGTTCCTATACTGATGACGCTAGTGAGAGACTCTGACAGCTCGACTGTGTTCAATAGACTTCATGTCTACCCCTGGTCTGACAGTCAGTGTAATGCAATGGTTTGAACTGGCCGCGCAATTAAACTTTCCTGTATAAAATCTTCAGATATCAAATGATACATGTACAACTTCGTTTCATAGAAACGATCATGTTCAAATATGAATATAGTTAGTGTGAACGTATAATTTTAATTGAAGTTCATTTTCTAGTGGTGACATCGTATTGATATACATATGTTTGTTATATGTAAATAATGATATTCAATGAATAAGGACCTTTAATGGAACGTTACTACCACATGAACAACGGGAATTGAATATTAATACAACCGTCGGTCATATTGCTACTCGTTGTCATCTTGAAAAATGAAAACGTGTAAAAAAAATAAAAGAAATACATATCACAAGCTTAATGGTTGATTGCCTGGATGTAAAAGATGAAAAAAAACTATATAAAATGTCAATTTTTAAACATTGCCAATTTTCTCACAAAAGTGAATGTTAAAAAGACATAGCGAGTACTTTGTGCGTTGTGGTGAAGTCTTGTAAGAACCGGTTTCTCAAATGTAATATATTTTCTGTTTTTAAAGGAAGTTTTTAAGTGCAGTTTGTAGGCACTCACAACAATAGTTCGAGGCAGAGAGGAATTGGTGGTGGATCGATTATCGACCCTTGTATTTCAAAGAGAGAGACAACCCAGTACCAAGGCAACACATTGATACAGTGTTGATATCAAAATTGAATACTTTTTTTTAAAAGTTGATAGTGGCTATTTAAATGGATATATACCAAATGTTTTTCTCCAAATCACTTCGTAAGTGCCTATTAAACCAAGCATATCTACGGCTTTCCTAAATGTAAAAGTAAATTGTTCAATAACACAAATTGCCATTAAAATACAGCTATCACCATTACATAAACAGGGATCGAAGAACAAGAATCTTCTATAAACAATAAGAAATCAGAAGTCGAACTTTTCAAACAATAAATGGATGAAACAATTTACCTTCAAGTCTTGAGAAACTGGCACCATGCACGTGCAAGTGACAATACAGTCCTAAGTGTTCCAAATTCTGTCAGAGAAGAAACTCTCGAATCCACGTGCATTCACTTTATTTGGGGGAAACTCTAATTAATGACCACGTGATATGATTTATTTCATCCATCTTTGGTGAGATCGATAGTGAAATCTACAAGAGGAACGATCAATCAATAGGAAGGGTTGCTGCCTACGTAACCCCGCCCCTCGGTTCCGTCGCATACCTAGACATGAGTGAATAACCGTGCAGTAGGGCTCGGGCTAGTCTACAGCGCTTCTCTCTCCAGCAAACCAGGCTGATTCCTCACTGTCAGAGTGTCCGCTCATACTGGATAAAGCTGTCATTAAGCACAATCCCGGCAAGGGACGATTGTTGAATTTGCCTGCAAATAAGACTAATAAATCGCTGCCTCAACTGAACAAACACATCTATCATGTCATCCCTCTTCGTCCTGTCCTTGGTTTATTCGCTTTTCATTGAGTAACTTGTACAGCGGTTGTTCGTGTACTAGCGTTTTATTAGTACCATTTCATTGTCATTTGTGGATGTATTAAGCAATTGTGTTTTAACTGGTAGTGAAAATAAATATATGTAACACCGTTATATATATTTAAAATGGGGTAACTTAAAATCTAAACAAAACTAAACCAAAATGAGTCTTTAGAAATTTTACTTAGAAAGAAAATAATGTCAAGTGTATCAGAACGTTTCAATAGATGTAATGTCTTGGGTATGACGATTGTTATACTTTCAGAATCTACACGGTGCCATTGTCCTCATAGCTTCATCAACAGCTTCACAAACCACACTACAAAGTTCAGAGTCATGCACAACTGAACCTATAGATGTGGGTTCAAAGACGTTGATACAGCTAATTGGAGAAAATTGCTGCAAAACGTCAGGTGTTTGATAATTTGGTATTTCCTTGGTATCGCTACCTGCATCAAACATCCTAAGGAATCGATACTGCATGGAGGTGATCGTCTTGTTTCTACGACGTAAGTCACTCTGTTCTACAGCTACCGTGTCAATACATGTTATTTTATCGCCCTGTTTTTTGCTGAATGTCTTTGTTACCGGAGAGTGTGGCATTTACTTCTGACATAAATACCGGTCCAGGAAAACTCACATTGATCAACTTGCCTTACCTGGTGAACAGATTGATACACATGGTCTGCTCTGGCAGATGGAAGTAGTTACACGGTAAACATGTTGTAAAAGTATCGCCTTGTTTGCAAAATAGATCTCACAATACAGAGAACCTCCACTGGTGAATGATGTATAACAAACAAGTAGGTTTTATCTTAGTATTTCCTAATACATGTATCAAAATATTGTTGGTATTTGTTTCAAGAAATTTAAAGCTGAAGATTAAAATATTATGAACAAATGTTGAAGTATTGATGACAATAAGTGGTTGATAACAAAAGACAATGATGGTTACTTATTTAGTGACATCTTTACGAGATGTAAGCATGTGCTCACTACAGAGAAGGCACATACCCTTGACAGATGCATGCACCATCCTAAACTGACTTAAAAACCTTTTTCGATAAACAAATTGTGTAAAACATATTTGAACACATTGCAGCACAACCATTATATGCCGTTATATGTATAGTATTACACGTTCAGTGGTAAAGCAGTATTGTCGCATTCTACCGGACACGGTTGTTGTGACGTGACATGTCAATCAAGTACACAGGAAACAGAGGGAATCTTTAACTAGTCTGCCATTAATTGAGTTATGTGTGGTAAGGTCAGAGCGTATAAACGTAAACATTTCAATTTGATATTTCACATTGTTCATTTCAATGTCAATATTGAATCAATTACTGTCACTAATCTAAAGTTACCACGCTGTGTAAGTGACTGTGTTGGTGTGTACATTATAAGATGAGAGATGCAATTCTTTTAATATTATTAAAGTGTGCCATTTTCAAAGCGAGCATGTTCCACGTAGTGTTAATATTTGAAACACGACTTATTTAATGCTATTATAAGACGGAAACTTTTGAAGTGAAGTGAAAACTAATGATTATGAGGTCACTAGAAAAAGTTGTGACTGCCATTTCAAATGAAATCTTAGAGATAAAGAAAGTGCGTCAACAAGTAGGTTCACCTACTTCCACATCACAGTGTCAGGCCATTCATTTTCGATTTCACTAAATGCGCTAATGCTAATTATATTTCCGTGAACGCTTGTATTGTGTTCATTCTCAGAAATTCATTTACAGTTTTCTCGCCGATTTGACAGTTGATCATCCTTGAAATGTGTGTTCAGAATTTAGGATATTCATGGATATATAAGGTTACAAACAATCATTTCGCTTCCTGGATTATACTATGAAAATAACAAATCTGTTCATTTCTGTCATGTAGTTTTATTTCTTTAGTGTCACAATAATATTACATCTGATACTATTTTAGAGTACACTTAATTCCTTCACCCTTACTTTTCCGTTTACAAATGTAGACTGAATTATAGACTTGAAGTTTACATGTATGAACGTAAAATAGTATTACTGAAAATACCCATGGATTTATAACATATACATAAATATAAATAACAGCTTGCACACATGTAATTCTCCAAGCTGTTCAAGTGATTTATGGCACTAACAAATCCAAAGACCACAGAAGCATTACAAAATTCTATTGATTAGGTATCACGTCTCACAATCTAGTTGAAACTAGCTGTAATTTTATACTTCTTACACGGCCATGGTTGTTTTGAATAGAATTCAAATTTATGCTCAAGTTTTTTGGGATTTCTTTTGTTAAAGAATTACGTATTGCATTGTTTCCAATGATTATATCGTCAACCATTTTTTCCGTCTTGTATCATTATTGGATCCTCCCGGTTACGTGAGGTACGGTTATGTGAGGTACTTCCGGTGATGTATTGCGTCATGGTGCAAAAAATGTGCTGCCAGAGTTTTTTGTTGCTATTCTTCAACAATAGGTCGGAGAGATCCACTCTTCAGGTAAAAATAATTTACTGACATGTAGCATTGATGGTTTATGTATTTTCAACTAAAAAAAATATCAAAATATTTAAAAAAATTATGTTAATACCATGCGGTGATTTTCGCTCAGGGCGAGTCCATTTTACTTGTAGGGGTATTTCGTGTCAGATTATGTACAGTATTATTGTGTATTTTCTTGATATTTTTCTGTCTATTATTATTGCTATGTTTAGGAATTTGATTATTAGGCATGTTTGCATTGCTCATTTATGTCTAAATCGAGCATATTTAAGAAAGTTGCGTCATTTACAACCATGAGAATAGTGTTAAATATTCAAATTGATATATATTGGTTTAATTTTGGATATTTACTAACTCTCTTTATTTCTTTGCTTAGATGCACGTGTTTTATGGTATTTTGAAGAGGGTTTGATATAGCCTGAGTTCGAAATCTGTATAATTGCAGGTCGTTCGATTTCATGATCATTTTAGTACTGATGTGAGTTGTATCAGAGCATTACCATATACATTGTACCTAAGGAAACTTTCTTTGTATTTTTCAGAATTTCGTTTATTACTTTTGGCATTAAACATATTAGAAGTCCAACCGACCTTGTGTTCTACTTGTTTTCGCACTTGTTCCGAAACTCGACCAAAGATAGTAGAGCTGTTTTGATTCAGGTACAGCGTCAATTGGATGTAACGCCAGCATTGTAGATCTTGATTGAAAAGTTGACCGGAACCGATGGTTTCCGGTGAATTTTGTTGAAAATGTGATGGCAACATCACTAACACTGTTACACTTGGGACCACAGTATCACGAGATCCCTGAGGGAGTCAGGCACCAACCGCTAGCACTGACTGTACCAACATCTTATCCATTCGGCAACCGTGGCCTTGATCGCAAGGAACTTGTAATGTATAAATAGTTGTACTATTGCAGATAGCGTATTAAATGAGCTCACTATCTAAATCGCATGTATTTTTATGTATATCATAAAAGTAAAGAGGATGCAGCGATGTCAAGACCCAATGTTCGTTTGAAATTTAATTTCAAAATACTGTCATCATACTGTTTTGCAGGAGTATGTATCATTTTAATCCATTGTGTGTCATTGTATAACATAAACATGAATAAGTATATATCGATTGGGTATTTTCAAAGATTTGTTTTACAAGGATTGAAATTCTACTTTTTCTCTGACCTTAGCCAACTGTCTGACCCAATATTGCAATGGAAAAAAACTATATGCAATTTGCTGCTCTGAAATGTATTGTAATAAGGCTGTATTTTTCTTGAAATAATTTTAAATAACTAATTTTAGTTTTTCTCTTTTGGCTCAAAAACGTTTACTAAGGATCACCTGGTTTCGAACCCTAATGCTGATGACAGTGAAGGGACAAAGCGCAGTCAGTCGACACAGACAGAGTTACCTCCCTGCCCATAACTACCGGAATGTTCGGATGGATATAATAATATGATATTTAAACGACCATGTAGAGTTTTGTAAACCACCCGGACGCTTCTCTCAGTATATAGAAGGCAGTTTTGATATAAAGGGCTGTTTGTCGGAAGGACTGACATTCTACACTTCGATTTTATCATTGGGCACGATTTTCATTTGATCACTGTCAACACTGACTGTTTTCAATCGGACATTTTTCATTCAAGATACACGACTTCTGTGGTGACTATATGTTTTAGACATTTGGTAGCTCTATTATTATATTTGTGACCCAATTATATCCAATTATTTCTCTAAAGTATCTCGTTTATAAATATGAATTGTTAATCTGATTAATTATGAGATTCAGTCAATATAATTTGAATAATAATTTGACTTGTTCGTTTTCATTTGCTGGATTCCTCTGGGGATTTCGTTGTATACAGATAGATAGATAGATGGGTCATCGTTATTTCCTTCAAAAATTGAAGATATATATGCATGAAACAGTAGATATTACATTAAACAATGTACAGTTTGAGATTTACATGTACATTTACATGAAACCTCACAGAATAAATATTGACACATGGTTCTTCTAGCAACATGTGTGAAAAAATCGTTTCCATTCTTGAATGGTTACACTCGTGATTTTCATACAGTGAATCCATAGATCAATATCGATAGTTTTAACAATATCATTTGGTATACCTCCAAGTAAAAAAATAATTTATACATCATCATCAACATTCCAAACACGTGCAAAGGTTGTTACACCCAACAGATCAATGAGAGAGTTAAATGCTCGCTCTCTGCTACATCCTGTTAATGGACGATACAACAATACATGTTCAACAATGTCATAAGCGTATGTGCCACACAAGCATTCTTTAGATGGTATAGCAAAAGTGCCAACGCGAATAAGGAAGGATATATCGTAAAAGTAATCTGAATCATTGAGCGTTATCAGCCAAAGTTTGTTACCAGTTGGGTTGCGTAGAAGAGAGTATCTGTTGAGATTTACTCTGTAGTTAAGGAGAGATGGGACCCAGAAATCGAACTCACTTACGGTAACATTTTGCGACAACAAATGATTGTAGTGAATAAGTCTACAAATATATGGATTACGTTGTTTGGGGCACACGCTTATCCATACACTAACGGAAAGTGCTTAAATTTTCCGTAACGCCTTTTTAACGGTCATTTTACGACATGCCGCATAACGTTACCGTCACCTATATTCGCGGTAAATATGTTACTGTGTGTGTTATTCGAATTACATACGTAACTTTAGTTACTGACGACTTAAAATCGCCTGGTATATTCAACTGATAGTTATTCTTCCATCATGAACTCCTAGATTGATAGTATGTTCAATAATTCTTACACGGTAGGCTGTCAAAATTACACTTGAAACCATCAAAATTTCCGTGACGTTAGATTTTTACGTTTATGAAGGTAATTTGAAAAATGACGTTAAAGTGATGAAAAACCTCCGGTGACCCCCTATTTTTATTTCTGAATACGTTTGTTTATTCAAATGTTCACATTATATTGCATTTTTAGCAATATCTAAAATATGTGTGTCAGTGAGAAATTCTGTTGAATATGCGAAAACGATGAGAAAATTGCCGTTTTTAATTAAAAAGTACTAAATTAAATTTTGTCTCTCTTTCCAGTGTCAGTAATTTTCAAAATATAGACTTGCTATACATCCCCGTATGTAACTGAAATGTGTTTGAAAGAATTCTGAGCTTATTCGTTGAAAGCGAGCGCTTCATTTAACTACATCAAATCAGTCAAAAATGGCGTAATTTGCCGACGGGAGTATTATTATTAATGCCGATAACTCTTTAAATCGTTCGGTGACCCCCGAATGTTCTTACATTTTTGGATAAAAGACACAATAAACCTTCTATTTTGAAAAAATAAACGAATTCTGAAATATTTCGTTTCATCGTCCCATCTCTCCTTAAGTTCAGAGGTAACATTATTTGCTTCAAAATTTTAAACTTTTTTTTTTTTTGACCATTTATGTTTGTTACAAACGATACACGTCCGCACATTCACGAAAATCATATTTACATGTAAGATATAACATACTTATGATGGTAGAGATGCAACTTCATTACAAGTTGGTCATGTTAATTATTATCAGGAAACAGAAACAACGACTGCAATCCTTTAGAAGCACTCACTCGATGTAGATTTTAGAACTGATAAAACCTGTTAATAGTTTTCGGAGAGATTCAGCGCATTAACAAGATTGTTTTGGATGTTTTGCAGAAGCAACTAACACCTTAAGTCTATATTATGAACCTCATTATCTACAATAATGTAATGTGTAACTAGGAAGGGCCGGGTAAACGACATAACCCAGTGTGATAGACTACTGCATCCCATAGGTCGTTCAGCTCAATTCTGGTGTTTAAGAATTATTTCACATGTCTAATATTATCAGACAATATCAATAAATTCGTTTGCGGTTCTGCATTTGTTCAAAGTGTTGGTATATTTTTAATCGAGATAAAAAAAAACCAAATATATCCCCAGAAGTGGCCCTGATAGAAAATGTTCAATTCACAGAACATTCACCTTTGTAAGAATTTGTAAGGTTTCATCTAGATGATGTAATTAGGAGTACATTTTTACATGCATCGACCTTGGGCTTTGAATGCGCTGTAGCACGTTTTTTGCATATTACGTTTTCTCAAAATTTTCATTTATCATTAAAGTTTGTACAATATATTGGAACGTTAATGGATAAAATGTCTCATTACACAGCCCGATGAGTCGTATCCATTGAAAACGGTTATTCCTATTCTAAGAAAATGGTGCGACGTATAAAACGACATAGATGTCCGAACTATTCAGTGTGAGAGGTAGATTTGTAGGTCTAATGATAATTTGAGGGAGTTCAAACAACGAACTGTTTGATCATTCCATCATTGTACCATATTTAAAACTCTACTCTGAGTGTTAAGGTATATCTACATATCAGTCAGGTCACTTGAACTACCTTCGAGCGACCATTTAATAATGGCTAAAATGGCTGCTCGATGGGAAACGGACTCACATTGCTTAACTGAACCATCGTTTTAGATCTAGAACTCTTTTTAATGATTCAGATCTTCAGGAGTATAATCTAGCCATTGGTAACACTTTTTTTTATATTTTTGTGAGAGCGCTTTATTTCAGTAAAAACCTTCGTGCTACAGCTCCTTTTACGATGATAGTTAAACGTAATTAACACCTTAATAAAATATTTTGATATGCATTTAGTGTCTTACAATACCATTAGTATTCTTTAATAATCATTCAATGTTGATTTCTATTTCGCACCAATATTCTTATTTGCAGACACTTCCTCGAGGTTACGTCATGTGATACATACTGACTGTGAAACGAGAACAGACTGCATATGACATCGTAAACTGGCCACCAGTTTGAGTCGCATTATGATTTCAAGATAGGTTCAAGGTTTGTTAATTCAAATGTTGTTCTGCAACTGTTTGTCTTTTAAAAAGAAATGAAGCAGAGCGGAGGGGATACAGGATATCTGTCTTTACTTGACTCCGTTGAGTGACGATAAATGACGTTAATTTTATGATTGGAACATCCAAGGTGGCCTTGCTTTAACTCTGTCATCATTTGACGTCATAGTGTTACGATGACGACATACGATTGACAGTGTTATGTCATTGAGTAGAATAACATGTTATTTAAATCAGTTTAAATACGGATATTAGTTTAACCGATTAATACCGTATTTCACCAGTATAATACAACAAGATGCCCCGTGAACGCTTAACAGCTAAACCTCTAGCCTTTATCGTCGCTTGCTTGCATGTTTGCTTTAATAGATAACATACTATTAAAGATATGGTGAATTGGCATCAGGTCTCTAGGTAGAGATAGAGGTCTACACCTTCTTGTCATAAATACAAGATAATACAAAACATTTTGTAGAGAAATATCAATAGTTTTTTCAAACATAAAAACCTGTATTGTACAATACTTACTTTACTGTTTGATAGGGCGATAGACATTTCATGAGTCTCAAAAACGGCTGCTTCGTCTGTGGCCATTTGAAATATGTGATGACGTTGCGCTTTAGTTTAATTTAAGTATACAATAATAATTGAATATAAAGTATTCTCACAAGCTGTGCTGAAATGCAATTTACTCTTTGAAATATACGGTAACTTTATAAATAAATAATAAGCAAATTACACAAAAATAAATAAATAAAGTCCGATTTTTCTACAAAAAGCTCTCCGGCATGAAACAATTTTGTAGAAAAATCTTACTTTATTTTCTACATATATATATATATAATGTTCAAATACTTAACAACAGAATGACCTCATGGAAAATATCTAAATTAAGAGATCAATTTGTTTATTTAAACATTACAGATCAAGTGTTATGATGGAATAAATGGATAAATTTGGAGGTATGACAGTAAAACATGTTTTAAAGTGTATGTAAATAAATGCCTTATTGTCTAATAATACAAAGAAACGCAAAAAGAAAAGTTACCCCTCTTTGAATTTAAATATCATAAAAAGTTATGTGCTCAGAGGAACATGGTTGTTTGTGTTTTAACATCCCATAATGTAAGCCTTTTGTGCTTAAATTAAAGACTTGAAATGTACTCATAATTATGTTATCGCCATAGTCTCATTGGTTTGTGTCAATTGTCCTACATTTCATAGAAATAGTATGAAGTGGAAAGGTATCTGTTGACGTATTTTGTCAAATATTTTATAGTTGAATAGTGTCTGTTGACATATGTTGTCAAATATTTTATAGTGGAAAATGATATCTGTTGACATATGTTGTCAAATATTTTATAGTGGAAAATGATATCTGTTGACATATGTTGTCAAATATTTTATAGTGGAATTGTATCTGTTGACATATGTTGTCAAATATTTTAAAGTCGAAAGCTATCCGTTGACATATGTTGTCAAATAGTTTAAAGTGGAATGGTATCTATTAACATATGTTGTCAAATATTGTATAAAGAAAATGGTATTTGTTGACATATGTTATCAAATACTTTTTAGTGGAATAGTATCTGTTGACGTATGTTGTCAAATATTATAAAGTCGAAAGCTATCCGTTGACATATGTTGTCAAATAGTTTAAAGTGGAATGGTATCTATTGACATATGTTGTCAAATATTGTATAAAGAAAATGGTATCTGTTGACATATGTTGTCAAATATTTTATAGTGGAAAATGATATCTATTGACGTATTTTGTCAAATATGTTATAGTGGAATAGTATCTGTTGACGTATGTTGTCAAATAGTTTAAAGTGGGATGGTATCTATTGACATATGTTGTCAAATAGTTTATTGTAGAAAATTGTCTTTATTAACCCTACCAAATGAAAGTTCGTGGATGAGGAAAGGAATCGCCACATCAACCTCTCTTGACAATGCCTGCGATTTACAATAGTGCAAGATGAAGAATCCAACGGTAGCCCCATGCTTTTATCCTTCTGTACTCGGTATGTTCACAGTTCTGCCGCAATATCTGAAGTTTGCTGTGTGCCTGTGTGCGTTACCTAGTGAATGTACGGTCCAAGTCTCCTGTAACACCTCTAAAGCACTAAAACGTTTTCTTGAAAACTGGACGGAAGATATTAATTTTGTGACCTGATATCAGCAGGAATGTTCACTTAGACTAACCCAAGGCACAAATATGACAAAGAAAAATACTTTCATACATTCATTTAATTCTGAGACTCTCCCCTCCCCCCCCCCCCCCCCCCCCCCAAAAAAAATATCATTTTCATAGAATCGGTAATGATGAAAATGACACCACACTATAGCGAACTAAACTAATTTCTAAAAGTCTTATATATGCAGCAGTACTAATTTTCTTAATACCATGTTGTGTCAATAACGGGAATTAATCAAACAATGATTGTGTAACTTGATAACAACAAGAACATTCACTTATACCACAAGACACAAACAACACCACGATCAGAGCTATCATACATGTATTTTATTCTGAGACACTTTCTGACAAAAAGTATCACTTTCACAGAATGAGTAATGAGGAAAATGACACCACGCGTCGTGATTTATATAAAATACGCCAAGGGGACTAAGTGCTCGCTGTATTTAGGATAAGAGCCTACCTGGTCCAGGAAATCATTTCATCTGATTCCTGCGGTTTGACGTCTATAAGTCTGTACAGTCAACCAATAGTTGATAGCATCCTCTACCACCGTGAACATTGGACTATCTACATCTATCAATACTTTGATAGAACGGATGAAACAGAAGATGAGGACTTCTCTGGCAGGCATCTATGGAACTTGAAAATTGAACATGAAACACAATACACTACTGTCTCTCTGCGAGATACTGTGCAGTGTACAGTGTACCATATACTGTAACCAGTACTGCCCATTACTGTCACCGTTTCAGATGTATGATTGAGTACAAGTATAAGCACACGAATAAGAGAATGAATTAATGTACATGTATTCTAAACGTACAGTTACATCTATTGAAACTTTGATAAATAATATTGTCATAATTAAAAATCATGATAAGATCACTCAAGGTATATATTATATTATATTATATTATATTATATTATATTATATTATATTATATTGAATGGACTAATGCATTTACATCCCAAAGTACCGACACAAAAATTAACGTAACTGTGTATTACAAGATGGATACAAGATGGATACGCTCAATAAGCCACTATTAGCAAGTTGATACGTCTGCAGCATCTGAGACTACTTGAAGTCATCGAGTGACTCAAAGAATGTAATTATATAAATCAACAATCCTATCCAATATATGATTCACCTGTATAGGGTCTCTCCGGCATATAGAGCAGTGGGTCACCCCGGTCTAACATAATAAAGGGAGATAATGATACGGAAATGGACACATCAAGTCCTAATTTCCAATCTTGTCCAATTCTCAATGACTTTGTTTCCCTGTCTCCGAAGGCTCGAGTGCTAGTACCTATAATTACCCTTCAGTAAATGACGGAGGGTTCTTCCACTGCAGCGTCTAACTACCTGGCCATTTGCATCTTAGTCTCTGCTTGACCAACATTGGCCCAAAAGCAGAAATTACCCTGACTCGAGTCTCTCATTTTCTTCCAGACTTATCTTTTAATCAAACGTCTTTGTAACGATTGAGTGAGGAGCGCGCAGTTCATGATAACGGTTGGTTGGGGAAAAGATAACATGCCTTCCGACATTAATGGTAAACTGCTTTCAGTGAAAATACTGCGAGAGGAGACATGAAAAGACTGGCGGCAACGTGTGCGTGATCTATAATGCCTTCCTGACAGTCGCAGTTTTCACAACTTTCGTTTCGATCCAGAGGAAGCAGGAACCTAGTTGGCAGAGAAATGCTTCAATGAAAGTAAACAACAACACGGGAAGAGCCATGTGGATTCGGTCGCTTTCTTAGTTAAAAAGAGTGTGAAAGACGTGTCACTTCAGAAACAAGTTCATACGTGGCTTGTTTACAATTTGATTTGATCGATTTAATTTATGATACCATTTCGAAAAACTTGTTATCATTGTATTAAATTTCGGTCATGCATAGTGGATGAAACACAGGCAAAGAACAAATCATTTTTATATTAGATCTTGTTTGATTATAACAGTTAAAACATATCCTTTTTTGCATTTAATGTTCTATTCCGAAGTTGGCATGATATTGGAAGTATCAACTGAGATATCAAACAACTCTTCACCAGTAATAGCCAGATAAAGGCCATCACGTCTAGATGACAACTTAATTATTCAAAGATCGGCGCCTCCAATAAACGTTTTAAATCACGAATATAATAGACAAAGACGGAGAAAAATACAACATTACAAATTAATGTATGTTGCGAAGGGAGAATTTTTTCTCAACCCCATTTTTCATTGAATAAAACATATCAATCAAATCAAAATGAAACAAACTGAATTGTTTATTAATTGAAGAAGAAAATACCACAACAGTGACCTTGTCAACAACATTCTGGAAGCAATCATGCCTGGTCAGCACTGATTTGGTATTCTTCATGCAAGTAACACCTCACCCACACCATGTGGAGTTGTCTGGACATAACAGTATTATGAGGCATGTCATATGCACTTTGCAGAATGACAGATCACAATTCGATTGTCCGGTGTTGTTGCTACATTATTGGATAACCTCCAGACATATACGTTGATACTCATTGCAGGTTGCTGAACAAATGAGCTATGTTCTCGTTCGTAAACACGCAAAGATATATTCGATTTTGAGATATCATTATGTGTTTCCTGTCATCAATCCAAGTCCGACGTGTTTACGGGATAAACATCATTTACGCCATGTAGATTAGATTCATCAACAGTCAATATGCAGGAGGAGATCGGTGGACGGTACATAACCAGGTGCAAACAGGTGACATAGCAAATATTGGTGATTGTCTTTGGCCATCGAACAATGTGAACGGTTTTGGCGTCAACTATCCAGATAAACAAAGTGTCATTTACTGTGAATATCATTAACATTGATTAGGTTCATTGAGTAACCGACATTCGAGGAATTATAAATTTGACCTGTAATTTTAAATCAGTCTTTATTAATTAGCAGTCATTTAAATGGATATATTTGAAGACAACACTCTGTCAGTTGTGCTCTTCAGCAGTAAGTACATATCATTATGAAATAATGAACTGTAGATATCACAACAATGAAATAAAATTAACTGTTCCAATATTCTGTAATGAATAAACCTATTTGAACCCAACAACACAACCCATATCTGCTCTGCCAGCCTGGTTCGCTATTCTTGGAACGTCCTGTAGCCTTACAAATTAAAGCTCCAGAATTATAAGCCTTCCAAACCTCCAGAATTATAAACCTTACCAACCACAACTTTTACAATTTCGAATGTTTGCAAGGGCTCAGGTGTTTTACGATAAGTAAAGTTGGTATTTTGACATGTATGATTTACAGTATTATTCATGTATTTCAACTGAAAATTATAATTCCATCATATTTCCACTTAAATAGTTTACCCTTCCCATCATGTTACTTAAGATAACCCACAATAGTTTGAAAAGTATATACAAAACACTCTAACAAGACAAACCATGGTGACATACAGTATACGTTTAAAGCATTGATGTAACTAAACAGACGTACCTGACGGTTTTCTTTGAGATAAATCCATCCCAGGTACAATGGTTACTACATGTGTATGGCGCTTTGTACATTATTGACTAACACCCACTCCAACATTAAGCTGACACAGAGATTGGACACGGTTTGCAGTACACGGAAGCAGACCAGGCTAAGTCAGGTAAGACATGCCGCCACATACAGTAGGACTTAGTAATGGGAACTTCACATTAAACTGCATTCTTCTACTGTCAATCATTAGAGGGTCACATAGTATTTCACTTGTTTCTCTTATGAACAGTTTGATATGAATAAGTTTGTCTCTCAGATGGTTGTTAAAGTTAATTCAGTGTGATAACGATAATAAATTTCACAAGAGCCCGAGTTTTACCAATGAATTCTAAAGTGCAGGGGGGAATAAACACTTTGCATCTACTATTGTACAATCATGTGATAAACACTATTTTCATACACATAGCATTTTTTAATGAGAAACTAACTTATTATGTCTATTTCAGCTATTTAAGCTAAACATTAAACAACCAATCATAGACGCTATTTGTCGAATTCCAACAATAACATAACCACACCGATATCCTTGAATTTCTTTAGTGTCCTTTATAAAGCGGGACAAATTATTTTCCCTGACTTTTCCTTCTACTTTCAAGGCAAAATTTCAGATAGTCATGTGTGTACTATAGCAAGACTACAAGAGGGAATGTTGTCCATGACAGGCTGACCTCAGAGTAAAGGCTATCTGTGTAATGACCAACATGAGAAGATTCGCGGCCATCCGCAGATATAAGAGTCCCTGAAGAAAATCTTTATATCATATCAGACACCAGAAATAAAGATAATTTAAAGAAAATGCCAAATATCAGCGGCGTCTATGCGTCCAAATGGAAAGAAAACAGCTAAAGCACTGCCGAAGAGGACACATGTTCTCTTGAACAATATTTACCAAACCTACTCGCTTCAACAGCGCTTCAACCTGGTGCGTGGAACCCAACACCAAGGACGATAGCAGTCGACTTGCCACAAGGCTACTTTGTCATACGAGACGACTCGTTTGCTATTTCCAGTTTAGGTCTGGCTTGTTTGAGCAAGAGGCTCGCATCAAGTGAACATACGCGCGTGCATGGCTTGCCGTGTCTCAAATCATGGATAATCAATGGAGTGTTCAAACTCGAGTGTGTGATACAACGCCGGCAGAACGGTAATTGTCTGCACGTGACTGATGCGCTCTTGTCGGCACGCAGAGCAGAGGCTACAATTCGGTTTTCATACTCGATCCTTGCTTCAAGACGCGTTTCGAAATTTTTCACATTAGAGAGCTCTGGAAGTGGAGGCTACTATTTTTCCGCTGAGACGCAGCGGAAATTAAATCAAAACCTGCAAATATGTTTCTCCTTCTTGCTTGAGATGACAGAATTCTGGAGATTTCTGCGCAAGCACGCAGAACGTCTCAAGAAGATGTGTTCAACAATCAATGGGTGGCATGTCACAGTTGATGAGCGTCCCCCTCGCTGGACAATTGAGTTTCACTGCTTGCTACGTGATGTGTTATTGCGTTAGGTCCAGTTTGTCAAATAACCCAAGTGATTGCTCCATTTGGAAACACATCGTCCTGAGGAGTAAACAAGTTTGGCGTTGCAGAGTGTCTGCAACTGAATGTCTGTGATCTGTTGATAGGTGTATGATTTCAAGACTATTATCATAAACCCTTACAAGTAGTATCATTATGTGAGCACACCTGTCTCTTGGAAAATAGCAAAGTCAACACATGACAGTATTAATCAAGTATTTCAAACAATTCACCCATTAATGAATAACATATAAATAACAGTCTAATATTGTTTGAAAGTCATATCATACTGCACTTACAAAGTAGTTGATGTATATAGTGTTCAGTCCGTCCGTCCGAACATTCTTGAATATTGTAGATATCCGAAACTATTGATAGTGTACAGATATTGTTTGTGCATGGTTTAGTTGTGCTTTTTGGAGAAATGTATTATATTTGACTTAATGTGCCTAATTCATTAAAATAATTGCATGTTCGATTGCATAGCTCCTTGACGAACTATGACTTCTCGCAGCCTCCAGCCTATACTTCTCGCAGCCTCCAGCCTATACTTCTCGCAGAAGCCATTTGATATTCAGAGAAGGTAATCATTAGATTGTCTAGTTCAGCCTTTTGAAAAAAATATCTGTTACCTAATTTTCAAACTTTAAGCATTTGTTTCGAAGTGAGCGTCCGGAATGTTCGTACAATGTAACCCCCAAAATGGTTTAGTTATCTTTATGTTATGTCTCTGTTCATCATAGTTTCTTCATAGTTAGCGTTAAGGTTAAGAAGCGTTAGTACAGGCATGGTTACGGGTACATTAGTATAGGAGTCATGAACAGTCTAAGGATATATATATAATTTATATATATATATACATGTACTATATATATACATTTACTATATTCAAATACAATGCCCGTAGTCAAAGTTTATATATTTTCACATCGAGAAAGTTGTTTACAATCAATACCCTTTCAGGGAATAAATGGTCTGCCCATGAAGAGGTTGGTGTCCATTACAAAGAATGGCATAATTTACTTAGGGAATACCGTTTATTTTTGCCAGTTACGTTCCTCATCAGATTGATTTTACTCTGAAACCATTTATTACGAAATGGATGGCATTTCTACACCGGTTTCTGTCGTATTGTAACAGAATATAATTATTTCGTTATTGATTTAGGTAATTACCATTTCTCTGCTACCGAGTCTCGTTTTTCTTTTATAATTCCATACCCATAAGCGAATTGAATAGTGCCCAGTGTTTTTATTCGGTTAGTTATTTCGTGATAAAATATAATTACATCACAGTATAGAAGTTGCCTGATTGGACGAGGTAGTTTACCGACCACCGCATGTAGAGAATAATGGCACACGTCCAGCCAAGATGTGGATGGCGCTGTTGGTTCTAGTTCCGTCTACACACAGCGAGGCCATCAGTTTGGATTTTGTTAATTGCGTCGCTCTATTTTTCTATGAATTATTTATGCATGTAATTTTGAAGGGCTGCCGCTATTTCATAATGTTCTCGATAGCCTATTCCTTTATATAACAGTACATAGGAGTTTACGAAAATATGTTTTACATGATCAATTCCTTAACCATTTCAGATGCCGCATTAAATTATATTACAGAATATCTTGATCCGATATTCTTAAGGATTACATCAGCTGTTTCTGTTGGTTTATAAGTTGGATAAAACATAACCCGTGGGCATTATTGCCTTTCCTCCAATACTGTTTAATAATGCCCGTGTAGACTTGGTGCATTTCTTCCATAAATATAGTATACATTAGGTGCCCATCTTCTACCAATATCGTATATATTAGGCAGTGATCGTCTACCAATATATAATACATTAGGTAGAAAGAAATGGATAATAAATAACATTTACGCCAACATGACCCCTACCAAGTTTGAAATGTGTGAAGAATGAGGCACATATTGAATTACAAATATAATATGTCTAACATTTAGATGAACAGTTGTGTTTTATCCAAATTTATTTTGGAAGAATTAAAATTAAATATTCATTTAAGATTTAAAACCACGAAGAAATCTTCTTTGACTGATGACTAAACGTGTGCACTATTCAGTTTAAGAGTACGAAAACTCAAGTTGTTTGTAACTGAAAATCATACATTATGATCAATTCAACTGATCGGTGTGTCCCTTGCCCGGAACTTTACATATGAGAGTGATAGTCTACCAATATCTTACACATTAGGTCTTATACACATATATTATCCATTTTGTGCAGAACACAGGGGCTTGTATTGTCGAAAAACTAGCGATTACAGAGCATATTCAGCCGACGATCCAGCCCTTATACTATAAAGAAAAGTAAAGGGATGTAACGAAGTTAACACCTCATGTCCGTTTGAAATTATATTTTAGAATGTTGCCATCATATTATCATTCAATATTATAAACCACGTCAAAGCCAATACATTTTCTTTAAAATTAGCCATCAGACATCAAAATCAATCATCAAAATATTATAAAGTCGCTTAAAATATCCTGTCAGCTAATAGAAACCCAGTTACAAAGCCCAGTATTTGGTGCATCAGATCGCTAAATAAGTATAACATGACGAGACACTGCAACTGACGTACCTGGGTTTTTATTAATTCCACAACGACAGTTTTCATCGAGGACAGTCATGATTACTTTACGTCCGGTTTCGTTACCAATAAGTTTTCGAAATTGACGTCGGTCCGAGACCAACTGAAACAGGGCCGGACTGACAGATTTGCCTTATGGCCTGCAGCTGTTAGGAAGTCAAAATATTCCTCTGAAATTACTATTTTTAGAAGACGTCATACATTGTTTTTGTTAACTAATTCATTGGTGAAAAAAGGTTGATATTTCAAGACAGGAAATGACCCAGAAACGTCTTTCTTGGCGACAAGTAAAGTTTGTCATCATTGGTTTATGAATACATCTATCAGACATCCAATTGGTTGGTAATAGTAAAATCATTACCATGTACAAACTATACTATACCAGGTTTGATTTTTAAAATTTTCAAACATTTCCTTTCTTCCTTAATGCATGTTATTACCGAGAAACCGAATAGTTAATGAAAAGAAATGTGTACTATTTTCGTTTCACGTATTCGTTAGATTCTATTGAACTGAATATTTACGTTCATTTAATATTGTGCAGTTAAATATATTTTAAAAATGCCAGAAGTTATATAATGAGCATCTTATGGGCCATTAGCAATTTGCAATGATTCATGACATCACAGGGTTAGAGCTAATATAGGAATGATGTCACAGGCTAGAGCTGATATAGGCATGACGTCTCAAGACATGATTAATATAATAATACTCAACAGCGTAATAATTTGATATAGAATAATATTGAAAATAATAAATATGAATTGACTGAATGAATTAAACGAGTTATATCTAGCATATATCTATGAACAGATAAAGGTTAAGTACTTACAGAAAGAATGAAGTGTCATAAATAACATAAATTATAACATGTATAATATAAATGATCTGCGAACCAATTTTGATAAGGTGAGTTTGAAACATTCTACAAGGTAACACTGAGAAGCTAACACTCTCATTATAAGGCTTTGCGGACGACCCAATGATCCTAACGTGACAATTGACAATAAGGGTTTGCTCTACCTGTTTAAGCCAACACTTTAAACTGAGAGTGTGACGCCCTGCATCCTCTGACTTGCTTTGCTAACACCATAACAATGAAAGGTGTTACTTGGAGAGAACAAAAGTGAGATAGTGTTAGCTTCTCAGTGTTATTATTTTCAATATTATTCTATATCAAATTATTACGCTGTTTAGTATTATTATTTTAAAATTAAAATTTTAATCATGTTCAATCGAGACAATAAACTTGGTTATACCATGTAATGAAAACGTTTGGACCACGTGATCTGATCAGGTTGTGTTGTCGTCAATCGTTATATAAAAACGGCCGAACACCTTCATACTTACAATTGATATAAATTGTGGTATATGATGAAGGAATATACAGTGCGATTTTCTCATCACGCTTAATTTTGGCAATGGCAGTGTAATATTATATTGCAGGTTGTTTTCTGTTCACGAGCTCGTCAACACAGAACGTTTTGATCGCAAGTACAGCAGTTCAAAATATTCCTCAACTTATTACACAACAATTAAATGCAATAACTATGTTTTCAGGGAGAAGTGTGAATTTTAAAAACTGATTTGAGATTTTCAATATCAACTGTTTCTGGCACGTTCGAATTATTTGAAATATGTATGATATGTCGTCATTGCCACATGTTTGTTATGTTTTTTAAATTGAAAATATTATGCTGAAGAAAAAATGGTAGACACATGTTATTACATACCTGGTCCTTAGTCTAGTATCAGCAAATTATTTACACATATTCTAAATGCTAGATTGACAGTATTTCTTGAAAACAATAATATTCTTACCCAAGCCCAAGCTGGTTTCAGAAAGCAATTAACTACTTCAGATAAAAAATTTGTCCTTCAGATGATAACTAATATACCCACAAATTTGGACATATTCTAGACTATGTTATCGTCAGAGATAGCGAAGATCTTATTCAAGAAGTGACTGTCGACGACCTACAGATGTCTGACCACTTCCCTGTGTTTCTATCATTCAACATGAAAAAGCCCAGAAAACAAAGAAAAGTTGTCGAAACCTTCGCCATTTGGACATTGACAAACTTAAAACCGATATTGCAAACTCTCCTCTCTACAAGGTTCAACCAGAAACTGCTACAGAACTAGCAGACCTATACAACACTGTTCTATCAGAGCTTCTAAACAAACATGCCCCACTCAGAACCAAGGTTATATTTGTCAAAGTAAGTTCACCATGGTAGACAGACCCTATCAAATCAGAAAAAAAAACTAAAAGGAGGAAACTAGAGAAGCAATGGAAAACAACTGGGCTGGAAATACACCGTCAGATGTACGTTTCACAGAGGAACAAGGTGAATCTTTTAATCAGACAGGCTAAGACAGAGTCCCTGAACACTAAGGTTCTCAGAAACAAACTCAAATCAACTCCACCAACTCGCCTCCAAACTGTGTAACAAAGCCAGTGAAACTAACTCCCCAAGAGGCTGTTGAGAACTTCGCACAATACTTCAAGGAAAAGATAGAAAGTATTCACAGCAGGTTAGTCACCTCGGCTTCAATGTTGGATGAAAGCTCTACCATGCAAGGTGACCATTGTGATGAGACAACTCCAAATAGTTCATGTTGTCTTGATGACATACAACCTTTTTCAACCGAGGAAATCAAAAGGATTATTAACATCATGCCAAATAAAAGTTGTGAGCTTGATCCAATACCAACTCAACTTGTGAAGTCATACCTCGATGTTTTGATTCTTCCAATAACCAACATCATCAATCTCTCATTATCATCAGGCGAGTTTCCAAAGACTTTCAAACAAGCTCTGGTGAGGCCCCTTCTGAAGAAGAATAACCTGAACAAGAAAAGTCTAAACAACTACAGGCCAGTGTCCAATCTCCCGTTTGTCTCTAAGGTGTTAGAGAAGGCTGTGTGTACCCGACTCTCAGACCATCTGAAGAGACACAACCTGCTGGACAAACATCAATCTGCATATAGACCAAACCATTCAACTGAAACAACACTCTTGAAGGTAACATGACATTCTTACACAAGCAGACAAGGGAAACATATCAGCATTGGTTCTTCTAGATCTCTCGGCTGTACATGTCTTTGATACGATCGACCATCACAACCTGCTATCAAGGATGGAAAGTGATCTTAACATCAAGGGTACTGCTCTAACATGGTTCAACTCATATCTATCTGATCGATCACAAGTTGTAGAGATTGAGAACAAGACATCGAACCCAACATATCTTAAGAGTGGTGTCCCTTAAGATTCTGTGCTTGGACCAGTGCTCTTTTCTGTATACACAACACCACTCGGAAAAATTGCAGATAAGCACAACCTCAACAAATATCAGTATGCCGATGACAACCAAATATACTCTTCATTCCCTGCCACTGAAGCTTCGCCATCTTATTTCTGATACCTGTAATGATGTTCAGACGTGGATGACTAAAAATCTTCTGAAACTTAATGAAAGTAAAACCGAGTTCCTGCTGGTAGGATCAAGAGTAAAGTTAGTTAGATAGGCTCTCTTTCCAAATTGGAGACTCTGTAATAGCTCCAGCAGCGAAGGTCAAGAATCTGGGGGTTATTCTTGATGCAAATCTGAAGATGGACAAGCAGATCTCCAACATCATAAGTACGGCTCACATGCACCTCAGGAACATTGGAAAACTTCGAGCATGTCTGAGTGTCGATGCTACTAAAAAGGTTGTGCTATCACTGGTCATGTCCGTGTAGACTACTGTAACGGCCTCCTCACCAATGTCAACTAAGATCAGCTACGTCGGATTCAAGCACTCCACAACACCGCAGCAAGAATCATAACAAAGTCCAAAGTCTTCGATCACGTCAACCCAATATTAAAAGATTTACACTGGTTACCAATTACAGCACGAATTGACTTTAAAACAATTGTAATGGCTTACAAGTGTCTGAACGGAATGGCCCCTGACTACCTCGCTGAGTTACTGCCCCTGTATCAACCTTCACGTTCACTAAGATCACAAAACCAAATGTTAGTGACAGTGCCAAACATTAAGACAAACTTTGGCAAACAGTGATTTGCCTTCAATGCAGCAATGAAGTGGAACTCACTCTCATTTGAAATAAAAACTAGTGTGTCACTGACATCTTTTAAGACTGCCCTCAAAACACATCTTTACAAGTGTCATTTTCCCTCCTCAGCGCACAGAGCATTGACTAGTGAATGTTGCGCTATATAAATGCACCTTTATTGTCATCGTTATTATTGACCCTTAAGAAAGGAAATTGTACTGCGCTTTCGTAGATTTTACCAAAGCCTTTGACACCGTTTGGAGAACTGGATTGTGGACAAAGTCAATGAAAACTGGTATAGATGGCAGATTTGTTTAATTTGTCAAAAACATATACATGTACAGCAATATAAAATCAGTTATAGAAATTAACAATATAAAATCAGTTTACTTCACTTGCAACACAGTTGTTCGTCAAGGGGAAAACATGTCACCCCTTTTGTTTTCTATTTATTTGAATGTCCTTGAAATTTACCTTTCCGGACGTGGATGTTATGGTGTCAGCGTTAACCCATCACATGAACAAGAAGCGCAGATTTGGATTAAGTTACTTATATTACTGTATGCTGACGATACAGTTTTATTTGCCGAGACCCCACATGATCTACAGAAATCACTCGACGCGTTCGAAAATTATTGTAAACTTTGGAAATTACAAGTAAACATCACGAAGACTAAAATCTTAATATTCGGTGGGGGCCCGGTAATGAATCTTTTAACTATGGAGAAACTATTATTGAAATAGTTGATGCATACATATATCTTGGCATTAAACTCCGAAATAAGAGGATGGTTACATCCATTAAATCCATTGTTGAAAACGCGACAAAAACTATGTACAGCTTACTCAAAAGATCACGCAATAAAGGCTTAGACCATTAGACTATTATCAGTTTTTGATACGACGATACTCCCAATTTTAACGTATGGTTCAGAAATCTGGGGATATGAAAAGTTAAACCTGATTGAAAACCTACATTTAAAATTTCTTAAAATGGCAACTGGACTTCGAAAATCCACACCGAACTTTATGATATATGGTGAATTGGGTAGAACTCTACTTTATATAAAAATATTTTAAAGTATGTTGTCGTTTTGGCATAAACTTAATGTGAACTGTAAGAAAAACTTAAAACTGTCACAAGTCCTGTACAAATGTGTTTTTATCAAATACCAACATTACCCAAATGAAGTTCGATGGTTATGTTGTATTCAGACATTGTTAAACAATATTGGATTAAGTGAAATATTTGTTAACCCCTTCCTGTATTCTACAACCTGGTTGGTCTCTAGAGCAGGACAAATTCTTACTGATCAGTTTTATCAAAAATGGAGAGAAAACATTGAATGCAGCTATAAGGACATCCTTTATAAACATTTTCAAAGATCACTTCAATTTGAACGATATTTATTTTATTACTACCAGAAGGGACTTCTATCCCATTTTTAAGATTCCGCACTTTAAACCATAACCTACCCATAGAGACTGGCCGGTGGCAGGGATTATCAGGGAAGGAACGTTTATGTAAATTATGCAACTAAAATGTAATGGGAGTTCCATTATATTTTTAGATGCGAATATCTTCTCCCAGCCAGAATTGTATATATTCCAAGCTCTTTTCACCAGTATCCTAATGTATATAAGCTATGTAAAATTTCTACATCTAAATGTACAAAAGAATTGAAAAGAATCTCAAAATTCATAAATATCTTACAAAGTTTGTTAAGAAATAGTTAGAAAAATGTATATTATGTTATTTTTGTTTTTCTGCTCTTGTACCACCGTTGATGGTTTTTGAGTGAGTCAACACAATCAGTTATTTTTCACTCAAAAGACCCTAACATTTAATGAAAATACCAAATTTTTCATTTTCCCCTGGTACTGAGGCCATGGAATGCCATCGGTATAAAAGAACATTTAAAAAAAAAACTTATTAAGGTATTTGGTATGTTTGGTGTAATTACGAAACAAAGTTTTAGCACGGAATGTTAAGACCCACAGTGTCTTTGAAGGACCCACAGCTTTTCAAACTTGTGGTTGCTTAAGGCTTTCAGTTGATCAGTTTTACTTTCAAACACTGCTTCTAATGTATTATACATTAGGGAGTGATTGTCAACCATTATTTAGACGTTTGGTACTGATCTTCTACCGATATATGTTATGGTATAAAGGTGCTGATCTTCTACCAATATATGTTGTGGTATAAAGGTGCTGATCTTCTACCAATATATGTTATGGTATAAAGATGCTGATCTTCTACCGATATATGTTATGGTATAAAGGTGCTGATCTTCTACCAATATATGTTATGGTATAAAAGTGCTGATCTTCTACCAATATATGTTGTGGTATAAAGGTGCTGATCTTCTACCAATATATGTTATGGTATAAAGGTGCTGATCTTCTACCAATATATGCTATGGTATAAAGGTGCTGATCTTCTACTAATATATGTTATGGTATAAAGGTGCTGATCTTCTACCAATATATGTTATGGTATAAAGGTGCTGATCTTCTACCAATATATGTTATGGTATAAAGGTGCTGATCTTCTACCAATATATGTTATGGTATAAAAGTGCTGATCTTCTACCAATATATGTTGTGGTATAAAGGTGCTGATCCTCTACAAATATATGTTGTGGTAGATAGGAGCTGATCTTCTACCAATATATGCAACAGTAGGTGTTCACCATCAATCAATATATGGTACAGTAGATAGTCATCGTCTGAACGTATAAACGCGAGTCAAAATAAAAATCTGAAGCTTATCGAGGATGTTTCTTTTTTACTTTAATCATCCAATGTTAGTAACACAGTGAGATTGTATTTATCATTCAAAATAAACCAACAGTTTTCAGGAAAGAAATGAATATCTTGCCATTCGGCTCCTTGTGGAGTTGGGTCATAACATTGTGAAGTCTTCAGAATTATTACATTATATCAGTGTCACGTCAACAATTTTGTGATGTCATTTGCATTATAACCTATACGTGATGGTAATAGTGTCCATGATGATATAATACATTTTGAAGATTCTTTTATAGCAATATGTACAATACAGGTATTGCTTGATCCAACATAAGCGTTAACTATGGAAACTAATTTCGAATGATGACAAAAGCAAACAATGTATCACACTTAAATTTTTATATAGTTAGAAACAATTGGTAAGTGCACATTGTGGTGATTAAATTGATTAGAAATAATTTGTCAACTTAATGATGGATGGAACACTTATTTATGCAAAGAATCAAGAGTCGCACTTACCCATGACATTGGTTGCCTTAAGTATTGTTTCATGTTACACATCTCAACGGAGAACTGCAGCCATTCTTTCATTGCATCTATGTGTAATTCCTTGCAGAGAAGTGTGTTAGCACAAACCATATGTGATAGATGTCGCATACTTTTCCAAATATTAAACACCGTCTCCCTGAAGTACCAATTATGCATATGTGACAAACTGCGGTAGGATAATTACCTATTGACTTAAAACAGAGAATACATTCCGGCAATCGGGTGATAAGTTATCTGGCAGCAAATGTGATACAGTCCTCAATCAGCACCAATGATTCAATTACCCGTGCAGAGATGAATCTCTACAACACACAGCACAGAGCTCTATTAGATAAAACAGGTCGCAATACAGAGACCAGGCAACTGTTCCATGAAACGCTCATATCTCTCCCACACACGTAATCGGTTATGACGTTCTAACGTTACTTTATCATAGCAATATAATAACAATTCCAGTATGGACGTAAATATACCCCCAGAACATTTATATAAATCTCTTTCAGCCTTAATGGTGACAGTTCTCGTTCCTTTAATAAAATCTCTGCTTTTATGGTACTTGTTATAGGCAAGTTGCTGAAATGCATAACGGCGTATTTCTATCGTTGACCCGGTATTATAGTTAAACAAGAAGACATCAAGGACGAATATAAGCTATATGATATGGTAAATGTCAGTGTTAATCTTGATAATAGTTTGCATGATAATTAACTATCCAAGCGCCTTTGTTAATGTTGAGCTTAAGTTCAAAAATATTATTTGCTTTAAAGGCACTGTAACAAGTCGATCTTACTGAAATAGTGCTCTCAAGAAAAGGAAAATAAGTGTTGGCAATAGCTAAACAATACCATCAATCAATACATTATAAAGAATAAAGTTATAAAACGAATGTACATATGTTTGGTTAAATCATGCGAGTCTATTTTCCCTTGAGCGGCCATTTTAAGGTGTTCACACTAAAATGGCCGCTCAATGGCAGTTTAAGTGATCTGACTGATGCAGCGATACCTAAACACTCAGAGTAGAATCTTAAATATGACACCATGATGAAAGTGTCATTCATCTTGCTGTCTAACTCAAAATATAGCATGAAACCTTCAAATCTACCTCTCACACTGAAGACTGACACAAAACAGTCGCTTAATTTATACGTCGCACCGTTATCTACCAATACGGATAACCGTGTTCTATGGATAATGCGTATTGGGCCGTGTAATGAGACGCGTTACCTCTAACGTTACAATATATTGTATAAACTTTAATAATAAATGACAAATGTGAGAAAAATGTTGTGCAAAAAACGTGCTAAAGTGCCTTTAATTTGTACACGGAATGGAAACAGACAGTGGACATATTTACCGTGCGTATACGTGGCACAATTACTATACACTTCTACCACAAAGTTAATAAATAAAGGCAAGTGATATTACAGACGGCCCAGTCAATTGATCTATCGATATTAATAAATTTATAGGACTGGCAGATATTCAAATATAGTCAATGGCGATCTTGAAAATAAGTTACAGTAATCAGGTAAGTTGTACGTCTCTTATGTTAAATAACTTATATATATAATCATTGAAAATAAAGAGATAACAGATAATGTACGTTTAGGTACACTACATTTTCAAATTTTATTTTCATTCCAGAGACTAACTGTGTATGCTTTATTCAATGATAGGGTCGGTATATGTAAATCTAAGTTGAGCTGGAGGCACCCAACGAGCGTATTAATGTATATGTTGCCTGTTCGCAGCGATTTGAAAACTTCATGAATGTTTCGATAATATTTATTTCTCATGTCCAATTTTGAAATCATTGTCGAGATCTACAGAGGTAAATTTTTTAGTGTGATTAAACATCGTTGAGGTTACAAAAACATAGAATCTATTTTCCCAATGCACACGCCTGTCTTCTTGAGTAATCGACAAACTTAGTGTGGGTGGTGACTGGTTGGTCCCGACTGACCAATGGGACACAACTCTGTATTAGCTTTTTGAGATCATGCGAGCCTCATTGAAACGCAAAATTGAGTAAAATCCACAACACTTTACTTGATTCAATAATAAGATATTTAAATCAGGGATTTACAAAACAATTATCAAACTTATGCATATTTCTCTACAACAAATTTTAAATCCAGTGGTTCTCTAATCATGTTAACATAAACACGTATCGTCATGTATTTATTTAGTCACCAATTTCAAATTGCAACCGATAATGTGAAAATTCTTACTCAGATTATGAAAATTGAAAGATGTAAATCCGTATATGAATTGAACTTCCTACCAGAGAATATGCATTCTCCAGACACTGACGAGGTATTCAGACTGACAGACTAATTTACCTTCAAATATTTTGGTTTTCATAAGTTTTCTTAGAATTATGTATACAATGTAATGACAAAAATTAGGACTCGAAACTGAAGTTGTCGGCAGTTATCATCAACTGTATTTACTTTTAGAAAAAACAAACAAAGGTTTCAGTTATCCCATTCACAGACTATTTTCGGAATATTTTTTATTCGCAGGGTTTGTGACATACATTGTATATTGGATATATATATATATATATTGGTGAATGATGAAGATGCAGTACAAGTGGACAGTTAAATAAACGGAAATGGATTATGTTAAGATGTATAAAGAAACTGTAAAACATTGATGAAGTATGAGTTAAATAAAGAAAAATTTGAAAATGTTGAAATCTATAACGAGATTGTATGTATTATATTGTAAACACATAACATCATACGATATATTGTTGTGTAATTGAGAATATACATATAACATTTACAAAAATGGTACTGCATCATTTCATTGTTGTGTGCTAATTAATACAATTTTTTTGGAGATTCATGGTAGCGGGTCAATGACAACTCATTAGCAAACCCACTGGTGCATACAGTGATTTTGATAAAGATAGAGATACATATTCTATTTGCGTGTCACGCATAAAACTAATCAAATTGGTACGGTTATATAATACAGTAAAGAGTAAATGCCCAACCACATTGGCATATGAGACACCTAAATCACAAGTTTCAGACAGATTTGCATAAATAATATGTAAAATATGATATTTACATAAAAGTTATCAGAAAATAAATATTTGTTAGACGTAAATTGTATCATATGTAAAATGACCTTTTTTTATATTTGTAAAAGAGTAAAAGCTAAAAGTGGTTGTAAATGGTTGTGAATAAGAATATAAGTAAGTTTATAAGCACTGTCCAGATAAATAAAACCTAGGGTATCACGTTCAGCTTCTATAAGTAACTTGTATCTCAAATCCGAGTAAAACTTACAATCAATAAGAAAATGCGTTTCATCTTCGACTGTGCGACTTGAATCTTTGCAGGACTGGCATACTCTATCGTTCAGTGGCTTAGGAGGTTTGGAGTATCTTCCTGTTTCAATTGCCAAGGGGAGGTTAAACTTTGATAAAATGCGTCTTTGATCCCCATATTTTACTGTTTGGACCTAACAACTAATTGCCGGTTCATTCTTGAACGTTCTATAAGTCCTGAGCTTATTTCCATTTGGGTTGTTGTGGTCGTTCCAAAGTTCACGTGTTCAGTCGTTGAGGTCGCA
The DNA here is from genome assembly GCA_936450465.1 of Gibbula magus. Classification (NCBI taxonomy): domain Eukaryota; kingdom Metazoa; phylum Mollusca; class Gastropoda; order Trochida; family Trochidae; genus Gibbula; species Gibbula magus. The sequence goes on along the minus strand of OW388290.1, from coordinate 17,426,181 downwards.
TTAAGTAAAAGCTTCTTTAAAATTACTTATTTCGTCTTATTTTAAAAATCTCTTCCATGTATATCTATAGCATCACTATTTTCTAGCAACTTTAATACTCTCTTTTCCCAAGCCATGATTTTGGTTGTGTTTTCCCCCACTCGTGTATTATATGGACGATTCTGTCAGTTTCCATAGTGTCGAGTCTTGATATATTGTAAGACTAGCGCTTTCAAGGGAGAAGTGGACGCCGCCATCATATACACCGTTTAGTATCTGTTGCATCGTATTATATACCATATATATCTTCTCGTTGATATAATGTGGTTATTTTTGTCATTTTCCTGAATATTCAATACATTTCTGTGTAATATAGAGCTGTTGTGTGAAAGATTAGTGCTTAATCCAATGAACTTATATCCTAAGGATACAGCAAGAAGTAATCTTCATCTTAAGCATTTACATTCATAAGGAGTTAACGCTGTATTCATTTTGGTTTTATAAACAAATTACATAGAATTAGAAACATGAATAGATGAATATATTATATATAGTAGTTTTGATTATCATTAGTTTTCTACGCGATTTTAGATATACGTCTTAAGATACATAACTGATAGCCTCAGCTTAGGCCTATATAGGCTCCACTGCAAGGATGGATGGAACTGGTTGAGTGATTTTGATGCTTAAATTCATCACACACGATATTTTTTCATTATATATCATGTATATTCATTTATCGTAAGAATCAACGTGACTGTTGACAATGAGCTTTTACACATTTAATAGAACAGCTGTTACGATTAATTATAAACTACTGAATTGGTGTCGAATAGACCTAGGATTGGATAACTGAAGTTCAAGGACTTTGAGGGAACGAAGCACCACAAATACCATGGAAGGGGATGTTTACCAACATGAAGACATGTAGACTTGTAACATGCAAAATGTAACATGTTGTAACATGTTGTAACCAGTATATCGGTCTTTTCAAGTATGCAAGTATACATACTTGAAAGACCGATATATACTGGTCGAAATGAGCTCGTCGTATTAAAGAAGATTGATCCAGTCAAACCCATCTGATGTTTACTCTTTTCTATATATATCCTTACTTCACGTGAGAATCGAAACGACTCATTTATATATATATATATATATATATATATATATATATATATATATATATATATATATATATATAGGCCTATGTCTTTAGAGTCGGTGATTAAAAGACAAACTATTTGCGGAATTGTATTTAGTAATAACAAATACTTTCTATGAATCATTTACCTAAATGGACATTAAAAGTATACCATGCAAAACCCTAAGCGTTCCGATTTAATCATAATACAAATACAGTTGAACGATCGCGAGATAACGTCTCGTTGGTTCATATTCATAGCTTGGGCCCTCCGTTTATGTATCCATGTTCTTGCACTTAGGCCACGTGCACATTCGCTTGTAAGTTTCAATAAGTATTTTAGGAGATGGAACGTTGGGTAGGTCGCGTTGCTGTGGTGACGGGAGCGTCCAGTGGAATCGGGGCAGATGTGGCCCGGGAACTGGTCAAACAGGGACTCAAAGTGGTCGGGTGTGCACGCAATGTGGACCGCATCCAGGTGAGTCGGTAGGACACGGTGACCTTTGACATTTGCATATATCATAGACTGGGTCAAACTCGAAAAATACGAATTGATGTGTTAATCTCACTTTTTCACTGGAAAGATTTGGTTTTTTAAACTTGATGTTTTCGGTCTGTAATGTCTACATTTTATAAATTTAAAAACGTTTCATGAATAAAAAAGGGGAATAAGAAAAGTATTTTTCTGGATAACAACTTCTTTATTATTAAACAATGACGTTTCGGAGCATAGGCTGATCAGGAACACGCCTCATTAAGGAACACGCACACACATGCGCTCAGAAAGTGTGTTTTTCTAAAATGAAGAAATTGTTACCATGCACGTTTGTTCTCCAAAATATTTGTTTGATCAGTTAAAACTACTTAGCGTTCTCGCGGTTGAATAAATGGATGTTGATTGTTATCATCCTCCCACATACATAGGCTACATACCCCGGGTTAGCTGGGTCTTGGCTGTGCAAGATTCACAGTCATCCGCATTGTGAACTACATTTATATCTGACACTCAAATGAGTTTAATCTATCTCTGCTGGTTAGCCTAGTGTGAATTAGTATGCGTTTGTCAATGCAAATACATGCTTATTCATGGTGTGTAACATTAAACAACGAAACAGGGCTATAGCTGTTCATGTATGTATTGACTGTTCTTTATGTTGATAAATGTGGATAGCAAAGTATTTCATCCTTACATTATCCATACATTCACTAATGACATTCATCTCGAGTTGCTTTGTGTAATGATATCATCATGCAAACATCATGCATACATCATGTTAGAGAAACATTCTTTGCAATAATATAAATATTTATATAATTGAACAAATTGTTGATGTTTGTCAAATACCCGATTTATTTCATCTTCGCCCAACTCGACACCAGATATTTCACTAGATTTAATCTCGAGTTTATAAGGATATGATTATAGATATCTTTTATATGGATTGGCATTGTTCTGGAGCATACATGATAAAAAAATATCGCATGAAAACATTTATTCACATTTATTTGTTTAAGAACAGGAATATATTTTCTGGATAACGCTTTCTAAATGTGAAAATACACGATGTTTCAGAGTATATACTCACTCTTTATCAGGTGGAATGCGAGAAATAACAAAATAGGAATCCGTTGCATTAATATAACAAAGAAAAATATGGTGAGGAAAGTCAAATAAAAATAAATGTGTTTCTTTGCTTCATGGCGCTGACTCATGTATTCCTCATTTCTATTCTTTATGATGGCTAACAGAAATTGGCTGACGAATTGAAGGGAGAACGTGGCACACTGAAGGCCGTTAGATGTGACGTCACAAAGGAAGAGGACATATTGGCAATGTTCCAGATGATCAAATCTGACCCTGACCTTGGCGGTGTTGACGTCTGCATCAATAACGCGGGTTTGTCGCACGACGATTCCCTGCTGGAAGGGAAAACGGAACAATGGCGGGAGGTGTTGGATGTGAGTGTTACATTTCAAAGTTTATAAGAACGTGTTCAGCTCGGTGTGTTATCGTGTCAAGTGATTTGTCAGAGATTCCCAGAAAGGTTGAACAATGAGATATATAGTGATGCACTTACGTTTTTAGAGTCTTGTGAATAATCGAAGACAAGTGGCATACTTAAAAACATGAGAGTCCCTCATCTTCTTAAATTCAAAGTCTATTCCATTTCAAGTTTGTATTTTATTAAGCATAAGTGACTACAGACTCTATGATCCCAGGTGAACGTCTTGGCTCTGTGTATCTGCACCAGAGAAGCCTTCACGTCCATGAAAGAGCGAGGTGTGAACGATGGACACATTTTTCTTATTAACAGGTGAGAGCATTATTCAAAACATTTAAATGTGTCATTAAAATACTTGCCTTTATATATTATAAGTATATTTCAAATATTAGTTCTTGGAAAATGTAAGTCAATTTAGGTGTATATTTCCTATACGTTTTCGAAGTATCATTTAATTTTTAATGAGTTAAATAAACATATAACGTACATAAATCGAGTATAATCTGTTTTGCACTATGGGTGATGATGTAAGCTACGCAGTTATACTGTTATACTGCTGATGCATAGATTGGTTTCTAAACCACCAGTTTATCGGGTCACCGTGTGAAACCATCGAAGAGCAATCATTTCTACGCTGCGACTAAACACGCTGTGACCGCCATACTGCACGGATTGAGACACGAGTTGAGGGAGGCCAAGATGTCCACCAAAGTCACCGTGAGTACTCACATCAGGCCATGTCGAAAGTAAACATTAAATGTAGCATAGTTTTATATACAGCAACCTATATTTTCAGACGCTGCAACACTTCGCTTTACTTGAAAGAGATATTGAAGTTTCAAATTCAATAAAAGGGGAAATAACTCACAAATGAAGTCGAAACATTTTAGTTCATCAGGCCCGAAAGGCCAGGTGGGCTTATGGCATGGGCCGTTTTATAGATACAAACCAATGTTTCCTTCATTCAAACATATTACTCATTTGTGTTTTGAAATCAAAGGTGTGCATGTTTGTGCCTTTAAAAACTATGTGTGAACCATCCTTTAACATCATGTTAACTGCATTTGATTTAAGGAACTTCCTATCTTGCAGCTGGTGCTATTTGAATTAGCAATATATGCCTGTCAAGGCGTGTTTGTCTAACTAATAGTCACAAATGTTCTCACCTTTGGTTTATATGATAAACTACCTTAGACTTTAAAGCATGCAATAGTCTTTATCTACAGAGCCAATGGCTCTATTTGTTTAGATCTTCGATCTTAGATACTCTATCATGCAGTTCCTTAAGTGCTACAGAGCCAATGGCTCTATTTTTTAAGTCGGACCCGACACAAAACCATTTGTGGCTGCCATCCCTGAAAGTTCCTAGATAGTAACAAAAGGTACTGCATATTCATGAAGTTCGCCTTGAAGACCTTCTAAGTGTGTATGCGTGACGGAACAGTCCATATGCGGTTTTAATAACTGATTGTTCTTTTGACAGAATAACAATGATAATCACCCTTCTCACTCTGTGTTTTAGTAGTATTACACAAATCATGGACCCTCAGTGACAATGTATTGTATGCTATATAGTATTGTCTTCTTGTGTGCAAGGTGGTTAGTTTTGAAGCACACATGTTATTATGTAGTTGCCAAGGATCCATACCATGAAACATTGTAGTTCATAAATGGATATTCAGAAACTTTTCGAGATGTTCTATACTTCATCACCTTTGTAATTAACATGGTATACAAAACGCTTTAAGCACAATAAATGATAGGAAATCGTTTTAAACAAATCAAATTTAAGGACGCTGCGTTTATAGTTACCACGAGTTAATAACAAACGTGTTGAAGCGCAACAGATGCCTTGACATCGATGCCCTTAATTACAAGTACCTACCAAAGGTGGACAGCAACCAAACGTGTAGAACTAAGTGCCATCTGTACTGTTCGAGTGACATAATTGACATTTGCCATTTTTAGAAATGAACTATTTCCTCAATCATATTATCGTCTTTCACGTGATCAGTGTCCACGTTCACAGTCAAATATCCCGTCTTGTTCATATTTGAAGTACGATGTTCACATGTAAATTATTTCTTTTTTCAGTCGATCAGTCCTGGGTTTGTCAGGACGGATTTTGTCTACAGGATGTTAAAAGATGATCAAGCAGCAAAGGAACTTTATGATTCTTTTGATGTAAGAAGTTTTATGCTTTGATTTTTAGCTCACCATGCCTCAACAGATATGGTCTTACAGATATGACATGGACCTGTCGACTGTCGGTCGTCCTTTGCCTTTGTCTGTCTGCTCTTCGTCTGTAGACTTTTAATAATCCCCTGCACAAAACAAAGTTATATATATATATAAAAACGTAAGGCAAATCCTAATGAAACTTGATCTGGGGATTTGGGGGTTTTATACTTCTTTGGAATTTGATCTTTAGCAGTATCCATGGAAGCATAACTTAAAATTTCGTTTCCTCGCCTTAACTCCTTCAATTATGTGTTTTATCCGCTTTTCAAGTTTTAAATTAAAACAAAATAGTTGGCAACTCTAGATACACTATCTATCTATATGGAAAACTATATAGCATTTATCCATGTAAGTAAATAATGACGGGTTGAGAGTCAAGATTGTGTTTCAGTAAATTTAACATGTACATCCCCGAAAAGCTAATATCTAACGGTGACGTGTTAGTTCATCAGAGCTCAAACACCCGACGGGATGTTGGCATATCGTGTCATAACGTTCGTCCATCAGTGTCTGTAAACATTTCAATTTTTCGACTTCTTTTGACTTCTTTTCAAGAACTGACCGTAAAGAGCTGATCATGAAGTCATGTGTACAGGCTCCTTTAAAGTATAAACAGCTACAGAACCAATGGCCCTATTCTGTATTATCCTCTATATGTATATAAATGACCTGCGACCGTCTTTTCGTTCCGGACTAGAACTCAAATATTGTTTATCGTATTGTCATGAAACTTTGTAAATCGATAAACCAGCAGTACCGATTTTGAGGCCATTCTTGGAATTTTATTTTGGGTCATTTTCATGGAAACGCAACTTACAATTTCGTTTCCATACCAGACCTCATAAACTGTAAGTTCTATCTCAATGAAACATGGTATGTGAAACATCAGGTTATAATGTGCCTTTTTGGTTTACAACTTCTTTTTAGTTTTATTTTCGACAATTGCAATTACGAACACAAATACCAATGTTCTGGACCAAAACTATAAAAACCGTAAGGTAAAGCTGAATACAACTAGGGATGAAGAACAAACTAAATACTTAGCAGTGTGAATTTATTTCCAATTATTTAAAAAAGCTTACAAATAATAAAGGTTATAAAAAAAGCTTCATTATCATCGTTCAGTATATTTCACACTATTCCAAATTGGCGAGGGATATAGCCGGCTGTCTGCTGGTTTCTTTTCGAAAATATTCCGGGAAATTAAATTAAGATACCCTATGTTAATGTTATTGTGTCATTTGACAGTGTCTCCAAACATCTGACATCACTGACGCCGTAATCTATGCTCTTAGTTCAGCGCCTCGCACACAGGTAGGCAACCGTAGACCAGAGTTACCATTATTTTAAATATGTGGTGAGTCTTCTGACTTCGATCTTGTAGTTTTCATCTACAAAGAAACAAAATGCATGTATCATTTCAACGGGTTCTTTTCCATATGTATTATTTGGCATTTATTGAATATGTAAAACAGTTAGTTTTGTCTGCAAGGAGAAAATCTTAATCACTTGTATGAATTAATCATGGTTTTCAAGTCTTGTTCATGGATTATTCTATTGTTTATTCTACTGTTTATTCTACTGTTTATTCTATTGTTTATTCTATTGTTTCTCTCCCAAGTCCAACTCTTGTATATGGTATGTAGTATATTGTACTTGATGCTTGTTACCTATGTTACCCAGATCGACGACATCCTACTGAGACCTATAGACCAGGCGGACTGATGAAGGCGTGATGAAGAGTGTTTGCTTCTCTCTACATTCAGTGTGTGACTTTATGTTTGTTGTTAGTGTGTCATTTGAGGTATGCAGATGTTATGGTTTTGTTGGGAATTTGGAACTCAAATTATTCATTGTATACTGAATAATGAAATTTGAAGATTTACTATATTATAACTCCTATTCTCACTTTAGCAAAAATATAATCCTTACTTTCAGTTTCTGCATTGTCTCATCGTTGATCTTAGTAATCAGAGATATATCGTGCGTTTATAAGTATTAATCCTCGTGTTTATGATCATATTGTCTAATAATAGAAATGAATACTCTATGATTCTACCATGTATTAATTCGATTTCATCTCGTGCAGTGAGATAGTGAAAGTTTTCCTTGTGACTGCATCACTCGTGAAAATATTACTGTTTCACTCCTTTCGATAGCATATCCCTTTCATGTGTCTCTCGTTAAGATAGTTTATAGGGATTGCTGTTTAGTAGTTAGTGTAAATGCGATCATTGTTTTTATTCAATAAAATTTTAAATTCACGGCATTCTTGAGTTTTTCCTCACAATATTCTCATATCTTTTGATCAATTGTGAATGCCTTTTAACGCCTGGAAAATTTTTATAGTTCACCATAAACGTTTATTTAAAAAAATAAGTTTTCCTTATATAGACGAAGTAAGGTGGTTTGGGGTTTAACACCACTTCCAAGAGTATTTCACTTATGTCACGGCTGTTATGCTAGTATTATTGTAGGGGGAATGTCCCCAACACAAAAGTGGCTATAATAACTCATGAGGTAACATTATCCCTGCGGGATAAAACGTGTACTTTCTACCTCTTTATTTTGAAACGTATACGGTATATCAAAGATGACTAAGGAAGAGGAAAGGAAAATTAATCAATCTATCATTGTTATTAGTTCCAAATGAAAGAAATAATTGATAATGAGGAAACCAAGTTCATCTTCGGACACCGCTGCCTGTGATTCATCACTTTACTTAGTATGTGTAGGTTGATTAGTTGTTGTCTAGATGAAACACAATCGACTGAATCGGCCAATCGCACTATAAGTTAAGCTCAAACTAGACAATGTGGATAAAGATCCTAGACTAGAAAACATGACACAAGTGGTGTCTACAGACCTCAGCGAGCTGTCACATACACACAACACTGAGCATGTATTCATTATATGTGAGCTTCAACGTTATAGCAAGTCACGTATGATGAGTATCAATTACTAGTGTTTCCCCTTTTCTGCGGAAGCATTTGTCAAAACACACGACAATAATGCACATTTCATAATACAATTACATTCGATACATAAATGCTCACGTAAATAGTGACAATAACATAATAATGTTAAGAAGCACTGCTATAACAGAGACCTATACATACTGTAAATGAAAGGTCGATGTGAAAATGGAAATATTACACAGTGATACAGATATGATAATACAATATGATACAATACTATAATACGAACTAATATAATATGCTCCAATATTAAATAGGTAAAATAAAAAATATCTGTAAATGGTCCAATAACTGCACATTATGGTCAGCCATCAACGGCTGCTACTTGCTCCAATAAGAGCGTTCCTCTGTAATAACCAATCGACGAGTCATTTCTCTTCAAGCAGAGCAAGGAAACATAGAGTCACTTGGCGTAGCCAACTCGTCTTGAAACTTTGATAACACAAGTTATCTCATAAACTTTAAGCCTCATCCTTTGATGTGAGCTGTTCAGTTTTGTCATTTTGTAAATACAGCAAACAAAATCACTCAAATGCACTTCTTGTCCATCTGGATAAGCCACAGATGATTTATTTTTAGTAACAAGTATAATATGGTATTAATATTGAGTAGAAAATACGATGCGCCACATGACTATCATAGTTGGACATCACTCATATCTCATTTAATACATTGTCGGATCAAATGTAGATTTATTTTGTGTGTTTGGCATAATTTTGTCAAGTTATATGATATGAATACTCATTGTGTCCATAAAAGCTAGCAGAGTTGTAAGTCCTTCAATCTTTCATATTGTAAATAAGTTATAGATTAAATATACTTGTAATACCATAGGTCAATTATTTGATATTAAATGTAGTAATGTCTAAAAATGATTTGACCATCGTGACCTTCATGTCGTTGCATTATTCTTCGAAATTTATTAAATCAACACAAAATATTCAACATTTTAAGCTTAATATTTCTTTAAGTTTACAGTTCTACACGCAGTAAGGTGTGGGTGTAATGCTACATTTACAATGAATTTCAGCTTAATATCACCCATGGTTCGCTAGTTCCAGCCAGTACTCGCAGGTTTGACCGCAATGCATAGCCACAATGGTGTTGCGGGATTTTCCTCTGCAATAATACTAGCAGTCCTGATGTAAGTGAACTATTCTTCAAAGCGTCGTTAAACCTCATAATATGGTATACACCTCACCTCATTATTCGTAGGTTTGATATACACCCAGGAGGTAAAGGAACGATTCCAACAAAATGCATGATATGTTAATCCACGAGAGATAGATGCGACTAAAACATAGTTACATGATACCTCTTAAAGTCAACAGAATTTGTAATGTTATTGTTAAATCGTTTTAAAGCCTGAGAAGATATATTATGCCGAAATCTTGTACTATCATAATTTCCATATTTCATAAAATTGTATCTTAAATACCAAACAGTATATATGTCAAAAACACCTTTGACTTTCTCTGACAGAAATATTTTGTGTTTGACTGACGGTGTTGACAATTTGGTATCGTTTCTTTTACTGCTCAGTGTAAATACGGTTCATCGGAGACCGGAACTACCTGCAAATAGAAGATGATACTATTGGTAACAAGAGTCATCAAAAGATGACATATCCCACCGGTCCCACATAATTTGTAAAACACATCTTTGTTAATTGTATATCTACTACTTCATTTAGTAGGTAATACACATGCTGAGTTTTAGGTATGATGAACGAAGTCCAAATTCAACACGTTTCTGTGGAAACAAAAACAAAAATAATGTCAATAGATATCTGAAAATAGCAAAAGGCCCTACTCCAGTTGGTGGGTAATACACATGGAAAGTTTCAGAAAGATATCATGAACGGTTTTCGAGTTCCGGGAACGAAATGATTACGGACGGACGGACGGACGGACGGACGGACGGACAGACAGACAGACGGACGGACAGGGCGTTTACCGGTGGGAAATGTCATACTGTCTCCATATATTGATATATTCCAGTTAATACGCCGGGTTGTATTGCATCACTGGAGTCGAGTATAGTCAACACTTACATCATTGAATCTGTTTGTGGAAATAATACCCCAGTTAGTGTCTCCACTTTGTAGTCTACGTATCCACTTTTCTTTTGTGATGCTGTATTATTTATAACATTTGCTGATTGTATTCCTCCACACTTTGATTTCAAACTAAAACATCAAGCTTACCCCTTCTAATGAAATGAAAATATTTAATTAGCTTACAAAATGATATCATGGATCTGAAACTGAAGAAAAATAATGATTTCACTTAGGAAGTAAGAAGAGTTTTAGAATAGGTTTTGGTCTTTCCAAATATTCATTTGGTTTTTCAATATAGGGAAAACTGTCATCATAGTTTTCGATAATAATCATATTAATCTTCAAAGGAGCGCTGAAACTTGAAACATAGAAGTTTGACGACTGTTTGGAGTACACATGAAATACACATGCAGTTCGTTTGAGTCAAACCCTGTTGCAACAGAAATACAGTGCGTTATTCTAAAATTAAGTTTAAGATGGGAAAAGTTACACAGATTTTGTTTCTAAGTGCTCAACAAATCTGTGTCTATATTACAAAGGGCAAAACCAAACAGGAATACGTAATATAAAGTACACTCATGTCTTTCGATGTTTATGCTTAAATGCTTCAACAGGCCACAAAGCGAAACTTTCAAGGAAGGCCACACAGGATACCACGGCGAACAATGTGCGAGGACATACAAGATCTAGCTACTTGTGATAAAGTTTCATGCTATCACTCGGTCGTTATCTAACACAATACATGTACACTTCAAATTATCCTTAAACTTTTTCCAAAGTTTATTGCTGATAATGATATATCACAACATGATACGGTTGTTGTCGCAAACTAACTTCCATTTAAACTTTTAACCATTTATACGTGTTGAGCTTAAACTAAATTACATTAATATGCGGTAATACGTGTTTTGAATATAATTACTTGTATCGATATATCCTTTGAGACTGACATCTGTTCATCATTTCTGTGTCCGCACTACATCTGTCTTCACGGGAAGAGATGGAGCGTTGGGTAGGTCGCGTTGCTGTGGTGACGGGAGCGTCCAGTGGAATCGGGGCAGATGTGGCCGGGGAACTTGTCAAACAGGGACTCAAAGTGGTCGGGTGTGCACGCAATGTGGACCGCATCCAGGTGAGTCCCTACGTTTATGCTTGGTCACGTCCTAAAACACGCTTTAAAAAAACTTGTTAGTACTTCCATTGCATATGTCGTCTTCAGACAAGTTATATTTGGACTTATAGTGGCCGGTCAAGAAGAAGAGACGGTTTTTGAAAACTGTACATGTAAATTTAATTGGACGCCCGGGGTTACCCCCTCTTTGTCAATATGTTGCCCCAGTTTCAAAGTTCCAACTAATGTTATTTATGAGGGAAGACAAAAGCTTTGAGAATTGGATAGATGGGCATGACAAGTGCCAGGGTATTACTATGTTCGTATACCCACCATTCAATCAAATTCAATTGTGTTGTAAGCAATTCAGCAAAGATTGTACTTTAGGCCTCTGGTAAATATACAATGTTAAATATACAATGCAATATACAGTTTTACAGAATTTTGTAAGAACATAAGAGAAATACGTTACTATGAAATTTACATATTATATTCATTTGGTGGTATCAAAATACAAATGTTTCTTGAAACCAATCCATTAGTCACTTGCTTCCATTTATAAGTTGCGTCTCCTTTCCATGCCATGTTTTATAAACAGAGATAGTTTTAGTATACTATCAGGTTTGTCAGGCAAATGAACCATACTCTTCAAATTACGAAACAGACCGAACCAGATCAACACTAAGTCTTGTTTGAACTTTCGGTTAGAGTTGTAATTATGAATAATGTTGCCATATTTTATTCGAAGTTATAATTCGAATCATCAACTCGGATGATTATCGTATAAGCTGCTAGGTCAAAACGATTTTCATCATTTTGGAGGCAAAGTTTCTGTCTCAATTAATTGGAATCACGTTTTGATCAAGGATACCTGTGGTTGATTTGTGTTTCATTTTCTCTTATTATTTCTTGTTATCAAACATTCACAGAAAATGGCAGATGAGTTGAAGGGAGAACGAGGCACGCTGAAGGCCGTCAGGTGTGACGTCAGACTGGAGAATGACATCTTGGCAATGTTCGAGATGATCAAATCTGACCCTGACCTTGGCGGGGTTGACGTCTGCGTCAATAACGCGGGAATAGCACATGACGATTCCTTACTGGAGGGAAAAACTGAACAATGGCGAGAGGTATTTGATGTGAGTATTGATGTCACGTAATAATATTTTTCCAGTTATAAGTCATGACTACATACATGTCCATACACGCGTGTGTGTCAATAACGGGGAAATAGCATATGGCGATTCCTTTCTTGACACACATATACATACAGATACTTATAAATCACCACGTTTCTGAGGAAGGCCACTAAAATGCGCTGGTAATTGAGTCTTCATCTGCTGTATACAGAATTTACAGAAACAGATTTTTTTCGATTGAGAATTTAAATGGTCGTAGTTGCATGGACAGATGGTTCAACAAATACGGTCAAACTTCAGCAAAAACACCGGTAGTAAATGATTGAGATCTAGTGGTCGGCGCCATTATCGTAGAGATGAGTGCCAGCTAGGTAGTTGGGAACACATTCGTTGATACATTGATGACTAACTTACTATATATAATCCATCTTGTACATGACTGGAAGTCAATGAAGTCCCTGACATACACCTGGAGGTGATTTATTAAAAAACTTCTTTATTTTTGTTATTTTGTGACTTTTAATAGCAACATGTTTAATTGCTCATGAAGATTGTCATAGACTCAAACTTTTAGCAATTAATGGGTTTTGTTGTTGACCTTCATATCGCTTCAATTTCCCTGATGAATATTTGGTGGTAAGTGATAAGGAGAAATGTGTGTTATTGTTTGCCGCGCTTTGACCTTGTTCATAGTTTTGTTGAAAATTTTCGTTGATATTAGGTAAATGGTTATTAAATAGTGTCCCCTCATCATTAATCTACTAAATATACAAATGAAGATCGGCACTTCTATATTCTGCAATTACCCTCGTGTAATTACAGTCGACTGTAATAGCGTAACATTATGTTGATCTAAATAAATTATACATTTTATAGATCGCCTGATAATAGTCCATCAATGATATTCGACCATGGTTAAGTACAAATTGCATATGTATGTTAATTGCGTATTAATAAAGTGAATAAAAGAAATACAATATTAACTTCACTATGGTAACTTAGTTCATGCAATAGCTTTGTATATCTGTCAAGTTTGCACGACAGGTAAGAAATGTACCCGAAAATATATCATGTATTCCGGCAAGTACTGCTTCAATATTCAAATATAGGTCGTATCGACTGCCCAGTTGATCCAGGTACAAGTTTGCTCATATTTTTTTTAAATATTCATTACTTAATCACATTATGTATTTGCAATGCAATGATATTTGATAATCATTTTCAATACTATGAATATATTTCCATGATTATAAAATATATTGTACCGTGAATGTATATATTAAGTATGTACGAAATGATCTCTTATATCGGTGCATTTGAAAAGGGTCAAACTTTAGTAATACTCTTTTACCAGTTTTTCTAGTACTTTTACATTTGAAGAGTTTATCCTTACATCAGCCAAAACCTATCGTAACATTTAGAGCACTGGCGTTATTCCCTTTACAAATACATTTTATTTCATTTTATGAATGTTATATATGCTTCTATATAACAGTTTTATGTTCCTACACCATCATGCATCATGCATCGCTTGGCGTTTGATCGTCTATGTTTTAGCGAATAATGTGTTGTATACTTAGTTTCAATTGAGATAATATATCTGTCTGTCTCAATAAATGAAGAGTAGTGTTCTAAACGAACATCTGTAGTATGGGCTGGATGGGCAAATGTATGAATTAACTTTGGCTATGACATTCTCAGCACAAAATGAACAAAATAAATGAATAAACCCAAAACAATCGCATGATTACAACATTTTAGCAATAAGGTTCAATACTTGATTTTGTTACCAAACGTTATAAGCATTACCATGACGTATACATATTTACAATCACGGTGTATGGATCCTAGTAAATACTTATAACCATGAGTTACATATCTGTCCCTTGTAGAAGATCAAACTCCTCACAGTGCTGCTACGTCTCTCCTGCGTCCTGCCTTTATCAATACATTGTAGTTTACCTAAAAATATGATAATTATGATACTACATGATAGCCATGGTAAAACTAACTCAGTAGAGATTCGTAGAATCCCATTCTCAATTTGTCTCATCAGTAAAACAAAGACTTAAGTTATATTCCTTCGAAATTGGTCAGATAGTCTATCATCTATCAAATATATTTTTACTAAGAATGATAAAGATTCAATCTTTTCGAAACATTATCTTCATAGTTAGACCATAAAGAAGTAAATATTCTTCACTGGCAAGATAACGCTGCTCTTCGCGTGATTTATATATCGAAACTTGAGATATGAAGAAATTAAAAAAAAAATAGAATATATGTCAAACGTGTAATTAAACTAATGTCGAAGACGATAACCATTTGGTATGTCTTTCCAGCATATCTATTGTTAAAGGATGGATGAAATGACATATGGTCCAAATCGGATTCATCAAAATGGGATGTCAATTTGACAATTGGTCGATTTTAAATTTCTGAAATCGGTCCATAAATTACTTATATACGGCTTTTTAAAAAACCGCCTGATTTAGCCCCGGCGACCAGAATGAAAGTCTGCGGGGGTGTGACCCGCGAAGGGATGACTTCTGTGACGTATGTGGAGGAATTTGATTTTCAGCGATAGTCACAATTCAACGTAATTTCGCAACATTTTGATTGTTAATTTCACAAAGATTCCTTCAATAAACCAACTTAAATTTCCCATATATCGAATGTTTAGATATCCAACTAGGTAATTCCGCAGATGACAATTACACAATTATTACATAAACATGTCTTTTTGGCGATGTAATACACCTCATAAATTCATTTAGCGGCAGTGATAATTATCATTAATTAATAATTTTTTTAACGAGACACCGGCGGAGAAGCTATCTAGCCGCTCCGCCTATCGCTTATCACAGTCACGCCACAGTGAGCATTCGCCGAACAAATTGCGATAGTGTTAAAATGGGTGAATTAAAATCGTCTTTATTATCAATTGCAAGTGTATATTGTCTCGATTTTATGCTCAATTGATTCCGATATACAATATACGTAGAGGTAGTCATCTGTCATTCTTGAGAAAAATGCATTTCATCTATCCTGAAAGTATATATGCGGGACTTCTACAAATTCAAGAGTTTGGTTTCGGGATAACGCACGGTGGAAGAAGTCAACTCTTACGTTTAGCAGGCACACTTACTGGTGTTCGTTACAGTGATGAAGTTTTGTTGCCCATCGTTGTGGCATACCAAAAACGTGGTGGACGTAACTTTTGGTTCCAGCAATATAACTCCCAGCCCCACATCGCTCGAGTTTCTTGCCAGCATATGCAGAATAAAGTTGTGAGGAGTCTGCCTTGGCCATCCAATAGTCCCAACATTAATCCGGGTCGCATAGTCCGGGAACGCCAAAACCTCAGAACCTCGCCCTACTGTACAGTTCTCTTGTAGAGGAGCGGCGTACTATTCCTAGAGCTGTGGTCAGGAAACTCATACAATGTCTACGCTGCGGTAATCAACAGACATGGGGGACACATAGCATACTGACTTTAGACAATTTCCAGCTCTAGGTTTCTGTTACACAGCGTTCAAACCTCATACAGGATCATTAAAACCCTGACTTAATCAAATGTTCCCCATATTAACATATTAAGAGATATGATTATGAACACCCTGAAACTTGTGAGTTAATATCATTGATGAAAACGTCTAGTAATTAACGTACAATTTATTATTTTTCCATTTATATTCATAAATCTCTTATGCTCAGACAGAAATTCTTTTACCTAGAAATGTATGAACTATACAAAGTACTGCAGGCTTGTGTCCTTTCAGTTTTAAATAAACATTAACAGAGAAGGTATTTTTTACCGGTTTGTATAAACCTGTTCAAACCTTCTTATCTTTGTAATCTCAGTCTACAACTATGTCAGAACTAATGTAGCAATAACTGTACTCTGTAAATTGTTTCTTTTTACGGGAGGTCTTCTTTAGTTTGTGCATGAATCACACATTAGTGACTCTATGACTATAATCACAGGTGAACGTCTTGGCTCTGTGTATCTGCACCAGAGAAGCCTTTAAGTCCATGAAAGAGCGAGGTGTGAACGATGGACACATTTTTCTTCTAAACAGGTGAGAGCATTAATCAAACATAAGGTAAAACGTATAAAATTATGTCTATTTTCAGTGTACCATTGGTGTTTATGTAGTTAATACATAAATGAAGAAGACAAGGGATTTATGGCTCTCAAACAGTTATACATAAATGCCTTACATGTTTTGGGAATAACTTCAAATTTGGTTTCATCGTTAAATAATATTTAGAGAAATGTGCATCTTGCATCCTAAATTGTGTAAGATACATAGAAATTCACATTTACTAATTAGAAATCAGAATCAGATGAACAAGTTCTATGGACCTACAATGTAACATTCTCTTCTCACAGAGGTTACTCCCTCGGAAATCTGGAGGGAGTAACCTTTGTGGGAAGGGAATGACGAAAATTTAATTGTCGAACTTGTGCGATATAGACGTTTGCTTTCATTCAGAGTAGTGGTAACGATAAAGAAGTTTAAAATTATAACGTGTATTCATTCAGGATAATAGAGAAATCTCACAGATGCTCTCTTTTATCTTGTAAGCTTATAATTTTCCACTGAAGTCCTTTCAACGACTGGTACATTTAATATCAAGTGGGTTGTGTATTTAATCCGCGGAGCAACACATATCTGAACAAACAATGAGTTGTGTGCACATGTAGATAGACCTATATGTTTATTTACATCACCACCAGTTTATCGGGCCACCGTGTAAAACCTGAGGGGAACATCCACTTCTACGCTGCGACTAAACACGCTGTGACCGCCATACTGCATGGACTGAGACACGAGTTCAGGGAGGCCGGGGTGTCCACCAAAGTCACTGTGAGTTGTATGGCGGATTATGAGTGCATTTGTGTTTGACATAACTAAGTATACAATGTGTTCGGTGACTCTGTGCACTTCCTCCATAGTGTTCAGTATGATGGCCCAAAAGAGACACCATAGAGTTATCATCAAATCTACAAGTGTTATAAAATGCTAAGCGTGGTAAAAACTTGATGTCACTTGATTCTTGTCCTACATTTATCCTTTATTATTAAATCAAATCACGTGCCTCTAAAAACTGACATTAGAATCTTCTGGTAAATAGAGCGTAGCAAAGTATTTAATATTAGCCAACTAGTTAATTATGAATGACGTAGATCATGAATTCGCGTCTTGTTTTTCCATTTTTACGCATTAATATGATCTTGGGTAAGAAAAATAATAACCAACTCGGTGCTTGGAAATACGAATTTTCTGTCCCTCGTGAATCATTATGTCAAACTCCTCGCTAAGCTCGCATATTATCACAATAATTTACTCCAGACAGATACTCCATAATTCCTCGCAACTAATGATGATTCTTATACATGTATTTCTAGATACAGGTAGACAAGTTGTATCATAATGGCTCCGATAACATAAACGGCCTAAGGCAAATTATTGCTGAATTAAAATTTTGGTACTTTGCTTTATTTATTCTACCACATATTCAACATTTAACTAACAACGAGAAACAAATTCAACATATGTTTGTTTATATCAAACTCACAATTAACAAATTGCTGACAATAAGATTCGTAAATACGTGTTTAACTTGAATCAAATACAATTGGTTTCCTCCTGTGCGTGAATTTCTATTCCAGTCTATCAGTCCTGGTTTTGTTAAGACTGAAATGGAGTACAGGATGCTGAATGATGAAGAGGCAGCTAAGAAAATCTACGACTCCTATCAAGTAAGACGTTTGCCACTAAGGTGGCAAGATCCACCTCATGAAATTATCACCTCAAAATTAAAGAGAATAGAATAGAGGTCGTAGTATGGTAGGAAATTATATAGCATCAGAAACATGATGCAGTTTATACTTTTAATGTGTTTTTTTTCAGTATGGTGCATGAAACGAAAAAATATGTTCAAAACTCATACGATATAAAACATGCTGACACAATTCAAAGTACAGAGTGTTAAAGTCACCAAAATATGATCAACCCTGCGTCTTCTCTAGGTTAAAAAATGTAAAATCTTGACAAGGTCAAGGTCACAAAACTATGTGGAAATCTTGCCCTGATTGTGGTGCATCTATTTGCAACTTATATCAAGAACTGAGTGAATATTTCTTGAGTTGTTCCAATTTTTATGACGTACGAGTGAATACTATACACCCCCCCCCCCCCCCCCCCCCTAAAAACGACAACGCTGACATTGAATTTGAAACATTTCTTTTAATTAAATATGCTTTAACCATTAATCATTAGCAATCTCAATAAAATCATATCTTTGATTCGTTTCTAAAGCTAGACCTATTTGGGTTGTCACTCATCCAAGATCTGACGGAATCCCGTAGAACTCAGTGTTGGCTGGAAGTTGCTATTTCTCGTTGAAAATGCATGACGCTTTCACATGTCTGCGGGATCATGAATGATCTCAGATCTTATAATTAGATGAGTGACAACCCAAATTTTTAAAGCTTAACCTTGGGAACGAATCAAAGATACGATTCTTATGAGATTGGAATTATGAGTGTTGTTCTGTCGATTGCCAGTGTCTACAAACATCTGACATCTCTGACGCTCTTATCTACGCACTAAGCTCAGCACCACGAACACAGGTCAGTGTTTTATAAACTTTGGTATTGAACATTTACGGAATAAATTACCATTCTCTGTAGTCATATATTATTCATATTAATTTTAATTTTATGTAAATGCCATCAAAGATAGATAAACTGTAAGATTACAGTATGAGCAGGTAAAATTAGTGTACACATGCAGTGTATTTGATGTGTTTCTCTCTCACTTTTAAATCTAGCATCATATTCGTGTCTCTTTGATTGCCGTTAAAAGGACAATAGTAAGTTACGCATTGATATAATACATTTCTAAGGCAAATTGTAGCAGCCCGTCTCTCCTTCCATTATTCTTTTGTATGTTCGTTTGACCAAAGCTCCAGTATAATTCACAACATTTTATTCAGTGTTTCCGTGAACTGCACGATCTTGCTCTGTATGTTATAACGTTATTAGGCTACTTCTGGCCCCTTCTTCAGAAGGTACGTCGTTGTAATGAGTACGTTATTTATCCATAATATTTATAAGCACATGTTTTTTGGCAAACACTTTTGAGACGTGAACATGTTGCAGGTAGACGATATCCTGCTGAGACCAATAGACCAAGCTGACTGATCAGTGATGTCATGTCTGGACCACTTTGTTCTGGTGTACCAGACCTGTTGTCATTGTGCCATCAGAAATAGTCAGATTATAATCAGATATGTGTATATTTATGTATTTATTCATTTAACTGATATGACAAAATATTGTTGTTGTCTCCGAAAAGTTTCAAATTAACATTAATGTTCTTCTTTACATTGTATATCAATCGACTTAAGTCGTTCAGGACATTAGCTCATGAAGATTGTTATTTGCATTGCAATATTCTAAAAGGGATTTCAAGATAAAACGATATCGATGTACAAAATAAAATCACTATCACAAGTATAATATGTTTAATCATTATTAATTATTTCGTTTCTCCCATGTGTGATGGTGGAGTACCCCGTGTATTAGTTTCACTACATTACACTGCACGGTCAGCTGAATGCTGAAAGTGACCAGTATATCTGATTGACAGTACAATCATGGCGTTTTAATTTAGTACGCTATCGGCTGACACAGTACATGCAATAAAGTGAAACCACATATATCAAATTAAGCAGAAGTTAGTCATGGCCAACATAAAGTTTAATACAATTTAATTACAGACCATGAACTACATGTACTTCGTAATGCAAAATCACTTCTATCCGATCAATGTTGTTTTGATTGCAGGCGACAAAAGTAATTGATATTTACTTGATTAAAGCATATCCCTAGGCTATTATTTACTTATAAGTAAGCATTTTTCGAAGAAAAATTGTTAACAGGTCATTTGTATTAAACTTGTATACCAACAAACTTTACACAGTACATGTTTTTTTAAGACTTATTCAACCAAATGTTATATATGTTGTGAACGTTCATCAATAAATACAACACAAAACAAAAACACAATGGTAACCCTATTGCTGTGTTTTGAAATGTTTAATTTCATAATGATGCATTATTAATTTCATGCTAGCGGTGTACACAACCCAGCTTCCTGCACAGTGAAATTCAGAACACTTGCTCTATTGGACGGAGAATAATGTCATCAATCTGAAAACGAAACAAATTCAATACATATACATCGTGAATAAAGATATGATGTTATGCTTACAACTGTCCTGCTAGACTTTTGTATGAAACATATTGTGATTTATTTGAATCAAATGACGAAAATATTGTATTTATACATGTATATTAAATTATGTTGTTTCATATATAAGCAACTCCTCTATGTTCTGTAGTTAAACACTCATCAAAATAAATATATTGAAAAGGAGCCTCTATTTTCAGAAATTCCCATTTCTCATAGTCTCTTTAACAACATTTAATAAAATGGTTATATTTCATGAATGAAATTTTTGAGAGTCTGGGTGTAAGACTATAGGTTCAGTGACGGACTCAGATGGGGAAGGGGTGAGTTGCGGGGTTGTGCACCTCCTCCTCACCCCAAGAGAGATTCAAGTATGCTCTATCAATCCCTCCCATACAGGAATTCCGGATACGCTCCTGATGCTTTAAATGGATATCTCACCTTAACTAGTTGTAGTTATGGTACAGAATTTGAAGTCATCATACGTGATTACCTGAACGTGGGGTGCAGAACTGAGAGAGTAAATCAGCGAATCAACAACATCAGACGTGTCCAGACGCTGTAACAGGATATGGTGATATGTAGGAGTTTAGATGGTATGTTTAGGGAGAAAAAAGTAAAGGAATATCGAGAGAGAAATTAAGGAGAGGACTAAAGAGACGAACATTAAGAACTGATAGAATCATGTAGATATTGCACACTAGTCTACACAAGCAAAGCACTTTATAAACTGATAGAAGCGACATTGGTAACATAAGCTCTGAAACTGAATCAATCAGACATATGTGATTACATTATATCAAGTATTAAACGAACTCCAATGGTAGTCAAAATAGTTCAGTTCAATCGAGAGTTAGTGATATACTCTCCGTCAGATGATATTAATCTACACAATGAAAGTACCCTGATATGTTGCATGCGTTTTCATGGACTAATGACTGAAATTCATTTTGTCCTCGTATGTTTAATTTACTGGTTACCTTATGAGCCTTGAAATTGTCCCTTGCCTCAGGCTCCCCTTTCAGCATGGTGTGGATCATCTCCGTCTTCACGTACCCGGGACTGATAGACTGTGGGGCATTATATTAATATCCAAAATAAAATTAGATACTAAGTAGATATCAAATATCATTCATACAAGTCATGTTTTCATTGAAAATATCGTTTTCGTATCCTGAAGAAATAACCAATATTTTTGTTGTAGTTATCATATATACAAAAAGCTGTAAATAATGATAATAATATTTAAAGTTTCTATCCCAATTTTCAAAAGTACACCACATTGTGGAAGTATCATTATCTACGCCATAAAGTCAATGTATATCAATGCTTTTGATAAATAAGTGTTAATGTTGTTTATGAATGAAGAATGTGAATGATATTGATGTGCGTGAATGAAGCATGCAATTAGATTTAAAAGTTTTTATTACTGTAACTTTGGCTGACGTGTTGTCCTCCCTCAGCTCATAGCGTAGTCCATGGAGAAGTGCTGACACTGCATGTTTGGAGGCTGCGTACACATGGGCGTCCTTCCTCATGCTCACTCGGTGACCCAGGAGACTGAAGAGTAATATGATCATAGGAAGTCATATCTTATTTTTGTCGATAGTACTTACCAGATTACTGTTTAAAATGGAAAGGTCTATAGGTAAGTCCTATAGGTAGGACAATGCTTAATAAGCCATAACGTATTTCACTGTACATATTCCGAGCGCTTGACATTTTCATTAAGCTCAACCCATTCCTCTGACCTACAAAATATATATTTATTACAAATCACAAAGGCACACGAACAACGACCAATCCTAATAATGGTTTGACGTGGATTAAGTCACTTGCCAACAATGACACCACATTCCTTTTAACTCGTGTCTTAGTGTGAGACATCATACGGATATGTTCAGATTAAAAAAAAATGTTTGCAGGTCCTCCATCAGATAGAAAACAACCCTCACTCCTATTCTTAACTTAATCTCTCAAAATCACTTACCTGTTGATAAAGAAAAAGTGCCCATCATCAATACCCTTCCACTTCATGATCTTGTAGGACTCTCTACAGCACGTCATTAAAGCAAACACGTTTACCTAAACAGGACAAACAATAACATCTACTTTGCTTTACTTTATGTGAGGTTAACACCTCAGACGAGCAACCCCTTTCACAAAGCAAAGTAATCTTGAATCACTGATTTTACCTTAGTGTAACGTAAACGAATTTGGAATTAGGAAACCTTAGAAATGAATGATTTGTGAAAGAGCCCCAGCTGTTTTAAAGTATTAATAATTAGATAAAACAGTTGCTTACGTCGAAGATGTCCTGCCAGTGCTCTGTCTTGCCGTCCAGGATGGATGTGAAGTAACTCCGACCAGCGTTGTTCACACAGACATCCACCCGCCCCAGTTCGGGGTCCAGTTTGATCATCTGAAACATGTCGAGTATCTCCTGTTCCTTGGTCAAGTCCACCTTGTATGCCTTCAGAGAGCCCTTTTCAGTCTTCAGCTCATCAGCTAGCTTCTGCTCACAGATAAAGAAAATTAGTACTTAACGTAGATACTCTATTTTACAATAATCGTTCATGTTTACTGCGCATTCAGCATTTGGAACTGAACACTTGACTTAGGAATTGTTTTGGTTAAGAAATCATAAAGAAGTATACTCACGTGCAACAGAATCGTTTCAATACTTGTAAGAGAGTATAAAAGGAAATATTACTGGCGGAGAAAGTAGATTTTAATGTATTTAACAGAATCATGGTTTGTCAACAAGTACTAACAATTTCAGACATCTAGTATGATACTATTATTTGTATCTCTGTTCAAATACACTTTGGGTGCTGAAATCGATTTTTCTTTTTGCACAAGTTATGGTATTAAAGTTTAAAAACTTTAAAAAGTGGAAATTTTATTTTAGAATGATGTCGAATTTGAATTCGTTGACGCATCATTACAATAGGACGTCACAAATCTCGTCCAGTTTAGGAATTCCGAGGATTTCTTAAAACATCTTTTTCTCAGAAATATGAAAAGGTAATATTTGGATTCTTGCATCATGAGGGTGTGGATTTTGTTCCACTGTTGATTCGTCCCGAAAACACCATAGGCTAATAATAATAGACAATAGTTATTTAGTGTATGGTATAGTTTGGTATACTTTTAACTTCTAAATTTTATTATATTAAATAAGGATATTGCTTGCTCTCTAAGTTTTTGTATAACCATTTCCAGTATTTTCAAATATATATTATTTATCTAATTGTGATTTTATATTTATGACAATGGTACTAACAAAGTCATAGTGAATAAGAATAAAAAGCCTTTGTAGGTAAAATAACTTCAGTCCGGCACAGACTGTAAGCTGTTTACCAATTGGTAATTTACCAATAACAGCTTCCCATATCTGTGCGTGGATCCATGAATATCAGTATCGTTACCCACTCATTGTAAACCAAAACACAGGTTAGAAACATTGATTTTATATTATAGAAATGGAAACATGACTGCAAAAAGGACATAAAGAAAGTATTATTCACATCAGGTTTTCATCACATGTAGCATAGCAGAAGGTCGAGTTTTCGTTTACAGGTTGGGAATACATCCGAAACACCATCTATGATGAGTACAAAACATTCAAAAGGAATTCAGAGAATTAATTTTATGTCATTTGTCAGGTCTATAATCCGACAAATACATGTAAATCTGACTTTTTTACAACAAAGAGAGGTCCAACCAGTCATATATCTTGTACAACTTCAAAACGTTTTCTGTTTCTGTTTCCTATTGTGGTTGTTCTGAAGGAGTTTCAGTTATAATATTAAATAATTATGAATATATTCTTGACGTTTTGGATTTACTTATGAATCAATATAAAGCATAAGAAAGAATCTGGCAAAATCTTTTCCAGTCTGATTAAAATCGACGGTATTCCGAGGAATAAAAATTGCAAAATAGTGCATCTACCGGAATACGAACTTCGTTCAGAGGTTTCCTAACAAAACCGTCTGATAACAGCCCTTAGACTCCCTTGTGGCGAGGAATCTACTGAACCTGTTCACATCGTCGGAACAAGGTTGATTTTAATCAGACTGAGTCTTCTCAAACAACAACTGATTTTCAAAAGTTTTATGAAGCTTACCTGTATTCTGTGGACGTTTCTTGCACACCCCACCACCCTCATCCCATGTTTCACCAAGGCTCTGGTAATATCAGCTCCGATACCTGCCGAGGCTCCAGTAACCACAGCAACCCGTCCCTCCCAACGATCCATAACGACTGCAGGAATCTTCTATCTGTAATCCGTGGAATGGTATATTCAGCGTCATAAACGATTCATGAATATAATCATAATATGAAATTGGCATTATAATCAAAAATAGCAATCAAAAATGGTAATTATTTTGCTGTTAATGATTGTTGATGCAAAGCATGTACTACCATATTGATGATGGTGGACTGACTATTGACCATATGAAAGTAAAATTAATTATTTCTGATCGAAAACCGGACGATGCGTCGCAATTGACGCGCGCCAAACGTATTTTTTAAATCTTATTTATATCAGACAAAATGCCAAATTTGAGTTGATAATGTTTAATGGGTCATATGACTACAGTGCATGTAAATGGGACGTGCATCGATTTTAATTGGAAACTAGTAATTATGATATATTTGGCTATTGGGGATGAATATTCAAACTTAACAGCCCATATTATGTGCTGAAACGTATTAAAGCCAAATAAAATTGTATGAAACACAATGGATGCACCATTAATAGATTGACTTAACATTGTATGAATGTATTTAAATACGATCTAAATGACATGTTTGCAACATCTGGACGACAAATATAATTAATAAAGAAAATAACAGTGTATGCATGTAGAGATGATGGTAGCTGAGTGTAAGGGGTGTGCTGGGCTAGTAGGGCGGGTTGTTTCTGTTGCTGGGTGTGTGTGAGGAGGGGTAGGGCAGGCTGTTTCTGGGGTTGGTTGTATTTATTTCATTGGTATATTGGTAGATATGGATGTATTTATGTGTGCAAGTTTGTTTTTAAATAGTTCTAGTATGTTAGTTATATATGTGTATGGAAGTTGCTACAGGATTAATGTTGACTGGATGAATATTTGATTTTAAATTGTTATGATCTTATAATTGTCACACGACAAAACGATATTTCCATATGACAAAGCGATAAGGCTGCGGGACAAAGTGATGGCGGCCCCAGTCAAAAGCGATATAATAACACGACAAAGCGATAATAAAAACGTGATAAAGCAAAAGATCAATAAAGCGATATATTGGTGCAATTAAGCGAAAGGATAAAGAGATCCAAAGGCAAAAAAGTGATAAAGTAAAAGAGTGATAACATAAAAGAACGATAAATTGAAAGAGTGATAAAGTGAAAGAGTGATAAATTGAAAGAGTGATAAATTGAAAGAGTGATAAAGAGCGTTAACTAACAAAATGCTGAACATAATGTTAAACAGTAATTTAAATCAAACTTTATAGTACATCATGCAGTGTAGGAAACTTACCTGAAACTTGACCAGACACCAGGGCTGGTAACTTTGAAAACTTACCAGCCCTCTTAAAAGCTGCCAGTCCTACTAAGTGTCACATTTCAGCTCAGCAATAGTGAACAAAAGCAGAGATACATTCGGGTTTTCATAAACGAGGGATAATACGTAATACTATCTGAACGCTTTCTGTAAACAAGCTATTTTCTTTCGCTCGCTTTGTTTTTAAATACTATGTCAAGGCATACGATCTTAAATGGAAATCCAGTTTGATGTTGGGAGTCACATATGCCAAACGTTATAAATGGTGATTTTGGTTGTTAATATTGTGTAAATTAGAATCTGAAGTTTCTGGACATTTACAATGTATAAGGGTGCTGCTCAATTTTCATTGATTTCTGGATGTCACTTTGACATGACACAGTCATTTATATATCAAGTGTAAATTTTGCAAAACAAGAAGTGCACTTTTCCCTCATGTGTTTAATGTAAGTAGAATGACATTTGAAGGATAGACCGAATTTTTAAAACTCAATTGCTCTTATGCATATATTCTAGAAACTAAATGGTTTTCATGATGCCGATTATTTTCGCAGTAAAATTAAACCAAATGATAAAGCTACCTTGTAACCCAAACATAATGATTCCTGACACATGCATTAGATATTATGTTAATAATAATTGATGAAAATATATGTCATATATTCTCATAAATACGCATTTGTAGATCACTAGTGCTGTTTCATGCATTCCAAGAAATCATTTGGACTATAATTGCAATGATTTTTATTACCCCTTCAATCTACGACTTTCAAATTTAAATATTGTATTCTCTGTTAACTTACCTTAACTGCAACATTTTGTGACATTAAGACAGTTGCGTTTCTTACCATGTTAACGTATATTAAACAACTCTGGGTAATTCCGCTTGGTTACTAAAAATCTAACATTCAAGTTTTATTTCATCTAAAATAGTTTGTTTTAATACCAGACATGATTCTGACACAGATAAATATACAAGCCCGGCCGTCGGGCTGTGGGATTTATATTTTACCAGCCCCCAACAAAATTAACCCGTCTCGGGCGTTCGGGTGGGCAGCTGTTTCCTACACTGTGTAGTACATGTATATTAGATTTACAGAATTCAAAATTTATTCAGTCCTGTGTATTAGGACAGGTTGAACATTGTAAACTCTTGACAAGGTCAGGTCAAGGTCACGAAACTATGTGGAAATCTTGCCCTGATAGTGGTGCACCTACATGCAAAATTTATCAGGAATCTAGTGAATACTTTTTGAGTTGTTCACCAAATCAGCATTCACTGTTACCTCCTACAGTTTCAATATGCGCATGTGTCCCTGTCTCCTGCTGCAGGTTGACAATATCCTGCTGAGACCAATAGACCAGGCTGACTGATCAGTGATGTCATGTCAGGACCACTTTGTAATAATGTTTCCATCAGAAATAGTCAGATCATAATCAAATAATTTGTTTTTATTCATTGAACTGAATTGACAAAATAATGTCTTGTTGTTTGAAACGTTTCAAATTAATGTATGTTCTTCTCTACATTGTATA
Organism: Gibbula magus; assembly: GCA_936450465.1. Taxonomy (NCBI): domain Eukaryota; kingdom Metazoa; phylum Mollusca; class Gastropoda; order Trochida; family Trochidae; genus Gibbula; species Gibbula magus. Next base: position 17,398,169 of record OW388290.1, on the reverse strand, counting down.
TCAATCGATTCATGTCATATCATGACATAAACTAATGCAGATTTTTATTTGCATTGTTATATTCTAAAAATGATTTCAAGATAAAAGGATTTGAAAAAATAAAATCACGATCACAAATATAATGCTTTTATGATTATTTATTAGTTTCCCACATGTGTGATGATACAGTAGCCCATGTAGGAACTACGTGTTAGCTTCACTACGTTGCACTGGACGTCAGCTGAATGCTGAAAGCTGAAAGTGATTAGTTTATCTGATTTTCTGTTCAAATATGGCTTTCTAATTTAGTACACTATCGGATGACACAGTACATGCAATAAAAGAAACGTCATATATCAAATTAAGCAGAAGTTATTCATGGGCAACATACAGTTTAATACAATTTATATACAATTTATATACAATTTAATGGTTGGTCTAGATATACACGATATCTATATCGCATAAGCATTCCATTAATCAGTTTACATGCACTGTTTTATATTGAACATCATACAACTAAACCAACGCTTACAAACCATGAACTACTTCGCAGTGCAAAGTCACTTACATTTGATGAATGGTGTTTTGATTGCAGGCGACAAAAGTAATTCATATTTACTTGTTTAAACCATATCTATACACTATACGCCAAAAGAAACGTTACCTGATTTCCTTTTTTAATAACTTTTTTAGTAACAAAGATATTTGAGAAATGAATGGTTTAAAATAAAGCTGAATAACGTAGCTTTATAGTAATAACATGTTTTAAAATCCTGATTGATTCATATTGTGGCAAAATGCAGCTTGTTTATGAAGTTTAAAATTGTCCGGTTTTCGACCAGGCTGGTAGTAACCAATAAATGTGATTTAGATGTCAAGAAGAAATTGAAAGTAAACTTTTACGTTTGTGACTAGACAAAAAGGTTGTATGCTTTACATCATAACCCCTAAACGATGAAAATACTGTTATTGAGTAAGTTTAAGTGTGAAAATTATGAAATATATTTTTCTAGTCATTAAAGATCTTTTCTCGTAATTTACCTTAGTGAAAACGAGTTTACTGTGTTGTCAAATGACTTAATAGTGTTTAGGAACAAACACGATTATTTATGTGAACATTTCCGCTTGAAAATTAAAACTTTTAGTTTTTTTGTCTATCACCCAAACGCATTATCACTCAAATGTAGCAAAATTCAAGCAGTATTTGCATGAACTGAATGCTTCTACAGGGTATAAAATGTGCCTACTTTGCATTATATGGCACACATGTACGAAATCATGCCACGATTGACCAGTGGAGAAAGAGAAAAAGCACTGGGGATGTTGCAGCTTGGGTCGACCAACAACGATGTTGCCAATGTTGCCCATCATCGATACCCTTCCACTTCTATTCATGATCTGGTAGGACTCTCTACAGCACGTCATTAAAGCAAACACGTTTACCTAAACAGGACAAACAATAATATCAACTTTGCTTTATTTTATGTGAGGTTAACATCTTGACGAGCAACCCCCTTCACAAAGCAAAATAATCTTGAATCACTGAGGTAACCTTTGTGTAACATAAACGAATTTGGAATTAGGTACACCTTAGAATTGAATGATTTGTGAAAGAGCCCCAGCTGTTTTATGTTATAATAAGCAGATTAAACAGTTGCTTACGTCGAAGATGTCCTGCCAGTGCTCTGTCTTGCCGTCCAGGATGGATTGAGTTACTCCGACCAGCGTTGTTCACACAGACATCCACCCGGCCCAGTTCGGGGTCCAGTTTGATCATCTGAAACATGTCGAGTATCTCCTGTTCCTTGGTCAAGTCCACCTTGTATGCCTTCAGAGAGGCATCATAATCATAAAGAATTATACACACGTGCAACAGAATCGTTTCAATACTTGTAAGAGAGTATAAATGGAAATATTGCTGTCGGAGAAAGTAGATTTGAATGTATTTGATTGAATCAACAAGTACTCACAATTTCAGACATCAGAGTATGATACTATTATTTGTATGTCTCTTCAAATACACTTTTGGGCTGAAATCGATTTTTCTTTTTCCACAATTTTTGGTATTTAAGTTTAAACAATTTAAAAAGTAGAAATTTAATTTTAGAAAGATGTCGAATTTGAATTTGTTGACTCATAATTACTGTAGGACGTCACAAACCAAGCCAAAAATCGCTTTTAGGGGCTCCTATCTCTTCGAGGCTAATAATAATAGACATAGTTATTTAGTGTATGGTATAGTTTGGTATACTTCTCAATCTTATTATATTAGATAAGGATATTGCTTGCTCTTTAATTATTTTTAAATGTATAACCATTTCCAGTATTTTCAAATATATATTATTTATTTAATTATGATTTTATATTTATGACAATGTTACTTACAAAGTCATAGTGAATAAGAATCAAAAGCCTTTGTAGGTAAAATAACTTCAGTCCGGCACAGACTGTAAGCTGTTACCAATTGGTAATTTACCAATAACAGCTGCCCATCTCTGTGCGTGGATCCATGAATATCAGTATCGTTACCCTCTTATTGTTAACCAAAAAACTCGTTAGAAACATTGATTTTATATTATAGAAATGGAAACATGATTTGCATAACGGTTTTCATCACATTTAGTATAAGCAGAAGGTTGAGATTTCGGTTACAGGATGGAAATAAATAACCATCTATGATGAGTACAAAACATTTAAAAGGAATTTTGAGAATTAATTTCATGTCATGTGTCCACAATAATCAGGTCTATAATCCGACAAACGGATCTGACTGTTTTACAACATAAACTGTTGTTCGAACAAAGAGAGGTCCAACCAGTCACGTCTCTTGTACTATCGACGGTATTCCGAGAAATACAAATTTCAAAATAGTGCATGTACCGGAATACGAACTTATATCGTTCAGAGGTTGCCTCGCAAAACCGTATGCAGCTGATAACAGCCCGTAGACTCCAATGTTCTGACGCAATTCAGTTAACCAATCACAAGACGCCAAACAAAGATTTTGGTGCGAGAAGCCAGGGGCAGATAACTACAAACAGCTGTGCTTTCGTCTGTTCGGAATGCTTTCAAAACAGCGACCATTGATGTGATTGGTCAGCTATTTGAATGGGCTTTGTATGCGCAAAAAAGGTTCGCGTGCCTTTACGGGGTGTTCTCGGTGGTGAGGAATCTACTGAACCTGTTCGTATCGTCGGAACAATGATGATTTTAATCAGACTGAGTCTTCTCAAACAACATAATTGTCAATTCCAAGATAACAAAAATGTTACATCCTTTCTTTCAAACTGAATATCACGTCGAGACGTATTGCAATTTACTGATCAATAAATTAAAATCTAAGTATACATTTTTTTAAAGTAATGAAATTAGTTTGACTACCTAAGACGCACAGTGGTGTGGTAGCATGCCGGCCTTTCACGCCAATGGCCCGGGTTCGAATCATGATGGAGACAACACCTATTTGAGATCTGGGTCTCATACTGTGTTGTGTCCAGCGGGAAGACACTTTAACCAATTCAAATTGCATTTAGTCCACCCAGCCGTGTATCGCTTTAACACAGATATATTACTTTTACTTTGTGGTTAAATTTGTGTCAGAATGAATGAATTAGTTTTATCATTTAAGTGAGGAACGTACATGCATTACAATTGTCAAAACAAAGCTCAGTCCTTGGTTGACCCAATCAATGCATGGAGGAAATAATTACAGTTCATGAGTTCATGTTACTATCGTTGAATTGGTTAACAGATTTACTTAAATCTGTTTTCTATATTGTATTCAATAATGGATACAATATACGATCTTAATTGTATGCAACGTCTGGACTACACATATAATTAAAGTAGAGTGAAATTGGTAATTCGGCGTTCAGAAGCGTATTAACATACACATTGTCTGCATCTTTAATATAATATCTAATTTAACATAGGTGATTGGTAATAGTGTAACAGTTGTACCTTAATGTGTATCATCGGCGTCTAATCATTGTGTATGGATAAAAATGTACGAGCTTACTCTTACTCTTACTCTATCTATATATGTCTGTCTATATCTATATCTACATGTATATCTATATCTATATCTATATATACATATCATTCTTGAGTATTGGGGCTTGAATATTGTGTCTAGGATTGGTTGCATTTTTTTCACTGGTAGTTATGGATGTTGTGTGCAAGATTTATGGGGGTTAAGGCTAGTATGTTATATGTGTATGCTAGTTGCTATAGTGTGGATGTTGACTGGATGAATATATTATTTTAATTTTAAGGATTTTATTTTAAAAATAAGTTTGTGTTCCATAGGTCTAGCCAGATGGGACTCTGCATCAGGATGTGCCTCAATTGTCATATACTGATTACATACTTTTTCTTCTTTCGTCCTTATGCCCACCACTGGATTCTGTGTCCACCAATCGTCTACCATCTCAACGAAGCCGATTGCCAAGTGCACAGCAAATGTTCATTGTAAATTGATCAACCCCTAACAACCATGCCTCCGCCATTTCAAAAAATCCTACTGGCTTGTGTTGTTTTACCATTCAAATCAGTGTTAATTGATCATCGACATTTTAGTAAAATATATGATATAGTTTAGCTATGTATTTTATATTGTATACGCTACAAGGATTTATTCTTTATGGTTGTATCTATAATGATAACGATCTAATATATTCTTGAATTGAGATGTTTTAATTACATCATGCTGCGTTGAGGGAAATGTGAAACAGCTTGAATGTTTAGCTCATCAGGCCTGAAAATCCGATTGGCTTATGCCATGGCCTATGCATAACATCCATAGCTCTAGAAAGCTGAAATGTTGTGTACAGACTTCTTGGCCAACGGGGATTCTAAACTGTTGGTTTGGTGACCCCGTGACCCAAAATAGGGGTCACAGGGGTTACGACCTAAACGAAAACCATTGCAGAGAACTTTGGACAGTACCCTTGATATTTTATGAGCTCTTCACTTCAGTCAATATAGAGAGTAAGGAAAGTACTCCCGAGAGAAATCTCATCGTCTTGACGTGATTTTCTAACATGTGCTTTAAAAATGGTTGTTGAGAAAGCAAATTTGAGACTTGAAAAACAAGAATTGAGGGTCTATCAAAAGTTTATGTAATATTTATTTTGTAAAATCTTTGTAAATTTATCATATTTCAAGTAATTATGAGGAATTATCAATATTTTATCATTATTTAAAGCATAATGAGCTACAGAGCCAATGGCTCTTATATGTAATACGTTTTGACACCATCATAGATTAGATATCCTATTTCATAGATATAGATATGTGTTTACGTTGAAACAACCAACAGTGAATCTTGTATGTGTTTATTCGCCGTGATGAATTTTTTACATCAAGAGATGAAGTGTACAGTAGCTGCCTGCAGTCAGTACGTACTTACATACATACATACATCGGCAGGAGATAAACTTGTGACCAGGTGAGATGAAATATACATATACGATACCTACACAACCTCGTTTAACCAGACCCTTAATTATCCAGTCACCAGATCACTAATCGGTTAGTTGGACATCCTTTACAAGACAACAGCAACAGACACGGGGATAATGCCTCTTGATCCTAATTGACAATGGGTAGTATGTACACACAAAGCAGAGACTCTTTCAAATCGTTGCCGCTTGGAATAATAATTTGTTGACAGTTGAAATACATTGGAAAGCACTTTCATCAGTATTATCCAAGGATTTGAACTGTTTTGGAAATCTAAGCAAAGAGTGTTTCTTTTGAAAGATTGATCCCAGTGCCAGGTAAGTTTAGTGAGAGGATAACCTCTCCTGTGTGGTACATGTGAAGGGAAGGAAAGTTCTGTGGATATTCAATTAGTTTAGTGTAACATAGTTTTACTATCTGAATTAGTAACTATACACAGGTATGTCACATTCGTTCCAAGACAAGTCTGAATACTTATAGAACTTTCATTCACTATTACAACGATTCTCTCACCACAGAGGTGACTGAAGTCATTTCTTCCCACGTAAGTTCTGATAAAAGGTGGTCATATGTGTCGCTTCCAAAAAACTAGCGGTGCATATTTGAAAGACTGATATAATCCTTATTTCTATCCAATCAAAACTGTTCTTACATCTCCGACTAACTTCTGTTTTGTGAGAAATATTTGCGCATCGCACAGCTGCAGGATACCTCGGTTTTCTCTATGGTGACGGGAACAGACTGAATACAACGTTTGAAACAATGTTGTTGATTGTACAACTAACTTTGACTGTAACCAATCGGGTTCTCTTTTTCTTCAACTTGTAACATATGTTACTTGGGAAAACATTACTTGAGTACCTCTGTAGGGAGAGCCTGCATTATAGTTTCTTAAATGCCTTTTAAACAAAACAATTATGTACAGACATAGGATTAACTAAAATAGTTAAAGTCAGTTAGTTTTTGACGGTATTGACATTCAACTCAGTGATATATATGACACCGTACAGGAACAACACTTAGCATAATACTTAAACACGGTAAATACGATAAGCCCACGCCACACACATCAATTGTAATATAACATCACATTTCACACAGCATGCACGTTCAACTAATTACACCAGAGAGTTTTGATCAAATACTGTTTTAACAATTCTTAAATAATAACAAAATATATGCATTATATTTCATTTGTGTTTGTGATGCGTTGTGTACAATCATTTTGGTGGAGACAATGATTGAAACAAACAATAGAGTACACACAACCTCACAACGTCGTATTCAGGAGACAGATTGAACTGAACTTGATCTCACCTCTTTATGGACACATAATTGATAATATAATTTCACTTACATTTCTTCCAAAACGTCTTTTTCACCTCTCGCTACACAAACAATGTTCTTGGTTCGAATATCAACATTCAAACTATAACACGACTATAACTAATCGTCCAGCAGTTATAAGTACAAAACACCGTGCAAGGTGACCTGACCTTCTCAATTGTCCAGCTGATTTAAGTACAACCACCATGTTGACCCACAGTTATGATTCTCAAAGTTGTTCATCAACATGTCACATTTGAAAACGTGTCCATCAAATCAAATAGGTTGTGATAATATCTCAATAAATTATACATCACCAATAATTAACATAGTTAAAATAATAGCTTTGGTCTCAGAAAATAAATAGAATCAAACAAATAGAATCGGTTTAACGTTTTCACTAACCGTTTTGAAAGCTATGTACAATTGTAGGAATGTTATACAGTGTAGTTATATTGTATACAGTGTAGTTATATTATGTGTTATACGAGTAAAGTATTGACGTGTTCGTGGTAAAAGAAAGGTTTTTAAATCTTTGGATGCAAAGAAAATGGTTGTCATTTCAAAACACAACGTCTCGCTTGTAATGTAGACATACATAAAAGGAAACTTGTTTAAGTAAACTAAAATAAAGTGTCTTCTCGAGTTGTGGATCCAGACCCCACCTTCCCTCTCTGAACATTCCTACATGTACACCAGACTGTATATTCTCAGCAGATGCTCTTTACAAAGCATGTATTTGGTTATAAACAACTGTACTGGACAATAGAGATACATACCAATTTTTAAATTATAAATACAGATGTATGTATGCATTGACACACTGATAAAATATGGTTTATAAATTTCAAATATCCCTAACCTACATGTATTTTGTTCATGATAGATATATCGTAATATATAAATCAAATGATTGTTTTCATTTTGCCCTGTTACTCATTTCATACAACAGTTTATCAAACATCCTATCACATTGTATCTACGCCGTTGTAGGTCAGTCGAGTTTCCATATTGTATTCTATAATGTTCAAATGCATTGTAAAATGCAGATTCATAAGTAAATGAAGTCAAACATAATAAGATTCAAGGTCCGGTGCATTATTTGGCCCGACGGATTTTGAAGACGAACAGTCCGCTCAACAGGAAGTAGACTGACGTCATCACGAAGAGAATGATGTAGCCAAGCCCGATCTCGCAGTTGACGCGTTCGAATATATCCAGGACCACGCCCCCAATGGGCGTGGCTAGAACCTGTGGCAGGATCAGAGCGAGATGCCACACAGCGATATCCTTGGCTTTGTCCTTCTCTTCCGGTAGCACATCCATGACCAGGGCGAAGTCCACTGACTGGTAGGCCCCGAAACCAGTACCTGAAACAAGTGTCGAAATTGGACGTATAAACCTATCTCAAGATATCTCTATACATTGTGAGGCAACTTCCTTTCTTGTATAAACCTATCTCAGGATATCTCTGTACATTGTGAGGTAACTGCATTTCTTGTAATAACCTTTGAGCAGGTTTCACCACGAATTTTAAGGTTTTACTACGACTAGAGGTTTTACCAACCGTCGAAAGTTAACCTCATAGCAGGTTAAATTTCAACATTTAGTAAGACCTGAAGTTGTACAATCTAATTGTAAGACCTAACTGCAAATAACGTCAATCTCCTGTTCAGTAATGTCCAAGTTTAAATTTTGCATAGTTGACATTGCGGGAATCGAACCCGCAGCCCTCCGATTTGTAACCCAAGATTATACCACTCGACCACAGAGGATCTGCATGAGAAGATGCTTTTTTGGTATTTATTCTGCTCCGTTCCCAAAATTGAGATATTTTATGGGCGCCTCAAACTTATATCACGAAGGCTTGAAACATTTACACGATTGCTTTCATCTTTGTATTTAAAACGCATGGCGGTATATACGTCAGAGAAAACCCTCGGGTTGGGTTTTGGTAGACATTTCAAAAACCTTCGGGTGGCGGAATTACTTTTCATTCCCAGCCACCCTCAGGTTTTTGAAACGTCTACCAAAACCCCACCCTCGTGTTTTCTCCCTAACGTAATAACCTTTGAGTAGGTTTTACCACGAATTATACGATTTTACTCTGACTAGAGGTTAATTTTCAACATTTAGTGAGACCGGAATTTTTACAATCTCATTGTAAGACCTAACTCCAAACATCTCCTGTTCACTTAGGTACTCAACAATTCCGAAGATTAAACTTGCATAGTTGACTATGCGGGAATGGAACCCGCAACCCGCAACCTTCCGATTTGTAGTTCAAAACTATCCCACGAGACCACCGAGGATTGGTGATCATGAGCAGATATGTTATGTGCGCCTGAAACTTATAGATCACGAGGGTTTGACGAATTTACACGATTGCTTTCATCTTTGTATTCAAAAGGCATGGCGGTATATACATCAGAGAAAACCCTCATGTGAGGTTTTGGTAGACTTTTAAAAAAACCTTCGGGTGGCGGAATACTTTTCATTAACAGGCATCCTCAGGTTTTTTTAATGTCTACCAAAACCCCACCCTCGTGTTTTCTCCCTGACTTCAAGGTCTGATAGGAATACAATCTTAGGATACGGTACATTTCATTTGATTAAATTTGTAGAAATAACTTATGAATAAATATTTTATTTGTATTAGTCATAATGATAATAGACGTGGCTTAGATATATCTGATATTTATATTTGTAGTTGTATCATACCGAAGACGAAAGCCATGATGACTGCTGCATAGAAAGCGTATGTCCCTCTCAGGAAGGCGTCAGTCAGAGCACAGCAACCCATCACAATAGCTGGAATAGAGTTTACATAGTATTAATAATTAGGAAATAAATACCATGTGTTGGCTAATGTTAAACCTGAAAATTCCATTCGGTCTCAAAGACGTTTTGCAGGTTATCGAGAAAACAAGATTTGACACGTTTTCAATATTCCATTTGAATTCACAGTTTTAACATATGGTAAATGTTTACCTCTAAACCAAATTTTACTGATTTGCTGACTACCGTACTAGTCTGTTTAACTAACCTGCTCCAGTGACGAAGCCTTTCCGTTTCGATGTTCTGTCAGATATGACGCCAAAGACAACAGAGCTGAAAAGAATCAGTAAATTAGTATTTAAATGGTCATGTTTTTACTCTTTTGGTAAATTTATTCCATTCTTACCTCTATTTTTCGTCTAAGAACAAACGTTCACTTTTATTCCAGCAGTTAATATTAAATACTGTATTAAAATTTGGAGGATGAAAGTTATATTAGCCTCTTGCTTTGTTACCAGGTCGCTATAAATCCTAAAGGTCTTAATTGTTCAAATGCAAATCGATAAAACGTGAGTATGACGTTTTGTATTGTCAACAATGATCTAAGCAAAGTGGCCGAGATCAGGACAATGGTTCGAATCACATTTTTTAATCACTGTGTAATAAATATTTATCTGAAGAAAGTAAATTCCAGTATATCAAAATATTTTGAATTAAGTTTGATCTGCATATACATGTAGTATTACATTTAATGTTGGATATATTTGATTATTCATTTGTATCCGAAGAATAACGATTTTAGTCAATGCGCCCGAGGATCGAATAGCTTTTAGTTCGCTCAGTATGATGATGATGAATATGATGGTGGTGGTGGTGGTTATGATGATCGGTTACTGTTTGGCGCCAGTGTTCACCCTCAAGTACATGCGTACATTCATCATATTCATTAAAATGAGTAGAACTGCCACTTAATGTAAGTGAGATGAATAAGGTATGTTCAAGAAGAGCTCCCACCTGATGGCTGCAGAGAAGAGCATGGGAAGGAGCATGAGCGCCACGGAGGTAGCAGCACTCCAGCAGTTGGGCAGGGGTACCATGTCTCCCAGCCAGTACTCCAGGAACCTGGGGGCAGAGACACGTCGATCACATTTACAGCTTTAACTTGTCATGTAGGCGGAATATCAACGTGGCAAATGTGTCATCCAGTGACGATATAAAATGTGCATGTAGGACATTGTTTTATATATTTTTATGAATAATTATACTTTCTCATGAAGTGATAAGATGACACATAAAGTGTTTCACCAAAATATAACATATACATGTCAAGATGATTCACCCAGTGATATAATGATCACAAGTCATATAATATAATGATCAAGTGATAAGATTATGTAAGACGCCTAAAAGAGTGATTAGATAATAGATCATTTATAAGACGTTTCAACAAGTGAACAAATTATTTATTAACGTCTCACCAACTGACAAAATGGCTTAAAAGACATCTTCGCCCAGTGCCAAGATGATATATTAGACGTATTACCCAGTGACAAGAAAATATACAGTACGTACCACACCGTAAGACGATACTATATATGTTTCACCTAGTGATCATCGTCACCATCGTTACACAATGGTATATTAGACGTCCTCCATGTGATAAGATACTATATAAGACGTCTGACCAACTGATAAGTTGATACACTGATAAGACATTTTACCCAGATATAAGATTATATAACAGAGTAATACAAAGAGAGTTAAGACATCTCACCCAGTGATTGTAGCCACGCCCTGCTGCATTAGGAAGCGCGTGATGAACACCCATCTGAAGTCGTGTTCTTGAAAACAGAGCGAGTGGATAAGGTCAGTTTGACATATATCAAGGTGTGATCAACACTTTTATAGATACAGTATAAATCATAATGGAAGGACTTGCTTGATATTTCCAGCGATCATTTTAATAATGTTTGAATAAACTTACAGCTCACCTTTTAATGGTTCCCAAAATCCACAGAATATTAGGCGGCAACCTAAGAACAAATATCAAAGTTTGAAACTGTAAAATGATAATACAATTTAGCGAATATGATAGCTTAGAATGCGATTAATTGGATCTATTGAACTACTTTCCTGTCTACCTAATCCCGTGGTACGAAGAAATCAAATACAGTGGAACTGAAACGCTGACTGGTTAGCAAGAAATAACGTCATTTGTATATACCACGAAAACAGGTTACTTAAGTGTAACATTTGCACGATGGTAATACAAAAAGGTAACTACAATTAATGAAGTTTGCATATTTTTATGACAAAATACATTTCAAAGTCGTAAGTGGCTTAGTAAGAATTTATTACAAATTACATGATGAATATTAAATAATGATAACACCAACGATTGCTTTACTGCGAAACTGTCATTCTTGAAGTGGTACTGTCGTGTTTAAATACTTTAAAACGAAAGCAGGTGTAACTACATCGATCCTCGTTTACCCAGAGTTTTATATATGCTCCGTTACTCTCCGCTATATAGTGGATGTACTATAGGGTTGGTAAGCGTAAACCGTTCTACAGCATGACGCTTTTATTTGTAGCAACACTTCCTTCTGTACGACGTGTAGTGTACGTTACTCAATCTCTGATTGTATACAACACAGTCTCAGCTATCTCTAAGAGCCCTAACCAAACTCTGCAAGGTGCCTACCCAACGGTTCCTGCTCCATGTCCTCCTTGCCGAGGTACTCCTTGGTACTGATCACGGTGATGGTGACACACACCACCAGGATCCCGATAGTCAACCCGTAGATTCCGATCACCCCGATGTGCTGCAAGAGTTATCTCCCTTATAACAATTATTGATCATTGATAAACATTCTGAAATTAAGTTCGAAAGGTTCTCTTTAATTCAGTTAATACTGTGACGTAACATGTATTGAAATTTTAGAGAAAAAAATAATATATCGTCCTATTACTGTATATTTTACAAGTAAACTACTTTGTCAAGGATCGTGTATGTCCGTCAAAGACAGTTTCGATGACCCTTACAGTGAAGCTGAGACCGGCAGCAGCCCCGCAGACATTACCAAGGAGGATCATTGCCCCCATCACTCCAGAGTTGAAACCTGGAGAAAAAACAATTCGTTTATACTTCAGAAAAATGTATGTTATGTGCCAAATGATCAGTATTTATTATATGACGAGCAGTGAAATACTGGGATTTATCAGTGAAATAAACCGTTTATCAAGCTACAGTGAAAATAACTTATATTTTCACTGCGAACGGTGACTGATATAATTTGACGTCATAAAACAATGGTCTCGCGCGGCGATTTGGCTTATGACGTCACAGTGTTACTGTGGTGACGGGCTGTTCCCAGCGGCCGCTTGGCGTGAAAACGACCCTTTCGGACCTAATTACATGGATAATATCATATAATAAATAGAATATCCGTCAATTCTTGACAAATACCATATTTATCTCATCTCGTGAGGTAGAAAAGTTATATATTTTCACTCGTGGCTGCGCCACTCGTGAAAATATAACCTTTCTACCTCACTCGATGAGATAAACATGGTATTAGTCAAGAAAAGACAGATATCCTCTATGTAACATTAACATTATGATATGTGTAGTACATAACTTTGAAATGCATTTATTTGATATTAAAGTAAACGATTCCCAACTTAAATGAGAAGACAATTACGACTAAGAAGACAAATTACTAAACATTGTTTTACCTCTCTGTGAGGGGTGAGACTTGTCAGCTACAAGCGCGTTGAAGGGGACGGTGACGATACACTGAGAGCAGATCACCAGCAGGAAGAAAGTGATGTATAAACCTGCAACACGTTCACAGTGATCTTGTATATGTGTAAATGTAATACAATTGAATTTTAAAGAGTGTTCACAGCATCATCATTGATTAATGATTTTAAGTACATTAATAATTAATAATTAACGACATTAACACACACAGATAATAGTTCTTGCGGCCTGGAGGATACAACCAAACGTGGTCTGTGAATATTCAATACCTTTTTCATTTACCTTTCTATTACTTATTCAGAAGGGAACCATTGGTAAAAAAAAATGCTGTTGTTTTCTCAACTTCTCCTTTATTCACACGTTTCTGGATCTAACATGTGTATGTTTGGACTCAATGTATATGTAATAATACACATCTTTTTACTCAATAGTCGGATTTGAACCCCCAAGACCAATGGAAATATTGTAAAAACTGTATGTCCCAACCATTCAGCCACCACGACTTGGTTTATAATCTGAGTCTGTTTCATGCATAGGGTAAGTTATCACCGTTAAATGAAGATTTCTTGTTTAAGGTAGATAATTGTTTCTTTAAGAACCAGCACTCATTTTATCGTCCAGTACTCACAGTGGCTTATATCGCTTACAAACTTAGAAACTTATGGAGCACTTAGACTCCACTTATTCCCTGTACATAGAAGAGTATGGTACGGTCTGTCTTTCTAACCCTGTTACCAAGCGACACACGCCCCTGTTCCAGCACTCACCCAAGTTGCCCGGGCTCTCGGCCTCCACAGGTTCCGGGTGGGACTTCTTGTCGGCCATCAGCACGGTGGGTTCTATGTGAGTATGGTAGTCCGGCTGCTGGAGACTCTTGTTCCAGTAGGGGGCGCATCTTTCTGCGACCAGGTCCAGTTGGCACTGTTTAATAATTGAACACGTTAATTCTTTTAACGGCTATAATTGTTTAGAGCTTTGCGTACTGATACAATATACCCTTTTTGGATAACAATTTACGTCTTCACGACATTTCTAGGCTTGTTAGTGTTGCTCGTGAGTTGAATATTGAAGTTAGTACGTCATATACATCACATGTAATGGAGGCGTGAGCGATTGAGAAACATGGAGATGAAATTACAAATATATACATATAATGAATTATAATCATATTCAATGAGATTGATAGATTAATTCCTAGAAATGCAGCTACCATTCGACTTGTGTTCCCCAGCAAGTTTGTAGTGTCATGGTTTGGCCTGAAAGACAAAAACATTGTGCTTATTTGAAGTTGAAACGTTAAATTTGTACAGTTTCATACTTCATACTTCATACTTCATAGCTGTACTTAAAATACTAAATAGATACTACACTTCATACTTCATAGCTGTACTTAAAATACTAAATAGATACTACACTTCATACTTCATAGCTGTACTTAAAATACTAAATAGATACTACACTTCATACTTCATAGCTGTACTTAAAATACTAAATAGATACTACACTTCATACTTCATAGCTGTACTTAAAATACTAAATAGATACTACACTTCATACTTCATAGCTGTACTTAAAATACTAAATAGATACTACACTTCATACTTCATAGCTGTACTTAAAATACTAAATAGATACTACACTTCATACTTCATAGCTGTACTTAAAATACTAAATAGATACTACAGATTTCTGTCCATAATTTATATTTTGTAACTTGTGTTTGTATTATATGTTTTTAATATACTTACACAACTACTTGTGGAGCACTAAACGCCATTCCAATAAGTCCAAAACTGAAATGATAAATTCATAATTTCAATTAATTGCAATATATATATATATATATATATATATATACACACAAGTATTAAGGAAACATTGTGATTTGATTTTATATCTATATATTTATATACTTTTATCACACAGTATGTAAATGATGATATTTATTTCTAATTCTTCAGTCTAATGGCAAACATTATGTTGTTTATTTCATCTGAAATTGATTTGAACTAGCCAAGGTCGCTGTATTGTGTATGGACAATCCACGCTTCTCAGATCGATGATGAGTCTCATCTGTCCGACACTGACAGCTGCCGTGTGATCAGCTACACTGTACAGCATTGATTGGTTCTTCAATGTTGCAGTTTTCTATCTGTTTGTATTGGTGTATATGTGACGAGTTCATCAGTAGCAACTTATGTGTGATTTACACTTACCAGGGCGTGAAGCTATAATAAATTCATCCATTTATCAATTAACATAATTACAACTGCAAATATGTTAGTTTATCACTACATGTATTTCAATCTTTAAGTGTTTAATCAAGTTATCTATGAGATCAAAAATTCATCTCTCTATCATACCTTAAACAACTTTTAATCCGATCTGTCAATAATCAATTATGTCACCGATACTTTCTTAAATGCAAAATGATGTCTTTTACTAATACATACGTTTTACCATCAAATAAAAGTTATTCAGCATGTTGTCATTTATCGGTGTTTCAACATCTAGACAGTTCATGTAACATATTTAGTATACCTAGACATTATAAAACACGTCTATGATCTTCTGTAAATTCTTCTGATCTGTCTATCTTCCATGTTCCTTCTAACGGTTGCATACACATTAGATAAATATAATTCCATCTCAGTTCGTATTGCATGTGACAAGTGCGTCGTATACACATTGAGACCAAGAATGTGCGCTGTGTGTACTCTTCTCGTTTAAAGTACTATTTAGTATTTTATAAAAAAAATTAATTGGGGAAGAATTGCAAAAACATTGCCAATAATTCACATGATTTTTGCGGATTTTTCGACCAAAATAAGTGTGGAAAGTTGTTTTAGTCGACTATCACACTGTTAACAGAGATGGCGACAAGGGGGCGACAGGGTGAGGGATGTTGCACTATGGTACTGCCTATATTAGATTAGTTACCTACATTAGATTAGTTACCTATATTAGATTAGTTACCTACATAGGCTTCTTACAACATATTCATCGTTTTCACCTTCGATTATACCAATAGTGCGTGATGGTGTTGTTTATTGTTTCTACACTTGACACATGGTTTATGTCAATGGCATAATTTGTCCATTTTCCTAAATAACACTTTCCCTCTATTTACCGGTAAATAATCAATGAGGCATCAGCTGGAACTATTTGTTGAAGTTATCATGAAGAGATAGGGCAAATGGTTCAGGCAATAAAACCAAGTGCAAAGAGGCTTTCAGGGTTAAAATATTACGACTATCTTTAAACAAAAACATAAATTTAACATCTCAAGTAGTTTTAAACTGATAATACTGATTAAGATTGATTTGCAAACATTGTCTGTATTTTTAAATAGAAAATTGGTTGTGGAAATAATCAATTTGTGGATTAGGAACAGTACTTATACATATTTATTTATTATTTTTAAAATAAATAGCACTCGTCGTTCTAAAGTTATTATGATAATCAAAGTAGATTATGAAAATGTTTCAAGTAGGAAATCAGTTTGTGTCGGAACGACTTCTATTTTCAGTTTCAACAGGAGCTCTCACCATCGTGCTTCATTTTGCCACACGACCTTTGTTCTAATTCATCAATTCCCTCACTAATCAATGAACCTTGGTTACCGTAATGTTTAATTTCCGTCGTACTAACCAGACAGTGGAGGTATACGTTATTGATTAGATCCTCTCTACCTATGTAGCGCCTTCACAGGTGTGCATGATTTACAACTCCAGGGCTGATTGCTTTCCGATTGGAATGACTGGTATCTGGATGCTGGTATTTTTTAAAAGTGAAACAATGTACATTCTTTGTCTTGTTAATTATACAACGGAATGGGTTGAAGTTGCTGACGTTGTAAGATATCGATTGTACTTGTAAAGCAAGGAACCTTTTAATCTTTGAGACAGTGACACTGGAGACTTCACTGGTGTAAAGGAGACAGTGGTCCTCCTGGTAATAGCAGTAACTGGTGTTCTCGTAGTATGCTTTCAATGAATTATGAGCTATTGGATTTTTTAAATATGTTGTGTTTAGATTTACATTTGTTCGTATTTTTAAAACTCTTGTCGATCAGACAATCAGGCAGTCGGACAATATATATATATATATTTAGTAGAAATGGTACAAAGAATCAAACTCATCCCAAATTCATCCCGTTCTGACAGTGACGGTTCAAGGAATTCGCCATGTGAAATTTATTTTATTGAGAGCAAATTTAACATATTACAGTTATAAATTGGCGTTTTAATTGGTGTATATTTCTACTAACCTTACTCACACATTCAACAGTTGTAGGTATACTCTGTTATGATAAAATACCATGTGAATATGGAGAATGCTGGTAACCAATGCAACCCTTTTATAAAAAAAATATTGAGCTATTATTATGTTCATCTTGAATGCATCAGTGTGTTGTGATTCACAAGTTGATTAGATCCATAATATCGTCAATATATCTGTATATTTCTTGTTCAGTCATATAGTTGTGATGTCAATAACGTGTTCTCTTTGTAACTCCTTCTGTTTGTATTACAATCAATCCACAAACATATCACTTACCAAGTCAATAACAAATCTTTCTAAATATATCTATCATCTGTTACATTATTCATAAACTTGTATAATGTCTTATTTCACCACTGGAGAACACAGAATTCTCACCAGAGCATGACGGAGCCGACGATGATGACCGGTCTCCTCTTGCCCAGCTTGTAGCGGAGTCGGTCACTGATCATACCCACTATGGGACTCACGAAGAACGTCAGAGCTGGGGCAAACACGGACCATGATAAGTATTAACCTGGTACAGCACATAACTCCACTAAGAAGGACAGGGAGGTATTATGGCAATACAGACACCAAATTTGAAAACAAATAACAACGTTTGCATTCAAGTTAAAGATGATACATTTCTTAAAATCATCCATCCAGACCACCCAAAAAAATATCAAAATTTTCTGACAAAAAACGCTTTTTTCATGAAGTTGTACATCCGCTGCTTCGTAGAGGGGAGTATAAAGACGCCTGTGGGTTGTATGTTATATTCACAATGTTTAATTTAAAGTGTTTCTTTTTAGCTTTACAAAATATCAGAAGCGTTTCACCAATGTCCCTTAGAAAAAGTATTTGTATTGATCCGTTTCAATTAAATGTGATTCGAGCAAACCTACTGTAAGAATAGCATATGCATGTCCGCCTAACAGTAAGATTTATGTTTGCCAAATACACTGTATTAATCAAACAACTTTGTTCTAACAGCGTACAACATGTAAGGGGCGGTAACGAATACATAATGAATGAATACACATAATGAAGAGGGAGAGTTACCTGCCCCTCCCGCCACCATCCCTCCGAATGTGCTTCCTTTAGCACCGTCTCCGACCAGGGCCTCAACTTGGGCTGGAATCACTGGAATAAGCAAGGAAGTTCTATCTATAACCACAGAATGACATCACTGTCAGAGAACACTGTACTGCAATGTATATGGCATGTGTCGTGTCGATGCCTTTTATTTGTACGTTAAATGATAGTTATTTTAACAGGGTTATCAGTTGACATAATGAATTATCATGACGGTATTCTACAATACTAGGTCATAATGTTTTGAATTGTGAATGGTTAAATTCATGTTCATTTACAAAATATAAAATATATACTTACTAATAAACATATAATATGAAAGACGTTTACATAACTTTCCCAGATAAATTAAACGTGAAAAGAAGAATGACTCCTATCACTGACTGTCCTCTGACTGACACCAAAAATGATAATATGTCCTTCTCTACCAGTGGCACTTGTCAAGGGTGACAAATCGTAAATAACATACAGTAAGAAGTTGACAACTTCTTTATGTTTGCATTAAAGAAGTTTTAAATGTTTAAGACTGGTATACAAGATTAGATAAGTCCCATTGTCTTTGCAGCTGAATCATATATGTGTATGTAATTCAAACGCTTCTGGTATGTCGTCCCTCACCTTCCACACTGAGGAGCAGCATCATGAAGTTGAGGCCGAATGACGTCATGTTGAGAAGGATCACCTGGGGCTTGCTGAGCGTCGGGGACGGCTCCTCCTGAACCTCCAGCTCATCGTAAGGGGCCCTGTTAGGGTGAAATAATTCACATTTTAATCTATATTCTTCATAATTTTCTTTTGAAGCAAACTGTTCACAACTTGAAATATGTTGAATATTTTTAATTAAATACGTTAATGCTTTACCAATTTTAAGCATGATGAAAATGTTATACTGTTATTTCACGTTATACCGAGAGACATGGGAATCAGTCCTCTGATACATTCACTTACGTGTTCAACTACCTTGGGAGTATTAAACATGTGCTTCCTGTGTTCTTAATAATAAGCATATTTTAGTTTATTTTATCAGCAATAAAACGCTTCTATGTTTTTATTTTACTCAACGTTGAGATAAAGGCGTTCTCACAAGGTTCTGTTGGTCTATTAAATCTCTGCTTTGAAACATATCACAAAAAAACTCAAAAAGAAATTGAACAGAAATTGTGTGACATTTAATTATCAATTAGAGGTAGGTCTGTTATATGGATGTTTGCAACCACATGAACTGTAAACGTTTACACGTGACAATTAAGTGACAATAGAATTGTAGAAATACATTCAAGTAACATTTATTTCTATAATTCTTTGATATTGTTTTAAAAAGTTAATCAATAGTTGTAAAATTCACTGCGTGTTCATTATGTATAAGAATAATCAAGTACACACAACACAAGAATTTGAACAATGTTTTATCTCTTCAAGAATTTGCAATATGAATACGAAAAACTTGTATCGTATAACACGTCTGAACATCTTCTAAACTTGTTCATGTTCTTATCCAAATGTCTCTGCAATTAACTAGTTAGAAGATCCGCATCACAATAACAGACAACCAAACTATCGGGACACAGTTTATATGAACCCACGAATTTAGGTCGAATGCAGTTCGGGAAGGTAAACTCGCAACCAAGTTTTATACAAACAGGAAACAGCTAATTGAGAGAAATATATGAACTTAAGCACACGGTATAAATCTCCAATTTGATTTTCTTGTACGAGTTTCCACTGGGTACAATCTCTCTACATCCATAACAACATAGGGTTTCACTTACGTTGTGGCATTACCGACCATCCTCCTCAAATGTATTTTCTTACTCTGGCCCAGATGATTTCTTCATAAAATTATCTACAAATTACCTATGTATTACTTACTCCTTCTCCTCGGTGTAAAGCCGCTTCATGGTGTTGGTGTGAAGCCCCAAGGCTTTCTACTTCCGTGCGGCACCCTCGACTAGCTGCAAGTGACAGTAATTACATGAGCAAATCAACATTTAATGGGACAAGTCGGCGTCAAAAATATCAGGGGTCGTAACTAAAGGTAGAAGGTCGCTTGTTATAATACTTGTATTGACCTCAGTTTTGAAATGCTTGAATTACCTGAGAAAGAAATAGTGTTGAACATTTAAATATTCTATACAAATATAAAAAGGCATGTATACGTAAAAGCTTTGATTGAGTGGGAGCCCTGTCACATTTCTAATACCAATTCTAATTAGTTACATAGTTTCAATATTCATGTACTATAAGTGTTAATCATTAATTTTCTTGTCATCATTTTAATTTTTTAAGTAATTAAAAAAACAAATTGGAAAACAAATATTTTGCTAATGTGAAATACTGACCAGTAGAAGGTAAATGTCAACAACAAAAAATTCGGATGCATATAGCCTCTTACAGTAACTTAGATACAGAGTCACCGATATGGATAATTATCTTAAATAGAATACCAAATACATATTTTATTCCGATATTTTGTTATTCGGTGTATATTTTCAAAGGTGATGTTTGATGAATAAATTCAAACAAATAGTTCATTTGAAGCAAAGTTTATTTTGTGAAATGACTCTACCGTTTGTATATCGCCGTTCATGATTGTCTTTCGTACTATTTATTGATGTTAAAGTATATTTTGTAGATTCAAATGTAAAAACATAATTTTATTTATCTGCACCGAAACGTAGCATCTATGCTATAAAGAAGTTGCCAATCCATAGAACCTGTTTTCCTTCACCACATCAGCTTCTAGAAGTCCTACGAAAGAAGATATTTGGTAGATTGATAATCAATTTCCAGGTGAATACCACATCCAGGTGTTGAGAGCCCCACGTCAGAGTAATTGCATTCTGATGTTTTTCTGTATGGATAACCAACCGCCCTGACAGTTAGCCTTTCATCTGGTGAAATGTCAAACTGTCTTATATAACGGCTAACCTCACTGCATGTAAAGCTTTTAAGATAACGATGTCAACTTTATCAACGGAACTGTATATTGCTAATGTCGCTGGAAATCAATAACTTCGCTCTACCAGCCTTCCCTTAAAGATATCTTACTGGTAAACTTTTATAGGAGAGATTTAATATTGAATCTTTTGTTATTTGCTTGTTATTGCTTCATTGATTTAATGGCTGGTTAGCTTATAGCAGATATGTTTATTATTTAGCAACTGTTTTAGTCTAAATGTATGTTATCTCTTGTACATAAAGTTCTTATGGTATCATAAAATATGTCATTAAATCATTAAATGACTAATTTAATTGGGGGATAAGGTTTTATCTTAAGGGTTAATTCATGAAACACAATTTAATTATAACCCCTCGTCATGTGCAATGCGTGGCACTGCTGTACAATCCCTTTACATGGTATAAACATTAGGGTTTGGGAAGTGTAATTATAGACATAAATTGATATCCTTTTTCAAGTACAATCACAGTGACGATCATTTTAAAAACATAGACATCAAAGCGTACCGCGTGTAAAATCTTACCGAAATATCACTAAGTGATCACACCTGTCTCTCAATGTCCTCTTTATACCAATAAGCATATCGTTAGCAGCTAGCTTGATCAGTGCTGGTCGGTAACATGTGTTGAAAGTCAACAAGACGCTTGTGTAAACTAGTTTTCTGACGTCACTCGAAGCTTGGTTCAATTCTTAGACAATATTGCCTCGCCTAATATGTACCTTGAATCAATAGCCACTCGAGATACATATAACACATAACATAACACTTTAATAACAAAGGTAATTCATCTTCGAGAATTTAATAAATCCGCTTAACAACTTTCAACTTTCACGTTTAAATAAGAAAATTTAATAAGAATTATTTTTTCATTGTCAATACTGATAGATAGGATTAATCCAAGTTAGGTGGAATATTATTATACATATAACATATCAAGATTCTTATTGACAAGTTTATAATTTAGTAAGAACTTACTTCAAATTCAAATATCAGGAAAATCATCAAATAGGAAAATTATGAATACTATGGAAAATGTTTATCATTTACACTTGGAATATGACAATTCCTCTCACTTAAGAGGAAAAACATCGACGAGTTCTTTTAGATACATTACATATATTTAGTTGTAAAGATGACTGGCCATGATGATGAAGGTGTTCTGCCCTAACGGTAGCGCCCATTATCATCAGCTTCAGTACATCACACAGCACGTACCGAAAAGGTAGCACGTGGTCCTGTGCATAGCTCAGTCGACCGCTATCAGTGATGTTCAGCAACAACGGGCGTGGCTCGCTGGATTGGTGGGTTACCCGCCTCATTGCTGGATAAAAACTGAGAGTGTGAAGGGCGATTCCCTGGCCCACACTGTAACATGAGTTGAGAGCTCTTGGGGTCACCTTGGGCAAGGGACTTCATTCGAAATGTGCCTCTGTTCACTCAGCAGTACAATTGAGTACCTGGTTTGGAAGTGAAGGCAATGTGACGGATAACCTTCGAGCGCCTTAATTGGTAGCTCAGGTTGCATACTCCAAGGGGAGTTGAGAATGAAAAAGGAACGATGTTGGTCCTTATACCAGGGTAATAATGTGTGCAGCGCTTTGAACACAGCCCTTACTGTTGTGGATTTAGCGCCGTTTAAGTATCCTCATCATCACAAACATACAGGCAGCATTGCAAAGTAACCCACAGCAAGGGTTAGGAACAACATCTAACAATCATCAATGTACATACACGATATTTATTATTAAGATAGACACTTTGGATGGACTCCGCCTTGTACACACATCATTAAAGTGAAAGCTAGATTTTGCTTCAAACTATGGAGAGAAAGATATACGTATCTTTCGAGAAAAAAAACGCCAGAGAATGTCAAATAATATGTATAGCAAGTTATTGATTTACTTGGCATTATTTTAAACAAAAATAAGAATGCGGGATTTATGATATATAATCACGATGATATTTGCGTGGAGGCAAACAAATGCCACGAGATTAATAATAATATATGTTTGATAAGAAGGCCTATTAATTTCAAGACGACACGATCTATGACGTTTATGACTCCGGGAGATTTAATTTCGGCACGAAAACTTTCTTTATCAGTGGATGATTAAACAGTCTGGAACTAGAGTATGGAATCTGATATCGTAATGGCATAGGTGGTAAAATGCAATAAGGTTGCGTCATTATTCCATGGCGATGACGTCATTCTATTGTTATAATAGTGGATTATTCTTTAGAATCTACTGAACCCAGGTCATATTCTGTCCAAGTCAGAGGGGGTTTCGGGTTTTGAGACTTTTAGTTATGAGTAAACGAGTAATTTTTTCAAGACTGACGTTTTTTGTCTTGGTTTATCGGAAAAGGATCTTGAAATATAAATTTACAAAGCGTCTTTTGAAAGTAATTGCTCGCAGGCGCTCAGGAAAATGAGCTGTCAGAAATGGTTTTTAGGACAAACTTCATCAAACATGTATCATGATGTGGAATTTTATGAATATTTCAATTACTTATTGATTGATTTAAAGAGTCATATATCTCATATATGATAAAGATAGAGTACCCCGAATGTGTGAAAAAAGAATCGAAACATCTTTAAAAGTTAAATTTTACACATTTCGGATTCTTTGGGATTAGTTTAATACGTTAATTGAAACTAATCCTTGCCTAAGATTTCATTACAGCTGATAGTGACTGCAATCGTGCCTTAGTCAGCTCGTGATGAATTTGACAATTCATGAATTTGACAATTCGTCATGTTGTGAGTTACAAGCTTAAGGTTGAAATTGTTTTGAACTTGTGATGTTTGCTTCCCATATCCTCTGATTACTAGGAATACTAACGTTACTCACACTACAACCAATATTGACTTCACTTTTTAGTGTAACTAACCTGTTTCTTGAACAGCAATATACGACTATTTATCTGGAAGCAAATAATCATACTTGAATTAATGGAGATCATTTTATATCCTTTCAGCAATAATTAGTCTCATGTTTATCAGAAAACGTGTATAAGTGAGTTTTGCGATATTCCTTACTATATGTGTATTACAAAGTTATCGAAAAATTAAAAACAAATTTCTACATTTACTCTCATTAAAGAATCGACGTTAATGTCAGCGACATAAAACAAATATTGAGAAGAAATATAAATAATAGTACACGTTCTTCGCCTGAAAACTGGCGCAAAGTCAGATTCCAATCCAGAGAGGCATGCCTATGTATCAGTTCACAGCACGAACTCGCCCGAAATATCTAATGTTATTCTACCGTAAGCATGTTAAACAAACAATGGAAGAGTGATATTATTCAGAGGACTAGATGGTCTGTGTCAGAGGTCTGATATTAGCTTTTATATGCACACAGGGGCTATTGGAGGCTGATTGTGTAAGTGCTTGCCATGGAAACAAGCGATATCAATGTATGTTTATGTACAATTAAGTCCCGCATTGTCCATACTTCACGTAACGTTCTTATACCGGAATAATAAATCCACTATCATGTGGTAATCAATTGACAACATACGATCTTGTATAGCATATAAATAAATGTTTACACTCATCGTTCACACTTACACATGGAGAATCGTTGATTGTCATCATGTATGTGTTTGTTACTTTTCCACCAATTTATTACAAACAAGTGTGATATTTTGTATCATAAAATGTTGATATTCAGTCCTTACCGAGGTTATAATCACATGACAACTCGCCTGTCAAATATGTTAGTATGTTGCCTTTCAAATACACCGGGGGCTATAGAAACGATACCTTATTTGAACACAAAATATATCTGCCGGATTAAGTATATTTTGAATATTTCTGATCAGGATAGTAAAGAGCTACACATATTTCATTTAAGCGAGTATAATACCTAATATATTATGTCAGTCCAAACTCACATGATGTGCCTAATTGCTTTTTCAAAGGGCTTTTGGACATTATGTTTGGTTGTTAAGGGAAAATTTCATTAAAAAAAGGAAATCATATTTGTACAAAATTATTGTCGATATGATGTACTTTCTTGAACTTTACATTGTTTACTCGTTGATATTGTATGCATTTTTGTTGGTATCGTTTCTTGTGTGTATCGCCCCTGTATGTATGTTCATATTTTCCCTCTCAAATATGTAGTTATGTTGCCTTTAAAAAATGTTTCTCAGAGACAATCGTAAATGAAAATCAACCAACTCAGCTTCGAAATTGTTTATATTTCAAAATGGAATGACACTACATGCAAATAATTACGTCAAATTGATTGCAAAGCACGAGTGAAAATGGAAAACCCATTGACACCCTTTTCATAAAATATTTAGCAGCAACCTTTTAGAGTTTTAGTGTTCGCATGAGTAGCGACCACTGACCAGTGATAACTGCCTTAACGGTAATTCATATGTAGCTACTGTTATTTTTTGTCCTAGAATATTCATACGAAATGATGAAATTGCGAATTGTTTTTCTTCTGCTCTCTGCAATCCGAGCCATTACATCATATGACTGGATGACAAGATTACAATGTCATGTAGAGATTCCTGGTTACCGGATTAAGATGTCCAATGAGAGTGTATCAGTGTCCGGTGTTCGCTCTTCCGGTAAATACTTCATGGTCTAATACTCTGATCAGATCAGTAAACCCCAGGCACTTACCTCACAAATCTTATCTGCAGACCACAGTTCGTGTTGTCCTGGGAGGCAGCAGACGTCGGATCAATGAAATAATCTGTGGTTTACATTTTAAAGCTGCTATGTTAGCTTTCAGTGTGACTCCCAGTGCACATCATAGAAACATTCTCATCTTATTTCAGCATGGCTCTATTCCCAGTACACATCATAGAAACATTCTCATCGTACTTCAGTATGGCTCTATTCCCAGTGCATATCATAGAAATATTCTCATCTTATTTCAGCATGGCTCTATTCCAACTGCACATCATAGAAACATTCTCATCTTATTTCAGCATGGCTCTATTCCAAGTGTACATCATAGAAACATTCTCATCTTATTTCAGCATGGCTCTATTCCCAGTGCACCTCATAGAAACATTCTCATCTTATTTCAGCATGGCTCTATTCCAAGTGCACATCATATAAACATTCTCATCTTATTTCAGCATGACTCTATTCCCAGTGCACATCATACAAACATTCTCATCTTATTTCAGCATGGCTCTATTCCCAGTGCACCTCATAGAAACATTCTCATCCTATTTCAGCATGGCTCTATTCCCAGTGCACATCATACAGACATTCTCATCTTATTTCAGCATGGCTCTATTCCCAGTGCACATCATACAAACATTCTCATCTTATTTCAGCATGGCTCTATTCCCACTGCACATCATACAAACATTCTCATCTTATTTCAGCATGGCTCTATTCCCACTGCACATCATAGAAACATTCTCATCTTATTTCAGCATGGCTCTATTCCAAGTGTACATCATAGAAACATTCTCATCTCATTTCAACATGGCTCTATTCCAAGTGCACATCATATAAACATTCTCATCTTATTTCAGCATGACTATATTCCCAGTGCACATCATACAAACATTCTCATCTTATTTCAGCATGGCTCTATTCCCAGTGAACATCCTAGAAACATTCTCATCTTATTTCAGCATGGCTCTATTCCCAGTGAACATCATAGAAACATTCCCATCTTATTTCAGCATGGCTCTATTCCCACTGCACATCATACAAACATTCTCATCTTATTTCAGCATGGCTCTATTCCCAGTGCACATCATACAAACATTCTCATCTTATTTCAGCATGGCTCTATTCCCACTGCACATCATACAAACATTCTCATCTTATTTCAGCATGGCTCTATTCCCAGTGCACATCATACAAACATTCTCATCTTATTTCAGCATGGCTCTTTTCCAAGTGTACATCATAGAAACATTCTCATCTCATTTCAACATGGCTCTATTCCCAGTGCACATCATATAAACATTCTCATCTTATTTCAGCATGACTCTATTCCCAGTGCACATCATACAAACATTCTCATCTTATTTCATCATGGCTCTATTCCCAGTACACATCATAGAAACATTCTCATCTTATTTCAGCATGGCTCTATTCCAAGTGCACATCATAGAAACATTCTCATCTTATTTCAGCATGGCTCTATTCCCAGTGCACATCATACAAACATTCTCAACTCATTTCAGCATGGCTCTATTCCCAGTGCACATCATAGAAACATTCTCATCTTATTTCATCATGGCTCTATTCCCAGTACACATCATAGAAACATTCTCATCTTATTTCAGCATGGCTCTATTCCAAGTACACATCATAGAAACATTCTCATCTTATTTCAGCATGGCTCAAATCCCAGTGCACATCATAGAAACATTCTCATCTTATTTCAGCATGGCTCTATTCCCAGTGCACATCATACAAACATTCTCATCTTATTTCAGCATGGCTCATACAAACACATTGTGACATTATCTGAGTTAGGTCAACATTTAGTTTATTTACGGCAATGACGTCATATTTATCTACAGAACAGAGAGATAATATGAGGCGCATAGTAATTTATCAAATAAAATGAGGTCACTATCAATTTCTTATTTGTTCTTTTTACACACAAAAAAGTTTTTAGTTTTTAGAAGTTTTGTGCTCGAAGCCTTGTACTCAAGGTATTGTACTCGAGGCATTGTACTCCAGGTTTTGAACTCAAAGTATTGTACTCGAGGCATTGTATTCCAGGTTTTGAACTCAAAGTATTGTACTCGAGGCATTGTATTCCAGGTTTTGAACTCAAAGTATTGTACTCGAGGCATTGTATTCCAGGTTTTGAACTCAAAGTATTGTACTCGAGGCATTGTATTCCAGGTTTTGAACTCAAAGTATTGTACTCGAGGCATTGTATTCCAGGTTTTGTACTCGAGGTGTTGTACTCGAGGCATTGTATTCCAGGTTTTGTACTCGAGGCAATGTATTCCAGGTTTTGTGCTCGAAGCCTTGTACTCAAGGTATAGTAGTCGAGGCATTGTACTCCAGGTTTTGTACTCGAGGTGTTGTACTCGAGGCACTGTAGTTGAGATTTTGTACTCCAAGTTCCGTACTCAAGGGTTGCAATCGCCTTTTTTCACACACTACATTTGCTTTGTTTACGGCAATGGCGTCATATTTATCTGCAGAATAGAGATATAATAAGAGTCATATAGTAATTTCTATCAAATTTTATCTGTTCTTATTTTAAAAAAACTAGGTTTTTTTTGTTTTTAGCTTGAGGTTTTGTACTCGAGGTTTGTACTCGAAGTTTTGTGTTCGAATCATAGTACAATGTAGTCGAGGCTTTGTACTCAAGGTTTTGTACTCGAGGTTTTGAACTCGAGCCTCTGTCCTCGATATTATTTTACTCGAGGTTGTTTGTAATCGAGACATTGTAGTTGATGTTTTGGACTCGAGGGTTACATTCGCCTTTATTCACCCTGGTTAACATACACATAGACGAAATCACAGACATTTTGACGAACATTCTAAGAAGTCAGTCGGAAAGAACCCATCAGAGTCAAGTAGTTATCATAGTTTACAACAGTGTCACTCCTCCTGAAGGGATGGTTTTACTAAAGCTGCATAATGATATACATACAGATAGATCAGTGTGAAAGGACAGTACATCCTGGTGCTATGTATCGACAGGATTCTTGTAAAGGTCACACCTCTGCCACTGATATGTGGAGCACAAAGGCGCTTCGACTCAATGTGGATGTGCTAGCGATACTCTACATACGATCATTATAGCTTAACGAGAATCGATACCAATGCAATGATTAGACTTGGTGCATAGAGGATATCTCTTTGTTTACTTGTACGGCTATCGAAATGTCATGTCAGCAGTTTCCATTTACTTATTGTCCAATAAGAGAGAGCAGTTGTTTCGTCCTGTGTATAAATCATTATTGAAGGCTCAGTGATTTACTTATACGACAAGGCCACAATGATTACCTCTATTCATCCCTTCATAATTGGGTGGTTCTGGTTTTAAAGATCCGAAACGTCTTTGATTGTTTAAGTAAACCTAATAAAATTATTGACTGGATTGAGGTGCCACACGTGATGTTAGTATTCACTGTGAAGGAAATGCACGAGCGACATATATCGTCTAAATCATGTTACGAGGATGGACGGGTGTCGTGTATCAGAGGATACATGTAAGTGGGTATGAGAACAGTTCATATCTTAATGTTTACTTACATGCTAAATTAATATAATTACTATAAATTAATGGTGAATAAGACATAAGCATTTACTCTGAAACTTTGCGGATGTTCACAAATAATGAAGTTGTTATCCGGATCCTTGCTTTTCTAACGCGTTCCACTGCTAATTGCATTTAAAGACTTATTGGTTCATACTTTGTAAATAACTGCTACTAACGAACGCTTGTTACGAATGAATGCCGATGTGCGTTCTTCTCACATGTGAATGTTTAGTGAATTTATATGTTTAACATGTCGAATCATAATGCTATTCGTTTGCTAGAAATATGAAACGAAATATATTTAAAATGCATTTTATTTCATTTTATTTTCTGAAACAGAACAGTTTGAACTGAACATTGAAACTAAATTAAAAACTAAACATTTGCATTGGCTTTAATTTACTACCGACAAACGTGTGTACTAATTAAGCTTAGACTAGCATAGCCCTCTGTTAGTCCTCTGGACCAGTAGAACATCTAGCTGTATCTTCTACATCGGAAGCTATAGCATGCGTGTGTCTCATCTATCAGCACAATACAAGCATCAGTTCCGGCTGTATGAGATAGGAGAATTCGCTATTCATTAATTACTTGCTCACCTGGATATTACCTTAACTTACACATGGTCTACTATACAGGTAGTGTATGGAGATTACCTTGACTTACATAGGTTCTACTTCACATTGGAAGTATATGGAATGAGGATAGCTCGTGTTTTAGAATAGGTAACTTTAAGCAAAGCTAACAGCGTGTTTTATACGTTTCTTTTGGAATTATTCAGCTTTTCATAAAGTCTGATCTAATCATTCTAGGTTTCTACAGCTAATGCATGTCCGATAATCAGTCCTCTCACCTGTGAGTCTGGAACATGGACGGTTACTGGTAGTGTCATACACACTACATCTGGTTACCCGGGACACGGTGAAAAGCCGTGTGATAAACGCATGAGGTGTTGTTAAAGTTATGCTGTTGAAATAAATAGATATGTAAGTCTCAAAGGTAATTTATCTCTCTAGACACCCTATAGTCATTGCATTGACTGTTTATTATTAACAATAAAATCTGTCAAAGCATTCCAAAATCAAATACATTATATAAGATACATCATAATAGATTTGGATAAATTAATTAACTCCTGCACATCGTAAGAAGTAACGACAAGTAAATCAACAGTTCCGAGAATAGATCTTTTTATATTTGATAGTTGTTATTCAATATTCTAAGATAACTAATGCATTATTCATATAAAACATATACAAATACAAACATGTTAAATGGTTGCAATGGAAGCGTGACATAAGCGAAATACACGATTCTGAATAAAAGACGCAAATGTCATTAAACAACTAAAACATTAGTCGATATCGTGCTAATCTAAAACCATTGTCTTGCTAGGGTCGTGTACGTATATGATTCCACTCGAGCTTGGAACCTCAACACAGAATATCAAACCTCAGCATGTTCAGTATGGCTTCTAGCATTGAGGTGAACCGCATAGGTTACGGAGTTCTAGCTTTTCCAGCCGATCAGGCCAGATCGATAATATCAGTGTAATAACCATCAATTATTCACCTGTCACACTCGAGCTGATTGGAAAGTCATCGATCCATAACCAATAGCCACCGATATCACTTCCAGCCATCCCACACAAGACATGTAAGGAGCTTGTTTCAAGATTGTCTGTACCCTGTATCTTGTCACATTAATCAGTCAGTTTCTTATTATGGAGTCTTCATTTCTTATGGATTTCACAGTGTGATCATCCATTATATTTCAACTGAAGCCACCATTTCTTAAAGGCTACTCGGTAATGAAGACGTTTCTTAAAGATTATTCGTAAACTGATCACGTTTACGTAACAGTGGTATTTATTTTCAACCTATACTGATGGGTACCCTCACATACTCTTGTGACCATAACTATTCATGTACAATCAATTATTGTTTATGAACTGTTTTCTCTAACTAAGACATTACTTCTGCAAATAAACACATTTTCAAAAAGATTAAAAATAAAAATGCGATGTAACCCCAGTTAAATTCGATTTATCTACGTTATCAAACAACGCTTATTTAAGGGTGTGGAGAGGGGTCGGGGGAGTCACCTATCAATGTACTGTTTATGACACTTTGACCCTTATACCTTGAAAGTACGAGGTCTCCAGAAGAACAATCGGATCAGGTGCGAGGATATTGAGGCTCGCTGTCACCTGGTGTCAGTACACAGGTATAACATCCACCAGAGAGAGTAATCTTATCAAATTCGTATTTACACCTGCAGGGCATAGTTAGGACTGAAGTTTTCGATTCAGTCTAAAAGTAAACATAAGTATGAACATGCACAATTCGATGTTCTATAAACGTAAGTAAAACGTAAGTTTGTCAGTAAGACAAACATAGCAAGTAAACATTAGACTTACATACTCAAAAAGATATAGAGAATACTAAACGGTGTCCTGTTTAGTAGCTTATATATGAAACGAGTGAGTGGTTTGGTATTCATTAAACAGCGATACTTCAACGGGTGAGTAATAATCGAGGACACAATATAAGCTTAGTCTATGTATTTCGTTCAATAATTACCAGCTGGGTTTTAATAACCTGGTAATCCTGATAATGGCTGAAATGTTTCTCAAATATATAATGTTATTACCAATCATGCTTAAAACTACAGTTATCACCAATATGGCCGTGAAACTAAATACATATATGATAAAGTAGGTCAAACTGAAGATCAATAATCTATGTTTTATATACTGTGAGTAGTTTGTAACGAGATGAAAAAGGCGACCTATACAATAATGATAGATCACCATAAATAGTTGACAAGAATTTCATTATGTTTCCAATTCAAACACATCATGGCACACACGTGTATGTATATCATTACAGTCTTCATAGCTCAATCAATATCAAATTATCCTAAACAAACAAAAACGTAGACCTACACTAAAATTGCAAGCGTGAATTTCCGATTATTCCACTGAAACAGGTGATGCAAATCGATTGCTTAAATGTAGGTGACAATTGATCAATGGCAGTTTCAGAAACAGGTTGATAACATTCTAAAGCTAAAATTTGTGTCGACATTTATCAATACATCTACCCGACAATAATGATTATAAAATTGGAAAGTGCAAGATCTACAACTTGATATATCTATCGTTGTTAGTATAATTTTATTGGTTGTAATATACACGAGCACTATTTTATATTTATAAACCATCAACTGAAAATGAAGATATGCCACAAATATTACTCTCTCATCGACTTAACTGCTCCACGCATAGTATGATGCTGTGATTACGACTCTATGATTCTACGTATGCAATCAAAGACTGCATGTATATTTATCTATCAGGGTAACCATAGCAACGCTTTTTGAGACACTTTCATCATAATTTCATTTAATATGTATCATAATGTGATGCAATGTAAGCATTAGTTCAGCAATAAGCAAGTCGTTTGGTACAGGCGGGGAATTGGTGCCTGACTCTTAGGACGTCTTCCAGGCAGTGGTATAACACTAGTTTAGTACTCTCGTATAAATGTTACACTGTAGTATCTTCTACGTGGGAGTCATAATTAGCAATAGGTATATATAGGTAATATACATATAGGTATTGTATATGAAAGAATGGAGACTATTGTTACCTCATCGACTCGTCGAGTACAGATCATTGACAACGTACATATATATATATAAGCCATAAGCCATTTCAAACCCACGTCCATTCTATTCTCATCGTGCTCGAAGATCATCACAACAATTGAAATAACTGAGATTTCAACTGATTTAGAAACAGAGACGTTAAGAAAGTAACTTTGTTCGTGATACGTAGTCAGTTTTGAAAATAGGCAAGTCACGAAAACGCAATTACTGCAATATATATATATATATATCCTTTATGCTGATATCCACGTAAATAGCATAATATTCCTACAGATAACGATCTACCACTATCAAGCATCCACGACTCTGTTTTAATCCCCCAAGGGAGTGTTCAATCTAGCTTTCATCTGTACACCAAATGGTTCACTACAGGCAGTTCAATTTCTCAATACGCAGAAACACTGGCGTTATCTCCTAATACAATGGAATTGCTATCGGCTTAACCTACTAACAATAAGTTTCTTCATAATATTAAGAGGTTGGTACTGCCTCTGTATCCCAACCCAACTTCAGGGGCGTGAGATGTTTAATGCTGTGTTCATCTTGACGAGAGTGTTTCATCTCTGATAACTCGAATAGTTTGTGGAAAATAAAGAACGCTCCTCTATTGATAGAGAATGGTTTGTTAACGAGCTCGCTGTGTTAACGCAACATGACTCTTTAATATGATAGAGTCGTGAGTCATCTCTATCACTGAAAAAGCCCCTCTTTGTCATCTGACACACTTGGAAAATGACAAAAGCAATTAAAATGTTTCATAAGAAAGAAACATTTAAATTCAATAATTCAAGAAAGATCAATTAAATGTTCATAGACAATGAATCTTCAAAGCGTATTAAGAGCATTACCATTATCTTAGCAAATGTTGAGTAAAAATGTTAGAAAACATATTGAATTGTAAAATGCATTAATACAGATAATAATTAGTAAATGTCAGTTGCCAAAGAAACTTTGACGCAGTTGATAAAGAAAGAAGTAAAGAGAGAGAGACAGAGATAGGAGCACAAGGAGGAGTAAAGAGAGACAATCGGTAAAGAAATGAACAATGCCAATAAAAGATAGTGAGACAAAGGGGCATAAAAAGAGAGACACCAGGGGGACGAATACGAAGAGACACACAAGGAGACACAAAAACAGGCCACCTCTCAGAACAAGTTTACACACAAGTCTGAAGTTGATGTTCCTTTATGATCGATACTAACAAACTCTAAAGTGATGGACATGACTAACTTGTGAACACAGTCGGAGAGAAGTGTGGTAAATACATTTAGAGAACTCGTGGAGAGACTCCCTAACTCGTTGATTACCGGGGAGTAACGACTCTGATAGGACTCTTAGTGGTAGTTTATCGATCAGCTGTATCTGAGGTCCACGTCCCTCCTTTCAATACTCATTAAGTTGTCAGTTTTAACTTGCAATGAAGCTATTGATTTCTTATAAAATTGTATTAAATACACGTGTACATGTGTCCTTATGGTTGACCATGCACTGCATGGATGTACACTAAGGAGCGTTAGTTCACATAGCAGCCCGTCGTAAAGTGGTACACCAAATCAATAGGCTGACTTCTTGAATTATATATACATGGACTAATGAACCACAGCAACCTGTGTGTAACCTCGTTAGCACCGCTTTAACTAGAACTGAACAGTTGACATTACATATTGACGAGTGGTCAACCCATGCGGACCAGGGTTCCTCCGCAACAGCATAATGTAAACAAACAATGCATTTAGTATAATTTATTTGTGTTTACATGCTAGTAATATATGTGCCTCACATCATCTCTAAAATAGTTCCAGCATTGCACTGCACGCGTGACAACGCACAGAAAACATCTAGCGCTCAAGTAAAATTGATAATAAGCATAACGCAAGCTCGAACAAAAATTAAATCCCGCATACAATTTAAAACCGGTGGAAGGCAGTTGGATGGAAGTATGACCCAGAGCCATAACAAAACTCGGAGTATTACTGTAAATACTTAACGCCAACTCACCTGGTTAACTGCTGCGTATAGTATACTCCAGTGGAAACGTCTACATCTACGTTGTGTACACTGACATGCCCGTCTTGTCAATTGCAGGGAGTTGACACGACAGAACGTGCAAAACAAAGCAAGTGCGCTCTCAGTCGCCAATCAATATCAAGTAACGGGAAGGAGAGTTCTCTTCAGTCGGCTACGTCATCAGCAGCTGTGGCCTAGCTCCAATCAATAGCGTCTCCCCCACTATAACCCACACTCTCAAGATATCACACACGTCTCCCCCACTATTACCCACACTCTCAAGATATCACACACGTCTCCCCCACTATTACCCACACT
The DNA here is from genome assembly GCA_936450465.1 of Gibbula magus. NCBI lineage: Eukaryota > Metazoa > Mollusca > Gastropoda > Trochida > Trochidae > Gibbula > Gibbula magus. The sequence continues at coordinate 17,362,305 of OW388290.1, read as the reverse complement.
CTCAAGATATCACACACGTCTCCCCCACTATAACCCACACTCTCAAGATATCACACACGTCTCCCCCACTATAACCCACACTCTCAAGATATCACACACGTCTCCCCCACTATAACCCACACTCTCAAGATATCACACACGTCTCCCCCACTATAACCCACACTCTCAAGATATCACACACGTCTCCCCCACTATAACCCACACTCTCAAGATATCACACACTCACATTGCATCGTGGCCCTACCGTCAACTCGTGTTATGATATGTCATTATAGATTATAGATATGGGACAACGTAATTGAACTTGTTCTAAATTATGCTTATCTTATTGATGATAATAAAAACGTGTTAGCTTTGTAGATAAGATGGAGGCATGCTGACGTTTTTAGATATGATTGAAATATCCCCACAGGTAAAAAGCTTCATAGAGTATGATTTGATTGCTATAGCAGTCAGATATTGCAAGTGTTAAATAGCCATTATCAATAAAGTATCATGGTTCCAAAATTCATATATTTTATACTCAATTTACTCTGCATGCATTAATAAGAACCCTTGGAATTACAATAATTCGCTACATTTTGTCAAATGTTTAAGCGCATTATTGATTATCTATAGAAAATGTAACAAATTTTAGATTCTAATAAATGTTGAAAATCTTTCCAATGATGTTAAGTTCGAAAAAAAACGTTGCCTAAATAGTTTTGTTTGGAATATTGATGCTCATGTTCAACGTTGAAATGTCAGATGCATTATTTCATCTTTAAGCAAGAACTTTTAAAAATAGAAATATTTATGCTTTGTCGAGTCAAATAACTCTGGTAAAGGTCAATATTTTAATGACTTCGGAAGTCTTCTGACGTCTCAATCTCCATTGCCATCAAGATGAGTTTTAAACCAAAGAAGATATTGACCTTATCGTATAAACATGACTACAGTTTCATTTATTAATGTATACGTGGGAGCACCTCGATATTTTAAACTGAAACATGATGCTTTGGATACGGTACGCTAATTGGAATGTACTATTCTCTCTCGACATCCAACAATAAGATTATGTAACTAATTCCTTCAAAGACCAATTCATTTTGACATTTTAAGAAATTACAACTAGAGTTTATTGATAGTGATTTTTCTTCCAAATTATGTTCTGTCATTGTGACAAAACCACGTGATAAACTTTAGGTTTCAGTTGACAAAAACACCAATGTTGTTACCAAGTTGACTTTCACACATCTTTTCTCGTGCACAATAAAGACGTAACTGCATGGTTGATCAAATTCCTCTTTTTTTAACAATTCCAAAAATGTTTTCAATGGAATGCATTTGAGTTCAGGACGGTAATAACTAGTAAACACTTCATGCTTTAGATGGGTCATTGTAGTTAATGCTGACCTACATGTATTTCGTATTTAGGCAACTTTTATTGAATTTGCCTTTATCAAAAATGTGTGATTTTGAGGGTGCATACTGCTGTAATGAGTAAATTTTGTTAAAAGACATTTACTTAAGGTATGATCAGTTCTCTTGAAAGAATGGAATTAATTACATTACAAAAAAACAATATTGACTTGCATTTTCTTAGTAAAATCAAATATGGTTTTGGACACCAAAACACCAATATTTCATAAAAGTAAATATCAAAAAGCAATGAAACGTAATGTGAATGAAATTTTCATTGTTGCTAGAAAATTATCAAAATGATATCATACGATTAGTTATACTGACATATTGCTTTCATTATTATCAGACAACTCTTGTGGTGTTTATGTTCGTGTTTTATATAGAGTGACAAGTGCATGGCATGACCAATAAAGGACAATTACAAGACATGATTCATCAAGGGGGACATACAAGACATGATCTATTAAGGGAAAATACAAGACATGATCTATATAAAGGACAATTATTAATTAACTATCAATGTTATGGTACTTATATGGTATTTACGGCCAATACCATATTGATCGACAACTCGGCCAATACGGTGAAACTGGGCCAATACGGGAAAAACCGGGCCAATACGAGACAAACGGGGCCAAAATGAAACTGAGCACGCGCAGTTGCACATTTGGTGAAAGCCCGAAGCTTTGACCCGTGCTATTTGTTCATAAATGTTGTTTATAATTATTATTTCCATATAAATGATATTTCTATATAAAGGACAAATACAAGACATGATCTATAATGGGAAAATACAAGACATGATATATAAAGGAAAATACAAGACATGATATATAAAGGAAAATACAAGACATGATCTATAAAGGAAAACACAAGACATGATCTATAAATGGAAAATACAAGACATGATCTATAAAGGAAAATACAAGACATGATCTGTAAAGGAAAATACAAGACATGATCTATAAAGGAAAATACAAGACATGATCTATAAAGGAAAATACAAGACATGATCTATAAATGGAAAATACAGGACATGATCTATAAAAAGCAAGTACAAGGCGTGAACTGTTATATTTGGGAAGTTCAAGACTAGATTTGAATAGGCTAAGTATGAAACATGATTTTATAGAGCTATAATGAGTCACAAGAAAGGTTCTGTTATTTAATCATTTTACTTGCGTTTTATGATTAACTGAAAGTTGAATCAGTATTTCCATTTCTCTCCAAGAACGATTGTTTTAGGGCAATACAAGACTCGTATAATTCTGCTGCATGTACTGCTAGTACTAGCGTCGCAAAGATCATTTCGTCTTGTTTGACTCGCGAATTTATTATGCTGACGGGTATTAAGTATAATTTCTAATTTAGTGTCCTATCATCAACTCGTTTGAGAGCAATGATATTTCCAAGAAATGTATTTATTCCCCTCTGTGAGATCAGCAGTTATCCCTTTCTACCGATGAACATATGTAATACGTGACATTCAAAATAATATAACTACATGTTCTCTGTACTTAAGTGACCTGGAACTTTTACAACACTGATTTCAACGAGCAAAATATAAATTAATTCCTTAAATCCATTTGACACGTTTCGGCGTTGATCCTTATATCGTTTTTAAGAAATGAGAAGATTATGAGATAGAAGACATTATATGAAAATAAGATAAATATGGATGATGAGACAACACAAACGTAAAGATGAGATAGGAGGTACATCAAAGACTATGTGTAAAACTAAGACAACATGGATGAGATGTACAGGATGATCTTGACTATTAGCGAATGGTACGTTAATTAGCCAGGGGTTAGGTCAGGGGACAAGGTATGGGTGGTACCAACTTCCCAATGCAAGGCACAACTCTTCTTGTTGTATTTGTTATCTCTTTATCATACCAACATATATCCTGTATATAATCTGCTGTTTCACCATCCATTCCATATGCTTGATAACGGTATAAGCATCTATACCGAAACGTCGCTATTGTTAATAAAGAAGTTGATCATCCATAAAATATTTGTCTTCTTCGTCACACCAACTTCTAGAATGCCTCTCAAACAACTCTTGCCAGTCTCCATTACTGGCTGATTTAGGCCTTGCAGTATTTCCTTAAGAAATCTGCGCTTAGAAATTCAGGCCGTCTATGCATTTCTGGTGCAGCGATTCACTATCTAGGCACAACACAGCGAGGGAAATACCGCAAGGCTTAAATCAGCCAGTAATGCAGACTGGTAATAGTTATGCATTGCGTTAGGAAGTTTGGGTGGTACATGATCCTGTGTATTGGTCAGTTGACCGCTACCAGTGACGTTCAGCAATAACGAACACTACTTGCTGTACGGGTTACCCGCTTCATGGCTGGGAATCTGAGAATGTCAAGTGTGAGTTGTAAAACTTGTGGATATAGCTTGAGCAAGTGACTTTAAAGGGGCAGTAGCACGTTTTTTCGCTGAAATAAGTCGATGAATTGTATTTGAAAAATAATGTCACCAATAGGAAAACACCCTTCTCTCTTCGGAAAATCAAGATAAAAATGAGTGTACATGATTCCGTAAAGCCATGGCAATAATTTGTTGTCATTCAAAATAATAAAATGTGTTCACAATAAAATGGCGGCCATGCAATTGTTGCTTTACACGCTATACCGTTATTACCACTACGGATAATTGGTTTGCGTAATAAGATGTTTTACCCTCTAAAGTAAATATAAATGACATAAACTATCATTATAAATGAGAAATTTGAAAAAATAAATCAGAGCGTGTCTCTTTCTGGTTTGAAAGTGGAGACAATGTGAAAGCGCCTTAATTGGCAGTAAAGTTGCATACTCACAGTGAGTTGAAAATGAAAGAGGAACTAGATTGATTCTAACACCAATGTAATAATAACTTTGTGCTGTGAGCGTGCCTCTTGGTGGAAAGACGTTCGACGATGTACATGTATCCTCATTATTATTACCCGTTAGAGACAAAGGGGGTTGAAGGGATTACATACTTCTTCATGTTTGTAAACTGATATGAGGAAATAACATTGATCCCTGATTATGAATGAAATATGTCTGAGTATAGACAATGCTTCCGCCAATCGTTGACGTGGAGTGGAATAATGTTTGTTGCCAATGGGTGGCAGTGTCCCCTATGTTCAGTTGGTGGGTAATACACATGGAAAGTTTCAGAAAGATATCATGAACAGCTTTCGAGTTCTGCTTCGGAAAATAAATGATAACAGACGGAAGGACTGACAGACGGACAGAGCGACGACTATATCCAACGGTATTACATATATATATGGAATAAAAACCTTGCTTAGTAATAATACAGCATTTTTTCTCATTTTGTCAAAATGCTGATACTCTGATACAATCCTCCCCTTTAAGGAGAAGCTGCCAGCAAGTGGTTTGAGAAAGGTAACATTAAAGATGAGGTGAGGTGAGGTGAGTTGGTGTTTAACGCCGCTTTCAATATTATTTCACTTGTATCTCGGCTGCTAGTATAAGGGCAGGAAGAAAGCCTGCAATGCCATGTGGCTATGCATTGCGGTGAAACCTGCCAACATCGGCTGGAACTAGCGAACCATGGGTGGTACTATGCTGAAATTCAGTGTAGCATTGCACCCAAACCTTACTGCATGTAGGACAGTTCTCTACTGCAGACAAAGTTGCTGTGCTCCTGGCGGGATTCGAACCCCGGACGTCTTGATCCGAAGCGGAATGCTAACCACTGCGCTATCCCGCCCCTCATTAAAGATGCATCCATTGTGTTTCATAAAATGTTATTTGGCTTTGAGTGAGTGAGTGAGTGAGTTATTGTTTAACGCCGCTTCGGCAGTATTGCAGCCATTAGCGGCGATATTTGGCTTTGATACATGCCAACATACGATATGTGATGATTTCAGTTCAAATAAGTTCACTCAGCTTGAATATTCATCTCCAATGGCCAACTATATCATAATTAGTAGTTTCCAATTAAATTTGAGTAACATCATTATACATGTGCAGAAACCGAAACTACAAGTCTCATTTACATGCACATTAGTTATAAGACCTTTTAAGTATTATCAGCTCAAAGTTGGCTTTTTGTCTGTTGTAAATAAGTTTCCAAAATCACTGACTTATTGACGCGCGCCACATGCAGTGCATTGTCCGGTTTTCGATCAGAAATCGGTACTTTTACCTTTATATCGTCGGTATACAGAGTCCATTAACATCAAAATGGAAGCTCTCGGTAACAATCAGTAAGTAGATAAAATAACACCATATAAACTTTTGGCATATGTGAGCCCATCAAGACAATGGATGTACCTTCAACAAGATGAAGCCACAGTTAAGTAAACAACAAACAAGTAGATCACTCATGATGATTTATTGTCATATCAATATCATTTTGTTAACAAATATGAATACAGTAACTACTATACAAATAGATGATATAGTCAATGCGAGATACAGGACGGTTCAGTATGGAGAGCAAGTCTCAAGGCAGACAGATCACAATAAATCTTTATCAACAACCAAACTAGTTATCAAAGCCATCACTTGGGTATTCATCCCCACTAAAGTACCTTAAAATGTGTTCAATGATGTGTCATGTGTCGTGTGACACCTTCACTTTCACATTTAAGAAGCAGGATAATGCAATATTTCTCTTTTTCTTTACTCAGAATAATAGGTTTTATCTCACAGGGCAAATTATCCTGCTCCTCTCATATGCTTAACTGAAGTTACACAACGTACAATTTTTCCTATGGACAATGTAATGATATTTTATCTCTTTCTTTGACACCTAGATATTGATGTGCATTCTTTGCAAGTATTGTTTCCTTCCAGACAAACGTTAATAAATTATGAACTATTCACAAAGATAATAATGATTGTATCTTCTTTTTCACACTTAAAAGAACTGCCCATCTCTGTCAAAGCAGAAGCCAGCGAATATAGACTATATTCTTATGGTGTACTTTATATGTGATAAATGATGTAAGCTTTACAATAAAAGAGACATACACAATCAATAATCAGAAATGACACATGTTGCACGGTTATTTTCAGGCGATTTTAAAGAACTTCAAGCTTCAATCAATATTTAATAATACCACAGAGTGTGTGCATAGTTAACAGATGTTTAAATGGATTTCTTGTGTTTAAACTGAACACCACTTGTATGTACAGCACGCACCACATGGGATAACAAACTATGGAATTCTATTTGTGGAATGTTCGAGATTTTATCATATATTTGTACAGAAAGAATATACAAAATATAGGCAGTGAACAATATATGTTCTGGATTGTAGGTTCATCTGTATTGGGACGGATATAGATATGGATATGGATGTATGTGACCAATTCTTGTAAAAGTAGTTTTTATAACAAAAGTGTGATTTTGTGAAATATTAAATTATAAATGGATATGTACATGATAGTAAACAATGATGTTATCATTCTTTTACAATTGCTGATTTAATACAAATCTCACAAGGATATCATTTCAAGTAAAACTCTAACGATAGCAAAACATAATATGTATTGACGGACGGTTATCTATTAACACATATCAAAAGTATGTATTTGAGATTCTTAAAGAAAATTTGTGTATCATTCACATTGACTCAAAAAAGGCACAACATTGTTATTATCACATCGATCAAGGGTAAGACATTTAGTGATACATTCCTACATACACTTCAGAAGAAACCAACAATATCCATACCTCAACAGTTTATTAGTGACTGCTACTCAATAGTCTGAATTAATATGACAATTATATTGCTTTTGATTGATGTGTTGAAATAAATAAATAACAATATAAATAACAATGCATAAGCTTAATAATTTGGCTTCTATAGACACAAGATCTGAACAAGTACCAGTAATACTCCACTAACAAGTTCTTATTTTGATAGTAACATACTACTCTCTCATCGGTTATATCAAAGTACAATAGATTCATTGTTAGGGTAAGCAGATGTGAAATCATTAACATATCACAGTCATGTGTCATCTATTACATCAGATATTAGTGCAAAAAGGACCCCTTGGAAACATAACCTATTTGTCTTGTGTCACACAACAGGGAGCGAGAACAGTGAACTCTCGGCATCAAACTTCCTTCCTTGCATGGCTGCTTCCCCATGTTGTGATCCCAGATTGTAAAAGCAAACTTATCAATGATGAGAAGTGAGAACTCGGTTCTCAGTCGTCAGCTACTTCCTCTTCTATGAACTCTCCCTCATCTCCTTCAGGGCTACGGAAACCATTCATTTTATCAGGATCTATTGTCCGTGACAGCGGAATGTCCACAGCCCTGTGAATGGCTTCAATTGTTCTAACATTTACATAGTATGCAGGGTTACCCCCCTTTAATCTGCTTCTCAGCTCCTCTAAACTAGAATAGGCCTGCAAGAAATGTTAAAAAAAGAAGATATGAAAATGTGAACCAATTTTGAATAGTAGACACATTAGAGGCACTTAATGAAGAAATATGTTGGATTTCTGTGGATTTCTTACTTAAAATTTATTTAGATTTTCTCATTGATCCTAACTGAAAGGGGAGAAAACAGCTTGTTTTCCTGAAGAAGTTCCCCCTGCTAAACTCAGATCATCTTCCTAATCAAGTTATCATTCCTGCAACTAAGCTCCTCAAGAACTGGATAGGTAAATAAATTGTTAAAAATATCATGCAGTACTCCACCACATTATTGAATCAATATCCGAGTGACCTACCGCCTTCCAGCGCTCCCTCCTGGCATAGTGTTCAATCATGAATCCGAGGACGTCGCCTACGCGGACAGCAGTATCGAGATCAGTCTCCTCCAGCAAGACCTGGCATTGCTTCATTGCCTCCTCAGAGTTCTCCTCGTACACTCTGTGTGTAGAAACATTAGAACTAATCATATAGTAGACAGCATTATATCAGCAAGTTGTTGATATTTCTACCTTTAATCCACTTATATTGACGTTCTGCCTCTTAGCAGGGGACACTTGGTGAGATTCTCTATTTACCAGCCATTGAGTTGTGATTAAGAAAAATTAGTTTTTAGAGCATGAGAAAAGAAATATGGTGTCTCATGTAGATGCTTGGAAACAATGATATTTCTCATACAATACTACTGGATAGATTACTAATAGGGTTATGCCAACTATGACGGACCTGCGCGCCTGAATAAACTTCTTGATGAGAGTGATCTTGTGTTTGAGGAAGGCAAGTTTTTCCTCCTGCGCCACCTCGTCCTGAACCTTGGCTTTACTCAAGCACTTGTACGCCTCCCCCATAGCTCCCAGCGCCTTGTCATAGTTCTGATACTCATCTATCTCTACCTGTAGGAGCAAGAATATGGCTTGTTATTATGTGGAGAAATGTGATGCTGTAGGGGAGGAACATAACATATCCTTGCAAGGCGCCAGCTGGACCTAGCACACCATGAGTGGTACTACAGCATATAGCCCTGGTGCCAAAAACTTACTACAAGAACAATGATTCTCTCCTACATATGAATGTTGGAGCCCCTGTTGAGATCAGAAAGTTAGACGTTATGATGTGTTGCCAAACACACTAACCACTGCAACCAGTCTCCTTCTATTTGGAGAGATATTACGTAAAACTACAGCAACCGTTACTTGTTTACCCCCTGCCTACTGCAACACAAACTTGATAGAGAACTAATATATAATCTGAGCTTAATCTAAAGGTAAAGAGGTATTCTTTAAATCAGTAAGATGTTGGAGAATGCTTAACTTCTGTGAAAAGCTCTTTTATTTGCTAATAGTTAAACTGTCTTAGATGAACATAGCTTAAATAATGAATAGACATTACATCAAAATAAAGAGTATTTTCCCCTACCTGAGCACAAGCATCATAGAATCCTGCAAGAAGGTCGAGAGCTCGTCCTTTGGTGTAGAAGCCAATAATGTTCTTCATGATCTCCGGGTCCTTGCGCCAGTCGAGGGACTGGAGATAGTTAGCTGCCATTACATAGATCTCTCTCTGCCGCGACACTCCCGCGAAGAACACAATCTTCTCTGTGTCTCCAGATTTCAGTAGGGCTTTCATAGCCTGAAAGGATAACAAATTTTTTTTATATTCTTATTGAACAGGTGGTCTTTGCATGAAACAACCGTAACAGCGTTAATCTTGCACAAAGAAAGTGGATTATTCCAGGATTGGCCACTTGCTAAAGATAGGTTATCCAAGAATATGCTAAAGATAGGTTATCCAAGAATATTCTGGGACCACAACTAAAGGATTATGTATACTGTGTAGGGATACACAAGAGAAAGTGTTTGTAGACGAGTATAAACAATTTGAATTATTAGAATGTCTAACATATGTAAGTAAACGTGAAGCAATTAGTGTACGGACCTTCATCTTGTTGCCAGCCTGTGTGAACTTCTTGGTAGCGATGTGGTACTGTCCCTGGTGCATGCACACCTCAGCTATACCCTCCAGGATCTTGAGTCGATCCATCGTGTCGTTCTCGCCCTCCACTTTCTCTGGTGTCAACTTGTCGGCCAACTCCTCAGTGATTTCTACATGCTGGTCCATACAGATCTTCAGTGCATCCCAGTACTACAGGAGAACAGTGGTCATTTTCTTATTATGTATCAGTTTTATACAAGACTTGAAAGTTTATAGCAATAACTTTTTATCACACTTTTTTCTATCATATGTAACTATCAAATTGTTGCTGTAATTTTCAGGCAGTCCTAGACTTTTAGGGGAATTAACTCATATCATGCCCCTTTGTCAACATGGGGGCTGTTCCACTAACCAATCTTAGCCCTGAGATCAATCATAAGCCCATCCTCTATCATAAGATTGATCTTAGGGCTAAGATTGGTCAGTGGAACAGTACCATGGTATTTCAAAACTACAGTCACTGCTGACATAGTTCAACAATGTTAAACGTGGTGGTAGGCCTCATTTATTATCGGATGTTGATTATTGGCCTGACCAACGTTTAACCGATGAAGGCTATATATATTTTCTCGGCGCAAAATTCCAACGCTGTGATTGTCGGAACGAAATTGGCTTCAAAATCACTGAAAATGTTCATGACAAATTACAAACCTACCTTATATGCATAGTTTAATCATTTGTCAACAAGTTCATGTCATTATATTCATCAGTTATAAAATTCAGTTTTGAAATACCTCTTCGCATTGAATTGTGGGATACAAAATGGCGCTTTCCATTAGGTTAAAGTTGGGGGTAGTCAATACTAGTCATGTTTGAGAGTTTCAATCGGCAAAACAAAAACAGCTTTAATGAATATAATGACATGAACTTGTTGACAAATGATTAAACTATGCATATAAGGTAGGTTTGTAATTTGTCATGAACATTTTCAGTGATTTTGAAGCCAATTTTGTTCCGACGATCACAGCGTTGGAATTTTGCGCCGAGAAAATAGCCTTCATCGGTTAAACGTGGGGTCAGGCCAATAATCAACATCTGATAATAAATGAGGCCTACCACCACGTTTAACATTGTTGAACTACTGCTGACACAGACATGATCTCAAGAGCAAGCGCTGGTCCTCACCTTCTTGCCAATGCCAAGCAGATCAACAGCCTTGTCGTACTGGCCGTTCTCCAGGAAGAAGTCGGCACACTGCTGGAGCAGCTCTGGATCTGCCCGCTCATCCAGGTCTCCAGATATCAGCTGTAGAGCCCCGAACTGCTTTGTCTTGAATGCCAGGTCCAGTGCCTTCGAGAAGTTGCCAGCCTATAAAAGTATAATCATAATTTCTGATAAACAGATGAAAACTTCAGACCTGCCTACCCCTAATTGGGCCTTTGTGGATCTACCTCTATCACTTTGTGTAATTTCAACTTTCAGTGTGTAATCAATACTAATAACCATGATCTAATAGTTATAGTAACTTACTATAAACTGAATAGGAGTGCAGGCGATCAGGATATTTATAAAAATATATCATGATTCATCACCTGCACTCATATTCAGTGAATATTTCAATGTGCGAATTTGATTGCATGTGTCTCTCAACATCGTACTTTCCAGAATGCGATATTGTAAAGTCTTTCTTGCAGTATCTACAAAAGGCAAACCCTACCCCACGCAACGAAGCTTGTATCCCAGGAAAGTCACTATATTCCTTCCGATATTTCTGGCTATTTTTCGTTTTTTTCCCACTAGAAAGAGTTGATTGTTCACTCGAAACAACCGCGCTTTTCCTTTTCGACGCCATTTTTTTCAAAGACATCCGGGTTCTAACACATCCGGGTTCTTACCGATCTTGGGCGGAAGTTGACATTCGAACAAACTCGTCACTTCCGAGGTAACGAATGAATGGAAACACGATCTAGTAATGTTTGGGAAACATGAATTCAATGTTTTATTCACAACTGCATACATAATTGGGGGTCAGAAATTATTATTTACACCTCTGAATTTCGGGATTGAGACAATAAAAATAATTTTACAGGTTGGTCACATCTCATTCTAAATTGCGTAACTATTTCTGTGAAATCGTAATGGCGTAATTTAGGTGCAAAATTCGTAATTATTACGCGGAAATCGTAAGGGTAGGCAGGCCTGGAAAAGCCATCAAAACTTCGATACATTTTCTGAGATTCAGTGTCTTAATTCTTTTATAATTGATTGGTGCTGATTGGGCAGTAATTCAGCATTTAATGGCACTTTGCAGTTCAGAGGTCAATATTATCAAAACTGCTTACTCTCATATTATTATACCGGTAGATGCAATATAACTAATCAACTGTCCCTTAGTAAAGTACAGAAAGTACAGACCTTGTGGTAGAGCATGACAGCCTTATCGTTGTAGCGTGGATGTTGCTCGTAGTAGCGTGCAGCCTCCATCATGTCCTCTGGTCGACCCATCAGAGCCAGGTTCAGTAGCTGCTCCTCCTGACCGTGTTCCTGGGTACAGTACAAACAGGGATGTACTCATTACATTACATTACTATACACTTACATCATACTGTCATACTGTCTTGTATCATAGAGATAATGGATTCATCAATCACAAGATAATGGAAACTCACCTTGCAGAGCCTGATAGCACTGCCGAACGCCTGAGCACGTGTGAAGAAGTGGATGGCCTCCTTGATGTGGTCCTGGTTCTCGTACTGACGCGCCAGGTAGTAGCACGCTGCCTTGTCACCCGTCTCGTTACACACCTCTGCAGCCTGGGCAACAAGAGACATATGTGCTTACATGATTGTTTGAGATCAGAGCCATTGGTTCTACAGCTTAGATACAAATTAATCGGTTTATAATATGCAATGAACAGTCACCAAACCATTATGATCTGCTGATCAATGTTAGATAATATTCACAATATTTGAGCATGTATACGTTTGACTAAGTACAAAAATAGCTTTCATGAAGTGATTTATATGACACACATTCTGACTCAATGTCACACTCTCTCATACACTTCTGCCTTCCTAAAGTGCTATGTAGTTAAAAACAAGCCTGAAATAAGCAAAATATCAAAGTAGAAGTACAGTACTTTCCATTGAGTATAAAGACAATAGAAGGACAATAAGTGCAACATGTTTAAGAGAAGCTATTCATTTATTAATTCAGACATCCTCATAGATTAACAATGTGTCTAAATGTAGGATAACTTTACATCATACTCAGTGACTTCTTTTGCCCACTAATGTATCTATGTACAATGAAGTTTGCAGGAAAATGCTTACCTTATCAATCTGTCCACAGAAGCAGTAGACGCGGACAAGAGAGAAGAAATCCTGGGCCTCCTCGTAAAACTGCAGAGCAACCTCCATCTCTCCGTTACTCTCCATGAACTGAGCCCACCACTTCCGTAGCAACCTGTAACAATAAACCAAACACATTCATGAAAATGGACCAGTCACTCAAGCATTTACTCAAGCAGCAAAAAGATGATCAGTGATTACTGGGATTGCCTGGGCTAATAACTGAACAAAGGATATCAAGATTATTTCAGAAGTAAGTATGGTGTTTCAGGAAGCATCAGAGACTTAAAATTCAGCTACTCTTGTGTTTTTGTGTGTGTCACTCACTTGTCTTTGCTCTTCTGTACATACTGTTCAAGACTTTCTGGATCATCAGACAACATTCTCGGAACTTCAAACCTGTGAGTTTCAGATTTTTCAAAGCTGAAATAGACAAACAGTGTCAACGTTAACAATTTTATCATAATTTTTTTCTTAAATGACACTAAGACATAGCACTTCCTTGACCGTTAACTCTACAAAACATACATCCTACTACTGAGATGAAAACTTTTTACTCAATCAAAAATCTATAACTCAGTTTCAGAAACTTCAACACATACTTGGGAATAGCCCCCGAGACGTTTCCATTCTCCTCTAGATGCCTGGCATAGTTGTAGTATGTGGTGCGCAGATGAATTCTGTCATACATCTCCGCTGTCTCAAGGGCCTTCCCCCACTGTCCTCCACTCTGGTAGAACTCGTTCAGGAGGTCGTACCGCTTGCAGTTTTTCAACAGACGCTCTGCATCCTCCTAAAATAACAACAGCTTTCACAATGATCACATTGATCACATTGATCACATTGATCACATTGTTAAATGGCTCTACTCACTATGATCAACTGTTTGTGGTAGATTATTTCTTTCACAGACAAAATTAGAAGGTAAATCGGAGAAACTGATTTATAAATCGGCTACATATTTTTTTTTTACTTATTATTCACCTTAGTAAGTTAAATAACATCTGAACAATGTTTATTTGCTTTTTATCAAATAATAGAGATTGATTTTGTTTAACTCACAAACAAGCCAAGTTGTATCGCAAGGGAGGCAACTCTAGCATCTAACTCTGGTTGTTTGTGTGCTTCTCTCAAAGCCTTGGCCCCACGTGCGTGTCCCATGTTACCCAGGCATACGTATGCGACATCCAAACGTCGACTCTTCACACACATCTTAGCCATGTTTTCCCACACGGACTCACTGGAACATCAACAGGGCAGCTGTAGCAGCTAGACAACATCTAGACAACTCATTTCCTAGTTCCTCTCAGTCATTAACACAATATTAACCATTACATGCTCTACTTGCCAAGTCATTGCATGAGATGTTATTGAAGACAAATTTAACAAAATGTCTCCACAGTTAACCTTTTCTATTCAGTCTATCAATATCACTTTATGCACTACAGTTCAACATTTCATTGCATACTTCATTACGTCTACAGCTGAATGAAGAGATGTGAGATGTGCATGTTGCTACAAACCTCTTGATGAGTTTGATAGCTTTAAAAGCTTCGTCCATGTTACCAATGGTGAGGAAGTAGCTGAAGTTCATCATGGCGTCCCTCGTTACTTTGTCCGTCCCTTCCAGACCCACAAAGTCTCTGAGCACTTTCCTGTACACAAGTTTGGGGTAGACGACCGCCCCAGTCTCGGGATTGACTAGATGTGCTTCATCTCTCGGCTCCGATTCTTCTGTTTTATTTTCTGGCTAAAGGTGAAGATGAAGAATATAAAATCTGCCTTTAAACTTATTGATAAAATGGGAAAAAGACTGTCATCAATTTGATGAAATGAATATTTATTATATCTCGAGAGAAACTCAATCTGATTTATCTACCGACTTGTTTGCATTAAATGCTTCCTGAATCAGCATGTCAGTTGCAGACAAAAATCAAACATAGACTAGATGCATATTTGGATTAGGGATACATATTTTTCATGTGAAACAAGATCAAGAAAAGAGTACTTCATCATGGCTACATATCAATTAAAGTTTGAAGAGAGAGTTCTACCAGCAATTTTGTTTTAGTGCATTACATAAAATGAGAAAAATTATATACATATTCTGTAAATGTTAAAAATAATTAAACATAAATATTGATATACTTTCCACAAAGTTACAAATGCTTTATCATTACAGTGATCAACAATGTCCTGTTATGCCGTAGAAAAAACTTTCCACACTCATTGCACAGATCGCTTCACTTTTCTGATAGAACCCTCACTTTATGATTAACCCTTCTGGGTTTTATAAGCAATTTATATGTTTAAACATTTATGTTGACGGGCGATATTGAGAACCTCACTAGAACAATATGAGAGAAGACATTAAAATACCTTCTTGATAAAGTAGTGATACGGTACTTCCACACCCATCAGTGAGTTCACTTGGTTTGGTAGAGCAAAACTGTCTTGTATCAAGATGCCGTTCTCAGGTGTGCAAAAAAGGGACACAACTTTAACTTCCACCTGTAATATAAAAATACATAAAATCTCAGTTTTTACAGAAACGGCAAAGGTTGGAAGATTGGAGCAGTCAAGCAATGTTAAATTTGGCAATGTAACTTTGGAAACTGTACTGTACACCTGCATTACTATCCAAAGTTCAAATTGGTTATAATGAATGTCGAGAAGAGTATTTCAGCACGACGGCAACTTACCGGACTATCGTCTACTGTTTTTGTGAGTGACGGTTTCCTTTTTATCTCCTTGGCATTCTCCTGTTGTACTGCAACAGCTTCACACACCAGCAGTTTGGGTTCATGAGGATCCCAAAAGTGAGATGTGGGTCGTCGTCCTGCCACATCCTTTGCCGCCTGGTTCCTACCCCTGCAATAGTAGTATTTGTAGTTGTGTCAGTCATGATATATATAACAGTAATGCCCAATCATACCTTGGTGACATTATTCCTCAAACTGTTGAATCTAGAACCAATTATAACCTCAGAAATGTTCGTGATCTGACCTTATCTTATTTCTGCACAATTCTTTACAGTCAATCATTTTTACCTCCAAGATCATAACTCTGGAATAACCTGTCATATCAAATAAGAGAATCTGATCTAGTTTTAATCATATATATATACACGTAAGTCAAAAGTGCCCAAACATTTTTCATTTGGTAAAAGAAAACTCTAATTCATACTCAGTTAAGATAATCAAATAGCAAATTAAACGAAGATTTATTTAAAATTGGGCTCTTAGAAACTCCTGGCTGTAATTGCAAATGTATTTGTGAAAATTCTCAGCATCATTGTATGAAATGTATGACTTGTTGTAATATCAGACATCAAATGTTCCGAAATATTAGTAGAATATGTTATAACAGAGCATTGGTAACTATAGAATTACTGTTAAATGGCAGTGGAGATCTTTCTTACAATGACAACGTTCAGACTTTCAAAGAAGTTCAAACGTATCTATATCTCTCTGAAAGATTTAATGATAAGAAGATTAACCACTGATAAGCTATCATTATATAAGTATAATTCCTAGTTATCTTCCTATCATTTCCCTTGCTCATGTCTGTGTATTTCCTTTGTAAATGGATGTTTCTCTCTATGTATATAATATATATCCTTGTACATATGTGTATAACGTTCATTATGATATCTGTCAGCATTGTAAATTGCAAATTGGAGAGGGTTTCACTACTTTGGATAACTTGCATCCAATCCAGTCTTTTTAATAAATATGTTTAACTCAATCAAAATCAGTCATGAAGAATGTAAGGCATTAGTGAACCTTTCTAAATACATGCCGTATGACACATTTTGTACATTAAAAAAACCATGTCATTATTCAAAACAACTCTTTTTTTCTATAATGGTAACAGATGTCCACAATGTGTATCTGGTTACACTGGCAACCTTTACAAATAAGATGAACATTTCTCTTGGGTCTTCACAGTCCAGAAAGCTCACTTACAAACTGAGATAGACCTGAGAAAAGTACATAGAAAAAGATATACTTCTGAGACCTGGTTAATGAACTTCAACAACAGTTCTCCTCTCACCTCTCAGCATCGTTAGTATCAGCCTCGTTCTCCTCCTCTGCGCCATCTGGTGGTGGGTAGTCGTCCTGCTCGCCACGTCCTGACTGGAAGTTGAAGAATTGCACCGAGTCTGTCTCGATATCCCATACATAGATCCTTGGGTCCAGCGTATTGTTGCTCTTTTTTATTAGCACACTCATGCGGTTACCAGAGCAGTTACATCGGGCTGACACAACGGTGCCGAAGTCATGAATAAACTCCGACAGGTGTTTCGGGTTACTGTGAGCTTTTGCTTCCCTAAAAACAAAAGCCATAAAATAAATCTCCCAGTTCCTTGAAATAAACATGTGACAAGTAACATCGTGATTACATTGCCTGATGAAAGTGACAGTGACATACAGAAACCTTTACTTTACAAGTTAATTTGTTTAAAATATGCAACTAGAACTGTACTGACCTTCTAGATAAATCATAAACTCTAAGTGAGCCATGCTCAGTGGCAACAACCAGGAAGTTCCCACAGATGTCAATACAGCACGGGTTTCCTTCAACCTCAGAAAATGTCAAATGCTGTTTGACAGTTCCCTTTAAGAAATAAACAGATAATAATTCCATGATAATTAAAGTATGACTTCACATAAAAAAATACATTATTTTACATAATGGTGAAAGAGAATTGGTGAGAACAGATCACCCAAAAACCAAATCAAACTAGTTTTTTTAGATGTTTTTCACACAAAATGATTGCTTTACCTACATTTCCACCAAAATGAATTTTGCATACAGGTTTAACAGGGACTCATGATTGAATGTCAAATTTTACTTGAATAGCAAGTACAGTTAAGGAGATATACTCTGGACAAAATGACTTTCTCATAAAGTCTGTGGTAATGTTATATTTTATGAGTGCTTTAATTACAAGAAAACAGTTGAAAAAATAGGAACATTTTCAGAAATTAAAAGGGTACATGACCGAAACTAATAAACACCAATCTACACTTCATACTTGATACATGTGTAAAACAATTTAACATTTGACTTACGAGTTAAAGCAAAACATGAAGGACAGGTGGTAACAGCTATATGCTTGGGTATAAATAAAAAAAAATAACAATTGGTATATTTTATTACCTGAAATGTTCGCACTTGAACTTTGTTGCCTTCAATAACATAGACATTTTGTTCAAAGAGATTGACTATCATTCCATCAGTTGTAAAGGAACCTAAAACAAAAATGCAATAACAAACATGAGAATTAGAATGAAAATCTAATCATTAAAATCATCAAATACAGTTTTTTTATCTTTTTCTGTTAAATGAAGTATTGAACTCCCCACACATTACATTGCGTTTGATTTTCGTCTTGAACGTCGAGCTTGCAAATCAAACACTGGTTCACTGTCAACTCGAGTCTAGAGTTGAGTTGAGTTTTGTCCAATCCATTATGGGCAGTGGATTTTTGTCTCCAAACAATTCACACATACACATTTGGCTTAAATATTAAATTTTAATACAAAGATGCTTGTGTACATTTGAGAAGTTACATTTTATTCAATGGAAAAATAAAGTGCTTTGTATTGATAGTTGAGGTGACTTTTGATATTGTGAGTCTACAATCGTGTCATGTTTGATGAATTTGATTAGAAACGTCAACGTGTACTTCAACTCGAGCCATAACCTACAATTTCATCATCATATAGTAAACAAGTAAAGAGTTATCTCCCCTTACTAACCTGCTGCCTTCAAGAGTAATTTGTCTGCAGAGTACTCATAGATTATCACTCTCTTTCCATTCCATACAGCAAGAGCATCCTGCAAAAGAAAGACAGTGTCATTACAAGTTTACAAGACTAGAGACTGTTTTCTAGTACATTCAACAGAAAATAAGTAGAACCATCTTTTATTACTCATCAAATGTAACATTGATACAAGAACATTTAACTGCAGTAGGTATGGCAGCATATTAGTTTGTTGATATCTTAGATACGTGGCACTGTCACTTCATTATACCAGTATGTGGGTTGAGTATAAAAAATGTTATACAGAATGACATAAAAGACAAGGTTGCTTGCTGGTATAGCTAAATGGAGTAATAATAGCACTGTAACATTTCAAGACAACGCAAATGGAGCTTAAAAATTTGAGTCACCAAATATATATAACAATTACTTTAGTTTGATCACTAGATATTATTCACCTTGGTAGTGCAGACTCCCTTGATTTGGATATCAGTCTTGAGGTCGTGGTGGTTGCCAGACGAGAAGATCTCTATGGAGAGAGAGCTCGGACCATACTGGACAACAGCTGTCTGCTCCCGGTAGCTAGAACTCATCACCTGCTCACTCAACACGTACACACTCGAGAGCGTGTTCACCGCCATCAGGGATTTGTTTGATCCCCACTGCAATAGATGGTGAAAGTTACTATTCCTTACAAACAGCAACAAAGACAATATTCCTATTGGATACTGTAACTGTTACTACACACAAAAACAATACTCATCAAGCATCAATCTCAATAGCGTTAGCCTGGTGGATTATTATTATATCACTCTGACTGCTACATTCAAATAAAGATACCAGCGACACATGAACAATTAGTTATCAAACATGGAGAGAGTTCTACTTCCTTTCTTAACTGTGACTCCTCCAATCTCCTTCCCCTGACCTACCTGTATCTGTCTCACTGGTCCCTCCACAGTGGCAGGGGCCTGTAGTTTCCACTTCTCATCACCGTCTATCTTCCTGTTGTTGGTCGGATGGTACTTCCAAAGTGCCACGTTACCCATGTTAGTGCCACCTGCCAACATACCTGCAGGGACAGACAGATGCAACATAGAATGAGTGTAACAATGCATTACCTTACTTTATAACAATGAATAGAGCTGAACAAGACATCTGAAAAAGTTCTTTACCAGATGAATGTGAAGACAAACATTTTCAATCATAAACAAGTTACACATATTATGTTGTTCCATCAATGAAATTTATATCAACCATCTTAATTGAATGACAACTAAACATGCATGATATCTGTCTCTACCTTTCTCTTCGCAGTATGCCACACACATAATCATTTCGTTGCTGTCATAACTGGAATGTCCATCAAGACTCAACACAAAGTTGTCATCGTGTTCCAGGTCCCACATTCTGTAAATAACATATCAAACATATCAGTTCTAAATCTAAATGACAAGAAGATATGTAAGGGTGAAAATGTTCAAGAATATTTGATGAATTTGTTTTCAGTTTGGTGCACTGTGTATCAAAAAGTGTATTTTCAGTTTTACTGCATGTCATATTTTCTGGTAATTTTGTCTTTTGTTGGAATGATTTATGGTAATTATTTCATTAAATTGCATTTATATTTTCAGTTTTTTATCATTCATTCAAATGTTGTTTACAAGAGAATATGTGGTGATGTTAGTTTTACTGGTAATGGATACTTGATTCTGTATTAAAATGTACCGAACAGAGGGCCCCATACCGCAAAACAAATATTTCATTAGTATGTCAAATAATGAATATATCCTTACTAATTATTTTAAAATTTCAAAATAACCCAAACTAATTTTGTCCAGTATACATTGCAGATGACAGTGGTGAATAATGATGACATACCTGATGGCAATCTCCCCTGTAGCAGTTGCCAGCAAACCCTTCCCAGCCCAGATGATGTTGGGTTCTTCATTTCTTCCACTCAGCTTCACCTGCAAGACAAATGTTTCAATCAAAGAGATGTCATCTGTAGTTCAACTCCTGTACATGCCTTGATACTTTGCTTTACTAATATAACAGCCACAAGATGTTTAGCATTGGATTAAAGATCTCTCATTCGATGAATGAGTTGTAGCATCAGGAGTTCAAATGTTTCGTAATGCTTACTTGCAGGACTGGATACATGTTAACATTGTGTTCACTTTCTCGTGAGAAACATTAAATCATCTCCAGTAAGTGGCAGGAACTTTTCAAATCATATTAAGGCTGTTAGAAATACTGCAAAATTTGCCAAAACTGCTTAATTTACCACGAAACAGACATGAGACGTTTATTGTACAAGGGGTCAGGTAATCATATCTGGTAACATCTCAGTATCTCAACATGGAGTGAACCCTAACCTTGACCAACAAAATAAAGAAGAGTATGTGAACCTTGATCATCTCTTTACAGTCACCCTCCAGCAGGACGTGGTGCTGGGTGAGCATCATGTTGTCGGTGATGGTCACCAGGATGTTCTTGTCCTCGTAGTACAGCAGTCTCCGCACTGACGAGTCCACCGAGAAGGACTGGATACACTGACCACCCTCGTTCACGTAGTATACTCCACCTGGGCAGAGGAACATCATTCATCATAACAGTAGCAATCTTTATTATATAACTAACAATGAAATATGTGATTATACGATGAAAATATAATCCATATTTGCACATAAGCAGTAGAAAGTCATATTTTCAATGCAGTGACTAACGTGTGGCCAGAATTACTTTTCATGATTGTCTCCCTTTGGAATGAAATTATCTCCCTTTGTAAAGTGATTACCTCCCTTGCTTTCCACGTATGACGGTGAACAATGCTGTTGTCATGTTTCAGTCAATTACTGTTGACCTTTTGATGTTTTAATATCATATTCAATATTCCATATCATTCTGAACTTCATTTTTTGGTGATATGTTGCATAGTAGTTATTTTACTCGTGAAAAACTTGGTGAGGCGAGAGGTATGCGACAGACAATAACGAACGTCACTCGCTGTATCACTTTGCGTTTGAAATAACGACAAAACTTGCGTTCTTCAAATGTCCTAGGCATCTTCACTTGACGAGATGGTACCGTAAAATAGTATTGATCTTCACAACAGATTTATTTTTGTAAAACATTGTCCTGTTTTATATCGACTTATTTCAGTCAAATTATTTTCTCAATGCATTTACTGTGAACTATAGTGGGTAGTTGTTAGGATTATGACAACCTTTCAATGTAATGTCACGTTTTAATTGTTTTTATGCAGATTAAAGTTATATAATAAATAGACTATTTCATTGTTTTTTGCCGATGAGATAGAAATGATATTCGGCAAAAACAATGAAATAGTCTCTATATATTATAGCCGACATTTTTGGTGCATAGTGGGCATTGGGTTGCTACACCATATATGTATATATATATATACAAACCACTTTTGTACTTAAAATTGCGTTTTTCTTATACTTCAGCCATTTAAAAGGAAACATTTTTTTTTTAAATCTGATATTTTGGCACCAAACATAAATAAGCATAATATCAGATTGTGACCAACATGGCATTCTGCATCACTAATCCGTACCGCTAGCTCCAGCAACAAAGAAAGTCAAGGCCTCCTGAGGGCCGCCAAAGGAGACTGATGCTTTTGCATTTTTTCCTCTCTTCCAATTGAACATGTCCAGTGCACTTTCATCTCCACTTACTGCTGCACGGGCAAGACTTGCGATATCACTGGAATATAACAAGAAACAAAGTTATCAACATTCTTTGATCAATAATCATAGACGTGCAGACAAAGAGGGCAATACAAAGATCTTATTATCCACCCAACAATTCTTTTGTCAGTGGAAGTTTTTAAAGAGCCATCATGGATGTTAGTGTTTCAAATTAAAAATAATTTTTGGAAAATATACTTATAACGTCAATCGCCAGAGAAATCTTTTATCTACAATATGGCATATAATTGTTATACCACGACAATGTAATGCAATTTGGTTTCAAAGAGAAATATCACTTCGAGTAGCGCGCGCTTAGGGTATCTGACGTCATATAAACAGAATCCCCTTTTTTGCGTAAAGCGTACAACACAAACAGTTAGCATGAAGGCCCGTCTCTAGCGCAAGTCGCCATAACAACCCATGTGCTGCACGTGTCTCTCTTGCAAGTTACCCTTGTCACACATTACTGAATGTGACGATTGCTTTACAAACAATGTTTCTAAATGTCCTGAGAATATACAAATTATTGCCTGTTTAATGTACTTTTTATTGAGATAAGACCAGCAAATTATGAAAATTGTTTACTCTCATTAATTATAAAATTCAAGAAAAATACCTAGTTGGGTAAAACAATTATTCCAATATCTGTAGCAAATACATAATTAAATGAAATGGTAAATAAATAACCGCCAAAAAATTACATATTTCGATTTCTTTCATTGCTCATAATTTTTGTTATTCTTTCGTGTCTTTGTTTTCTGTGTGTGAGCTAGACCATAATGCTTTGCGCTTGAAAATAATAGACTGGATCTATATTTAGACTGGAAAACACCTTTACTATTAAGTGCAATTTCTCGGCTTATTTTAGGTTGAACAATTGTATTTATTTCACGGAGATAGATTTTTGGAAAATTTTCGATATGTTCATCAACATCCTTGATGGCTCTTTAATAAACAATATTTTTTAGATTAGAGATAAGTGTAAATTAAAATATATTGACAGCATCTTTGGAAACAGAAAAGTCACATAAAAATGAACATTCTCATTCCAACAAAAAAAATAGAGCCATGGGCTCTGTAGCTCATCAGGATTTCATTGATTTACTATCTAAAGTTGAATATTTAAGTTATTTAAGTTATTGTTTACAAGCAAAAGATAGGTTCTTAGATCATGACCACTGTGACCCCATTTGGGGTCCAGTGTCACATAATCTACAATTTAGAATCCCCATTGGCCAAGGAGTCTGCACACAACTTTTCAGCTCTCTAGACCTTTTGGAACTGGAGAAGAAGATAAAAGTAGGTTTTTAAGGCTGTGACCCCTGTGACCCCATTTGGGGTCATGGGGTCACGAAATCTACAATTTAGAATCCCCATTGGCCAAGGAGTCTGCACACAACTTTTCAGCTCTCTAGACCTTTTGGAACTGGAAAAGAAGATGAAAATAGGTTTTTAAGGATGTGACCCGGGTGACCCCATTTGCGGTCACGGGGTCACGAAATCTACAATTTAAAATCCCCATTGGTCAAGGAGTCTGCACACAACTTTTCAGCTCTCTAGACCTTTTGGAACTGGAGAAGAAGATGAAAATAAGTTTTTAAGGATGTGACCCCGGTGACCCCATTTGGGGTCACAGGGTCACGAAATCTACAATTTAGAATCCCCATTGGCCAAGGAGTCTGCACACAACTTTTCAGCTCTCTAGACCTTTTGGAACTGGAGAAGAAGATGAAAATAAGTTTTTAAGGATGTGACCCCGGTGACCCCATTTGGGGTCACAGGGTCACGAAATCTACAATTTAGAATCCCCATTGGTCAAGGAGTCTGCACACAACTTTTCAGCTCTCTAGACCTTTTGGAACTCGAGAAGAAGATGAAAATAGGTTTTTAAGGATGTGACCCCTGTGACCCCATTTGGGGTCATGGGGTCACGAAATCTACAATTTAGAATCCCCATTTGCCAAGGAGTCTGTACACAACTTTTCAGCTCTCTAGACCTTTTGGAACTGGAGAAGAAGTTGAAAATAGGTTTTTAAGGATGTGACCCATGAAACCCCATTTGGGGTCATGGGGTCACGAAATCTACAATTTAGAATCCCCACTGGCCAAGGAGTCTGCACACAACTTTTCAGCTCTCTAGACCTTTTGGAACTGAAGAAGAAGTTGAAAATAGGTTTTTAAGGATGTGACCCATGAAACCCCATTTGGGGTCATGGGGTCACGAAATCTACAATTTAGAATCCCCATTGGCCAAGGAGTCTGCACACAACTTTTCAGCTCTCTAGACCTTTTGGAACTGGAGAAGAAGATGAAAATAAGTTTTTAAGGATGTGACCCCGGTGACCCCATTTGGGGTCACAGGGTCACAAAATCTACAATTTAGAATCCCCATTGGCCAAGGAGTCTGCACACAACTTTTCAGCTCTCTAGACCTTTTGGAACTCGAGATGAAGATGAAAATAAGTTTTTAAGGATGTGACCCCGGTGACCCCATTTGGGGTCACAGGGTCACGGAATCTACAATTTAGAATCCCCACTGGCCAAGGAGTCTGCACACAACTTTTCAGCTCTCTAGACCTTTTGGAACTGGAGAAGAAGATGAAAATAAGTTTTTAAGGATGTGACCCCGGTGACCCCATTTTGGGGTCACAGGGTCACGGAATCTACAATTTAGAATCCCCATTGGCCAAGGAGTCTGCACACAACTTTTCAGCTCTCTAGACCTTTTGAAACTGGAGAAGAAGATGAAAATAAGTTTTTAAGGATGTGACCCCGGTGACCCCATTTGGGGTCACAGGGTCAAGAAATCTACAATTTAGAATCCCCATTGGCCAAGGAGTCTGCACACAACTTTTCAGCTCTCTAGAGCTTTTGGAACTAGAGAAGAAGATGAAAATAAGTTTTTAAGGATGTGACCCCGGTGACCCCATTTGGGGTCACAGGGTCACGGAATCTACAATTTAGAATCCCCACTGGCCAAGGAGTCTGCACACAACTTTTCAGCTCTCTAGACCTTTTGGAACTGGAGAAGAAGATGAAAATAAGATTTTAAGGATGTGACCCCGGTGACCCCATTTGGGGTCACAGGGTCACGAAATCTACAATTTAGAATCCCCATTGGCCAAGGAGTCTGCACACAACTTTTCAGCTCTCTAGACCTTTTGGAACTCGAGAAGAAGATGAAAATAGGTTTTTAAGGATGTGACCCCTGTGACCCCATTTGGGGTCATGGGGTCACGAAATCTACAATTTAGAATCCCCATTGGCCAAGGAGTCTGCACACAACTTTTCAGCTCTCTAGACCTTTTGGAACTGAAGAAGAAGATGAAAATAGGTTTTTAAGGATGTGACCCCTGTGACCCCATTTGGGGTCACAGGTCCACGAAATCTACAATTTAGAATCCCCATTGGCCAAGGAGTCTGCACATAAAATTTCAGCTCTGTGGAATCATTGGTTCTGGAGAAGAAGTCGAAAAAGCGAAAAGTTTACGGATGGACGGATGGACGGATGGACGGACGGACGGATGGACGGATGGACGGATGGACGGACGCCGGACACCATGCCATGCCATAAGCCCATCGGGCCTTTCAGGCCTGATGAGCTAAAAATGAAAGAAATTGTCTCACGTTGCAGGATCCTGCGGAGGTGCAGGTCGAGCTGTGATCTGAGTCAGTGGTTCCTGTATATGATGTTGGCACAGTGGGTTGGGCGTCAACCGACCCTTACCGTCAGCTTTCCACACAATCAGAATACCCGACTGAAATATGTCACAGTAGTTAAAATATAACATTCAAAATATTTTATTAATACCATATATAAATATTTTATCATAAATTTGGTTATATATGCAGTATGATCACTTAGAAAATTACAGAATTACTGAAAATTGATTCAAATTTTGCTTATCAATAATCTGAGTATGCATTGTGAGAAAAACACATTTTATTGGTAAAACAAATCTTCAAATAATAAAATCATACATGATGATGAATAAAATTAGGTGTACAATCATTCAGATTAGATTACAGCTATGATTTGTATCCTCTAATAACATCTATCTTGGCAAATGTTAAAAGATATGGTTACGAACTTACGATTGATGTGTTTGCTCAGTGAAATGATTGTGACATGTTTCTTCCTGATTCCTACCTTGTCTCCTGAAGCGAGCCTGGATCCATTAGATGTCCAGTGCAGAACACTGACAGCCGATTTGTGCATGTGAACAGCTTCATGCAGCTTCTTGTCCTGTTCATTCCAGATGAGTACCTCACCACTCTCCCACCCTACCGCCACAATCTTCTGCTTGGGATGCCAACTCACCGCTGTCACATGACAGTTCTTCTGTAGCTGTGAGTTGGGCAGCTTTTCCCCCTGGTGACAGACGTATGTGTGGTCATGGTATAATTCTAATCATTCACTGTATTAATTTGAAAAACTTACAATGTCAAACATGGTCAAGGAATCAGAAAAGTTTTCTTCCAATTTTTAGCTAACATTAAAAATACCGTGGACAGAAGACAGAAAAATTTGTAAACAGTGATAAACACATAAATGACGTGAGGTGAGTTGGGGTTTAGCACCGCTTTCAAGAGTATTTCACTAATATCACGGCTGCCAGTATTAAGGCAGTGAGAAAGCATGCAACGCCATGTGGCTATGCATTGCTGTGAAACCTCCAACCATGAGCTGGAACTAGCGAACCATGTGTGGTACTGCACTGAAATGCAACGTAGCATTGCATTGCATGTCGAACAGCTCTCTACTGCAGACAAAGATGCCAAGACCCTGACAGGATTCAACCCCGGACCTCTTCCTCCAAAGCCAAATGCACTATCCCCTCCCCCTAACATAAATGAGATGAGATACTTAAATAGTCTGTATTATATATAATGTTTGATATCCTGCAACATTTGTTAAAACAAATTTAGTAGAATAAACTTTTGTTACCTCCTCTGTATAAAGTGATACTGCTCCGCCATTGTCATCACTGTACGAAGTTACAGCCAGTAGTGGGGATTCACTAAACCATTTTAGGTCAGTGCTTATTCCAGCCTGGTCCGTCTCCAACCGGTGATCGAAGTAGACGGCCATGCCTCAAATCTGTGAACATAAAGTACAACAAATCAATGTGAGATATAAACATTTTGGTAAAACTAACATACATAATTCTTACATTAATAATGTTAAATGGAGATGTATAGGCCTATTGCCTAAACAGCCCTGCGTTCAGTAACACATTGTTCAGGGCGGGCATCCTCCTTTTAAGATTGAGTGTACGCGAACGCTCGCGAACAACCCGGGAAATTGTGTGTTACTGAACGCAGGGCAGGTTGTACTGTGGAGCATTGTAAAGCTGTCATTTTGTTTTGTTTTGGATGGTAACAATTAAGACGAAGAATATTCAATGATAGAACTATTTTTCTTTTAATTGAATTTTTTATGTAAAAAGTTACTAATGAGAATATTTATAAATCATAGAATATGACTTGAAATATGCCAAGTATGTCTAATGAACTTTTGTAGGTTTGTGTCAAAACCAAAAACATACAGTACAGTGCAATATCTAATAGTCTACTGGTAAACTTTAGTTGCTTGACAACATATAAATATTAACTATATTAAGGATATAATAACACAAATTATCAGGCTAATAAAATACGTATTTAAACTTTAAAATAAATGATAAACAACATAAAATATCCGTTCTTCACAAAACGTTCATACTGAACAGTTTAGGCTGCTCAGTGTTTGATCCAAAGGAATGTTGACATTCACAACCACGGTACCCGGCGTAAATAACCAATAACATAATTATTGAGACAGTAAATATTTCTCAAAAACAACTTACAGGCAGAATTATTTGTAATTATCTCTCAGTTATGGTAATCGCATGTATCTTTCGATTGTTACCGTGGTTACTATGATGCCACTGAAGTCAGTCACAGCACCTTGGCCGCGGACATGTTGAAACTATGCGAGACCCGGATGTTAGCATGGATTGCATTTTCTTTACGACAACCTATTAGTAGATAAAGAAATCGTTGCTATCAGGCGTATCATTGATACAAATATAGTTCATTATGAGTCAAATTATAATGTATCCTCTTGTTAAATATTCATTTCATATCGGGAAATTCATATACCTTTCTTAATCGTAATATTTCGAATATATTAAATGAATATCAGACATTGTGAAGAGAATAGTATATATCATTTGGGACCTCTTTTTTAAAATTCATTTTCATTCCTGAAAATAACATTACACCTAAACATTAAACTTTGTACACTTTAATTTGCTTATAAATGAATGTAGGCCTATGAAACGATATAGGATATTTGTTCATAGTTAAAAAATTATATTAAGTTGTTCAACTCTAACTACTGTAGGCCCAAGTTTCAATTTGAGTAGGCCTAATTAGTATATTAAAATAATATTACACCTGAACATTCAACTTTGTACATTTTAATTTGCTTTATAATGGACGTAGGCCTATGAAACGATATTTGTTCATAGTTCTTTAAAAAATAGTTTTTAAACTCTAACACTACTGTATACAAGTTGAGTAAATAGGCTAGTTTTTGCATGTATATAGAAAATGTATAGGCCTAATATGATAAATAAATCTCATCTGAACAACTAATTCGTGTAGAAAGTCATTTTCTGAAAATCGCTTTTTCATAAAGAGCTTTTAGATTAATTACACAAATTTGAATATCTGATCATCAATTATTGTTGATTTCTATAGACACCTACACTTACCATCATCTACTATAACATTTCCAATTGTGTCTTGCCTTAATAATGTATATTACATGTTTACCCACTTCGTCACTTGTAGATTTCTTACTTTCTTGTTATGTATTCTAGCCTTGTAAAATAGTTGTTGATTACCTGGAGAGGGCTTCTATAAGTTTCACAACTTGTGCCCAATTCATTTCTTAAATGAATAAAATATGTTTTCAATCAATCAATCATCTACTCAAATCGACCTACTTTCAAGTTCTTTTTAGCGTAAAAATATGAAATTTTATTGTAATTCAGACGATCAACGTCAGATAAAATGTCGAATTTCATTATGAGACTGAACAGGAAATGAGCATTGAAAATCACTGCAGAAATATTTGTTTAGATCTATATGCCTAAAAAAAGGCGTCCCAAAAGTATGATTGGTTTACGGATTTTTCATTCATGATTTTGACAAAATTGTTGCGCAGACAAGAGAAATATAACCATGTTTTTCTAACAATTAAATGTATTGCTGGATTTTGTTCATAAAGTTCATGAACCAAGAAATTAATTTTACATGGTCTTTAATAATGATATAAAAAAAACAACCCTTATACAGCGTAGAAAACTCCAGCCTACCCGACCGCCCGAGACGGTCTTTATCCAGTCGGACGGTGAAATTTCAAAAGCAGCCTGTCCGGTGGTCGGGTAGATATTTTAGTCTTTTACTACATATTGTTCACAATATCAGGAAGGGTAACCTTTTCGTCAGTCTGAGGTGTAATGGTATTGTAAAACATTAAGTCCAAATTACGATAACCAGCGTAACTGAACGCTTTATATATAAACTCGACATGTAAAATGAAAAGTCTGTCGCATTTAGTTAGTTTCAAGACTCAAGATCTTACTCAATGGCACTTTGCTGAATGCATATTTTATATTCTTATTAACTTGACAACTCCATGAACATTGTATTAAAAACCAAAGTCATCGTTTGAAAGGCATATATGGGCAATGTTTGTCAAATGTGTCGTGTTTGTGAATCCATTTCAGTAAATATGACAATACAAATATTTTTGTAATTTATATTAGTATATTTTTTAAAATGGTTCGTCAGTGTCAAGAAATAATTAATTGCGTTGATGGTCGACTACAGCTGGTGTAATAAATGTAATAAACAATTCTTATATTACATGGTTATATTTGGGATAACACTACCTTCAATAGTAGGCCTACAAATTCTTGTACTTGTTCGGGCCGAGTCCCATGCGGGATTCGAACCCACGCCCTCAGAGTAAGGCAACTATCGCCAGCATTGACTGTACCAACAGCTTACCACTGGTACATTGGTACAGTCAATGCTGGCGATAGTTGCCTTACTCTGAGGGCGTGGGTTCGAATCCCGCATGGGACTCGGCCCGAAAAGTACAAGAATTTGTACTATTGAAGGTAGTGTTATCCCAAATATTACCATGTTATATTTCTTCACTATCTAAATGGCAAGATTTTTTCTAATTCTCATATTGTCGACCAGATGTCATGTCACGTTAGCCGATATAATATCCAATTGTTGACTTCAGTTGAGGTGAATCAAATGGTTTATCGACCTCGGAACAGTTATGTTCAGCATCATTGTCGATGACCATCCGTCTCGGCCAATCAGAAAACAGAACACTCGTCCATCATATAATAATACGTAATACAACATCTTTTCAAAGCAGGACTGATGATTCAACACGATGATATATGATTAAATGAAAATTTGGCCGACAGTTAGTAAATTGGCCAGCTGTTGATTAGTGAAATACGAGAAACATGTTCAACCAGATGTATAAGAAATGTTTGGTAATTGCAGTAAGTTCTATGTGAGTGTTGAAAATCTGACAGGTAGGTTTTCCTCCGGACTGGTAATTTATAACAGTTACCAGTCCGGTTGTCTGGCTTGGGTTTTTGTGAGTTTGCTACACTGCCTTATAGTCCGCGCTGAGTTAAAGTAGGGACATTATATCGTACATTCTTACTTTAAAATGATCAGGGGAGGAAATGATACCTTCGTTGTAGATTAAAAGGTACGTCTATTGCTGAAATAGAATGCAGTGATTACTCATGAGCAAGAGCTAATTACTTATAGAAAACTGGGATTAAAAGGCATAGGAGTTATAGGTACTACACGTTTTATTCATTTGTATTTATAGGCCTACAACTTCGCGATTTATAATAAATAGGTTATGCAGTACAGGTTATCTTTCATAAAACAAATAAGTATTATCTTTCACTGTAGAAGAAAATTCAATGGATTTATGCTGGTCAAGTTCTTCAAGTCTTGAAATTAAAGAATCTTAAACTCTCTTTCTTAGTACAATAACTTAATTCGCAGAACATATTTAAATTTTATTCAACACCGAATTTAACCCAATGCCGAAACGCGATACCCTCTGAAAAACAAGGAGATCTAAATTTTGCTAAAAAATTTGTCATGCGTTTTCTCTGAGCCAATTTTTCATAACTATTTCTTATGAAAACGGGGACTGACGGTCAGTCTGTGTTTCATTCAAACCCGGAAGTTTGACACTCAGCTCTTACCGCGTTATAACGAGGCTTACCCCCACGACCATGGCTCTTGTTACGTGTTGGCCGTGTCAAAACTTTGAAGATCGGCGGAGAAATTCCTTCCTGTGCTATCACAAACCTATCACAACGGCCGTCATTAACTGTAAGTACCTTGATATCGTATGTACTTTACTGACAATGTTCAAAGATAACTTTACAGTGTCCCCAAATTGTTAGTGTGTGACTAACGTGTAGTGTAGTATTTAAATCGGTTATACCCAACGTAGTTGAAAGAGGATGTTATTGTACAAAAGTGTACACTGTGTTGGCCTGATTGTCACAGTGAGTCTGACACCACTTTCAACACTGCGTATGCGATGTTACTTTACACGAAGGGACCATCGTCAAATAGAATCATTATTATTCAAAAAGAACACAATGAATCCTATGCTGAAAGTCATCTCAACACTGAAATGTGTCCGTGGTCAAGGACAGTTTTTCTGTTCATATCTCGGGCACACGTATTGGCTGGTTAGGCCCTGTAGCGAGTATATGTCATGTCGACATAACATAATTGGTTAAACATTATCTCACACTGGGGGTACGCTAAGGGAGAGACTCCCTAAATATATGCCTATACTGTCCCTGGCTCAGGCTGTTTATACATTCACCGTCACATTACATTTGAACTGCAAGCCCATTAGCTTCTTTAGGGAGATTTAGCTCAGTAAAAGGAAAACAGGTCCATGCACACAGGAAAAGTTTGCTGAATTGAACAGGTTACTTTGGTGCTAATAAATTTTGTTTACATGTTTATGACATAAATGCATATAACCGGGTAATTGCAATAGTAAACAATGTGTAATAAAAAAAACTTCTTTATATGTTTCACACATATGCTGTCTAAATAAGACATATAAGATTCAAAATCTAACATATTGTATTCTAATGACGAGAATGAGAAGAATGTATTGTACCTTTATATATAGCAATGTCTCTCTGATATGCGACATTTTATTGTAACCATCTTGATCGTGGACCGATGTGTTGATTTCATTGATGGTGATCAAATACGTGTTTGAACACAACCTTATACCACCTCCAGCCTTGTTGATGATTGTATAAAGCGAAAATCCATGTACATGTATATCTTTAGCGAATGTCACATGTTATTCCTTTAACAATGCTGTCAGATAAATAACAAAATAATTGGTTTCCATTATAAACATTACACTTATTATATACAGTGATACATAAAGATATTTTCTTGTATACGGGACATTCGTATCTGAGAATGACTGAACAATATTATCCATGTCTTTTTACCGAACGCATAATTCAAGCAAAGTTATCTTCACAACTTGAGTTTTATTCACACTTGTTGTATTAGCGACCGGTTAGAACACATCAGTCTGTTTACTGTGCAGTGTGCCCGTGTTTGTGGAACTACTTACGGATTAGGATTATAGGGGTGATATCTGTACACTCTCTCTCTCCCCTACACTTATACACACACCTGTCACGTCGTTGTCTTGTATATCCTACTGTGTGTACCTTTATCTGCCCAAGAGGTAAGGAAACAGCAACTATCGTTGTTTTTATACTATTTTCAAATTTTACTTACTGTATATATGTTGTAAATGCATACAGTTTGTTTTATTTTGTCGAACGAATTTTAGTTCCATATGTTCACTGTTTGCGTGGGTCTATATGACAGACTGAGTACTTCAATTCTTCAGATTTGATGTTTAGTGTTATTTCTTTACGGTAAGTCGGAAACATTCATTGTCCTCTCCTATACGTGTGATAAATCAACAAATGGTTATTCTACATGATATATGTGCAACAACGGTTATAGCACCTTTACCGTTCGTGAAATATGAAAAGTGATTAAACATGCCTGACAAGCAGTGGCGAACAATTGAGAACATCTGCATATGTGTCCTTGTAACACTTGGCTTGACGTGAGCAACACTCATTCAGATTTCATATCTCACCAGATATAAGACTTCATAATGTGTTTGTTCACTGGCTTTAAGAAGGTTCGAACGTTCAAGTTAAACTACATGTCATGTAAATGCATTCGACAAGTTCCGGCTTTTATATCAGTTTAGCATGCAAAGAGACTAACGGTTTAGTAAATCCAAACGTGTAGGAGAAAACACTGTGTGCTGTGGGTTTTTTTTTTTTATCAACCGTTAAAATATATATTAATAATAATACGCAGAGCGATGTATCAATACACAAGGTGCATGCTCAAGCGTGATAATGATAAGAAATAATAGTATGAAATAAACATATGTGTAATAGTATAAATTATCGAATATGGATAATACAATAATATTATTTATAAGTCATTGGTTTAAACATTCAATATTCAATAAGAAAATGATTAGGAGCAAGTTCTCCAAGTCATTAATAACTTAAATGAAACATATCATGAATTAGAGTCTGTGAAAAATAACTTGAAAAT
Source organism: Gibbula magus (assembly GCA_936450465.1). NCBI lineage: Eukaryota > Metazoa > Mollusca > Gastropoda > Trochida > Trochidae > Gibbula > Gibbula magus. The sequence continues at coordinate 17,327,950 of OW388290.1, read as the reverse complement.
AGTTCGTTTTAATGATTCATATGGTTGAATCATAAACGAATGGCGGCTGCAACTAATGCCTATAATTATAAACATAATGTAAACATAAATTTGATTGTTGATGCGTATCAAAAACCACCAATCATGCAAATTCATCACAGATTTTATCAAAGCTATCAATCATATAAATGTGGCACCAAGCTCTACGGCTCTTGCTGTGTTCGTTCACGGAGTTGTAGACCCCTGCTTACCGTCACGTAATCGTCATGCATTAACAGCGTTGCCTGACTTAGCCATTAGACAATGATAAGTTTAATTGTTTGCCTAGCTTGTGACAGTGACGGCAAACACCATACACTCGTTACTGCACATGATAGAAACAGCTGTCTCTCCCACTCGGCTATCCCGGATCTAGCACTGTGCACAGATGATGTGTTATACATTAGGTGCTTTGCGGTTTAGGTCTCGCAGACTGACATATTGTTTAAAATGTTCACATTGCCAAAAATATAATGTGAAAGAAGTTTGAAAACCGTACGTGTCTTGTCAAGCTAAAGTTATCATTTGATATTAAGCATGGTCTCTGTTCTATCAAATTAATAATATGCTTTGTGGATAAGGCTTACAATTAGTGTATACATTAGTGTGTGGTGTATACAAGTAATACATGTGCAAAGTAATTCATAAATGTGTCACATACTGTCTAAAATGTTTGTAGGAAGGTATTATTATGTTGAATTGGTTTCACATGAGCAGGTTCAGCATTGTACTACATGTCTAAATAAATATAAGATAAAATCAGTGTAAACTGAACAAATCGTGATTACCAATGTGCTAGTCAATTGTTTCTTATTTCAACGTGGATATAGTCTGAGGTTTTAATTACGCCGATGTACGCTCTGTTACATGAATACAACAATATACAACACACTGAGGTGTCACTGAGAGGACTTGTCAGTCAGTGTCAGAGATTTGATTGGTGGCGCATGACAGTGACACGCCTTGTCGCACCCGGATATAAACACGTGCTGTACAAGCAACTCAGCATTCGCAGGTAATGCACAGCGGATTTAGTCGTGTGGAGGTCATACATAAATAATACACTGAATATCTTACTGTTTCAGGTTGAAAAAGAACAGACATTAAGTGGTCCGTGACATTTCTCACCTGGCGGCAAACATCAAAACCTTGAGCTCAGGTGAGCGGAAGTATGACGGAAACGAACGGGAAGGCGGCTGGTTTGAAGGAAAATGAACTTATTGAGAAATTCCTGCAGTTGAGGAAAGAGGGATTGAGTAAAGGATTAACCAATGGTGAGATAGCCAAGGCATTCCGGCAAAACAGGAGCAAAACATGGAAAGAAATTGCATCAAACCGAGCGTTTCAAACACAGATGTTGGTGGTTATACTGGCTGTAGGGTTAGCACTGAGGGTTGGCTTGCGGGACGTTATCGACGAGTATGTGTTCGAATCCAAGTGTCTCATTAACAACAACCCACTATTTTCTGAAATGGCCAGACCGCTAGCCAACTGTGAAATATGTAGAGGGCTGACATCAGTGCCGGTAGAACGAGCAATGACGACAGAACGGTTTGTAGAGAAGTACGCCTACTCCAAGGTACCCGTTCTGATAAAAGAAGCGACAAGCAACTGGACAGCGATGTCCGAGTTCAGCTACCACTTCTTCAAGGACCTGTACACGAAGACGGAGGGAGCGCTGACGTCGGTGGAAGAAGAGTGCCAGTTCTTCCCCTACAAGACCGAGTTTAGCACACTGGAGGAAGCGTTCAATATGTCGGACGAGAGGGCTGCGTTCGAACCTGGGCAGGACCCCTGGTACTTCGGCTGGTGAGTGATAATGTTATTGACAACACTTATATTGTACCTTTTCACTTTCCTGCTAACTTCTGGACAGATTCGTTTTAGGTTCATATACTACCCCTCTATAATGAAATGAATAGTCAAAAATGATTCGGCAATTGTTTTGCCTTTCTAAATCACCTGCCTGCAAACTATTTGCTATTGCATGACGCTGGTGCATTTTCTTCAGCGGGTGAGTCCTCGTCTTTGAATGGTGTTCCTATAAGCGTTGTGTACAGCTTGGTGCTGTATGCTGTTCCTTCCTAGTACACTCAGATGCTCAAGAGAAATTATTAATTAAATATTGAAAAGGAGCCTATGAGAAACAGGATATTTAGAAACCAATCGGGGCTCGTTTTCATTATGTAATAATTGTTGATAATTCCAGAATGAAAATACGAAGTAAAACAATACAATGCAAAGGTCTACATTATTTATAATGAATGTGGATTAATGTGTAACCATTTTTGATAATAACTTTTAAATTTGATGACTGGCAATGACTTATAATGTGATATCTTAATCTTTTCTTTAGAGATAATTAATAACATAAAACCTGATGAGCTTCAGAGCAAATGGCTCTATTTTTCAAATAACGATATCAACCTCCTTCGATTTCTGCCGACATTGATCTAGAGAAAAGATCATTGGGGCTATATGTAATTTATATTGCTGATACCTGTTATCCATCCCCATTTCAGTAGTGGTTAGTGAATAAGGCTAGAGTATTGTTCTCAAAATGGGATTGTTTCATTGACAATAACGATTATAATTACAATATGTTGGTATAAGTGCAGAAATCACTTCAAACACACCGATTCCACGATCCCATGATCCCTTAGTCCGAGTTTCTTACTTTTGGGTAAGTTTATGTGAGTGAGTATTGTGTGTCTGGTGGGACGTGTCTTTTGGTACATCGGTATTATGAGTGATGTGTGTAGTTACATGTTACGCTAGTACTCATTTTGATCTATTGTCGTTTTCATAAGTTATAACTCGGAACAGATTAGGTTATTGAATAGACACCGAAACGAATAATAATTGCTTGTTTGAAATTGATAAAGATCTCTGTAAAGGTAACACAATTTCCCGGTTCTCAGTTCCAAATTAAAATTTTGCATTTGGAAATTTTTTTCCAGTTCCAAAATCTTTTCTTTAATATGAAGTGAGCTGATATTGTCAGTTTCCCATTCACAAATTGATATAATCCATGATGTTGACAAGTTCATAGTGGCAGCCATTTAATGGAATAGTAGTCGATCGTACAGAGCTAGCCTACCGGATGGTCATACGACGTACACTACTACACCTCGTGGCGACGGAGTGTGCACATCTGGAAAGAATGCTCATAAAACAACGTTAATAATTTTATCAGTATTTTCAGAACAAGGGACTGCGATTTTACAAATATGTCGATTCGATTTAATAAAACTGGATTTATGCTAGTTTCCATTTTACACGACTTTCTACATTCAATCGGTAAATGAAAATTTCATCGCATTGTGTATATACAATGTATCTTAACAGATATGGCCATTGCATTAGATATAGGCCTACATTTAAGTTGTTTGATTTGAATTTAATGGTTAAAAAGAATGATTTTTTTCGGAAAATGTATCAGCAATTGAATTTCAAAAAACAGAGCGCCCTCAGCCTCAATCATGTATTATATATTTGTACCTAACAGTCAAAGTGGGATGGATGTACCTGACACCATATGTTGCCTCTAGTTAGGCGATATACATACCCAGGTGTAAACATACATTATAGATAAACTCGCGTTCACGTGTTGTGTAGGAAGCTGATGAAACACGTCGGATTAACTATAGGCAACTTCACAACTCTGACAAAGGGCGTTTGACAATAAGGTGTATGTTACCGTCTGATAAAATATCCTGCCTTAATGATTTGTATAAATGTCTGATCAAATGCTCTCACGTGTATTGCCTAATGTTTTTTTTATTGAATTGTATCTGCGATTTTAAGTTTGAAAAAAAACCAGTGGTACAAAAAAAGAGATAGAAAGCTCGATGTCTGAGAAATTATTGTGTTAATCATGGTAATAACACCATTTCTATTTAATTTGATAATGGTAATGGACAGTGAAATGTGTTTATTACTACTTTAAAGGATAGGAATGAAGTTAAAAGAAATTACATGTTCTATCATTTGCGGTATAGACTGATAAAAACGTTAAATGTTCTTATCAAAGCCAGTATATATGGATGACTGATTTGGTCTGAGTTGCTTAAAAGGAGTCAGTCAAACATGGAAAAAGGCAAACTTCATAACGAAACTTGTCAGCTGCACTTCACAGGTCGGATACTGAGGCGAATGACCTGTCATAGACTGTAATTACAAGTGTCCAAAGAGATAATAATATGTACGTGCTCAAACAAATTGTAGCTGTCCAATGGCAAGAACGGATCGTTTAATGGAATTTAAATCTGTACGTTTCACCGATGCATGTTTCAGGAGCAATTGTCACCGGAAGGTGGCGGCTGAGCTGCGCAGTCACTACCAACGGCCCTACTTCCTGCCCAACGACTCAGAATCGAGCACTTTGGATTGGATCTTCATGGGGGGTCCCGGCATCGGCGCCTTCATACACGTACGTCTTTCTCTGATGAATCCTCGGTGTAACTAGACGTTGGATCGTCTTAGCCTCCTTACTGCTAAGATAATCTAACTATTCTGTCAAAGATGGTTGAGTTCATATCTTTGCTCCCAATTATTTAAACACCCTCAAGTCGAACCTTAAACAGCTGAATACAGAACGAAATATATATGCGAACTCTATGTCAATCAGAGCATTCTAGCACGCATCGCCGTGTATTGTTCAGAGATATATTTCAGAGTTAGCTAGCACATTAATTGTTAACTAACTTATCGTACGAAATGAACGGTTTGGCTCCAGGGCGTCCTGTACTTTCAAGGTTCGTGATGAATTGGACTGTTTAGTTTTCATCAACACGCAGTCATGAAAACTATTCTTTATAATCGGAGTAATAGGTAAAGTTATTTTGTTATTTTAAAAATAGAGCCATGGGCTCTGTAGCTCATCAGGATTTTATTGATTCACTATCTAAAGTTGAATATTTAAGTTATTTAAGTTATTGTTTACAAGCAAAAGATAGGTTCTTAGATCATGACCACTGTGATCCCATTTTGGGTCACGGGGTCACATAATCTACAATTTACAATCCCCATTGGCCAAGGAGTCTGCACACAACTTTTCAGCTCTCTAGACCTTATGGAACTAGAGAAGAAGATGAAAATAAGTTTTTAAGGATGTGACCCCTATGACCCCATTTGGGGTCACGGGGTCACGAAATCTACAATTTACAATCCCCATTGGCCAAGAAGTCTGCACACAACTTTTCAGCTCTCTAGACCTTTTGGAACTGGAGAAGAAGATGAAAATAGGTTTTTAAGGATGTGACCCCATTTGGGGTCATGGGGTCACGAAATCTACAATTTACAATCCCCATTGGCCAAGGAGTCTGCACACAACTTTTCAGCTTTCTAGACCTTATGGAACTAGAGAAGAAGATGAAAATAAGTTTTTAAGGATGTGACCCCTATGACCCCATTAGGGGTCACGGGGTCACGAAATCTACAATTTAGAATCCCCATTGGCCAAGGAGTCTGCACACAACTTTTCAGCTTTCTAGACCTTATGGAACTAGAGAAGAAGATGAAAATAAGTTTTTAAGGATGTGACCCCTATGACCCCATTAGGGGTCACGGGGTCACGAAATCTACAATTTAGAATCCCCATTGGCCAAGGAGTCTGCACACAACTTTTCAGCTCTCTAGACCTTATGGAACTAGAGAAGAAGATGAAAATAAGTTTTTAAGGATGTGACCCCTATGACCCCATTTGGGGTCACGGGGTCACGAAATCTACAATTTACAATCCCCATTGGCCAAGAAGTCTGCACACAACTTTTCAGCTCTCTAGACCTTTTGGAACTGAAGAAGATGAAAATAGGTTTTTATGGATGACCCCTGTGACCCCATTAGGGGTCATGGGGTCACGAAATCTACAATTTACAATCCCCATTGGCCAAGGAGTCTGCACACAACTTTTCAGCTCTCTAGACCTTTTGGAACTGGAGAAGAAGATGAAAATAGGTTTTTAAGGATGTGACCCCATTTGGGGTCATGGGGTCACGAAATCTACAATTTACAATCCCCATTGGCCAAGGAGTCTGCACACAACTTTTCAGCTTTCTAGACCTTATGGAACTTGAGAAGAAGATGAAAATAAGTTTTTAAGGATGTGACCCCTATGACCCCATTAGGGGTCACGGGGTCACGAAATCTACAATTTAGAATCCCCATTGGCCAAGGAGTCTGCACACAACTTTTCAGCTCTCTAGACCTTTTGGAACTGGAGAAGAAGATGAAAATAGGTTTTAAGGATGTGACCCCTGTGACCCCATTTGGGGTCACGGGGTCACGAAATCTACAATTTAGAATCCCCATTGGCCAAAGAGTCTGCACACAACTTTTCAGCTCTCTAGACCTTTTGGAACTGGAGAAGAAGATGAACATAGGTTTTTAAGGATGTGACCCCTGTGACCCCATTTGGGGTCATGGGGTCACGAAATCTACAATTTAGAATCCCCATTGGCCAAGGAGTCTGCACACAACTTTTCAGCTCTCTAGACCTTTTGGAACTGGAGAAGAAGATGAAAATAGGTTTTTAAGGATGTGACCCCTGTGACCCCATTTGGGGTCACGGGGTCACGAAATCTACAATTTAGAATCCCCATTGGCCAAGGAGTCTGCACATAAAATGTCAGCTCTGTGGAGTTATTGGTTCTGGAGAAGAAGTCGAAAAAGCGAAAACTTTACGGATGGACGGACGGACGGACGCCGGACACCATGCCATGCCATAAGCCCATCGGGCCATTCAGGCCTGATAAGCTAAAAATGGAATATATCATGATCGTTTGGAGAATAAATCTGTCAGACACAAGAAATATATACTTGTCCACAAACCAACAAATCTGTATAGTTGTAGTCTTATATTGTCACACGGGTGTGCATACTTTTATAAACGTGAGATATTGGATATCCCCAATATCCCGTGTAAAATGTGCACGATGAAATTAGATGAAATGCGACCGATAGATATAATTTACCAAATGTGTGATAAGGACAACGAAACGAAACAAACTTTGAACACCACAAAGAAGAACAAACGAAACTTTTTAAAAAGAGAATTTCTAATTTTGATTATGTAAATGTTTCTGATGAGTTCGGTTTAGGTGCAATGCCGTTTACTAAATTACACGTTCCCCCTGCAGTTGGACAGCGTTCAGCGTCCTTCCTGGCAGGCGCAGATATCAGGCAGGAAGACGTGGCAGCTGATCCCCAGCCCGGAGTGCGGGTCGGTCTGCCATGAGATGAACGTCACTGTGGAGAAGGGAGACATCAGTAAGTGTTTTCAACGAGCGCTGACTGGTGATTAAAAGAGGGGGGGGGGGGGGGGGGGAGGTAACTTTCCGTTAGTTAGGGTATATTTGACAGCCAGCCCAGATGATATTATTTTGTATTAAATGTAAAAAAAAGTACCTAAATGTCATCATTTCAACCTTTAGATAAGTGAAACTGTTGTATGAGTGTATTAAACAATAATCTTTTTGCATGTTCTACGAGTAGCCATGGACTATATGTCCTCCATATATTCAGGGTGTCACTTGCTTGACTTAATCTTGCCACATTATTGTCACTGACATACTTTGTTTTAACTTTTTGCAGTTGTTGTGGACACTAACGAATGGTACCACGCCACGTTCGTTCATCCTGGAGATGTCAGCATCACCATTGGTTCAGAGTATGATTAGCCCAAGTCGTTACCATAGCAAAAACATTCAGCATCATTTTTGGTTCAGGTCTATCGTCCTAAGCCGTTACTATAGAAACAGCTGTTCAGCCTCACTTTTTGTTCAGAACTGATAACCCCAAGCCGCTTCCATAGTAACAATTTGTCTGCATCACTTATGGTTTAAAATACGGTTAGCATTAGCTGTTATGATAGCAACAGCTAATTAGCATCACTATTGGTTCAGAATATGATAAGACCAATATGTTACCATAGAAACAACTAGTCAATATCAGTATTGGTGTAGAATATGATTAGCTCAAATCGTTACCAATACCAGACGTTAGCCAACACCACCTTGCTTGAGAAAATAATTAGTTACCATGAAACCAAATAGAAAACAATTAGTTAGCAAGTATATGATCACACTTAGAGTTGGTTCAAATGCTCTTAGAAATGACAAATGTACGGCTATTGGTCAGCTTTGCCCATAAATGTTCATTTACTCCAATCAGGAGAATCTCACTATGATTGTCTCCCTTTAATGTGAATCTCATCATGTATCATAGTAACATTTTCATCTAATAGTTTTGGAATAATAGATACATGTAAACCTAAAACTATGAAGAATTACCAACAAAGTATTTTGTTCAAAGCGTCTCAAATAGATTTATCATCTAATGATAAAATCTCAAATATTTCTTCTCATTATCTAGTACATGATTGTATATAATATACACCACGTGGTGTGGTTATCAGGTCAATATCAGAGGTAGTTATTTTTAGATAACCGACCTCCAAGCAACCTAGAGGTCGGTTATCAAGAGGTTGGTTATCAGATAACCAACCTCGTGATAACCGACCTCTCGGTTCGATATGGTGAACATGTCTCGGCTTCGCCTCGCCATATTCACCATATCGCACCTCGAAAAAAAACTTACCCTCGGTTTGCGGGTCTAAATGACCCTTTGCCTCGATTTGTGACTTTCGACATTCTTTACATAATTTTTTTCTGTCAGTTTTGTCATGCCAATATTTTCATTTAGTTTACACAAAATACGACAAATAAGCTGATTTAAAGAATATCAAAGATCGCAAATACGTGTATATGAAAGAAAACATGAGACAGAATCCACATAATTTATTAACCATCATTTTAATTTGTTTAATATTCACACACATATTCTTGTTATCCATTTTATAAGTACGATGAAATGAGTCAGTTAGTTTGTTAATATCCCGTAATTCAGCGCACACGTATCGATGGTGGTCCTTGATGCTGTCTTTTCTTAATGACGACCCCAGCTAAATTCGTTTGGTTATCCCTGAAAAAAGCAAAATTGACACATAAGTAACAGAATCATGATGAATTGTTGGGGGGGGGGGGGGGGGGGGGGGTGATATGTGTGATATAGGTTACTTCCTTTTACTTTACTTAAAGGTGCATCCATTGCGCCGTTTGGGGTCACATATGCCAAATGTTATAAATGGTGTTATGTTATCTGGAAGTTATCTGGCTGTTGCCGAAAATTGCCATGTTGGTGATAATCGACTCAAAACATCAGCACAAATTATGGTTGATAATGTTGAATAGGTCATCGCTACTGTACATGGAAATGGGACGTGTAGTTTCGGTTTCTACACATGTATAATGACGTTGCTCGATTTAAATTTGAAACTATTAGTTATGATATATTTTACGATTGGGGATGGGTATGCGAGTGAAACTATTTGAACTTAAATCCGCCCTTATGGAATGTTGGCACGTATTAAAGTCAAATAACATATTATGAAACAATACTAGATGCATCTTTAATAGCAGAATATTTACGAAATATCTTAATGATAAAATTAAAAATTTTGATAGCAAGAAAATCAACGACATCAATTTAACACTCGATATTGATTATCGATAAAGAGCTAGCTATTCATTTTTGAAGTCAATAAAAATGACATGCAAAAGTATACGAGACGGTAATGTCAAAATGGTAAAGACAATCATCCCACGCCCTGGTGAAAATCATTATTACGATTTGTCAAGCAAAGTTGTATCATATTGTGAATGAAACACTATCGTGAACATGTTTATATTTCGTTTGGTCACTCGAAAACGCCCTATTACATGAGCTAAAATGTCAAATACGGTTAAACAGCAAATGAAATAGTGTCAAATACAATGTGACTCACCTTCATTTCGCTCCGAACAGACCTTCAAACTCTTATTATGTGTACTATTGTTTGAAACATCAGACCACTCCATTTTTGGTCGTCTCCTCGCTTCCACGCGCTTTTGTTTGTGTGCAGCACGTGAAGTTAGAAACGTAGCTTGGCAACATGACATTCATGATGTCCGTGCATCACAAGATGCAATGAACAACGTCCGTGCAGCCACGGTGTTCGCTTAACGCCAGTAGATAGTTGGTCATGGACTGAATGGCTTGTTAAAACAGAATAATATGTTGTCAAAAAATCTGATAAATGTTTGTTTTATTTTTTTTAAATCATCTTTATTGCATTTATATTCAAAGAAAAGGTGATGTAGTTTCTGTAGTAAAAACGAAAATAAACAGTTGGTTACTTGCTCGGAATTTCTGTTTGACAACAATGAATGTACACGACTCGATTTGCACGTGAATTTCGCGAAGTGTACACGTGATGTTTAAGCAATGTTTAGAGTAGAATTCACTCAAGCATTACAACATTACAACTATTTCAAAACGTTCAATTAAAGTAACTATTTCGTATTTAAATTAATGAAAATAAAGACGACTTGTCACTTTGTCAATAATAACCATGTGGTGTATGTGAAATAATGACCTCGACCTCGTGAATATCTGTGATAACCATCTCGCGTACCGCTCGATGGTTATCACAGATATTCACTCGGTCTGCGGTCATTATTTCACCCATACCGTCTTGGGTGACATGGTTATATGTATTAACCTCCCGTTAGATAAAACCTGATAGGGGCTAATATATCTCGATATCACTCATTACTGAATGTTATAACGTATTTATCATACCGAATGTTTAAAACTTTTATCAAATATACAAAATATGATGTACCAAACACTTTCATCATAACGACTTAAGTGGGTCATCCCTCCATTATACGCTCGGGTTGAGTGGTTATAGGAAATGTCAAATGTCTTAAGAATACATATTGGATGAACACACGTGGCATTGTAACAGTTGGGATCATGCTATATTGAAGAAGTTTATTCAATTGAAGTATGTAGGCCATAGGCCCATAATACAGCATGTACACAATGCATGTGTTATAGAATTGATGCTCTTAAATGCATAGCTTTAACAATGAAAGTTGCTAACAGCTTGATGGTAATTGGGTTATCATGCTATATAACAATGGCTTATAATAAAATCTAGTCTTGATAAGAGTAAGTCGTTTCTGGGTAGAGTCACTGTTTGATTGTCATCACGTGTACTACTATTCTTTTCGCATGTTCATGTATATATATTGTGGTTGGGGTATGTTTTTAAATGATACATTTAAAATGTCATAGTACAAATTACCAAATTGGCTGTGCAAATTGAATGAGATTGTTCTGTACAAATCAAGGCTCGTATTACTATGTTTTACTATTGTTGATGAAATAAATAAATTAAAGAAATATGAAAACAGGCGTCTTGATCATTTACTAAAATATAAAGGATTCAATAATCGGAGGACACCTTCCACCGATTATAAAGAAGTGGATACAATGTCAATTTCTTATATCATCTGTAGTGAAAACTCCGTTCTATCAGTGAAATAAACCCTTTATCAAGCTATTTCACCACATACAATACTATTTTCTGTAAGTTTACAATCCGTTGGTCATTCTGTTATCGTGGGCCACGAAAAACCATAGATAGCTGAAATGTTGTGTACTATTTATAGCGAATGGGGATTCTAAATTGCAAATTTTCTTAACCTGGCTGTGGTCCTAAAAATGGGTCACAGAGGTCATGGCCTAAAAAACAATTTTCATCTTCTTTTTTTTACATGAAGTATTTGAAATTGTTTACACCTCTGATAAATACTTATGGAAAATTTACATTTTGAAACTTTAAAGCCTAATGAGCTACAAGGCAAACGGCTAAAAAGAAGTAATGTTGTATATACCCGCATATTAATTATTAAAGAACCTCTATCCACTTCGCTTAGACCTGCTTATCGCGTCATTTTTTCTTTTTTCCTTAACATACATGGAATTCCTCCTGTTAATACGCAATGAAAACAGAGGACGTCAGATTGTTATGACTTCGTAGGAATGAGAAAGCACAACGGTCTGTTTTATTTATTAACAGCGGGACGACTGGGAAACTCCTTAAATGTTTATTTTGTAAAACTATATTTTACACTACTGCTGTGACATATTCGATAATGTTTCAACATTTCAAATAAACAAAATTAAATGCCAAAATTATTTAATCATTTTAATCCAGTAAATCACCTCAACAAGTATGTACATCAATTTCGTCAAATACATAAACTATGTACACCATTCTAGCTGTACAGCAGCCAAATATATTATATATACAACTCAACATCTCATCTCATGTATATCATCTTCCCTCATGTTTCTCTTGTATCACATGCTGACGACAGAAACATTTTTGGCGGAACATCGCCAATGCAGAATAAAGAAGTTGTATATTGTCTTTGTAGACAACGCTAGTATTCAAATGTCCTAAGGCTTGTTTAGTGTTCACATTCCTTGTCTTTTGCTGTTTTTAATCGACATTTAATGATTACAGAGAATTGAAGTTACCTTTTTCAACAACAAGCAAACAAGTGAGCGTGGCTCACTAATACCCCCGACTGTTAAAGTTTGACATTTTTATTTTTCTTATAGAGAGAGGTGTCTGCATAAGCTATGAAATGTAATTGCTAAGATTAAAGTGTTTGTGGAAAGGGTAGGACAAATCTCTTCATGTAAAATAGGTGGTTTTGAAAAAGTAGGAGTAACAATAACTTGAAAAGGTAGGGGTAACATAATACACTACTGCCATTACCACCGATTTCCACTTTATTTTGGAAATTAATCAATCACATGGAAGCACACCCCTGTAAACACAGTGGGGGATATACAGCAGTTTATGGGTGAAAGGAAAGAAAATTAACTTTTTCCAAAATATAACAAATGTAAATATAAAATAGTAAAATCAACAAGAACACAGAAGTAGCTTTTGATGAAAGTTACATGAACAAGAAAATGATATAGTCAACAAATGACAACACAGAAGTAGCTTCATTCATTCTAGCTCCGAATATGACTAAGTATAAATATAAAAAATTCGCCATAAATTCAAGAATCACCAAATCATGTTACATTTCGCACTGCACCTCTCCTAGTGGTGAAGAAGACATGTGCCAAATTTGAAAAGAATGTGATGTTTTTCTGTAATCGATCGGACAAAAAATGTCTTTGGACGGACGGACGGAATCGTTGGTATTACTATGTACCCCCAACCGTTGGTCGGGGGTATAAGATTAATTGTTGATGATCCTGTTCTAGGAGTAGCGTTGGCTATCTGGATCTAATTAACCAATGTATCTACTTAATATAACTACTGGATCTACTGGATTACAAGAACGGGCTGACTTCAGTGTTGGTGTAGTCAGCCTTGGCGTTGAAGTCTGAAAGCGTTGACGCCTTGCTGAACCTGAGAGTGAATTTCACAAGAAAATGATCTGATGTTAAATTGTCATCAGTTACTTCTACATCTCGAACAATATTGTTGGCAGACAGGATCCAATCTATCACGTGACCAGCGTTGTGTGTAGCTGATGTGACGTGCTGTTTGTACCCGTGACTATCTAATACTTCCATTACCATTTTTGTTAAAGGGTTTTTAGCTTTGTCATAGTGAATATTGAAGTCCCCTAATATGACTGTATGGTCTCTTGACACCTCGAGCAGATTGAGCAGCTCGGCAAATTCCTGGCAGAAATCTAGGTCTTTAATACCGCGTGACGGAGGTGGTCTGTAAATACATACAACTTTAAGCGCACTCTGTTGTGAGGTGAAATTGCATGTCATTATTTCAAATGACGAAAATGGTTCTTGTAGATCCACTTCAACTTGGAAACCCATTTTGAACAGAATAGCCAAGCCTCCACCTCGTTTAGAAGGTCGATGAATATGTTTTATTTTGTATCCATGTGGTGTAATTTCCTTTATTTTCAACTCGTCTCCATCATTTTTCAGCCATGTCTCTGTGACAAACAAGGCATCAAAGTTGAAATCAGATATACATTTTCTAACTTCTCGACCTTTGTTTCTGATAGACCGAGCGTTCCATAGTCCACAGCGGAGAGGTTGAGTGTCACAAACGATGGGATCGATCACATACTGATCCAATAAAGCCCGTCCTCGAGAGGAAGTTAATATGTTCCTCGGCTTGTGATGTCCACTATCTACCTTTGAGGACCTGCTACCCGAGTCCTCGAGCTCCCGCTGCGTCCACAGTTCAGGGAAGGTACAGTCAATCTCGGGGGGCCGGGGTACCTGCAACACAGCGCAGCTATTACCGAATTGTGTTATGTGTATGATAGAAGGATCGTCCATTAGATTAAATAGGCCTGCTGGCGTCTACACCATAGATCAGACATCAGGCATTGCGTCATATGTTATAACGCATATAAAAATAATGTTTTGGAAGGGTTGTTTTTACGTTTGCATTTTAAGACCCGTTCTCATGGTGCGATTCATAGTCACGAAACTTTAACATTAGCTGAGAGGTAACGAATCCCTGGGCTCCCGTTCCATAACAGCGAGCGCTTAAATTGTTCAATGATCGCTCGATGTAGCGCTCAAGTAGCGCTCATTCTCTCTTGAACGACACAGTACAAATCCCTTGAAGTTTGCTCGCCTTGCTACGTAGCGCTACATTGAGCAATCGCGTTCAAGAGAGGTTTAAAAGTAATCGCTAATTCAGCGAATGCGGATGACCCAGTCTATTCAGATTGAATTACTGAACAATCTCATTTAAATCAGATCGAACGTAATACTCGTACCTCGTTCCTCGATCTGAGGACAACGCCGAAGAGGTCATGTCAGGTGACATTCACTGTGACCTTCCACCTTCAATAAATTCAGACAGTCAGAGGTCCTCTTTTATAAGAAACTGAATGTGGTGTTTTGTATGGCATGTGAAGTCGACCGGTTTGCTTTCTAGCTTCGTCGCTGATTGCCTGGAGTAAAAGGTTACCTGACAAGATCTCTATGGTGCAGTGCTCAGATCAGAAACGCGAGGTACGAGTTCGCTGTGATTTAAATGATAATTTTTTTAATTTTTAACGATAAACATTGTCCTTGTTATCGAAACTATTGGTACATATAACAAAAAGAAATCGTAAAGTGTAAACGGCCCTTGTACATGTAATTACTTACCTTAGTCCCATGGTTGTGTGACACGGTCCTGAGTTCGGCCCTCTCCCAGTGTATGTAACCCTCAAACAACGGCGCTACATCGTCTTGTCGGCTAATGAAGTGCTCCGCGGCTGTTTCAACTACATTTGGTCGCAACCGGAACTCTTTGAAGAACTCTGAAATCTCAGATTTTGGAGTGTTGTAACTGTGTCCTATTATTCCTTTCCGTAACTTTTCACATGCAAACATTTCTTTTCCCGCCGGAGTGTCTCCATCTTGGCCGAAATTTGTCCTTTCTTTATCAATAATATAATCTTCTGTATATTCTCTTCTATGGTATCCGCAGCGACCAAATGTATGGCTGTTCAAATCTTTATACCAGTTTCCACAAACTCGACATTGAGTTTTTTCTTCCTTTGTCCAAGCTTTGGATTTATTCTGTTTTCCATGACATATTTTATGGTTTCTCAAATCCTTATACCAGTTTTCACAATCTGGGCATTGAGTTTTGTCTTCTTTCGATTTAGCTTTGACTTCCTTTCTTCTTCCATGACAAACTTGATGGTTGTTCAAATCCTTATACCAATTTCCACAATCTCGACATTGTGTTTTCTCATCCTGGTTTCCCCGACAGACTCGATGGTTGTTCAAATCCTTATACCAGTTCCCACAATCTCGACATTGTGTTTTCTCCTCTTTTGCACCATAGGATCTTCCATAACAAACTCGATGGTTGTTCAAATCCTTATACCAATTTCCAAAGTGTGAACATTGCATTTTTTCTTCGCCCGCCTCAGCTTTGACACCAGAATATCTTCCACGACAAACCCGATGGTTGTTCAAATTCTTATACCAGTTGCCACAATCTCGACATTGCGATTTTTCGTCTTTCGTTCCCGATTTGGCACCACGAGATCTTCCATGACAAACCCGATGGTTGTTCAAATTCTTATACCAGTTTCCACAATCAGGACACTGTTCACACCTTTCCGCCATTACTGTGACAAGTGAACGGCACATGAAATCTCATACGTAAACTTACATGAAAGACGGGCGACTGGTAAATGTATAGCTAAGAGAACACACTGGTATTCCGTTCTCCCTATCGTTTCCACTACATCTGTCGGAGCTATGTATCTTCGCTAGTAAATGTATCAGTTCAATTTTCAAGAATATCTCGTCAGAAAATGTCCCAGACACACTATGAAAGCTAGTTTCGGTTGACCTAGATTCCCAGTAACAATCCTCCTTTCACTTTCGATTTTACTAACCATGAACTGCGGATCAATAACAAAGGCATAGAAGTCGTGAGCAACTGCCTCGGTGAAGCTAGATGTGTTGGTCGAACAGAATGTGACAACAGTGGCCTCTAGTATACACCATACATTAATAAAATACCGACCTGGGCCGTGTTCAAGTTAGGTTTCAAAGTAAGCGCTCAATGAGCGATTACTTTGAAACCTCTCCTGAACGCGATTGCTCAATGTAGCGCTACGTAGCAAGGCGAGCGAACTTCAAGGAATTTGCACTATACCGTTCAAGAGAGAAGAAGCGCTACTTTGAGCGCTACATTGAGCGATCAAAAAGCAAATTAAGCGCTCGCTGTTACTGAACGGGACAATGTAGTGTTAGTAATACATTTTATCGCCTATATCTCCCATGCCCACAGCCAGTTTCGTCATGCACTAAGCTATCCTCACTCGATACAAACCCGGATGTTCAACGCCGCGATGTGAGAGAGTGTGAGAGAGGGCGATATACACGCACAAGCTGTTGTATCAAATTACCGTTTATGCAGTATTTGATATATATTATAATGAAGATATCCGATATAACAGACAGTCGAAGTGGTCAAGTGTGTGACGTCATCGTAAGTTCAAAGGAGGTTCCGGTACTTGACCTATTGGTGTCCGCGTATGACCCAAACGAATATCTACAACATGAGTTAGCCTTATCCTGCCGAGAACATTACTGCTGTATGATATCGAGAACATTACTGCTGTATGATATCGAGAACATTACTGCTGTATGATATCGAGAACATTACTGCTGTATGATATCGAGAACATTACTGCTGTATGATATTTAGAACGTTACTGCTGTATGATATCAATAACATTACTGCTGTATGATATCGAGAACGTTACTGCTGTATGATAACGAGAACATTACTGCTGTATATTATCGAGAACATTACTGCTGTATGATATCGAGAACGTTACTGCTGTATGATATCGAGAACATTACTGCTGTATGATATCGAGAACGTTACTGCTGTATGATATCGAGAACATTACTGCTGTATGACATCGAGAACGTTACTGCTGTATGATATCGATAACGTTACTGCTGTATGATATCAAGAACATTACTGCTGTATGACATCGAGAACATTACTGCTGTATGATATCGAGAACGTTACTGTTGTATGATATCGAGAACGTTACTGCTGTATGATATCGAGAACATTACTGCTGTATGATATCGAGAGCGTTACTGCTGTATGCTATCGAGAACGTTACTGCTGTATGATATCGAGAACATTACTGCTGTATGACATCGAGAACGTTACTGCTGTATGATATCGAGAACGTTACTGCTGTATGACATCGAGAACATTACTGCTGTATGACATCGAGAACGTTACTGCTGTATGACATCGAGAACATTACTGCTGTATGACATCGAGAGCATTACTGCTGTATGATATCGAGAACATTACTGCTGTATGACATCGAGAACGTTACTGCTGTATGATATCGAGAACGTTACTGCTGTATGATATCGAGAACGTTACTGCTGTATGATATCGAGAACATTACTGCTGTATGACATCGAGAACATTACTGCTGTATGATATCGAGAACGTTACTGCTGTATATTATCGAGAACGTTACTGCTGTATGATATCGAGAACGTTACTGCTGTATGATATCGAGAACATTACTGCTGTATGATATCGAGAACGTTACTGCTGTATGATATTGAGAGCATTACTGCTGTATGATATCGAGAACGTTACTGCTGTATGACATCGAGAACATTACTGCTGTATGATATCGAGAACGTTACTGCTGTATATTATCGAGAACGTTACTGCTGTATGATATCGAGAACGTTACTGCTGTATATTATCGAGAACGTTACTGCTGTATGATATCGAGAACGTTACTGCTGTATGATATTGAGAGCATTACTGCTGTATGATATCGAGAACATTACTGCTGTATGATATCGAGAACATTACTGCTGTATGACATCGAGAACTTTACTGCTGTATGATATCGAGAACGTTACTGCTGTATGACATCGAGAACATTACTGCTGTATGATATCGAGAACGTTACTGCTGTATGATATCGAGAACGTTACTGCTGTTTGATATCGAAAACGTTACTGCTGTATGACATCGAGAACATTACTGCTGTATGATATCGAGAACGTTACTGCTGTATGACATCGAGAACATTACTGCTGTATGATATCGAGAGCATTACTGCTGTATGATATCGAGAACATTACTGCTGTATGATATCGAGAACGTTACTGCTGTATGACATCGAGAACCAATATCCCTCAGTCACTTGTATATTTGTCCTCATCTCAAACATTTTATAAATAGACAAATATCATTGTAGCATTCACAGTTAGTAGATGGTGTTTACTTAATACTATATCATTCAATTCGTTCATGTGAATGTCAGTTTGGAAGGAAAAGAAAGAATTGATATTTTAATACACAAAATATAATATACAGAAAAATAGAGATAACAAAGAACACTTCTTATAATTGTAATATTATTTGGATGTGTATTGGTTGATTGAATATCTCAAACAATTACCAAAATGTATTTCACTAAACATGCCAATGTGTCCAACAAATTATAAAGCTATCAGAAAGGCTTACTCCTTGGAAATAAAAAGTTTTGACTACTATGGAAATCAGGTTTACTTGTTACATCCTTACAGTCCATCTCAACTATATCATCGTTCACCTACAACATAGTTCACATACATCATAGTTCACCTACAACATAGTTCACATACATCATAGTTCACCAACAGTTAAATTCACCTTCATCATAGTTCACGAACAACATAGTTCACCTACAACATAGTTCACCTACAACACAGTTCACAAGCAACATAGTTCACATACACAATAGTTCACCTACAACATAGTTCACCTTAAGCATAATTCACCTACATCATAGTTCAACTACAACATAATTCACCTACAAAATAGTTCACCTACAGCATAATCCAACTACAACATAGTTCACATACAACATAGTTCATACACACCATAGTTGACTTACAACATAGTTCACCTACAACATGATTCACCTACATCATAGTTCATCTACAACATGATTCACCTACATCATAGTTCACCTACAACATGGTTCACCTACAGCAAAATTCACCTACAACATATTTGACCTATATCATACTTCAACTACAACATAGTTTACCTACAACATAGTTCACCAACATCATAGTTCACCTGCAACACAGTTGACCTACAGCATGATTCACCAACATCATAGTTCACCTAAATCATACTTCACCAACATCATACTTCACCAACATCATAGTTCACCTACATCATAGTTCACCAACATCATAGTTCACGTACATCATAGTTCACCAACATCATAGTTCACCTACAACACAGTTCACTTACATCATAGTTCACCTACAACACAGTTGACCTACAGCATGATTAAACGACATCATAGTCTCGGTCTTTCTGGTTCATATGCATTACAATAGCTAGACAATCTAAACTGTAATTTGATAGACACAGTGTTCTGAATACTCTATACCGTAGCATCTGCCTTTGAGAACATGATCCTTGTTGCACTGAACAAGATGTACATAAGCTCCCTATCCGGTTTTCTCGTGGTAGACATGATGTCCCTAATCACTGGAATAAAGAAGTTGGGAACCCGTATCTTTCCTGATATCATATCCAGAAGTTTTCCGAGGGAGAAGTGCAGCTTGGACACATGAGTATCTTCAACCCACACGTGACTTCCGGCCGAGCTATCGTAAAGAAGGTTCCACATCAGAGACCGGATGTGGTATGTGGTGAAACGCACCTTGAACCCCCTGTTACCTATATGGTTGTCCAGAGCGTACCGGGCAGCCCTCTGGATGTCCTGTGACTTGTTCCTGAGCTCATCATTATGCGTGTCCTTAGCGATCTCTAACACTCTCTTCATCGTCCTCAGCACTGGCTTCCAGCAGTTCTTCTCGCCAAACTTTGTCAGGGCCTTCTCCGCGTTAGAACACGAGAGTTTCCACTGGAGATGGTCGTCAACTGAGCCTGTAGAAGTTAAAACAGCGTCA
The DNA here is from genome assembly GCA_936450465.1 of Gibbula magus. NCBI lineage: Eukaryota > Metazoa > Mollusca > Gastropoda > Trochida > Trochidae > Gibbula > Gibbula magus. The sequence continues at coordinate 17,307,541 of OW388290.1, read as the reverse complement.
ACAAATATAGAAATCTATGGCAAAATTTAAGGATACTCGTCTATCCCTGTTAATTATTATCATAACAAAAGTCATCAGAAGATAACATAACCCACTGTTCCACATAATTTGTAAAACACATCTTTGACAGATAAGTGTCAGCGTAACCTTACTTCAGTTAACGGGTTATACACATGCTGAGTTTCAGGTATGATGAAGGGTTTTTGTGTTCTGCTCTAGAAGCAGACTAACCTCTGAACAAAGTTCAAATCAAACACGCTCCTATGGAAACGGATAAAAAAGACTTTTCAGAAATCTGAAAATATCAAAAGGCACCACTTCAGTTGGTGCGTAATACACATGGAAAGTTTCAGAAAGATATTTTGAACTTTTTCGAGTTCTGCTCCGGAAACGAAATGATTACGGACGGACGGACGTACTGGCGGACAGACAGACGGACGGGCAGGGCGATTATTACATACCGGTGGGATAAAAATGCGACGGCGTTTCTTATACTGAAAGCAAGGCCATTGAGGTGAACCGTGCAAAAAGTCAATGTCTTTAAGACTCTTGATCGATAAATTAGGTATTTTATGAGGGATTCAGTGAATTATGAGTGTATACTCTCAATATCCTGTCAATAGTCTGTGTTGATGTCGCTTTATATCCCCGCTGGATGGCAAAGCAGAGCTATGATTTTGCCCGTGCTTCATCTTGAGCATACAGGTTAATAGGACTCACTGCATCCTGCCTGGTTGTGATTGGGAATGTTTACCGGTGATCATTGAATAATTGTGTGTACTAAATGTAACAGAATGGCAGATGGTTTATATAAATGTAACAGAATGGCAGATGGTTTATGTAAATGTAACAGAATGGCAGATGGTTTATGTAAATGTAACAGAATGGCAGATGGTTTATGTAAATGTAACAGAATGGAAGATGGTTTATATAAATGTAACAGAATGGAAGATTGTTTATGTAAATGTAACAGAATGGAAGATTGTTTATGTAAATGTAAAAGAATGGCAGATGGTTTACATAAAACTGGAGAAATCATGTTTGCACTAGCATCAGCAGTGTTGCAGATAGCGTGATCGAAATTATGACAATAACACAAAATTGTAGGAACCATCGAGTCGAAAATCTGTTCAGTTGTAGCAAGTGTTGAAGTTAAACAAAGCTTATATACCACAACCTCTGGCTTTGGTAAAACGACTAATATGCCAAAAAACACATCTATAGTAACATGTGTGGAAGTTTGCGGTACGTTTTGTGTCTAGTTTCAGATCTACAAGTGTTTCACACAAAATGGTTATGATGAGTCACTCCTCACATTTAACGTAAATGTAACAGGTGTAAGAGGTGTCTAGCGACTCAGCATGGACTGGACATGATACCAACCTGGGCATTTGTTTGTGACGAGGTTGACCCCTTCCTCCATTAGCACCTCGGGTTTGATCTTGGTATTGATGTCCCCAGGAAGCTTCTGAAGGTTCCGGGCGATGGGGGCCGGGGGCCAGTCGTCTACGTGGATGACGGGTACGAGATCAACATCGATCTCCAGCGAACCCTGATCTGTGACCACGCCCTCATACTTCAAGCCATAGGAAGGAGAGGAAGGGTGCGTCTGATTTTCTGTAAACGATGATGCGTAAAAGCATACCAAAAGTAACTACCGGGGGTGTTTTATAAATCTATAACGAGAATCTTTATGAACTCCATGAACTCGGTGTATATATTTACAAATATTTTACCTTTCAATAGTTTTACTTACGCTACATACATGGATTGAAAAAGTACTAAAATCATGTATTGCAGAATATCATATAAATGCATATGTGCATGTATACATTATATACATTTAGTTAAACATGTAGTTGTATTGTATGGATTGGTTGATTGATTACTTGATGCAATGGTGATAGGTTTTTATCAATTATTTATTTTTTAGCAATTAGAAAACTTGGTAGCAAAATGCCTCTCATGTCTAATAACTATTTTCGTATAACACATCATCTCACGCAACGCACATGGTAAGTATACATGTAGGCTATTTATAATTTAAGAATAATATTTAATCCAGTTAAGTAAAGTATATACAACTATGTGACACTCTTACTTGTGTACTTAATTTTCTTTTCAGATTTGCTCCTCACGAATCTGTCTAATACTCCGAAAATGAATTCTCTATATTTCTGTTTATTGAGGTAGGGTCCATCACAGATCAGTTTCATGTCCTCGTCAGGTGCAACTTGCACCCTGCAGAATCCGTCCACACACCCGGAATACTCCGGCTTCAGTTTAGCGGACAGGTCAGGGTACAGGATACAGTCCATCTCGTTGGGTCGGGACACCTACAGCAACAATTTGAAACGGGTTTTTTTGTGAAAAGAAATGTGTCATGCAATTTTTACAAACATCGTTTATATGATCTTTAGATGGATGGATGTCAAGAAATATATATATCGGGAAACCGGAACTGAAATTAAAAAGGAAAATGGATCTTCATAGTTTATTAATTAAACATGAACACAATCCCGAATCGCCAGGACTAGTCGATTGTTCATGAACAATGGGCTCAATGCTCAAAACCTAGTCGCTTTATCTGACAATTATCTACGAATAATAAGAAATAAATAAGACAGTTACAAATACAGTACGGATTACAGCGAAAAAGATACGATATTACGGGTTATGTAGGAGAAGTTTACAACTCAGTGATTATTTCGTACATGATCTGTCCTTATTTCGCTGCATTCGTAGGTGATTCTCAGCTATTTTGAGTTGAGAACACTAAACTTAACAACCACGAATTTCAAAGAACTCTTTTCGAAGTTACGGACTACAAGATTTTTTTACGAAAAGTTTGCGAAGTAACTAAGACTATTCGTGGATGATTCGTGAAATTATTTCACGAATGCCAGAATTATCTCCCCTTTTAAGAAAACCTAAGTCTTAGCTGTGTCTATGATTGTATGCTTCTTTCGAGGTTAATAAAGTCTCATGCAACATCTTTATAGCAGTGTCACCCGAGCCAACAGTTGTATATCCATAGAACCAGTCTCATCTAACCAACTTCTAAATGCCATTGACGGAAATGTAGATATCGTTTGAAGATATAGCTTGATCTCACACAGGGGATATCTATTGTCGGAGCCATATTTTGATAATAAATCTATATATAAGTGTTATTATGTATTGTATGACTTGCCTTAGTTCCATCGTAGTGTGACCCTGCCCTGAAGACGTCCCATTTCTTCCAAGGAGTGTTACTTTTCAGAAACTCCTTCACATCTTCTTGTAGGCTATTGAAGTGTTTCGCTGCAGTTTCAATTTCGCTTTGTCGCAACTGGACTTCGTTCTTGAAGAACTCTGAAACCTCAGACCTGGGAGTATTGCGTGCGTGCGCTATTATTCCTTTGTGTAACATTTCAGCCACGAATCTGTCCAGTGTCGCTTGGGTGGTTTTGTCAAGCCCTACGAGTTTTTCTGAATGTTGGTACGATTTGTGAGGCAATGATGTAGCAGTCGGAGTGGGTGTCGACGACTTTACCAAGCGCATTTCCTCCTTACATGCGCCCATTTCGAGATTCTTGGAGGAGAATTTATTTTCTTGATTACCTTTATTGCCCTCTGTATGTTCCGGTCTCTGGTTTCCTCGGCGACACACATTATGCTTTTTCAAATCCTCATACCAATTACCACAATCTGGGCATTGAGTTTTGTCTTCTTTCGGCTTAGCTTGGACTTCCTTACTTCTTCCATGACAAACCTGGTGGTTGCTCAAATCCTTATACCAGTCTCCACAATCTGAGCATTGAGTTTTGTCTTCTTTCGGCTTAGCTTTGACTTCCTTACTTCTTCCATGACAAACTTGGTGGTTGCTCAAATCCTTATACCAGTTTCCACAATCTGGGCATTGAGTTTTGTCTTCTTTCGGCTTAGCTTGGACTTCCTTACTTCTTCCATGACAAACCGTGTGGTTGCTCAAATCCTTATACCAGTTTCCACAATCTGAGCATTGAGTTTTGTCTTCTTTCGGCTTAGCTTGGACTTCCTTACTTCTTCCATGACAAACCTGGTGGTTTCCCAAATCCTTATACCAGTTTCCACAATCTGGGCATTGAGTTTTGTCTTCTTTCGGCTTAGCTTGGACTTGCTTACTTCTTCCATGACAAACTTGGTGGTTGCTCAAATCCTTATACCAGTCTCCACAATCTGGGCATTGAGTTTTGTCTTCTTTCGGCTTAGCTTTGACTTCCTTACTTCTTCCATGACAAACTTGGTGGTTGCTCAAATCCTTATACCAGTTTCCACAATCTGGGCATTGAGTTTTGTCTTCTTTCGGCTTAGCTTGGACTTCCTTACTTCTTCCATGACAAACCGTGTGGTTGCTCAAATCCTTATACCAGTTTCCACAATCTGAGCATTGAGTTTTGTCTTCTTTCGGCTTAGCTTGGACTTCCTTACTTCTTCCATGACAAACCTGGTGGTTTCCCAAATCCTTATACCAGTTTCCACAATCTGGGCATTGAGTTTTGTCTTCTTTCGGCTTAGCTTGGACTTGCTTACTTCTTCCATGACAAACTTGGTGGTTGCTCAAATCCTTATACCAGTTTCCACAATCTGGGCATTGAGTTTTGTCTTCTTTCGGCTTAGCTTGGACTTCCTTACTTCTTCCATGACAAACCGTGTGGTTGCTCAAATCCTTATACCAGTTTCCACAATCTGAGCATTGAGTTTTGTCTTCTTTCGGCTTAGCTTGGACTTCCTTACTTCTTCCATGACAAACCTGGTGGTTTCCCAAATCCTTATACCAGTTTCCACAATCTGGGCATTGAGTTTTGTCTTCTTTCGGCTTAGCTTGGACTTGCTTACTTCTTCCATGACAAACTTGGTGGTTGCTCAAATCCTTATACCAGTCTCCACAATCTGAGCATTGAGTTTTGTCTTCTTTCGGCTTAGCTTTGACTTCCTTACTTCTTCCATGACAAACTTGGTGGTTGCTCAAATCCTTATACCAGTTTCCACAATCTGGGCATTGAGTTTTGTCTTCTTTCGGCTTAGCTTGGACTTCCTTACTTCTTCCATGACAAACCGTGTGGTTGCTCAAATCCTTATACCAGTTTCCACAATCTGAGCATTGAGTTTTGTCTTCTTTCGGCTTAGCTTGGACTTCCTTACTTCTTCCATGACAAACCTGGTGGTTTCCCAAATCCTTATACCAGTTTCCACAATCTGGGCATTGAGTTTTGTCTTCTTTCGGCTTAGCTTGGACTTGCTTACTTCTTCCATGACAAACTTGGTGGTTGCTCAAATCCTTATACCAGTCTCCACAATCTGGGCATTGAGTTTTGTCTTCTTTCGGCTTAGCTTTGACTTCCTTACTTCTTCCATGACAAACTTGGTGGTTGCTCAAATCCTTATACCAGTTTCCACAATCTGGGCATTGAGTTTTGTCTTCTTTCGGCTTAGCTTGGACTTCCTTACTTCTTCCATGACAAACCGTGTGGTTGCTCAAATCCTTATACCAGTTTCCACAATCTGAGCATTGAGTTTTGTCTTCTTTCGGCTTAGCTTGGACTTCCTTACTTCTTCCATGACAAACCTGGTGGTTGCTCAAATCCTTATACCAGTCTCCACAATCTGAGCATTGAGTTTTGTCTTCTTTCGGCTTAGCTTTGACTTCCTTACTTCTTCCATGACAAACTTGGTGGTTGCTCACATCCTTATACCAGTTTCCACAATCTGGGCATTGAGTTTTGTCTTCTTTCGGCTTAGCTTGGACTTCCTTACTTCTTCCATGACAAACCGTGTGGTTGCTCAAATCCTTATACCAGTTTCCACAATCTGAGCATTGAGTTTTGTCTTCTTTCGGCTTAGCTTGGACTTCCTTACTTCTTCCATGACAAACCTGGTGGTTTCCCAAATCCTTATACCAGTTTCCACAATCTGGGCATTGAGTTTTGTCTTCTTTCGGCTTAGCTTGGACTTGCTTACTTCTTCCATGACAAACTTGGTGGTTGCTCAAATCCTTATACCAGTCTCCACAATCTGGGCATTGAGTTTTGTCTTCTTTCGGCTTAGCTTTGACTTCCTTACTTCTTCCATGACAAACTTGGTGGTTGCTCAAATCCTTATACCAGTTTCCACAATCTGGGCATTGAGTTTTGTCTTCTTTCGGCTTAGCTTGGACTTCCTTACTTCTTCCATGACAAACCGTGTGGTTGCTCAAATCCTTATACCAGTTTCCACAATCTGAGCATTGAGTTTTGTCTTCTTTCGGCTTAGCTTGGACTTCCTTACTTCTTCCATGACAAACCTGGTGGTTTCCCAAATCCTTATACCAGTTTCCACAATCTGGGCATTGAGTTTTGTCTTCTTTCGGCTTAGCTTGGACTTGCTTACTTCTTCCATGACAAACTTGGTGGTTGCTCAAATCCTTATACCAGTCTCCACAATCTGGGCATTGAGTTTTGTCTTCTTTCGGCTTAGCTTGGACTTCCTTACTTCTTCCATGACAAACCGTGTGGTTGCTCAAATCCTTATACCAGTTTCCACAATCTGAGCATTGAGTTTTGTCTTCTTTCGGCTTAGCTTGGACTTCCTTACTTCTTCCATGACAAACCTGGTGGTTTCCCAAATCCTTATACCAGTTTCCACAATCTGGGCATTGAGTTTTGTCTTCTTTCGGCTTAGCTTGGACTTGCTTACTTCTTCCATGACAAACTTGGTGGTTGCTCAAATCCTTATACCAGTCTCCACAATCTGAGCATTGAGTTTTGTCTTCTTTCGGCTTAGCTTTGACTTCCTTACTTCTTCCATGACAAACTTGGTGGTTGCTCAAATCCTTATACCAGTTTCCACAATCTGGGCATTGAGTTTTGTCTTCTTTCGGCTTAGCTTGGACTTCCTTACTTCTTCCATGACAAACCGTGTGGTTGCTCAAATCCTTATACCAGTTTCCACAATCTGAGCATTGAGTTTTGTCTTCTTTCGGCTTAGCTTGGACTTCCTTACTTCTTCCATGACAAACCTGGTGGTTTCCCAAATCCTTATACCAGTTTCCACAATCTGGGCATTGAGTTTTGTCTTCTTTCGGCTTAGCTTGGACTTGCTTACTTCTTCCATGACAAACTTGGTGGTTGCTCAAATCCTTATACCAGTCTCCACAATCTGGGCATTGAGTTTTGTCTTCTTTCGGCTTAGCTTTGACTTCCTTACTTCTTCCATGACAAACTTGGTGGTTGCTCAAATCCTTATACCAGTTTCCACAATCTGGGCATTGAGTTTTGTCTTCTTTCGGCTTAGCTTGGACTTCCTTACTTCTTCCATGACAAACCGTGTGGTTGCTCAAATCCTTATACCAGTTTCCACAATCTGAGCATTGAGTTTTGTCTTCTTTCGGCTTAGCTTGGACTTCCTTACTTCTTCCATGACAAACCTGGTGGTTTCCCAAATCCTTATACCAGTTTCCACAATCTGGGCATTGAGTTTTGTCTTCTTTCGGCTTAGCTTGGACTTGCTTACTTCTTCCATGACAAACTTGGTGGTTGCTCAAATCCTTATACCAGTTTCCACAATCTGGGCATTGAGTTTTGTCTTCTTTCGGCTTAGCTTGGACTTCCTTACTTCTTCCATGACAAACCGTGTGGTTGCTCAAATCCTTATACCAGTTTCCACAATCTGAGCATTGAGTTTTGTCTTCTTTCGGCTTAGCTTGGACTTCCTTACTTCTTCCATGACAAACCTGGTGGTTTCCCAAATCCTTATACCAGTTTCCACAATCTGGGCATTGAGTTTTGTCTTCTTTCGGCTTAGCTTGGACTTGCTTACTTCTTCCATGACAAACTTGGTGGTTGCTCAAATCCTTATACCAGTTTCCACAATCTGGGCATTGAGTTTTGTCTTCTTTCGGCTTAGCTTGGACTTCCTTACTTCTTCCATGACAAACCGTGTGGTTGCTCAAATCCTTATACCAGTTTCCACAATCTGAGCATTGAGTTTTGTCTTCTTTCGGCTTAGCTTGGACTTCCTTACTTCTTCCATGACAAACCTGGTGGTTTCCCAAATCCTTATACCAGTTTCCACAATCTGGGCATTGAGTTTTGTCTTCTTTCGGCTTAGCTTGGACTTGCTTACTTCTTCCATGACAAACTTGGTGGTTGCTCAAATCCTTATACCAGTTTCCACAATCTGGGCATTGAGTTTTGTCTTCTTTCGGCTTAGCTTGGACTTCCTTACTTCTTCCATGACAAACCGTGTGGTTGCTCAAATCCTTATACCAGTTTCCACAATCTGAGCATTGAGTTTTGTCTTCTTTCGGCTTAGTTTTGACTTCTTTACTTCTTCCATGACAAACTTGGTGGTTTCCCAAATCTTTGTACCAATTACCACAGTCGGGACACTGAATTTTGTCTTCTTTCGGTGCAGCTTTGATTTCCTTACTTCCATGACAAACACTATGCTTTCTCAAATTCACGTACCAGTTACCACATTTAGAACACTGTTCACGCCTGTCCGCCATTTGTAAAATGAGTCGGCTGAATTCGATGTTTCAACATGTACACCACTATGAACGGCGGGTGACTGATTCATTCTGCCATGTCCTGTTACGAGAAAACGCTGTAAGAATGCTATTTTCACTTTCGGTTTCACCTACCTTAGATCAATAACGAGCAAAGAACCACTGCAAGCCTGTCTCGATAAAGGCGTGGGCTGAACTATGTAACTTAGAATGTGACACGTGTTCACAGTCCCTATCATGTTCAACTCTATGCAGACCCGGGGGTAATCAGCATATGAGTAGATAGGCCTACGTGTACTTGATATCAACACTTGAGTAAGTACATGAGATATACTTACTCTGTATATACTCTGATGAATGAATCCTAGCATGAATTGAGACTGAATGAAAATCTGCACAAGGTACAATCACTGTATGGGACCTGCGTCGGCAGGAATAATTTTTTAACGGGTATTTGTTACGCTGCTTCACTCGGGTGTTCCGATTTTGCAACGGGGAGGTACCCCTACACTAGAAATACACGTGACTGAAAGAGACAACTCTTCTACGGTAATATTTGTTACTGTTCACTGATCACTTATACATTTGTTAAGAAGTTGGTAGGATTTCATTGACATTGGTCATCCTTTATAGACGTAGAAGTCAGTTTATTGTAAATATTTATATTTTCTTACTTTCGAGACATATAGTTATTCACTAATAAAGTACTATTGTTTAATAATTCTTATGGATATAGTGTTCAAAACCTCTTATCTTCATGTAAAAACTGACTGCAATCTAATTAATTCACGCGTTATTTCAACATCGCCATTCAAACACAAGCACCCTATTTCTTACTGTTACGTATTTTGAACTTGCGATTACCATTTTTGAACGTGAGTAAATGACAGTGTTACGATTTTAGAATACAATTCACAGTATTAGCGCCACTGAGCATCTTTAAGGTGGATATTAGGCGCTTTACAAATCTATTATTATTATTATTACCGTATTCGCCGTAATAAGCGCCCTGCTCCAATAAGCGCCCCCCAAAGGGTTTTGCAATTAACTCTAATAACCGCCCATGTACCAGCGGTACTAAATAATAAATTCAACTTACCTAAATTCAATCCAACAACCCCTTCGGACGAGAGCCCTTGAACTTTAGTTTACAGGAAATTTCAATTTCAGACAGGAAACGTCAATCAAGGTGTTGACCTAATTCCATGCAATACTCCAAGAAGGAGGACTGGTTTATTTTTGTATGGGGGTGACAGGAGTTGCATAGTTCAAATAGGATAGAGCACAATAACATATTAAACGATTATTACTGATAGAAAATAAAGATTGATTTTAATCTAAACTTATATAAAATAATAAGATAATAGATTTGTCAAACCAAGAAACAATAATCAAATTTGTTTGAAGTTTTTTTCAATTGCCACCCCTGTGTTGAAAATGGATTATCCGGGAGGTCTGAACTGTTGTCAACATGCACATTTTCTGTTTTAAATGTCGTAGTTTTAGACAGCCATGCAGCTCAATGTTACCAAAATCTGTATGTTGAGGTATGTTTCAAAATATCACATATAAACGTGTAAAATATTTGAAAAGCATTACAAGTTTTTAGTTTAGTAGTTATTGTATGTTATGTACAATTCATGCCAACGTGTGACGGCTAAAACTAGCACTGTGTTGATAGGATACTACGATTGCAATTAAATTATCAGCATAAAATTATAATCAAAATGTGGTTTCTGTTTAACTTTGAGGAATTAAAGGATACATTTAGCAGCAATATGTGTTATTTTCAACTCGATAATGTGTAAGTATGTTTTGAACGCCTGTATCAATTATCAAAGACAACCTAAACACAGTTCCACGTGAATAGTCTTTATTTTTCGTTCGTCACTCACATCATTTTAATAAGCGCCCACCCAAGTCAATTTTTTAAGCGCCCTGGGCGCTTATAACGGCGAATACGGTATTATTAAAATGTTAAAGAACCCGAAATAAAACAACGAAATTACATTTTAGATAATGAAATGATTGCGATAAATGTTCTTACGATACTAATAGTATACAAAAGCTGCTTAATTGACAGGAGGTTATGTTAAGTATACGATATTGTCGGCACAATGTACCTTCTACAACTTAAACTTGATGACGCATCATTATAACTATAGACTGTCGTTTCAAAACAAGATAAAAAGCCATTTTTGGCTTTGCAATCTCAAAATGGCGATTCTTAAAACGTGTTTCACATAAATATGAACAGATAGTTTTGAAACTTGAAATTTAGTTTAGTTGGCTTCTGAAGACACAGAGAATCTCACCCAAGTGTCTTCTTATATCAAATATATCAACACGAGTTGATAAAAGTTACAATTTTTACTTTTATCAACGAGTGTGTAGATATATTTGATATCAGAAGACACGAGGGTGAGATTCTATTTATCATCCAAAATCATTCTTTATTAGTTTTTAATGAAAAATGAACATATATGGACACAACACTGCCATTTGGCTCCCAGTGCTGTGATGTCATAGCATCGTGACGTCATCATGATTATGACGTCATAGCATTGTGATGTCAAAGTCAAGTCAAAGAAGTTTATTGTAATGCAGGCCTCCGGCCCATATACAAATGATACAAGTTTACCAGGTACACATATACAGACAATTCACAGCAGATTTTACAATTCAGATATTAGATTGTCTCTTCGGACAACAGCATATTTTACAAAGAGCGCTAAATTCCTTATTACATTCTCATTTGTCGAGGACAAAATTGAGGCAGTTTTAGGATACTTTAAAAGGTAATGATTTGAAATATATCGTTTTCTTAAATCAGCATAATGTGGACATACAAAAGCAAAAAGGATTTCATCTTCTACAGCAGATTTACATAACGGACATAATCTTAAACTTCTTTCTATGGAAAATCTTCTGCCTTTATTTACTGATAAATCTAACAAGCCTAATCGAAAGTTGACAAATGTGCGTCTTATATTTTTAGATGTCAGTGCAGAAAGATACAACTCTGGTTGAATTAAGCTTTTAAATGATCTATACAATTGGTATCTTGTGCTATTGTCTAGATTTGAGTGCCATTCTTGATAAAACATGTTAACAGGTTGATCTCGGAATTGCTTAAGAAATAAGGAAACATTACCAACTGTTTGATGTAGCCACACAAATCCAAATCCATGGGTAAATAATAAGTTTCTAATATGAGTTGCCCATGTTATCTTTCCCATATCATCTAAATGAACAAGCGTGTTATATGCTAGCTTTGGTAACCTTTGCTCGTGCATTCTAAGGATCCTTAACCAAAATTTTAAACATCTTATTTGTGAGTTTATATATATTGGATATCTACCACATTCGCCATAGATCATGCAGTTCGGTGTTGCTTGGGCAACATTTAAAAATCTTTTACATGCTAGAAGATGTAGTTTCTCGATACAATCATGACGTTGAAATCCCCAAATTTCGGATCCATAAAGCATAATAGGTTGGATTTGTGAATCAAACAATTTAAAAAATATTTTCGGGTATAAAATGCCAAAGTTTTGGGATACTGACATAACATTGATAAGTGCCTTTTTGGCACGTGACTTCAAATCTAAAACACTTTTTTTAAATTCATAGTATAGGAAAACATAAGCCCGAGATAGGTATAATTTTGTACAATAGATAACTGTTTGCCATTCAAAAAACATTTTTCTTTAGAGGCGACTGGGCCGCCTCTTCGAGAGATAACAATGTTTGTTTTATCAAAATTAACAGATAATTTCCATTCATTTGTATATCGTTCCAAAACATTAAGTTGGTTTTGTATCTGAGACTAGAATAACATCATCGGTAAAGAGCAAAATAAAAATTTCAATCATAGCTGGAAACATTTGTACACCATGTTTACCTAACATAGAAATATCATAATACAATTCGCTTATAAAGAAGGAAAACAATATTGGACTTAAAATACATCCTTGCCGGACTCCAATAGGGCAATCGAAATAATCAGTGACACCATCATCACAACGAACACATGATTTGATATTTGAATACATTGATTTTAAAATAGAATACATTTTCCCTTGTAAACCAGCCTTCCTTAAACATTGCCACAGTTTAAAACGATCAACGGAGTCAAAAGCCTTTTTAAAATCGACAAATGCTACATAAAGTTTATGTTTACTACGAGATAAGCATTTTTGTATAATTGCATATAATGTGAAAATATGGTCAGAAGTCGAATAATCTTTTCTAAATCCGGCTTGGCATTCAGGGATAAGGTTTCTTAAACTCGACCAGTTCGAGATTCTGTTGTTTAGAATAGATGTAAATATTTTCCCAATTACACTCATTAGGGATATACCTCTATAATTATCTGGATTATCTGTAGCCCCCTTTTTATGTATTGGTACAATAATTGAGCGAGACCAGCTATCTGGAAACGATCCACTTTCAAATACCGTATTAAAACATCTTAAAAGGAAAGGCATTAATTCGGAGTGAGAACATTTTATCATTTCGATTATGATATTGTCAGGACCAGGTGATTTCCCGCTCTTTAAACGACTTATAGCACTCTTTATTTCATCTTCTGAAATTTGTGTTTCAAAAATCATTTCATCAACATCATCATAGTCAGTAGAAGAAAAGGTATCATTATCGAACAAACAGCTGTCGGTCTGTAAAATATCATCATTAGAAAAAATTGTCTTGAAATGGGTCATTACTTGATGATGCAAAATCATTGTGATGTCATGTAACTGACGCCAACAGGGCATTGTTCATAATCTACTGTCAAAACGATATCTCCTAGGAGATATCACTTGATCTCATACAAGCGATATCTCCTGTGGAACCCAGGTTTGGATGATAAAATTTTTTTACACTGTTTCGGTCATATGTATCGCTCGTTAGTTGAAATATTTTTTTATTTTTTATGGCGACGAGTTTATTTAAAACTTTTTCTTACTGAAATAAAGTGCTCTCACAGAAATAGAAATACGTGTTACCAATGGCAACATAATACTCCTGAATCAATAGAAAGACTTTTAAAACGAATGTACATGGTTCGGTTAAGCCATGCGAATCCATTTCCAATCGACCGGCATTTTAATGAGTTCACATTAAAATGACCGCTTGAAGGTAGTTTAAGTGATCTGACTGAGGCAGCGATACCTAAATACTCAGAGTAGAGTTAAATATGGTACAATGATGGACGGGTCAACCATCTTGCGGTCTGAACTCTCAAATTCTCATGACGCCTCATCTGCCTTCCACACTGAAGAGCACTGTCGCTTTAAACGTCGCACCAATTTCTTCGAATTCGGATAGACGTTTTCTATGAATACGGCTTATCGGGTCGTTTGATTAGTGGTTTTACCCTCTAATGTGACAATATATTGTATAAACTTCATTAATAAAATGGATAGGTTGTTGGGAATTCAGTAATTTACATCACGCTTAGGAACATTAAGTGTAGAGTTATTCCATCGCATTTTATTGGAAGGAAACTTTATTTTCAAGTTTGTGAACTAATTTTTGATACGATGTAAAAGTGGTATTGATGGTTCCATCAGTTTTTATTTTGAAGAGGTGTCGTGTGTGGTAAACAAAGTAAAATATGCTTTACTGCGAGTAGTATAAGTATGTTTTTCGGGGGAATAATTTGTCTCCTTTGTAGACGTTTGCATCGAAACAAGAACAAAACAGTAATTCCATGTTGGTTTATGTTTGACTTCTTATTACTCATGAACGTAAGGTACATGGGCGTTGTAGGGTACTTTACTCCAAACTAGCCCTGCACATTTGATATGTAAACCAAGTGCTGAAAAATGAAAACTGTTTCATCATAAGTTGTAGTTTTGGAAAATAAAAACTTTTCTTGGACTGTCGTGAATTTATTTATCTCTTAATGACTGTAAAGGAGCTGTTTGGACTTCCTCAACGTTGATGAAGTCTAAATCCGTGCTGTCACCTGTCTGAATCATACTGCCCTCCTCTTCTTCAGGGGTTCTATCCATCTATCCATCTATGCAACAAAACAAAGTTGTACATGCCAACTGGTGTAAGTTTTGATTGAAAACATATTTTATTCATTTAAGAAATGAATTGGGCACAAGTTGTGAAACTTATAGAAGCCCTCTCCAGGTAATCAACAACTATTTTACAAGGCTAGAATACATAACAAGAAAGTAAGAAATCTACAAGTGACGAAGTGGGTAAACATGTAATATACATTATTAAGGCAAGACACAATTGGAAATGTTATTCTTATGACAAAATGCACTTTGAATATGGTAAATACGTACATTAGTATTAATGTATTATTTGAACCGTTGACTCTTTCCAATGAATTTATGAACATGGTGAAATATGTTTTCATTGACTGTTTGTGGAAGATTTGGGTTTCCATACAGGATTGTATTAATATCAAATTCTGCCTTTAAATTATAAAATCTTTGCTTTAATTCTAAACGAAGATCATCATGTCTTGGACATCTCAAGAAGAAATGATAAACATCTTCAACTAAAGCACCACAAATGCATGATTTACTTTCAGATAAATTGACACTATACAGATCACCGTTTAGGGAACTACAAGAATTTCTTAACTTACTGTGTATAATGTTCATCTTCCTATCGCCGAAAAGAAAATATTTTGGGATTTTACATTCTGTTTCAGATAATTTTGCTTTAAATGACGATAATGAATTTGAACATCTTATTTTCGAGGAAAGAGTATTCCACAGATAAGCACAGTCATAAATAAAAGACTTTTGAAGGACTGCAGTTCGAAATTTTGGAATAGAAAAATTTGATTTGTTACGCAAGTTGTAATGAGAAATAGTTTCAGTGGCTGGTGGAAGTAAATTAATCAGATAATCTGGAGCTTGTATATTAATAATTTTGTAAGTTTAATGTATTATATTTGAAGATTATTCCATGTTTCTTTACAAATAATAAACCATGAAGTAGCTCTAAACGTGTAACTAAAATCGTAACACGTTGTTCAAATTACGTCGCATGTTCAAAAATCGGTACATCAACAGGCAAAATGTTCAACTCGTTCCAAAGCACGGCCTCAGCCTACCGGAGTGAAGCAGCGTAAAAATACCCGTTAAAAAATAATTCATGCCGACGCAGGTCCCATACAGTGACAATAGGACAATCCTTTACCATTTTGAAAATGAATAAATTTGAGGATAAAAATGATTCCTTTACTCCAGTAGTGGTTATGAAAAACCCAGAATTTTTCGATTAAAGACAAAATTTTGTTTTTAAATGATCCCTATGACAGTGCTATGACAATAATTTATGTAAAAGTACGTGTGTTTCATTATACACTCTGTAGTGATTAATAAGATAAAAATGTCAATGTCAATCATTGTCAATGACGCTATTAACTGAACTGTTTTGGGGTAAAATGATAGACATTTTGCATGTAAAGAAAGTTGTTATTACCAAATGACCCAAAGTGGAGTACTTTTCCATAAATATCATTGGGTAAATTTTTATTTTGGGGTAAAATCGCAAGCAAATTGCAAACTATTTTGAGAAAGTGTTTTTATTTAGTACAACACGACAATGTTAGCAGTAAATGAACCCCCATTAGATTCTTAATCACTAAGAAAAATCAAACCAAAATCAACCTGAGGAAAATTGTCAGTTTGGGGTAAAATCCCCATGCATTTTGAGAAAATTATAAAATATTTTGTGAACAGAAAAACCTTTAGCACATCAAGTGGGATACCCGTGGGATACTCGTGGAATACCCGACCAAAATCAACCTTGGGAAAAGTACTCAAAAGATAAGAAAATAGTTTGTTTTTTTAAGAATTGTATTATTTGAACATGTATCATTAAGGACTAATTGACATTTTAAATTCAGTTTATATTGATGCATGCATACTTTTTGTAAGTCAATTGCTTATATTGTTCATATTGTCAATGGTTATCAAAGAGACGGACATTGATAAAAAGTCTTGAATAAATAAAATGCTGTATCATCTGTAAAATTATCCTAACTGTTCTGAAAAGGCCTGCCATTGGGGACAAATCAGAAATTTATTAAAGTTGGTAGGAGAATATTGTCTGATTCCCAGATGTATGAGTCACTCTCCACTCTAGATATGTTGTTAACTTTGGTTCAATTTGCTGTGAAAGACCGGATGAAAGTACCTCATATACACATATTGCATTGAGAGTGGGTTGCTGACAAATGTGATTCTCGTTATCAAGCTATCGGCTCAGTTTTACTGTTCAGCATTCTAGGAATTGTCCTGAATTTGACTCTATTTGGTATTATTAAGGATTGCATATACCTGAAGGATTAATCTGTATATGGCACCTGGCTGCAGCTGCTTGTATCATCTTCATCAAGCTAAAACCCCCTGACAGTGACTTCATCTCTAAATGTGTTTCTTCAAGTAAAGATTATTTATTATTTCAAGGTTAATCTCATTGTGGTGGTGACAATGTTTTTCAAGTTTGAAATAGTCTAACGTCTTTCCATCAAAAGCTTATACAATGTTTAAGACTAGGAAGATAGTTCAATGGCTATAGCTAGGTGCTCATGCAGGTTACCCTCTCTGAGATCGGACAGACTCAGCACAGAATAAAAGGGTTTGAGTGTCAGCTTCACAAATGATTCAGAGAGCTGTCTGAAGTATTAAAAAACAAAATGATTAATGTTTTAAAGGATAAACAAATTATCAGTTTGTCTTATTTTTGACACCTTCTGCTTAAATGTTATATTTAATCAATGTTTAATTGATTAAACATAATTTATCAAAAATAATTTCAATGACATATAGTCATTAAATATTTGTATGATGTATGATATTTGTTTGTTTGTAACAATGTTTTATCAAATATTTCAACTCAATTTGTGCATTCAAAAATAAACTATGCTGATGAACTTTTCTAAAGTTATGTGATTGTAAGGTAATATAATCATTGTCTGACATTAATTGAAAACATGATACAGACATTTTTTTTCAGGATACATGTATATATATGATTTTGTTTCTAATAAAGAATTTACATTATTGATTAACTGCTCTTATTTCAGCATTTGTTAGTTGATCATTTTTAATTACATTCTTTTAAATTAAAAAAAACCAAATCACTTTTTTATTCCATGGAATTGAGTCGTATACACTTTAAACAGAGAATTGAATAACAACGTTGGAGACTTATTTTTAAATATTCCCAAACACACGGGTCGGAATATCTCGTCGGTCTTTCTCAAAACATAAACTTTTATATCACGACTCAAAACAACTTTCACCTCATCGGTAAAAATTAGTCCAATTTTTCAATACATCATTGAACACAGCCGTTTTGGTTTATCTTCGAAATTGTGTGGGGCAACCGATTATCTTCAAACATGTTGGAATTAGAAGAAAATAGCTTTGTAATATTCACAGTTAGTAAATGGTGTGTACTAAATACTATAACAACCAATTCGTTCATGTGAACACTCAGTAGGTAATATCGTTTTCGAAGGACAAGAAAGAAACATTTAACAAGCAAGAGTAATATTTTAATACACAAAATATAGTATACAGTAATAATAGAGATGAACAAAGACAACAACGTTCACCTACATCATAGTTCACCTACAGCATAGTTCACCTACATAATAGTTCACCTACAACATAGTTCACCTTCATCATAGTTCACCTACATCATAGTTCACCTAAAACACAGTTCACCTTCAGCATAGTTCACCTACAACATAGTTCATTTACAACATAGTTCACTTACAACATAGTTCAACTACAACATAGTTCAACTACAACATAGTTCAACTACAACACAGTTCAACTACAACAACGTTCACCTACATCATAGTTCACCTACATCATAGTTCCTCTTCAGTAAAATTCATTTACAAGAAAGATCACCTTAAACAGTGTTCTCCTTAAACCTAGTTCACCTACATCTTAGTTCACCTTCAGCATAGTTCACCTACATCTTAGTTAACCTACATCATAGTTCACCTACAACATAATAACCCTCCATCATAGTTCACCTACATCATATTAACCTACAATTTAGTTCAACTACAACACAGTTCACCTTCAGCATAGCTCATCTACATCATTGTTCACCTACATCATAGTTTACCACCTACAACACAGTTCACCTTCAGCATAGTTCACCTTCAACATGATTCAACTACAACATAGTTCACCTATAACATAGTTCAACTACAACAACGTTCACCTACATCATAGTTCACCTACAACATAGTTAACCTTCAGCATAGTTCACCTACAACACAGTTCACCTTCAGCATAGTTCATCTTCAACATTGTTCAATTACAACATGGTTCACCTACAACATAATTCAACTACAACATGGTTAAGCTAAAACATAGTTCATCTACATTATAGTTCACCAACATCATAGTTCACCTACATCATAGTTCATCTACTGCATAGTTCACCTACAACATAGTTCATCTACATCATAGTTCACCAACATCATAGTTCACCTACATCATAGTTCACCTACAACATAGTTCACCTCTTCTTAGTGAGGACGAATTATCTCCCTCCTTGGTAGTTCAGAAGGGACCACTGCTATTACACGGCAATTACTCCATGCAGTTGACCAAAACCCATGGACATCCTTTTGTTGTGAGCTAAATAATTATATACAACTGACAACGACAGGACGCTGTAATCTAGGGACCACAAGGACACGTACGTTGTTCCTGACTTACATTTCACTTTACCACAAAATTAATCTCATTTATCTTTGGTGAAATATTTTAGTTACACAGTGAAATCACAATTAGGCTATTAAGGTTCAAATTCAGCCTGGAATAATTTGTCTAATTTCAATTCATGTATTGTGAAAGGTTTCACCCTGGTTCATATGCATTAACTAGACAATCTAAACTGTAAATATGGCCCCGGATACAAAGATACATATAGTGTTCTGAATACTCTATATCGTTGCATCTGCCTTTGAGAACATTATCCTTGCTGCACTGAACAAGATGTACATAAACTCCCTATCCTGTTTTCTCGTGGTAGACATGATGTCTTCAATAACTGGAATAAAGAAGTTGGGAACCCGTATCTTTCCTGATATCATATCCAGAAGTTTTCCGAGGGAGAAGTTCAACTTTGACGCACGGGTTTCTTGGACCCACACGTGATTTCCGGCCGAGCTTTCGTAAAGAAGGTTCCACATCAGAGACCGGATGTGGTATGTGGTGAAACGCACCTTGAACCTCCTGTTACCTATATGGTTGTCCAGAGCGTACTGGACAGCCCTCTGGATGTCCAGCGACTTGTTCATGAGCTCATCATTGTGTGTGTCCTTAGCGATCTCCAACACTCTCTTCATCGTCCTCAGCACGGGCTTCCAGCACTTATTCTCGCCAAACTTTGTCAGGTACTTCTCCGCGTTAGAACACGAGAGTTTCCACTGGAGATTGTCGTCAACTGAACCTGTAGAAGTTAAAATAGCGTCAATTAATATACAATGGAAATTATGACCAATTTTCTGGATACCCGTATATCCCTGTTATTATTATTTCGAAAATGCAGTTGTCTATAAACCCATCGAGAGTAGCTCAGAGTATAAACAATATACCAACCTGGGCATTTGTTTGTGACGAGGTTGACCCCTTCCTCCATCAGCACCTCGGGTTTGATCATGGCGTTGATGTCCCTAGGAAGCTTCTTAAGGTTCCGGGCGATGGGGGTCCGGGGCCAGTCGTCTACGTGGATGACGGGGACGAGGTCAACATCGATCTCCAGCGAACCCTGATCAGTGACCACGCCCTCATACTTCAAGCCATAGGAAGGAGAGGAAGAGTGCGTCAGATTTTCTGTAAAGGATATGCGTAATATGCATGGTTACCAAAAGTAATTACCGGGGGTATTTTAATTGTAAATCTACAACGGGAATCTTTATGAACTTGACGAACTCATATCGTCAATAAACTGTTTTCAATCTCGGAAAATATATATATAATTATTTTACCTTTTAATAGTTGGTAGCTACAAACACGGATTGCAAAAGTCACAGAATCACATATAAATGCATATGTGCTTATACATTATTTTTATCCCACCGTCCGTCCGTAATCATTTCGTTTCCGGAGCAGAACTCGAAAACGGTTCATGATATCTGGTTGAAACTTTGCATATGTATTACCCACCAACTGAAGTGGTGCCTTTTGATATTTTGAGATTTCTGAAATTTTGGTTTTTTTCATTTCCATAGATACGTGTTGGATTTGGACTTTGTTCAGAGATAGGTTCGTTTCCGGAGCACAGCTCCAAAACTATTCATCATATCTTCCTGAAACTTTGCATGTGTATTACCCACTAACTGAAGTGGTGCCTTTTGATATTTTGAGATTTCTGAAAATTTTATTTTTTTTCATTTCCATAGAAACGTGTTGGATTTGGACTTTGTTCAGAGATAGGTTCGTTTCCGGACCACAGCTCCAAAACTATTCATCACATCTTTCTGAAACTTTGCGTGTGTATTACCCTGCAACTGAAGTGGTGCCTTTTGATATTTTGAGATTTCTGAAAATTTTATTTGTTTTCATTTCCATAGATACGTGTTGGATTTGGACTTTGTTCAGAGATAGGTTCGTTTCCGGACCACAGCTCCAAAACTATTCATCACATCTTCCTGAAACTTTGCATGTGTATTACCCACTATCTGAAGTGGTGCCTTTTGATATTTAAAAAAAAATTAAATTGTATTTGTTTTCGTTTCCATAGAAACGTGTTGGACTTGAACTTTGTTCAGGGATAGGTCTGCTTCTGTAGTAGAACTCCAAAACCCTTTATCATGCCTCAAACTCAGCATGTATATTACCCCCTAACTGAAGTAATTGATATGCAATTATCTGTCAAAGATGTGTTTTACAAATTATTTGCAACCGATGGGATATGTCATCTTCTGATGTTATATGATGCTTTTGAGGGAGAGGTTTATTTCAGTAAAGGGGGCGACAGACCCATTACACAAAGCATAAAATGTGCACATTATCGAAGCGCCCATTAAATCATAGACAGATGTGTTAGATATCAAGATATACATCGGGATGTAGGGGTGTTACAGACACAAGAAAGTATTACGTTTCTTTCTGGCTAGGTAGCAATATTTTACAAGACTATTTATGATGGTTACTTTATTAGGTTCTTTGACACGAACAATTGGTATATTTTATATATATATTATATATATTATATATATTTTAATAATATGATGGGATTATAGTTGTATAGTTTGTTAAACATGTAGTTGTATTGTATGGATATGTTGACTGATTACTTGATGGTCCAAATTAATGAATTAACCGCAATAGGGGTAGAGGTTTTAATAGAATGTTTATTTTAAGCAATTAGAAAACTTGGTAGCAAAATGCCTCTAATGTCATATAACAATATTTTCGACAACTAGTTAATGTATCTGTAACCGAGTCGAACGTGTAGATGATAACAAATCACAGACAAAGGTTGATGTTAGAGTATGGCCAGCAATAGTTTATTCATACTATAAAGAAACAAACCTGAAACAATAATAACAACTTTTAAGAACTTGAGTTAGTGACGGCTGTAAGCCAATACATTTATACATTTAAACATTTATAATGCTTACATACAGGATATATGAATGCATGTTATTGACGATACATTATTGTATATTAACTTACACATGATTAAACATTATAATGAACCATAATAGGACACATACATGTTATGCATGAACGTACTCTTAATCACATTATGATATATGAAATATCTATAACATGAGCATAATATGCATAAGACACAAGGATATAAAATATATAATAAAGGAAAACTCCCCAAGTGTGTGCACTTGGGTTTATGTTCAACAGACGTCACATCATGTAATCATCATGACGTCATCATCATCAACATCTTGATATTATGAATCCAAATCCAAAGATCCCAATGAATACCACAAAGATCCAAAAAGAAGTCACAAATGCACCTACATCGTATGTGCACCTCCTGATAGACATCTAAGGAGTAAAGCTTAAAATCCTACCTAAACCTAACATACAGAAGAGAGAAGCTGAGAAACCTAGAACAATATAAAGTAGAAAGGTGCACTGGTGATTGAGTGAGTGCAAAATGCTCATGCAAAAGCTGTGGAGTGATTTTGTATAAACTATGTGTGAAGTAGAAGCTAAAAGATACGGTTGACTGAATAGTAAATTCAGTCAGAGCATAAATAAAAAATAACAATATAATATACAACATATTTCATGCTGTTACATTCGTCCCTCCCTTGACAAGGGAAAGGAGTGCCTTGGAAATACTTGTGCTGATGTGCCCAAGGATCCCTGATGCCGCCAGTTGCTCCAACCGACGGCTCTTCTGCTGCCATTCAGGATATGTGGTCTGATACATCACATAATCTCCAGAGGTCTGCCAGGCTGGCTTCTTTGTTTCCCTGGTGGATCTTATAGGCGGTGGTATTGGCTGAGGTACAGCGTCAGGAGGTGCAGGTGGTGGTTCTTCACCTCAACGGAATCTTCTTGCTCCTCTGTAGTGTCGGACGGTTCTTCTGCATCCGGAACCGCTTCTGCACTGCTGTCTCCAGTGCTGTGGTCGTCACCACCAAAAGCTTCACCTGCTACTCCAAGGGACTGTAGATCGTCACCTGATGTCTCTGAAGTAGCCACACTCTCTTCCACGGTCTTTTCACTGATGATGGATACATCCTCAGCAATCCCGGTGAAAATAAATGGAGCATCAACTGCTGATTCGTTGTCCTCCTGGCTGTCGTCTCCGATTGTCTTCTTCAATGCTGTCTTCTTCAGTGTTGTCCTGGGTTTTGCTGTTGGGTTCGTGACTGGTGTTTCCTTGTCTGTGGACGTTGGTACTGATCCAATGGGTAGAAGATGATTCCTGTGCAACGTCCTCTTCCTACTCTCGCCAGATTCTCGCTGCACAACAAACACTGGAATATCTTGGTTTGGCTGCAGAAGAACCACATAAGGATCCTCTTCCCAACGATCCGCCAACTTGTGTTTCCCATCAAAGGCTAAGGCTTTTACCAGAACTCTATCCCCTGTCTGGACTGCGGCTCCTCTCGTCTTCAGGTCGGAGCTGGCCTTTTGCTTGTCATTGGCTGTCTTAGATGACTTGGAGGCAAGCTCAAAAGCTTCTTTGAGCTTCTTCTTGAGGTTGTCTGAGTAGACGCAGGGTGAGGGATGGTTCCTGTTGAGCTCTATCCTAAATGCCAAGTCAACGGGGAGACGAGGTTCATGGCCAAACATCAAGTAGAATGGAGATTGGTTTGTGGACTCGTGCCGAATACTGTTGTAAGCATGGACAAGTGGTGCGACGTAGGTATTCCAATCTGCTTTCTTGTCTGGCTGGAGCGTTCCGAGCATGTCAATCAGTGTCCTGTTGAACCGTTCAACCCATGGGATGATAGGGTGTAGTCCGACTCTTCTCCATTCCTAAGTTACTGCACAGTTCCTTCATCAGATGGCTCTCGAAGTTAGCACCTTGATCGCTGTGGATCCTCTTCGGTATTCCATAGTGCATGATGTAGTTCCTGTAGAATGCTTCTGCTGTTGTTCTTGCAGTCTTGTTCTTCGTTGGAATGGCCTGTGCATATCTGGTAAAGTGGTCCGTGATAACGAGTATGTTCTGGTGACCTCCCTTTGATGCTTCCAGAGAGAGAAAGTCAAGGCAGACAAGTTCCAGTGGCTGTGTGGTGGTGATGCTCACAAGTGAGGCTCTGCTGTTCGTAGGGGACTGTCTTCTCAGACATCTGTCACATCTTTGAACCCAGTCTTCCACGTCCTTGGCCATGCCTGGCCAGTAGAATCGGTCACGGAGAAGGGACAAGGTTCTCTCTCTTCCCGGATGTCCTACATAGTCGTGGAGTCCTCTGAGCACATCTTCAATAAGAGCAGATGGTAACACTCGCTGCAATCGGTCTTCTCCATTGATGTTGACTTTCCTGTAGAGAATTCCTTCCTTAAGTAATAGGCTATCAAAGTTCCGATGCAGTGCAGTGTTGGCTTGGCAAGGGGGATAAATTGTGTCTGCTGCTTGAGCTTTCTTCCAATCCCTGTTGGTCATAACTTCTAGGTTGTCTCTAGTATCCTCGAATTCTAACAAGTTAGGGTTGGCTGAGAAGCAGAGAATGTGCACAAGTGGATGTTCCTGCAGGGGATTGCACACAGCTCTCACTGACTCTGATGTTATCTTCTGTTGTTCAGCTTCAATCCCTGGTAACCTGGATAGTCCATCAGCTTCTGCGTTGCTAAGCCCTGGCCAGTAGGTGATGTCAAAGTTGTATGCTGACAGGGCCGCTAGCCAGCGGTGACCTGTATCATCCAACTTTGCAGAGCTGAGTATGTAAGCCAGGGGATTATTATCCGTGAATACAGTAAATGTATTCCCGTATAAGTAGTCCTTGAACTTTTCAGTCACAGCCCACTTGAGTGCCAGAAACTCAAGTCGGTGTGCTGAAAAGCTACTCTCTGACTTACTCAGGCCTCTGCTGGCGTAGCTGATGACCTTCCTATGTCCTCCTTGGTCCTGGTATAAGACACTTCCAAGTCCTTGGCCACTGGCGTCCAAGGACTGGTTGCGTTGATAGGCATGTCTTGATGGTCTTGAATGCTGTTTCCTGATCTTGTCCCCATTCCCATGGTTTTTCTGGTTTGGTAGGCTGGTGATTCCTTCTTGTCTTTGTCTTGGTAGATGACATTAAGGCTGAGAGAGGCTTGGAGATTTTTGAGAAATCCTTAACAAACTTCCTGTAATAGCCGGCGAATCCAAAGAATCTGCGAATGTCATCTGGATTGGTAGGTGTTGGCCAGTCGAGTACTCTCTGAATCTTATCTGGGTCGGTCTCGATGCCATCTTCAGAAACAATAAGAAGTTAATCCTTTTCTTGAAGAACAAACACTTGTCTGGACTAAGCTTCATCCCTGTTTCCCTTGATCTCTTCAAGACTTGGTCCAGGCGCTGTAGATGTTCCTCAAAGGTGTTGGAAAATACGATGATGTCGTCCATATAGATGAGGCATATGTTGAGGTGGAGGCCGTCGAAGCATTTGTTCATCACCAATTGGTATGTTGCAGGGCTGTTGCAGAGACCGAATGGCATACGGTTATAATCGAAGAATCCCAAGGCGCCGATGGTGAAAGCTGTCCTTTCCTTGTGTGATTCTTCTATCTCCACCTGGTAGTATCCATACTTCATGTCCAGCTTACTGAAGTAATGGCTCCTGTGAGTGCATCGAACATCTCTTCTATACTGGGTAGAGAATAGTTGTCTTCAATCCAATCCTTCAACTGTTCAGGTGTCATTTCTCCTTCCTTGAAGTTCATAAGGTTGATGACGTCTTGGCCTTCATTTTGCTTGACCTCAGATGGAAGATCTTCAACGTTGACGGCCTGAAGCTCACATAGTACTGCACGAGTTGGGATGGCGACTGTTCTTGTGGTGACGTTGGCGATGTGGACTTGGACCATGATCTTATCACTGTGGCGATAGTTCATAACAGTAGGAGCTATGTCAAGGTCAGATGGAATCACA
This sequence comes from Gibbula magus, assembly GCA_936450465.1. NCBI lineage: Eukaryota > Metazoa > Mollusca > Gastropoda > Trochida > Trochidae > Gibbula > Gibbula magus. Next base: position 17,281,452 of record OW388290.1, on the reverse strand, counting down.
GATCCAGTGGTCGGCTGTATCATGGCAACTGTATCTCTGTACACAAGTGGGTTGCCGATATATTCATCGATGACACGCTCCGTGTTGGGTGGTATAATAAGTCACTCATTCTCTGCACTTATGATCTTCCCGAGAGAGTAATTATTCCTTGTCAGTTCCTTATCCTGCTGAATGATATTCTTGAAGGCTACCGTAGCGCATTCCATACTGTGCCTTGCAGGATCCCATGCATGTGGAAAGGATATTTGTGCCAAGGAGAACTTTTAGGTTGTAGGCTGTATCAGGAACAACCAAAAGTAGGCAAGGTAAAGAGGAGATAGAGCCTGTGCCTGCTAGATTGACTTCGATGTGCCCAAAATATGGAAGATGTTGGCCATCTGCACAGAGCTTGACCTCTATCGACAGTACCAAAAGTAGCTGCCAACTTAGAAAGAAGAAGTTTGATGTCAGCATCGTGTCCCAGACACATAGCGACAGTAGCTGCTTTGCCACGCAATGACTGCTGTACTGCCGTAGTAACTGTGTCCTGTGAAAGTGACCCTTCCTGCATCAAACATTTGAGTGATAGCGCCAAACTTCAAAAGAGGTCTCACCCTTCTTCTCACCTCAAAATGAAAGGCAACTTAGGGGCCTATGAAATAGTAACAGGTGCTTGGGCATTGGGTGTAGGGTATGGGGAACTAGGGTCGACATCCTGGCTCTGTTCCATAACATCCATAACAGCGAGCGCTTATAATCGCTCAGTGATTGCTCAATGTAGCGCTCAAGTAGAACTCAAGTAGCGCTCATTCTCTCCTGAACGACATGGTGCAAAACCTCAAAGTTCGCTCGCTTTGCTACGTAGCGCTACATTGAGCAATCGCGTTCAAGAGAGGTTTAAAAGTAATCGCTAATTGAGCAATTACTTTTAAACCTCTCTTGAACACGGCCCCTGTGTAGCATCCTCAGATATAACCTTAGACTGGGTGAACTTTTTCATCCAGTCTTACAAATCCGCTGCATTATCAACACTCGGCCAAGATCCTAGTGACTGAAAAGCTGAAACGAGATTTGTAATCTCGTCCGGCGATAACCCACTCATAATGGAATGGCTGGTAACAAGTTGAATTAAATTGAATAACAATAGAGTAACAATAATGATGGTGCCTATGTGTAAGCAAATGGTTGAATATTGATTAACATGTTGGATATTGTAACAACTTGAAAGAGAAACTATCCTACAATTTATGTAATTATATGAATTACTCAAATTAATTGGAATTTAAAGATTTAAATTTAAATACTTCACACAATGAAATAAACTAACATGTGTGCAATATGAAAATATATGTGTGCATGTGTGCAAATGCGAGGTGTAATGCTATATGCACGTGCGCAGGGACATGGAGAAATAGAAGTAGAATGGAGAAACCTTACACAGATAAACTAAACCAGAAAATAAACTAACCCATGATCAAGAAGCAATCATAAAATTATGACACAAAAACACAAATTTAACTACCAATGCAACTTATGATCACAAGACGAACCCTATGAACACAACACAAGCCCTACATACTTAAATATAAATATGCTTTATTGAACCTAGCAGTTTTATTTGGTTTAAGTTTAGTTTACATTTTAATTCACACAAATCATACGAGTAGCAATCACATCATGTCATACAAACAAACAGGGTATACAACAAGAGTAATTAACTACTAACTTATGCAAGTAAACTAAGCAACACTAACTAATACTAACTAAAGAAACTAACTCAAAACCAAGATGTGAGCGCTCACTAAGTAAAGCATCGAATGGTACCACAAAAAACACAACATGTGCACGCAGGCATCATGACACAAGATACATGCATCTTATACACAGGAGAAATATTCATACCGGCAACACATACATATGATGGCCGAGAGGGGACATCGCTCTTTCGCCCCCTGGCATCAATGCGATAAAGCGAAAAAGAGATATTGCTACCTGACAAAGCGATATGGCGACACGACAAAGCGATATAGCCATACGACAAAGCGAAATTGTCACACGACAAAGCGATACGGCTACACGACAAAGCAATAAGGCTACACGACAAAGCGATAAGGCTACACGACAAAGCTATAAGGCTACACGACAAAGCGATAAGGCCACACGACAAAGCGATATAACAACGCGACAAAGCGATAATAAAACGCGATAAAGCGATAAAGCGAAATAGTGATAAAGCGATATAGTAGCGCGAAAGAGCGATAAAGCAAAAGAGCGATAAAGCGATATAGTAGCGCGACAAAGCGATATATTAGCGCGACAAAAAGAGCGAAAGAGCGATAAAGCGATAAAGCGATAAAGCGAAAGAGTGAAAGAACGATAACGCGATAAAGCAAAAGAGCGATAAAGCGATAAAGCGAAAGAGCAATAGAGAGATAAAGCGATTTCTCTATAAAACATCCTACTGTGAATAATTGAGAAATCCATGCTAATTAAAACAGACATCTGCAACTCTAATAGATTAATTCAAAACGCTGACTTGGTGTGTCTAAACCTGTACATAAATACTTTCTTAGACATACTTTATGTGACTGGTTAGTATAGATTTAATTGAGCAAAACAAAGTTTATATACTTTTAAATCGCCGCACTCTGGTTTCTTCTACTTATTCTATATTTTTGCATATAAAAGCTGTCAAATATTGGTTTAAATCATTAAATATGTCTGACACTCGGCATCCCAAAAAATGTTATTATGATGTTAAAAGTTATAGAAAATAATAAAGTTAATTGGGCTTCGAAGTGTCGAGATTTAGTGTACAGTTTGGGCTTTGGTTTTGTTTGGGACCAACAATTTGTTTATCTGCCTACTTCGTTTTTCTCAGAATGTATGTGTCGACTAAAATGTATTCATGAACAGAATTGGTTTAGTTCACTTCAAAACGGCACCAACTCCATATCTTACTCTTATTTTAAAGCTTCACTGTCTAAGGAATTATATTTGATGCGGTTGTTGTTAAAAAGTTTAGAGTAGCATTAGCCCAATTTACGTGTTTTTCGCATCATTTAAGAATTGAAACGGGTCGGGGTTTATTTTATAATATAGATAGAAATGATAGATTATGTTTACAATGCGACTACGGCTATAATTGAGGATGAATACCATTTCCTTCTTGTGTGTTCCAAATTTAAAGAGCTCCGCTTCAATCATTTGCCGGAAACTGTTTGTACAAATCCAAATAAAATTAAATTTAAAATCCTCATGTCAACATCGAATTGTAAACTCCTCAATAATTTAGCAAGCTTTATTGTTCATGCCATGTACCAAAGATGTTAATTGAATGAATGTTGCTGTACACATCATGTCTTGTCATATATAACATATGTAGTTATGGGCCGATGGCCTACACTTCAGAAATAAAGAATTGAAATTGATTACTTCTGATATATATTCATCAACATAATATAAGATACAAGTTTGGAAATCTATTGTAACAACTCTGGTATATTATTTAGACATTCACTAACAAATCAAAGGAAAGAATAAAATAATCTATCATTATCAAAATAAAATATATAATTTTGTTTACTGGGTTACATTGTTCACATCATAACGTATAAAAACACTATTAAGCTATATCACTGTAGAATATTTGTGTGACATTGTGTATTAATATGTGCGACAGGAATAATTCTAAAGGGTCTGATTCATGAAAAAGCACGTTTGGGGTAAATTTATTGAAAATGTGAACTCCGCGCATCGCCATGATTCAGTAGTATGATGGTAATAAGTTGTACGCCTTCAGTGCATTCGAATACGTATTTGAGGTTTCAAAATCGTCTCTTTCACACTTGAATGGTTTCATTCTGCTCACATAAAGAGATAGTTTTAATCAGAAAGGAGGCCGCCGGCCCATGGCATTATACATTGCATAGTAGTAAAATACATTTCCCTTACTGTTGAGGACATCCTAGTTGTTTACATCTATTTCGCTAAAGAGTTAAACAATTGAATAGATTTTTCATAACCCATGTTTATATAGTTCCTCGAAGTGTCTTCTTTCCCCTTATTACATGTATTTGCACAGCAAAAGGCCTACTTACATTTTTTCTAAATTAGACAATTATGTTATCAGATTGTAAGTCGTTTTTAGAGCTATTATCAAATTCATTATCAAACGAATTTTACTTGTAAAATTGAGGATGTCAATTAATTAATCCATAAAGGTGTACTAGTTTGTTTATGTATTTGTAATGAATTTCGCATGCGGATATATACCTTGATTATTAGTAAGGCATTTAATAACTTAAATGATTTAAAGCTTATAAGGGCTCGAGATATGTTGTGACCGTGTGAATAATGGTACTCTTTAAAATGTGAAACTAGTTTTTTTGCGGTACAGATGCTGTACAAATGATGTAACATTACACAGCATAGTTAATACCAAGAAGGAGTTTAAAACTATATGCAGTTTGTAAATGACGAGAAAAGTGCATTTTGTAAAACAGAGAATGAACACATCTCTCACGTTTTTCGAAAAATATGATTACGGTACATATAAAACAATTCTGCTTGACTGGAACTGTTTTTAAATACCTCTACAAATCTTGGTATTCCATTACAAAACATTGGTATTCTCTTTGGTTTTCCTGCTCAATTCAAGTTTTTGAACCAATTAAATCTTAATGAGCATAAAGCACATCTTTTGAAGTAGCCTTAAAGGTCAAGTATTATCGTTTAGTTAGAACATTAATAATTTAAGACAAGTACATGCAATTAAAAAGTTTAACTGTAAGAACAATACATACAATCATTTCATTTGAAAAAAATAGTCTCCACTCGCAAATATTCCAAAAAGGTACAGTGGCGCGAAAGAGCGATAAAGCTATAAAGCGATAAAGCGATAAAGCGATAAAGCGAAAGAGCGATAAAGCGATATAACTGCGTGCGGCAATTTTGCTTTGTCGTGCCGCCTTATCACTTTGTCGTGCGGCCTTATCGCTTTGTCATACGACCTTATCGCTTTGTCGTGTTGCTATATCGCTTTGTCGTGTGACCATATCGCTTTGACGTGTTGTCATATCGCTTTATCGCTTTATCGCGTCGTTACCAGAGGGCGAAAGAGCGATGTCCTCTCTCGGCCATCATACATACATATGCATACAATGAAATGCAAATACATGTAGATACACAAGCAAAGAGTCATCATCTTTTTTATTTCAATACATCAAGACATGGTTATAAATATATACAATAAAGTCACATGAAATGTTACATCAAAGAGAATTGTCTTTTAACAAAGTTCAGTATTTCACAGGAGTCCACATAGTTTTGAGTCAATACACAAGATGTTCTCACATTTCTGCATGATGATATGACGTCACTGACGTCGTCACTGTCTGGTGGATGTTCAGGCCATGTTCCTCACTGGGGGCTCCATTGTAACAGTGTCGAATATGTAGATGATAACAAATCACAGACGAACTATGTGCGCCATCTCGTACAACACATCCTCTCACGCAACGCACATGGTAAGTATTCATGTAGGTTACTTATGATTTATGCGTAATTTCTAATCCAGTTAAGTAAAGTATACATGTATTTCAAACCCTTTTTTATCGCTTTATTTCTTTTTCTTAGGGTACAGCATTTTTCATTTTCATTTCATAGTTAACACAATAAATGATACAATACACTTGACATGTAAGTTCATCTACATGAATAGATTGTGGCAAGATGACCAGAATGAGACATATGGATCGTATTTGTACTGTAAGTAAGCGTTGGATTTATGTAATTGGAATTTTAACCTTAATCGGTTTCAGATCGCTCATAGTCGGTATTATGTTTGCCAATTTTCGATGGTAGATGTATTCTTTTGTTAACATTATGATGACATTTATCACATTATTTCTCCTTTCTTTGAATCTCAGAATGATCGGATCTGTGTTTAGGTTTAGGCAGATGTCCGTTTCCTTTTCAATCCATTCCGTTAGCTTTTGCCACAATCTCTTGACACGTCAGCATTCATATAGTAGATGGATATTTGATTCTATTTCAACATTGAAAACTGGTGAAAACAAAGTGGTGTTTCTATTAGTTTGTATTTGTACAAGTCTTTATGTGTCGTAAGGATTCTATGGAGAACACGATATTTGAACCACCTATGCTTGATGCTATACGATGTTCGGAATGGTATAGAATTATATGTCTTCCACATATCTGGTATATGTCTATTTTTAATTCATTTTCCAATTTAGTAATTTTGATTTTGAATTGCGTTTTCTTTGATGAGTTGGGTATAAAATATGCTACATCCTTTTTCAGTTTTATATAGTATTTCCAAGTAAGGAGAGATAAAGGGTACATTTTTCTGTTTGTTAATTGTTTTCAAACACCGTTTGAAGTAAGATTTCATTGGGATATTAATCCTGCGTATTCTAGAAAGTTTGTTTTTACTCCGTGCAATTGTACGAATTCATTATACAGTGGAAATGTATTTTTTTTAAATTATAAAGCCGTTTATAAACTTGATATTAAATTGTAGGTAGTGATCATATATTACTGGTTTAGTTTTAATGCTTATGTTACCATTTGCCCAAATATATTGTCTACTAAGTTGGTCATGATTATATTGAATTTTCTCTTGCAACTCGGGCCAGCCTTCGCTTATGAGTTTAGGAAAATATTGCGTCCTAAGATAAGTTGGTCCCATTTCAACGGGAGTTTGGTTCGTTTCATTTGATATAAATAAAAGGTGTTTTAAATCTGAATCCTGTACATATAATCTTCTGATCCATGATATTTTCTGGGACTATTGCTTAAAGTATAGCAGGCATTTTCAAACCACCTTCCTGGTTCGTTTTTATCATTAAACATAGTTTTATTTTGTCAGGTTTGCCTTTCCAAATGAAGGAGAAACATTTTTTTTGTTGCAGATTTGTTATTGTTTCTAGTCTTGAAAGGGAAGTGAAAAGGTGATTACGTTTTGGTAATTTTATAGACTTTTTAGAATAGTTATTCTTCCCAAAGGTGTAAGGTCTCTCAGAGATCAAAGCTTCATTTCTTTTTCAATTGCCTTTAGCTTATCTGTGTAGTTTTTTTCTACCATTTCTGCTTTGTTATGCTGAAATAGAATACCTAGCAGTACCAAAGGTTTTTGAATTCAGTCTAGGTTGTATTTATTGCAATATTGCAAACTTGAACAAAATTGTTTTGAGCCTATCCAGATAAGTTTAGTTTTGTCAATATTTATTTTGAGTCCAGTGAATGATGCGTATAATTCGAGTACCTTTAATGCCTCTCTAAAAGGTTTTCAGAGCCATCTAGAATTAATGTGGTATCATCAGCAAACTGTGTTAGTAGATATTCGATACCTTTCATTGTTATTCCCTTTATCGTTTTATTTTGTCTCAACATGTGGGCCAGGATTTCTCCTGCAATGAGGATTATATAGGGCGAACGAGGATCGCCTTGTCTGCATCCTCGTGTAATTTTGAAGAATTCTGATGGAAACCCATTCACTAGAACACTAGAATTTATGTTATTGTAAAATGTTTTTAACCAACTTTTGATGAAAGGACCGAAATGAAATAAATCAAAACATTTATCGATGAAAGACCAATCTACCTGATTAAATGCTTTTTCAAAGTCTATCAATATCACGGGTCCTGGTCTAGGCGTAAAGTCTGTAAAATTCATAATGTAATTTACTAGCCTTCTACATTCTCCTATATATCTGCCTTTCATAAAACCTTGGTCGTCTTTGCTTATTATAGTAGGCAGTACGCTTTTAATACGTGCTGATATATGTATGTGAAACTCTTACTTGTGTATTTGATTTTCCTTTTAGATTTGGTCCTCACGAATCTGTCTAATACTCCGAAAATGAATTCTCTATATTTCTGTTTATTGAGGTGAGGTCCATCACAGATTAGTTTCATTTCCTCGTCAGGAGCAACTTGGACCCTGCAGAATCCGTCCATACACCCGGAATACTCCGGCTTCAGTTTAGCGGACAGGTCAGGGTAAAGGATACAGTCCATCTCGTTGGGTCGGGACACCTACAGCAACAATTCAGTTCATGAAATGAAACGGGTTTTTTTGTGAAAAGAAATATTTCATGCAATTTTTTTTTAAATGTCGTTTATATGATTTTTAGATTGAGGGATGTCAAGAAATATATGTCTGGAAACCGGAACTGAAGTTAAAAAGGAAAAAGAATCTTCATCGTTTATAAATTAAACATGGGCACAATCCTATAGCCTCTGTAATGTCCCTATTTCACTACATTCGTGAATGTTCGTGAACAATAGGCAACTTTTGTGAAAGGCAATTACATTGACATGCTGAATACATAGAAACTTTTGATATATTGTAATCCATGTTATTTTGATGATTTGCAAATTGAGAAAAATGCATGAGCTCTAGCATTAAAGATACAAGACAGTGAAGCAGAATATGTGTAAAAGACCTTGCTATTACACGACATGGTGAGACGTTTGATCAGTCAACTAAATAAATATTTGCTGCACATGAGGATTTTCTAACAAAATTAATGTTGTCACATGGGAAATGTTGAAACCCCTGTCATACAGTCTCTCAAAAGCACTGCCTCAAAACGTGTCAATTATTATTATCATTATATTACATTATTAGAATTATATTATTATCATGGACCATACAATGAAGTAATTGAATGCAATCCATTAATTCTGATACGATTTATAAACTATTCAAAGTTCAATTGTAAAATGCCTAGTCACAATATACTTTGACATTCCAGTTTTAACGTGTATATTTTTAAGTGAAACTTTTGATGAACGTTGTAACGCGTGAAGACCATAAATTACTTGCCTTAGTTCCATCGTAGTGTGACCCTGCCCTGAAGACGTACCATGTCTTCCAAGGAGTGTTAACTTCCAGAAACTCCTTCACATCTTCTTGTAGGCTATTAAAGTGTTTCACGGCAGTTTCAATTTCACTTTGTCGCAACTGGACTTCGTTCTTGAAGAACTCGGAAACGTCAGTCCTGGCATGGCGTGTGTGCGCTATTATTCCTTTGTGTAACATTTCAGATACGAATCTGTCCAGTGTTGCTAGGGTGGTTTTGTCAAGCCTGACTTGTTTTTCTGAATGTTGGTATGCTTTGTGAAGCAATAATGTAGCAGTCGGACTTGGTTCCTCCTTACATGCGCCCATTTCGAGATACTTGGAGGAGAATATATTTTCTTGATTACCTTTAATGCCCTCTGTATGTTCCGGTCTCAGGTTTCCTCGGCGACAGACATTATGGTTATTCAAATCCTTAAACCAATTACCACAATCTGGGCATTGGGTTTTGTCTTCTCTCGGCTTAGCTTTGACTTCCTTACTGCTTCCATAACAAACTTCATGGTTTCTCAAATCTTTGTACCAATTACCACAATCTGGGCATTGAGTTTTGTCTTCTCTCGGCTTAGCTTTGACTTCCTTACTGCTTCCATAACAAATTTCATGGTTTCTCAAATCTTTGTACCAATTACCACAATCTGGGCATTGAGTTTTGTCTTCTCTCGGCTTAGCCTTGACTTCCTTTCTTCTTCCGTGACAAATTTCATGGTTTCTCAAATCTTTGTACCAATTTCCACAATCTGGACATTGAGTTTTGTCTTCTTTCGGTTTAGCTTTGACTTCCTTACTTCTTCCGTGACAAACTTCATGGTTTCTCAAATCTTTGTACCAATTACCACAATCTGGGCATTGAGTTTTGTCTTCTCTCGGCTTAGCTTTGACTTCCTTTCTTCTTCCGTGACAGACTTCATGGTTTCTCAAATCTTTGTACCAATTTCCACAATCTGGACATTGAGTTTTGTCTTCTTTCGGTTTAGTTTTGACTTCCTTACTGCTTCCATAACAAACTTCATGGTTTCTCAAATCTTTGTACCAATTACCACAATCTGGGCATTGAGTTTTGTCTTCTCTCGGCTTAGCTTTGACTTCCTTACTGCTTCCATAACAAATTTCATGGTTTCTCAAATCTTTGTACCATTTTCCACAATCTGGGCATTGAGTTTTGTCTTCTCTCGGCTTAGCTTTGACTTCCTTTCTTCTTCCGTGACAAACTTCATGGTTTCTCAAATCTTTGTACCAATTACCACAATCTGGACATTGAGTTTTGTTTTCTTTCGGTTTAGCTTTGACTTCCTTACTTCTTCCGTGACAAACTTCATGGTTTCTCAAATCTTTGTACCAATTACCACAATCTGGGCATTGAGTTTTGTCTTCTCTCGGCTTAGCTTTGACTTCCTTTCTTCTTCCGTGACAAACTTCATGGTTTCTCAAATCTTTGTACCAATTACCACAATCTGGACATTGAGTTTTGTCTTCTTTCGGTTTTGCTTTGACTTCCTTACTTCTTCCATGACAAACTTGATGGTTTCTTAAATCTTTGTACCAATTACCACAATCTGGGCATTGAGTTTTGTCTTCTCTCGGCTTAGCTTTGTCTTCCTTACTGCTTCCATAACAAACTTGATGGTTTCTTAAATCCTTATACCAATTACCACAATGTGGGCATTGAGTTTTGTCTTCTTTTGGTTTAGGTTTGACTTCCTTACTTCTTCCATGACAAACTTGATGGTTTCTTAAATCCTTATACCAATTACCACAATCTGGACATTGAGTTTTGTCTTCTTTTGGTTTAGGTTTGACTTCCTTACTTCTTCCATGACAAACTTGATGGTTTCTTAAATCCTTATACCAATTACCACAATCTGGACATTGAGTTTTGTCTTCTTTCGGTTTAGCTTTGACTTCCTTACTTCGTCCATGACAAACTTGATGGTTTCTCAAATCCTTATACCAATTACCACAATCTGGGCATTGAGTTTTGTCTTCTTTCGGTTTAGCTTTGACTTCCTTACTTCGTCCATGACAAACACGATGGTTTCTCAAATTCACATACCAGTTACCACATTTATAACACTGTTCACGTCTGTCCGCCATTTGAAAACTGACTGGGCTGTATTCGATGTTTCAACATGTACATCACTGTGAACGGCGGGCGACTGATTCACTCACCCATGTCCTTTTCTAGGAACGCCTTGAAAATAGCTGAACTACTTTAGGCTTGTTGCGAGAAAACGCTTTAAGAATGCTACTTTATCTTCCGGTTTCACCTGCCTCAGGTCAATAGCGAAGAAAGAACCACTGAATATCTGTCTCGATAAAGGTGTGGGCTGAAGTATGTCACTATGACACGTGTTCACTTTCCCTCCAAATTCCCTGTCATACTCATCTCTATGCAGACCCGGGGGTAATCAGCGTGTGAGTAGATAGGCCTGATATCAACACTTTAATAAGATATACTCTAGGAAATGTTGATAGCAAAATCAGTTAGATCTGCTAAATGAATCCTAGCATGAATTGAGACTGAATGAAAATCTGTACAGGTACAATATGACATTCCGTAACTTTATGAATATGAATGAAGAGGATTAAAATGATTCCTTTAACAATTGTCTCACATTTACACATACAACAGAACCATTCTCCAAATGACTGCAATATTTAATCTAGTGATCTCCCTTTGCTCACATGCACGCTACCTGGGTAACGTCAGGAGCCAAGCATTGACAGAGTAGTATATTTCAGAGTAGTCTCCAGACAAGGATGTTGTTGCTTTTAACTTGCATTCGTATTAACATAATTAGATATAGGCCTACTACTAATTGTAAAATTGAATAGGAGGCACGGCTAAGTTGAAGTATTTCACTTAATAACACTTTTAAAGTTAACCTGAAAGTTGTGTTTTCACAAAGAAGTGAAAAGGGGTGTATCCCCAAATGCACGAAAACGTGAATTATACACCCAGTTGTATGAATTATACACCCAGTTGTACAAAGAGGTGAATTTATACACCTGACATTCGCCCACACTCCCAGAGGTTGTATCTGTTACTCTAATGCTGCACTTAGTCACACTGTGACTTGACACACCCCTCTTAACACACTACGCTCAGTACAGGTTTCACGGGTACGTCAATAACCAACACATTTCCCAGGGTATATCAATACCAAACACATTCCTATCAAGAAGAAAAAAATAATACCAATTCACATAATGTTTATTACAGTTCTTGTAAAAAAATAAAATACAGAGTATATATATATCCATTTTTTTTTGTCATCAGCAATTTCCTATCTGTCATATTTGACAGATGTCAACATAGATTGAACTTACGGGACAATGGATTTCACAGTTGTCATTGATACAAGTGTTTAACTATTTTGATTAAGAGCTTACTGAATGTTTTTAAAAATGAGTGGGATTAAGGGTTTCGAATTCTATCCATACTAATTCATCTTCATACTACAAGAGTTTACGTAATTGTATAACATTGACTGATGATAAATTTACCAAGATGTGATTGACCAGCGGTCAGTAACTGTATGTACGGATGTGAACAGGATATAACATCTCAAGTACTCCTTCAGTTTGACAGTCCCTATACCAAACAGGAAGTACGTTCTGTACGTGCATACGCATTAACATTGATTCAATATTTTAATCTGAAATAAAAGACTTGCACTCAGTCTGCGCTATGCTAGAAAAGAGGTTGTAGACTGTCTATTGGGGAACACATACTGACCACAATATGATAATAAAACAATACAATCAACATTTGTCTTAAAAACTGAGAGTGACTTCGAATATGTTTTAAAAGTCGGGAATATTGTATTTTCTACTCCTATGTTAGTGACATGAATGAAGGATAAAATATACCCTATGACAAATTCATGTGTAGCCCTATTTGTAGATTTATTCATATTCATTCAAAAGGAGTTTTGGGAGGAGACAAGGACACAAAGCTTGATACAATAATATCGAAGTGAAGGACAATAATCAAGTCTATCATTTGCCATTAAGCTTCTTACAAACCCGTCGGGAGGACAACACTGACACACTGGATACTGAGTAGCCATTTCCTTAATTACATAATGCGTTCTTATGCGCCCAGATAAGAAGAATGTGGCCATAGACTCATATAAATGAGCATACTTATTTACCCTAGACTGTGCACAAGTTTGCTTAAACATCTGAATACCATTTTCTGAAAATGTCATTTACAAGTGAATAGCGATATGTTTCATACATTTAGTTTGTTATAATAGATTTTGCTCTAGATTTGCGCTAGTATTTCTAGAAAAAATTGTCACTTTATGGGGATGGGTACGCAACTGATATGAGATAAACATGATACTGATAAAATGAATGAGATATTATTATGAGAGTAAGATCTAATTATTTCTGACAATACAATCATTTTACATTAGACATCTATCATGTTTTCATTAAGATGAGAAACAAGATGTGAACAACATATAAACCTAAAAGTAGGCACATCCTGTTTGTGGTTAATTGTTTAGACAGGTGACCTTTTGGCCCGTCACAAACTTTACCAACTACCATACTTAAGTAGGAACATCCTGTCTTTTGGGTAAAAATATGACAGGCAGGCAGCTGGACTTTTGACCTGTCATAGGCTATGCTTGATTCGTTTTGGCGGCGTATACACCGGTCACATGTCCGGCGTACGCCGTTCCTCTACTAGGCTCAGTTGAAACAAGTGTATCGGCGTACAGACAGGAAGACGTCATCATCCCTCAAACTAGCTTAAAAAAAACATATCATTTATATTATATAACTATTTTTTAAAAATTATTTCAAAACATTGATTAATATTTAATTAGCGTGTAATGCAATGTTTTAAATAAGCAGTGACATTTAAAAATAAATCAGTCAACTATTTAATTGTACAACGCAACTTCATAAACAAAAGGGTTATTGAATGTCGCAAGGGTAACATTTGTCCGCCATTACACGCCGCCTTCGCCGGTCATTTCCAACCGGCGCATTCGGAGTACGCCTAAGGCGTACGCCGGGTTCCAATCAAGTGATTTGCCGGTTGCGCCGCTTCCGGCGGCGTACGCCGGGTAGTGCGCCGGGTCCCGAATCAAGCATAGCCAAAGATATGACAGAAATAGAATTACCTGAAAGTGGGCAGATCCTGTTTGTGGTAAATTGTTTAGACAGGTGGCCTTTTGGCCCGTCACAAACATTATCAACTAACATACTTAAGTAGGAACATCCTGTCTTTTGGGTAAAAATATTACAGGCAGTCAGCAGAAATAGAATAACCTAAAAGTGGGCACATCCTGTTTGTGGGACAACTCTGACAGGCAGCTGGACTGAAATTCAGTGTAGTATTTCATGCAATCCTTGTAGTGTGTAGACCAGTTGTTTAAACCAAGACCATTTCAAAACGTTTATGTCATGAGTATCATAAGAAAATAACAAATAATAAACTAGAATACAACATCAAACATTGTTTATTAGCCCCGTTTCAATGAGCCGATTTTAGGATAAGGAGCACTCCTATAAATCTGCTTTACAATGTCTATTGAGCTACTTCTTCTTCTTCTTCATCATCCTCACTACCGTCTTCAGGTTCGTCATCACTGTCATCATCAACATCTTTTATGATTTCCATGATCTATGGCTTGTACTTGTAGAGTTTGGAAATAACTTGTTCAGCCAAACTTCCATCTGTGTCTTCCATAGAGTTAAGAATTTCCAAGGTATTGGGACCATTCCTCAAGCCAAAGACATAGGCAACAACTTTCCCATACATTTCTTTGAATTTTCTCCAAACTATATTATTCATTTTATTTTCAATCATATCTCCTGACATGTTTAACTTTTCATACCGCTGTCTCTTTTTATTCAATAGATCTTCATTCTCCCGACCAACTCTCTATATCAAACTTCTTATAACCTCTTCTTCAACATCTTTGCTAGTGTTTTGTAATTTATTATGAAATGTCTTCATGTCATCATCATCATCAATATCATCCTTTTCCACTTCTGGGCATTGTTTGTCGTGGAGATGTTTCTGTAAATAAATACTATTTAGAAACACTTGTCCACAATAACAACAGCTTTCTAGAGATTTCTTTGGGGGAAAGGCGTCATCAAACTTTCGTTTCATTGGCTCATTGGCAATTCCGGGAGGTGAAGGTGAACTTTCATTCCCAGGACACCAGGTTTTTCTATGTTTCATGAGGTCCGTAGTAGATTGGAAGACTATTCCACAACTATCACAAGAAGGCATATCGCAGAGATTTTCGGCACACGTCTGCACGCTTCGGAGGGTAGACTCTATATGAGGATGGTTTTCCAAACTACTCACTTTACAGCCATTAGGACGAAGTCTTTCGTCTGCTGGTGTATCAGGTTTTAAATCGATTAAAAGATGGCCATAGGGTTCGCTCGTAGCCTCTTCAAATGTTTGCATGAAAAGGTGAGATCGGGTTGGATATATTTGACGACCCAAGGTCATGATGGATTGTTGGTCTACTGGATTGTTAAACATGACTATATAATGAGAATTTCTACGTTGCGTTGGGTTCCTATTATAGAAAAGGTTTTGATTGATTGCAATAACAGAGAGGTTGCGATGATGGGAACTTTCTGTAAATAGATCTGTTATTTTAGGATCTTTACTAGCCGTTGACATGAGATCATCCAGAACAATGACATTTCTTACTCCTGTGTAAAAAAGTAGTCTTGGTCCAAATCTATGGGAATACCTTGAACAAACTCTACAGGAGGATACACGGATTGTAGAATGTCATCGTAGAGAGGTTGCCAGCGACGATAAAGCCATAAGATCCGTTGAGGGTAAGGTTTAATCTTGAGGCTTTCCAAAATATGTCGAACAAGATACGATTTTCCAGATGATGTTGGCCCAGAAACGATCATAGTGAAGGGGTGACGTAAAGAAACCTCTTGCGGTGGTTGTTGTTGTTGTTGTTGTTGACGTGTTGTGTAGGGGAGACAAAGTGAATTTTGGGTTGCTCAGAATAAGGCATGGTCAGTGCCTGTTCTTTTCGTTTCCTTTCTTCCAAAATGTTAGGCCATTCTGGATCGTACAGCTCCAGTGTTCTGTCAACAGACATTATACCCTGTCGTTCCCCATTTCTCATCACAAAACTATATGGTTTCAATTTACCCTGGACCTGTAACATATAATAGCGAGTCCATTTCTCTGTGTCCGGGACAAATGGTATATATTGTTGACTCATGGTGATGCGTTCAGTTTGAATGTTCTGAAGCAAATGACGTTAGTCATTATCTCGACCTATTATATAAGTTCTGTCAACCTATATTGAATTCAGTTCTCATATCAATTTGATAAAATACCAAATATGCGATCTTGTGTTTTTTCATAAGTTTGTCAAGGCTTTAACCACCTTTGGTAGACTGCAGTGGACAGACCCATAGATAGCGTGAAAATAAATCGATGATAACAAACAATATCTTCAATCTTTTTTATTCCATAACATTTATAAGACATTTTAAAAAGCAGTTGTAATATTGGTTTTGAATGAATCCTTTACATTCAGTTGATTAGAGTAACATCAGTCCTTTTTTCCATCAGAGTTCATCTTATTATACCACTTTGGTATTCCTACCATTCTAAGATAGTGACAATCTGGGGACCTTTTCCCGTGTTCTACCAAGGGATCATCCGTAGACATCCATCCCTTAACATACACACAAGTCTCCACTGTTCTGGTAAACAAGTCCTGCATGAGCCAAATCTTCAGCACTCTGCTTCATTTGAATTGGCCAGTTCTTAAAAGATTCAAGTCTTTCCACAAACTCCAGTCACATTTAGGTTGCAATGCACAGCAATCAGTAAAAAAAATCTCATCAGGACATCCACACACATCCATAGTATCAGAGCGAATAAAAACACGTCTGCACAGTTCTGAGTCTAATGGAAGAATAACCTCCTATGGTCAGGATTACTCAAAAAGAAAACCAACACAAGAAAAATACATAATATATGTTTATTACAATATCATGATATACCAATCACACTGTTAAACCAAGGTAACATGTTTTGCCAGCAGTATCACTCTTTTGGTTAGGTTGTCCTATCAGATACAAATAGTCACAGTCTGGCGACCACTTTTCGTGTTCCACCCAGGGGTCATCAGAAGACATCCATTCTTTGAGACGAATACCACATTTGAAACAAATACACGAGTCTCCTCGGTGCTGATAAACAAGTCCTGCGTGAGCCAAGTCTCTTGGGTTTTGCTTCATCTGTATAGGCCAGTTGTTAAAAGAATCAAGTCTCTTCTCGAATGATGTCCAATCAGATTTTGAAGGCAAAACCACTACAATCGGCAACAACAGTCTCATATCCACAATCATCCATCATGTCAGAGCGACTTTAAAACACGTCCATACAGTGTAAGGTCTAGAACTATATTGAACTTACCAATTCATGTAGTCATAAGGGTTACAAAAGGAGCACATGAGCGCCGCCATTTGGTTTTGATGATCCTCCGCTGACATGCAAGGAACCCTGTCTTTAAGTTCTGGAACAAAGTCTGGCATAATTTGCTGACAGTCTTTCAGTATTTTCCACTGGTCTTGAGATAGTAGAATACCCTTTGAGGTTGGAACTAGTTTACCAGCATCATCTTGTTCCCATTGCCTAAGATCCACACCATGGTCTTCTAATGTTGCATACACATTTGCTCCAACATGTGTATAATCACCTGTCTTGCTGTACTCCTGCAAGTGATTGAACACTCCAGGAAGTTCAACCCAGTGTTTTAGAGTTAACATAATACCACGTTTAGTAGGGTAAGACTTGCCATTTGCATACACATTATACCTTCTAATGTCAATGTATACAACATCGTTCCATGTCTTTACTGTCGCAAACACATTGTCGCCAAGATCTAAGTGACAACGACGGTCTTGAAGGGTAGCCAAGGTTTCATCTTTGATAATCATATCCGAAGTGTTCATCATGTCAATGATAGTTGACAATGTTGTAATGTCCTAAAAGATGGGTCTTTTTATAATGGATCCCATGACTATACATTCCAAGGTGACCTAAAGGTCACCTGAGCCCCTCCTTGACGTCATTCAAAATGGCGGATACACAGAAAATGATGACGTCATTTTTCTGGTAAGGTAACGTCTATTCTTCTTGAGTGTATATAATAATTTCAAACTTCATGTATTTATTCTTAAAACATGAAGACTGAGAATTTATCGGGGTGCTTTAACAAAACAGTTACGATTATCTTAAAGTCTATGGTGATTTTCATTTCCATAAATGAACACATGTCAGGATCATCTGTAGACATAAAGTGCCGCCTAACTGTTTTGTAAAACACTTTCTTTCACAACTAGACCAGAACGAAGCCCGAGGGATACAACGTGTATGCTAACACAGATATCTAATATGAAATAGACAACATTATTTTGACGACCTGTCAGGTGTAAAGCAATTACGCTAGGCTATTTTAGAAGTGAAACATTCTATATAATAAAGAGATAGAGAGAAAGACAAACTGTATGTTGTTTGTCATCAGTAAACAGTCAAAGGCTTTGCTCGACCTCTCAAGTACAACCAAGCTATCTCTGATGATGCTTTTAACTTACATTCTTATTAACATAATTAGATATACTACTAAAAAAACAGCTTTGCACTCACCTGCTCAAATATGACTTAATAAACAGTCACCAATCTGCCTACAGACCTGCTCATAGTACATAAACTGCCCTTAACTACGTACTCAGTTCAGTCAGGTCCTCTGTTGACAATGGAAATTCTGCTGCACTTGTACTCTTAGACTTATCCGCAGCTTTCGACACAATTGACCATTCAATCATGCTTAAACGTCTAGAAAAGGAATACGGCCTAAACAATACTGTTCTGGATTGGATAACATCATATCTCACGGACAGAACTCAATCAGTTCGCATAGGGTCATCAGCGTCATCATGTCATTCCAGGACATGTGGAGTTCCTCAGGGATCAGTTCTGGGACCTATTCTCTTCTCCCTCTATACACAGCCCCTCGGAAAACTCATCTCTGTATATGATATAGCACACCATTTCTACGCTGATGATTCACAACTCTCTGATAGTTTTCAATCATCATCTGAAAGTCAACTCCAGTGTAAAAGCAATCTTGAGGCTTGTCTCTCCAGCACACGATCTTGGATGTCTGCGAACAAATTGAAACTAAACGATGATAAAACAGAAGCCATGGTCATCTCCACTCCTACTAGACAGCACAAGGTCATCTTCTCAGACATCTCCATAGGACAGTCTAGTATTTCCTTTTCACCTTTCGTGAAGAATCTGGGCGTCTTTTTGGACCCTCAACTGAATATGGAAAAGCAGGTCAATAATCTGATACAGACATGTCACTTTCAACTCAGGAATATAGGCAGTATTCGCAAAATCCTCACTAAAGATGCAACAGCAACCCTTGTTCGGACTCTCATTTTATCTCGGCTCAAGTATTGCAACAGCTTACTCTTCGGCATCAGTTCAACTCATCTTCAGAGGATCCAGAAAATCCAAAACAAAGCTGCAAGAATGGTAACGCTCACCAGTTGCCGGTCCCACATCTCTCCGATCTTAAACTCTCTCCACTGGCTCCGCGTGCGGGAAAGGATTGAGTTCAAGATACTCTGTCTTACGTATCAATCATTTCACAAATCATTACCATCATATCTGCAGAACCTCATATCACACTATGTTCCAGAAAGGACTCTGCGTTCTTCCCAACAACTCCTCCTAAGTGTTCCCAGTTACAACTTGAAATCCTTTGGAGCAAAGTCATTCACTTTCACCGCTGCCTCTCTTTGGAACTCTCTTCCTGTGGACTCGAGATTATCTCCATCTCTCACGTCCTTCAAAGCTCGACTCAAGACCCACCTCTTTCTCAGATACAAATAACTTTCTACCAGACATTACCAGCTCTGTATATAGTTTTATTTATGCTCAGGAAGCGCTTTGAGCATGGCCATGTGTTGTGGAACTAGCGCTACACAAGAACCCTACTCTACTATAATTGGAAAATTGAATAGGAGGCACGGCTAAACATATGTTGAACAAATTATATAATTGAGGTTTTGTCTTGTAGGCCCCTCAAAGTAAATTTTCGCACAGAAATATATTCATTTTAATATTTCTTCAAGCACTCTTTCTTGTTAAAGACAGAAATATAATATATGATAAAAAGGTTACAAAAGGTTGCGGCCCTCGGGCTGATATGGGGGTCTCGGGCTGATATGAGGTATGGTATGAATAATGACATGTTATAACCTCTAATTAAAGCAACACACAATTAGCAGTATTATTCTTCTGACACATACACTATGAATGTGGTTAAAACAAACATTTGTGTATTTGTATTGATTGAACCGCTGACTCTTTCCAAAGAATTTATGAACATGGTGAAACATGTTTTCATTGATTGGTTGTGGAAGATTTGGATTACTATACAGGATTGTGTTTAGATCAAATTCTGCCTTAAAATTTTGAATTTTTGCTTTAAATTCTAAACAGAAATTAGCATATCTTGGACATCCTAAAGAAGAAATGATAGACATCTTCCACCAAAGCACCACAGAATTACTTTCAGATAAATTGACACGATACACATCAGCGTTTAGGAACCTACAAGAAAATCTGAACTTACCGTGTATAATGTTCATCTTCCTATCCTGTGACGCCTCGAGGCTTCATAGATCGACATAAACTAAACCTATAATTTTGCGTTTTTACATGTTTGTGTTTTAATTTAGAATAGTTATATAATTGTATGTAACACCTCACAGTTAACCGTAACAGTTGTGGATTGCATTAACCAAATGTTTCCCCGGTTTTTTATTTATCTATAACGTCTCCACTAAGTGATTAGCAGCGTCAAATATATGTTCTGATAATTTCTCGCAAGCAGTCTCTGTAAACAAGAGTTTGAAAACATTTTGACATCGTTCCTTTTCCAGTGCATACACAAAAACATTCAATTGTTAATTGAACTCATCCAGTGTACTTGTGATGGCATTGTCGTATTCGTCTTGTCACAGCAAAGCCGATATCTATATGTCAGTGGTGCTTAATGTAATTTCTATCGTTTGAGTTGGGCGAATTAGAGAGAAATTGCTTTCTCTTTGGGAATAAACCAGAGAAAATGGGAGGTAATGCCTGTGAAGAGGGCGCTGTGAGAGATGTCTATAAATGTGACGTCAGAGCGAGGTAAGTTCATTCTCGCGTGCGACACTAGCGTATCATGTTGACGATATTTCGGGTCTAAAGCCACCCGGACAAAAGCCACCCGGACATAACCCACTCGGACAAAAGCCACCCGGACAAAAGCCACCTAGGACAATTGCCACATAGGACAAATGCCACCCGGACAAATGCCACCCGGACAAAACCCACCCAAATTGTATTTAATTATTAAAAAGAAACAACAACAAAACAATATTTAAACTTAATGATGTATTTGTTCACATGTTATTCTCTTGGTACACAAGTCAGGTTACACTTCTTCAGAACACTAATCAAAACAATATTTTAACTTAGTGATGTATTCTTTTTTTCTTGTACAAAATGCCTTTAGCACTAGAATACTCTATTTGTCCACAAAATCCATGTCAGCTCAAATTCAAAGTCAGATGTTGGCTCTGACCTTTTGAACCTGTAGACAAAAAAAATAATTAGACAGGGGAAAGAAATTAAATTTACATTACAAATTACAACTGAGTGCTATATTATTTTTTTAAAAGAAAATGAAAATGGATATTTATTACTATAAATTATTAAGGAATGGAAGGCAAAGATATGTTAATTCAATAATACAAAATACATACCTCTGACTGCACATGGTCTGGAGCATGTGTGTGTTCGTGCAGTATGCCGACACACTGATCGTCCAACACCTTCATTGACACCTTACACTCTCCTTTACGGCGCATCTCACAATGGTAACTTACAACTCCTCTTGATAAGTTTTTGTGTCTGACGTAGCGATATCCTCTGAAATGAACGTTTCCTTCTCCTTTCTGCGATGTAGTACATTCTACTTGGTTATCCATAGTGGAATGCTAGGACAAGGAAGGTAGAAGGCTCACTGCTTCCTGCTAGATTCATCTTAAAGTTCACTATCAAAACACTACAAATAGGCTACATTGAAAAAAAATCATGTTTTTCATCAAAGTATTGTTTTTCATCAAAGTCAGTTTTTTAAAAAAAAAATCATGTTTTTCATCAAAGTAATGTTTTTCATCAAAGTCAGTTTTTAAAAAAAATCATGTTCTCATCAAAGTAATGTTTTTCATCAAATTCAGATTTTTAAAAAAAATCATGTTTTTCAACAAAGTAATGTTTTTCATCAAAGTCAGTTTTTTTTTTAAAATCATGTTTTTCATCAAAGTAATTATATGTTTTTCATCAAAGACAGTTGTTTAAAAAAAATAATGTTTTTCATCAAAGTAACTCAAAGTTTATTCAAAGTCATGTTTTTATTCAAACTATGTTATTGTTTTTATCAAAGACAACAAATCAACTAATTTCTCTCACCAAAGTAATTTTTTCATCAAACTATTATAAAATAACTGGGTGGTTTATGTCCTAGGTGGCTTTTGTCCTAGGTGGCAATTGTCCTAGATGGCTTTTGTCCGGGTTGGTTTTGTCCGGGTGGGTTATGTCCAGGTGGGTTTTGTCCGGGTGGCTTTTGTCCTGCTCCCCGATATTTCATAGTTTTCGTTGAGGTATGTCAATGTATGGTGTACTGTATTAAGAATAAATGTGTTGTCTTTATAAGGCAAATAGTGTGACGTGTGCATTGTGGTGTTTGTTTTTGCGACATGTGATTTTTGGTTGTGAAGTTATGCCTCACAGATGAGAAGTGATGGTGGCTGTTGAAGTGATGATCCACGACTTATGAATTGGTATGTAAGTTATGAATTGGGGTGTAAGTGATGGCTAGAGGTTCACGAAGTGGTGGTTGATGGCTAATAAATAGTGTATGATGCCTAATGGTCGATGAAGTGGTTATGTCAATAAAGTTATGGTTCATGGTGAATTTTATTGAAGTATTCGTTGATGAAGTGGTGATTTATGAACTGATGGTTCTTGGTTCATAAAGCGGTTGTTAATGGATATGGGATGAGTCTTCATTGTTATGAAGTGGTGATTCATGGTTTGTGAATGGAATATTCATGGTTATGAAGTGGTGTTCACCGTTCATGTAGTGAAGGGTTCATGATGTTTGGCGTGATGGCTCATGATTATGAAGTGATGGGCTATGAAGTGAATGTCCATGAATAAAGGAGACGGGGTTCACGAAGTGATTGTTCAGGTATAAAGTGATAAATCATGAAGTAATGGTTCATGGTTCATGAAGTGTAGGTTTATGAATCGAGGGTACATGGCTATCAAGTGATGGTTCGTGGCATGAATTCATGTTTATGAGTGATGGCTGGGATATGCTAAAGTGTGAGTACTTTTTGACACTTTTGAGTAATTTACTTTTTGAGTAATTTGACACTGCTGCAGTGCTGGGTACCAACCTTGTGTAGGTAATTCGAGGTTTCAGTAACATCTGGGAATTGCAGTGCTTGGTGCCTACCTTATAGGCGTGTTAAATGTTACAGTAACAGCTGGGAATTGCAGCGGTTGGTGCCTACCTCGTAGGCGGGTTATGTTACAGTAACATCTGGAGTATGCAGTGCTTGGTGCCTACATTGTACACATACATACATACATATAAACATTTGTATAGCAGTAGATAATATTTAAGTATCAGAACACCTGAATAAGGTGGAATACGTCATCAATGACGTCATCAATGACCCTCTTGACCCTCTAGAGATGAATAGGTATTGTTCTTATATCAATATTGAATTGTATAGGTATTGTTCTCTGAATGAATGGGTGTTGTTCTCGAATTGAATGGGTATTGAAATTGGAATTGAAAGGGTATTGTACTCGTGTCACCTGTCACAACAAGGGTGGGTACCTAAATTTAATGGGGTATTGAATTTGGAAAATTGAAAGGGAATTGTACTCGTGTCACCTGTACTCGTGTCACCTGGGGTATTGAAAAATAATTTAATTGGTAATGTACTCAGTCCACCTGCATCAAGGAGGCGTTAACCAAATGGGTGGTGAATGGGGTATTGAAATATAATTTAATTGGTAATGTACTCAGTGTCACCTGTACTCGTGTCACCTAGGGTATTGAAATAGAATTTAATTGGTAATGTACTCAGTCCACCTGCATCAAGGAGGCGTGAACCAAATGGGCGGTGAATTGGCAATTGAAATAGAATTTAATCGGTAATGTACTCACATAACAAGGATGGGTACCTAAATTGAATGGGGTATTGAATTTGGAAAATTGAAAGGGTAGTATACTCGTGTCACCTGTACTCGTGTCACCTAGGGTATTGAAATAAAACATTAATTGGTAATGTACTCAGTCCACCTGCATCAAGGAGGCGTTAACCAAATGGGTGGTGAATGGGGTATTGAAATAGAATTTAATTGGTAATGTACTCAGTCCACCTGCATCAAGGAGGCGTGAACCAAATGGGCGGTGAATGAGGTATTGAAATATAATTTAATCGGTAATGTACTCGTGTCACCTGCATCAAGGAGGCGTGGACCAAAATGGGTGGTGAATGGGGTATTGAAATAGAATTTAATTGGTAATGTACTCAGTCCACCTATATCAACAATATTCAAACTAATGTTTGAAATGTATTGTACTCAACCCATCACATCTTCACTATAAATTGATAGGAAGTTTGAGCACACGTTAACCTTTACATTTATGACAGTATAAAATGATAGAGTTGTGATTTGAATCTCACATTCAGCTCTCTAGGTCTGTACATGAACAAACATCTACTTTCTACTCTTACCACAGAGACTCTTGTTTGGAATTTTGGATCAAGTCGGATTCATTTTCATATTCTTTCTGTGAAGGTTAGTCTTTATAATATTATAACTCATAGAGTATATATGTATAAATATATTGTGAAGCATTGTTTTTTAATTTATTCTTTTATCTTATTTAATGATATGTTTTTTCACTGTATTTCAGAATATTCCTCAACTAAGCTTCCTTGTTTGCTAGACTATATTTATTTCACTGAATTATTTATTTTACAAACTAATGAACTATCAAAATACATTGTGGGCAATATAATTTTTTTTAAATGTCCAATCCATTTACAACACCTGTATATACCTGTGAGTTTTGACAAAAACACTTTAGTACCAAATATGCACTTCTTAGACATCAACAAAATTGTGGACCATCCTCGAAACATTTTGATTGTGATATTTGTTCTAAATCATTCTCACGAAAGGATAGTTTACAAGTTCATATAAGAAGTCAACACAAAGATAGTTTAAACAATCCTACTTCTTCTCGATCATTTAAATGTCAAGCCTGCTCAAAATCCTTTGGCACAGTGAACAGTCTTACAAAACATACAAGACAGAAGCACTTGTCTACTCCTAATTCACAAGAACAAAGTGGTGGAGGACCAGCTAAACGTAGGAAAAAGGAGCAAAATAATGACCAATCCTGTTCAAGACAAGCATTGAATAGGAATGCAGTAGAGTTTGATTTTATACCTCAGACAGGGGAGGGAAATGATCCATTCTATTATTTTATTAAAATTCAACCCGAAATCATTGAACATTTGAAAACAGAAATCGAAACAAATCGGTTTAGATTTAGCAAAACAAACTCGGATGGTCAGACAACATTTTCTGATCCTCACTTTAGAACAAAAATGTCTCCAGCAACTGCTGCTGACGACTAGGAGATGATGTACACTGAAGCTATACATACAATAATGAAATTGATGGATAATTATGAGGGTGAGGGTTCAAACTTAACTTTGAAAGCGTGCTAAGTGTCAAATTATCCGTGGTCAAATTTCAACCTTTCCGCGGAAGTTCATATCTTCCCCTGCCTCCATCATTAGAGAAAAAACGTTGTCTGTTAAACAGTAGAAACATAGATGATGACATGTGTTTTGTGTATAGCATCTTGGCCCATCTGTTTCAAGTTTCATCCAATCTAGTCGGAGAACAATTAGCTCACTATCAGGATAGAATACATGAATTACACTTGAAAGGATCTTCATTCCCTATGAAACTCAATAAAAAAAATTCGAGGATGGTCCACAATTTTGTTGATGTCTAAGAAGTGCATATTTGGTACTAAAGTGTTTTTGACAAAACTCACAGGTATATACAGGTGTTGTAAATGGATTGGACATTTTTTTTAAATTATCTTGCCCACAATGTATTTTGATAGTTCATTAGTTTGTAAAATAAATAATTCAGTGAAATAAATATAGTCTAGCAAACAAGGAAGCTTAGTTGAGGAATATTCTGAAATACAGTGAAAAAACATATCATTAAATAAGATAAAAGAATAAATTAAAAAACAATGCTTCACAATATATTTATACATATATACTCTATGAGTTATAATATTATAAAGACTTACCTTCACAGAAAGAATATGAAAATGAATCCGAATTGATCCAAAATTCCAAACAAGAGTCTCTGTGGTAAGAGTAGAAAGTGGATGTTTGTTCATGTACAGACCTAGAGAGCTGAATGTGAGATTCAAATCACAACTCTATCATTTTATACTGTCATAATTGTAAAGGTTAACGTGTGCTCAAACTTCCTATCAATTTATAATGAAGATGTGATGGGTTGAGTACAATACATTTCAAACATTAGTTTGAATATTGTTGATATAGGTGGACTGAGTACATTGCCAATTAAATTCTATTTCAATACCCCATTCACCACCCATTTTGGTCCACGCCTCCTTGATGCAGGTGGACTGAGTACATTACCGATTAAATTCTATTTCAATACCTCATTCACCGCCCATTTGGTTCACGCCTCCTTGATGCAGGTGGACTGAATACATTACCGATTAAATTCTATTTCAATACCCCATTCACCGCCCATTTGGTTCACGCCTCCTTGATGCAGGTGGACTGAGTACATTACCAATTAATGTTTTATTTCAATACCTTAGGTGACACGAGTACAGGTGACACGAGTACAATACCCTTTCAATTTTCCAAATTCAATACCCCATTCAATTTAGGTACCCATCCTTGTTATGTTAGTACATTACCGATTAAATTCTATTTCAATACCCCAGGTGACACGAGTACAGGTGACACTGAGTACATTACCAATTAAATTCTATTTCAATACCCCATTCACCACCCATTTGGTTCACGCCTCCTTGATGCAGGTGGACTCAGTACATTACCAATTAAATTCTTTTTCAATACCCCAGGTGACACGAGTACAGGTGACACTGAGTACATTACCAATTAAATTCTATTTCAATACCCCATTCACCACCCATTTGGTTCACGCCTCCTTGATGCAGGTGGACTCAGTACATTACCAATTACATTCTTTTTCAATACCCCAGGTGACACGAGTACAGGTGACACGAGTACAATTCCCTTTCAATTTTCCAAATTCAATACCCCATTCAATTTAGGTACCCACCCTTGTTGTGACAGGTGACACGAGTACAATACCCTTTCAATTCCAATTTCAATACCCATTCAATTCGAGAACAATACCCATTCATTCAGAGAACAATACCTATACAATTCAATATTGATATAAAAACAATACCTATTCATCTCTAGAGGGTCAAGAGGGTAATTGATGACGTCATTGATGACGTATTCCACCTTATTCAGGTGTTCTGATACTTAAATATTATCTACTTATAGTGCCAATATCCAGCTAAGCTAAACTGCTCTGTTTGCCCCCGATCATTGGATGTCACTCTTTAACGACACTCTTTGTCAATCTCAGCTCCATTTGGAGTATGCAACTTTTGCAGCCACTAGGCGCACCAAGTTAATTCACCATGCTCATCCTTACAAGGTACCCATTCATAGCTGGGTGAACTTGGACACATAGTCACAGTATTTTGTCGAAGGATACTGCACGTTGCTGTACCTGCAACTAGATGTCTGCACGTATTCATGTGGCCACCATCTGGTCAGTTACCAACGGATTCGTGGGTTCTTTTAAGTGGACAGGGTTGTGTACTGTACACTAGGGGTTGTGACAACACTGAAAGAGTCCGCACTCAAAGTTGACTCCAAGGTCTTTACACCCGGTCACAGGTTGACTCGAACCCGGCACCTCAAGCTCGCTGGATTGCTAACCTGACGCCTTTGCCGACTCGGCCACCGTGTAGGTGGATTAGATGTTACAGTAACATCTGGAATGCAGTGATGCTGAATGCTATATGGTAAACCGAAGTGTGATACATGGAAACAGTGCTGCCAGACAAAGTGAGCGTCCCGCAACATCGTCCTGATTGATGGTTTATGGTGGAGGAGTGAGGCGCAGATCATATTTGTGAGATCTTGTACGGTGCACGATCGTAATAAACGCCTCGGCAAGTGTCGCAGGGAACGTCCATTATGATGTTTGTTGTTTTATCTGGTTTGTGGTGATAGAAAGAGAACTATGCTTTATCTACTTTATAGACTTTATCACAGTCTCCCTATCGAGAGAGGATGCTGCCCTTTCTGCATTTATTACGTAATACAATTGAAGCTCAAACGAAGTTTAAATTACATGATATTTGCACTTAGAGTGAGTAAGAGTTTTCGGGATGCAATCATTGTATAAACCTTTACGCATCTGAATAACATATTTTACTTCATATTAAAGATAAGATTTTAGAAGATCGTCTTTTAGAACATTGGTGTGTTTTTGCTTGTGGCTGCTTATCAATAATATTTTAGTGTCTCAAGATAGAACAAACGTTTTTCGTCGTATAGACGCCGGGTCTCAAATATACGCCGGGTGATAAGATGAGCAACGTTTCTTTTAAAATGCATGTTTATATACCTACTAAGGAAGATGATGATCACGTTCAATAATGAGTAAACATTCGCTAAAGCGAAATTTCCTATTCCAGAAAGTTTTAATGCTATTGTATTTGTATTTGTTGTTAGTCTGATGATTTACATATGTTGCCAAAAACTAGATAGACGCCGGGCCGAAAGAGGTAATAAAAAGTCGCCAGGGTGTCTATTCGAGAAAATACGGAATAGGAGACAACTGGAGAATGGCCCTTATCAGTTTTATGAAGAAATAAAATAGCTGTTTTACAAAATATTTTGATCATCAACAACATACACATAACAATACCGAATACTAAATTCTATAGTTCTCTTTATTCCTTTACCCAGAGACCATAAACTTATTATCATTGCCTCTGATTAACTCTTGTGCCGATTAAGACTCACGCTAATTACCCTGACAGTTATAATTAACACATTCATATGTTATGTATTACCTTTACCTTATTGGTGTATTAGATATAAACCATGATTATCTCACATAGTTTACTTACTAACATTGTGAGCTAATAACCTGATTGAGTTGATATCTAACGTCCAACCGTCCATCCGTCAGTCATGTCAAGGAAGTGATGAGGTGCGCATGCGTGCATACGAAAAGTGAGCAAATTGAAGTATTGGTTCTACCATTACTTAGGATTATTCATTAATTTGATTGCCGCTGATGTTTCAACGCCGATATAGAGCGGGGAAAAGGTAACTTCATAAAACCATTTTAGTTACCGGCTACTGTATATTTCAAATACAAGATTTTCAGGATAACAAATTATTTTTGTTTGGATACACACTAAAGAAGTTGCTGTCCATAAAAAAACTTGTTTTCTTCTAAATGCCCCTCAAAGACTAACTGGATATTAATTTCAGAAACTGTACAACAAGCTGAAATAAACTAACACTCTAACAACTAGCGAGGTGTACATGTTGGTATTTGAAATCTCATTTATATCTTTCAACGCCTATTGATAATTGCATATGTATTTACAACACTTAAAAGGGAATATGAACTAAACAAATTATAGCACAGACATGCAAAGAATGTTAACGTTCCTGTCACATGTAAAGTCCTCTACCTCCATGCGCATGCTTGTGGATAATACGAGAATATGCAAATTTGACGGTTGACTTGTTGAGCAATTGTGCAAAAAGTGCCTGAATAGTGTAAGCGTTTTGTTGTGTTCATATTTACTTAAATGCATGATTTTAGAGATTCGGTCGTGATCGGTGGATATGTATTTTAATAAATAATAAATACAGATACTACATAATGCAAACTATACCGTAGTATTATGTAACGTGTATTATGGACCAATTCGCATGTCTGATGTGCTTACTTAATAGATAATTTCTGAGATAAATCTAAAAATTATCTAGTCATCAAAGGTATTGTTTCAAGAGTTTCCTCTTGTCTATGACGTCAACAGAAGAGCTCGTTATTGTGACGTCATCAGAAGTCAAAGGTCATCGAGCTTACAACTGGGTAATGGCGTCGCGTAGCTAAGAAACGGGGTATCTCCCTGACGTCCGCACTCTCTGTATATAAAACAAACACCATTCTTCGTTGCGTCACTTTGTCCATAACGTGACAACTGACACATCGAAAATCGGCATCAGCGTAAATATACCTGAGTTCAAGTCTGCAGCGATGAAGAAGGAACTGGAATACCTGGCAGTGGCTGAGTACCGCAGTAAGTGTTTGCTTTTCATTCTGTACATGATTGTCAGTTGCCATCAAACGATGTGTTAACGGTGAAATTCGCAGATGATGCTGTTGTTCCTGATCTAATTGCTGATTCAGAACTTAATTATCGTCAAGGCATTGATATAATTATTCCTGTCCTGGTGTAGAGATAAGTTTCTTCATTTGTACATTTTGTATATGGTTGTTGATTTTCGGCGAAATAAGGAACCTCTTCAACTTATTAGAATATCTAATGAAGACATTGGAAGAGTTGATCGTTACAAATATATCGGCGTCACTTTAAATTCAAATCTATCGTTTTCAAAACATGTGGATTACATTTACAAAAAAGTCATCAGCGTCTCTATTTTTTTCGCCGCTTAAGAGACTTTTCAATTGATAAATCCATAATGACAGTTTTTTTACTAAACTTTTATACACAGTGCATTGACTTATACTTTTTAAGTTGGTATGGAGGTTTGTCTGTTCGCAACAAAAATTAACTTTTCAAAATTGTTAATACCGCGAGTGAAATACAATTCGAAAACGTTCCATGTATCAACGAGCGCCAGATTGTGAAGAAAGCTACTAAAATAAGAACCGATAGTTTCCATATATTGTCCCATCATTTCCTTCTGGACGCCGCTTTCGGTTACCCTCTTTAAAACAGAGCTAGGCAATCCTTCACACCAGCAAGTATTCGTGAAATCAATAAATGTGAAGTATCAAGTTGTAGAAACTAAAATTATTCATACTGTTTATGATCAATCTGTAATGAAAATCGTAATTAAAATAGTGTAAGGTTTATTTTTTCTTATGTATGTGTACATGTCATATATTGTTCATGTAATGTAGTTTATAGTTGTACATCGTGTGTCTATGTATAAATGAGACAGTTTTGATGTAAAACTAACTTCTCCCGGGGTAATGAACATATCTTATCTTAGTAAGTAAACGCATATTTGTACATACTTTATTCAAACGGATATCTGCGCCAGCAACAGGTCTATACGATGAATGGAAACAAGACTGTCAGACAGTAGACAGATTGTATTTTTCTAAATTGTGAAAATATCTCCCTTCATGATATTGTACACCTTGGCATAATTTTAGCACATTTAAAGGTACAAATTTCATAATATCATTGAAATTGCTGAGATAAGATTTGTTTTATTCTAGGCAATGAACTGCGGATCACTCATGTAGAAAATCTGATCAAGCAGCATAAGATGGAGATGAGACAATCGCCGACTGAGGTATGTACCAACTATATTGCATTATAGATAATGTTAGCAAAATTTATTCCCAATGATAATATTTGCACAGAATAAACACGTTCAAACTAAATTTTCATAGACCGGGGTATAATTATTAACCACGAAATTCAAGGGGATTCTTTTTCGTGCATTTCCTATAACAGTC
Organism: Gibbula magus; assembly: GCA_936450465.1. Taxonomy (NCBI): domain Eukaryota; kingdom Metazoa; phylum Mollusca; class Gastropoda; order Trochida; family Trochidae; genus Gibbula; species Gibbula magus. Next base: position 17,249,540 of record OW388290.1, on the reverse strand, counting down.
CATCTGAAATATATTGATTGAGATTTTATTTGAGCATCAATTGCATAAATCCACACACGGATATATCATTATTGTCGAAAACATGTAACTTTTGTTAATGTAAAGGTACATTCATTGTGTTGTTTGGGGTCACATATGCTAAACGTTATACATTTTGTAATGTTATCGAGAAGAACTGAATGTTGCCGAAAATTGCCATTTTAATCTTAATCGACCGGACAATGTACCGCGTGTGGCGCGCGCCAATGAGTTAAACGTAATTTTGGAATCTTATTTATAACAGACAAATTGATGAAATTGGGTTGATCATGTTTAATAGGCCATATAACCGCTGTGCATGTAAATGGGACGTGTAGTTTCGGTTTTTGCAAATGCACAATGATGTTAATCTATTTTAATTGAAAACGAGTAATTATGATATATTTGTGAATTTATTTGCACTGTAAATAGCACATATGGTGAGTCGGAACGTATTAAAGCCTAATACAATTTTATTAAACCCAATGGATGTAGCTTTAAGCATGAACTTCTCCGACAACATGTTCATACTAATCCACCCAGGTGAGGCGACATGAAAGTCTCGAATTGAGTATCTATAATATATATAGTACCATCATATAATTAGCAATCGGGTTAGCTAGTATTATCTAATAAAGTTTTACCACACCAATGTTAAAATGCCCTTATATGTTTCTACTAGCTATAGCCACGTTAGATCTCACATGAGTTTTACATAATCATGTCTTTATCTCTGTTGTTATGTTAACATGTATTTATTTTTTTGTTTATGTCAGTGCGAACTTTTCGTTTGTAGAGAAATATGCGATTGGTACCTATGTTGGAATGATAAACAGTCATGTAACTTCTTGTTTGAATGAATGATTAGTTGTTTTTGTACAAGTAACGTTATTACATAAGAATATATCTAGAGACTGACTTGGGTGTATTGTTGATGAAAACAAAAATGGCTGAGAGAAATCACTCAAATAGCTATATATGTGAAAGAAGCGTCATATGGTTAAAATCCCTTAAAACATGTTATAAAAGTCTGCATGGATAGTTTCCCCTGAATTTCCGCTCCATTGATTCTAGAGTTAATGAGTCTGATTAATTATTATTTTTTGAAAATAGATTATTTATTTCCCGTAGCAATTTAGCAATCTTGGAGCTATTTGAGTGGGTCCAATGATAAATATGTCGGCGATGGGAAACATTTGTGTTCTGCCATTTTTAGAATTGTGTACAGAATATTATATACATGTCAAGGTACTAACTCATTAACAAGCCACTCGCATCCTTACAATCAAAGAAGTTGTTGATAAACATGATTAATTCCGAATCAAGTAGACTAATGCTAAACAGTCTCTCCATATATATGTATTGTTAAACTTGAGAACGCTCTCTCGTTTTAACAGCGTTCAAACAAACTACAGTCATACTGAAATGTCGCACTATTACACTATTATAAAGAAGGCTAAAGTGCTTCTTCTTACCTCCTTTTAAAGAGCAGCATGTATTGTTTCAGGAGCGGTTCGAGGTGGCCTACCGAGACGCTCTCCAGGAGAGACTGGCCTACCACTCCAGCAGAAGAGATGAACTGTACAGAGAAGCTGGCTCCTTGGTTCACCAGATCAACAGGAAGAGACACTGGTTCAGAAAGTTCAGAGACTTTGTTGTACAGGCGTGGTCTGGTCTCAAGCAGAAGATCAGCAGATGCTTCAGTCGGATCAGACGTTTCTTTCATAGGAAACAAGCTTAACTATATTTGTTGTCGTTACCTGTGGACATTGTTACTTGTTGTTTACATCCTGTTATTAAACGTTGAACTTTACCTGTGTCTTTGTTAAGCTGTTTTAAAAAGATAACAACAGGGCTCTTATTTTTCTTTATGCAATTTCTTTATCTAGAGTTTATGTTGTGATCCTTAAGAAGTTTTGGTGACCTCTTGACGATGTCTTAAGTTTACACTATCACAACTTCTGAAGGGTTCAACAACAACAATATAACAGAGGAAAATGAAATAAGACATTGTCAGATATGTATTAACATTTCAACGTTAAGGTTCAGGTGTGTTCTCACGGAACGATTTGTTGTTACGATTTGTAACCTTATGTATAAGGTGAAACATATAGTTGCATCAACATCGGCCTCATGTAAACATATATATACTATCAATATTACAAGTGATAATTTCAAGTTGTATTGTTATAACCATCCTTAATACGAACATTTAGAGAATAACCAACGAGGTATGAGTGATTACGGGAAATATCCATGAGTCTAAATAATGTTCAGCCACGAGCTTTAGCGAGTGGCTCTGAACATTATTTAGACGAGTGGATATTTCCCGTAATCACTCGTACCGAGTTGGTTATTCTATATATTACCCATTATGCAATTAAATTGACCAAATTACGCCTGGTTATTACATTTTCATGTTGGGCGGCCGATGTGAAGGACCTGTCACCACAGTAACATTGTTACGTCATAAGATAAATCGTCCCGTCAAACCATTGTTTTATGACGTCATAGTCATTCTTTCTCCGGGTAACCGACCAATCAACGTTGAGAATCACTTGAAAGCACATGTGCAAATATCACAAAAATAATCACCTGTGTCTTCTCACCCGTATGGGTAATATTTACATGTAATACTACACTGCCAGGTTGAATATGACTTTTCGTAACACGCTAACGTAAAACACATATACAGTTACAAATGACATTTTAAAGTCAAACTTGAAAAACAATCAGCCTATTGTGTATGAAGTTCTCTGTTTAAAAACTGTCATATCATAAGAGGATATACCATTAATCCAGATTTCTAAATAGAGTTATTGCTTGAGGGGGCGCGCACAGAGTCCCGAGTTGTTTCCTAGAATTGTTTCGGGGGCATGTTCAATAACGTAAACGCTGAGCGTCTGGATTATTATTGTGCTACCAAGCTGCTTGGTTTTCATGTTTTCATCAAGTTATACAAGTAATCATTCATGGATTTATTGTAATGGTAGGCCTTATTATGAAATAGTACTGTCCAACCGCCTGTACATCGAGTAGCCGGGATAGCGCAGTGGTTAGGGCGTTCGGCTTCAGATCAAGAGGTCCGTGGTTCGAATCCCGCCAGGGGCACGACAACTTTGTCTGCAGCAGAGGACACGTATTCTACACGCAGTAAGGTTTGGGGGATTGGTTTGCTAGTTCCAGTCGTTGCTCGCAATGCATATATAGCCACATGGCCCTGCCATAATACTAGCAGTCGTGATATAAGTGAAACACCCTTGAAAGCGGTGTTAAAACCCGAACTCACCTGTATATCGAGCACCGATATTCACCAAAAATCACCACCTCATTCACTATATCTACTCAGCTGCCCCCCCAAGCTTGCCTTTTTAAAGGCTTTTTTTGGTTAGAGGAGTTATGCATTCCTGCACAGTTAGCGAATAACGAATAAATACTTGGCAAAAGAAACCATACGCACACCAATACAATCCATAGCAATCCTTACTATCAGCGATCTCAGTGTCTGGAATTGTAACCGAACAACTATGACTAGACGATTAAACACTGACTTTGTGTCCAATTTGATGCAGCTGTGAATGGGTAATTTGCTAAATAAATGAAAACGCAACATAACTGAATGCACCTCGTGATTTGTACAATGTCCAGATGAGACTCTCGAGATTGAGAAGTTCTGTCTTAGCCGTTGACATGCAGAGGTAAAAGAAGATATAAAGTTTTATTAAGTGTCGGTCAAGCGTGATTTCAGGTGACACAGAAAACTCTTTTTATAACGATAAGGGTACGGTTAAATTCTAGAGATTTTTTGTGAAATGTCGCTTTTTAAAAGCGTGTTCATTTAATATGTCAAAATCAGTCGTAATCTACCTTGTTTAATTGATTGTGTTGGACCATTACAAGCTTCCTAAAATATTTGTGTTTACCGTTTATCGAGTCTCATTCAGTGAAACAGAACATAACCAGACTTCGCCAGTATCACTTGGACTGAATAGTAACCGTCCATGTTAATGAAGCGTACGTAAAATCTAACTGACTGCGATGCAACAGTCAGCCGCGACATGAACGTAAGACAAGAAACAGACAAGCGTTTTTGCACCAAATGTTCGACCTAAATTCGATACAACAATTACAGTACTGTCGTACAATTCATTAGAAATATATTTGAACAAACAATTCTTTTTCAAATCCTACATGGATTATCAAATACGATGTAGACATGTTCTCAGAATGTACCGATATCATATTTTATCATCCAAAACTGGGTTCCACAGGAGATATCGCTTGTATGAGATCAAGCGATATCTCCTAGGAGATATCGTTTTGACAGTAGATTTTGAACAAGGCCCTGTTGGCGTCAGCTACATGACATCACAATGGTTTTGCATCATCAAGTAATGACATCACAGTGCTATAACGTCATAATCATGATGACGTCACAATGTCATGACATCACGGCACTGGAAGCCAAATGGCAGTTTTGTGTTCAGATATGTTCATTTTTCATTAAAAACTAATGAAGAATGATTTTGGATGATAAATAGAATCTCACCCTCGTGTCTTCTGATATCAAATATATCAACACTCGTTGATAAAAGTCAAAATATCCTCGGCAAGCCTCGGATATTTGTAACTTTTATCAACTCGTGTTGATATATTTGATATCAGAAGACACTTGGGTGAGATTCTCTATATAATGGCTGCATGTTCAGTGCATAACATAACGTGAATAGGCTATTTTTATGTGTACTTCATTGCCTAAGACCGAATTGAAATAAGTTTCGTATGTGAAGAAATATATATATACCCTCAACTTTTTTACTTTTTTTAAATATTTGTACTCACATGAGTAGGTACATTTACATAATATTGTCATAAGATTGTACATACATTATAGAATATTGCAAAAGATTCACAGAAACACGTTTGACATGTCAATTGAATAAATTATGCAATGGAAACCATTTTCTTGTAAATTCATTTGGATGTTTTTATGCCTCCGAATCGGAGATTCCGGGGGTATATTGTTTTTCACCTGTCCGTCTGTCCGTGTGTCTGTCCGTCTGTCTGTGTGTTTGTCCACACAAACTTTAACCTTGGCCATAACTTTGGATTGCTCAGAGCTAGGACTTTCATACTTGGCATGTGCATACCATGTGATGAGACCTTTCAGATGAGGTCATCATATTTGACCTTGTGACCTTGACCTTGCCGCAATGAACATTTTCAGAAAACTTTAACCTTGGCCATAACTTAAATTGCTCAGAGCTACGGCTTTCATACTTGGCATATGCATACCTAATGATGAGACCTTTCAGATGAGGTAATCATATCTGACCTTGTGACCTTGACCTTGCCGAAGTGGACAATATTTAGAAAACGTTAACCTTGGCCATAACTTCGGATTGCTCAGAGCTACGGCTTTCATACTTGGCATGTGCATACCTAATGATGAGACCTTCAGATATGTCAATCATATTTGACCTTGTGACCTTGACCCTTCCGCAGTGGACAATATTGAGAAAACGTTAACCTTCGCCATAACTTTGGATTGCTCAGAGCTACGGCTTTCATACTTGGCATGTGCATACCTAATGATGAGACCTTCAGATGAGGTCATCATATTTGACCTTGTGACCTTGACCTTGCCGCAGTGGACAATATTCAGAAAACTTTAACCTTGGCCATAACTTTGGTATATACGGGGGCATCTGTGTTTAACAAACACATTTTGTTTTCATTCTGGCAATATACCTCTTAACTTGAAAAATATATTTCAATCAATGTTTTAAAAGACATCATATCTAATACAGCTTACATGTATATTATTGTGTCTCTTTCCAGCTAGAAAAATATGGTTCAACATCTTGAAATTTGTAGTCTCCTGAATACCGAATAAAATGGTTTTGAGGCTCAATTGAGTCTCAAAACCCAAATTTGTTGTCTTAGAAATTGTTCAAGTTCAGCCCAGAAAGGAACAACCAGCGGACATTCAAAATATACATGTACTGTAGATTCATCTTCAAGATTACAATACTGTTGTCAATTAATTTCAGTTTAGCCAATTCGTGTTTGGTATATATAATACGATGCAAACATTTATATTGAAAATCTTGTAACTTAATATCTCTACAGCATTGTCAAGGAAGACTAAATATTGTTTTCCAGTTTAAAACATCTAAGAACATGTTCTGCCAGTTGCTGCAGACTTTAGGAAGGTGGACATTGTGCATAAATGTTCATAAATCTTTCGAGAGCCGTTCACGGGTTTGATCCAATCCATTAAGAAAGTATTGATATTAAGATCATAAAGACACATGGACTCATTTTCTTTCACATTTTCACATTGTTTCGGGAGGTTGCTAAGAACACGGTAATAGTCTAAATATGTTCCCTTCAGAGTGGAATTTCTTTACAGACAGACATGAATAAATTCTCATCAAACAAATCTCTTAGTCTTCTATGATAAGTGTTGAGTCTGTACATTGGTGATTAAGCCATATCGGTTCAGCCAAAACGGCACTAATATATCTTACGTCAGTTAGATGTGAGTGATAGTAATTACTCAAGTGAGTATCAGATCATGTCAATATTGGTTTTCTTACCCAAGCGGGCACAGTTATGCCAGGTATTAAAGTTTTCATAATGGTCATGGGAATTACAGTTTTTCTAAATATAACTTACATTTTGATTGGTTGACGGAACTACTTTGCGCTCATTCATGAATTGCTAAATTCTCCTGTTCAAGCTAAATATAATAATATATAATAATAGTCCATTTATATAGAGCATATATCCATGCACATTGCATGCTCAAAGCGCTGGTTGACATATTACCCCTGGTCAACGAGTACAGAACACTCCCTAAGGAGAATACAACCGGTCGCCTGTCAGGCGCTCAAGGTTCAAATTCAGACTACCATCGTATCATACCAGGTACCCATTTACTGCTGGGTGGACAGAGGCACACTTCGAACTAAGTCACTTACCCAGGGTGACACCATAAGTCTCTCAACTTATGTCTCAGTGTGGGGCAACTCTCAGTTTATCCAGCAATGTAGCGGGTAACCCACCCATGCGGCGAGCCGCGCCCATTATTGCTGAACTTCACTGATAGCGGTCGACTGAGCTATGCACAGGACCACGTGCCACCACATAATTGAACAATTTCGAGCATACCTAATTGAAGTCACACGTCAGTAAAACATATTAAATATAAAATCATGTTCAACCTATGTTTCCTAGACTGTATTTACAGTACTAAACTTGCAAGGCGAAGCAGCATGCAAGAGTTGCCGACTGCACTGTCGTGACGTCATTGCTTTGAGACGTCATTAACCATGACGTCATGTGGTGACGTAATTACACTCCAGTCTTGCATTCCAACATTCCAATTCACGTTTTCACAAATTTTCTCTCATTCTGCGACATTATTCACGATATTAATGAGTTGTTTACTACGTCAGTAAACCATTTTGGGAATACAATTCAACAGTTACTTTAGAATCTTTCTGGAAAAAAGAGCGCAAGTTGTAAACTATTTATATGTGCGCATCTGGTCGTGAGAGAGTTTATGAATGGCGTATGAGTACAATTCGTATTTTGCAGTCTAATCAAAGATCGTGAATTCGCGTCTTGTTTTTCGATTTTTATGCATTACAATGATCTTGGGTAAGAAAAAGAATCATCAACTCGGTGCTCGGAATTACGAATTATCTGTCCCTCGTGAATTATTATGTCAAACTTCTCGCTAAAGCTCGGAGTTTATCACAATAATTAACTCGGGACAGATAATCCGTAATTCCCCGCAACTCGTTGATTATTCTTATAATCAATTTTACAAGGTCTGTAAAAATGCAAATGGGAGCCCAATTCAAAAAGAAGAATTAATGGGATATAACTGTCATATAACTTCTCATCTTCCCACGGCAAGGTGAACATAAATCGAGATCTCTCCATTGTTTACCTTGCCTTCAACCTAGCCAGAAGTGGTGAAACGAATCAGCGAGACCTATTGTGATCACGAGTTACGTCCCTTACCATCTGCTAACATACAGCCAATGAAATCGCCGTTTACATTCGGAACAAATAAGCGACGATCGACACAGTCACAGAGGCAATACAACTGTCTTTTGATTAGCTTATCCGATTAGCCTGCAGTACGTTAAAATCTTAGCACTGAAAATGCGAGGGTTGAGGTCAAGGGCGGAAGGAGAAGATATGGAAATATTTTCGTTACGCCTGTGACGTTGTGAAGATGATAACTTCTTGTTCATGCTTTTTTCAAGGATGCTTAACACATTTACATTTATATCTACCATCCCCAAACCACCATTCTTATAGCTTCTTGTCAAATTTCTCCTTTTAACTGTATCCGGTTTATACACACTCGACTTGTTATAGTGTTGCTAACGAATATCTAGATCTGTAGCTTCCACCACCAAACTGTACAAGCTACGTAGCATGGATGGACTTTCATAGGTGACATGATGATCTCTAAACTTGTTCTTCAACCGCAATCAGGTCTAACCACTTGTTTTAGTACTGTACATGTTTGCAATATACATAATTTTATCTATTTTTCAATTTTATTTACGATTGACAACAACTCAAGTTTGAAGTTTATAAGAAATAGATGTTATAATGTGTTTGATCCCTTGGCTTATAAACGGTTTGAAAAGTACAAGTTAAACTGATATAAATACCAAAGTTTGTTGACAAGGCGTCTGAACACTGCAAACTAAACGAACACAGGTACGGTTTCAATGGTGTTGTATATGTGGTCCCTGTTGAAGCCACATAATCAACAACTATACAATAAATAATTCCCAGTTGCCAATAAGTATAACATATTTCAGAATTCTAATTGCAAGTGCATCTGTTTGAAGAAAAATGTTGGTGACCTTTAAATGATACCACGGAACAGGCTTTAAGTTATGGAAAAGAAGAAGACATGTGGTTTTAGGAACTAGCTACTGTGGCCCTTTACGAGCAATTGTAAAGAAAATTACAATTAAAAAATCTTTACACACAGCATTTCGTCTTTCCAGGCTTTTCGATCTGTTCACGTTAACATTCAGTTTTCAAGTGCTTTTTGAAAGATTAACATATAGGATTGTAGGCCATGGCTACAGAGTCACCAAATCAACAAGTTATAATCATCATTGGCCGTTTAGGCCCGAGGAGCTATAGCTATAAGGACAGTCATTCATGGACCCGAGAAAACAATATTGACCAAGGGTCCATAAAAACAGGTATTGGCCGAATTCACCAGTCCATAATTGTTTCATTATGTATTCAATACAGAAACGAAAGGAAAACAATGAAATACAGCCAAAATGCAATTTGGTTGAACAGCTTGGTTTACGGTCAAATGACGTCATGATTACAGTAGCATGACGTCATGCAACAATCGTTTGAAATTTTGAAATTTGAAATTTTACAAACGCAACTATTTATCGATATTGTGACATGACCGTTGGTTATCAGGCGTTTTGAAACGAACTCTCTTTTTGCGTACCTATCTCTGAGTGGAAAGGACTTTGCGACTGTTCCATTTTTGTAAAAGGTGTGGTAAGGTCAAAACAAATGTAAATACTCAGCGTAATATGTACATTAGCAACAATTTACACATAAGCTCAAACAGTATCATCTCAACTATGTTCACTTCACAATATTCACGTATCCTTTTAGATGGCGATAAACATTTTTCTACGACATCAACACAGTAAAAGACCTAGGAATAAAAATCTTAAACTTGCCCTAACCCATTGTGACAATGACGCTAGCATTGTGACGTCAAAACGGTTGATCACTATGACGTCATGCCATGGCAACGGCATTCGGTAATCAGAGCCGCATGGAAGAAGGCGTCAAACTTGGACAAATCTTACTAGTTAAACACATTTTAGTTACTTGAAACTAATTAATTTTGAGAGTTATTTGTGACCTATACTGCTATACTCAAGTTAGAAATGACAATGCCACCGGTCAAATTTGAGTAAGGAGCACATATTAAGAGAAATAGAAAAAACAAATTTTGAGTCGGGCCGAATCTTGTGAACACGATGTATATGTTCGCGGTGATTCGCCCCAAGTAATTTGCGGGTATTCATTGTCATTCAACATAGGCAAATCAACCAATCAGAATCAAGGATACACCGAAATCATGTTAAAATCACCGATAACTCAAGTCAATAACTGTTTTATTATATGATTCATGAAAGTGTCAATTAATAAAAAATATCAAAATTTCATTTTAAAAAAACTGGTTTATTTTTAAATTGTGTACTCGTAAACCAAAAATCAATGACAACATACACTTTGATCGAACAACAAAAAGTTTATTCTTAAATAGTTGAAAATGAACATGAAACATTAATTGGCAGATTTTGGGGATACAACTAATATAACTCGCTGAGCTCCTCGCAGTGGTGATCCATTTTTAGCTCATTGGATTGTTATGTCGACCTAGCGTGACGCTTCCCACGGTCAACATATATAACGTTTGATCATTGTCGATGACCATCCGTCTCGGCCAATCAGAAGACAGAACACTCGTCCATCATATAATAACATCATTTATCGTCCAAAACTGTGCTCCACCGGATATATGATCGCTTGTGTGAGATCAAATTAAATTTTGCACAATTGCCTGTCACCGTCAACTACATGACATAACAATGCTTTTACATCATCTAGTAATGACATCACAATGCTTTTACATCATCTAGTAATGACATCACAATGTTATGACGTCATAAACATGATGACGTCTCAATGTTATGACATCAACGCATTGGAAGTCAAAAGGCAGAGCTGTGCTCAGAGATTTTCGATTCATTGTGATTTTGGATGATAATTAGAATCTCACCCTCGTGTCATCAGGCCATGGATATTTGTTACTTTAAAGGCGCTGTAGCACGTTTTTTGCAAATTTTATTTTTTCAAATTTCTCATTTATAATGATAGTTTATGTCATTTATATTTACTTTAGAGGGTAAAACATCTTATTACATAAACCAATTATCCGTAGTGGTAATAACGGTGTTGTGTATAAAGCCAAAATTGCATGGCGGCCATTTTATTGTGAACACATTTTATTATTTCGAATGACAATAACGATTCCCATGGCTTTGCGGAACTATGTATACTCATTTGTAAATTGATTTTCCGAAGATAGAAGGGTGTTTAACTATTGTTGACATTATTTTTCAAATACATTTCATCGACTTATTTGAGCGAAAAAACGTGCTACAGCGCCTTTAATCCCCTCGTGTTGATATGTTTGATATCAGAAGACCCTCGGATGAGATTCTCTATTTAATGACATTTGACATAACTGAGAACACTGCTGACAGGCTATGACGCTATAATGCTGGTGACGTCACTGAGGTCACTAGTGTGAGATATTCAATGATAATTGTTTTAAGAATGACGTTGAACGATACTTCTAAGATGCCTAGCAGTTAGAACAATCAAAAACAAGCATTTGTCACTAAGGTGACATGATCCCCCGCCGCAAATTAATATGCTCACTTCAAAACATGGACATGGAACATGCATGGACTGGGCCCTGGTTCTTCTCTAAAAGAACCATTGGTGCACGATAATGATCAGAATCCAATGAACAGTTCTTGTAATATTGATCCCCCTGAGAAGCTTAACATGCCGAAAAATTCAAAGTTCCACTGTAACTTTTATCACGTCAAAGAACTCGGACTAATGTATTGGCTTTGACGTGGTATGTAATATTGAATGTTATTATATTTTCAGTGATGAAATACGGCATCTATCGGTTAAAATAAATGCCGTATTTTCACTGAGTGAAATAACATTTTATTCTACTGCGTGAAGAACACTTTCGATCGTATGACGTCATCAAAACAATAGGATGACGTCATTAGAAGACCGTGATAAAGCAAGGGGAGCATGGTTGCTCCTTCCATTGTAATAATGTCATTTTCGAACTATACTAGTTACTGGTTAAATCTAATAAATAGAACATTTGACATTTCTCGTCGAATAACAAGTATATCTCATCTCGTGAAGTAGAAATAGTATATTTACACTCGTGGCTACGCCACTTGTGAAAATATGCTTTTCTACTTCACCGGATGAGATATACATGGTATTCGACGAGAAATGTCAAATATCCTCTATATAATATGATGATAACCTGTTGACCTCGTTACATCCCTATATTTTTTTTAATAGTACACTGTCGGTCAAAAGAAACGCCTACTAGATATCTCATCAGATATCGTAAAAACTATAATGAACAGACTGTGGTTTTCATGAATGTTATTGACTCGAATCACAGTTTTCCACGATTTCAATGGACTTTCATATTAGTTATTGCTTCAGCATAACGTGGAGACCACCATTAATTATATTTCAGAAATTATTGCATCTTTCATTTTAAGGAAAATCAAGTAGGCGTTTCTTTTGACCGACAGTGTATATGGGCTAGATCGTCGACTTCATATGCTTTCTTATCGCTAGTTTCGACAATACAAACCCCTGTGGATATATTTGATCCAAATCCTCACAGTGCTGTTACGTCACTCTTGCGTCAAGCATTTAGTTGATCAGTCCTGGGGACGAGGTTGATAGTTGATATCAGGAGACACTTGGACGAGATTCTGTTTATCTTAATAAAACTGGGTTGAGTGGTAGCTGGATACTTAAGCTCTTTTATACCCGGGTATTATAAATCTGTCAGAGGTCCATGCATCAACACGAACACAAACATTCGCCGACCAGGAAGTGTGAATTTCAGAGGAGAGTTGTCTTCTCTTGACAAATGATTTGCATATCAAGCGAGGTAGTTATTACAGAAATATAATCACATGTTATATATAAACTGTTTTACCTTTCATCATTATCGTAACATGGTTATTGCAAAGAAAAGAGAATTTTCAATTCATCATATGATTAAATCGTCTTCGAATAAAGCGAGTTTGTTATACGTTGAATCGGCACCAGAACTGGCTTACCAGAACATGAGTTAATGACATAACATTGCTATGATGCCATAATAATCATGACGTCACAATGCTTTTACCTCACAGAGATCACTGCTGAAGACGTTAACCTGCATAGTCCCATAGACCCTGGGATCACTGCTAAAGAAACTAAATGGCAGTTTGGTGTTTTAGATATGCTCATTTGTTTGCTAATAATTGTTGAAGAATGATTTTGAATGATAAATAAAATCTCACCCTCGTGTCTTCTGACAAGCCTCGAATATGTCACGGTAACTTTAATCCCCTCGTGTTGATATATTGGATATCAGAAGACATTGATGGGCGATTGTTGCTGTTCTCGTTCAATACTTTCCTTATCTCCCATCGAGTAGCGAGGAAAGGTCGATATTTTCACGCGTATCCTACTAAAGTTCTATAACTAAACAGTTCTTATTCTATTTTTCAAAGAAAGTTAATATGTAAATCATAGTATTTTCAACTGCTTCGTCGACTGTGAAAGCATCTCAGAAAGTGTTTTACGTATTTCGTGTATGATTTATGTCGGTCACAAAAGTAAATTGACCAACAACATCATGTATAAATAATATGCAAATATCAACTTGAGGCCGAATAACAATTGTTTGGATGACAATTTTATCGGAACATTGTCATTACATTATTGAAACAGTAGTATTCACTATTCAGTGTACTGTCATTCACAATGACTAGGTGACTTTAACATGAGCATTTGTCCCTATCGCAGCGATAACATGTGGCCCAGGTTGATAGTTAGGTCACTCATTCTCACACAGTCTCGGTAACACACGGCAGCGCTTCAAGAAACATGTGTCAACGCTATATGACCCTCCCTCAATGTTAAAACAATTTCCGTTGGTACAGGTCCGTTTTCATTGTGCGACTTGTCGTAACAACTTCATTGTGTGCCAGCATGATCTTGAACACCCGAGTTGTAACAACTTTCAATACGTGTTTTTGTAGGTTGCATGGACAGTACAGGTTGTTACGATTAGTTGTACAGTAGTAACGGGCATTTGGGATACAACAGTTTCTAGTCTTATTAAGAACGGGTTTCGAATTATGATGGCTAATGTGTAAGGTGTGAAATATTACATAGAAATACGCTCATATACTAGAATTCTACGAAAATACACGTCACCCAAACGATATCACAGAAATACACCCACGTTGACTCCTTCTTCCATATTTGAATTTAACTTGTTGATGTCGGTCATACCGGCGTGTCATAGGAGTAGCCGACGCAATCGGTAGTCTTGGTTACAATTAAAGCTGAGACGGTTGCCAAGAAACATGGAAATGTCCGTGTTTGTCTTTAATAAGTCAGCGTCATCAAATCATATTATAAAAATACGACATCTATAACTATTTTCCAAACAGTATGAAGAAGAAAACACGAAGCTGAAATTATTCCATCCAACTAACGGACAAAGTACGGCTGTAAAGTCTTGTTCAAGCGGCTGTGAACATGCATGTCGTTATAAAACCACGTGACTATTCAGTTGGAAGATATCAACTATAACTACCTGATCGCTGAGCATAATGGAGTTTTGTTTCTAACATTCCGTGATTGACAGTCATTTACAACGCCTCTAGTGGTGACCAATGGTTTATTGACAGGCACTTACGGGACATATATCTACACCTATACATGTACATATACCCACCAAGTCTTGGATTACCTGTTTGCTGAAGGGACTGAAATCTCGGGTAGGTTAACCCCAATCTGTTCATGTTAGAACCTATATCATATCTGATAATGTTTCGTAAAAGTCATAGTTTTAAAGAAAGATTACGAAACACACGAATGCCGCGGTTGCTAAGAATATAAGCAATGTTAACCATTTATGCGGTCGCGTATATTTTACATGGTTAAATACTCGTTCAACAAGTGCCACGTATCAAATGTCATGTTAAAGCTTAAAATTGCATTACCATTATTATTTCCACATAAAATATAACGAGTGGGATATTTTAACAATTTAATAGTGTTAAGTATGAATAATTCCTATCCTTTAGGAGGAGAACATATGGTCCTATCATATTTGAATGAAATAATCATAAGTTAATCAAGTATGCTTTAAATTCAAGCAATTGCAATTGAAAAAATTAACCATCAATGTTATGGCACTAACATATTATGTACTGTCGAGGCCATATGAACTGGGCCTAGACAAACTAGACAAATTCATGACACACAGGGCCAATATGAGACACTCAAGGCCAATATGAGACAAGCAGGACCAATATGAGACACACTGGGCCAATATGAGACAAACAGGACAATATGGGACAAGCAGAACAATATGAGACAAACAGGGCCAATACTAGACTAACAGGGCCAATATGAGACAAGCAACACCAATACGAGACAAACAGGGCCAATATGAGACAAGCAACACCAATACGAGACACACAGGGCCAATATGAGACAAGCAACACCAATACGAGACACACAGGGCCAATATGAGACAAGCAACACCAATACGAGACAAACAGGGCCAATATGAGACAAGTAACACCAATACGAGACACACAGGGCCAGTATGAGACAGACAGGACAATACGAGACACACAGGGCCAATATGAGACAGACAGGACAATATGAGACAGACAGGCCAATATGAGACAGTCAGGACAATATGAGACACACAGGCCAATATGAAACAGACAGGACAATATGAGACAGACAGGCCAATATGAGACAGACAGGACAATATGAGACAGACAGGACAATATGAGACACAGGGGGCCAATATGAGACATACAGAGCCAATATAAGACAAGCAGAACAATATGAGACACACAGGGCCAATAAGAGACACACGGGACAATATGAGACACACAGGACCAATACGAGACAAACAGACCAATATGAGACAAACAGAACAATATGAGACAAACAGAACAATATGAAACAAACAGGACCAAAATTGGGTTGTTTTTTTTAAAAATTAATTGATATAGCAAACAATTACAAACAAAGAAATATGACAACACATTGCGCACCCACCACGTGACGTCATCGGAATGGGACTACGAGATGTTATCACATATGTCTGTAATGAACAACAGGTGAAGTTTATCGCAAATATGTTGCGCAACATAGATGAACGACCAGTTTTCCCTATGTGCGATCCACAGGTGAAGTTTAGCGCAAGCTTGTTGCGCAGCAGAGATGAACGACTAGTTTTCCCACTTCGTTCGCGCATAGGGAAAACTGGTCGTTCATCATATTTGCGCTAAACTTCACCTGTGAACGAACTTATTGTTATGTAATGAGTGATTTCACCACAGGTGAATAATACAAATATAAACACCACAGGTCGCGACAACACTGCATGTGCGAGGTGAAGACCAGGTCATATTGTCCCCACATTCACTGATAAGATCCAGATTGCAGACCCATTTGTAGCTTGCCCTAGATAAGATAAGATAAGATAAGATAAGATAATATTTATTGTCCCAAAAGGGAAATTTATTGTTTGTTAGATTCACACATACAGCACATTAAAGTGACATCCTTTGGGTATTTTATTTGGTTTTAATGCGTGCAAAAAATGTGCTGATTTCAGATACCGTTATATATTATGTCTACTAAATCTAAATAGTCTAAATTAACGACTGACTCATATAGTTTAAGAAATATGTGCGCTCAGCACAAGTGATGAAACTCCAGTCCTCTCAACGGTTTCGGTAACAGACGGAGTGATCAGTTACAAACGATGTCGCTGATTGCACAACGGACTTTTATCCTGGGTTCCCTATTTCTAGACGCGCTCCAAGTGTAACAGAGGTCACGCAGAAGAGAACTGAGAAGTATGGCGTTGGGAGATATTTGGTTCTAATGAGGGGCATATTTTGTTTAGATAACTTAGTTTTCTACACCACATTACTTTCAATACTACCACGACTGGTTGATTTATCTAACTTCACATTTGACCGGACACCTGTTTACAATGCATGGATTCACGCTAGGTACATCTCCTAAATGATGCTAAAAGATCAAGTGAAAATGCGTTCAGTGATTTTACTTATTCCATAGATTCATTTGGTAGATCTAGCTATTACTTGACGTCATATCCGGGACCAACATGGCGATGGCTGTTATGAAAAAATTGTGAGAAAAAGAGTTTCCTATAAATACTCAGGTAACCATTGCCTATTAATATTTAACGACTCGAGATTAGAATTTCAAGGGAATTATTTGATATTTGAGGTTACGTTTATCAGCACCGATGGTTATGGGTTAATTTTATTGATGGACATTTCAGAAATTAATATGTTTGCTCAGATGTAAAATAGTATTGCGTGTTGTACGGTAATGAATGGTATACATATATGTTCATGCACTTTGACGACGTTGATTCTGAAAATGGTCCTGGCGTGTGTACATGCATCATAATTCATACATAAGAGTGGGTTATCTACATGTACGTACGTGCCCTGAATTAGTCTTCGGCTACCAAGTCAAAGATGAAGCCCTACTTATTGGTTGGAGGCGCAAACCGCCTCCAACCTGATACGCAGTTGGATTTCACGCTATATTACTGTTGGAATATTCAAAATAAACTTTCGACCAATCATGCTTGGCCTCTTCATACTTTGGAAAAAGCATATGACCAACGAACACGGCTGTAATAAATTTGTAACCACGTGACCATGTGGGTTATCCGAAATAATTATCCCCTTTTACTGCGAAAAGAGATTTTGTCTAAACATCTAAAATAGAAACGACCCTTGTGTTATTCTGAGTCTGAATGTTAGTAAACATAAGATTTTTCAATTCAAAGCCATTTTACACCTCCATAAGCAGACATGTACCAATTCAAGTGCATAGGGGATTCTCAATATTTATGCATGCATAAGACCTATGACCTTTCGAAACGAAAACGAGGCTAAGGCCGCTTCTTATTTCCCGGTTCGCGTAATGGCTGCTTGTGTTTCGGTTTCTTTCGACTGGAACTGAATGAATAAGTTTGTTTATATCGTATTCCAACAATGCAAGATTTTAAAAATAGCGTTTTTGACAATAAAATATGACAAAACTAATGGTAATTGTTTCAGGTTTAGCGGCAAACAACGTTTGTTTTGGATAGGCCTAGTTTTACTCGTGGCAAGTTCAATAGTTTTGGTTTTGTCATCGGCCCGTAAACCGGATGATTTGAATTTATTTTTTGGCTAATAATGCCCATTTTTCGTAATCATTCGGCAAAATAAACCTCCATTGAATTTATAATAATCCCTAAGTTGGGAACCTGTAATTAGTGGATCAATGACCGACGGCAGTAACTAAACCTCTTGTAGGTGCTGCCCCACTTCCATCCCCAAAATGAACACAGTATTAATTGAAAGCAAAGTGCAACTAGACCTATATATTTAAATTCTTTTCGATCTAATGATCAGAATATTTTCAAGAAAATTAGACATTCAAATAAATCATAAATATTCCTTTAAATCAGGAACTAATATATATTATACAACTAAAAATATATATTTATTAATCTATGATCATAATATTGTCTAATATAGGCTACAATAAAACATAAGTTGATCTTTATAATTTATATGTACTATTTGATTATTTATTCATGCAGGACCTTGGGAGCAAAATTTAAAGCAGGCCAAACATTAAATTAGAAAATTATTATTTAAATCACTTACCTAGATATAGTTATTACCCAACAAAAATAACCAAAAAAATAGAAATGAAAAAAAAATTAATAGAGGTTAATGTTTGGAAGTAACAAATACATGTCATACTGGAAAATGATTGAAATATATTGTGAAATGTACATGGATGTTTCAATACACAATCATACATGATAGATTGTGCTTGAGGAGGTGATGGTCAGGTTTGAGAAATATATTTGTATTTGTATGATAAAACTACAAATAATACATGGACATGATTAGAAGTAGAAATGCACATTATTTAATCTTTCGTGAAATGCAAAAGTCCACCAAGTGCTTTCAGTTCTTAGTGGGAGTAAAATTAAAAGCAGGACACAACTAATATAAGGAAAATAATTATTTGCTAATTACTAATATTAAACCATATACTTAGATATAGTCATCACCAAACAACAATAACCAAAAAAATAATAATTTAAATTGAATTTATTTGAGGTTAATGTTTGAAAGTAAAAAGTACATGCCATGTCATCCTGGATAATGATGAAATATAATGTGAAATGCACATGTATATTCATGTTTCAATACACAATATATAAATGATAGATTGTGCTCAAGGAGGTGGTGGTCATGTTTGAGAAATATATGTATATGACTATATCTTTTTTTTAAATATAAATAAAATTTAAATTAATTCAAATGTACGTTAGTTTTATTTTATTTATTAATTATTTAAAAACTTTTTAAAGATACACAATCCCACTGAATGCTTTTTATTCTGACTTATTATTCTAGAATAATTCATAAAGTAAAAAAGGGACCCTGATTGCAAATAGGTATAGGTGGGTACATACTACATAGGGTATTCTAATCTTCATGCCATGTGTGACATGCATGGGGTATAATATCACATTAGCACTGGGAGGTTGTTTCTTTATTTTGAAATGAATAGAATCCAGTAAATAAATTAAATTCATGTAATATAGAGTAAGCATGCAATATTTTTAAAAAAAAAGGTTCAACTTTGAAGTACAAGGAATATAAAATTACATATCTCCTAACTTTTGAATTAGTCTCACTCCTTTTAGTTAATGTTTATTTTAATTCCAAAATTGCTAAGATAAATGTATTACCACAGATCATAAGCTACAACTGTTTTTCAACTATTTACTTCCTGTTTTGTAAAGGGTTCCATCATTCATTTAATTTATTCTGTGTGCTGTTGTCAGCTTCTTAAATAAACTAAATAATATGTTTGTAGATAGAAATCCTTTTCTAATGAATTTTTTTTAAACATCTGTTTAATTTTAAAAGCTTATTCACATATCTACATGTGCTCACAAATAAGAATCCTCACTACATTGATAACATTGATTACTGACTGATCATTTGATAACTTTCCTCAAACCATTAATTAAATAACGCCATAATAGATTAATTGCTAAATATGTTTATGTATTTCTTACATATATAATAAGAACGTTATGTTCATTATTTAAAATTATTTTGCTCATGCAGATATACAAATGACTTACTAAAAAATTATTTTTTAAAACTAGAACAGATTATATATTTTTGATTGAATTATAATATCTGCTTTACTGCTTCAACAAGAGAACGTAAAACAACCTGTACTAATTGGACTGTATTTAACTATATCCAAATGAACAATATGAATCAATTTTGACTACAAAAGCGATTTTTTAAAAACAAGAATTTGGTTCGTTTACAGTGAGTTGAACTGAATGACCCCTTTGCAGTTCGTAAGCATGCCACAAGAGCTGACCGTTTAGCCGAATGATGGCTAAGATTTGAACAGTTTCTTCCCACCCAGTGACTATATACAATGATTTCTTGGCATGCATGGGTAGGGTGTAAATTTTCATTCGTATTTGTTCAAATTAGAGCACTGAAACAACAACGAGTTTGACAGATTTACAGTTCAAAATTACGGTAAACACAACGAGGAAATCCTACCGTAAATTATTCAAAAAACATCGCCTTACATGTAAAATAGTATCCTGGGCGGTGGTAATTGAAGATAATCGACAGATGCATCGATCTTGAAAGTTTTCCTAGTGATCTTATCATTATTTTTAATAAATGAAAGTGTTATTTAGAAGAGCTACCGACTTTTCAATGCTATGTGAATGGTACTTCCGGGTTTGGAAGCGGCCTTAGCCTCGTTTTCGATTTAGCGCACGCGGTTCCATATGCCTCATTAATATTCATGAGGCAATATTAAGAATCCCCTATAATATCGCACTGCAGTTTCGGAAAATCCAAGAAAATTTACAAGCTAATGTTATACGCTCGGAGCAAGCATATACTAAACGATAAAAGTGGTTGTCAATCAACACACCAACCTTCCACTCAGTTATCAATATTTTCAATGCCAATCAGACTTGCATAATGGTAGGCCTACTCAATGTACTGTTATTGAATTAATGATAGTGAAGCTTGTACATGTATAAGCACATATTGGATAGAACCATATTTATGTCCAAACTGATAGCACCAAGCATGAGGATACCGGGTCATTATCCTTGTATTATACCACTAGGGTCCGTTATGTCTATTGTTCTCAGAGGGGTTATTTCACATAACCTTGATAACCGCCCTAGGGCAATTATTTGAATTAAAAAAACATTTTTTTTCACTTGTAATGATCATTTTCTTTACATCTCATTCATTAAACGTACGTAAAAACAATATTCCCACGTGGTATAAGCCGTTTAATCACCCAAAACTGCGATAGTTATTTAGATTAACTCTGCTCGGGCTAACGCCCTCGCATAGTTAATCTAAATAACTACCTTGTTTGGGTGATTAACCTATACTTAAAAAAGGTCCATATGCCTTCCTTCCACAGATAAACAGAATATGCTTCATAATCAATCGAATTGGTACACTTTAAATTTGCAAATGTTTAACAAATGGTTGACTGCGTGTCTCAGGGAAAATAGGCCTACATATTCTTATTGCTGGAATCTAACAATGACACAACTGTCAACAACGTTTTGATCAAATTCATAATATAGGCCTACTTCAAAATTGGAGCAAAAGCACCCGGGAGTTGCGCTTTAAAATAAATCGGGGAAGTTGAATGTTCACTTTCATTTTCAAATGATAGATTATATATAATTTTATTTTATTCATGAATAAATAATGTATGTAAATTTAAAAGCATATACACAACTTAAATGATCGAGGTAAAATTCTTTTATTTGCGACTTTTGAATTGAATAACTAATTGTGTGATTAGTAATCAAAGCTTTTACCCCCCAAAATTACCATAATGCAGGCTGCATTTTGCTATATGTACATATGACATACATATCCTTTTTATAATATATTTTAGCCTTAACAAGATGCCTCCAACCATGCCTTTTTAAAGGCTTTTCTTGTTGAACCTCAATCTTGTTGAGCGAGTTACGTCCCAAACAATCAAAATGTTAGCTGGTGACTTTATTTACATTTAGTATATTCTCACTGATTTGTGTCATGTTTGCTGTTTCATAATGTGCACATTCGATTCATAACTGTCGGGTCCTGTCTGTGCATACATTTATGTGTACTCGTAAGCGTTGACAGATCGTTTAGTTTCCGGGATGAGTGATTAATAGGATGATGTTCGATGGCTTACAAGGTTTATCTATTCATATACAGTTAGATATAAACTTGATATTTACAGCAGTGAAGCGAAGGTATATAATATCAATCTAAAACAATAATTTGATTACACCTCAACGCTGTCAGATGTTCAACGGACCATCATTGCATACAAGTACAGTGTCTAGTACGTACATGCACATAGCATACACAGTACTGATCGTACCTGGCAATACCTGCAGTTGGTAGCTAAAGGTAGGTGTGTATATCTTTAAGTTTTATTCGACAAAATGAGCAAACTAGAATTGATACGTCAGGTGTAAGTAAATGGTATAGTTTTACCTGTAAGTTACTTTCCGGAATACGGTCAGGGGAATTTAAACGTGACAGTACAGATTTGAAGTAGCGCTGCTTCAAACATCTTAGAGAGGAGAGTTCTATCCAGGTTTCTGTCAGTTTAATTTGGGGAAATGTGAATGGGAAAATCGCTGTCTTTTTACTTATTTTGTAAGTGAACTTGTTGACAATAAACATACCTATTGATAGAATATCGACAAAGTAATAAATAATTTATCATTAGATTGATAAACATTGTCTTGTTATGCCATAGTGAAGCTTTCTACTTTCGTAGAGTCTCACATCTCATTATTGTTTGAACAACGATAGTTTTTGTCACTCTAATATAGCGACCTCTAAAGAATACCCTTAGTAATGTTTCAACTACATTCTGTTATATTCATGTATCATGAATGTGTGTATACAGGCAATGATAGTATTCAATTGTTAAATACCATGTAATTAAGCTACATATTGCTACACCATGTACAGCACTGTGCCAAAAGTGTTTAAGTGTCCCATAAGACCTCATGTTATTTCAGTGAAGCTAAATAATTTAAATATCTCAATGTTTAATATATTTAACTGAAATTTTAATTAGAAACAGGAAATCTACTCTGCAACAAGTACCTTATTTCAAGTTTTGGATACAACCTTATATAACAAAACGTTTAAATGATTACTGAGGTATGTCCATTTTTTCAGCCCTTTAGGCCTGCTTACATAGTTGTGGCAGTGACTTTACAGTAAACATATCCAGTCATTATTTTGGTGTTTTCCCAAACAATGCTCAAAACTAATGAATTTGAAAATTAAAATCATAATCTCAAGACATTAGATTACAATCATGTTGATTTTTATAGTTTTCGTTCACTGTCACGATTATGAACATTATTTATGATACACTCAAATAACTTGGGTTGGGATCTTATGGGACAACGGCGATTCTTGCAACACTCATGGCACAGTGCTGCACATCAACCCAATCACATTAACAACATACTCCATTCCTTTCTCAAAGGACAGTCCCTTTCAGAGACGAGAACTTACAGAAGACGAATTAATCTGCTATAATAACCATATTTCAAAGAATTGTAGTGATGTATACTTCAGAACAATATCTTGGAAGATAGCATCTATTATTCATCACCCAGGAGATGTAATATATCCACTTCCTGTGGATAGAGACGAGTGAACATATCAATATTGCCTAGCAACGATTGTTATTATTCACATAAAATCCTCTCCCTGTGTCTATCAGTACGTCCGAAGTACACTAATACAAAGCAGCTAAAGAATAACGAATAATGGCATGTCTGCACCTATTGTGACGAGGAAGAATACCAACCACTCGACAATGCTTTTTTACAACTTCAGAGTTAGGTGCAAATGACCTCCAGAAAAACTAAACGTTGGCCATCGATGTTATTTCGTTGATATCCTATCAACTGGGTGGACAGTGGTACTTTGCAGTGAAATCAAGTGGCGCAGAGTTTAATGAAGGTGGCTTCCGAATTTAGATAAAGACTTGCTGAGTTTGAAGAACGTGCATACTATAGATCCATACAGTCAACATATACTATTGCTCATCATTGGTGGGTTACACGGTGTATTTTAAATTTATCTATCTATCTAACGCATATATGCAGTGGTATAATCGAAATAACTTTTTAACTAATTATACTCTTCTCAGTAGAACTTACTGTCAATCGTAATTTTTCTTCTCGTCTTTCTTTCCGAAACTTGTATGTACTAAGGAACACTTTTCGAACTGATATGTCTTTTTGACATTTTCTTTACAAGTGTGTCCGAAGGTTTTACATTCGATACCCTTTTTTGTGTTCTTTGCAGTTAGAGAAATATTTTAATTGCAACATAAATTACATCAAATGCTTAAGTTACTTGAAAGCTACATTACATAACATATTATTATAACAGACTAAATAAAAGGAATTGGTTACTCAATTCCAGGACGAAGAGTGACGGAGGATGAACGATAAGAACCGGACAGTCCCGAGTTTTGACGAGTTTGCCCGAGCCGGTCGGAGCACGTACCTCCGTGTGGATCTGGACACCATCTTCAACAACATCAACATCCTCAGAGCTCGCTGCTCCTCAACTACAGGTTAAATACTATAGCTAGTAATATCAGTTATGCACACGGGTCATGTGTTATCTATATTATTAACCGATTACTAATTACAATTACAAGGGGTAAATAAAAGAGTATATGAACATCGTTTCTTCTCAGGTCAGCATACATTTGGCAAATTAAAAGAAGATTTAATGATATTTGTCTTCAACTAAATTAATATTATACCACTTACAAATTATATGTTCATAATAAAAAAAAAATTCAATTGCTCGATCGTCGGATGAGCACCCAACACGTGGAAAGCATTCCGGAATTTCTTATATCGAATTAAATCAGATAATAGTTTCTTTATGTATGTGATTTGTGCAATCTTTAGTCAAACAGTTGTTTGACATTGACAGCTGATATAAACAATTCTGGTGTAAGTATACCTTTTAGTGTTTGTGTAACAATGTTCACAACATTTTAATTAAAATGAATATTTTGGCTCTGTCGTATGTCCCCAAAGTATATTTAGCAACTCACGAATGTTGGAAACCCAACAAGCGTTTCATAATTATTATTCCTATTCAATCTTATCATCAAAAAAACATCTTATCATAATACTTTAAAAATAGGTTAGGCGGGAAGAATTGCCTTGGATAACCTATGTTTGGAGAGAATAGCGTTTTGCCACCATCTATTATAGTCAGTACAAGTACTAGTAATGGGCGTCACTTTCAGGATACAGGCATAGCATTTTGTGTATAAAGCGTAGAAAACTCCAGCCTACCCCACCGCCCGAGACGGTCTTTTTTTCCAGTCGGACGGTGAAATTTCAAAAGCAGCCTGTCCGGTGGTCGGGTAGATATTTTAGTCTTTTACTACATATTGTTCACAATATCAGGCAGGGTAATCTTTTCGTCAGTCTGAGGTGTAATGGTATTGTAAAACATTAAGTCCAAATTAGATAACCAGCGTAACTGAACGCTTTATATATAAACTCGATATGTAAAATGAAAAGTCTGTCGCAAAATATAAACATTTAGTTAGTTTCAAAACTCAAGATCTTACTCAATGGCACTTTGCTGAATGCATATTTTATATTCTTTATTAACTTGGCAACTCCATGAACAATGCATTAAAAATCAAAGTTATCGTTTGAAAGGCATATATGGGCAATGTTTGTAAACTGTGTCTTGTTTGTGAATCCATTTCAGTAAATATGACAATCGAATAAATATGAGTTAAGTTGGATATATCAGCATACTATCAATTGTAATTTATATTAGTATATTTTTTAAAATGGTTCGTCAGTGTCAAGAAATAATTAATTGCGTTGATGGTCGACCACAGCTGGTGTAATAAACAATTCTTATAACTGTCGACCAGATGTCATGTCACGTTGGCCGATATAATATACAATTGTTGACTTCAGTTGAGGTTAATCGACCTCGGAACAGTTATGTTCAGCATCATTGTCGATGACCATCCGTCTCGGCCAATCAGAAAACAGAACACTCGTCCATCATATAATAATGCGTAATACAACATCTTTTCAAAGAAGGACTAATGATTCAACACGATGATATATGATCAAGTGAAAATTTGGCTGACAGTTAGTAAATTGGCCAGCTGTTGATTAGTGAAATACGAAAAACATGTTCAACCAGATGTATAAGAAATGTTTGGTAATTGCAGTAAGTTCTATGTGAGTGTTGAAAATCGGACAGGTAGGTTTTCTGGTAATTTATTACAGTTACCAGTCCGGTTGTCTGGCTTGGATTTTCGTGAGTTTTCTACACTGATATATATATATATATATATATATCTAAAGAAATCGACCCATGTTTATCTTGCAGAGGTGATAGCTGTGGTGAAGGCAAATGCCTATGGACATGGAAGTGTTGAAGTCACAAAATTTCTCGAGTCCAGGGGAATAAAACATTTCGCAGTAGCTACGCCAGAAGAGGGAGCCCAACTCAGAGAAGCCGGGATACGAGGATCGGTGCAGATTTTGGGTACCCTTTCCATTTAGGTGTTGATATGTCCTTCCATTATGTACCCTTTAGCCTTTATACAAGCCGCTGAGTCGCCTCGAGAGTTAGTTACGGAAAGGACAATGCCTTGGATACAAACCACATGAGCGTCCTTCTTAAATATACAGAGGATATATGTCATATACCTCTTCACAGCTACCATGACTGTTTATTACCCTTTAGATAAATTTGTTGAATTCTGATTGGTCAATAGCCAATGCATACGAAACCGTGTAGGCGGATTTGCCAGGGTCTACCCTCCGTATGACCCGTGAGACAAGTCACGTGACTAGCTTACGGATGACCTTGACCTTAGATGGAATGCGGAAGTAAAACGGTTCCTCGACTCGGAATTTAAGGATCGAAACTTACCTTAACATACATAAGTACGGTGATTTCAACCTATATACATTATTTATTTTGTTTGCGTCAATAAACTAATTCAATAATAAAGACGTGTCTCTCTATTATTCATCAGGTAATAATAATTTAAAAATCGATTATTTTTTAGCCGTAGAGTTATCTCCCTTGATATTGAGCGGTACACTCTTTACAGTGTTTTTGCTGTTTCACATTGTGTGGAGTTTTTATCACAAACGGAAATTGCTATGTAGCCTATATATTTTTATCGAAAATGAGTGAAATAAGTACAAATAATATATCTAAAGGGTAATAAATTCGTTACACGGTGTTTTGACAGGGTGTACGGGACTGTAAGACCCTTGTATATTGCGCATTTCCTTCGGCTGCGCCTCAGGAAAATACGAAACATACTTGTAAGGGTCTTACAGTCCCGTACACCCTGTCAAAACACCGTGTAACTAATATTATCTCAACGAGTGAGTTAAAAAAAGGTATTTATCACTCTTCAGTTTCACGAGATCAAATGAACATGAAGTCGATATCGCATTTATGTCAAGTGGACAGAATTATACAGTCACGAGTCGTCCCTTAATTAATAGCACTTCATTTAGACAGTCATGCACTTCTAGGAGAATGTGGCTCTGAGCCGGGATTTTCACACTAAGATATGTACGGATTTCTGAAGTTCTGCGAATTAAGGAACTGAGAATAATTCGATAGGTTCAAATTTGAATAAGGAATAAGGATCTGGGAATAATTCGCGAACTACACAGACCCGATATTCATAATATGTGGTATGTATACGCATTTTAGCACTAATAAAATTCGAAAATGCAAGCTCTGGCTTTCAGTCTGATTCTAAGTGATAAATAGAGATTATTAACCAAGTGTGTTTCCGTATCATTAATATCATATTTTTGGAATAAAAATTGTATTATGCGAGCCTCTGGCGAGCATAATACATTATTTTTTATTCCAAATATATGATATTAATGATACGGAAACACACGAGGTTAATAATCTCTTTATCATATATGTCATTATTAAAATAAGCGTGTTTTGTAGTAAAAGTGGAAAGAGAATTGACCTAGTTTTAGCGGAGTAATATCACAGACGGTACATCAAAGTGATGGTCAAGACATCGGCTGTGAAGTGCCTAAATAGTTCTTAATTAAAACAATTTAAAAACACATGTGCGCGATTCTTTAAAAAATCAACATTTGGTCCCTAGTTTCTTGTTCATGGAGATATTTTCAATCAGTTCATAAGCATCTATCTAAAGCACTCATAAATAATTTGGTCACGTTGCTAGAACAAGGGAAGTAACTCTAGTTTCAACGTTTTGGAAGCTGCGTTGCCGGGTTGATTCTGATTGCTGCATAACAGTATCTTTCGCACTTAAACGGTAATTATTTGTGAGGTGGGGTTGTTTCCTTTGTTTATGACAATAAGTACCTATTAATGTACCCAATACCGTATGCTCAGCCCTCAAGAACTGCCAAAATGCTAGTGCGATCGACGAGGCGCGTCGGTAGGTCACACACTGACACATCAAGATTCATTTTGTACACAGGACACTGCAGCTACTTGCTGATGCTGTTGGTTAGCGCACTGAAATTTGAATGATTTTTAAAACAAATCTACAATTATCTTGACTTTGTTAACACTATAAATGCACATAGTGTACCATATCAGATGATTTCGTGTTTTCGAATATCCATTCTTTCAAGCGGAAATACTCGGGTAAACTCCCGGTTACGCTTTTCAATAATACGTAACAGTTTTAGGATTCGCATGAAAAGAGTGGAATTCTGCGAAAGTAGTTCGTGTATTTGACCTTTGACCTGTTTTGCATATTTATCAGATTTGGATACCAAGTTTATCAGATTGCTTTATTGCATCGATAACACCCTCCATTATATGATAAAACAAAGCACTGGCCGTGGATGATGTTTCAGGCAATGCATCCACTGAGGACATCCCGTTTCTAGTCAAGTACAGCCTGACACCGACAGTAGCTGAGGCGGAGTTTCTCGAGCAGTTTGCGTCAGCGCTGGTCCAGACCAACGGGTCATACAACGGGACACGGGTGAGAGCAGGCACCGAGTCCTCATATCATAATTGTTATATTTTAGGTTTCTGCAACAATCTGAATTCTTGTACTTCTTTTGAAAGAGTGTCATTCGAGATTCGAACCGGGTTACCCACACGTTCAGAGTCAGACACCAATCGCCAGGACTGACTGCCACAACGTGCAGCGTATCCTTCTCATCTTAATCCACGCTTGATCAATACAACATAAACATATAAAGTTACATCATGTCTTCAGACGTTAAACTAAACTAGATAGGTACTTCTTTTTTTTAAAACGCCTTTTAAAAAGAGGTCGTTTTGAAAGTTCTTTAACTGTGCGAGATAGGAAAAATGACATGCAGCAACAATTCTTCCATGAAGGTATATTATAAATATCAAATGCATTCAAAATCTACTTAATTTTTTGTTGTTGATTTTTTAATATTCTATAAGATTTCAGTTTTGGAAAGTTAAAAGATATAGTTGTTTAGATAGTTATGATGTTGTCGGATGTTCAATGTTTACTCCAAATATAAGCTCACGGTATACACTGTTGGCCATGCGAGAGCGTTTACTATTTATATTGGCCGTAAATGAGTCTTGATTGATTACATTACAGACTCCTATGTCAATTGTTGACTCAACGAACATGAAACTTACATTTTGCAAGGGTTATTTATCATATGTCTCTGGAAATTTCGCCAATGAAGACTCATGTTTGGCCAACATCAATAGATAGATAAATAGATGTTACTTACAGAGTGCGCCTGGTGGTCAGGTTGTGATAAAGGTGGACACAGGTATGTCCAGGAACGGTTGTCAGCCCCAACAGCTTGCTGCTCTTGTACAGGTGAGAACTTAGTTCAATGTTTGCACAAGACAACAACATTACTTAGATGGATAAAATGTATCCTAATCTTTCTTTGAAAAGATGTCCTTTTAAAACGTGAAACCTAGTGAAACCCACGAATTGTTTTCAGTGCGATCAATGAACTGACAACACAGCATATCAGATTGTCTCCCCTTAGTTGCCGTATTGAAAAGAACGAGAGCCCACGGGATATGAAAGTATATGCTTTCAAACTTATTCAAAGTTGGTCGTTGTTTAGAAGATCTGAATTAAATTATCATGGATATTTGTTGTTGTCCATCCTGAAGTTAGAGACTTTTAAACATAATATTGGTAAAGGGGCTACTGCTTTGTCTGATGACTCAAGTATAGGTTTGCACAAGTAGATATTGTTTCGATTGTATCGCTCTCATCGTCAGTCACCCAAGACTTAATGTGATTTCTAATCCTCTTAACCGCAAAATCCCTTGGATTACTCATCAGGTTAACCTTTACTCAAACTACCCAACATTCATGTGTGTAACCCAATCAACAGGGACGTGTATCGCTTAAAAACAGCTATTACAAGTTATAATCAATTTGGGATACACTTCCAAAAGAGAACAACAGCTGTTAGGTGTTTCTCTTCAGTTCTGCAGGGAACACAACTTGATGGTGCACAGCATCATGACTCATTTCTCTCAAGCCTGGGACAATCCGGACTTCACTCAGAAGCAGCTGGACACATTCATGCAGTGTGCCGGGAAATACAGGTGAGTGTGTAGACGTGTGTGTAATGTTATTTCGATGTTTACAAAATTGATATATGAATAAAAACCGGTATGAATTATTGCACAACAACACTGGTCACATATATGCATTTTGTGAATGTCTCTGCAACCGCTGCTGTTATAAAAACAAATGCTGTCATTCTCAATACACGTAATTCGTCTTTCTTTGTATTCTTAGACAATCTGGTACAAAGCTGCACGTATCCAACTCTGCTGCAATAATCCGGGGCTACGGAACAGATCTGGACTTCATCCGACCCGGCATCTGTATGTATGGACTCCCGCCTGGTAAGTAGCGGAATTGCACATGTCTTCGATGTCGTTGTTAATACTCCCGGATTTTACCCTCCAAATCTCTACACTATCAGTTATGTATATCTCTTCAGGCCTGAACATAGAACAATGCAGACTTCATAAGCAGTAAATGAAGCGACAAGGAGACTACCATTTTTAGTTCATCAGAAATGAAAGGGCCGTCTGTTTATCTTCTCAATATCCACTGACTCTAAGGAGCTGGAATATTGACTGCTTGGTCACTGAGGATGATAAAATGGTGATCCAGTGATCCAGTGTCACAGGAGTCACGACCTAAATACCTATGTTTGTTTTCTTCTCCAGAATGAAAAGGTCTAATCATTTATAGAGACCCCTCAGTCAATCGAGATTCAAATCTTGTATACATATTCCTGGTGCTACACACCTGGGCGGTATTCTATAAAAAATCTAAGGTTTAACTTAAATTTTGACTCAAGTTTTCATTTTTGGACTTAACTAAGTCTGAAACTTAAGTTTGTGGTCACAAATGGGCTAAGCAAAAACTTAACCAAGTCATTTTGAAAAAAACTTAAGTCCATAGTTTATAGGAAATACTAGCAACAGCACTCTTCAACATCAACAAATATGTATGTCTGAACAAAATAGCAAAATACACTTATAAATGATAAAAATATTCTCTTACAAGCTTTTTGTTGAAAATATATCATTTCTAAGTGTAAAACAGCCATATTAATTAAGTGACTTAAGTCGGAAACTAAAAGTTAAGCCTATCCATTGGCACTCTTAAAATTTAATTAAAAAATAGAGCCACTGGCTCTAACACTCATCAGGAATTATGTTGTTCATTATCTCTGAGGAAAAGATTAAGAAATCACATAATAAGTCATTGCCCAGTCATCAAACTTTAAATTTATTTTCAAAATTGACTACACATTAAATCACATTCATACAGATATTACAGACTTTTGCATTTTATTGTTTTAGTTCTTATTTGTATAGTGGACATATCAACATTTATTACACAATGAAAATGAGTCCTGCTCTGTTTCTGTTTCTGCTTCTCATAGGCTCCTTTTCAATATTTACTAAAATGTTGATATTTTATGAATAAATTCTCTTGAGCATCTGAGTCTAAGACTAAACCAGCCTCATACACAGACTGTAACAGAGCTAATAAATTTGAAGTAACCTGAAACCTATGAGGGCAATCATATCGGGGTTCATATTTTTCATACGATGCCCTAGGGCAACAAATCATTTTGTCATTCTAACGTGACGTCATAAACAATGCTATGACGTCACGTTCGTTTATGACGTTGCGTTCTAAATGCGGTCGCAGCTTATGGTTGAAAGTGGATTTTAGCGTATTTTCATTAATTTCACGACTTCGGTAATAAACAGAATATTATATTCGTGTCTATGTCATACTATATTTACGACACTCGTGCCTGAATATCGGTATATCCCTCGCTCTCGCTCGGGAAATATTAATATTCAGGCACTCGTGTCGTAAACCTAGTATGACAAAGACACTCATATAATATCCTCTATGTTTTAGCAATGGCAGCTGCTGTTTGCATCTCTCTAACAGGGAGTGGTCACTGCCTAGGTCAACACAATGCTAATACACAACATGCAGACCCTGGACTCACAGCCAGTGAATTATATATTTTAATTTTGTTTTCCCCACCCTTAAATATTTTTCTGTACTGGAGAAGAAGATGTGGTGTCACAATCTCATGTAGCTGCTTTTAATAGTCTTATCTTTTCATTTTATCACCAGTCATATTCAGTTAACATATCTCATGTAAAATACAAAATTTCCTAACTCCTCTTCAATGTATTCCTTTGCCTTCTGTCACAATATTTAGTTCATAGGCTATTCGTCAGTTTTGATTTCACATTGATTACATCAAACATGTCTATAATGTAGATATTAGTCGACATATATTTCAACTTCCTTCAGAATAAGATTAACTGCAAAGTTTTTCTTTTCTCAATTTCTGCATTTCTCAAACCACATGTTAGGACTCTCACATGAAAAAGATGAGATGACTCTCATGTCTTTTATAAGGGAAAACTTCTATTCAATGAAGCACACATAAAATCTTTAATTAAAACCTTATGGAACTAGAGAAGACGATGAAAATAGGGTTTTAAGGTTGTGACCCCTGTGACCATATTTGGGGTCACAGGGTCACGAAATCTACAATTTAGTATCCCCATAGGCCAAAGAGTCTGCACATCAAAGTTCAGCTCTCTAGAGTTATTGATGTTATAGAAGAAGTCGAAAAAGCGAAAAGACGGATGGACGGACACCATGCCATGCCATAAGCCCATCGGGCCTTTCAGGCCTGATGAGTTTAAAGAAGGAAACTTTTTTTATCCATACAACTAAGAAAAATAAAAAATCTTAAGTCGAATCTTAATTTTTTTTTTATTGGAACCTAAGTAGTTTTTAGACTTAAGTCCTTTTAAGAATACCCATATTTTCAGAGCCCTCTAATCGCTAAGATAGTCGTAAATGCCATACATAACATTGGCTTACTACTATCTTAGCACTAAGCATATGATAGCTTCGAAAATATGGGCTCTAGTTTTCTTATTCGTTTCAAGAACTAAAGCTTTTATGTAGATTGTACATTTTTTTAATTGTAAACCCTGATCAGCTACAGAGCCACTGGCACTATCATCAAGTGTATAACTTTGATAAAAACATACTGCTCGTTTAGTAAATACACGTTTATTGCATGGTGTTTATTTAACGTAATGGGAGAGATAACTATTGATATATCCTCACAAGTTAGTTGCGCTTATTGGTTCGTTATTAAGAAAACATGCTATTTACAGCATGTTTTCGTTGTGTCAGTCTCATCAAGGGCACCACAAGGTCATAGCACTGGCTTTCTCCCTTCCATTATCCATCTTCGGGACGGGTTTTCATTGATTATGATCAGGCTGTTTGATTTTGAGGTATTCTTTAAAGGGTAGAAATAGCAGTGCACAACCAAGCAGAGGTTGATTTAACCGAGCTGTAAGTTGACGACAACTTGATGCGTACAGTTCGATAATATACACAAAGAAAAAAGTGAAGTACCCCCTGATACTTGTGATAATATATTTTCGAGAATATTTTAAATAGTTAAACAAGGTTCATTTACGAGAAGAGTAGTGTGTGTGTGGTAGGTTCAAACCAGTGATGCGTGACAGTCGCGCCTACACGTTCGGGGCATGCACGCGCAGAACGCTACGCTCGAGGATCACAAAAAGCAGTATGGCCCAACTGCATTTGGTGGTATGTAACGTTGCTTTCCATAGCCATTCAAACATATCTATTGAACATGGCACAAAGACGATTGTCAATGGATCTCAGAAATCAAGTTATTGGTATGCACTCTGCAGGAATGTTCTTCAGGGTGATAGGACAAACTCTGGGCTACCATTACACTGTTGTTAGTCGTTTAGTCCGGAAGCATGCCCAGACAGGAAGTGC
The DNA here is from genome assembly GCA_936450465.1 of Gibbula magus. Taxonomy (NCBI): domain Eukaryota; kingdom Metazoa; phylum Mollusca; class Gastropoda; order Trochida; family Trochidae; genus Gibbula; species Gibbula magus. The sequence continues at coordinate 17,215,001 of OW388290.1, read as the reverse complement.
AATGGACCGTCCAAGATCTGGAAGACCTAATGTCACTACACCTCGAGAGGACCGGCACCTTCTTCGACATTGTGCCGAGAACCCTTCCTGACAAGTCCTCAGCTGAAACGTCTTTGGTTACCAAATCGAACCATCCGCACCAGAACAGTCAGAACTCGCCTCAAGGCAAGAAGGGTAATTAAACGTCCCTTGTTGAGAAACCATCATAAACGTGCACGTTTGGCATGGTGTTAGGACAGACAACACTGGAATCTGAGGACCTGGCGGAAAATCCATTGGTCTGACGTGAGTCGATTCTTGCTCCATGTTACTGATGGGCGTGCACGTGTTTGGAGACAGAAGATTACAGCTTATACTCCCAGGAACATCAAGCCAACTGTTGCGTATGGAGGTTGCTCTGTTATGGTAAGGGGATGCCTGCAAGCTGGATTTGGTCAGCATCAGGGGCAAGTTAACGGGAGCTCAATACATCTGGGTAGTGCTTACAGCCGGTCGCCTCATTTTGATAACCATGCACATGCTATACGACCACAGTACATGGACGACAACGCCAGGCCGCACCAATCACGTGCCGTAGTTGATTACATGCGTGCCAACTCAGTGACAACGTTATCCTGGCCAGGAGTAAGCCCAGATCTGAAATTACATGAGTTGGAGGCAGCTCTGCACGCTGAGTCGATGTTATGGACAGATCCGATCGACGTCTGACTGGAGGCATGAGACGTAAGGTGCAGTGTGTTATCGGGTACCTGGCGGTCCTACCAGATACTGATAATTCTGATTGAACGTGTACACTAGGGTCAACAAAGAAAATTTAGAAGTGACAATACCAACGCGAATATGTTTTGTTTCACTTGCAGCTCCATACTTTTGTGGACATTGTTTCATGGTAAAAACAGTATATGTGTTAACAAAACGTCATCGCTATTAAATAATGATAACAGCTACATAATGTTGCGTTTTTCGTAATGCCAGATGGTTGTTCCCTCCGGAAAAAAAATATTCTCAGACTAATTTAAGGTCATTCAACTATAAGAAAATATCAGGGGGTGCTTAACTTTTTTCTTTGTGTATATCTAGTTGCATTACCCGTTACGATAGTATTATAACTGTTACATAAATTACGGAGACATATTAACTTTGCATGTTTGGAGGACAATCATTGAAATCTGGTTTGAACGATATCCTCAAACATCGTTAGCTTAGATTTTTAATATTATACTCGTAAGTGACATCATACACAACTTCTAATGGCGATTGTCCATTTTGTGACATGCATATTAATATTTGTGTACTTTAATTGAGGATGAGTGAGGTACACATAACTGTAATATGAAACATTGTTCTAGACAGCAGCGATGCAACTGTAGAATGTGTGAAGACCCTGGGAATCAGACCTGCTCTGTCCTGGGTAGCACACCCCACCCTGGTGAAACAGATCCCACCTGGCTCTCATGTCGGGTACGACAATACCTACACGTGAGTGCACGCACATGTTTTGATAAGTCTTGATACCCTCCGTTCACCCGAATATATTAAACATACCTTTTAAATCGTTACATGGACAATGGGGTATTGTCGTGACGCTGTGAGCTTCTTGTAAATGGAATCTGTCAATTTATTTTCAGTATCTTCAGATTACAATTAAAATATCAGCGATTTCATACATGACGACAATCGTCGTAAAGAATATTAAGTAAAGCAGTTATCATGAGAAAGGGAAGGTTTTATTATATGATGAGAAACGGAATACTGGGATTTATCAGTGATTTATCTCACGTGGTAGGAAAGTTATAACCTTTCTACCCCACTCGATGAGATAAACATGGTATTAGTCATGATAAGACAGATATCCTTTATATGTTACTGAACGCAGGTGGTGCATGTTTGCTTTGCTTCTCAACAGAACATCTATAACAGAAACCATCGCCACCTTCTCACTTGGGTACGCGGACGGGTTCAACAGACAACTGTCTGGCAGGTTCTCCGTATCTCTAGAAGCAAGTAAGATTCCCTAAAGGTTACACTGACAAACCATTAGAGATGCCATGGAACTACTCGCTTCACGTGTATCACTATCAAATTGTAATCCTACTTTATCATCCAAAACTGGCTCCCACAGTAGATATCGCTTGTGTGAGATCAAGCGATATCTACAAGCGATATCTACAATGTAGATATCGCTACAATCAAATCGTCATAATCCTATTACATCATCAGTTAATGACATCATAAAGCTTTTGCATCACTGAGAACACTGCTGACAATGCTATGACGTCACAATGGTGATGACGTAACAATGCTATGATGTCACAATGCTTATGACGTCACAATGCTATGACGTCACTGATATCACTGCTGATGAATCAAAATGGCAGTTTTGTGTTTCAGGTATGTCATTCTTCGGCTAATAATTGTTGAAGAATGATTTTGAATGATAAATAAAATCTCACCCTCGTGTCTTCTGATATTAAATATATCAACACTCGTTGATTAAAGTAAAAATATCCTCGGCAAGCCTCGGATATTTGTAACTTTAATCAACTCGTGTTGATATATTTGATATCAGAAGACACTTGGGTGAGATTCTCTATTTATCATCTAAAATTGGTTCCCACAGTAGATATTGTTGTGTGAGATCAAGCGATATCTAAAAGCGAAAACAATCAAATCGTCATAATCCTATTACATCATCACTTAATGACATCACAAAGCTTTGGCATCACTGAGAACACTGCTGACAATGTTATGACGTCACAAGGGTGATGACGTAACAATGATATGATGCCATAATGCTTATGACGTCACAATGCTATGCTGAAGAAGCTAAATGGCAGTTTGGTGTTTCAGATATGTCAGTGTTTGGCTAATAATTGTTGAAGAATGATTTTAAATGATCTCACCCTCAACTCTTCTGAAATGAATTATCTCAACACTCGTTGATTAAAGTAAAAATATCCTCGGCAAGCCTCGGATATTTGTAACTTTAATGAACTCGTGGTGATATATTTGATATCAGAAGACACTTGGGTGAGATTCTCTTTGTGTAGTACTTGTTGCTGTTTACATTATCTCTACTATCAATTGTCTGGTGTCACTAAGAACGGGCACACGTAAAAGTGTGTCGAAAATGTCGTGAATTGAAGCTGGTCATAGGGAAGTCTGTAGGTATTTCTCTTTTCTTTCGCAAACTCCCGTCGTCATTGAGAATGTTTACTGTCACAGAATGAAACTTTAAAGTTTAATTCAGTTTGTCTCCCTCGTAAATCTCAAATTTAGCGCTAAGGGCTCCCTCCTCAAATGGATAGGGTGGTCTCTCTTGATGATTTCCCATTGACAACATTTTGCCAAGGAATCGGTTTTTGAATGCCTGTGAACCATTATTTCTTGTTGACAGATGGTGTAACGTGCCCAGTGGTTGGTCGTGTATCAATGGACGCCATTACAGTAAAATTAGACACTGCAAGAAGCAAGAAGACAACCTTCTACATCTACACAGACAGCTTCTCCTCCGCCAACTCTGTTACCCAGACTGCCCGACTGCTTGGCACCATTCCTTACGAAGTGGGCACAAGTCTCGCTGCTCGCCTACCTAGAGTGTTTGTGTCTGAAGGGCAAATCGTGGCCGTCACCAAGTCTTTGAGTACAAATTAAACTTGTTGATCACCAAACCAAGAACTATTTGATTGTCAACAAGTCTCGGGGTTTGGCCATGTTTAGTCTTCTATATACATGTATACAGATCAGCCAGTGAGAAACTAGACTGAGGAATACGATGGCATTTCAAATGAAACACCGAGTGTCTTCCGGCGAGGAGACGGAGAACTAACACCTATCAAAGTGTTCATTATCACTACGTGTCAGAAGGTCTCTTCTAAGGTCTACATTTAAGGAAAGGGTGACTGCGCATTTATGCTAATATATCAAAGCTAATCATAATAACATAATAACAGCAATGTTTGAAATGAACTGTTGTATTTAACCTTTGATAGCATAACTGTACACAAAATGTCCCCTATCGCTGTTGGTTTATTTTGATTGCTCCTGGAATCCGAACCGTGAGGTTTGCTCACTCGGTATCACCCAGCCTTCAATTATAGAATCCTTCTTACTCTGATCCTAACATTTTTACGCAACTCAGTTCAGAGTTCTGCATGGACAAGCACTTGTATCTGTGGGGTTGCTACAATGAACATCTGTTGCTGTGAGGTTGAGTTTAAAAGTGAAAGGAATCTGTACTGTAGGTCGGTTGACCCAGCTGTGTCACCTAAATATTTAAAATGTCAATGTACCCGTTGTTCGAGATATATAACATAAGCAGATCACTGTGAATGCAGGTAATACTAATTTGTAAGCTTATATGTAATGCCTGTCGTGGAATTAATAGAAAACCACAACAATATAAAACAAGATTTTAGTTAGGTTTTGGTAGTAAGCGAAGATGAATGCCTTAGTAAACCTATTCACACTACATGTACCTGAAATAGCATAAATTGTAACACTTCTTTCGGGTCTCTCACTTTCCCAACAACATTTACATTCGACCACCGAATTCAAAATGTCACGTCATCTATGGTATTATATTTTGAAGCTTTAATGATGTGTCCATATATGTTGTCATTTATTGATTTTTGTCTGAAAGAGCACTATGATTCCTATACAAGACTATTTGTTCTACTTTTATTGAAAAGAAATGTGTTATTTTATTATTGTTTCATATTTTATCCATGTTATCCCATATCATTTGTGGAAAATTGCCACTAAAGTCTGTGCGAATATGAATATTGTTGTTGATTTTGATATCCAGAGAAGGTGTGACTATAAGTAGATTTAATCAAGCCTGCTCCTTCAGCACATTCCTCCATAGCCTTGAGGTAGATCTAGACCGTCCGGTTTACAGGGTTAAAAAGGGTTTCAGATCGATTCTCGTCATCTTCACTTTACTCACGTCTTACTTTCAATAGTAAAACCTCCTACCAGGTCTAACTTTCAATAGTAAAACCTCCTACCAGGTCTAACTTTCAATAGTAAAACCTCCTACCAGGTCTAACTTTCAATAGTAAAACCTCCTACCAGGTCTAACTTTCAATAGTAAAACCTCCTACCAGGTCTAACTTTCAATAGTAAAACCTCCTACCAGGTCTAACTTTCAATAGTAAAACCTCCTACCAGGTCTAACTTTCAAAAGTAAAACCTCCTACCAGGTCTAACTTTCAATAGTAAAACCTCCTACCAGGTCTAACTTTCAATAGTAAAACCTCCTACCAGGTCTAACTTTCAATAGTAAAACCTCCTACCAGGTCTAACTTTCAAAAGTAAAACCTCCTACCAGGTCTAAGTTTCAACATTTAAACTCATGCGAGCTTTTTCTCGGAAGAAAAACTTAAAAGGTTTTTCCAAGAAAAGAAGTTACCTACAAAGCAATATAAAGGCGAAAACCGACCAAGGTTTATAAACCTGAGATCATGGGGTTTACAGTGTCTTATACTGTAAAGGCAGCTTAACTGCATGTGAAACATAAAATTGTGGTATTTGGAGATGGATTAATTGGGATCCATATGGACAAATCTAACATCCCTACAAGATCGAACGTTGAAGCGTTTTCTGCAAAGTAAGCTCAGGATATGCCTACATGACTTGACCGAGAACAAACAATGGCAAGGAAATTAAATAATTATCGCGATACACTGTGTCCTCATTGTTACTTAGGTACAGAAGATGGGTTCAATATGTTATTTATTTATGGTGAATACTGAATAGTAAGCAATATGTTATTTATTTATGGTAAATCCCCAAGGGATGTGGTGTTCATCAACACAACGCATCAGAGCAGATACTATATCCCATTATTCGTGTTTAACCGAGCGTACAGGTCGATAGTAACTATACACTCATACAGGAGGACTGTGTGTTTGTGGTATTATCTCTTGGCTGTCAATTGCAAGGTGAGTGAAAAGAATATAAGAAATCCAAACTTGGATTTAAAGTGATAGCATTTTAAAAATAAAGGTAAATCCATTGTGATTCATAAAAATGTATGTAATGGAGAATGCATTCGGAGCTGTGGATTCGTTAAAAATAATCAACTCGCCCCGTCGGGACTCGTTGATTATTTTTAACGAATCCACTGCTCCGAATGCATTCTCCAGCTTAATCCATGTATGACGAAACATGCATATGTGATTATTTTAGATTTGAAACAATAAATTTCGCTCATTCATCGAATATGGTACAAGTAGCTGCGGCCCTCATGAAATGGATTCTTCCACGCACGTGCAGCGCAAAACTTCCACGCGAAGCGAAGTGATTGACAGGTGAAACTCTGCCTTTCCATGCCTTCCGTGCCTTGAATAGAACGTTGGATTCTCATGACAAACAATCTTAAGGTTTCTAACAGCGTCTTGTGGCCCAATGTTTAGAAGCGCTGACTACCAAGCGAAGGGTTGCATGTTCGAATCCAGGTTCATGCATTGCAAACATTAACTTGTCTAGTTGAGAGATATTTTAAGATCCCATTCATGTACACTAAGACAAAATACATCAGTCTCGAAAAATTACTGAAAATGTCTAAACCTAACACCCCTCCTGACTAGGACAGTCAATGGACAGTTGATTCCTAAATAATAATCAACTGATAACACAATAGAGTGACGTCATGACCATGGATTAATTGGCTTTAATACGCTCCAAATCACCTTATGTGCTGTTTACAATCCAAACAAATTCTCTCAGCTTGCATATTCATCCCCAGTCGCCAAATAAATCATAATTACTAGTTTTCAATTAAAATCGAGTAACATCATTATGCTTGTGCAGAAACCGAAACTGCACGTTCCATTTACATGCACAGTAGTTATATGACATGATCAACCCAAATTTGTTATTTTGACTGTTAAAATAATATTCCAAAATAACGTTTGACTCATTGGCGCTCGTCAATCGCTATGCATTGACCTGTTTTCGATCAGAAATCACTAATTTTACCTTCATATCGTCAATATACTATCATCAAAATGGTAGTTTTTGGTAAAAGTCGATAGATCCCATTGGCTTCTAGCTGGACCTTCTTCATTGTAGTTTATAAAATAATAATCAATGATTCTGCAGCTCACCAAGATGTGTATGATCTATTATCTAAAGATGAAGACCTAAAACAATCAACACATTGTTTACAAACAATGTTCTTATGAAAATAGCTTTGAAAATAACCGAATAACTACGCTTCTGTTGTGTTATATGCCATAACCTCAAACCAGGGACTCTCTATTATATAGAGCCCCTGCTCAAACACATCCACGCTATATTTCAATTTCAATTCATTTATTACTTGAAATTTACATTTCATCGGATTGGTATCAAATAAATGAATACCTTTGGACGGATGGTTTAAATATGCTTAAACAAATGATGCATTGACATATAACAGCAGGAGACACACTAATTACACGTACATTACATATTTCTTGTTTTAACAGCGTTAAAAAGGAATTTCACCCCCTGGAACTATGTACTGCTGATCGAACTCCAGTGATAGTCATTTTGTACAGCGAGAGATGCACTGATAGTGATCAGAGATTACGGACGTTAGGGTATCAGTTGATGAAAATATCTAAAATTATCGACACAAACAAACCATTAATTCCATGTAAACAAAGTTTAGGCATGTTGAGGCTTCAGTGTATCCGTATATCTTTTCTGATACAGGAAAGTGGAACATTGAGATAGTTATCGGCAAGTTAATTTGGTAGCACTCTGTTAAACAGAGACATATAGCCAGTATGTAAATCATATTTTATTTTTAAAAAAACAATGGAAAATTAAAATCGTAATTGTTCAGGTTAGGTGATCATTTGGGCAAAGTTTTTAGTTGTTTACTTTTAGAGAATTTGTGAAAAATAGTTGATGTACATGTTCTGTACATGCCTTCAGTGATCGTGGTTTGTGGTTGCTGTGATCGGATTTGGGGTTACAATTAAAGGGTAAATGATTACTATTAGGTACATGGCTTCAAAATAATTAAAATTACTGACATTGGACACCAGGGCCATGTTCAATGAGCGATTACTTTTAAACCTTTCTTGAACGCGATTGCTCAATGTAGCGCTACGTAGCAAGGTGAACAAACTTCGAGGAATTTGCACTATGTCGTTCACGAGAGAATGAGCGCTACTTGAGCGCTACATTAATGAGCGATTTAAGCGCTCGCTGTTATGGAACTTAGTTTGCAACGGAAGTGAAACAGAAGTTTTTAGATTCCATTGAAAAGAACATACATACAACAGAACATGTAACATGAAAGTGCATTTGAGAAGTCACAACATAAAACTTGCTTATTTAAAAATTAGAACATTAATAAATAAGAGTTAGTAAGAGTTAGGCACAGTTTATCAAACAAGAAATCAAATCACAGTTTTTTTTATAACGTTATACAGCTTGTATTTTCGGTATATAGATCAGTATTAAATAATCGAGATTGTTTAATAGAAATACCATGATGCCACACGCGTTATTTGGTATTTTGTAAATAGAAACAGTGTGAAATCATTTATGATAGTTTCATTCAAACTCAACACTTGATTTCTTCGATTTCGGAGTGAATAACATGTGTTAGTTATTTTTCAGTTTTTATGATGTTTTAAAAACTATGACAGCCAACTAAATTGAATCACTCAACGTACTTCCAGCTGCAATATTGTGAAATTAACAAACGATACCTGATAACATGCGCAATATCATATGCGAAATTTATTAATGTATCCAGTTTGGCAGTCATCATAACAGTGCGTCAACTCATATGTGCCAACTTTATGGCTTTTGAAGCTGTCCGTTTCGACGTTTTGATTATCGATTACAGGTTTATGAAAGCGAATTGTTATTATTTTATTGCATCAATTGAAAGCTTGCACAAGTCCTGGACTGACCAAAATACTGTCAGAAAGTGTGCTACAGTTTGCGACCCAAAATTAGCGGAGAAATTGCACGAATTAGAAAAGGTGTTTTCCAGTCTAAATATAGATCACGTCTATTACATTCAAGCGTAAAGCATTGACTTTGCGGTCTACTCGGACAATTTCATTATGATTCGGATTTTAGCACACGATTTGAGACTGTAAACCAAATGCTTGAAACTATTTAAAATATGTATTCGTGTAAAAGGCCTAGCGGCAATGTATCACTGCAAACACCTTTGCTGTTGACATCAGAAGTTCATATTGCAAGCTTTCTTCTGATTGGCCTATCCGATTAGCCTGCAGTAGGCTACGCTAAAATCTTAGCGCAGAAAAAGCGGGTCGTGAAGTCAAGGGCGGAGAGAGATGATTTGAAAATATTTTCGTTACGTCCGTGACGTTGTGAAGATGTCAATTAAGGAATGGAGTGAAATATGGCATCTACTGTACTAATATTTGGCTGGAACCCAAACTGTACATCTGTTATGACGTCGTTCACTCATGCCCATGATAAGAGTCTCTGGTTGATGATCGATGTAAACAGTTTAACAAAACAGCTAACCAAACTAATTCCTCAATAGTTATTAGGGTCTTTTTCATCCCCCTTCTTAAACACATGGACTAACACGACTGAGGACCAGGAATTAGGGGGAAAACCCGGTTGACAATACAGAGTTGAAACTATCATGTAATTTATCTATAAAAAGAAATCCGTGTTCAAAATATTAAAATGCTCGTTTAATATACTATCTGGTCCATGTGATATCTCTGCTTTTAGCGAACCTATCACACTTCATGTCCTCTTCCGGGTTCGGGGTTTTTGATGCTATATTACTGAAGTGTTCATAAAATTAACCTAATGTCACTTTATTAATCTTACTTTTCTTCTTTGCAAAGTTTTTGTAGAACTGTTTAGGGTTATTCTTTTTTAAAATGTCTAACCTATTTCCCTCAGTGCGTAAATATCTATTCTTATATTTCTTCTCCGTTTTCTTGTATATGCGTTTTTTGTAAAAATAACATGATGTTCCGTGGTCTTACACTTGGTGAATGTATAAAGAGCATTAATATAATCGGTGTACACTTCCTTCAGATGTTCATCAAACCAGGGCTTGTCATCAACACGAGCACGTGGTGTGGGGGCGTGTTTGTTTACATGTCTATTTCATACTTGGTCACGTGGTATGGAGCGAGCTGGCATTCGGAAAAAAAGGTGCCATAATATCACCCAACACAGATGAAAACGTTTCTAAACATTTATCCATCGATTCCTGGGAGGTTATATGTTTAGGGTGGAAAAACGACTTCAATCTATCGATGTTAACACGGAGGGCTTCCCTTTCCCTGGCTAGAGTCGCGTTCCATCGATGGGATTCACTGTTTTGACCTTTGCCTTGACCTGGAGTGGAGGTGTCGTCAATGTCTTGACCTTGACCCTGACCTTGTCCTGAAGTGTTAACATTTTGGCTTCTGTTAAATGTTGAGGAGGAGGAGAGGAGCGTGATCAGAGAAATGATTAAAGTTGGCGGTTTATAAATGTAGTAAATGTTTCAAACATGTCACTAGTACCTACCAAATAGTCAATAACACTGAGCCCATTTGAATCATTAGAAGTGTAATCGTTCGACATTGATGAATTGTGTCTTCCATTTAATATTCTGTGACCAGTGGAGTTACATAACTGGATACGTTTCTTGCTGAAGTCATTATATCCGTTGTCGGAGTTTACACGTTTTGGTAGTTTAACATCTGAGTGATATGTTACAAATGATCCATGATAGGTAAGTATATCTGGGAGCTCGTCGTTATCTATGTAATCGTCTCTCTGTTGGGTTCTGCTATTTAGATCTCCAAGTATGAACACTTTCCCCAAAAGAGAATAGCTGGCGATTTGATTTTCAAGTTCAGCAAATTATGTCAAAACCATAGTACTTGTAATATGTTGATTTTTAGGTGGTATATAACTACATGTAAGGGCACAGTACAGGTCTTTCTTGAAATTGTTGAAATTTAATCCAAGCGATGGTATCATGATATATTTTGTCTAGAGACACAGTCTGTTTTAAATTGTTTCTTATCAGTGTAGTATCAGTTACAGTTAACCATAAACTGTTTAACCCTAAATGGGCCTATATCCCTATTGCCCCTATTTCACTACGACCCGAATTGCCACGAATCACCACGAATAGGCGGCTGCATAAATTCGTGAATATTCGTGAGCATTCGTCAAAATTCGTGAACAGCATTTACACTTGTACGAAATGTTAACGAACATTCGTAGCTTTTCATGCTAAAAACCTACGAAACATGTACGAATTGTCTACGAATTGTAAGAAATGATTAAGACACAGTCACGAATGTACTACGAATTTCCACGAATAAGATACGATATCACGAATCAAGTACGAATAGTTTATGATAGTTCGTGACTATTCGGCGATTGCAAGTCATCAAACCATTATGGAGGCGCAATGGAGAGCACGTGTTGCTCTGGCACTCGAATTTGAACTTCAATATCAACATCAAATTGAATTAGCTCTTCGTAGACAATTCGTAAATGCTTTTGGGGTTAATTCGGGATGAGAACATAAAAATTATCAACCACGAATTTCCAAGAATTGTTTACGAAGTTGTTACGAACGTCCCGAATTAAATACGAACAGTTTACGAAGCAACTACGAATCTGAAATTCGTAGTTGATTCGTGACAAACAAAAAATTGTCCACGAATGCCACGAATTACAAGAATGTTGCCGAATCAACTAAGAATCATTTACGAATATCACGAATCAATTACGAATTATCTACGAATGTTCACGAAAGTGCAAATTTTCCAATTCGTGGCGATTCGTGGCAATTCGGGTCGTAGTGAAATAGGGACATAAGAGGGCCCCCAGTGCAGCCAAGGCAGTCTAGGGGGGATAACTCTACTTGGACTATGTTAGAAAGCACATGGTCAGCAACTTACAGGCCACTTCTCTGTACAAGTCCATCAAAGCCTAGAAGAAACCACTGAACCCTATCTACTTCGTCTTTCAGAGCACCACAATCAGAAGAATAAAGCCTCCACCTTGCTTTGATTTTGCTTTTGATCTAGCACACACACGTGTGATTGAAAACCCGGTACTTCCAGCTGATAATCTTTTGATAACCAGCATTCAGTTAGGTACACAATATCATATGTCCAAACAAAATTGCGAAATGAAATATCCTTTCACTTGGAGCTGAAACCTCAATTGATATTCCACGAGATTATAGTGATGTTATCAGACAGCAGATTCTCCAAGCAGTCCTATCCCTGTGTCACTGATCCTGGTCCTGTGTACAGCTTGCTGTCGATGTATAGCATGTCCCGGACTAATGATGCTTTTCTGTTTTCCGATTTTGCCTTTTTAAAATCAGGCAGTAAGTTCTTTCTCCGTTCCTGTATTTCCCATTGAAACTGTTGGGCAATAGAGTATGGGGTGTCCTTTTACTACTTACCGTTTTTCCTGATCGTTTCTCGTTGTGAGAAAATCCTGAACTTTACGATTGCTCTGTCTCGCCCCGGTCTGTGTTGTCCCATCCTGTGAGCCCGATCTATTTCAACAGTATCTGCCATTTGGAGTTGATAAGTGAGACATTTGACTCATAGAATATTCTAGATGATCTAGTTTCTGTAATTTTTTAACAATTTCATTCATTTGTGACATCATCTTGTGCCCAGGAAGGGGGTGGTTATCGTGAGGCTGGCCTAGATTACTCGCATGGCTCGCAGAGCTCGTAGTACTGGGTTGATATTGCGGGGGTGTCATACAAAAATGATGATTACCGTGAATGTTCATGTTTTGATGTGGGGGCCGGGGAATTCATCTCTTACTGAAGTGAGCCGAGCTGTGAGTGTTGTGGGTTGCCCGACGCCATCTTGGTCCCCGCAGGTGTTGAAGATTTTTTCACATATTTTCTTGGCCTTAGTTTTCTTCTTTTTTGAAGGAGGTTTTTCACAGCCTCGATATTCGTTGCCGTCGGTGTTGTTCTGCATCTATGCAATGTTGTTGAACGTTAAAATGTGCATTTGGTCACAATATCTGAGCAATTTCGAGGCACTCGCACCTCCTACGACCATCCGTTCCAAGGGACGTAACTCGTGTATATAGATGCCACATCGACCATGGCATATGATTCAACTTTTCAAATAGTTCTAGAAAATAAAACAGGAGTATGGTCTCTGTGGTCCTTGTTGGGAGCCACGAAGTCACCAAATAAAGAGTCAGATTTATAGTGGCTAGTGTATTTGGTTTTTGACATATATTGGCTTTAAGGTGTGGCACTGGTAACCCTATAATTGGACCACAGAGTCACCAAAACTACAATTTATAGTCTCGAATTCGCCAAAGAGTCTTCAATTTCAGCCTCTTCGAACTTTAAGTTCTGAAAACGAAGAAGAAAAGTATGTTTTAGGGCGTGTTTTAGGTATGTTTTAGGTATGTTTTAGTCCCTGTTTTTTTCATAGGGGCCATAGTCACGAAATGTATAATTAATAATCCCCACTGACTAAGACTTCTACACACAACATTTAATGTTTCAACGAAGAAAATGAAAATAGGTTTTTAGCTTGCAGAAGTGCCTGTATACACAGTTGGGATTTCATCCTATATAAAAGTTGGAATATTCAAAATACACGTTCAACCAACCATGTTTGGCCATATTTTGGAAAAATAATATATAATATATATATGACCACCTAACACAGCTGTAGCGATTTTTTAAAACCGAAATAAGTATCCCCTTTTACTGCGAAAACAGATTTTGTCTAAACATCTCAAATTTAAACGACCGTTGTGTTATTTTGAATCTGAACGTTTGTACATAAGATTTTTTTAATTCAAAACCATTTTAAATACACCTGAATGAGCAAACATATACCAATTTAATGTATAATTTCGCACTGTATTTTCTGAAAATCCAAAAAACTTTACACGCAAACGTTATCCGTGCGACGCTAGCGTCAACACATTGATAACATTAAGGCCACACTCCATACAGGCAGCGTGCAAGCAGCGCTGGGCATCACGTCATGACAAAATAAATAGCTTTAGTAATTTGACCTTTATGTCCCTCCATTCAAGCAGCGCGTCAGCGTCAAAATTTCTGAATCGCGAAAAAAGCGATTTTTGCTGCTTGACGTACTCACGCACCGGGGAATCCCCCCCTTCCGATTGACAAGAATACACCTGTTTTTGGTAATTTTAAAAGAATATTAGACGTTTACGATGCCAAAGACACACATTATTGAAATAAATGATGAATTATTTATCACTGAGGTACAGAAAAACCTACTCTATGACATCAGACATAATAAAGTACTGAACTGGACTGACAATTGCCTTGGCTTGAAACATGATATAGAGTAAAGTCCTACAATTTCGTCCAATCTTGATATTTCTATCGTATTCAAAATGTTCAAATTATGTGCATCTGATATAACATTTTAACAACAGGACCAAGACTGAATTGAATATTGCTATTAATTCGATCTAAAACCAGTTAATATTTATTTGCTTGTATTTGACATTACAATGTATCCACATATAATGTCCAAACCCTTAATTAACTGCAGAATTTGAATTCTACACACTTATTCTCTGTATGTTTAGTCTAAATATTTGAGAAAAACGACAAAGGGGTCACTGTACTCTGTTCTCTGTTCGCACATTCTGGATGCATGTAAATAAAATATGATGGCACTGAAAAACATCAGTTTTATACTAAATTTATGTTCAATAATATCGCAACCCTTTACACACATATTCGGCTTTCAGATATCACAGTTCCATCACTGCTAACACTTCAGTTTAAAACTGTGTCTAATTGACATTATTTAAATTTTCAATTAATAAATTAAACGACACCTATTACACGGTTGATGCGACTATTCCTGTAAGAAACCCCATGTAAATGTTACTAAAAACATTGCGCTGTAAGTTCACTGCGTTGTTAACCTACGGCAGCTTCGATTCGAAAACATCATTGAATGTTTTGCAACGAGACTGTTTTAAACAGTGTCTGACTGCTTCTTCTATTTTCACTAATGAGTGAGTTCAACGCGTTGTTAACCTACGGCAGCTTCGTAAACATCATTGAATGTTTTGCAACGAGACTGTTTTAAACAGTGTCTGACTGCTTCTTCTATTTTCACAAATGAGTGACAAGAACTATTAGGTTACAATACAGTATACTTAATAGGTCTCTACCTGCAAATGATTTGTTAACAACATATAAAAATATGTACATTTTGCAAATCTGAAACAAAATCAATATTACTCTTATTTCATGAATGTAAAATCACTGTGAATATCTGGAAAGAAATCGCTTAGTGCATGTATGAAAAAAACGAAACGACAATAATATTCTCTAGCAAAAGATTATTTTAGGATATCTCGAAAAGAGAAACTATGTTCTTAAATTGATCATATCAATCGTAAAGTTAACTATATTCAAAATAGTAAAACAGATAAAATACCAAACTTGAATCACACTTATGTATATATCAAAACAGCATACGATACTGACCGCTACTGTGCAAATATGATAATTTCATAAAATTCTGGTTAATGTGTCATAATCTTTTTTAAATATACTGCTCACTATAGTTGCCAACTGTCATTTTCATGAAACAAACACTTGTAACATGATTGTTAAAATGCCTGTTTTCAGACTCTGTATGTACCTTTATAGTATATGTATTTAGTATATTTGTATTGAACTGTTTAAATGAATTGTAATGATGGATATCCGAAAATTAAAATTTTAAAAAAAGAATTTTAGATTAAATATGAATTATATCATTAGCGAGATGTTGGTAAAATAACTAATTTTTTCAATGATACCACAGGCTTGAATTTGTGTCATAATCTTGTTCTTGGTTTCCCAAAATAATATCCAACTTGTAAAAGCTGCCCCTCCCCCTCCCAACCATTACCCCTCTGTGCCTGTGGTGAGTTTTGTATTTGACGCCGTAACGCACTGCTCGAACACTGCTCGGCACAAAGTCAACGCGTCGACGCGCAGCGCTGCCTGTATGGAGTGTGGCCTTTAGGGGTCAAACTACACGCCAACCTTCCAGTCCGTTATAAAAAAAAGTTCAATGCCATAAGACTTGCATATGTAGTGTACTCAATGTACTGATAACTTATTCATGACAGTGAAGCATGTATATGTTTGAACAAATATTGGATAGAACCATATTTATGTCCAAACAAGCACCAAGCCTAGGGTTACCGGGGCATTATGTAGAGGGTAATGTCCGAGTAACTCTCCATTCCTTAAAAATAATGGAGCCGAGGCCCCGGAGGGTCCGAGGCCCATTATTTTTAAGGAATGGAGAGTTACGAGGATATTACCCTACTTAAATTACACTCAAAGTATTGCTCTTATGAAAATTGCTTGAAAATGTTGAAGAAATTAAATTTCTACTTAAAAAATATGATGTGATGTGCAAATCTCAATTACTGGAAAATAATGGAGTGAAAGAACAATAAGATGACGTCACAAGTGTAATTTAACCTTGGATTAAAAATCGATCCATATGCCTTCCTTCCACAGACAAATCAAAATATGCTTCATAATCAATCGAATTGGTATATATTAAAGTTTTAACAAATGGTTGACTGCTTGTTTCAGGGAAAGTAGGTCTACATATTCGTATTGCTGGAATCTGGAACTCTCAACAACCTTTTGATTAAATTCATATTGACATGATATGGGCCTACTTTAAAATATGTTAAAATAAATCGTGGAAGTTGAATATTCACTTTTATTTTCAAATGATAGATTATATATAATAGAATTTTATTTATGAATTAATAATGTATGTAAATTGTAAATACAGTATATATGTTCCGTGCAATCTAGGAATTATCACAATCTGCTGATTGTGGGCAAGACCTAGATTGTAAAGGGTTGTGTATACACCTATGTCACACAACTTAAACGGTCAATATACAATTCTTTTATTTGAGACATTTAACTAACTGTTTGATTAGTAATTCAAGCCTTTGTCCCCAAAATGACAATAATGCAGTCTCCATGTTGCTGTGTGTACATAATTATGACATAATTACCCTCCATTAATTATGCAGAATGAACCTAAGAGTTTAATTCCGTTTACCTCATTCGTTCAATGTATCTAATTCATTTCAAATGAAGAAAATGAAATTGTCTTACAATCAATTGAATTAAAATAATTTCATAAAAATCATAAAGGGGTTCTTTTAATTATTTCATTTTAAAAAACTTGATCAATGTCATTGCCATTGAGATCATATGAAATGAGAACTAAATGGCTATAAATCTATTGCAATGACTAATATTAACATGCATTGCCAAATTGGCAAATGAAATTGATATTCAACGTTGTCAAAATTAGGGATAGGCCTGTAAGTAATTTCCAGTTTTAAGCCAAATCTTTGGTTTGAGAAAAAAGAATAGGAATACCGATGTACCTTCAGTAGGTCTATAATGATATTGAAATGTGCATTTAGCCTTTGACTGTAAAAAACAAACCTGCAACTTCTAGCTAGAGCCTTCATATGGCAGTAATTGTTCTCAAACCGGACATGAGTTTGTTGCAATACTTACAATGATCATCTACTATGAAATCAGCTGGAAATGTTGACAACGTATCTGTACCTAAATACTCAAGATTATGAATATGTGCAACACTGTTACAATTAGGGCTTTTTAAAGGTATCATCACTTTAAAGTATCTCGTATACGTCTCGTGCATACGTCTGTACATGGTCATATTCAAAAGTAAAGTATTTATGAATAATTTTTTTTAATATATTACACTGCAAATACAAATAAGCAATTTCTGGTATATTTCATAGTCTAAAAATGTAATATTGTTAAGTGAGTGGAATTACTAAATGGGTGAGTGGACCTGTACCGAGCGGAATTAGGCTACTCGCATACTACCCTTTTCCTGCTCTTTTACTAAAATAATGGTCAATTTTCCAGTAAAACAGGTGTATACTTGACGTTAAATTGTATATTTTGATAGCTGAAGTAAAACAAATATTCCTGTTCAAATGTAACACGCCTACATGGTATGCCATCCAAAACAGAGCGGAATAAGCCAGACCTCCTCTAAGCTCTACATATCCTTTTTATACTATTTTCTAGCCTTAACAAGGTGTCGCCAACCATGCCTCTATAAAGGCCTTCTTGTTTGGGTCAACAGACACATCAAATCTACGATGCATAATTCTCATTGGCAAAGATGTGTGTACACAAGATTTCAGTTCTCTAGAGCCAATGGTTATTGAGAAGAATGTGAACAGAAAAATAGCCATGCCATGCAATACTTTTAGGTCTGGTTAAGGCCCCTTTACACAGACATAAAGACCGTTGTGCGTCCTCTGTGTGACACAGAGCCGCGTCCTTCGTACGACCATTGAGCGACCAAAAAAATGGACAGGACGCTCAATGGTCGGCTGATTTTGTGAAATCCCGTTTCTGTGTAAATGCTCCTGCGATCTTCGTACGTCCTTTGTACGACCTACCATGCAAATAACGGTAATTTCCATGACGATCTTTGAACGACCTGCACGTTTACGGAGCCTTCACACTGCCTTCGCTGGGCGTTCACTGTGCAACCCTAACAACATTTCAGCATCAAGAGCGATCCCCGTACAACCCGTCAGCCACCTCTGTGCCTCCTCTGTGCTTCCTCCGTGGCTTCGCTGTGCCTCTATTGACGACTATGGCGACAGTTGGCCGACCATGCAACAACACTTATGCCTCCTCTGCGATACCTGAACAATGCTTCAGTGATCCCTGGGAGCATTCGGCAACCTGGATAGACTAGGGTCTATAGTTAGCTGCATTAGTCTCAATTGTTTCAGTCCCATTCAAACCAATTAGCTTTTGCAGTTGCAATAAATGAAAATAAAATTGATTTTTTGCAGAAGAATATGATAAAAAAAATCTAAAGAAGTAAATATACAAAAATACATGAAATTATTAAATCCACTGCTAAACATACAAATGAAACAGGGCTTCATCATTCTAATGGGTTAAATTAAAGTTTATGAAACATTATCTGTTCATACCTCTGAAAATCATGTCTTGTAAAAACTAGTCTATTTTTAAAATCTTCTTAACGGGGAGAAAAAAGTAAAAGAAAAAAGAGAGTAAAAAGGGGATTTTTGGCTTGTTTTACGATGTCCTATTTTCGGTATTTCGTAATTTTGTAAAGAAAAATTACCCAACATTCTGGACAAAAAAAAAGCTATTCCAACACCCGTATGTGTTTGAATAAAGATCATGATAGAAGTATCAAACCCGAATGAATGAAATTGTGCGTACTTCTTTACAAAACTTGTTATTGTCAAAGACATTTAAAATCGACTCTATTCGACAGTAGCATTATAGTTAAATATGTGATGGCGTTTCTTTACAAGTGAGTTTATACATCTTTATTTGCTTGACTTTTCTGTTGTCTTGCTCATTTTTGGTGCCATAGTCAAAGATTTACCAACAGAAACAAGGAAACATGTGAGAATCGATCATCTATTTTTGGGAGAATTTACGAGGACGCTCACAGAAGGCTGAGTGAATGCAGAAAGAAGGCACAACACTCGTCATGGTCGCACAAACGTTGTCGTGGTCCCTGCATGAAGGCAGAACGGTCGTGATATAAACGGCACAAGGGAGGCAGATGCACCGCCCAACGTCAGCGAATTTCTTACATGGCGATCATTGAGCGTCCTTTGCGACCTTAGAACGTCCATTGAACAACGTTTCTGCATCATGGGGGCAACCCTTGAGCGACCAGAATCGTCGGCGACCCCTCTGCGGAAGTTTTGAGCATGTTCAAAATTTGTTGGCGTCCTCCGCGTTCTTGGCGATCAATCGCGATGTCTCAACATCGCTTGTGCCACCTCCTCACGACCTTAGCAACCATTCTGCCTCCCTTGAGCGTCCAACGGCGATCTGTTATGTTTTCTGGTCGCACAGAGGACGCACAACGGTCTTTATGTCTGTGTAAAGGGGCCTTAGGCGGAACTTTGAATACATTATAGGTAAAGAAACAAGACGGTGTGTACAGGCGTGGTGAGGACAACACGCAACTTCGCTATGAATTCAACACCAGATCAGAGGAAGCTTTGGAATGTGGACGACAGAGCCAGCTCAACGGACCAATGAGATCGTTCGAAATGGGTATCGACCACGGGAGAAGTTTTTGTGATCGATTTTCGAGTTTGAAGAGCTATTAAGGTTATCCTAGGGGTGACATATGATTGAAATCAGCCGAGTTTTGCGGAGAAATATATAGTTGATAGGAACGTGCGTTCATTTGTCAATGTCACCAATTCTTAGCGTAACTTTTGACCTACTGTTGAATGGACCCTCAGATCGACAATATGGCTGCCCTTGCTCCTTTACTCTATTTGATGTAGGGTGTAAGTTCTTTACACCTACGTTTTATCTACGTTTTAATAACGATATCGAGTTCATGTGGTATTAGGTCCCGACTGAGACCGAATGAATGATAGATCAACCCTAGCACACGTGAATCATAAACGCAGAAGCCATAGAAAACAAACTTGTGTTGAATTGCAGGATATTTTTCTTGAACACTGTAGTGTTTCAATATTCAGTATTCTCGTCAGAGAACCAATGTCTATATGCTCCCTGAAAAACACCGGAACAAATGAACAAGCTATTAGTGCAATTGGAAGAAAAATGTGTTTGTTGTCAAAAACTCACAATTTTTATTCAGGCAATTTATTAACCGTAAAAAAACAGGAAAATTTCCCCCTCCCT
This sequence comes from Gibbula magus, assembly GCA_936450465.1. Lineage (NCBI taxonomy): Eukaryota > Metazoa > Mollusca > Gastropoda > Trochida > Trochidae > Gibbula > Gibbula magus. The sequence goes on along the minus strand of OW388290.1, from coordinate 17,194,243 downwards.
GGTTTCCTTGGTATAGTGGTTAGAGTGTTTGGAACATTTGTGAATTTGATTGCTGTTGATACTCTGCTATTTTATGAAGTATGTTCAGTTGCATTTGAGAAATGAAACAATTCAACAAATATTGCTTTTAGAACAGAAAGTAACACATTTAAGTGTACATGGACAGCATAGGAGAACCGACAGGACATATGCTTACAGTTAATCAAGCTAATTAATTATATTATTTATATCACATTACTTTAAATGGGTTGCAAATTTAAAATAATATTAAAAAACTGTCAAAACTTATTGGTAAACGTTGATGTTCTATTGTTAAGACCTGATACCTAAGTTACAGCTTCTATTTACTGCTAGATTTATAGGCATCAGTGTGCCAGATGGCTTGGGATTCATCACCTCGCTGTCATCCACATGTATCGTTTATATTTCTAATGTATTCCCCGCATTAGTGTGTCGGTTCGAGATACGGGATCGTTTAAATAGGGTAACTAACTTTGGTGTGTATCAATACCGTGATGATCTTGTTAAAATGAGAAGCGTGATTGATATTGCTCGCGTTAAATCCCCTTGTTCCATTTCTTGTATCTCCAAAGGGGGCATCTATTCTGAGAAACTGTTGAATGATCAAATTTGAAAGCGTATATATACTATTTATTATAGTTTACAGTTTGATTGTAACGGAGGATGAACGATGATAAGCGGACAGTGCCGGTTTTTGCCGAGTTTGCCCGAGCCGGTCGGAGCACGTACCTCCGTGTGAATCTGGACACCATCTTCAACAACATCAACATCCTCAGAGCTCGCTGCTACTCCAAAACAGGTAGAGTACTATCAGTAACTGATCATTGATACATACCCTAACATCATCACCTGTGATCATCATCATCAACATCCTCAGAGCTCGCTGCTCCTCCAAAACAGATAGAGTACTATCTATTGAGACATCATACATCATTGACACATACCCTTACAACTTCACCAGTGTTCATCAATTCGTCATCAACTACAAGGGATCAAGTTGTTCCTCCATGAAACACATTGTGTTTATTTGTGATGATATCAAGCTCAGCTACTCAAAAGCGTTGTCAGTCTTTCTAGTACATCTTATTTCCAGCCTAAATCCTGAGAATGATGCAAATGTTGTAGCACATCGTGTTAATACGCAGCGTAGAAAACTCCCGCCTACCCGACCGCCCGAGACGGACTTTTTTCCAGTCAAACGGTGAAATTTCAAAATCAGCCTGACCGGTGGTCAGATAGATATTTTAGTCTTTTACTACATAATTTTCACAATAACAGGCAGGGTAATCTTTCGTCAGTCTGAGGTGTAATGGTATTGTAAAAGATTAAGTCTAAATTACGATAACCAGCGTAACTGGACGCTTTATATATAAACTCTTTGCACTGCCTTTTATGTACTGATTACAAAACGATAGTCTAGCTTGCTTGTAAAATGAAATGTCTGTCACAAAATATAAACATTTAGTTAGTTTCAACATTCTTGATCTTACTCAATGGCACTTTGCTGAATGCATATTTTATATTCTTTATTAACTTGACAACTCCATGAACAATGTATTAAAAAGTCATCGTTTGAAAGGCATATATGGGCAATGTTTGTAAAATGTGTCGTGTTTGTGAATCCATTTCAGTAAATATGACAATACAAATAAATATGAGTTGAGTTGGATATACATGTATCAGCATACTATCAATTGTAATTTGTATTACGGTAGTTCACTTCTTGAAAGCAAAAAGCTGTTCGACCTCATCATTAAGTACATTTTTTCAAAACCAAAGCGTTATTCTCATTCAGTGTTTTTGAAAAAAGAAAGTGTGTATAGGTTTATGACACTCTATGAAATCCTGTATTTTACACATCGTAGCCAAATATGGGCATTTAAATAAGACTTTTGGAGTTGGGTGTACACGTTAAACTAAGCATGTTCAACCAGATGTATAACAAATGTTTGGTACTTGCAGTTAGTTCTATGTGAGTGTTGAACATCGGACAGGTAGGTTTTCTTCCGGACTGGTAATTAGCAGCTCCGATTAGTCGGAGCTGCTATCAGTTTTTGTGCAGTTTCCATCGCCGCCGCCGCCGCGTTTTGTATTCGCTATAACTTTTTTCCTATAAGGTTTTGAGAACTCATATACATAACTTCTTACTTATACCCCTGGGGAATTTTTTGACATGTTCACATCCAAGATCAAAGGTCAAGGTCACGAGTTCTGAAATCGCTAAAAAAAATCCTTGTAAACACGATAACTTGAACAATATTTGTGCTATCAGGCTCTTCTCTGGTGTATATCAACTATGGAGAAAGGCCAAAATTTGAAAAGGTTTTCGCTGACATCCGTCAAAGGTCAAGGTCATAGTGAGGTCACAACTTAAGCATGCTTTTGCAAAAATGTCTTATTTCAACTATTAACACTTTGAATCATTACATGATTGTCATACACAATTGAAAGTGATCACTGATTGTGTGACCTTGAATTTAAAGGTCAAGGTCACGAGATAGGGTCATGGTCACCAGTTCTGAAATCACTAAATAACTTCTTTCCAAGGAGGTATCAACACCTCATTTCAGAACTTCTGACTTATTCCCCTGGGGAATTATTTTGACATGTTCTCATTCAAGGTCAAAGGTCAAGGTCACAAGTTCTGAAATTGCTAAAACAATCCTTGTAAACACGATAACTTGAAAAATATGTGTGCTATCAGGCTCTTCTTTGGTGTATATCAACTATGGAGAAAGGCCAAGATTTAAAAAAGTTTTCGCTAACATCTGTCAAAGGTCAAGGTCATAGTGAGGTCACAACTTAAGCATGCTTTTGCAAAAATGTTCTATTTCAACTATTAACACTTTGAATCATTTCATGATTCTGATACACAATGAAAAGTGATCACTGATTGTGTGACCTTGAATTTTAAAGGTCAAGGTCACGAGATAGGGTCATGGTCACCAGTTCTGAAATCTGTAAATAACTTTTTTCCAAGAAGGTATTAACATCTCATATACATAGTTTCTTTCTTATAAATCTGGTGACTAGTCGGAGCTGCTATCAGTTTTTGTGCAGTTTCCATCGCCGCCGCCGCCGCGTTTTGTATTCGCTATAACTTTTTTCCTATAAGGTTTTGAGAACTCATATACATAACTTCTTACTTGCAACCTGCAACAACAAGTACAATGTCATTTGAAAAGGACCAAGTGAGTTTAAAGGTGCTGGACACAATGCATTCTCCTCATACCCTTCCCTTGCCATTTCATGAGCTATGCTTTGCATGATGATTATTGGTATTCAAGGTGTATATTTGGACAGAATAGTTTCAAAAGTGTTTTTTTTTCAGGCAATGCATCCACTGAGGACATCCCGTTTCTAGTCAAATATAGCCTGACACCAACAGTAGCTGAGTTGGAGTTTCTGGAGCAGTTTGGATCAGCGCTCACCCAAGATCAGCGGACTGTTGACGGGAACGGAATATGCAACGGGGAAGATGTAAGAGGAAAAACAGAAATCGTGATATAAGTTATAAGATGTAAATGACGTAGATGGTATTTTTTACAGTAACTTGTCTAGTCATTTTATGGGATTATTTTTCGATCGTTATTTTTTTTGGCGCAAAAAAGCAACATAGCCAAAGAGAATTATGGGGTTACTTATCCTGCTTCGTCAAGGTAATTTATCTGTTATTGTTTACCGTTTTCTGTTGATGCGGTTTATCGGGTCGTGTAATGATGTACAGCTGCGTACCGAAAGTTTGTTCACCTACTTGGGTATTTTAGTGCAAATATCATGTAATTTGGCATGTCTTTGAAGCATCGTATAACGCGAAATCTAGACCGATCATCTTGCACTTTTGCATTATAAGAAGACAGTTCAATGTTCCATAACATAACGGAGTTTGGTATATCATAGAAAACAGTTTTTGGCAGCTCTTTTAAATTACCAGTAGTCAATCTTTTCAAAACTACAGTTTTATTTTCGGCTGTGAAATATACAGTAAGTGATCAATATTTTATATTTTCTATATTGTTGAAATATAAGAAAACATGCAGTGAATATAGGTCCTTCTGTCGAACAAAGAAAGAAGAATATAATCAAAGCATGAGGTATGATTTGGAATCTTCGACAAGCGACTCGAAAGAAACGCTCCTGGAGTACGCTAAATCTCATATCTGGTCACAGACAACGTCAAAACCCGATAGACACAGAATATCCTGCGGAATATTGTTCTACCCTCTATAGCAGTCCAGCTGATGTAGAAGACACGTGTGGTGATACTGAAAATATTGAAGGTCCGCCTGAATCCGTTAGAGAAATCACTGAAGATATACTGGATTCCCCCATATCAAGAGCAGAAATAATACGCAGTCTGGATGCTCTGAAAAATAACAAATCTCCTGGACTTGATGATATACTTAGTGAATATCGCAAACATTCCTCTCATGTCATTGTGTCACATCTTGAGATAATATTCAACAATATTTACCAAAATAATGTATTTCCAGAGAATTGGACAACGGGAATAATAATACCTTTTCACAAGAAAGGTGACACTTCTACCCCGACAACTTCAGAGCAATTACTCTCTTGAGTATTCTTAGCAAAGTCTTTACGTATATTTTAAATCAGAGATTAGTGTGCTTGGCTGAGATGCCTGTCAGGTTTTCGAAAAGGATATTCTGTGGTTGACAACTGTTTTATTGTATGCTATTATTATCTTTCTCGTAAAGGAGGTAAACTCTACGTTGCTTTTGTTGATTTTTCGAAGGCCTTCAAATCTGTTCATAAACATTTTCTTTGGAAGTTGCTGCACACACATGGCTTGAGCCGTAAAATGGGTAAAATGCTAAGTAATGTTAAATAATGTATTCGATCAAATGGTAGTTTGGTGTATTCGAGTGCCTGATAGGAGTCAGGCAGGGGTGTACACTGAGTCCCTTTTTTGTTTCAGTTTTACATAAATGAATTAATTCATGTAATTGAGAGTGAATGTAAGTTTGGTGATTCAGATGTTATGCAACTTTTCTTACTTCTATTTGCTGATGATCTAATTTTATTCGGGAACAGTGTCAGAAATCTGCAGGGTAAACTAGATATCCTTAGCAAGTATTGTTTAGAATGGAAATTGTCGGTCAAAATGGATAAAACTAAAATTGTCGTTTTTAAGAATGGAGGTGGTTTATCTCGTTTTGAAAAGTGGTTTTATAACGGTAGTGCTATTGAAATTGTTCTGGGTATTGTTATCTTGGCTTGTACTTTAGTAGTAGGTTACAGTGGACGAAAGCGTTTGACAATATTTCTACTCAAGCAAGAAAAATGTTATCATTACTTCTTAGTAGTTTACACTCTCAATGTCAACGTTTGCACCGATGAGGTGTTTTTGTACCAATAGGCCCTTTGGCAGCTCTTTTAAATTACCAGTGGTCAATCTTTTCAAAACTACAGTTTTATTTTCGGCTGGGAAATATACAGTAAGTGATCAATATTTTATATTTTCTATATTGTTGAAATATAAGAAAACATGCAGTGAATATAGGTCCTTCTGTCGAACAAAGAAAGAAGAATATAATCAAAGCATGAGGTATGATTTGGAATCTTCGACAAGCGACTCAAAAGAAACGCTCCTGGAGTACGCTAAATCTCATATCTGGTCACAGACAACGTCAAAACCCGATAGACACAGAATATCCTGCGGAATATTGTTCTACCCTCTATAGCAGTCCAGCTGATGTAGAAGACACGTGTGGTGATACTGAAAATATTGAAGGTCCGCCTGAATCCGTTAGAGAAATCACTGAAGATATACTGGATTCCCCCATATCAAGAGCAGAAATAATACGCAGTCTGGATGCTCTGAAAAATAACAAATCTCCTGGACTTGATGATATACTTAGTGAATATCGCAAACATTCCTCTCATGTCATTGTGTCACATCTTGAGATAACATTCAACAATATTTACCAAAATAATGTATTTCCAGAGAATTGGACAACGGGAATAATAATACCTTTTCACAAGAAAGGTGACACTTCTACCCCGACAACTTCAGAGCAATTACACTGTACACTGAGTCCCTTTTTTGTTTCAGTTTTACATAAATGAATTAATTCATGTAATTGAGAGTGAATGTAAGTTTGGTGATTCAGATGTTATGCAACTTTTCTTACTTCTATTTGCTGATGATCTAATTTTATTCGGGAACAGTGTCAGAAATCTGCAGGGTAAACTAGATATCCTTAGCAAGTATTGTTTAGAATGGAAATTGTCGGTCAAAATGGATAAAACTAAAATTGTCGTTTTTAAGAATGGAGGTGGTTTATCTCGTTTTGAAAAGTGGTTTTATAACGGTAGTGCTATTGAAATTGTTCTGGGTATTGTTATCTTGGCTTGTACTTTAGTAGTAGGTTACAGTGGACGAAAGCGTTTGACAATATTTCTACTCAAGCAAGAAAAATTTTATCATTACTTCTTAGTAGTTTACACTCTCAATGTCAACGTCTGCACCGATGAGGTGTTTTTGTACCAATAGGCCCTTTGGCCTTACAGTATTGGAAATAAAAGATTGAAAAAAATAAAAGATTGATGTGACGAACTACGTAACATTATATTGTGTAATTCGTAAACTTGAAATATGAATGGAAACCTTTAGAAAGTATAATATGTAATAACATGTAGTTTCCCTCAGCCAATAAAATGTCGATGTTTGACATTTGAAATTGTTGTATAGTAAATGCTGAGAAAACAGTCGAGGGATTTCTAGAGCCTTTCAGACAAAATATACCGAGGGATCAGGATGGGGATGGGAAGAAGAAAAGTATCTCAGAATCCAGTGGTTCATGTTCCTTACAGGGTGCGTCTGGTGGCCAGGTTGTGATAAAGGTGGACACAGGTATGTCCAGGAACGGTTGTCAGCCCCAACAGCTGGCGGCTCTTGTACAGGTGAGAACTTAGTTCAATGGTATTTACAACATTGTTACCTACATCGATCAAAATGAAACTAAATATTCCCTTGGAAAGGCGCATAGGGCATAGAAGGATAGGGTGTCTTTCTAACGATTTTAAAAGGTGCTACTCAACAAGTTTCAAGTCCGCTGAAAGAGGTGACAAAATAGAAGATTTATATTCTCAGGGCCCACCCGTTGTAACATCATATGGGTGGTAAACAAATGACTTAGTAATTAGTTGAGCATGATTTAGATTTGTTGTTATCACATGCAGTTGTCACTGTGTAACAGTAAAAAGGTGTCAGTAAAGGTCGCCGTATATCGCGATGCTTTGTAAGCATGCTATAGATTGAATTTGTTATCTAAACGTTTTCTTTCATTTTATACTATTTAAGCATGCACTATGATGTGTTTAATGAGATAGACCTTTTTAATCAATGCAGGACGATGTATGTAACGAAATGGCTTTTTGGAATATGCTTAACGAGTACATTGCTCTATTCGTATAGACTTCTAACCGAAAATACTGTTTCGTTGAAGTATTGCCTGATTAATGGGTCTCTTCAGTTCTGCAGGGAACACAACTTGAAGGTCCACAGCATCATGACTCATTTCTCTCAAGCCTGGGACAATCCGGTCTTCACTCAGAAACAACTGGACATCTTCATGCAGTGTGCCGGGAAATACAGGTGAGTGTGTAGACGAGTGTAGAGTTTGAATGTTCTTTCGATGTTTCAGATCAATGAAATTGTACAAAACACAGTTTTAAACTTCACATATTACCAAATATCCATTCTGTGAACGTTTCTGACAACTCTTCTATCACCACTATGACCTTTCAAGAAGCTATTATTTTCAAATTCATCCTTCTCTACCATGGTATAACAGAAACCGTTATTGTAATATCTGAAGGAATGTTGGTGTTGCATATATGGAACAATCGTATGTGGTAATAGAGATGGAGCAATATCGGCAGTGCCCGGATGAGAAGACCGATGAGCGACCGTCATATTTCAATATGGCTATCATATTTAGCTATGAGTTACCAGCATTCAGCGGTACTGGGCCAATGCTTCTCCAACAATCAGGGTGTGTAGGATGCTTGTGGATACAGATGCCCAGATGGAGCAGGGTGCAATTTAAGGTGTTCCCATTCTCAATGTATGATCAAGTAGCGATCAAGGATGTTAGTGTTTCAAATAAACAAATCTTTTGGGAAAATAAACTTCAATAAACGTCAATCACAAGAGAAATCTTGAAAATACCTAGTTGGGTAAAACAATTATTCCAATTGCTGTAGTAATTAAATGAAATGTTTATTAATTAACCGCCAAAAATTATATATTTCAATTTCTTTCATTGCTCATAAACTTTGTTATTCTTTCGTGTCTTTGTATACAATGTGTGAGTTAGACCATAATGCTTTGCGCTTGAAAATAAGACTAGATCTATATTTAGACTGGAAAACACCTTTACTAATTTGTTCAATTTCTCGGCTTATTTTGGGCCGAACAAATTTGGGAAAAATTAAGTTTATATATTTTATGGAGACAGATTTTTGGCAATTTTCTATATGTTCATCAACATCCTTGATGGCTCTTTAAACTTTCTTTGTATTCTTAGAAAATCTGGTATTAAGCTGCACGTATCCAATTCAGTTGCAATAATCCGGGGCTACGGGACAGATCTCGACTTCATCAGACCTGGCATCTGTATGTTTGGACTCCCGCCTGGTAAGTAAGTATGTATAATTGTATATATGAACTCTCTGTCTGTTCACTATTTAGAGAATAACCAACGAGGTACGAGTGATTACAGGAAATATGCACGAGTTGAAATTATGTTCACAGTCGCGAGCCTTGGCGAGCGACTGAACATCATTTCGACGAGTGCATATTTTCCGTAAGTGTTCAAGTGTTATTGGAGGAGAAACAAGCAAATACCAGATGAGCCTACAAGGCAGCATAATCCACCAACGTCACACCCTTTCAGTCAATGGTCGACAAAGAGTTTTAGCGAGACAATCCTTGGCTCCATCTTCCAGCATGGACATCCTAAATAGTTAGGACAGCATAACATTTTCTTAGCTTACCAAAATTCCAAATTATCAACATATTGGACGATCACAGCCAATAAGATTGTGATGTTAGTGGCATCAGACATTTAAAAAACGACATTAAAAAACGTGTGGCTGGAGATCTTACATCAACACCGTTACGTGGACATCCTCTCACTACGGGACCACTGGTTATACCCCTATTTCACTACGAGCCAAATTGTCACGAATCATCGCGAAAGAGACATTTTTCACATTCTTTAACATTCGTTGACAATTCGTAATTAATTCTTGGAGTTCATAAATGATTCGTTAGCTGATTCGTCAACATACATCCAATTCGTGGCATTCGTGAACAAATTTTGTTTTGTCAAAAAATTTCATGAATCAAATACGAATTTTGATGGTCTTACCCCGAATTATTCACGAATCATCTACGAATCACTTACGAATGTCCCCAATTTAGGACGAAGCAATCACGAATGAAAACATGTCACAATTCATTTAACAGTTTTGGTGGTCAATTGCGTCATTCTCTATTGATATACACATTAGAATGCGCGGGCAAACGACATAGGGCTTAATGCATGATAAGAACTATGAAAAACCAATGTGACAAAGGACAAGGGACGGGGGGAGGGGAAGACAACGTGTATGTGTTGACGGAGAAGATAGTCCCAACCCCTTGCTGAAGACCTGCCATCTGCACCTGACATTCAACCAGTCACCAACTATCGTAAACTGTTCGTACATGAGTCGTTCAATCATTATTCTTCATATCGTATCTTATTCGTGTATTCAGCATGGAAAGCTACGACTTTTTGTAAACGTTTCGTACAAGTGAAATTGCTGTTCACGAATTTTGCCAAATGTTTACGAGTTTATACAAACCGATTCGTGAGTATTCGTGATAATTCAGCTGGTAGTGGTAGCATTACATTTAATCAATTCATAGTGCAGTTGACCATTAACTCTCGCAATGTGTTAGTTGACATTTTAGGAAATAATTTCATAGTATAGTTTCAATATTGTATACTTGAAAGTTTAAATTTTGAGCGAGTGTTGATTCCGCTTGCAGCATTGGCAGGATCCTTTACAGAAATTGTACATGTGTCATTAATTTGAAATGTAGTTAAAAAATGAATGACCCCCGTCAATCATTATGTAATTATGTACATTATGAAAGTTGTCCAGCATCATCCTTGCGCATACAAAGTTACGGTCTCCGTCAATGGTTCAATAAAGAATTAGTCAGAATATTTATCAATAGTTTATCTGAAATTAATGAACTGAAAACATTCAGGACTGGAATGTTTTGGAATGCGGTGTGTATTTCCTGTCGGTGTTCGGTGACTGGGCATTAAAAATGTGGAAAGCTTAAAACATGTGGTTAACTAGAATATATTGTTTTCTAGACAGTAGCGATGCGACTGTAGAGTGTGTGAAGACCCTGGGAATCAGGCCGGCTCTATCCTGGGTAGCACACCCCACCCTGGTTAAACAGATCCCACCTGGCTCTCATGTCGGGTACGACAATACCTACACGTGAGTGCACGCACGTGTTTTCATTTGTCTGCACATTTCCATTGAGAGGCATATTGTTATTCCTTAAACACTGTAATTATCAGCAAATAAATGTTATGACATGAATCGCTAAGACAATCAGAAGTGAGATGTGACAACTGAATACAGATACATCTAAACAATTGCCATTTAATTCTAAATTAATTATATTTCGTGCTTGAATTTTGCTGACATAATTTTTCTTTTAAAGTTGATGATGGTTTGTTTACAGAACATCTACAAAAGAAACCATCGCCACCTTTGCCCTTGGTTTCGCAGACGGGTTCAACAGACAACTGTCTGGAAAGTTTTCAGTCTCTCTAGAAGCAAGTAGGTCTCGTTCACGTGACAATAATTTGTAAAACAAAATATCTGCTAGCTTCAATTCGCCTATTTGTTTTCAATTATGTCTTGTTCACTTTCAAATTTCATTCTTGGAAATGGGGTTCTTGAAGTATGCATCCACTTGACGATGAAGTTTTGTCTAGATTCTGAAAATGCCAAAAGAGCTATCGTCCTCATTATATGCCTACTTGAAAATCCCTCGTTCTGTTGTATTTCACTTATTGAAATGAAACAATTATATGATCCAGATGGAGTGACATGTCCTGTGATTGGTAAAGTATCCATGGACGCCATCACAGTACAGCTGGACACTGCCAGGCCGAAGAACACCGTTTTCTACATCTACAGAGATGACTTCACCTCTAGGAATTCTGTCACAAAGATTGCCAGCCTGCTTGACACAATCCCCCATGAAGTGATAACATGTCTCGCTGCCCGCCTGCCCCGAGTGTTTGTGTCAGAAGGTCAGACTGTGGCCGTCACCAAGTCTTTGATTATGAACCTCTGAGCAAACAAGAAGCTTGGTTCCAGATTTAGAAAATAAGCATGGTCAACAGCATTTGGGTTCCCTGCTTAAGAGATCCCAATTCATCCTTCCCCCAATCGGCCAGGCACAATTTATTACTAGGTTTACAGTATTTTGAAAGCAACATGTCTGAAGGCAGGAGCACAGGGAGTAAGCCCTGTCCGTACTTAACCGGAAGTTGGCAGTCGTCAACAACCATTTTCTCGACAGACAGTAGTTTCAAATCGGGTGGGTCCCGAAATTGGTCAGTTTTTTAATTATGTTAACAATATCAACTTTTGCATAGCTATAGTTTTCAATCGCTACATCTTTGGAACATGACATATAACATAAAGTATAGAATTTCAACTTTTCGGAGGCAGTCAATCGTCGTCAGGGAGATCAATTCCGCAAAAAGGCTACTTTCTACATGACAGCAAATATACATTATACATATAATTTTAAGTCGAATATGATAATTTAGGACCTGCATCAACACATTCACAGACTAGTCGAAGCCGACATATTAAACAAAATTAAAAACTGTACACATTGTTGGTAGTTGCTCCTGTTCACAAATACACTGTCCAGGTTGAATTGAATGAATTGTACTGGTAGTTGATATGAGGTAACAGAAAGACGTTATGAAGAACTAAAAGGATGGTCATCAGTGACTTTATTAGTTTTTCTAATGGAGTAGTCCATATAAGGGAGTTATGACCTAATGTCCCTTTTTCACCACGAGCACAATTATCACGCATAGGTGATTCTATAAATTCGTAAAGAAATATAAGTTAGATAGTGAAGAAATATAACATGGTTATATTTGGGATAACGCTTGTTCACATTCTTGTACTTTTTCGGTCCGAGTCCCATGCGGGACTCGAACCCACGCCCTCAAGAGTAAGGCAAATATTGAAGGTAGTGTTATCCCAAATATCACCATGTTATATTTCTTCACTATCAAAATGGCAAGTATTGCTAATGCTTTCAGTCTAGGGAGCTGCGCCAATTTACGTCTATAACAGGGGTATTGAATGTAAACTTAGCTTAACAATCGATTGTTGGACCTCGATTTTGTCGAGGCGAAATGGTCGTGTGGTAAGCTGATGCTACAGTCGATGCTGGCAATAGTTGCCTTACTCTGAGAACTTACTGCAAGTACCAAACATTTCTTATACATCGGGTTGAACATGTTTCTCGTATTTCACTAATCAACAGCTAGCCAATTTACTAACTGTCGGCCAAATTTTCATTTAATCATATATCATCGTGTTGAATCATAAGTCCTTCTTTGAAAAAATGTTTATTACGTATTATTATATGATGGACGAGTGTTCTGTTTTTACTGATTGGCCGAGACGGATGGTCATCGACAATGATGCTGAACATAACTGTTCCGAGGTCGATAAACCATTTGATTCACCTCAACTGAAGTCAACAATTGGATATTATATTGGCTAACGTGACATCGACATCTGGTCGACAATATAAGAATTGAAGAAGACAAATATTTATGGATGATCAACTTCTTTATTAACAATAGCGACGTTTCGGTATATACAACTTCACTTGTTCAACCATTTATGTCATTGTTACCTCATCTTGTTGTATTTGTTATCTCTTTATCATACCAACATGTATCCTGTATATAACATGGTTATATTTGGGATAACACTACCTTCAATAGTACAAATTCTTGTATTTTTTCGGGCCGAGTCCCATGCGGGATTCGAACCCACGCCCTCAGAGTAAGGCAACTATCGCCAGCATTGACTGACCGAAGTACCAGTGGTAAGCTGTTGGTACAGTCAATACTGGCAATAGTTGCCACCTTGTAGCACTCCAGTTAGCACCTTTTGCATTATACCAGGGGACGTATAATCAAGCGATGCAAGAGACTGAGCAACATCATCCTTAAAATTGTCACACAAACCCTTTCTCCAAACTCCATTCAAATCACGGGAATATTCATCATCCTCCAGAAAAACATTTACTCAACTTCCCAATGCAAGGCATAACTCTTGCCAGTCTCCATTACTGGCTGATTTAGGCCTTGCAGTATTTCCTTAAGAAATCTGTGTTTAGAAATCCATACCCGCTATGCATTTCTGGTGCAGCGATTCACTATTTTGACACAAGAAAGCGAGGGAAATACCGCAAGGGATAAATCAGCCAGTAATGTAGACTGGCAAGAGTTATTCCTTGCGTTTGGAAGTTGACATTTACTCGATTGACATGTAGTTATGAAAGGAATCTGGTCTCATCGAGTTTGGATTTTAAAGTCTGTAATATGACAAAGATCAACACGACACATAGTCAATAAGGCTTGCGCCGTTTTGCTAAACACATGTATGCCACATGTTTGTCGTCCGTCAACTATATGTATTGCATAGTTACATAACATTACATAACATAACGTAATCATCACGTCACGCCAATAGTCATTACACATGTCGTCTCTTTAACTGCGAGGAGTGTACAGGACTACACTCGAGCTCAATTAAAAAAACACCAACAATTAAACGAGATTAGACTTATCTTCCGTATTTGCAGAGGAGAATTACCTCCCATGTTCACTGACCATGCAGCTATACTCCAACCCTACCTTGAAGGTGCATCCATTGTGTTTCATAAAATTTTATTTGGCTTTAATACGTTCCAACACACCATATGTGCTGTTTACAATACAAACAAATTCACTTAGCTTGCATATTCATCCCCAATCGCCAAACATATCATATTTACTAGTTTCCAATTAAAATCGAGTAACATCATTATGCATGTGCAGAAACCGAAAGTGCACGTCCTATTTGCATGCACATTAGTTATATGACCTAATGAACATTATCAACCCAAATTTGTTATTTTGTCTGGCGTAAATAAGATTCCAAAATTACGTTTGACTCATTGACGCGCGCCACACGCTGTGCATTGTCCGGTTTTCGATCAGAAATCACTACTTTTACCTTCATATCGTCAATATACTAAGTCGAGTATCATTAAAACGGTTGTTTTCGGTAACAGTTCGTATTTCTCGATAAAATAAGACCATTTCCATAGTTTGTCATATTTGACCCCCAACAACACAATGGATGTACCTTTAAATTGCTGTGGCCGTCAGCAAAAACAAAGATATCTAAAGGTGCCTTGGTATCTTGTAGCGCTAGGACCGCAGGCAAATAAAGAGTTGCCTCTTAATTAAGCATGCTCTGATTACCATCACATGTACGTCCTACGTTCCTTGAGTTGCTATGACCACCAGCAAATAGAGATTTATCTCCAATTGGTCCCTTGAATTGCTATGACCCCCAGGAAATGAAGAGTTATTCTCCAAGGTACCTAGTGGTAAAGTTCTTTCCCTTGACAATAAGGCTCATCTGTGTTCAAAGGGTATCGCTGATAGCGCAAAGAAAGATTTATAAAAATTTGCCTTAATCACTTCTGGGTGGTAAAATTACTATCCAACAGTCCAATGGTCTAATAGCTCTGCAATTTGTTCTGTTGCCAACACTAGCTACTAGTTTTTCTTGTAAAACCATTCTCCTCCCTCTTTGAAAAATTGAACATTGAGGAACAACCAATTTATTTCTTACCATGTAACACTACTACTCGGTCTGATTATTCTTCATCTCATTATTCTGCTCAGTATTTTGGTAATAAAGATAAAATCCTCAAATCAATGTTTTTCCTAGTCAAAGTTTCTTCTTGACATGAATGTGTTATGCTTCCCGTTATGACACTGACTCTCTGCCCTTCCTCCTTAGACATCCTCCCTCCTCCAAATTTTGACAACCTCAGAATGTCAGGTGTACTGTTCCCGGTCATCACCGTCGACTGGCCACTTCACTATCAAGAACAGACTCGCCAATCGCTCTTTGACTGCTCTTTCCTCTTTCCGTGTCTTTCTTTCTAGCTTATAAATTTCAGGATATGTTTATGGTACCATTCACTGCCCACATCCTAATATCTTACTGACGTCTATAATGTATTAGACTTCGTGCTTGCCACCACCACTTAAACAGTATGTTCATTTTGCCATTGTGTCATAACTTTGTTTCTATTTGTGCTTATGAGGACAAAAGCAATATGCTATTATCCTTTGACTTTTTATTTTGTACCTTGATTACGTGTTAACTTGATGTTATAAATGCTAAAGAATTGTTAGTTTGTATATATGATTTGCTAAGCTGAGGGCTGTGCTCTGAGTAAAGTGTCTGAAGGTTTGCGATTTCATTTAAATATTTGGTGTCAAAGTTGTTCTCCAGTGTAATAATTTCAAGTATCGTGTATATGTCTTCTATATCGGCAGGTTTAACATAAACATGTATGTCGAAACGTAGAGAATATACAGAATTGGTTACAATGATGCAGTGGAAAGCTGTAAAATATCAAGGGACTTGTGAAAACCTGCAGAAGATAACCATATACATGTATATGTATACAACAGAATATAAGACACCAGTTGTTTGTTTTTAATGACAGATGATTTGGTGCATAAAATTTGGCAATTTGTTCATTAATGTAGTAACATTTATTATTACATTCTGTCCTTTATGCTATTGCATTTATTGCGTATCTCAGTCGAATACATATGTATCCATACAGTTCCATAAAAGCTGTCTCGAGGGATTGTTTCGTAGCACAACATTTCTTCATGTCCTTCTCTCATATCCTAATTGTAGTATCGCTAGTTGGTCTAATTCTAATCACCATCACTTCCAATATACACTCTTTAGCAAGTAGACATATTACAAAAATTAAATATCCCAGTTCTAATATATATACTTACTATGTCTCTAGTTTATACTTATAAAGAATATATTTCTCTAGAAACAGCGATGTCTGCAATCAGATAACTAAAAGTTCCGATCTAATAGTATGCAATGCCATGTTTTTGCGTATGAGGAACAGCGATGTCTGCAAGCAGATAATTAAAAGTTTCGATCTAATAGTATGCATGTTTTTGCGTATGAGGAACAGCGATGTCTGCAATCAGATAATTAAAAGTTTCGATCTAATAGTATGCATGTTTTTGCGTATGCAGCTTAGTAGTAAACAAGAGCTTGGATGATGCAGATGATGCCAATTAGAGTTGAACGATGTCTCTTGATTAAATTGGTGCTAACTGAGTCATAATGGAATAGAATGAAAATAACAGCTCGTCCACTCACCATACGCCAGCGCCTTCCTTCCGATGAGTATTCACATCACAAGTTCAGACAATGAACACAATTATATTTGGATGGTCTGTTGAATGCATTCTATGAATAACACATGTCTCGTAGAAAACAGCAGCACATCTCATGGATGATACATATATTCAAAAGGCAAAGTTAAATAATTTGCTTATCAATATTCAATGTTCAGTGAAATTCTTTCAAACAGAATACATATTGAACTGACCACCAGGTGGTCTCTATTTAAAAAAGGTTTGAATCTCTAATGTGATGTGGGTACTGTGTATAAAGGGCGTTTATGTAAATGTTGTGTGTATGAAATTGATGTTGTGTATGTTGATGTTTGTCTCTGGGTGTTGTGTGTATGAATTAGCATATGTGATGTCAGCATGGAGTGTTAGGTGTTTTGTATGCATGACGTGATTCAGTTTTACATCATGCTGCCTCAACAAAATGTAACAGCAATAAATTGTATAAAATCGCGTAGCGTAGCGCACATTCCGCATTTTTAGATAAACCCTCATTAGCATATCACGCGACGTTCAAACGTTGCTACTGTTAGTGAATCGCTGTGAGCGAACAAGCTTGAGGACATCAACATCAACATTAAGTGTTCCCAGTGAAGTTATTGAATCACACTGTCAGTTGTAACAAGGATTATTATTTATTTGGTTTGTTCGAACGGATTGTGACGTCACAAGGTATGAATGCACGAGGTATGGTTGAATCGCGGAAATTAGTGTAACACAATCATTTTGTAATTATGAAAGAATGTATGGAATCAAATAATGTAAGTGTAAGGTAGTCTTGTTGGTTGTGTATTGTTATTGTCATATTACATTTAGGCTTTATTCCATAGTATTTCATCTCATCACCTTAAATGTTCTTATTTTCAATGCGCTTTGAGCATGCACCTTGTGTATGGATATAGCGCTTTATAAATGCCCATTATTATTATTATTATTATATATAAGTATTTCATCAGCGTACCAATCGTCATTAATGCATGCTCAGGCTCCGAGTTTGTAACACTCATGACAGAGATGAAAACTACTTTTCAGTATTATTTTATTTTTTTTTAATCATATTCTTCCGTTAAATCATTTGACAGTGTGATTCACATTATACGGACTATTTTAACTGTCCTTTTGGTTTTAAACAAGGATGTATGCCGAGTCCACTACTCTTCTCTTTATTCATTAAATAGAAATCGCACACAATGCTGGTTTGATTGAAAACATATTTTATTCATTTAGACAGACAGACAGGTTTATTTCTTAGAGTGGCCATGAGGTCAATAGTAAAGGACAATCATATACAAACAGTTCCTTAGAGCGCTGGAATGTAAAATACATTCAGTATAAACATTTATAAAATTTGGTGCATTATTTCAAGATATTTATAGTAGGAAACAGATTCCAATCTTTCAGAGCCAATAAACCATTTTTCACTTTTTGAAAATCCACCACCTTCTTTGAACACAATAATCTTGGTCTTGTCAGTATTAGTCATGTTGTAGATACAAGATTTCTCTAGCGATTGACGTTATAAGTATATTTTCCATCTGTATTTGAAACACTACCATCCTTGATGGCTCTTTAATATTGCAAACATTAACACGCGAGGGACGTCATGCCTCAGTGAAATAGCCCGTCCGCTGTGGTTGTCATACAGAAGTATGAATGTAAACATCGACTGGGTGAGTGTACCATGTGTATGAAATAATATCTTAATTTCTCGGCATAATTCCTGTTTCAATTCACAAATATTTTACCATAATAACCAGTTTTACCGATAAAGCACACAAACAACCACCAATATAAGACTGAAAAAATAATATACTCGACTAACCGGATGCATTCCTCAAACATAGGCCAATTCTATTTTATTCAACTGTATATGATTGACAATATCTGAAAATTCAGATTAAGATGTACAGTATCAAAAGCAGTCATGTAATAAAGTAGAAAACTCGGTATTAACACTGTTAAATACAACTTTTAAAAAGATTTTTGTTACGTCTATAGGCTTTCAAACAGTTACCAGCATTCAATTGGTTTAAACATAGTTTTATTCATTAACAATCTGTTTTGGTAAACCAGCACACTTTTGCTTATATTAATACCTCACCAGTACATACATACCATAACAAATTCACAAGAATTGGACAAGAATTTGACAAACTAAAAGCTTCATCATAGCATGTGTACATGATTGTTATTAATGGACATTCCCTTTGCAGTTTCACTCAATTGATGATATAATATGATGATCGAAGATAAACTACCGGGCAAAAGAAAGTTTTTACCTAAGTTTATTTCGATTAATTCAATATTTAAAAGAAATCAGATGTATTTCACTATGACACGATACAATAATACTTATCTGCAGTAGTTTGAATGACTTTGTTGGTGACTGAGGTTAAATTTTAGTTCAAATATCTTTTTGTAATGAAGACAGGGTTAAGAATCACCAACATGACCCCTGCCCTGTTTAAAATGTTTTAAATGTGTGCAGAATCAGGCACATTTATTTATGTCTTATATGTCGATGAACAGTTGTGTATCATCAACAATAATTTAAAAACAAAATTAAACTTAAAATTTCATTTTTTTTAAAATAATTAAAAAACATGTAGAAGTATTCTTTGACTGCTAACTAAACACCTGTACTTATCAGTTTTGGATTATGACATCGAACACTTGAGATATTTGCAATTGAAAATCATACATATGATAAAATCAACTGAGGTGAGTACTTTCTTTTGCCCGGTAGTTTACTTTATCAAAGCGTTTAGTCTTAATGATGAATTAATGGAGGGATACGATTATGTTCATATTAACATGAGCATTAGCTTTAGTCTACTTGGGGTGATCCACGCACAGTTTAAAGGCTGTGTCATTTACATAGAAACATGCATTATTCCTAAATACAGTAAATAATGTGTACAGGTAATGAACAACATCTGGATTGTGGTATTCACATTCACATTCGAATTGTTAGAAATATGTCTATTTATTTTATCAGCATTCAAGTCGCAACAACCGAGCTTGAGCCTACAGTGTATGATCCACTACCATAATTTAGATCAAGATAATGTTTATTTAATTTATCATTTTCAGGAGGGCTTTAATTCACTGATAGAGTGTGCTTGCACGAAATTGTCCGGTACTGTATTCACTGTTGGAGTGTGCTTGCACGAAATTGTCAGGTATTGAATTCACTGATAGAGTGTGCTTTCATGAAATTGTTAGGTACTGACTTTACCGATAGAGTGTGATTACACGAAATTGTCAGGTACTGAATTCACTGATAGAGTGTGCTTGCACGGAATTGTCAGGTACTGAATTGCACATTTTAATTGTATCAGGTAGGAACGATTGATAATAATATTCTATGTCTACAGTTAATTCTTTGTCCTTTTGTTTCATTTCTGAGATTGTATTCACTATTTTCAGAACAGGAAGACTTTCTGGTGGGGACTTCTCGGATAATTTGCTCCGACAGGAGTGGATGGAAGGTGGGGATACTTGGAATTTGGTTGGGTTTGGTTCTCCTCGGATATTTCCTCCGACAGGAGATAGAAGTTCTAGATGAGTGAATCCCAAGCACATGGTAGGAAGATGCGTTGATCGCGGTTTATTGCAGGTTGTTTCCTTCGAATGTCAATCGCTTCTTGGAGTTTTCTTTGGCGCCAGTTCTTGTTGTTGGTTGACAGGACTTTGGTAGCTTCCCAATCGATGATGTGATCCTTGTTTTTTAGGGTATGCTCAGATGGGGCGGATTTCTGGTCAAGTTTGTTGACGGACGCTTGGTGTTCCTTGATCCTTGCGTTTCTCCGATGTACTTTTGGCCACAATGACATGGAATTTTGTAGATGCATCCTCTTTGGTTGGGGCTTGCAGCTCTGGTTCCTCTGCCGTTGGTTTTGAGTAGTTGCTTGAGGATCTTGCCGCTTGTGAATGTTACATCTATGCTGGCTTTGTTCTTGATGAGGCGAGCAATCTTGTGGCTGAGGGGGCCGATGTAGGGAATTGTGACCTGGATTGGCGAGGTTGAGGCTTGCGGGTGTTGTCTCTGATGGTGAATGTTTTGTTGATGGTCTTGGTGACTAGGCCTGCAGGATATCCATTGAGTGAGGTGAATGTGTTCTTCAGATGTTGTAGCTCTTGATTGACGTCGTCGGGATGGCAAATGGATTTGGCACGTTTTGTGAGTGTGGCTATAATGGCTTGTTTGATTTGAGGGTGATGGCAGGAATTGTAGTGGATATATTGGTAGGTGTGTGTTGGCTTGTGGTAGACGGTTGTTTTAAGTCCATGCTCTGTGGCTTGCAGGGAGACATCTAAGAAGGGGAGATGGTGGTCAGTTTCTGTTTCCATGGTGAACTGGATTCTTGCATGCTGGGCGTTGAGATGTTGTAGGAGAATGTTTGGATCATCATGTTGGGCTATGGTGGTGAAGGTGTCATCTACCTTGCGGAATCAGCATTGAGGCTGAAATGGAGCATTGGAGAGTGCCGATTCTTCGAAGGATGTCATAAAGATCTTTGTTGTGAGAGGTGATAGTGGTGAGCCTATTGGAAGTCCGTGGATTTGCTTGTAGATCTTGTCATTGAAGGTAAAGTAGGAAGTTTCGAAGCAGCTGGATGCGAGGTTGATGATGCTGTTGGTGGTTAATTTGGTGTCGAGCTGGTCAATGCAGGTCTGGAGCTTGGATCGGAGTACTTCTAAGGCTTCTTGTAGAGGGATGTTGGTGAAGAGGTCGACAACGTGGTAGCTGACCATGGTTCCTGTGAGATTTGCTTCCTTGAGCTGGTTGACGAAAGATGAAGAGTCGCTGATGTAGGACTTACCTTCTTTACCTAAGGGTGCTAAGAGGTGGGAAATGAATTGGGCGGTGTTGTAGAATACTGATCCTCTGGAGCAAACCAGGATCCTGGCCTTTGGTGGGATTTTGTGGATCTTGATTGTGGCTCTGGCATATGGGGCTTGGGAATTGATGGGGTTGAGCTGGTTGAAAATCATGTCATTTATCTCATCGTTGTTATGGAGTTCTTTGAGGGTTTTCTTGTACTGGCGTTCGAGACGAGCTGTTGGGTCCTTGTTGATGGTTTGGTAGGTGGTGGTGTCGGAGAGAGTCTTGTTGATTAGATGATTGAAGTCGGGTGTATCCATGACGACTGCTGCTTTACCCTTGTCGGCTTCTGTTATGGTGATGGTGGTATCCTTTTTAAGTTCAACCATGGCGTTTCTCTCTTCTTTGGTGAGATTTGTATTTGGCTTTGGCGATTTCTTGATGATGTCAACAATCTGGTGGCGCAGGTAGTCAACATTACCATTTGGGGCAAGTTGTTGGAGTCCACTTTCGATGCTGGTAATGAAGGCATCCGTTTTGATTTTTGCGTTGGTGGGTACATACTTGAGGCCCTTGCTGAGGAGGGAGGTCTGTGCTGGGGTGAGAGCTTTGCTGCTGATGTTGACTACGGTTTTGTTGGCGGGTTTTGGGCTGATGTTTTCCTTACATTCCACCTGATGAAGGAGTGAGTATGTACTCCGAAACGTCGTGTATTTTCACTTTAAAGAAGTTTTTATCCAGAAAATCTTCCTGTTCTTAGCTTTATAAAGATAAGTTTCAGCAACAGTCAGTACATTTCAATGAAATGACATCATTTATTAACTTTGATTTGATGTATTTCCAACATCATACTTAATGTACCTTTAATATTTAGTGACAAATGAAGAAGTTATTTTCAATATTAGAATTATTTTATTAGCCCTGTTTGCATGTAGAAGTAGAATTAAGGTTAAAGGCAGACCCTATGAATCTACTTCTACTACTCAATTCTCACCATTGTCATTATCATGTCATCATAATCATCATCATTATCATCATCATCATCATCAGAAATACCAGAATCATCATCATCATCATTAACAATATCAAACACCCACTATTTATTTTTGACAGTTTAGCGAGAATGACATTTTCAACATTGTTCCTGTCGTCTATTGAAATTATTAGTTCATGAGTTGTGGGACCATCTTTCATATAGAACATAAACTTAAGGAATTGAGCATACATTGTTTTGAATGCCCTCCATAACAGTTTGTTTAGTCTATCATCAATCGCTTCTATACAGGATAACCATTCCTCGCATACTTCTCCTGTTTCTCTTCAAGGAAATCAGCGTTTATCTGACGAGAACGTTTCTACATGAGTCTTACATGTATGTCCCCTTCCTCGAGATCAACTAGTTGTTTCTTTCTCTGAACCCCCTTGGCAAAGGCCAGCATGTCATCATCCTCTGCATCTTCATCATTCTTTTTCACTTCACATCTTTCACATATTTGAAGGTTTAAGTATTACTAAACACTTGTCCACAGTAGTAACAAAGTTATTTCCACATCGGTCCACTCACTTCTACAAATTTTCTTTTAGTTGGCATATTGGGGATTCCAGGTGGTGAACATTGACTAGAACCTGCATTCTCTGGGCACCAGGTTTTTCTATGTTTTTGCAGGTCATGATGACTTCGGAAGACAATACCGTACAGTCATCACAGGAAAATGTCATATCTGTGATGTTTTCAGAGTACGTCTGTGCACTTCAGAGGTTAGTCTCCATATGAGAAATATGTTTCAGACTACTTTCTTTACATGCATTGGGACAAAGTCTTTGTCAGCTGTATCATGTTTTAAATTAAGTAAAAGACGACAATACGTCTTACTCATAGCCTCTTCAAATAATAACAATAATGTATTTTAGAACGCCTAATATTCATCATCAAGATGCTCCATGGCGCTACGACGGTAATGGAAAGTTTTACAGCAAAGCAGTGAACAGATATGTTTTCAGGGGCGATTTAAAAGTTTCTTTAGATGAAGTGTTCCTAATGTTCCTTGGAAGAGAATTCCACAATTTACGAGGATGATTGGCAGGGATGACAATTTTACCATGCTTTTCCTATGGAAACTTTTGTTCTGGAACCCATCTTTGTCCAACTACTGTTGGCTTACAGAGATTTGTAATAGTCAAGTTTTGAAGTTTACAGGTGTCAGTATCAAGGTAATAGCGGATCTTACTGGTGTTACGGGTATTGTAGCAAGCTCTACTGATGGTTGTGATGTGAGCACCCATGGGAATGCTGGAATCGAGGATGACACTAATGATTCCTGACGCTCTCTGATTGTTTGAAGTGTCACCAATGTGAAGAGTGGGTGATGTAGCACTCGTCTTCCTCGATGTGAGCTGATGTTTGGAGCCAATGAACAGGAACGCTGTCTTCTCCTCATTCAGCATCAAATAGTTGTAGGTCATACATGATTTAACCTCCTGTATGCACAGCTCAAGAGTATTGACATTGATTGAGATATCAACTGACTCGAATACGATGTAGAGGTGCTTAACGTGTGGAAACTGATGAAGTACTTTCTGATAATGTCACCATTAGGGAGAATGTAGACCGTGAATAATAGTGGGCCGAGAACTGATCCCTGAGGGATACCATGTAACAATGGTGACTTTGATGATTGTACTTCTCCAATTCTGACAGATTGTGTGCGTTCAAGCGCTGTCAACTTGTTCTGGCCCATACTGACTAGGATGTCGTTGTGGATTTTCACCAGGGCTGTCTCTGTACTGTGAGATGCCTTGTCGACCGACTGGAAGGATTCCGCAAGGTTATTCTTCTCAAGATGTGACTTTATTTTACCGGCTACTACTCTCCAAACATTTAGATATGAATGAGAGGATGGAAATGAGTCGGACATTTTTCAGATTCTTTTCATCAGCACCAGTTTTCTTAAGAAAGTAAAAGTAAGTATACCTAAGAAAGCTTACGAAATTGTATTTAGTCATGATCATTTTGGCGATGATACATGGACTTAAAAATTTAGATTTTTATCTTCAAATACGGATTTGGAGTCGTCTGGTTGTCACCTACTGTTGAAAATCGAATAGACTTTACCAAAAGTTTAAACCTCATTTACTCAAAATTGGACCGCGAATATTGTTAAAAGCTTAGAGAATGCTATGTATAGAGAATTAAAAAGTCTATTCAACCGAGAACATTATATTTTCGAGATTGGAAATTATATATTTATAACGCAAATAAAAAGTTAAATTTAGAGCTGCATTATTGAGGTTGAAATTTAATGAGGGAGGTTGGCGTATACCAAACACACATTTGAGAACATGCCCTATTTGTGATCGTCCCAAGAAGGATGATTTAGGTATGATGTAGGTATATACAAATACAAATGCGTCCAACTTTATGAAACTAATTACTACAAACAAGGCGATAAAAAAAGGCTCAGTCTCTATGTTATGCATTCGTATGACCGAAGATGTCAGTTATTTGAAGAATAATTCAAATGTTTAACACCATAACATATGTTTGCAGTGTCATATCGTATATCTCATTTCATTTATCCATATGTTTATTGTGTTTATTTACATGTATGTATGTATGTGTGTGTGTGTGTGTCTGTCTGTATGTATTTATGTATGTATGTATTGACTATAAATTGTTCGTAATATGTGTTATTCAGACAATCTTGTTTTCTTGTTTGTCGCTCAAGGAGTGGCTAAAGTGACGTATGTATAACGTGTGTAGTGTATGTGTTTTTAAAGCATATTGCCGTGTACCATGATCGTAGTGAGACTCTTTCTGTCCTTGATAAAGTTTGGCACAAAGACATACTGCATGGATTAAATACTGTGAAATTGATGATAACCTAATAAAGTGGTTTGCAAATTATCTACATGATAAAACGCAGCGAGTAGTAAATAGTGGACACGTATCAAATTCTGAACCAGTTATAACAGGTGTCGCACAAGGTTCTGTTTTGAGACTCTCATTTTTACATTAAATTATAATATAGATGACATTGTCAGTAATATAAGACGATTCCCTCTTTCTAATTGACGGCCATACGACAGCTGCAGTATGTTTAAAAACTGACCTATGAAGATTATCCGATTCGGCCCAAAATTGAAGTTTTAGCATATGAATACAATATAGTATGTCCGTAAAATATTACTGGAATAATTCAATGTTGTATTGTTACTCAATGTACTGTGTGTACATTGACAAAGAAATGTTCTCTATACTTAGGATTGTATCAATAAATACGTTTATAGTTTAATGGAAATTAACAAGTACTTAAACCTTGTGATAAAGTTTCCTCTGAATTTAATAAAGCCACGTGTTTGTGTAGAATTGAGTGTTATAAAGACCAAATGCTGAAAGGCTTTTACTAACACCCTGTAAATTTTGACCTTGCAAAACTTGTTTCCAGGCACCAAATACCTATACTAATTACCCTTTGCTTGCACTCAGATACTGATAATATAATCACCTGATTATGACAGCAACCAATCAATGCAGAACAGGCAAACCATGAGTTAGATTCTCTGTTGTATGTCGCACTTTAAGATGAGTGCTTTGTTTTCTGTCACTTTTAGTTCCCAATAAATTGTTGAATCAGTTGAATCTGTCAACAATGATATTACCTATGCCAGTCAACCAAACAATCTGTATTTCGTACGGAAGAGGCCTAACATCTATGTGGCAAGATTTTGTAATATTTATCGTTTTAATTGTAATGCTCATTAGATAACTGCATATTAATTTTTAAATATTTAGGTTGACTAGTAGCATTTAATATTGTTTTCACGTAATGAATTACAGAATTGACAGATTAGAAGAACGTTTTCATATCTACCACTTTCAATCTCTAAATCATGAGATGAGCATCGGAATCTTGCTTGTGATTGCTTAAATTTCTTTATATCAACACATGATGAATTTGTTTCAATGGAAAGGTCATTTTTTAATATTGTGTAATAGAAACCTATGGTCAATTACTTTTACACCTTCAAATCATATCACACATTCGAAAGTTTCAAGAAATGTAATCCATCTTCACTTCATTTCACACGGAGCTAAAAGTAACAACAACATCTCAAATGTCTATTTCACTCAAAATATGAGTGTCGTTAATTCAGTAGTTGAAGAAATGACAACGTTTGCTGTAGTAAAGTTGCGCTCATTATAAAAACGTGAAATCGAAGGGTGATTTTTTTTTACGAATTCATTAATATTTGCTGTTACATTTTTAATTCTAGATTCAAATCACTAAATAAGATTGTGATATTGATGTATGGGATAAATAGATTGTGAGATTATTTATTTCTCCGACTTCTCAACACAACAAAGCAAATATACACAGATATACACACATACATATAGTTCAGCTGTACAATATCTTACTCAATCACATCCGTCACTCACCAATCAGTTATCCATTTTTGTCTTGTAGAACAGTACAGAAACAGGGGATATCTAATGTCATCATATGTAGGACAGTCAATGAGAAAATGTATTTCGTCTTCCAAAGTGTCACAGAAGGGGCATCTACGTTGAAGGGTGTAACTTGCCGTGTATAGCGAGCGTCCTGTTTCAATTGATAGACCCAAGGAACATATCTGAGCTTAGCTAAATATTTTCTCTTGGAATGGTCTGTGGGAGATAGTTTTCTGGGAGGAGATCTTTCTTATAAGTTTTATATGTTCAAAGTGTATTTCCATTTACTTTATTTTTACAATTCCATAGAGAGCAAAATCACATGTCACTGCCTAATATACGAAGCCTCTCTTTAACTCTAGAGATAAAGGATGAAGATGATAGAGATGCTGCTTCATTTAGATTAATGTCTAGTTTTTTCCAAAGATAACTCTTGACGACCAAGATGATTTTCTTCTCTTAGACCAGCTAGTCAAAGAATCTAAAATGATTCTGTTGTTATTGATGATTCTAGAGTAGCGGCGAAATATTTCAATCCTCTGTTTAGTAACACAGCTTTTCCACCCTAGCTCTCTTCTCACAGCACAGTTTAATGTATTCCTGCTCACTCCAAGAAACATTCTGCATGCTCTATTTTCTACAGAGTTCATCATACTAAATTCATTAAATCCCCAGATTGATGCACCATAATTCAATACTGGTTGAACCAGTAAATTATAAAGCTTGGTGAAGGAATCATATGTCATTCCTCCAATATTTTTTCTTGTAGAGCTCTGCTGGCGGATTTAGCTATTTATTTCACAGTAAAATTTATATCAAGGTGTTCATGGAACCACAGACCTAAATATTTATATTTATTCACAATTTTTATTTCTTTTGATCCACAAGTGAACATGAAGGTAGATTTTGGTATTCTGTCACTCCGAAAGTGAATCAATTTTGATTTATGCAATTGTCACACTTATTCACTGCATCAAACATTCTCTGCAAAGAATCTTCACTTGGTGCAACCAACACACTATCATCAGCAAATAATAGAATTGATCAACACACATTATCTATAGATATTCCACATTTTAGAGCATTAATATCATCCACTAAATAATTAATAAAAACAGAGAATAGGGCAGGTGACAAGGTGCAGCCTTGCTTAACTCCCTTCATAACACTGAATGTTGGCGTCAAGTACCCATGAATGTTCACTGCACACTGTACATCTTCATATAAAGATTTAATACTATTATAGAATGTTTTGTTTGACACAGCTTTTACCACAGACAATCCAGGTTTATACTGTCGAAGACCTTACGCAGGTCTATGAATCCACAATAAGTACTTTGTTTGGCTGATTTTCTATTCTGAATTAATGCATGTAATGTGTATATATATATGCTCCTCGCAGCTGCGCTCTTTTCTGAAACCATTTTCGAACAATACGTTGTTTTCTTCAAGATGCTTTGAGAGTCTTTAGTTGAGTATATTGCAGTAAATCTCGCAGGAAACAGACAGTAGTGTTTTTCCTCTGAATATTGAGGATTTCCTCAGATTGGTGCTTTCTGGCTTAACAATTATTTCTTTCCTCCAGTGGCTAGGCCAGGCTAAAGGTCAAGTCAACTTTAGATAAAGAACTAAGTTTCATCTGAAATTCATGCAAAGTGAAAATAAGTCTCTTTTTAGTTTTAAGTAAGATTTAGTTGCATACAGAAGGCTATAATATCTTAATTAATTTTTCAATTATTGCCTGCAAATATAATTATATCTAAAACTATCTGACCATTTTGAAAATAGGCTGCCCTTCAGAGATAAAATATGATAATTAGATTAGACTGTTAATAGGTTTTACAAAATGTAGCTTTATTCTGTCAGGTATTAATGTCATTCATACAAATCAAACTCTTAAAATATAATGAAAGTGTAGTTAATTTTAATAATTCAATTTCAGTAATGTATACCTCTATATAGTTTTCCCTACTTAATCTAAAATCATTACCAAAGCAAAATAGATAAATGTAATTACATGTATCAGTCAGTCCATGTAAATTTCTGAGTCAGGTCCAAAACATGAATAAACTGGATGAATTATACCATCCATACAATTTTGAATTGATAGTAGGGTTTCAGAACATACATATATTATATAATTATGTTATTTGTTGAATGTTTTACTTTAAAAATCGGGAACCAATTCCATGAATGTGATTTTTGGATAGAGCAGTGTTTATGCGAGCAACACTGTGTTATGACAGCAGCATCGTGGTTATTTGCTACAAACATACTGTACATTAGCGCAAAATGCACTCCAGTTAAGCATGGCCTGGCCGTTGTAACCATATGAAATCGCTAGATGAATAGTTAAGTAATCCGTTTATCGAAAATTTGGGTTGTTTTGATGAAGATTTCTGTCTGATATGAGCAGTTTAATAGTTGAGAAAGCGAGTTAAATTAAGATTTAGCGGCCATGATGATATGCCTCCACGTACGTCACAGCATGATACCCTTCAGTGATCACCGCCCGTCCACTTTCATTCTTGTCGCCAGGGCTTAATTAGGCACTTTTTTTAAAAAGCTGTATATTAATAATTTACGGGCCGATTTAAGACATTTAAAATGAGGAGTTGTCAAGTTAAAACCCCTTTTCAACGAATCTCGAAAGTGACCATCGGCACGACATGTAACCTTTAAAGAGCCATCAAGGTTTTTGGAAAATATACTTATAACGTCATTCGCCAGAGAAATCTTTTATCTACAACATAGCATATGTTAAATAATTTTCATATCACGACAATGTATTGCAATTTGGTTTCAAAGAGAAGTACCACTTCGACTAGCGCGCTTAGGGTATCTGACGTCATATAAACAGAATCCCCTTTTTTGCGTAATACGTACTACCAAACAGTTAGCGCTTCCGAAGCGTGAAGGCTCATCTCTAGCACAAGTCGCCATAACAACCGATGTGCTGCACGTGCTGCACCTGCCTCTCTTGCAAGTTACCCTTGTCACACATTACTGAATGTGACGATTGCTTTACAAACAATGTTTCTAAATGTCCTGAGAATATACAAATTATTTCCTGTTTAATGTACTTTTTATTGAGATAAGACCAGCAAATTATGACAAATATTTAGTCTCATTAATTATAAAATTCAAAAAAAATACCTAGTTGGGTAAAACAATTATTCCAATATCTGTAGCAAATAGATAATTAAATGAAATGGTAAATAGATAACCGACTAAAAATTATATATTTCGATTTCTTTCATTGCTCATATTTTTTGTTATTCTTTCGTGTCTTTGTTTACTGTGTGTGAGCTAGATCATAATGCTTTGCGCTTGAAAATAATAGACTGTATTTACACTGTAAAACACCTTTACTAATTAATGCAATTTTTCGGCTTATTTTAAGTTGAAAAAAAGTGGGAAAAATTAAGTGTATTTTTTTCACGGAAATAGATTTTTGGAAAATTTTCAATATGTTCATCAACATCCTTGGTGGCTCTTTAACATAAGGAAGAGATAGACAGAACAGGGTTACATATATGGATGAAGGTAGAGTCACGCCCTGCTCCGGAAAAAACGTATGGAAGTTGAAAAGGGTCACCCCTTTGAAATAAAATTTTAATTTTCTTACTTAGACGTACATGTAGCAGGGTTAAAAATGACATTATAAGCAATATAAGCGATGAGAGTCTAGTTTAGTATGCCCCGTTTGAAGCTTAATTATTGCCCTATCAATTGTGTTTGCGTAGGGGTTTCGAGAGAATTTGTTTTGTGTGTTGCGCCTTACTGGAGTTTGCATGTTGCTGAAGCCATGTGTGCTTTACATGAGATTTTGAAAGGCTTTTTGCCTCTTGTTTCGAATGGTAGAAAGGTAGATATTTTGAAAGTTTAAGGCCCTCCTTTGCCGCTTTGTCGGCTTTTTCGTTGCCAAAAATGCCGAAATGGGCTGGTACCCATAGGAGTTCTACTGCCTTGCCCTGATTGTTAAGTGATGAATGCTGTTGAGATTTTGGAGATTAAACAAGGACGGTTTTTGATGGATTTGTTTTTAGTGCTTCTAAAGCACTGAGTGAGTCCGAAAGGATGAGAATTTTGTCCTGCTTTTTTTAAAAATTTTGATGGATTAAAGCAATTTGGATGGCCATAAGCTCAGCCGTGTAGACCGATTGGTCATTGGGAAGCCTATTGGAGTAAGAGGAGGGTTGTGGATGATGGAAGTGCATGCCTACACATGGGTTCAATGTAGCGCTCAAGTAGCGCTCAAGTAGCGCTCATTCTCTCCTGAACGATACAGTGCAAAACCTCAAAGTTTGCTCGCTTTGCTACATAGCGCTACATTGATCAATCGCGTTCAAGAGAGGTTTAAAAGTAATCGCTAATTGAGCGATTACTTTGAAACCTCTCTTGAGCACGGCCCTGTTGTGCGAGCGTCCGGGTCCTTAGACTGGTCTGTGTATATGTGACACCAGTCGGACCAGTGTTCCTGAATTTAATGGAGTGCGGTTGTTTGCGCGAGTTTGGGATTTTGTTTTGAAGTTATTTTGCTAAGATGGATATTTATTTTGGAGGCCGGAAGGGGGAGGATTGGGTGATGCACCGTATTTTTAGTGGGAAGATTAATGTGCTCCATCTTAGCTTTTTTGGAGATAGGTTGTTGTATGCAGTGAGGAATGGGTGCACAGAGAGGGTATTTATTGAATAAAGCGGTTTTAAATTTATAGGGTTTGCTGCTAATTTTGCAGCTTATAAGCGGGTCCCCTGAAGTTCCAGCACAGGAGTTTAAGATGAGTTGGTCCCGTCTCATTTCGAGGGGAATTTCACCAGTTAGGGCTTGGAGTGCTTCGAGGGAAGTACCCTTTTGAGTGCGGGTTGCCGTTTTAAGTGTCTGGTATTGGATTGAATTAAGGGTGTTGATATGATTAGGTTTTAGAGTATTATAGAGAGGAGCGCAATAGTCCAGTTTGAACCTTATTAGGGAAGTATAGAGTTGGAGTAGGGTTACGTATTTGCTCCCCAGCCTGTGCCGGAGATTGTTCTCATGACATTAAGGTTCTTTGAGCATCTAAGTTTAAGGTCTGTGACGTGAGCTTCCCAGGAGAGATGCTGGTCATTAGCCCTAGAAATTTAGTTTGTTTTTGGAAGTTTATTTTCTTATTTTTGATAATATCAATCAAATTGCAGGTGAATGAAATAACGTTTGGTAAAAATTACATTTGATACCCTGTAAGTTTTTATTTCATGAAGGACATTTTGTATCCAATAATTGAAGAATGATCATTTAATTTTTCTATGTAGTGGACAGATAATGGTTTATCATTTAAACATTCATCAAATAGAAATCACTGTCCATTGAAATCAATAGTATAAAAATATGAATGTCAGTATGTTTGACGTTCCATTCAAAAATATTAATCATAACGGAAGTTCAGGACAAATATCCTTAGCGCTGTACTCTGAATAGTTGTTTACTCTCTGTTTTAGGTTTTAGGTACATTATTCCACCATGTACAGTGGGCATCTTACCAAAAGGAGGAAATCACATGCAGTGGGATATCAAACACCCAATGTTAACGTTGACCTGAATGACATCACAATGCTCTGACATCATCAAAGTCATGACATCATAAACTGGATGACGCCACATTACTATGACCCGATACATATTTGTCTAATTAAGTTATTTGTGCATGGAGCGATATAATTCTTTCTTTGATCCTGTTCAACTTGAACTAATTTAAATAGAAAAAAGTTTTTATCAAGTCGTGTAGATTTATATTTCCTGGGTGGGATTCTCTACATTGCCTATCTTATCAGAAGTGACATTTTGTCTCAATTCTTACAAGAAACCCTAAAAATACACAACCCCACCCCGTCATATTGATCAACAATCTATCCTCTAAATGAGTTATTAAATTAATTAAAAATCAGATTTTATAAGTAAGATTTCGATTTAACATGAGATGGTATTTGATCAGCTTGAAAGGTATGACATTATATGAATTGTCTGGTGACCAGAAGAAGGTAAAATAATATGACTCTATTTAAATGTTCTTCGAGGGAACACATATTAACATTCAAAACACCAATCAAACGTTAGATCCAAGCTAGGTAAAAGTTTAATCCTAGGTTGGAAATAAGAAAGGCGAGCAACCCTGACATACAGACAGTTTCTATTTGCAATGTCGGCCTAATGGACCATAATACAGTTGGATAATATGTTTTTCCTTCAACTTGTAGAGAATGACACAATGAACAATGGAGGTCTTCAATAGTTACATCCTTATGAATAAATGTTGTCTTTATGATTGTTATGTGCAATGCGAAATGTGTAGGGTGCACGTATTTTAGAAGTTTTTAATTCTATGATGTAATGTTCCAGTTTGAGATCGTATTTGAACTGTTAGTATTGATTCAGATATATTTGGTGTCAAATGTCTTTCAATCGTTGTTAAAAGATTGTCAACTCCCTAATTGTACCAAAACATGTAATAAAAATCTGTTCTGGAAGAGGATTATTCTGACATTTGATGCCCAATTGCTCATGCCCATATCGTCAAAGGGTTTCAGCATCTAATAAGCGTGAAAAAGGAAGCGATTACATTCTAAATCATACAAGGGAAGGGGGAGCCATCTGTTTTTACAAGGGAAAACACCTTCAATTTGAATATTTCATGGACAGTGCCTGTGAAGATATGGTCTATCGTGGAATATTGCGGGCGGAAACCAGCTTGACTTTCAGAAAGTACTTTGTTAAAATCTATCCATATCCTAAGTAGGTTTTCAAGTATTATTGTTGTTGATCTTTCCCATAACATTCAGTAGTGAAATTCCCCTGTAATCGGTTGGCTGTTTCTTGTCAGAGTGCCAGGAATATTCCAATATTCCATTGCTTAGATAATAGACCTTCGATAGTAAAAGTTTCAAATACGGATTTAAGAAACTTAAGAAACTTGCTGATAGTTGAAGAGTTCTGACAGGAGCCCATCTACTTTATAGGTCGATAATGCTGTTGTAATTTCATCTACAGTTATTTCACTGTTAAGGTAAATGTTACTATACAAAATACAATTACAGTCAAGACATGTATTTGTTTAATTCTTTGACATGTTCATCAAAATCAGAGCCACTGTCAGGCAGTACCAGGTTTACCAACTTCCTAACATAACCTTGCCATTCATATGCTGATATAGAAGAAACGTGGTTTGTGCGGAATTGGTTCTTAACTTTTGTCTAGAATTATTTACAATTTCCAGTTTTGCAGCATTCTTTGATAGTGTTCTTTGCGTTCACGTAGTTACTCAGATTTGTATCACATTTAAAATTCCTCACATTTTAAATGATTGCACCCTTTATCAAACCATGGTGGTTGCCGGAGCTTTTGATAGGACTACTAAGAGCATGATTTAAGTTGTCCATGGCAGCAACAACATCAGAAAGTTTACCAACAGCTTGCTCGACATCTTTGTCCAAATATTTCAGAAAGTCTACTGAAATACATTTGACTTTGTCGCTGTGGTACACTGTGTGTAGACGTTGTGTATCTTCAATAGTGTATCTGTATCTTGGTACCTGTAACAGTGGTATACTTGCTGCATCGCAAAGACGATCTGAAATGATGACATCATCGAGATGACATAATATTGATAGATGGTCGGACTTGGTCCTGGAGATGGTCCTTGGTGTAACACTCATGTCACCTATACATGAGAACAGTTCACTGGAGACTGTGACAGTGTCAGTGTCCTGACGTTGATGTGAAAGTAAAAGTACCAATATGGAGTTTGAAAACTTGACACATTATTAACAGACTCCTTCCGTAAGTATTGGTTTTCTTAGCACAAGATACCCGTCTATCTATTGCCCAACTCTCAATGGGCCCACATATATATGTACTTGTAGTTTACAATTGGTATCTGACGGAGGATGAACGAGAAGCAGACAGTCCCGAGTTTTGCCGAGTTTACCCGAGCCGGTCGGAGCACGTACCTCCGTGTGAATCTGGACATCATCTTCAACAACATCAACATCCTCAGAGCTCGCTGCTCCTCCAAAACAGGTAGAGTACTATCAGTAACTGATCATTGACACATACCCTAACATCACCACCTGTGATCATCATCATCAACATCCTCAGAGCTCGTTGTTCCTCCCTTACAGGTAAAATAATGTACTCTTTATACCTAGGGAGGATATACAGATCAGCAACACATCATTAACACATAACCTTACATCATCACCCGTGATCATCATCAACATCCGCCAAGCTGAATGACCCTACATTACAGGCAGAATACTATCAGTTATTTACTATTGATAACCAGTGAGGAAATAAAGTCCTTAGATCATTAATGCTTCAGTATCACATCATTAACACATGTCCTTTCATCGTTACCATCACCATAACAATTGTCTTTATAATAATGTGATGACCAACATCTCTTGAGTATATTTGATATGAAACACATAATTGACACATACCCTGCCTTCGGCTGATGGCATTTATAATGGTTGTTTTTCATGACAAAGGACCATAATTTGCCTAAAATGTGTATATTTGAGATCATTTAATCTTGCCGAAACAGGGAAAAAAGAACAACGCAACCGTACAGGACTTGACGTGGTCCTTTTGAAGCATTTTATCAGACGATTTAAAGATTTGGACAATTTCAAGCATCCCAAGGGGTCGTTGTTTCTCTCAACTAGGGAGAAACCAATATTACATTTGAAGCACACATGTATCGTGTACATACATACATACATACATACATACATACATACATGCTCACTCAAATACATTGTTTGTATATGTTCACGGATTAAATGAACTGAAGCTTCCTTACATTAGATTATACACATTGAAATGTGAAATTTAAGTACACTGATGTTCCGAACATTCACGGAAATAGAACAATAGTTGATAGCAGTCATATTGGCTGCGATTTGGGGCATTACAAAGGACCATAATTGCTTACAATAAGT
This sequence comes from Gibbula magus, assembly GCA_936450465.1. Lineage (NCBI taxonomy): Eukaryota > Metazoa > Mollusca > Gastropoda > Trochida > Trochidae > Gibbula > Gibbula magus. The sequence continues at coordinate 17,158,356 of OW388290.1, read as the reverse complement.
GTTTTTGAGAAAAGATGGTTTTCGGAGTTTTGAGTAAGACATTGCTTTAACTATGTAACTTGAGGTTTATTTGTCAAGACAACCATCCCATATATGTTTGCTTTGAGGGTCTAGATATTCTTCAATTGAAACTTTTTCGTAATTGAGCCCTATGCATAAATGCAGGGGTGATAGCTGTGCTGAAGGCAAACGCCTATGGACATGGGAGTGTTGGAGTGGCCAGATTTCTGGAGTCCAGAGGAATCAACCACTTCGCCGTAGCCACATCAGAAGAGGGAGCTCTACTAAGAGAGGCCGGAATCAAAGGATCGGTGCACATTTTTGGTAATTAATCTAGAATCAGTAGATATATTTCACTTTGAATCAACACTGATAAAATATATTCATTATTCCTCCATTGAAGAGTTACATTAAAACCGACAGGTGAGAGGTATTTAAAAATATATACACATTAGTAAGTATAAGATTTTATTGGGCTTGTATTGTCTCACCTAGGATTACAGTCTACACACTCCCTGTAGATCAAAAGAAGTAGATTACACTGTGTTTAATATCCAGAGGGACACAAGAAATGCATGATAGAAGACAGAATACCACAGTTTGATTACGCAGAGTCACTCCAAGCTCCAGGAGACCAATACTGGTGATTTCTAGCCACAGTCTTTCTCTTATCAACGGTATAAGTGGTGAGTGGCAGGTGATTTGGATGAGTAGGTCTTTCAGGTGTTTGACATGGTTCATGCATATGTGTCCTTTGTGTACTTCCTTGGCGTCATAATACACACACCTTAACATATTTACACAGCTGTTTAAATGTGGGAACTGTCAGTCAATGAAGCCGGTTTTATGCCGGGCCGGGACTGGGCGGATTTTAAAGTGGCGCAAATCCTGATCAGCTTCAACACGTTAACACTCTACTGCAGATGAATATAACATATTACCTTACTGAACATCCTGTTTACTCAATGAGCATTCTCTTCCCACAAAGGTTACTACCCAAAGATTTTGTATCGCAACCAATATATTCTCACACACATGCAATCAATCCCCTGGTGGCCTACGTTTGCAACATTTGTAACGTCCTTATTTTTATCCTATCAAACATCGTGTTGTACAAGCTACGGAATTCCGTCATGAAACCAATATGTCCGAGGGACATGAAGTGTTATGGTAATGTTTTTAAATCCAAATTGTATCCCTCTGACCCTTTAACCCTGTGAGAATTATATCACTCTAAAGTAATGGGGGATGGGAAATGTGGGTAGAGACTGGACAAAATGAGGCTATTGTTGGATTTCCTTAGCTTGCTTTGAATGTTGTATTAGTATTCAAAATAGTTCTAGACAGGACAGCTTCAGAAGTTGTCATTGGTTTCCAGGCAATGCATCCAAAGAGGACATCCCGGTTCTAATCAAATACAGCCTGACACCAACAGTAGCTGAGGTCGACTTTCTGTGGGAGTTTGCGTCAGCTCTCACACAGGTTCAGCGAAATGTAGATGGGAGCGGAGCGTGCAACGGGAAAGTCGTAAGGGGAACAAAACAGACAGATAAATATAATGAATGACAATTTCTTCTTTAATGTAACATGAGCTCTTCGCTCCACTCATAATGTTTCGGGTCATTCTTCATAGACAACACAGCCAAGGATAATGACTACGTTGGGAAAAATAAAAGTAGGTCAATCTTACAGAAAAAACAATGTTAAATGTTGCTTGCAGGGTGCACCTGGTGGCCAGGTCGTGATAAAGGTGGACACAGGTATGTCCCGGAACGGTTGTCAGCCAGTAAAGCTTGCTGCTCTTGTACAGGTGAGAACATAGTTCAATGTTTGCACAAGACAACAACATTACTTAGATGGATAAAATGTATCCTAATCTTTCTTTGAAAAGGTGTCCTTTTAAAACGTGAAACCTAGTGACACCTACGAATTGTTTTCAGTGCGATCAATGAACTGACAACACAGCATATCAGATTGTCTTCCCTTAGTTGCCGTATTGAAAAGAACGAGAGCCCACGCGATATGAAAGTATATGCTTTCAAACTTATTCAAATTTGATCGTTGTTTAGAAGATCTGAAATTATCATGGAAATGTGTTGTTGTCCATCCTGAAGTTAGAGACTTTTAAACATAATATTGGTAAAGGGGCTACTGTTTTGTCTGATGACTCAAGTACAGGTTTGCACAAGTAGATGTTGTTTCGATTGTATCGCTCTCATCGTCAGTCAACCAAGACTTTATATGATTTCTAATCATCTTTAACCACATAATCCCTGGGATTTTTCACCAGGATATCATTAACTCAAACTACCCAACGTTCATGTGTGTAACCCAAGCAAACTGTTACGCAGATTGACCACTCAAACTACACATTACAACACGTTTGGGACTTTCATTAAAGAGATTTTAACAATGTACCTCTTAGCTTTTACCAGATATCTAGTTTTCCTTTGAACTTTGCACTGAAAGGGATATAGTTAAAAGCTTTGATATACCAAACCGCATACTTTCATCATCTTCTTCATTGTCTACAGTTTCTTCATTGGTTATTATCCAATGGCCGGTCTATTTTTCTTTAACCTCTTCTCGAAATTCGAATCAGTCACTGTATTAGTTACGTCACGAAAATACAATTGGATGTTTTCTCAAAAAGATCTGATTGTCAAGGTCTTGGGTGGACCTAAAGACAAAGCTTTTTTTATGTCAAGCGAATATGAGTAACACGCTCGTTGCCCAATTGTTAAAACAAAAACAACATTGACTCAAGTCAAAATACCAGGTTGCTATCACACCATTCGGGGGCTCCATCTCCTTGTGGGGTATACCTCGCTGATATTTTGTATAAAGCATTCGGTGATCACGTATCTGTTACATGTTTTCAGACAAGATCATAAACGTCGTGAAGTAGGTTTTATTTGTGTTCAAGTAAAATATCTGTTGTTGACAAAATGTTGGTACGCACTGGTGCTGACACATAGCATTAAACGATTCTTTTGCTTAAGTGTTTAAAACACTTGGCACCCAGGTGTCATTTTCGACGTGCAAACGTGTGGTGATTAACAAATGACACCTCTTTATTAAATCCAGTACGTTATATGTAACTTAATCGCTTTTAGCTATTACAAGTTATTATCATTTTGGGATACACTTCCAAAAGAGAACAATAGCTGTTAGGTGTTTCTCTTCAGTTCTGCAAGGAACACAACTTGAAGGTCCACAGCATCATGACTCATTTCTCTCAAGCCTGGGACAATCCGGACTTCACTCAGAAGCAGCTGGACACATTCATGGAGTGTGCCGGGAAATACAGGTGAGTGTGTAGACGAATGTATAATGTTACTTCGTTGTTTACATATATAAGAGCAAAATTCATTTTGTGAACGTCCCTCTCACCATTGTTGTTATTAATAAATGTTCTCATTCTCAAAACATGTAATTTGTATTTTCAGAAATGCTGGTATAAAGCTGCACATATCCAACTCTCCTGCAATAATCCGGGGCTACGGAACAGATCTGGACTTCATCCGACCTGGAAGCTGCATGTTAGGACTCCCGCCTGGTAAGTCGCGGAAAGAAACCATGGTTTGTCTCTATGAACCATCGGTCGGTAAGCCGATAAACTGTATTACTGTTTTTAAAAATACAGAACCATCGCAAACCAACAACTGAATCTCAAGACTAGAATCTAATTTGTTTTAGACAGCAGCGATACAACTGTAGAATGTGTGAAGACCCTGGGAATCAGACCGGCTCTATCCTGGGTAGCACACCCCACCCTGGTGAAACAGATCCCACCGGGCTCTCATGTCGGGTACGACAATACCTACACGTGAGTGCACGCATATGTCTGGAGTGGTCTGGACATTGTCATTTAGAGGCATTTTATCATTCCTGAAAATTCGACAATACAGATACAGGCGAATCTAAACGAATTTCACCATTTAATTCTAGCTAAAAAAGGTAACTTGTTAACAAATTATTATACCCCCGCCTTACAGTGTAAGCGGGGGTATATAGCGTTCATTCTGTCCATCTGTCCGTCCGTCCATATGTCTGCCCGTCTGTCACAAAACTTTTTGCAGAGCATATTTCTCAAACTATACATGCTAGCTTCACCAAACTTGCTACACATGTTAGTCATGATCTCTAGTTGTGCCTTTTGACCGTTAGATCAATTTCTGAATTATTTTTTCGGTTTCCATGGAAACATGACCAAACAGTGACTCTGTAAGGAAGTCATTTTGTGCGGAGCATATCTCCCAAACTAAGCATGCTAGCTTCACCAAACTTGCTGTGTACACATGTTAACCATGATCTCTAGTTGTGCCTTTTGAGGGTTAGATCGACTTTCTAATGTTATTTTTGCGGTTTCCGTGGAAACATGACCAAACAGTGACTCAATAAGGAACTCATTTTGTGATTTCCTAAACTATACATTCTAGCTACACCAAACTTCATACACATGTCAACCATGATGCCTAGATGTGCCTTTTGAGGATTATACATATTTCGGATTTTTATTTTTGACGGTTTGGAAACGTGGTTTAACAGTTATCTCTAGAATTGTACATTCGCTATTCATCCACTTTACACACAGGTTAATCATTCCTATAGTTGTGCCTTTCCTATGTTCAGTTATGTCAAACTATATTTGGAAGCGGGAGTATGCGAGCTGTGCTCGCTTCTACACTTGTTTAGTTGATTTTGCTGATTCTCTTCTCTTGAGAGTTATACGCCCCTAGTGAAGTTTGCATTTTTCCAAGGAATTTTAATGCAAAGATAGCCAGGGAAGGAATGGAATCCAATTGAAAGCCGAATCAAGACAATCCAAGGTACTGTTGTGACTGTATCAATCAATCAATCTTTATTTTCAAGTATGTAGGCCCCTGGGCCCAAATACAGAGATACACAATTCATATACAATGCAGGCCTGAATCGGCAAGTAATGGAGACTGGCAAGAGTTATGCCCTGCATTAGGAAGTTGACATGAGTATTGGTTGTATTTGGCTATCGAATATTTTAAAGTATACAGACGGCGAAAGAATTCCGAGATTTCTAAGATTAAAGTTGCATCCATTGTGTTTCATAATATTTGATTTGGCTTTAATACGTTCGAACACACCATATTTGCTGTTTACAATACAAACAAATTCACTAAGCTTGCATATTCATCCCCAATCGCCAAACATATCATAATTACTAGTTTCCAATTAAAATCGAGTAACATCATTATGCATATGCAGAAACCGAAAGTGCATGTCTTATTTACACGCACAGTAGTTATATGACCTATTAAACATTATCAACCCAAATGTTGTATTGTATCTGGTGTAAATAAGTTTCCAAAATAACGTTTGACTCATTGGCGCGCGCCACACGCGGTGCATTGTCCGGTTTTCGATCAGAAATCGACACTTTTACCTTCATATCGTCAATATATTGAGTCGAGCATCATCAAAATGATAGTTTTCGGTAAAAGTTGGTACTTCTCGATAAAGTAAGACCATTTATAACGTTTGGCATATTTGACCCCAAACAACACAATGGATGTACCTTTAACACTTTTTTCGGTAAGAGCTTTCCTTGCCCTAAGGGAAAGATCAGCAAGTGCTTTCGTCATACTAAACTTACTAGTAAGAAGAAATCCCAAATATTTATAACCATTCACAATTTTCATTTTTGCGCCATTGAAATACCAAACATCATTCTTTGATAATCTACCACCTTTCCTCAATACCACTACATTTGATTTTTCCATATTCACAGCAAATCCCCATTTCTTCGTATAGGAGGCTAAAATATTCAGCTGACATTGAAGACCACATTGTGTATCTGAAACTAGAATGACATCATCAGCAAAAAACAACATTAATATTTGTTTCATATCGGGGAACATTTGAATGCCGTGTTTTCCATTTTGTAGTATTTCATTCGAAAGTTCATTAATGAACAATGAGAAAAGCATCGGACTTAACATATACCCTTGTCTTAAACCAAATGGGCACTCAAAATAGTCTGTTGTATTTGAATTGAACCGCACACATGATTTAACTGACATATAAATGGCTTTTAATGCCTGTAACATTTTACCACCAAGCCCATAGTTTGATAACAAATCCCACAACTTAGATCTATCAACAGAATCAAATGCTTTCTTAAAGTCTATAAAAGAAACATACAATTTTCTCCTTTTCTTACTTAAATACTTTTCAATGATTGTGTATAATGTAAAAAAAATATGGTCTACAGTGGAATAACCTCTTCTAAATCCAGCTTGATTTTCAGATACTTTGTTCATAACATTTGCCCATTGCGTAATATACTTGTGTAGATCTTACTTAAAATGCTCAGTAGAGATATACATCTATAATTATCTGGGTTCTGTATATTGCCTGTTTATGTAGAGGGATAATGATTGCCTTGGTCCATGTATCTGGGAAAATACTTTCGCTAAAAAGCTTGTTAAACAGAGACAAAAGAAATGGCATGACAATTGTCTCAGAACATTTTATTATTTCCGTTAAAATACAATCAACACCTGGAGATTTATCTTTCTTCGTTCCTTTTATAGCGTTTCTTATTTCGGTGTCAGTAATGGGGGATTCCAGTATTTGTTTTTCAATATTATTCATATCGACCCTCTATTTTGCGTGTATTATCATCTACCTCAACTTCCGGTCTGTCGTAAATAGATTTGAAATGATTATACCATGTTTCACAAGATATCTCCGCTTTAAGAGTTCTTTTACTCGTAATACTTCGTAATTCTTTCCAAAATAATTTTGAATTTGTTCTAGATTCATACAACTTCCTTGCCTAACAATGTTACGTCTTTTTTCTATACAGTCTACATTTACTTCTATACCGATTCCTTAGTGTACAGTATCTGTTTCTATTTGTGACTGTTCTAACCTTTCTAAAGCATTTTAAACTTTTCCTAGCTTCTACCTTCACATTTTGACAATCATAACCGTAAAATTTACAATTAGATTTATTCGACTGATTGTTTGTCTTCATACAATAAGCTGCTTCTAAAGTGTATTCTACAAATGACGAGAGAGCGAATTCAGCGTCAGTTGTTATTGTTTCTATCAATCCGTCGAGAATGTGCTTATTATCTTCAAGCTTGTCAAGAAAGACATTTTCATAATTAGTGTTCCATTTATACTTTCTATTTTTACAATTTCCAATCTCAGAATGTTCACTTGTAAATATACAATTGAATGTAAGAACAAGTGGCAAGTGTTTGATGTTGACAGATGAAATGGCATAATCAATAACACTGCATCCTTGTTGTGATATATAAGTATACTTGCCAGGAGTATCTCCTTCAACCCGTCCATTCAGTGTGAACAAATTAAAAATGAAACAAAACTTTAGCAACAAATCCCCAAATCTATTTACAACACTATCTTCAGAGCGTAAATCTAAAGGAACTGGTTATTCTTCTGGGAAAACATTATCGCATTTATCAGACTCAGGCTCTGGTGGTTTATTTCCATCTCCAACTCTGGCATTAAAATCTCCAAAAATCAAAATCTCACAATCTGTAACATAGTTAGGATGTTTAAGTAACCACTCCTCTAACTGTTGAAACAACGTACATTGCTGAATAACTTTGTAATAGGAAGAACCTGCTGGTGGGATATAAATAGCAAACAATAATATGTCACGTTCACATTTTAACATGCTGATCTTTCCCTTAGGGCCAGGGAAGCTCTTACCGAAATAAGTGTTAATCTTAGAAATCTCGGAATTATTTCGCCGTCTGTATACTTTAAAATATTCGATAGCCAAATACAACCAATACTCATGTATGCTTCAGACATTTGGGGTTTTAAAAGATATGAGAATATCGAAAAGATTCACCTTTCGGCTTGTATATTATTTTTAAATGTTGGTCCACAAACACCAAATGCGACTGTGTATGGTGAATGTGACCGATACCCATTGTATATTAACGACGATGTTCGCGCTGTAAATTATTTGATGAAAATATTGTCAATGCATGAAGATCGTTTACCTAAGAAAGCTTATAATACGTCCCTTAATATGGATGATATGGGTCATAATACTTGGGCTTCTGAAATTAGAAACCTTCTCTTCTCCCATGGATTCGGTTTTGTCTGGCTATCACAATGTATAGGGAACAGAGTTTTGTTTGTAAACACTTTTAAAACTAGGGCTAGAGATTTGTTCTACCAAAATTGGAATTCAACACTAAATAATAGTACAAGATACGATTTATATAGAAAATTTAAAACTTTGCTAACACCAGAAAAATATTTTTCTGAGAGTGTAGATTTCAATTTCGTAAAATTATTGTCAAATTTCGATCGGGGCTGCTACGATTAAGGATTAATGAAGGTAGATGGCAGAAAATAGATAGATTTTTGAGGATTTGCCCGGTTTACAATAATGGAATAGAAGACAAATTTCATTTCTCATTGTATGTCCATTTTATAGCGAATTAAGAAAAATTTACCTACCGAAAAATTTAAACGCAAATATTCATATGTTTAAAAATATTCTTACTACTTATGACCAATCTATAATGAAAAAATTGAGTCATTTTATTTTTTACGCATACGACAAACGGTGTAAAAAGCTTAATGAATCAGTATGTGTTTAATTGTGTGTTTTCATGTTATCTACCATTTGTAAATTTGTAAACTTGTTGCATTATGTATTGTATATGAATTGTGTATCCCTGTATTTGAGCCCAGGGGCCTACATACTTAAAAATAAATGATGATGATTTCCCCACCATAGGACATCTGCAACAGAGACAATCGCCACATTTGCTCTTGGTTACGCAGATGGGTTCAACTGCCAACTGTCTGGGAAGTTTTCAACCGCTCTAGAAGCAAGTAAGATTTTCTCAATCTGGCAATGATTTGTAAAACAAATAAAACTCCTAACCTCAATTAGTCTAATCAGTTTCAATTACATGTAAATCGAAATGTCTTGCTCACCTTCAGTTATTTCAAAGTTTAAGTCGATAAAGTAAATGAAATGTATAAAATAAGCTTTATTAGTCAACAAATATGTGTCTTTCCATCTGAAAATTGAAATGTTTGTTCGATTCTGATTATAGGTTTCTCTGTATTGTATCCCGACTTTTGAAACCTTTCTTTCTTTTTCACTTTGAGTTTCTAATGAAACAATCAAATTATCCAGACGGAGTGGCATTCCCTGTGATTGGTGAGGTATCTATGGACGCCATCACAGTAAAACTAGACACTGCCAGATCGAAGAACACCATTTTCTACATCTACAGAGATGACTTCACCTCCAGGAATTCTGTCATAGAAGCTTCTCGTTTGCTTGGCATAGCAACTCCTGAATTGACAACAAGTCTCGCTGCTCGCCTACCAAGAATATTTGTGTCAGGAGGAGAGGTTGTGGCCGTCACCAAGTCTTTGATTATCAATCACACAGGGGAAGGTGCCGTGGCCAACAAGTAGACATGAACCTATAAGCCAACAAAAAGCTGGGAGCCCGCAGTTCTAACAGTCAGTCACTGGTTACAGATGTAGGAGACATATCATCACCAACAGCATATTAGGTTAAAGTTCTATCGGGTTTGGTTTTGTGGAAACAAAAATTGAGAGGATATTCCCGTTTACACATATATGCATATGGAAAAAACGTTAGCATCCCAAATATTCAAAAGTGAAATGTGATGTTGTGGGAGTTCCGATAAATTGACTGAATCACTGAATCAATGATAGATTTTGTGACAGTTTTATTCAACGAAAAATGCCTCAAATTGACATTTTAAGAAAACAGACTGAAATTGTAATGGTAAGGTGTGGATTTTTTTTTACCAAAAATAACTATTGTCCTTGTGCCTAAACTACATAATAACATTTCAGAAGTCACAACATTTTTTACTTTCACACATCAAAACATCTTTTATGTAGCAAAATAAGGAAGTAACTGGTTGGTGAAATGTCATCTTTTTTAGCTCAGGGCTGAAAGGCCCGATGGACTTATGGCATGGCATGGCGTCCGTCCATCCGCAGTGTTGTTGTCACAGGGGTCATAACCTTGGAAACCTATTTATGGACAGACTCCTTGGCTAATGGTGATTCTAAATTGTAGATTTCGTGACACCATGACCCCAAATGGGGTCACAGGGTTCACAACCTTGGAAACCTATTTTCATCTTCTTCTCCAGTTCCAAAAGGTCTAGAGAGCTGAAAAGTTGTGTGCAGACTCCTTGGCCAATAGAAATTCTAAATTGTAGATTTGATGACCCCGTGACCCCAAATAGGGTCACAGGGATCACAACCTTAAAAATCTACTTTCATCTTCTTCTAGCTAACATGTCGAAAGGTAATGGACACTTAACATTAATCAGTAATGATTTTGCCATATTTCAAACATATTGATATATAACCTGTCATTTGTGAATGCTTTAGTAACACAAGAACATCTCAAGTATATCATTGATTATAAAATGACCAATGAAATATTATTATATTATATTATTTGAAATAAATTATTTCAAGCTGGAATGATGATATATTATATTTTCACTCTGGCCAGTGATAGCCATCCAGAGAAACTTCACTGACAAGTTGCCCGATCCACTATGTAAACAAGTGATAGCTACTTAGAAGAAAACCTACCACATTACACTCAATGAAATCAACCTGATATTTAGCAAATGTATTACTAAGACAAATTAGAATGACATGATGTCTTCATTAAACAGGTTATATCAACCTTAATTGTCTCTTAGCTAAAAGAAACATGAAACATAGAACAAAAACACGTCAGGGTCCTACATTATGAATTGGTAAAGATGTTACACATGGTATTGGTTGAAGCACCCATAAAATATTAAAACCCCACTCCCTAATTCTAGTTCTTTGACTTATACATCCTCACTGAGTCCCACCTTATAACAGAAAGGATTAGTATTAACTGCCTTATTTTTATATGAAATGAATGTATACATTTAAAAGTGCATTTTTGTTTAAATTCAAAAAGATTTGTTCCCGAAAAGGTTTTCTCCTACTGATAAGAAAACAACCAAATCTGGTTATATATCATAATACACATAGATGCATACCATGATAAAACAACAATATTCTGGAAAGAATACAAAAACAAGACAACCATACGTCATAATCAGTATATTTTATTTGCATTTTACAAAATCTTGTGAAAACATGTTCCTTTTAGTGTTGTAACCTCCTACAAACATAGCTTGAACAGTTGAAGGTAACGCAAAAGAGTTCAAATTAATACGAGATTAGAAACTTTCCAATACTCATTACCAATCAAATTGTTTTGATCACTTCATTCTATTTTGAGGAAATGTTAAACTGAAGCGATTACAGCTCCATATTATCAAACATATCAAATAAATACAAACAATTCTTCCTTCAAGTCATGTGTCATGATGCAGCTCCGGGAATATGAAAGTCATCAACATCAAATATAAGAGGACGTTTTGTCAGCTCCGACTTCTTCTCAGCTGTGACAGGGTTAAGGAAAGTCTCAAACTATTCAATGATTAGAAGGGCTGAGGCGATTTAATGCCGCTTTCAAGAGTATTTCACTCAGGCCCAAAAAATAAAAATAAATGTTTCTGGTCCTTTACATGCTGACAAAAATGACACGATTTTTTTTACGACATTTTTTTTTCGAATAAAGAAATAAATTCCATTTTAAACAAACTTCTCACCGGTTAAAATTTTTTTTACACAATAACTTATATAAATAAAGCACAACCTTGTAAAAAAAAAATTACTATTCCAAATGGTCAATAATCTCACCCAAACTCAAAAGAAAGGATGGACATTTTCAATGTTATCTTCCCCTTTCTTTTGTTGAAACCTAGAAAAAAAAGACCTGAGGTGTGGGTTTGAAACTGACGCGGGCGGAAACAAATTCTTCTTCTTTTTTTGGCCTCATATCATAGCTGCTAGTATTATTGCAGGGAGAAAGTTTGCAAACACCATTGCCGCTACTGGCTCACTCACTATTGCGGTGAAACCTGAGAGCATTGACTGATTGGTACTGCGATGAAAATCAGAGTAGCATTGCATACAAACCTTACTGCATGTAAAACAGTTCTCTACTCCAGAAAAAAGTAGAGTACAGTAAAGAGTTCTGGTGGGATAATTAGAAGGGTATTCAAGGGACAAACATTATAGTTTTTATAAAGTTTTTGAAAAAGGATATCTGTAGAGGAGTTTGAAGAGTCCAGTTCCTATTGTCATCGGGATGCCCATGATAATACACTCGCTCACACCTGCAACAGCAGCAGAATATATATTAGTGTTTCCTTCACGTGTCTCACCTAGATTATAATGAGATGAAACTAACTACAAAACAACTAAATCTATACTCGACAAGCTCATATACTGGACAAAATAAGTTAGGGATATTAGATGTTTTATGATTAAGTTTCCATTAGTATGTCAAGTAATAAATACATCAGTATTTATAATTTCAAAATTTCAAAATATCCCTAATTATTTTTGTTCAGTATATATTATTAGATTTTAAGTCTTTTAATGGCATTTCAAGGTGGAACAATTAAATTCAGGAATTCTGGTTAACAACTCATTATTTTGTTAATATACACAACGTTCTGGGGTATAAGCTTACTCTTTCACAATCCACATTGTGCATGTTCACAATAAAGAAGATGTTACCAGAAATTCTTACTTTTATGATGGTGAGATTTTAATCAAATTGATACAGTGAATGAGAGAAGTTTGAGAATGAAAAAACTAAATTAAGTATCTAAATTATCTTACCATTGATGGAATCAGTCTGTCCATAGTAGGCAGCATCAAACAGATGGTCTGCTGTCTTCTCAAACTGGAATATAGCAAAGTATAGCGGTAAATAGTGATCACGCTTTTACTTCAACGCTTTGCACATGGTCAAACCCACTCATAGACTAATTATCTGCTATTTCTCCAATGATATCAGACTCATACCATGCTGCACATGGTGAAATCCATACTCGTAGATCCAGAAATTTTCATTTCAGGGAGATATGTTCATATATTGTTTTGAACCCCGGAACTCTTCCCCTGGATCGCTACTGTAGTTGATTGACTATTTGTGATTTATAAGATAAATAGTTGCGTTTGTAAAATTTCCGGGATTCATTGCTATTCAACACCCGCAAATTTCAGCGTTTAAAACCTCCGGCTAAAGCCGTCGGTTTTAAACGCTGAAATTTACGGGTGTTGAATAGCAATGAATCCCAGTAATTTTATAAACGCAACTATTTATCGATATTGTAACATGACCCTTAGTTATCAGGCGTTTTGAAACGAACTCTCTTTTTGCGTACCTATCTCTGAGTGGAAAGGACTTTGCGACTGTTCCATTTTTGTTAGAGGTGTGGTCAAAACAAAACAAATACAAATACTTGGCGTAATATGTACATTAGCAACAATTTCCACATAAGCTCAAACAGTGTCACTCAACTATGTTCACTTCATAATATTCACGTATCCTTTTTGATGGCAATAAACATTTATCTTCGACATCAACACAGTAAAAGACCTAGGAACAAAAATCTTAAACTTGCCCTAACCCATTGTGACAATGACGCTAGCATTGTGACGTCAAAACGGTTGATCACTATGACGTCATGCCATGGCAACGGCATTCGGTAAACACAGCCGCATGCAAGAAGGCGTCAAACTTGGACAAATCTTACTTGTTAAAAACATTTAAGTTACTTGAAACTATTTAATTTTGAGAGTTATTTGTGACCTATACTGCTATACACAAGTAAGAAAACGACAATGCCACCTGTCAAATTTGAGAAAGGAGCAAATATTAAGAGAAATAGAAAAAATAAATTGAGTCGGGCAAAATCTTGTGAACACGTTGTATATGTTCGCGGTGATTCGACCCAAGTAATTTGCGGGTATTCATTGTCATTCAACATAGGCAAATCAACCAATCAGAATCAAGGATACACTGAAATCATGTTACAATGTACTTTGCATCGGTCAGGAACTTTTTCTTGATTCCCACTACCAATCAAGTCTCATCAAACTATAAAAGAGTTGGTGCACTGATTAACTGTGGATTGGGATCATATTCATTTAACAATTCATTTTCTTAAACATTTAAACCTCATTCAATTGAAATTGTAGCTTTTTTCTTATTACTGTTAATAAGGAAGGTTAGTTGAACGGTCACAACGAATTCAGATTAAAATGTTATAAAGGAGTTCAGATTGAAACAGTAACAAGGACTTAAGATAGAAATGGTAACTAGTCTATTGGGTTGAGATTGTTGATTTGAACTCACAGACGCCAGCATCAAAACACTGTCTTTCATCTTGGCAAGTCCAAACCTGGTGATTCCAAGCACTTCTCCCTGAACAGAGTTTCATCATGATTACATTCCAATACCAATTGTCTCTAGGAAACATTTTCTTAAATGTTCGCTTGATAACGTCAATGAATTGAACTTTATGTTAAATGTGTATTTGAATTCATCAATCTGAGTATAAGAGGAGCATGTGCAAAGGATAAGAATTATTCAATAAAACTTCACAAATTGATACAACAGAGTTGAGAGTTACAAAAAAACTTGTGCCTCACTGACTTGCTTTTCAACATAACAAGCAGCATTTACTTTTACATCAACTAAACAACCGTTAAAAACCTTGAAACTGCGAAATATTTGTCAAAGAGAACAATGTCATTAAATACCATTACTTTACATTTACTACCATTACTACATAATTCACAAGACGTTCATCTCCATACAGCACTATTGCACTTTTGTTCCTCAAAGTCACGCCATGTGCACGTACCTTGAAGGTCATTAGGTCTGCTAGCAGCATCACATGTCTGATGTCAATGCTCATGCCGTGGTTCACCATCGTGTAGACGATCTCGTCCATGATGGTTTTACGGGCTGCTTCAACTCCTAGCGTCTTCATCACTTCAAATGTGTTGTTTGACGTTGTGCGACTCCCTTTCACACCTTATGATATAGAGTTATAAAAAATTACACATGTCAAAATAGTATTATCATAGATTCAATACACAAGGTCGAGGCCAATATACATTAAAACTTTGAGAAATGACTATGAAACAGGACTCTCAATTGAAAAACTCATTAACGATTACACAGTGTTTTAAGAGGAGAGTTACTTCCCATATTCACTGACCACCTTTACTTTTGTGCTATTGAATTGTTATGACCATCAGCAAATAAAGTAGATATCTAAAAGCTACTTTGAATTACTCCAGCAAATAGTTATTCCCCCTAGTAACTATGACCACCAGCAAATAGAGCAAGGTACCTTGATTTGCAATGACTTCCAACAAATAAAGAGTTATATCCCTTACGTACCTTGTGTAGCTATGACCTCCAACAACAAAAAGTTATCCTTCCTCGGTACCTTGAGTTGTTATGGCCACCTACAAATAAAGAGTTATTCCCCCCGAGGTACCTTGAGTTGCTATGACCACCAACAAATAAAGAGTTATCCCCCCGAGGTACCTTGAGTTGCTATGACCACCAACAAATAAAGAGTTACCCCCCCGAGGTACCTTGAGTTGCTATGACCACCAACAAATAAAGAGTTATCCCCCCGAGGTACCTTGAGTTGCTATGACCACCAACAAATAAAGAGTTATCCCCTCGAGGTACCTTGAGTTGCTATGACCTCCAGCAAGTTGTCGCCCTCCACCAGCAACTTGAGACAGTTGTTCTTCTTCTCGTCCACATGGATCACAGCTCTCGTTACAGTTGGAATTCCCTGTAATCATATGTGAATTAGTCATTGCTTAACTATTAACTAGGAAGCTAAGTGACCAAATTGACAAAACGTTACTAAATGTTCATGGACACTGTTAAACTTACAACAATATTGAACACACTTCAAAAACAATGCTCATTTGAAATTGGATTGAGACTCTGAGAAAATTTGATGGTAAACACACAAAAATAGAGCCATGGCCTCTGTAGCTCATCAGGGTTTTATGATTTACTATCTAAAGTTGAATATTTAAGTTATTTGAGTTATTGTTTACAAGCAAAAGATAGGTTCTTAGATCATAACCACTGTGACCCAATTTGGGGTCACAGGTCACAAAATCTACAATTTAAAATCCCCATTGGCCAAGGAGTCTGCACACAACTTTTCAGCTCTCTAGACCTTGGAACTGGAGAAGAAGATGAAAATAGATTTTTAAGGATGTGACCCTGGTGACCCCATTTGGGGTCATGTGGTCACATAATCTACAATTTGGAATCCCATTGGCCAAGGAGTCTGCACACAACTTTTCAGCTCTAGACCTTTTGGAACTGGAGAAGAAGATGAAAATAGATTTTTAGGGATGTGACCCTGGTGACCCCATTTGGGGTCACAGAGTCACGAAATCTACAATTTAGAATCCCCATTGGCCAAGGAGCCTGCACACAACTTTTCAGCTCTCTAGACCTTTTGGAACTGAAGAAGAAGATGAAAATAGGTTGTTAAGGATGTGACCCCTGTGACCCCATTTGGGGTCATGGGGTCACGAAATCTACAATTTAGAATCCCCATTGGCCAAGGAGTCTGCACATAAAATTTCAGCTCTGTGGAGTCATTGGTTCTGGAGAAGAAGTCGAAAAAGCAAAAAGTTTACGGATGGACGGACGGATGGACGGACGCCGGACACCATGCCATGCCATAAGCCCATCGGGCCTTTCAGGCCTGATGAGCTAAAAACAATCCTATCCTTAAGGAAGGGAAAACATATCTATTTAAAGAGCTCGTCTAAAGATGATTTTTACAACTGAGGAGTAAACACCTGTAAATCTTCAAAACCAAACAAAGTAAAATTGATGTATAGTAAGTGGAAGGAGGTATTTGTAAGTACCTTGATCATGACCTTGGACAGGTGCTTCTTGAGGTTCTGAAGGATGTAGTACATAGAAGACTTGGAGGTTTCGTGGGCAGACACAGACAAGAGGTCACTGCTGTAGACGTTCACGTCCTGTTCACATGAAGATAGGAGGATTAAGGAAACAGTAGAGCAAGGCTTTAAGTAGAAACTCCAGTTTGAGTGTTTCCTTATTGTTAATGTTCATAAAAACGAGCAATTGTCACTAAGGTGACATGATCACATGAAATGATTTTTATCAAATGTTCACTACTCACTGGGAACTTCACCCCAAGCTTTGACTTTATTATGGAGTCCCGGATACTGTCGGCAGACACTTCAAGCTGTTTGAATAGAAAGTCAGAATTAATCAGAAAATCAGATATAAACATTTTCAGTTCAGTTGCATAAGTATTACAGAGTCAGATTACAAATCTTAAACAACAAAATCAAAATGATCTAAATTGTAACAAAGACAAAATCTAATTATTTCAAAGAGTTATTTTAATTTAAGACTTATTTAATGTTTATTGCTTAAAATAGTGAGATATTTTCGATGTTCAGGAAAATGAGGAATGCTTCCATTTGAATGAACTATGTACTGTTATTTGGCCTATTTACACTAGCTGCCCCTACCTTCAGAAGTTTGATTCTGTCCATGTCCAGTTTGACGAGGATGAAGCAATCGTCGGGAAGAAACACTTCTTCAATGTACTCAGATACCTGAATAACCAATCAAATTGGAGGGTTACTGTCCCACAACTAGGATGACACAATAGTTTAATACAGGAATTCAAATCTAAGGATACATTTGAAAAGGAAGAATATTCAAATGAAATCATTATACTATTCTTACAGTAGAATTATGAAACTATTAAATTTTACATACTGTCAGTACTCAAGATAAGGTTGAACAAGTTGTGATATATCAAAAATGTACCACAACCTTTAAAATTTGTTTCAGTCTGGCAATACAGTAGGTTTCTGTTTTAGTTTTCCATTAACAATTGAGTAACAGTCTTGGTCCAACATCCTTTTTAAGCTTATTTTAACCACTGGCTTTAAGGGAAATGACATGAAATAAGCAAACAATGAAGTAGTAAGGGTGAAACGGTTCACAACTAGATTAGTTGTATTTTGCTTTTAGTTTGGTGCACCGTGAATCAAAGTGCATTTTCAATTTGTACCATATACCATATGTTATGTTATTAAATTCATGAAACTATCTATATTTTTAGTTTTTCCATTTTTTACCTTCATGATACTTTATTTTGAAGTATAAATCGTGTTTCGTTGTGACTTTATTTTGTTGCATTCTTGGATCTCTGGTGTACGGTTTCACTCACATGAAGTGTTAGGCCAAGTTCAAAACACGCTCACCTCTCCGAGTGTTGTTTTCTCTATGCGCCCCTTCACAACCCTAGCAAACTCAGCATTATCATCCACATCGAGCTGAGCGGAGATGATAGGTGTGCTGATTGATTTGGAAGCATTGATGATTTCCTTGATTCGCGGTACTCCCAGTGTGATGTCTGAACATGGGGTCAAGGGAAACTTGTGTTGGGTGTTTCGTCATCAAAGTAATTCTAATTAATGAACAAATTTTTCATTTCACCTTTTAATGGGGTTCAGAGACATTTTGTTTTAGATGTTTTGTGTTCCATATAATTCTAGGTCTGATGAAGAAACATGGATCTCTTTACAATAGATTTGATACATTTATCAAACAAATCTGTG
This sequence comes from Gibbula magus, assembly GCA_936450465.1. NCBI lineage: Eukaryota > Metazoa > Mollusca > Gastropoda > Trochida > Trochidae > Gibbula > Gibbula magus. The sequence goes on along the minus strand of OW388290.1, from coordinate 17,139,741 downwards.
TTCCAGAGGAGATGATGGTTGTTGCCCTCTAAATAATTGCACCAATAATTTGTTGGTTCATTAATACATGAAACTCAAAAAGTAACATCATTTTACTTTACCAATAAAACAATTGTCATCAAAACCCAATTATAGAGTATGAAGAACTTATGACTGTCGTAGAGCCACCTGCAAGAGGAGCAGAATCTAGTAGTTTCGGGGTTAAACCAATACATCAGAACTGTTTGATGTCTACAGATAAGGATACTCATGGAGGCGACTCCAGCGAAATGGAAGGTCTTGAGAGTCATCTGGGTGCCTGGTTCTCCAATAGACTGAGCACACACCGCACCCACTGCTGTACCTGGGGAGGCATTTGGAGAATAGGACATATATACAATGGTTTGGACTTGGAGCTTTCAAAACAAAACACATCATTACTTTTCTAAGTATTCAAAAGAGATCACATTGCCACAATAACATGGATTATATCGATGAAATACTTGAAAGGTGAAAGATTAACAGGTTGATTTTCCAGAGAATAAAGAACCATATCAAACCCTATTATAATCATCAGCACTTTAAAGTTTGAGTTCAAAGTATTCTTAAAATGATTCGATATAAGAACATATTCAAAAGGATCTTGAAACAACTGTAAGAGAATCTAAAAACACAAAGTAAATATTTTATTGAAATGATATATATATAATAGAAAGTAACAATGTTTAATGTTGTACCTGGTTCAATGAGGGCACGCATGTACTTGTCAAGACAACAATCCAGGAACTTCTTCACTTGAGTTTCCGTCAGTCTCTCGAACTGGTACACAACTAGGAATAAAAACATTAAATTCATACAAAACAATGCAAAAGTGAGCACAAATGTCACAACACTACCACAAAGGTAACATCAGTACCAAATTTAAAGTTTACAAATCACATTGTAGCTTAGTTATGCTCAAGAAACAAATTCATACAGACAGACATATTGACACAAGGAGCGCAATATACCCAACTACGTCATAGCAGGTGTTTAATAATACATGTTTATTCTTTCATAAAAAAACATTTTACGTCAAACATTGTTACCTCAAGGTATTGAAAAGGTACAAAGCTGGAGTGTAAACACATGGAGACAACAAGACAAGCCAAGCCTGCTGTTAGAATAGTCAAAGTCAGATTACTAACCATTGCAGTTCTTACAGATCAGCATCCTCCATGGATATCATGGAAAATAAATAAAGTAATGCAAGATGTGTTCAATAAAACAACTTCATTCTGTCTGTCAACCTACCATTTCCTTTCTTGCCCCTCTTTTCGCTTGAGAGTTTGCTCCGCATTTTGTCAATTTTGTCGGCATAGTTTTCAATGAATGATCTGAGAATGAACAAAAAAGTACACCATTTACCAATCCAAATTTTAAAAACTTCTTGGGGATATGTATTCATCCTATAATTTGTACTTTGTACTAAGTATTTATATTGTTCTTGCGTTCTAGAGTGAACAAAATTAAGCACCGCATTAAAACCAAAATCCTAAGCATTGTTTAAGGACAAAATAATTCTCCCGTTTTTCGTGCAAACAAGCAAAATTCTGTTCCTAACATTCTTGTGGAAAAAAACATTTATCATGGAAACTTAAACTCTTAATATATGACAACATGGGAAAATTATCATGACTTTAATTTACAAAATTGGGAAAACATACAGAACAATATTTGATACAAATTAACAGGTAGGGTGCAAATAATGAAATGACACTATTCTGTCATTTCAAAGGAGACATTAATCTATCACTGAAATCATTTTGGGTTGAGTAGCAGTAGACAACATCACTTGAAGCACTTAGTTTCATTTGAGGAAAAGGTTACACAAAGGAGTTGTTAACTTACTTGACCTCTTCCCGGAAGTCTTTCCGTGGGTCTGGCACCCGCCCTGTAGTCCACTCTTCCCCGGCTAGAATCACGGCTGCGATCTTCTTTACCTGGTCCCCGGTCAGAGACAGTTCCTCACGGCAGGACAACATCGTAACACACTGAAGGAAAAACCAGTAGATGACTTTAATGTTTACATCATGGATGTTCTACTGGTAAGTCATAGTTGTAACCCTCGCATTGGTATATGGTACTTAAATTTGTAAGGCCTTGACTCTGAAAAAACTAGAAGAGCGTTTGCGGGACACCGCAAAAGCAGAGCAGCTCCGAAACTTTGGGTCTCGCCTTTCCCTGTTCCGCCTTCTCCTCATCATAAATAAAATTGGAATTTTTTTGGACAAAATGTTTTTCATTATTCAAGTTATTCTAACAAGTTGAATCATCACTGGGGTCACTTTTCACAACTTTGTTCTTAAAAACTATTTCTGATTTCAAAATTAGATCAAAAGATTAACATGGCCTTAACCAATATCTCATGACCTTGAACTTGACGTTCAAGGTCACACCATCAATGATTACTTTTCATTGTGTATAACAATCATGCAATGACTCAATAGTGCTCATTGTTAACATAAAGCATATTCACAATAGCACGCTTAAGTTGTGACCTTGCTGTGACCTTGACCTTTGACAGATTTTAGCAAAAACGTTTTCAAATCTTGGTCTTTCTCCATAGTTGATATATACCAAGTTAGGGGCTGATAGCACAGAAGTTGTTGAAGTTATCGTGTTTACAAGGATTTTTGTAGTGATTTCAGAACTCATGACCTTGACCTTTGACCTTGAATGTGAGCATATCAAAATGTTTCCCCAGGTGTACAAGAAAGAAGCTATATATATGAGGTGTTGATACCTTCATGGAAAAAAGTTATTAAGTGATTTCAGAACTGGTGACCTTGACCCTATCTCGTGACCTTGACCTTTAAAATTTAAGGTCACTCAATCAGTGATCACTTTTCATTGTGTATAACAATCATTTAATGATTCAAAGTGTTAATAGTTGAAATAAGACATTTTCGCAAAAGCATGCTTAAGTCGTGCCCTCGCTGTGATCTTGACCTTTGACGGATGTTATCGAAAACCTTTTCAAATCTTGGCCTTTCTCCATAGTTGATGTACACCAAATAAGAGCCTGATACTACAAATATTTTTCAAGTTATCGTGTTTACAAGGATTTTTGTAGTGATTTCAGAACTCATGACCTTGACCTTTGACCTTGAATGTGAACATGTCAAAATCATCCACCAGGTTTATAAGAAAGAAGCTATGTATATGAGGTGTTAAAACCTTCTTGGGAAAAGGTTATTTAGAGATTTCAGAACTGGTGACCTTGACCATATTTCGTGACCTTGACCTTTTAAATTCAAGGTCACACAATCAGTGATCACTTTTCATTGTGTATAACAATCATTTAATGATTCAAAGTGTTAATAGTTGAAATAAGACATTTTCGCAAAAGCATGCTTAAGTCGTGCCCTCGCTGTGACCTTGACCTTTGACGGATATTAGCGAAAACCTTTTCAAATCTTGGCCTTTCTCCATAGTTAATGTACACCAAACAAGAGCCTGATAGTACAAATATTTTTCAAGTTATCGTGTTTACAAGGATTTTTTTAGCGATTTCAGAACTCGTGACCTTGACCTTTGACCTTGAATATGAACATGTCAAAAAAATTCCCCAGGGGCATAAGTAAGAAGTTATGTATATGAGTTCTCAAAACCTTCTAGGAAAAAAGTTATAACGAATACAAATTGCGCGTGCGGCGGAGGCGGCGGCGGCGGCGGCGGCGGAAACTGCGCAAAAACTGATAGCAGCTCCGACTTAGTCGGAGCTGCTAATTATTGTCATAACAGGAAGGACTAGGTCATTAAATCTCATCAAATTCACTGTCACGGAACAATCCTGCAACGTTTCAACTATAATACTTGATCATTTTTGTAAAATGACTTTGATATATTCCTTCGACATTTTGAGTGTTTTAGTGTCATGACCAAACGAGACTAACATTATATTTATCAAAGTTTTAAAACTAAATACTTGATTCCTTATATAAATATAACACAAACTTGTCAGTAAATTATATATTGTACAGTTAGAAAATAGGAATACAGACATGACACAAGAGAATGTACACCAATTGGTATGGATCACCTGTACCTCAAGCAGTAAAAGCCTTGCTTGACAATATTGAGGATCTGAGTTTGAATCCCTCTTTTACTTTATATCAAACAATAAGATGAAATTTAAAAAATGTCAAGTCCATTTGTTTGTGTTGGTTGAGCATCTCCTAACCGACTGTGGTGCAAATAGTGGTTATCGCTATACCTTCAACTCAAACGAAAGAATAGTTTGATGTTGGCCCATTATCTAAATTGACTATTGATTGATATGGATATATAATAGTAAGATTACCCTGATGTGATCTAGGACACGTTTGTAAACCATGGGTTTCTCGTTGCCCTCCATATCGGCGGGGTCGAGGTTGTCTCCCCCGTACAGGAACTGCACCACCTCACCAGTAGAGGACCGCACCGTCTCGTCGTACTGCAGACACAGGTCCTCCAGTGACTGGGCACCGCAAGAAGAGTCTCACTTTATTTCAAACTGACATTCTCATTTATGACAGATACAGATAATCCAAGAACATGAGGGAAATATTTTGATTTATTTGAATGTTTGCATTGTAGTGAGTGTAGCGGCAAGATTGCATTGTAATGATATTTATAAGAGCATCTTGTATAAGCTAAGGCACTATATTTCCAGTCTATTTTCAGTATAACTTGACATAGATTTCAGTATGATATTATTTCCTACCTTGACCAATCTCCTCTGCATGTAGCCGGTCTCGGCAGTTTTGACAGCGGTGTCGACCAAACCTTCCCTCCCTGCCATGGTGTGGAAGAAGAACTCGGTGGGAGTCAGTCCAGTGTAGAAACTGTTGGACACAAACCCTCTTGCTGCAGGCTCCTTCGCTGTCAATACAAGCAACTTCCACATCATCTTATATACTCTTACTGGATATTGCCACATTCAAAGATTTCATTTTTTCGGTAAGTACTCAAATAGTCAGATTATGATTTTCAGTAAATTATCCAAAATGTGATAATTATTTTTTAACTAAGCATTACAACTGTGATGTCTTTTTGCTCATTTTCTGTAAAATAATTCTTACACTACAAATAGAACTTGTAACTGTTTTCAGATTACTTACATTGTTACATTCCTCTATTCAGTAAATTGATAAAAAAAAAATACTTCATCAATTATTTTTTAAATAGAACCTTGAGCATATTTCTTAAACAAGAACAACGTTTAATCAAAGTTAAGTGATCCAAGAGTCTCCACTGACCGTGTCTCTCGAAGTGAGGAAGCGCTCGGTCCTCGAAGCCGTTGGGCACTCTGTGTCCGCTGATAGCCTGCTGTCCGACACACGCAATCATCTGGGAGATGTTGATGAATGAACCTGGGCAGTCAAACATTTCTATTGAGAGCTAAACACACACATAATTCTAAACAAATTTGAGTTTACTTTGAAGTCATTGTCCGTACACTGGTAATTAGCAATTTGATATCTTATTGATAATGTTCTGCAAGATGTTGGTGCAATCAACAAAGGAGAGGGTAACAAACCTGTAACATAAAAACACTACCATTCAGGGAGAATATTTGACACAAGAAAATAATGAAACTAACTGTCAAAACTGTTACATAAAACACTACAAGTTATACCATTCGGTAAGAGTACTCAACACAAGTGAATACTGAAAGCATTTGCCAAAAAACAAAATGTATGAAAACCAAATTCACAAATCTTTAGCAAGTATTCAATCCTGAATTATTCCTGTTGATAACAAGTTGAGATTCCTGTCAAGTGGCTACACAGAATGGTTTGTCACTTATTTACTCAACTGCTACAGTGAGCTTACCTTTAGAACCACAGATGGCCATAGTGAGTGGACTGTTGGTCTTGTGGAGTTCTCGTAAACAAGCTTTGCCAGCATGGTCTCTGATCACAGACAGTTCTTTCAGGATCATAGCCTGCAAATAGGTACCATAGCATCAGATCACAGATTTCATCCAGCTAATGGAATTACTGGCCTGTCACATCTTGAGGAGGACCATGTACCATAGAGTTCAAATCTCCCCTTGCTACAAGCAGGGTAGGTCACCTAGCATACATTGTTGTAACATTTTGAAGATGACCTCACATTGAGTAACAATCAGCGTAAGTTTAACACAGCTTCTGCTTCTATATACCGCACCCATTAGAAATTTTGGTTATGGTAATTGATAATTATTTTAAATAATTGCAATAGCAAGAGTAGCGACACAAAGGCCATAAGAATACCAGCAGTGTAAGGAGAGTAGGTCCCCTAACATACCGGTAATCACATTTCATGATTTTCTTACAGGAACAGGAACATGACTTTTCAATATCAAATTAGAAGAATATAAACTGAAAATGTTTTGAATTCCACTCTTTTTTTTTAAACTTGTAAATTGAACAGAGAAAACAAAAGGGATTGTCCTTGTGGTCATGACGACATTGAGAACTGTAAAGGCCTTAAATGGGTTCAGTCTGTAAGTGAAGTTGAAACGTTTACTCCTAGGCTGTTGGCTGTAAGGAGTTGACCTCCACTGCATTACCTCAAGTGTCTCCTCCTCCGAGCAGCCGGGCTGAGTCTGTAGTTTACCGTCCTCCAGGTCCCTGATGTACGTGTCACACTTACTGTACCTGGGCAACAACATATCACCAGGTGAGTAACAGTGTACCTGCCAAGTCGACATGCACCTGGATGCTGTTGTCTATTCGCAGTTTATTAGTTTGTATATTGTCATCAAATATGTTAACACTTGCTGTTGAATCGGTTAGTGTTAAATGATTCTGAGTGGCCAATTTAAAGGAAATACCACTTGTTTGCCAAGGAAATGGGTTAAATGGCTGAATATATATCATACAATATCATAGGACGTGAAGATAAACAAGTATTACAAAGCTGATTCAAAGAAGCAGTAGTTACAACATAGATGGTGTTTGTGCACTAAGTAAAGTAAAAACAAACATATTTTCCTGCCACTTCTCAGAGACTTTTACTTGTTCTGGACCAGCTATACTATTATACTCTTACCCATCATCCAGGAGCTGATTTTTGGCCTTGATGAGTCCATAACCAGGCGTTACATCTCCAATACCAATAGAGAATCCTCGGTTGGCTGCAAGTGGAAGAAGAAGAAAAAATAAGTCTTAAAAGGGGAATGGCGCATTTAAAATTCTGAAAATGACAAAAAGCTCGAAAAATGACTCATTATCAAAAGTGTCTCTCCTAATCCCTGATAACAGATGAAAAATTCCTGAAAAAATTGACTGAGCAAAAACATTAAAAGCTCATGTATCATGAAATTGTTCATTCAAAACTGTTTAGATATAATTATATTGTTGAAGATTTCCAAACAATGGTGAGGTTTTGGTTTACTATCTCAGGACATCCAATACCAAAGTAGGCAAAACAGTATGAATTCTATCACTTTCATTCACATCAAATGGTTCCATGTTCATCACATGTATTCATTCACTTCATATTTAATATTCATCCATAAAATCTATCAGAAAGAACAAAGAATGCCTCTCAAATAGTTCAGGGTAAATTGGATGTTTCAAAACCTTAAACGAAACTCACACAGATAGGCAGGACAGAGTCTGGCAAGTCTGGACATTGCATTGGCGGCATGCTCCTGACCGTAGTCGCGCAGGATGATGTAGAAGATGTTGTTCTTGGAGCCAGAGCCGAGAGTTGCCTTGTCCATTGCTCCACACAGTAACCGGCTGTTCTGAATCACCACCCCTGTAGACAATACAGACCATTATTTTATGTTTTTAAACCTTTATCTGATCTAAACATTTTACTAACCCAGTAACATATCCACTAGCCATGGGCTAATTTCGAAAGCCTAGCTACACTATGTGTTACTATCAGTCATAGTTAAGCATGTGTGTAGTGTATGATATAACTATCAGTCTTCACTAAACAGACTTGTGTTTTTAAACAGCAGCCAGTGTTTCTAAGCAAGCCATTTTCAGTGCAGTGTTATTTCACTTTCCTTGTAGCTAACCATATCAGAGGGAAGAATGCCTCTTTTACAATGGTATGTATTGTCCAATCTAGCATGCTTATTAAATAGCGCCATATATACAAATATGGCGGATTGTCGAACATTATGATTTTATCCCATTGATGGCAAAACTATTCCTCTCCTACTTGTTCAAAATCTTTCCTATTTTCTGCATGAATGGATGATACATCCCCACTTGAATTTTGGTTCAAGATTAGACACTGAGTATGACATCACTACTTAAGTACAACACTTATCGGAGAAATCAACCAATTTGACCAATTTTGGACATAAATTATGACAATTCTTTCCACAAAATCCCATTATAAACAGCTTATTTTGTGTTTTCAGTGCAATATCACTTATCTCTCATCTTGTGACAGGGAAAAGCCCATATTTTCACTCATGACCCAATGATATATGAAGTGATATTACCCGGACGTGACAGCACCATATTCTATAACTCACAAGAATCATTGATACAAAGGTCTTCCCCTGTTGTGTAGTTCTTGCCCTTGGTTCTCAGATTGGCCTTCACAGGGCACGACTTGTTGGGTCGCATCAACAAGCTGAAGATCTGCTTCCCTGTCCACAACTTGCACGGCTGCGATAAAGGAAAACAACTGTCTAAGTTATTCAGAGAGCCTTGTCTATGGCAAATAATTTCTACAACTTAAAAACAAAATAAGGCAACTATTCTATACTAATATCCAGGGAGATTGTTACACATTTCCTTCAAGCAAAGTTTAGAGTGAGTGAGTGAGTGAGATTGGGTTTAACGCCGCTTTCAAGAGTATTTCACTTATATCGCGGCTGCTAGTATTATGGCAGGGAGAAATCCCGCAACGCCATGTGGCTATGCACTGCGGTGAAACCTGCGAGCAACGGCTGGAACTAGCGAACCATGGGTGGCAAAGTTTAGAACCTGGTGAAAAAGCATGAGCATGCATTAACAAGTAGATATATAAATATCCATCCTCATCATCATCATCATAATCATCAATCATTGTCAGCATTAATATCATCGTCGTGTTGGTGGTGATTGATGCCAACACCAACGCCATCATTGCCATCATCATCATCATCATCATCATCATCGTCATTGTCACCATCATCATAATCCCCACCACCTTCACCATCATAATCATTACAGAGCAGTCACATACAGCTCAATTCTAAACAACCCAATATAACAAGTCAAGAGACTTACTCTCCATATGGCTGGTGGTGGAAGATCAACTCGAATCTTCTCATCCTTGAAGGCCAACATGGCGGACACAAGCTGGCACGCTCGGTTCCGGTCGAAGAAGACATCCTTCTGGGTCAGTAGGTAGGCTCCTACAGAATGTACAACTTAATAATGTAGGCAGATAAAACACTTCCACAACAAAAATCTTTTTGCTAAAATGTAATATTTTACAAAATACTTTTAATATTTTGAAATATATAATTTATTTTCCATTTTACTGAGACAAAAGGGAATTTTCTCCCATTTAGATTTTTCTCCATCCCTAATAATGTGCTAGTTTACATAAGTGTAATGCTAGTCTTGACTCAGTGCTCATTGTAACAGGTGCCATTTGGATCATTGTGCCTGTTAATCTATGATGACTCCCAATTATTAACTTGGCCATAGACTATTCACATAATGCCATATGAGTCATATTTTGCACCTAAATCTTGAAATGAACACTATTAGCTCACATTATATTCTTCTCTTGCATACAAAACAATTTGAAAATAAATGCATAAGAGTATTTTGATTATTTGTAACAATATATAAGAACATTTTGGATGGACAATTACTGTAAAACTTTACTGAAAGTTTCATTACAAAGAATATGGAAATAACATGTCACTCACCAGTGATGAAGTCTTGTATAGCTGCAATGAGGGGCTCTCCATTTCTTGGGGTGATTATGTTGGATTTGGACTGAAAACATTCAACCATTGACAATCACTTATACTCTTTGTACAAATGTCACAGAAATGATCCTCAGACTACTTTGAATTTCAACACAAGACCTACGAGTATGACTATAAGTAAATTAAAAGTTTAAAAGGTTTTTTTCATCATTTTCCTTTTGATTATAATCTGTTAAATTAATTTTAAACAAGCAAAAAAGTGAGCGTGGCTCACTAATACCCCCGACTGTTTAAGTTTGACATTTTTATTTTACTTAAAGAGAGAGGTGTTTGCACACCTAAGGATTGATAAGCTATGAAATGTAATTGCTAAGATTAAACTGTTTGTGAAAATGGTAGGACAAGTCTCAATCTTCATGTAAAAAAGGAGGTTTAAGTCAAAATAGGAATAAAAGTAACTTGAAAAGGTATTGGTAACATAATACACTACTGCTATTACCACTGATTTCAACTTTATTTTGGAAATTAATCCATCATAATGATTCATTCGAGTGACTTTAAACAAAAGGTACATTGAAGCACACCCCTGAAGGCACAGTGAGAGATATAAAGCACTTTATGGCTGAAAGGAAAGAAAATTTAACTTTTCCCAAAATATAACCAGTGGAAATATAAAATAGTAAAATCAACAAGAACACAGAAGTAGCTTTTGATGATAGTTACATGAAAAAGAAAATGATGAAGTCAACAAATCACAACACAGAAGTAGCTTCATTCATTCTAGCTATGATAAAGTACAAAAATATAAATAATCGCCAAAAATTAAAAAATTCACCAAATCGTGTTACATTTTGCAATGCATCTCTCCTAGTGGTGAAGAAAACATGTACCAAATTTGAAAAGGATGAGATGAATAGTTTTTCTGTAATCGATCGGACAAAAAATGTTCAGAATTTGACTAAGTTAAAAAATATAAAAAATCGCCAAAAATTCAAAAAATCACCAATTCGGTTTAAACTTCGCACTGCACCTCTCCTAGTGGTGAAGAAGACATGTACCAAATTTGAAAAGAATGAGATGAATAGTTTTTCTGTAATCGATCGGACAAAAAATGTTCAGAATTTGACTAAGTTAAAAAATACAAAAAATCGCCAAAAATTCAAAAAATCACCAATTCGGTTTAAACTTCGCACTGCACCTCTCCTAGTGGTGAAGAAGACATGTACCAAATTTGAAAAGGATGAGATGAATAGTTTTTCTGTAATCGATCGGACAAAAAATGTTCAGAATTTGACTAAGTTAAAAAATACAAAAAATCGCCAAAAATTCAAAAATTCACCAATTCGCTTTAAACTTCGCACTGCACCTCTCCTAGTGGTGAAGAAGACATGTACCAAATTTAAAAAGGATGAGATGAATAGTTTTTCTGTAATCGATCGGACAAAAATTGTCTTCGGACGGAAGGACAGACGGACGGACGGACGGAAGGACGGACGGACGGACGGAATCGTTGGTATTACTATATACCCCCAACCGTTGGTCGGGGGTATAACAAATACTTCTACACCTACTCCCATCAAGGTGATAGCTTCTGCTTTTGCCTCCTCTGTCTGTGGTAAGTGAAGATTCATCTCATCTCCATCAAAGTCAGCGTTAAACGGACCGCAGCAGCACTCGTTGAATCTGAAGGTTCTATTCGGCATAACCTTCGCCTGTGATGTCATGAAATCAGATTGTGTAGTCACATCATGTAATCAAACAAGAGGATTAGTGAGCACAGCTCACTCATGATACCCCGCTTTTAACATTGGTGAAAGAGAAATGTTTGAAAATAGCAAAAGGGCATCACTGTTTAAACTTTTGTATGAACAGACCATTATAAATAAGTATTATTAAAGCAGAGTAAGTATTACACTTGTAAGCATGTTTTAGAAGTAAAAGTTGAAATATTTGAAAAATGGCATTAAATATGCAAATGAGGGTATGAAACATACAAATATGTAAATGAGGGTATGAAATATAAAAATGACAGATGTACACATCAGTGGTTTCGTAACATTTGAACAATTAGTGTCTGAGTTATGAGTGGAACAAAAAGTGTGAATGGGGAAGATGAAAAATGGAGAAAATGTGCATAAATTATGCAAATGAGGGTATGAAACATACAAAAGGCAGATGTACACATCATGGTGATTGTACATATCAAGTTTCGTAAAATTTGAGCAACTGGTTTCAGAATTATGAGCGGAACAAAAACCGGACAGACGCACGGATGCATGGACGTGCTGACCGCTATATACCCCCGACTACTTCACCATTATGACATTTAAACGAGTATAAATATATGATTATTACATGTTGTGAAATCTAAAAGTTGACCAGTGAAAATTTTTTGGCACTAAGTACTTGTAATTCAGGACCTAAACGGTTATGTATCTGACATTTCATTAGTGTAACTTTTGAAATTTGAAATCTTACTTGATAGCATTACTGACGTACACAGCTTACTTCTAGAAAGTACAATGAAACAAAGCCATGTTTGACTTACATAGAAGGCCTGGATGCTGAGCTTGTGAAGGGAGGGCTGTCTGTTGAAGAGGACCACGTCGCCATCAATCAGGTGTCTCTCAACAATGTCTCCGAACTTCAGACTGCCCGCCACCTTCTGTCGGTTGCCATACTTCAAGAATCTGGATAATAACAAGAACAAGCTTGTAAATCTTAAAATCTATGTTACCTTCAATTTGACAAAATCAGCTAAAATAATTTCTTCACACATAACTTTAGGAAATACAAAGTTATCAGCTTGGGGAGCTGCCATACTAGCGCTGAGATTTTCCCAGAACAAAAGAACATTTGAAAGGTCAACGTTTTAATCTCTTTTGAATTTCAAATGTTTTATTAGTTTAATAAGGTAGTATTCATTCAGTCAGCATAACAACTAACCTCTTAATGTTGTTATCGCGCTGCTGTATGAAGTTGGCTCCCGGGTGGACATCACATCCGTTGAGTACGAGCTGTTTCATCAGTTTGATGTTGTTCTTGTTTACCTTCTCAGGGTAAGTCAGAACCTTCGCCACGTGGACTGGCACTGCCACCTGGTGGTACAAACAATATCAAAAGTTAAGTTTTTTAGATTGGGTTGTTTCGAGTAGTTGTTGAGTGTTTCATTTTCCCAATACCAAACTGACAAAATGGCGACGATAACAGTTTAATTTCTAAATAACCCACCTGATCAATCCTCATATTTGGATCTGGAGATATGACGGTTCGCCCGGAATAGTCGACTCGTTTACCAGACAGGTTTCCTCGGAAACGACCCTGCTTTCCTTTCAGTCTCTGTACAAATCCTCTCATTGCTTTTTTGGGCTAAAAAACACAATTTTGATAACATGAATTATGTTGAGACCAATGTGATGTACATGAACAGTTGCAGTAATGAACAAGCACATTGAATGAATTCATTAAAGACATTTATGAAAGACACTGCCCAGGAGTTGATGCACATGGAAATGTCAGTGTATTGATTATCTTCATGTTTATAATTTCTGCATTATTAATTTCTGTGTGGATTATTCACAGAAACTCATATGGTAAAAGAGTTCAAGCATTTGTACTAATGTAGATAGTGCTATCCAAAATAAAAAAAACATGTTACATTTGTTCACTATAAAGGGCATATACTTTAACACAGAAATATACATAATGATGCGTAAGGCTGGGCTGACCAACCTGCATGTGAAGAGGAATACCGGACGTCTCACTGTTGTACAACAGCGCCACTTGCAGCTGGAGGAAGTCCCAGTCTTCCTGGAACCATAAACACTCCTTCGTTAAGATTGTGAATTACTTTGTCAACATCCAAGTTATAGTAGTACGTTTCAGTATCTTATTGTCAAACATACTTTTAAGAATTAGATTTTAATTCAAAGAAAGAAAGATTCGGAAACCACGAAAAGAAACTTTTATTTATTGTAATTAAATGTAAGGTCCTGTTTATGTATATAATTTACAATTAGTGACACGATGCCCCTACCATGATCATTTGCATCTTTGCGCCTGTAGCTCTGTGTTTCTGTATGACATCGTTGAGAAAGATGATCTCGGTCAGCTTCATGGTGATGTCATCTTCATTCCTGGAGCACATCAATCAATTTTACACTTGACAACTGAACAGGCTTGAGGGTTCAGGGTTACACAGCAGAGAAGGATGGTTTGGGAAGAGGCTTGGTTGGACGTGTGATCATGATGCAGGGATTGGGAAAGGCAAGGGCCATGGGCCATTTTGCACATTGAATGAAAAAATGGCCCATTAAAATTTCAAATTTTACAATTGCTGCAAGGGGAAGGCCCATTTAAAGTTCAGAAAATGACTAAAAGCCCTAAAAATGGCCCATTGTCAAAGGTGTCATTCCCAATCTCTGATTATGCAAGTTTACAACTCTCTTAGTGCTAAAAAGAGAACTTAGGTTGGGTAATGGTTTAAAACTCTTCAGTGGTATACTCACGTGCCCGACTTGAGGTCGGAGACGACTGAGGGGCGGATACAGATGGGAGGAACAAATATCCGAGTGAGAATGAGGTTCTCCGGCCGACCGACTTGTGGGTTCATCAACAACAGGGGGACATCCTACACAGAAACAGGACATTGGTTTAATCATTATTTCATTTCCTAGGCGAATCAATTCCCAAATCATTATTTCATTTCCTAGGCATTTTAATTCCCATATCATTATTTTATTATTGCTATTCAAATCCAGAATCTCTGCGGGTGTCGGAGTATTCCAGGACAGCCTATATTAGATGGTGGTCAATCCTGTATTGTTCCCTTAATTTTTTTAACAAGAATCATCAGAAGATGACATATCCAAGCGGTCACATAATTTGTAAAACACATCTTTGACAGATAATTGTCACTACTTCAGTTAGTGGGTAATACACATGCTGAGTTTCAGGAATATTAAGGGTTTTTGAGTTCAGAAGCAGACCTATCCCTGAACAAAGTACAAATCCAACACATTTCTATGTAATCGAAAAGAACAAAAAAAATTAAGAAAACTGAAATTTCAAAAGGCACCACTTCAATTAGTGGGTAATACACATGCAAAATTTCAGGAACATATGATGGAGAGTTTTGGAGCTGTGCAAAGTCCAAATCCAACACGTTTCTATGATAACCAAAAAAAATTAAATTTTAAGAAATTTGAAAACATCAAAAGGCACCACTTCATTTGGTGGGTTATACCCATGGAAAGTTTCAGAAAGATATCATGAACCGTTTTCGAGTTCTGCTCTGGAAAGGAAATGATTACGGACAGACGAACGGACGGACAGACAGGGCGACGACTATAACCCTAAGTATAACATACCGTTGGGATAATAATTTTTTTCAAATTTCATACCTTATTAGATAAAATAATAAAAAATAAATCAAGCTTGCTCACATTATCATGAATTCTCTGGAACAGACTCTGCACCATCAATGGGTTCAAGACTTCCTAAAAAACAGAACATTTAATTATGAACAAATACCTTTTGATTGATAAGTCACCTGAACTTAGATAATGTTAAATGCATATTGTGACTCAACATCACTTAACCTCATATATTTCCTTTCAAATCTCTAATCTTGTGAAAATGCCACTGAAGGTACTTTATGGAATAAAATCATCTGAAAATATCCCTAATGGACCAACTAACCATTTTTTTCCAACAGATTTCAGCTTTATCCCTTTAACAATTTCCATGAAACTTTCACTTTACTATTATAATTACATCACAACGTTATGTCATCGATAACGTAAAGATGATTCACAAACTATATTGGAATCTGATTTCTACAATGAGAATACAAGTATACCTGTGTTTTTGAGAGAAGTGATTCCAGTTCCTTGTTACTTTCACTTGCTTTTTCAAACGAGGAGACAAACTCGTTGAAGATGGGTTCCCCCCCTTTCCTGTTCTGCTTGTACCTGTCATGGATGATCTTCAACAATCCACATTTCTTCACCATGCCTGCAATAATCCATTGGACATCAGATTTCATAGAAAATACCCTTAATTTAACTCATACACTATTTGTAGTTTAAAAAAGAAAAAAATTCTATTAGTGCTTGGGTTCTGTGAGAGCCAATCTTTGTGACAAAACTTGTGATATGCATGCACTTAAAGTTTCCATCAAACATTGTTAAAAAAAAAAAAGATAAGGGACAAATACAGTATTACTAACAAACGACATGTACCATTGTAAGTTCCGCAGGCAGGACATAAAGAAACTTTTCTACAAGCATCGTAGATTTTCTTTCTCATTGCCTTTCTCTGTAGATACGTCATGCCGGGTCTCTTCAGGCCTTCTAGAAAGGTCTTCCTACTTGTGTCTTGCAACAGAAGGTGGCTGCAGTTCTGTGAATAAAATAGTTTTATTTGATCAGTGAGAATCATAGTCTTATGCATTCTTTACCATTTTCTTAAAGACTTCTTACCATAAATTTACATCATTTACATTGCATTGAAGATTTTTTTTTGGAAGATTTGCAGATGAAAATTATTTTATGATTCAGTAAGTCATGGACTGAAATTTTTTATAGTACCGGTAGATGGTTTTAACAAGTGAATAAGCCATTGACTTTTGGCTTAATACTTGTTCAAAGGTAAAATTTGGTCAGTGACCTCAGACTTAAAAGATTTTTTAACCCGATGTCATAAAATTCAAGAGGCTTTCTGTTTGTTACATACTTATAGATCTGATGCAAACCTGATTTATATCATGGGTTATATCATGTACGAATAGCAAAATGCACACACAACAATATCCTTTCGAATTTCATTTCCACTCTTATTATGTCCCTTTAATGACAGAATCTGTGAATGAGAGAGCAATACAATGAATGAGAATGAACGAACAAATCTACCTTGCAGATCATCTGAAGCACAGTTATAGTTGTTCTGAAGAATCCAATATGGAAGACCGGCAGCTCAAGGTCAATGAAACCGTAATGTCCGATACAGTCGGCCAGCCCCTTCCCACATGTCTCGCAGTTGTTGTCCTTCTCGCTCGTACCCTGTGCAGAGAATAACAATGTAACAATGTGAGCTCTCTCATGTTTGAATAAGGTAATAAGGTATACATGGCAATGATTATTGGAAAAGCCAACTTAAAGTTTATATTTTTTTGTTTATGTTGTCTTGACAAAAAATATAAGATAACCTACCATCTTATGATCGAGTACACCAAATTGGACAGGTTTCCGACTGCCATCTTGGTTGTAGAGATTCTTGCACGTGACCTGAATGTGTGCAGCCTGCTGCATCTGTTGTGGGGTCATCATCCCAAACGTCACATGGGAGCTGTAATGACATTAATTAATGTTACGTAATCTACTAATGTGATATGTATAGCTTTTTGTACTTTCAAATGAGATGATGTATCACAGTGATGTACTTTTTGTCCCTTCTGTCAATCACAGCTTATCATTCTAAAAATCAACCAGTCCTTCTAAAAATTAAACAGGTGCTACTGGCTGGCGACCAATTATCGCCGCATACCAATTATCGCCAACACATAGCTAAATACTTAGGTTGAATTGAACTTTTGTTGGTTATCAGTTTGGAGATATCTGAATGTGTGAAATAATAGGGAACCATAGGATAAAGTTGTCTGCGCAAGCGCTGTAGCTATGTGTTGGCAATAATTGGTATGTGGCGATAATTGGTCGCCAGCCAGTACAGTATATTGGCACATCATTTATCGAAAATCCCACAGACCAGCCAGGCTTGCTGGTCACTGACCCCATCTGAAAAAAACAGCAATTGGCCGACAGGCAGGCTGGTACTCACCATCTCTTGAAATAAAATTCACTTCTTATATAATAATGTGATCATCTTGTAAAGTAGACTATCACGCTCGTCTCAGTCAAGCTCCCCTACAAGACTTTGGGGCATTACATTGCTTACTTGTTAAGTAAATACTTTTAAATATAGTGAGATTCTAATAGTGTTTCCTATCCCAACAAATATTGTACAAATCGCTGCTTGAATCTTTTTACTGATTGATCTTTCAAGATGAAAGTTAAATGAAAGCATTGGTATTTAGTCTCACAGACAAAATCTGACATTTTCTTGGAAATAAATAAAACAGTGGAAAAATTGTTTTGGATGTGATTATTTACATTGACTAATTTGAACACAGACTGTAAGTAATCTATTGCTTACATTTTTTTGGCCACGTCGGCCTCTCTAAATTGTTCCTTCACCATTCTGTTTGCAATATTATTGGGGTAAATATCGATGACAATTCATAGATATTGATACCCTAAATCTGTTCAGAAGTTGTTATTTTCACGTGTTTTCATCATCTGTGACCAGTGAAATGCCGGTATTGTGCGCAAACGCTTTGGCAATATTCAATGGTAGACAGAACCAAGTCGTACTCTTTACAGCGCCCTCTCGTTCTGGGTACGATAACTCGCATAACACAGTATAGTCTGTTTCTTAAATAATAATTCACTTACCAGTTCGCTTAATTTAATTACCCGTTTTCAACTCTCAAATAGATTATATTTATACATCATAGATAACTGATGTTTATTATATACATTTTCCGAAAAAAATCAAGTATACATTTTACAAAACACACTTTTCAGAAAATATCTGTGCATGTGTATTTTCAAAGTCTAAGCGCCATCGGTTGATCAGAACATGTTGAATTAATTTTAGCGAAATGACACCAAAAATAAAACCAGTTTGTAACTGGTTAACGAATGTCGAAGAAAACTAATCTGGTAATACGCTGTACGTTACTGTAAAACCTGTGTAATTTACTTTTGTACCAAAGTCAATTTCTCTATTGAATAAGCGTTAATGTTCCCATCATCATACTCTTTGTCCATGTTATTATATATATGTATGTATTCCATGTATTTATTATAAATGAATGTGTATAAGTTTGTATTTATGCTCACTCAGTCGTGAAACAAATTCCCTAACGGGCAATAAAGAATTTTATTATTTGTTATTATTTATTATTAATAAACATTTCATCAAATCTTGAACATCAGATATTACCCATACGGGTGAGAAGACACAGTGATTATTTTTGTGATACATGTATTTGCACATTGTGCTTTCAAGTGATTCTCAACGTTGATTGGTCGGTTACCCGGAGAAAGAATGACTATGACGTCATAAAACAATGGTCTGACGCGACGAATTATCTTATGATGTCACAATGTTACTGTGGCGACGGGTCCTTCACAGCGGCCGCCCAACATGAAAATGTAATAACCAAGCGTAATTTGGTCAATTTAATTGCATAATGGGTAATATATAGAATAACCAACTCGGTACGCTTGATTATGGGGAATATCCACTCGTCTAAATAATGTTCAGAGCAACTCGCTAAAGCTCGTGGCTGAACATTATTTAGACTCATTGATATTTCCCGTAATCACTCGTACCTCGTTGGTTATTCTCTAAATAACACACCTACCATGTGTGAGTTATTGTAAACTACTGATCGCTGGTCTAAAGAAACTGCTTCATAGGTCAGTCACAAATTCAACTCTCGCAAGTCATAACTCGCACCAGTCTTAAATTAATTTAATCTCTGCTGCATTTCGTTACTTTTTCTGTACTATCGTACCAGTCCGCACTGTAAAGTTCACGTGCAGCACTCTACTCTGTCAGCAAAAACGCTAGAATGAAGATCATATCACAGTGACAATCCATCTTTATTTATTCAAAGGCGCTGTAACACGTTTTTTGCAAATTTTGTTTTTCTCAAATTTTAAATTTATTATTAAAACTTATACAATATAGTGTTACGTTGAAGTGTAAAACATCTCATTACATGACCCGATAAACCGCATCCATAGAAAATGGTTATCTGACTGGGAGAAAATTGTGTGACGTTTAATGACCATTCCATCATGGTGTAATAATTAAAATTTGGCTCTGAGTGTTAAAGTATAGCTTTATCAGTCAGATCACTTGTTGAAATACCTTCGAAGGGAAATGGACTCGCCAATGGCCATGTATATTCGTTTTAGAACTCTCTTTATTGATTGGGGAGACTTATCTAGCCATAAGTAACACTTATTTACCCTTTCGTGAGGTCACTATGTTTCCGTAAGCAGAACGCGCTACAATTTGGACAGAAACTGAAACTGACAACTGATTCATCGACAAACTATGACCTTGATGCTTAGTGACAAAATTTAAAAAATAACTCACATGAAGAGGGGGGGGGGGGGGGGGGGGGGGGGGGGGGGTGCCCCTCTGGATCCGCCCCTGCCATTAAATAAAGTTTCCAATCTTATGATGTCACCGTTACAATAGGATGACGTCATAAGATGACCGCGATAAAGTGTGCTGATCTTGGATGCGTCATTAATAAAATGGAACGTCATGATTATTACATGATTTGATATTTGTAATAAATAGAGGATATTTGAGATTTCTTGTTGAAAAACGTGTATTATTCATCGAGTGAAGTAGACATGCGCAGGCCTATCTTTTCACTGGTGGTGCTTATATAATTTCTCTAGATTTCACGCGAACGGGCACCTGTTTTTGTACATTTGTGACATTCAACTTTGTACATATATTTTACATCCCTTACATTGATCGAGATTATTGTGTAATAGAATTTTCATGTTTAATTTCTGAAGTGTGAAAACGTCCAATTTGATGCCAACAAAAATTACCATTAGACCTATTTTGAAACAGACCATAACCTCAGAACGAGGTTTGATAACACGACTATTTCCGGCGACCATTGTTCGTAAGGACGACATCGAACGCGTGCTAGACAACATAGTCGAAACATAATCATTATGTTTTCTCAAAATCAAATGAAAAGACCATTTGATGAAGGTAAATTTTAGAAAATATCCAATTCTTTCATTTTCTTTACATTAGATTTTCACAAAAAAGTGACTTTCAGTGTATCGAAGTCGAATGCCGAATCAGACTAATTTGAGATAACGAAATTTGGGTCACTGGCACAAATACTGTAGGTCAAACGTTGTTGTTTTGTAACACTGAATGACAATTCCCCCTTGAAATTAAACATGTCAAAACAAATCTATCTTAATGACAGCAATGCTAGATATCATATATATTAATACGTCTTTGTATATTGTACAACATTGTTAAAATTTGAAATTTAGAGGACAGTTCATGTTCTGATATTATTAGAAGTTTGTCATTATTACAAATATTATGCCCACCTTATCGTGTAATGATCTCCAAATCATTTTTTAATTCAATTTATTGTTAGCATTATTGGATTACAAATTGTTGATTTTCCAACTCAATATGTTTATCTCCTCAATCATCATACATTTTTTATTTCTAACAATGTATGAGATGATCACTCAGATTAGTGGGAAATATCTTTGTACCTAGGTTTCATTTCACTAATTGTTTTCATACAATTTTAATGATAGAGGCTCATGTTATCAAAATTCAATTGAAAGGTCTTTTGTTTGTTGTAGCTTGGGGGTCACCAGCAGATTCTAAAGAAGAAAGACGAAAGAAAAGGAGAAGCAGATGGAATCAGGAGCTTGAAGATAAAACTGTTATTCCTGGGATGCCGACTGTTATTCCATCTAATCTCTCCGGCGAACAGGAGAAGCAATATTTAGGTGAGGCAACTTTCCAGACACTTGACTATTGAAATGTTCTTTGGTTGTCATTTCAGATAATTACTACATCTTTGGTAAGGATGATGTGTCTTTGATATAATATTTAAGGAATATTGATAGTTTAAAAAATATATAATGTTTATAATCTCTTCTGCTAAATGTCAAGTTTGCCAAGAGTAATTAAAAACTGGTTAATCATACCAAAAAACACATTAAATTTGGTGATATGTACTCAATTCAGTTAGATAAGATCATTTGTTTTCATAGTTTGTCCCTATATTCAAGTATTGGCTTTCATTCTGGTGTTACAAGTTTTTGATAATGAAAATGACATATACCTTTTATGATTTCATGTTTTGGTTTATTCTATATGAAGAAATTAATCCATTTTTCCTCACATACTTAAACGCTTTCTTTCACAGGATTGAAAATATGTCCTCTATTACTGACATTTTACATCACATTACATATCGGTTTATTTGATTAATTAACATTCACCTTTCTACAAAGATTCGTTCACCTGAAACATTGATTGCAGGTAAGAATATAAGCTAATGTTTAATTTTCAGGCCATCATGATTGGCAGAACTTAATAGTAAGTCGTACTTTGTAACTATTTTGGACGATTAGAAAAATTTCAACATTGGGAATGACAAATTTGGACAGACAGAACGTCCTTATAAGACTCATTTGATTGAGGCATGTACAGTATTGCAGTTATTCTTTAGAAAATACTAAAAAAATTTGAGTAATCAGTCCAGAATAGTTTCTAGTTAACCACTGTGATATGATGTGACTCAATGCTGCTACTTAACCACTTGTATTACAGTGCACCTGCAGATTGAAGAAATAAGTCGTAAGCTGCGAACTGGGGACCTCGGCATTCCACCTAATCCTGAGCAAAGGTTTGAAGCTGGAGGGTTAATCCTAAATATCATCTGATTTTGTCGACAGCAGCTGTCCGAGCATGGGAGATTGGCACAAACATTGCTAAACTTATTCATTCATAGAATTTCATTAGAAACACTCTCTTTGACTCGTTTTGTTCTGCTGATAGATATAATTCAATCTTTCTTTTTTGAGTTGTAAGCTAACATTGTACTTCTAAAATGTACTTTTTAAAGTTCCAGGCAAATAATTCCCTGATTTTTCAGCAATATTCACAGGTTTTCCTTCTTACCAGCATTATTTTTCAATCAGTTATGAGGTGGGGTCATGTATTTGATTTTAGGATGGGGATTCCACATTGAATTTGAGACATTGGGAGATTCTACACTAATAACAAATTCATAATGAAACTGAATTAATGACATCAATGAGTTGATGGCTTCGTTTCCAAGTTGTTTAATTGTTTTAGTTTGCTTTTACTATTTTGGAAACAAATAAAACATCAGTTTCTGGCAAAACCTCTCAAATAAATTGTTTTAAGAACTTAATTAAATATGTTACTGTAACAGTTCTTTGGTAGATTTTGGGGTTGAATTGAATTGTTATCCATATAGGTGCATGTTTGTGCCAATAAGATCAAAATAACATCAAGATGAAAGCTGGTGTCCATGGTAATGGTAATAGATTTTATTATTTTCTCAAAGCACCCTAGCAGGACAAAAGAAGAGAAGTTATTTTAAAAACAAATAATGGATTGTTAATTTTAATATTGTAAATTCATGATGTGTAATGATATATATTTAGACGAGTTTGTTAACATTTGGCTCAAATTCATAAATGATTTTAAAGAAACCGATTTCAAATTATCATGTTTTAGTTTGGATATTGCATGTTTTATGAGGGTTCAGAGGTTTTAATCACTGGCTTATTAACAGAAATGTAGTCTAGTATTTCTGAAAGAAGTGTTTCTTGTATAGTAGATTTTTTTGCATGTTTTCAACAATGATAATAATTGCCCTCAAATGCACTTTCATAAGTAATAAAAAGTGAAACATTATGTTTGATTTAATTTCTCAATAAGAGTTTTCATTTGGCCAAATGATCATGATGTTGAAAGATTTAACAAAAAATGTGAAATATGTTTGCTTAAGAAACCAAGAAAAAAATCTTTTACTTTTGGTTCATTTAGGGTTTTTGATACAATCATGTTTTTTGTAAGCTGTTGTTACATTACATGGTCTTTGTAACTAATCTCCGTTTTTCTCCCATTGATAATTCACTTTTCTTTTCAAAACAACCATGCATGTATAAACTTTGATTAATATGGAAACAAGACTGTGAAATAATGACTTTCCTCTTTTGATAAATGACGAGATCTTTTCCAGCTACAGGGGAGGTCGTATTATAGTTGCCTGCTTTTCAAGTCATAATTTTCCTTTCTCTGGACAACAATTTCTCATGAATACAGCTTAGTAGGAACTATACTTTGAACCACCATTATCTTTGGTTACGTTGAAACTTTGTTCTAAGATTTGATACCAACCACACTAAAGCATGACAGAAACGCTTAATACAAGCTGCAGGTTCAACTGCACATCTATCTTTCTACTTGTATCCACTGCACATAACCATTTCTCTGAGAAACATACTCTGTAACCTGTTCACTTCCTTCCTTTAACTTGCATGTGTCATAGAATTTGTAAAAAAAAATCACAAAGAAATGCAAATATGAGATGCTTAGAACCAGTTTATGAATTTAAATATGTTATACTTTTGACATCTTTTGATACATGTTATTGTTATCCTTCTTTACTGTTCTAAGATAGGAATTTAGTTGCATGATGGTAAAGAATAAACTTTTAATAACAATCAATATTTCTCGAGACACAAAAATGCCTGAAGAAACTCCATATCTTCACAATCATAGGAATATAAGGGTGTCACACACAAATATTTAGGTCTTTTTTATCCAATACCCCTCACCTAATCCTGCATGCAATGCACTTTCCATTTGTTTCTTAAGAACATCACATTCTTTCGGTAAAACCTGCTTGTCTTGAGCAAGTTTCTGTCAATATGGTTGTGGCTGGCATAGAGAGGCAGGTGTTGATATTGTTTTCTTGCTTCTCAGATCTCCTTCCCCTGAACCTATATACAACAATGAAGGCAAGAGACTGAATACAAGAGAATACCGAACGAGGAAGCGACTTGAGGAAGAGAGACACAAACTTGTCACTGAAGCTCTTAACCTCAACCAAGAATACAAACCACCACCTGACTACAAGTGAGTAGGCTCATGAGCAGGTACATAGTGAAGTCCAGGAATCTGGATTTTGCTTCTTTTTGAATGGCCTTAAGTTACAGTCAGTTACTATTTCTATAAAAAGAGCAGTTTCAAGAACTTGTGATTGATAAAATCCTGGACAGACTTTAATTGATGTTCAGTATTTGTCTGTAGTGCTGTTACCAATACCTCTAAGGTTCCCTGTAATGAATATGTTTCAGCCTTAAGTTATTGAATTCATCAATTGTTATTGATAATTTGTTTACTCCAGACCTCCCGTGGTTCGAGTGAGTGATAAAGTGATGATACCACAGGAAGAACATCCAGATATCAACTTTGTTGGCTTACTGATTGGTCCAAGAGGAAATACACTGAAAAACTTGGAAAAAGATGTAAGTGTTGTGTGACTCATTTAATAGTTCTTAGTTTCATTATTGTATTGACTATCCAAATTCGCAATAGCCAAGGGTTTTCTGTACATTGAAGATCTTTTGTTACCAAAATTATTAACAACTTGCTTAGCTTTCAGGTTATTTTGTGAGAAACTTAAAGTGTACCAAAAATGCAATATGCTGAGGGTTATTATTAAATTTTTTCCCACAGACTGGTGCAAAGATCATTATCAGGGGGAAAGGTTCTGTAAAAGAAGGTAAAATTGGTCGGAAAGATGGACAGCCCCTCCCAGGAGAAGACGAACCCCTTCATGCATATGTTACTGCTAACAATCCAGAGAATGTACAGATAGCTGTAGAAAAGGTGAGCATTTCATAAACATTTTGTATCGTATTGGAGTAGTTTTTGAGCTGAGCGTTCCTTTGTTTCCATGTTTCAGATCATTATACATACTTCTTATGGTACTTTTGAAGTTAAAATTAAGCAAAGAATGTAATTTTTTAGTCATGCAATAAAATATTTCTATTCTTTTCTTATTTGAACCCCATTCTTAAAAGCATGACCTGTAAAGAGTATTTCCTCTTCCAGATTAAGGAAATTATACGACAAGGTATAGAGGTTCCAGAAGGTCAGAATGACCTGCGAAGACAACAGCTCAGGGAGTTGGCTCTGCTCAACGGTACACTCAGAGAAAATGATGGATTAGCGTGAGTAACTCTGATATCCTTCAATTTTAAAATTACATTTAGTTCATAAAATAAAGTACTTCACTAACTACAGTTCACTTGGATTATTGGATTGTGGAGCAGATATGTTGATCTGTCCAATATATCAAGAACAATGTTATTCTGGTTGGTAGTTGAGGGGTATTCTTGACTTACAAGAGGTGAAACTTGTTAAAATATCTTTATGAAAATAAAAGTTTTATTTGGTTGAAATTCAGAGTTGTCATTCAGGTATCTCTCAACAAATGTAAAATCTGGTGACTTTTAAGAAAACAATTTTGGGTTTTGTGCATTCTCTCCAACACAGATCCTTGAACGCTTTCATAATTTGTTTTCTTGTTTCTTCAGGAAGTTGAAGCAACTCCAACAAGCCCAAACAATCATCACAAACACAATCATCTGTACAGTGTGTGGAGGTACTGGCCATATAGCTCAGGATTGTAAAGAAAAGAAGTAAGTTTCAACTTTGCAGATTTCTTTTTTATTTACTTCCAAAAATATTGAATTTTAACTTAAAAATCATGAGTAAAAAGTATGAAAGAATGATTGACAGTTCATAGTAAACGTGTAAGTCGGTAAGATACTCGACATGAATGTTTTTAGTTCATAGTAAAATATAATGACATATTTTACTTCAGGCCAGGTGATAGCTTCCGAATGCAACAGAATCCTATTCAATCTCAAGCTGACAAGGCCAAAATGGATAGTGAGGTATGATCAAATCACCAGTATTCTCAATTATTATTCGATAATTAATCTTAGGTTTAAATTAAACAATTGACAAATGTGGGTAA
Organism: Gibbula magus; assembly: GCA_936450465.1. Classification (NCBI taxonomy): domain Eukaryota; kingdom Metazoa; phylum Mollusca; class Gastropoda; order Trochida; family Trochidae; genus Gibbula; species Gibbula magus. The sequence goes on along the minus strand of OW388290.1, from coordinate 17,113,123 downwards.
AGTTATGAATCAGAATTTACTATCTTTTTTCTTAAAAGAATATCAAGATACAACAAAACAGTGCTTTGATACACCAGTAATAACTAAAATTTAATTTCACTATAATATATATAGCCAAAATAACAGCAAATTACTGTCTGTTCATAAAGTACATGTCTCTGATGGCTGAGCTGGGTGAAGGACCACCTCCAAAGGTTGTAGAGAGGATGCCGCCCAATGTGTTCAGTCAACCACGACCCTCACACTTCAGTCAACCACCGCCTAATCCTATGGTAAGCTTTCTCCTTTTTGAATTAGTCAAAAGTTTATACTCCAGTCAGATTTTTGATAAAATAAACAACAATATGAATAGGACATCAGGGTATAGAAATAGATAATTATACCCCCACTACGAAGTAAGCGGGGGAATATAGCGGTCATTCCGTCCGGTCAATTTTCTCAAAAACCGTCAAAGGTACATCAACCAAACTTTGTACAGTTGTTAACCATGTTCTTCCGATCGCGCACAGACAATTTTAAATTTTCTGAGATTTAAATTTGTTGTCGTTTCCATGGAAAGGTCACTTTTTGGACTTTTTGGACAGTTCAGAGTTATGAAGCCCTTGAATCTGTAATTGAACTTGGTACCGGTTTGATGCTCTAATGGGAAAAATTAAGTTACCTGAAAAATATTAATCTAGGTGAATGAAATTTTGTAATAACAAAGCCAGTTCCCAAAATTATTTTGGACAATATTATGATGCTTGAAGCTGTTTTTTAAACATAGTACCCTTCACATCTATAATTCTCAATGGACAGATAGCAGATGGCGGGGGTATGTGGGCCATGATAACTTTTTTCTTATGTAAATAGTGGGCCAATATCAATCAATTAAAAAAAAGTTTCAATCTAGAAAACAGTAAATATATATATTTAAAAACTTTTTTACAGTTGTTTATAGCAAAGTCATATGTTCATTCAGAATATGTTGTATCTTTCAGGCTTTAAATCCTCCTTGGCCTCAAGGACCGCGACATAATGTGGGACCCCCAGGGTATCAGGGTCACCACCACCCACCCCAAATGTCTATGGGCCAGCACGGGGTGATGAATACAGCAGTACCCCCCATAGTCCCACCCCCTCAACAGTTCACCACAACCCCCTCCCCCTGGCAGCAACACAGCAGCACCGCCCCTTCAGGTGTCACTTCTTCGGTTGCCATGGGTGAGTTAATCGTATACTTTTTCAGCCATGAAGTTTATTACCCCCCGCCGCGCGTTTAGCGCGAGAGGGGGATATAGTATTCTGCTGTGTACGTCCGTACAAAATGGAATAACTCAAATACCTTTTACTAGATTCTTTTCATATTTCGCATGTGGGTTCATCATGTGGAGAGTAATGTTCCTACAGAGTTTTGTGACCTTGACTTTCATTTCAAGGTCACAACTAGACTTTGTCATTTTACCCTTGTAAGCGGGATATCTCAAGAACCAGTCACTGGATTCTCTTTATATCTTACACATAGCTTCTCCAAGGGAAGACAAAGGGCTGATTAGATTTTGGTGACCTGGACATTATTCTCAAGGTCACAGCAGAACTTTAAATTTTTCGACATGTAAATGTACATGTAAAACTTGTCAGCGGGATATTACAAGAACCATTCACCGGAATGTCATCATATCATACACAAAGCACATCCTAGGGAAGACAAAGTGCTGATTCGATTTTCTACTTGTTAATGTACATGTAAAGCTTGTCAGCAGGATATCTCAAGAACCATTCACTGGATTATCTTCATATATTACACATAGCTTCTCCAAGGGAAGACAAAGGGCTGATTAGATTTTGGTGACCTTGACATTATGTTTAAGGTCACTACAGAACTTTGAGTTTGTCGACATGTTTAGCTTTTCAGGGGCATCAATATCACAAGAACTGTTCATTGGATTCACATCATTATATCTTACACCAGTGGTTCTTTTATGAAAAATTCAGGGCCCAGTCGTTTTTGATGATCCTGACATTATTTTTCAATTTTGAAGTATTAATTTGCGGTGGGGGATCATGTCACCTTAGTGACAACTACTTGTTTTAAATTGATTTAAAAGCTCTACTGTGACTTTGAAGAATATCTGGAATAGGATAAATAATGGACTGGTATTGTCAATTTAACTCATTAGGACTGAAAGGCCAGATGGGCTTATTGTATGGACTGTCAATAAACGTTTCACATTTAGACTTCTCAAGAACTGCAGTACCCCTTGTGCTAAAATTATGTAGGAAGGTACCTTGCGTCTAGGGGAACAAAGTTTGGTCATTTAATCCTTTTGATTTGGTACCTTGGAAAACAAACACTTGAGTATGGTTGTACAAGCTTAAAATAAAGAGATGAAACAAATACTTTCTACTTTCCTCAGAACGCAAAGGTCTATTATAATTAAATTTTGTGTTGTCTTTACCAATATGGATGATAAATTGTAAATGTGAGGACTGGACAATGCCTTATTTTTTAATGAAGTTAGTATAAAATATAAAATTGGATCTCAATAAATTTTGGTCTCTTTAACTTCAAACTGATTTGGGTTATGTATTCGATTTATGTTTGTTGTAACACTTGAGACAAGAGGCTTATCTTTTGTTTATTTCTACTTCAGGTGTTCCCCCACCACCTCCTTCACTGCTGAACCAACCTCCTCCTCCACCTCCCAACAGTCAGCCAGGCTCTATGCCCTGGCTTCAACACACACCAGGTATGTATGCTACTTGTTAGGCTTTCAGCAAATCAAGAGTTAAGATAAAAACACTTCTTGCAATTTTCAAGTAACTTGGACTTTAAAAATCTTTGATTTCTTGATGCCTTGTCAAAATGAAGGGCAAGTTTCTGCCATCATCCTCATAATTCTATACTTAAATTTTCCCTAATGGCTGCGATACTCCCGAAGCTGCGTTAAACAATAACTCACTCATGTAAATTGATGCACAATATCTATGTTAAGACTGACATCTGATAATGGATATTAGTAATAGTTGATATTTCCAATGCATTAAGACATGCTTATGTTCTGTTAAATACATTCAAATCAATTTGATCTTATTCTTTCCAGCAGCCCCAGTACCACCACCACCTCCATCAACTACATCACACTGGCAGACGTCCACATCAGCACCACCACCCCCCTCCAACCTACCACCATGGCAACAACAGGCTCCCCCACCCCCTGTACAACCCCCAATGCCAAGTGGAGTGGCTCCTCCCCCACCCCCAGTGAGCCAGGCCTACAACCCTGTCCCTCCTCCCCCCCCACCCCCAGGGGGTTTTGATGTGAGCCAGCTCGGAGTTAACTCAATGTTAGTACCTCCTCCCCCTCCCCCACCTCCCTCTTCATAGGGAAAGGGTGATGAGAACCACTTTTACTGAATTCAGATTTCATTTTAATTACCATGAACCAAACATCATCTGCAGGAGCTATTGTGGATGTTAAAATGTTTGTAGCATTCAAGTGCTATTTAGTTTTCAAGGTGATTTTGTCATTTCAACATCATTTTGAGTGTGGAAGAAATGCATTCATCCAAACATGCATGAAATACCGGTCATTTAATTTCTACATTGAATTGTTTAATTGCTGAATGTTAGACAGTCTCATATTTTCATTATTATTTTATGCACGAAACAGATTGTTTTTTATTGTAAATAGTAGGAATGAACATATGTACATACTAGATTGGCATCACCTGTTTTAATTGTATCTATAATTTTGTAGGCAAAGTTTAACTTGCAAATTATGTTACAGTACTAATTACCTCAATTCAACACTCCTGTATGAATAACTTTAATTCACGGAAATTATGTTGCTGAGATGTAAATTATTCCTGTATTGTGTTTATTCAGGAACACAATTTCACACGTCATACATGCCTCTTTCTTGTAATAAAAACAATTTTATCAACTGAATAGTGTCTTTTGTTACTGAAATCCATTGACAAGATCATTTCCATCTCAACAGAAACATGGTCCAGTTTAATTCTCTTGACATTTTGTGTGGTGTTGAAACTAGAAAAATCAGGGTTCAAAATTAACTAGTCCGGTAGCCCATGGCTAGTGAAAAAGAAGCTGGGCTAGGAGTGTAAATGAGTCCGAAGGACTAATTAAAATTTGAGATGAAATGATCACAAATGATTTGAATATCCACTGTGGAATGAGAATGTGGAACACCAAGCCATGGTTTATGGAAAGTTTACAGAATTATCTACCTTTTGAATGACGTAGAGAAAGTCTATCTTGCCTTGACAAATACCATGTTTATCTCGTCAAGTGAAGAAGAAAAATAGATATACAATTTTCTACCTCACGAGTTGAGATAAACATGGTACTTGTCCAGGAAAAACACTCTATTTATTATATCATTATTTTATGTTGAAATGAGTGAATTGTTCATCCCGCACAAGCTGACAATATGTTGTCATACCATTGTAGATGATGTCACATGAGTGGCAATAAAGGTTATCGCCACTGTAGCTTGATAGAGGGTTTTTGTCAATGACAGAACCGAGTGTCTCACTCCACATTATATAATAAATAGAGGATATCAGTCTTTTCTTGTCAAATATCGTATTTCCTCTAATAAGTAACGGGTAACTAGGTCGGGGCTGTTATCAGTGTTTGTGCACTTGCCGCCGCCGGCTCTGCTGCACTCTGTTTGGACTATAACTTTTTTATGATAGGGTTTTAACAACTCATATATATGTATATGTATATATATATTCATACTTTTACCCATTAGCAAATGTTTTGGCATGTTCATATTCAAGGTCAAAGGTCAAGGTCACGAGTTATAAAATCACTGAAAAAATGCTTGTAAACGCGCTAGCTTTAACACTTTTTGTTCTTTGAGGCTTATATTTGGTATATATCATCTATGGAGAAGTACCAAATGTCTATCAAGTTTCCTTTAATATCCGTCAAATGTCAAGGTCACGTTGAGGTCACAATTTGGACATGATCTGCAAAAATGCTATATCTTAGATATTTTCACTTTAAATCATCATAGGATAGTTATTCGCAATGAAGGGTGATCAATGAGTGTGTGACCTTGAAGGTCAAGGTCACGAAATACTGTCAAGTATACCAGTTCTGTAATCCCTAAATAACTTTTTTTCCAAGAAGGTATTAACACATCATATACATAGATTTTTAGCTCATCAGGCCTGAAAGGCCCGATGGGCTTATGGCATGGCATGGCATGGCGTCCGTCCATCCGTTCTCCAGAACCACTGGGTCGAGGGAGCTGAAATTTTGTATACAGACTCCTTGGGCAATGGGGATTCTAAATTGTAGATTTGGTGATCCAGTGACCCCAAATAAGGGCCTCACAGGCCATAACCTAAAAACCTATTTTCATCTTCTTCTCCAGAACGAAAACACCTAGATATCTGTAATATTGTGTGAAAACTCTTTAGCCAATGGGGGTTCTAACTTGTAGATTAGGTGACCCTGTGACCTCGAATATGGGCCACAGCCTAAAAAAACGGTTGAAATTGAATTTTGAACTGATATTTCATGGCACTTCAATCAGTATTAGTTTATCCCTAATAAAATACCTGAGGGAGAGTCATCTCATCTTTAAGATATGTGAGTCCTAACTTTGGTTTGAGAAATGCAGAATTGAGAAAGAAAAAAAACTTTGCAGTTAATCTAATTCAGTAGGAATGTGAAATAAATGTCGACTTAAGATTACAATCTACATTGTGGACATGTTTGTCAAATTGATGTAATCAATGTGAAATTAGAACTGTTGCATAGCCTATGAACTGAATATTGTGACAGGCCTCAAAGGAATAAATTGAAGAGGAGTTAAGAATTCTTTTATTTTACATGAGATATTTGAACTGCATATGACTGGTGATTAAATGGTAAGATAAGACTAATTTCATCTTCTTCATCAGAATGAAAAGACCAAGAAGGCTGTGATATTGTGTGCAGAGTCTTTCGCCAATGGAGATTCTAAATTGTAGATTTGGTGACCCTATGGCCCCCAAATAAGGGCCTCGACAGGCCATGATCTAAAATCCTGTTTTCATCTGTTTCTCCAGAACACAAAGACCTAGAAGGTTGTAATATTGGGTGTAAACTCTTTAGCCAATAGGGATTCAAACTTGTAGATTTGGTGACCCTGTGACCTCAAATATGGGCCACAGCCTAAAAAACCGGTTGAAATTGAATTTTGAACTGATATTTTATGGCACTTCAATCAGTATTTAGTTTATCCCTAATAAAATACCTGAGGGAGAGTCATCTCATCTTTTAGATATGTGAGTCCTAACTTTGGTTTGAGAAATGCAGAATTGAGAAAAAAAACAACTTTGCAGTTAATCTAATTCAGTCGGAATGTGAAATATATGTCGACTTAAGATTACAATCTACATTGTGGATATGTTTGTCAAACTGATGTAATCAATGGTAAATTAGAACTGTTGAATAGCCTATGAACTGAATATTGTGGACAAAGGTCAAAACATAAAAATCTATTTTCATCTTCTTCTCCAGAACAAACTAGAAGGAATATTGTGTTCAGAATGTTTAGATGTTTGGATGAAAAGGCTAGAACCGTTAAAATTGTGCAAAGATTATTTAGCCAAGGTGATTCTAAATTGTACTATGTACCATGAGATTCATCACATTGCCTGTTCTCTCTAAGCCTTATACAGTTAGATCAGTGATGCCAGTGTTTAGTGCAAGGCAGAGGCTATTACATAATTTGGCTGTAAAAGCACAGCTGGCTTGTAACCAGAGCCAAGGGATCAGCATATTGCATAATCTCATGTGTGTTAACCTTGCTGAGTGCTGAGCCCATGGCTCTATTTTTACTTATACGCTTGGGGATTATTTTGAATGTTCACACATTCAATGTCAAAGGTCAAGGTTATGAATTCTGAAAGCGCTAAAATAATCTTTTAAACACGATAACTTGAAAAATAGTTATGCTATTTTTTGGTGTATATCAAGTATGGAGAATTGTTGAGATTTGAAAAGGTTTTCAATAAAATCCATCAAAGGTCAAGGTCACGACTTGAGCATGTTTTTGCGAAAATGCCTTATGTAAACTATTAACACTTTGAATCATTACCTGATTTTTATACACGATGAAAAGTGATCATTGATAATGTGACCTTGATACTTGATAGTCAAAGGTCAAGGTCATGAGATATGGTCAGGGGTCACCAGTTCTGAAATCACCAAATAACTTTTTTCCATGAAGGTATTAACACCTCATATTCATAGTTTATTTCTTGTACACCTGGGGAATAATTTTGACATGTTCACATTCGAAGTCAAAGGTCAAAAGTCAAGGACATGAGTACTGAAATTGCTACAAAAATCCTTGTAAAGGCTATAATTTAAAATTATGTTGTGCTATCAGTTTCTTAATTTTCTGTATTAACTATGGAGAAAGACTAAGATCTGTAACGGTTTTCTCTAAAATCTGTCAAAGGTCAAAGTCACAGCAGGGTCACAACTTAAACAAGCTTTTGTGAATATGCCTTGATATTTTAACTATGAACACTTTAAAACTTTAAATCATTACACGATTGTTATACACATTGAAAAGTGATCATTGATTATGTGACCTTGATGGTCAAAGGTCAAGGTCATGAGATATTGGTTAAGGCCATGTTAACCCTTTGATCCAATTGATCCAATCAGAAATTGTTTTTAAGAATGAGACCTCAGTGATGATTCAACTTGTTAGTTATAACTTCAATGATGAACAACTTTTTGTTAAGAATTTTCCTACTTGTTAGTTATAACTTCAATGATGAACAACTTTTTGTTTAGAATTTTCCTATTTTATTGTTGCTGTGGAGAAGGCGGAACAGGGAAAGGCGAGACCCTAAGTTTCAGGTCTGCTCTGCTTTTGCAGTATCCCGCAAATGCTAATCTAGTTTTTTCAGCACCCCTTGACCCCCCGGCGCTTATTAGAGACCCGGGTTTTATTTCTTTAATAGAATATTGAACTTTACTAAGGAAGCATTAGCTAATGGTTTAGACCCGGCACTTATTTTCTCAACTACCCTTGACCCCCATCCCGCCGGTGCTTATTGTAGACCCTGCACTTATTAGAGGAAATACGGTACATGTACCATGTTTATCTCATCGAGTGAGGAAGAAAAGTATCTGGTTCACAAGTGAAATATATTAACTTTTTCTCACGAGATGTTGTCTTGTCCTGATGACGTCACGCAAGTGCCGATAAAGGTTATTGTCACTCAGTAGAGTGGTGATAAGGTTATCGCCACTGTAGATTGATAGAGTGTTAATTTCACTGATTGAATTGAGTATCTCATTATTATTATATAATAATAATTTTTAATTGCTTTTCGTTCTTTATTACCTCCATCATCTACATTGAAGAATTTTATATAGTATTTAAAGCATAGTCAATGAAAGACTGAAATGTATATATCAGAATTTTATTTCCGGAAAACAAAATAATGAAGTTTGATTTGACACATCATCTGAAATAACTTAAGCTTCAAAGAGTGATCGAAGTTAATCCCTCATATGACTTCATTAATAGAACCTTGTTCACATTCACCTCTCACAATTTGATATGTGAATCATCATTTGATAATGTTTAAACTTATTTGAAACACAGTCCAGCTTTCATTGCATTTCATCAATGACAAACTTGCAGACAGGTGATTGGTAATGGTCCGTAAATCATTCAGTGATATGGAAATTAGTTTGTGCTTGTAATGAAGATCATTATCTGGTTATCAATCCTTCAAGTGAACATCAAAGTGTATATGTTAAATTTTTTTACAATTATGTATCCTGTTTTACGTGGATATAACTCCCATTATGACTGTTAAAATTTATTTGTGAGTTACAGTGATCCAAATAAAGTGTGAGATGTATATTTGAAGAAGCTGTCTCAATGCTGATGAATATATTTACAAAGTGATGAATCCACATGTATCAGATTTGCCATTGAGAAAATAAGCACGATGGTAATTTAACCAGGAACAGCTTTAAAGTTCATTACACCATCTATTTACAAGCTTTACATTTGTTTTGATGTCAATTGTTATGAAGAGCTTATAACTTGAATAGTCATTGCACAGTCAAGTAATATAGTTCCTTGTCCACGAGATCTGCTTAGATCACCAGTCCTCCTCCATGAGATCCCACAGGTAGTTCACTGTGAAGAAGTCCGACACCTGGTCCTTGTCAAATGAAAATGGTCTCACATTGTTTTTGTCACACATATCTGGAAGTTTGTCAAGGAAATAACTTTGCATTTCTGTTCTTCAAACATGTTGAAAAAGTATTATGAGTATATGGCAATAAAACAAAAGAGTCATCAAAAGATGACATATCCCACCAGTCCCACATAATTTTTAAAACATGTCTTTGAAAGATAATTGTAAATCTTTTAACTACCACTTCTGTTAGTCGGAAATACACATGCAAACTTTCAGGGAGAAATGAAGATGAAGAGTTTTGAGTGTTGCTCTGGAGATGAACCTATCCTTGAACATCCAAGTCCAAAACCAACAGGTTTCTTTGAAAATTGAAAATATATGAAATTTTAAAAAATCAAATCGGGTGTCATAAATTACATTCAGTCTGATTAAAATCTACCCTGTTCCGCGATTTAAAATTTGCAACATAGCGACTTTATCTGATTATGAACAGACTATCTGATAGACTACTCTCCATAGGTTCTGGGAATGCCCAGTATAGGCATGTGTTATGTAACAGTTTTAAGATCCAGCCTGCTCTAAGATGACGTCACAAAACCCAGTCTAAATCACATCATAGCTTTCAGAATATATTGTTATCACATTTCTAATGTTAAGGAAACAGACAAAAGGATGGCAGTCTGGAGTTACTTGCCCCTAGCTTGTAGCACTGAAATTTTTGTGAACTTGTGACTTGTGGTAAATTGAACATGTGAGTCTAAGTAGACAAATATTATTACTCGAAATTTGGTTGACTTTAGTCAGACTGGAATTATATTATGGAAAGTCAGGCAAATGATTCAATGAATACAAACATTTACTCCTGTATTTGTTCCTAATATCAAGTGATAAGAATTAAATTCGAACAAAGCACGGTGAAAGGATACATCCAACAACTTCATTGGGCTTGCAATCATATCTCCATCGGATGTTGGTAATATGACTGTACAAGTTCACATCATATCTGAAATAGAAGATAAATTCATTGATTCAATGTAAATACGCTCAGACCAGAAAGTTAATTTTGTGTCTCATAATTATTGACCAACTTGACTCCTAAGTCATGTCAAGAACATATACTCCCCATTTTTGCGAGAATAACTTGAGTTATGGAGTAACATGCATTATGGGTAGTGCTCCCCAAACGAGTCATACATGCACATTATGAACAAGAAAAAAGTGAGCATGGCTCACATACCTCCGCCATAATGCCATCCGTCCATTGAGAATAATAGATGTAAAGGGTACTATGTTTAAAAAACAGCTTCAAGCATCATAATATTGTCCAAAATAATTTTGGGAACTGGCTTTGTTATTACAAAATTTCATTCACCCAGTAATATTTTTCAGGTAACTTAATTTTTCCCATTAGAGCATCACATCGGTAATTTGTACCAAGTTCAATTACAGATTCAAGGGCTTCATAACTCAAGAAAAAATTATATCTCAGAACTGGACTCTATGAAGAGTATCATCTGGATTACCTACATGTTAAATTTCATTCACCTAGATGTAATAGTTTCCGAGAAAACTTGTCCCCATTGGAGCATCACAGCGATTTTGGTAAAAAGTTCAATTTCGGATTCTAGGGCCATAACTCCGTAAAAAATAATATTTCGGAACTGGTTTTCGAACTCGATAAAGAGTATCATCTGGACTACCTCCATGTTAAATTTCATTCACCTAGATGTAATAGTTTCCGAGAAAACTTGTCCCCATTGGAGCATCACAGATCTTTTGGTACTAAGTTCAATTTCGGATTCAAGGGCCATAACTCCGTAAAAAATAATATTTTGGAACTGGTTTTCGAACTCGATAAAGAGTATGATCATGAGTACTCACAACCAAAATTTCATTCACCTAGGTTGAACAGTATCCGAGAAAATTTGTCCCAATTATACACAATAAAACTAAGTCCAAAAAGTGACGTTTCCATGGAAACGACAACAAATATAAATCTCAGATAATTGAAAATTGTCTGTGCGCGATTGGAAGAACATGGTTAATAAATGGGGGTATAATTAAATATAAAATTTCAAAATATAGATAAGTGTTTATATTTAGATTATTTATCTATTTTTCAAATGAAAATTAAAATGCTATTGTTCATAACTGAGGCAAATTTTGATATTGTGAGCCAACAAGTCGTGTTCAATGCGTTTGATTAGAAACATCAAAGGCACGTATCCACTTGACCCTCATGTTGTTAAATTGAATGCAGCCTCATATTTCCTAATTCCAGAAAATGATGACGGCCAAAATTGTTTATATAAGTGTTTCAAGTGACACAATGATTACAAGAAAGATGCCTAGTCTCAAATAAGCACTTTGTGTTTCCCCAAGAATTTCCAAACAGCCCTCAAAGTAAAATAATTTCCCAAGGAGCGGACACCCTCCTAAAAAAATATTTTCAGGAGCAAAAGAAAATTGCAAGGAGCACATATAAAATGAGATCGCTACAATTACCTACAGGTCAATTAATATACAGCAGAAACTTAAGCTAGCTAATATTCTACACTATTTTGAAGCCTTGTGATGCATAATGGCTAAATTTTGTGAAAATAAAACAGAAAACCCCAATTATTTTTCAAGGAAACGCTAAACGTGTGTTCCTAACTCAAAATTACAGGAAGCAAACTGAAAAAATAAGGAGCAGTTGCTCCCAAATTGGTTGCTATTTTGAGGCCTGCCAAATGATATACCAATCATGGATTTGCCTTCACTTTTAGTTGAAGTTCTAAGCACTAAATGGCTTGATCTCAAAGTCTGTTAAATTTATGAGCCCTCTTGCATGGTTTAATATTAGTTACACGGTGTTTTGACAGGGTGTACGGGACTGTAAGACCCTTGTCTATTCCGTATTTTCCTGAGGCGCAGCCGAAGGAAATGCGGAATATACAAGGGTCTTACAGTCCCGTACACCCTGTCAAAACACCGTGTAACGAATTTATTACTCTTTAGATCTATTATTTGTTCTTATTTCACTCATTTTTCGATAAAATATAAAGGCTACATAGCTATTTCCGTTTGTGATAAAAACTCCACACAGTGTGAAACAGCAACAACACTGTAAAGAGTGTACCGCTCAATATCAAGGGAGATAACTCTGCGGCTAAAAAATAATCGATTTTTAAATTATTATTACCTGATGAATAATAGAGAGACACGTATTTTTATTGAATTAGTTTAATGACGCAAACAAAATAAATAATGTATATTGGTTGAAATCACCGTACTTATGTTTGTTAAGGTAAGTTTCGATCCTGAACTTCCGAGTCGAGCAACCGTTTTACTTCCGCATTCCATCTAAGGTCAAGGTCATCCGTAAGACCTGTGTAGTTAGTCACGTGACCTGTCTCACGGGTCATACGGAGGGTAGACCCTGGCAAATCCGCCTACACGGTTTCTTATGCATTGGCTATTGACCAATCAGAATTCAACAAATTTATCTAAAGGGTAATAATGATGCAGGTATCATGCTGAATAAAAATTTCAATGACATTTATTTTATTGATTGAAATACAAACCTTGCTTTTGGCAGAGAAATGTTGGTCTGAGACTTGATTCGATCCCGTTCAGATTTTAACTTCTGTCGTTTAGCGTTAAACTCATCCAACTTTATCTTTTTCTCTTCATTATCTCGCACTGTCTTCTCAAGTTCGCTGGCAGTCTCAGTGATCTGTCGCTTGAGTTTTCTCTCTTCTTCCATGTGATGAGCCAAGTCGACGGTGCCAGCGTCAGGATTCTTCTCCAGTTCCTCCTCCTCAAGTGCAATCAATCCTGTAGATTCAGATCTTGTAATTGAAATAATGCTACATCATAAAAAAAGGTAATATCATCAGTGTTCACTTTTAAATCAGTAAAAATTCTATCATGTACTACTGGTATAATGAAAATATTTTTTGTCACAAGCAAATCTTGATCCAGACATGTTATGCCTGTAATTTTTCTGAAAAATCATATAGATATACAAAATATTGATATACCGTATACCGGAAAATTTTTGAGGTTGGAAGTTTCTGTGGTTCAGGACCCTACGACCGTTCGTAGATTTTAATTTTCTTAGTTTTGGAGTTTGACAAAAATTTACATTTTCGTGGATTTTTATTTTCTTGTTTGCGCGTGCCCAAAATAACTTTTAGTTTTAAGTTTAACATGTATGTTTGTTTCATGTATCCAGTCATTATCTGACACTCACAGTCTATTAATGACTCAATGAATTAACTGTGTTATGACATGAGATTAGCTCCATTTACTATTGTCAACACATGTTCAAATGAGATTAGCAGATTGACAACTGCCGTGTATTGTTGTCTCACAAAGGGTTTTTAATGATATAAAAGTATAGACAACTTATTTAGAAGAACAATTCACCTAACGCACACTTTATCACTAATAGTTGCAAGTGAGTGGTATTTAATCCTGTGCATGCGCTATTTTCAAGAAATGATTGATGGACTGTTGAATGACAGGTGAAAGTTTTTCTCACTGAAAATTTGTTGGGAAATTTACGTTGTATGGAAATTTTCGAGGTTCAAGTCCTCCCCACAAAAACCACGAAAATTACCAGCCACGAAAGTTTCCTGCTATACGGTAATAAATATAAATACTCTAATATTTCAGATTATCCACATTTGCCTCCATCCTCGGTTACCCAGGGTTTTATATATGCTCCGTTACTCTCCACTATATCATCCATGGGAAACTTCATCAGAGAAATCTGTACTCAAATTGCCCGCCCTTGGCCGGCGTGAGCCAATCAAACCGCTACGCAGCTTGGACCCGCGAGCCAATGACAATTCATATCACTTCGTTGCAAAGCACGCGAGGTCATTCTGTTAGCCATCCGTCACCGGTTATCTCCCTTGACCATTTAGTATTTTCTTTGGTTACTGACTTCGTCACGCCGGCCAAGGGCGGGTAATTTGAGTACAGATTTCGCTGACAGAGTTTCCCATGGGTGATATAGTGGAGAGTAACGGAGCATATATAAAACCCTGGGTAACCGAGGATGATTTGCCTCCTAATCTCTAAACAACTAACAACTAACTAGAAATATGTGCATGTGATGCACCCTGCTCCAACTTTCAATAGAATAAATAAACTTGTTTCCATGTAACCTCTTAGTTCAAATTGAGTTCCTTTTTCTGGTCTCTTTGTTGAAATTGTTTCCATGGAAACCAGAAAAATAATTCAGAATGATTTAAGTGGCAAAAGGCTGCCACCATTCCATCTTTGTGTCTAAATACATAATACTGAATAGATTTTGAGATGGAGGTCTGAAAAGGTTCCTTACCTCCATATGCACTAAGTTCAAACTGTTTCCATCGAAACCAGAAAAAAAGATTTCAGAATTACCTAAGTAGCAAAGGCACCACTCCACCACTAGGTCTAACCACACACCAAGTTTCACAACAATATACTGCATAGATTTTGAAATAGAGGCTGGAAAAGGTCATTACCCTCTTATATGCACTAAGTTCAAACTGTTTCCATGGAAACTAGAAAAAATATAAAATTCAGAATAACCTATGTAGCAAAAGGCACCACTCCACCACTAGGTCTAACCACATACCAAGTTTTGTAAAAAACAAAAATTGAAAGTTTTTTTAAATATGGCCCGGAAACAAAAGCATTTCGGAAGGACGGAATCACTGACGGAGACCAAAACATTATGTCTTCCGCAAAACTTTGCTGGGTACATAACAAGAGTTTTTGAGAAATGCTTTCTCCTTTGGAGATACTGTGAACTGTAAAAAACCCCAGAAAAAAGCCAATAACTTCTGTAAAGAAAATTGACCACTTCTCAATTTTGAACTCCACCAAAGGTTATTTATGTCCTCAAGCCTCACACCAAATTTAGTTTTCCTCTGTAACTGTTAATGAGAAAAGCTGTCCCCTTTGGAGATACTCTCTTTGTTTACAAACTGTACCCCTTTTTTCCCCACTACAATTCTCGGTTCGCTCTAAATATAACCACCAATCACTGCCACAGTAAACTCTATGGCTTTTCTATAGATCCAGTCAGTGCTTCTGTTTTATAAACACCTGTCGCTTCGGGGCAAACCGAACCGAAAGAAAAATACTGCTGTTAAACTACTCTAATAGCGTACTGTAGCGTAGCTGCACTGTTTACATCTCTGTTTCCCACCCGTTGAGTGAGTGAGTTATTGTTTAACACCTCTTTGACAGTAGCGCAGTCATGAGCAGCGTTTCCTACCTTTGAAATACGAGACACATATCCCAAATGGTTAGCAAAGGGACTTTCCTTTTTTGTGTGAATCCACTGATTCAGGCATTTTGAAAGGAAAAACTCCAGAAGTATGGTTTGTTAGCAAATCAAACAAAGTTAAGTAGCCTCGTTTTCTGGATGGAAATACCATGAACACAGTAAAAACACAACAAGCCCAACAACTCCACAAAAAATAATTGCGCATTTCTCATTATTTAACTCCATCAAGGTAATGATACCTTAAGTCACACACCAAATTGGATAATCCCATAGTGAAAAATAATAGATCTATCTTAAACAGTTTGAGAAAAGCTGTACAATTTATCTCAGATGTACGCATGCATGCACCAGTGGCGGATCCAGAGAGGGGATCAGAATTCCTGGATGTGTCTATGCGCATGCAATGCAGCACGGAGCTCAAACCTATATCCCCTTCCACTTCATAGTGGGGGATTATAATCCTTTTTAGTATAAAATGTTCAAACCTTGAATTGATTTCTTTATGTGTTGCTGTTGTTTTGCCTTCAGATTTCTGATGTCTTGCCACATTTCTTTGAGCTCATCAATAGCTTTCATATCTTCATCATCTTTGTCTAAATATACAATCAGCTCTCCACCAAATCCTGTGATTTCTTCGTATGACATTTTGATTCCTGAAATTCTGACAAAGTGATAAAAGAATAATTATCATAAATACATTTCCCAATACACTGTAATAATACCACTACAAATAGCTTTTTATGCAATCCACTAATAGACAAACAAGTCAATGTCCCCAGGCGCCAACACTGAGTCTAGTAAAATGCAGGTGGTTATTCATTAATTGCATTACTGGTAGAAAGTGTTGTGAAGATCACCAAATTTGAAGACATTGGGTGCTACAGTTCACGAGCAATAGCAAGAACAAGAGTCAAAATGTTGTAAATATTGACCTTTAAAATAATGTCAAAGTAACTAAATTTGAATGGTGAAGGACAAGATAAGATAAGATAAGATCAGATAAGATAATTCTTTAATGTCCATTGGAAATTTGCTGTACACTGTTTTCAGGCAAAACAAAAATACATAAAATTTATATATCACATAGAGATAAATATATATACAATACACACATGTATAAACCAAGATACATAATTCACAATTAGATCACAGTAAAATCAAGTCTTCCCCCCCCCCATCATCACACCCCACTCCAGTTTTACACACACTCTCTTTTCTTATTTAATTCTCGTATACCAGATGGTACAAATGAATAGCGAGCCCTGTTTGCTTTCAATGCTGGCATGCGTAATCTTCGGCCTGAAGGAAGAATAGAATATTCCGAAAACAAAACATGAGATGAGTCACTTAAAATTTTGTTTGTCTTTTTAATAATTTGCTGTTCATAGAAATAGCCAATACTTTCAAAAGGTAATCCGATAATTTTTGAAGAAGTATTTAGAATTCTATAAATTTTATTTTTGTTTTGAACTGACAGATTCCCATACCAACATAGAAAGTTGAATGTAAGAACACTTCGAATAAAACTTTTATAAAATAGCATCATGATGTTTTGATCTAACTTGAAGTGTTTTAATTTCCATTAAAAATGTAATCGCTGCCTGCATTTTTTATATATATGATCAGTGTTAGAATTCCATGATAATTTTGGGGTCCTAGTCGAAATGGCCACACTGACAAAATGGCCACACAGTCCCCAGTCAAAATGGCCATATGAAAAAGTCAAAATGGCCAAAGAAAAAGTCAAAATGGCCATACATTTTTCAAAATAAAAAATGTCATAAAAGAAATCTCATTAGATACTTTATTCTTCAACAATCATCATAAATATATTAAAAACAATAATCTTCATCTTTTTGCATGGTTTGCAATGTCTCCCTTAATTGGTCCCATTGTTATTGCGTTAACGAGGTAGCAAATCTCCCTTAATTGGTCCTATTGTTATTGTGTTAACGAGGTAGCAAATCTCCCTTAATTGGTCCCATTGTTATTGTGTTAACGAGGTAGCAAATTTGTTATATTGCCAATTGATATTATTATCGTTATAATAACAGCTAAATTAGCAACTGATCTATGATAATCTCAGTTGGTTAATCTAAAACAACAACAACTTTAATCTAAAACAACAACAACGGTTAGTTGAGTCACCATCTAATGATCAGAGGGTGTTATAATAACATAATAAGTAACAGGTCTTCCACTATTTATTTAAATGTTCAGCTTTTACCAATGTAAGAACCATGTATATACCAGAATAGTTATGTACCTTTCCAAATATCCATAAAATGAAATCATTACTATGTACAAAAAAACTCTCAGTACTAAAAGGATTATCCAAATTTATCGCTATTGTGAATGCTAAAATGAAAAGAATTATGTAAACTGACCTTCACATATTGTATCTAATTCATTGTTATATATTATATATGTGCTCTTGTACCACCGTCGGTGGATATACAGAGAATAAAGAATTGAATTGAATTGAATTGGTAACATGGCAGTGAGAAGATCCTTTTATATTATGATCATACAAAATATATGGCCATTTTGACTTTTTCTTTGGCCATTTTGACTTTTTCATATGGCCATTTTGACTGGGGGTTGTGGCCATTTTGACTTTTTCCTTTGGCCATTTTGACTGGGGACAGTGTGGCCATTTTGTCGTGTGGCCATTTTGACCTGTTCCCTAATTTTGAGTCTAATTTGTCTAATTTGTTCCCTAATTTGAAGATATTGTGTGCTAAGGGACCTTAGGGTTATGAGAAATCTCGTTGACAGCAGTCTACCATGTTGTTTTGTTGTTTAAAACACAGGAAATAATGTCACCATCTGTTAACTTATGGCACGGGATGGTATGTGTTTTAGCTAGCTATTGATTCAACTGGTAAGGAAAATTGATTTTTAAAAAGGAATCTTCAAATCTTGTTGTTACTTTGTATGGTTTTGTCTAGACCGAAACCTCTGTAACCCGAATGCTCTACCTCACACAGCAAGCCATATATAGTACTAACCAATGTGGTTGCAGGTAGAGTCTAGCTCTCATCCTAGGTTTTGTCATGTTTTTAAAATAAAACCTTGGGCATAGCCTAGTACTGCTGTCACCAGTGTCAGCAGAATAAAATAGGCCTACAGATGGACAGACACACATGGATTAAAAGTGTATACGATAATTCATCATAATTCATTTCGATTTGGATTAAAAATTGAACATGCATAAGATTACCTTATTCGTCTGAGTGTTGTGAATGATTGATCGAAAACTGGACAATACGTCCTTGGGGTAATCGAGGAATGTTTAATGTGGCCCTCAAAAATCAAATGCTGCTTCATCAAGATGTAAGAGTTGCTTGAACAAATTAGAATAAAAGCAACACCAAAAGAAAAGTATCAGTTAAATATGATCAACGAAAATGGTTGATTTCCAATAATAAATACTCACAACAAACTCAAATATACCGCCACTTCCTGTAATTGATTATTTTCTTAACCCGTTACCGATTGGCTGAATATTACAAAAGTGACCAATGGTTAACGGTTTTATATAGGTGATGTTATTATTGACATCACAGTAGCTATTGGTGTGTTATTTCTATTTGACCAATCATGAACATGTTTACAACGTAATCCAAACCTGTCGTACAGCTGTCACACGACACAGGTGCGATGGCAATGGAGTGAAAAGGTTCATGTTGAGATAAGCTGTCATATTTTGACGTGATGTAATGTATACTTGATATCTGGGAAAAAAAGTTTACTATGTGTAGTGTTTCACTGTAAGTCAACAGTGTACAGATCACAGTCATGGATTCTTCAAGTGGTGGCGGGTAAGCCCTCATAATCATATCAACTAACTTTCTTTACCATCTGAAACTAAAGGATCGTGCTCGCCTCGGTCTATATCTATCTTCCTTGCGCTGGACTGAAAGTAGTACTGACATCTTTATACTTGAAAACAAAGGAGTATGGATATGATGCCTGACCATGTTTGTGTTACTTTTTGGTACATATATTTGATTTAATGATATTAGTTGCAGTGTATCAATGAAAATAGAGAATATGTCAGCTTGAGATTTCATTAGAAAGAGAAAGCAGATATTCATAAGAATTAATATGGTAGACTCAGTGATTTCTAAAAGGGCGGTGCATGTTCATTTAGTCAAGTTGAAGGGAAAGTTCTATCTACCGGCAGTAGGCTACTGCCATAATGGTTTCTTGGCATTACGTGAAATGAAAACACGCATATATTTAACCCAATTACACTTTTGTAATAATAATAAAACATTTACAATGATAGAATAATCACCTAGTAACACATAACAGATAATAATAATGTTTTAAAACTGACTATTTATTGCCAAAAAATCATAAGAAGACTGTCCGTGATTTCGTAGGCGTAAACTCCAGCAGATTCATAGGATGTTCGGGGGTTGATTCATGGGTGTTGTAGGTCACAAGAATGAAATCAATGGAGACAAATTAATAAAATAATTCTATGTGTGTATTTAAAGGATAGATGAAATGCATTTTTCTCAAGAATGACAGATGTTTACCTCTACGTATATTGTATATCGGAATCAATTGAGCATAAAATCGAGACAATATACACTTGCAATTGATAATTAAGACGATTTTAATTCACCCATTTTAACACTATCGCAATTTGTTCGGCGAAACCTTTTGAAAATGCTCACTGAGGCGTGACTGTGATAAGCGATAGACGGGGCGGCTAGATAGCTTCTCCGCTGATGTCTCGTTAATTAATTAATGATAATTATCACTGCCGCTAAATGAATTTATGAGGTGTATTACATCGCCAAAAAGACATGTTTATGTAATAATTGTTTAATTGTCATCTGCGGAATTACCTAGTTGGATATCTAAACATTCGATATATGGGAAATTTAAGTTGGTTTATTGAAGATATCTTTGTGAAATTAACAATCAAAATGTTGCGAAATTACGTTGAATTGTGACTATCGCTGAAAATCAAATTCCTCCACATACGTCACAGAAGTCATCCCTTCACGGGTCACACCCCCGCAGACTTTCATTCTGGTCACCGGGGCTAAATCAGGCGGTTTTTTAAAAAGCCGTATATAAGTAATTTATGGACCGATTTCAGAAATTTAAAATCGAGCAATTGTCAAATTGACATCCCATTTTAATGAATCCGATTTGGACCATATGTCATTTCATCCATCCTTTAATGTAATTGAATGTGAATCGAAATAAAGTGTGTCCGTATGTAACAACCATCCTCGGTTATCCATGGTTTTATATATGCTCCGTTACTCTCCACTATATCACCCATGGGAAACCTTATCAGGAGAATCTGTACTCAAATTACCCGCCCTTGGCCGGCGTGACGAAGTCAGTAACCAAAGAAAATACTCAATACAATAAGACGGAAATGGTAAAGGGAGATAACCGGTGACGAATGGCTAACAAAATGACCTCGCGTGCTTTGCAACGAAGAGATATGAATTGTCATTGGCTCGCAGGTCCAAGCTGCGTAGCGGTTTGATTGGCTCACGCCGGCAAAGGGCGGGTAATTTGAGTACAGATTTCTCTGATGAAATTTCCCATGGGTGATATAGTGGAGAGTAACGGAGCATATATAAAATCATGGGTAACCCAGGTTGGTAACAACGTGCACAAAATATATTTTGACAACATTATAACATAATATATCCCTGAAAACATAATTTCCAGAATACAAAGAAGACTTTAGACAATATGTAATAATAATAATGTAATATCTAGATAACGAATGTGGATTAATGTGTAACCAAATTTGATAATAAATTTTAAATTTGATAACTGGGTAATGCCTTATTGATATCTTAAAGGATAGATGAAATGCATTTTTCTCAAGAATGACAGATGATTACCTCTACGTATATTGTATATCGGAATCAATTGAGCATAAAATCGAGATAATATACACTTGCAATTGATAACTAAGATGATTTTAATTCACCCATTTTAACACTATCGCAATTTGTTCGGCGAAACCTTTTGAAAATGCTCACTGAGGCGTGACTGTGATAAGCGATAGACGGGGCGGCTAGATAGCTTCTCCGTCTCGTTAATTAATTAATGATAATTATCACTGCCGCTAAATGAATTTATGAGGTGTATTACATCGCCAAAAAGACATGTTTATGTAATAATTGTGTAATTGTCATCTGCGGAATTACCTAGTTGGATATCTAAACATTCGATATATGGGAAATTTAAGTTGGTTTATTGAAGATATCTTTGTGAAATTAACAATCAAAATGTTGCGAAATTACGTTGAATTGTGACTATCGCTGAAAATCAAATTCCTCCACATACGTCACAGAAGTCATCCCTTCACGGGTCACACCCCCGCAGACTTTCATTCTGGTCGCCGGGGCTAAATCAGGCGGTTTTTTAAAAAGCCGTATATAAGTAATTTATGGACCGATTTCAGAAATTCAAAATCGAGCAATTGTCAAATTGACATCCCATTTTAATGAATCCGATTTGGACCATATGTCATTTCATCCATCCTTTAATCTTTTCCTTATAGATAATGAATAACAAATCCTGATGAGCTTAAGAGCCAGTGCCTCTATTTTTGTTATGCCCCCCGAAATGTTTTCGCCTCCGTCCGTCATTCCGTTATTCCGTTATTCCGAAATGCTTTCTTTTCCGGGCCATATCTCAAAAACCTTCAATATTTTTTCACGAAACTTGGTATGTGGTTAGACCTAGTGGTGTAGTGGTGCCTTTTGCTATTTTGGTTATTCTGAATTTTTCATTTTTTCTGGTTTCCATGGAAACAATTTGAACTTAGTGCAAATTGGGGGTAGGGACCTTTTCCAGTCTCTATTTCAAAATCTATCCAGTATTTCTTTACGAAACTTGGTATGTGGTTAGACCTAGTGGTGGAGTGGTGCCTTTTGCTATTTTGGTTATTCTGAATTTTTTTTTTCTGGTTTCCATGGAAACATTTGAACTTAGTGCATTTTGAGGGTAGGGACCTTTTCCGGCCTCTATCTCCAAAACCGTTCAATATTTTTTCACCAAACTTGGTATGTGGTTAGAGCTAGTGGTGGAGTGGTGCCTTTTTCTACTTTGGCTATTCTGAATTTTTTATTTTTTCTGGTTTCCATGGCAACAATTTCAACTTAGTGCATATTGGGGGTGGGGACGTTTTCCTGCCTCTATTTCAAAATCTATCAATTATTTCTTTACGAAATTTGGTATGTGGTTAGACTAGTGGTTACACCTAGTGGTGGAGTGGTGCCTTTTGCTATTTTGGTTATTCTGAATTTTTTTTTTTTTTCTTGTTTCCATGGAAACAATTTCAACTTAGTGCATATTGGGGGTAGGGACCTTTTCCGGCCTCTATCTCCAAAACCGTTCAATATTTTTTCACCAAACTTTGTATTTGCTTAGACCTAGTGATAGAGTGGTGCCTTTTGCTACTTTGGCTATTCTGGATTTTTTATTTCTCGTTATTAATGCAGTATTGAACTTAGTGCTTAGCATAAATGAAAAATAAGGGTAATATGACTAGGTTGGATTGAAAGTTGGAGCGGGGGACATCACAGTGCATCACATGCACATATTTCTAGTTTTTTATGTGCAGTTGATTTATGCTAATAGAGTAACCTTTTTCGATTAAAGTAAAGTTGTTTTTTTTTCCTCTGGCATTGTTAAGTAAGGGTTAGATGATTAGTTTTGATTGAAAATTGGAGCGGGGGACATCACAGTGCATCACATGCACATATTTCTAGTTATTATTATTAAGAAGGGGAATATTATCACTCTATTGGAAGATGGAACAATGACACTGACACTATGAAATACAGCAAGAAGTTCAGGGGCGGATCCAGGATTTTTGAAAGGGGGGGGTCCCAAAACAATTTTTCTCCACTCAGTGGGGGGGGGGGGGGGGGGGGGGGGTGTAAATGTATATCCCAACTTATACATGGATTTGAAAAGGGGGGGGTCCGGACCCCCTGAACCCCCCCCTTGGATCCGCCACTGAAGTTAATATGTTGTTGAGTGAATTATGCTAATTCTGGTTTGACTGACTCACAATCAGGCGTTTCATTTTCTTTGAAATTAATTCAGCCATGAAGTATCACGTGTCTCTTGACTGTGAAAACTCCTCTGTGTTTATTAAAAAATCATATTATATCATGTTTACAAACTTGTGATCAGAAACATGATAATGTGTCATGTATTTTTAAAAACTTCCATCTTTTCATGAAGTTTCTCAAGCTTCCATGTAAACAACTGACTTGAATTATGTAACAGTAATATAAGCTCAGTGTTGGTTTGATGTTGGTAGTAATTGTGTTGCATGTATCCAATAAATGTCACAAACTCTTTCCATTTACACCACTGTGTATTTGTCTTGAACTTGACACTTAGATATGCTATTATCAATAGGTTAAAACTTGATAATGTTTTTTTTTTTCGGTATGAATTAAATATATTCAGTATACTACTATTAATAGGATGATAATTTTCAGGACCCTCCATGCACTATGGACCCTCTAAACATTATGGGCCCTTTTAACACTATGGACCCTCTTAACACTATGGACCCTCAAAACACTATGGACCTTCTATACACTATGTGCCCTCAATACACTATGGACCTTCTTAACACTATGGACCCTCCATGCCCTATGGACCCTCTAAACACTATGGACTCTCTCAGTGTATGAAATAATTTTAAAATGTGACAAGCCAATAGGGCTTGTTAACTCAAAATCTTACCAGCCCTCATCAAGCTCAGCAAGCCCTCAAATTTTAAATCGATAATAAAAAGAACTCATTATTTACTACCATGAAATAAGTCAGACTTCCAGGCGATTCTACAATTTACCAGTTACTCGTTTTGTCTAATTTCATTGCAAGTGCTTTAGATGAGGGTACAGAAGTAACAGCACTAACATAAAGTATGGCATAGAGGACTTTAAACAAACTGCAATCTTTTGGAATTAATGGAACATTAATAGATTGGCTTCGTTCGTAGTTACCTAACTGAGAACTGAGTTCAGAAGGTAGTCTTAAACGGATATAACTCCGAATTTGAACCTGTTGTGCCCGGTGTCCCACATGAATCAGGTTTAGAACCTTTGATATTCTTAATATAAATTTATGACCTTTTTGATAACATAGATTTTAACAACTTAATTGTGTGTAGTAATTGAAGATCCGGTTTTATCAGCAAACATTCTGAACGAAGATTTACAAAACAATTTGATGTGGGCAAATTAATGGTAGGTGAAGTTTAACCCCGAAAAAAAATTAAAACTATTCAATTGAGTTAAAAAGTGGATCGCCAGTTCCAAACCTCAGTTATATATGCAAGGGACTCCTATAACTGAAGTTGAAGAACATAAACATTTAGGTATTTTATTTCAAAAGGATGCTAAATTGGCTGCTCATGTCAATACGGGTTGATAGAGTTACTCCCATGATAAATTGCTTAAGAAGTTTGAAAAATCGAGTATTACGCAGATTATTACACAAATTGATTCACATTATTGATCAGTCCTTTATTTTACCGCATTTTGACTATTGTAGTCATGTTTTGAATAACTGTACTCAGGCAAATTTGGAAAATTACTATGAAATGCATTAAGACGATCTGTGAGGCAACAAGAGGCACAAGTCATAATACACTATATACTGAAACAAATTTCATACCCCTTCTTGAAAGAAGAAAATTGTTCATAAAATGATAACCGGCAAAGCACCGAATTACTTATTATGTAATCTCGTCCCTGACTGTGTTTCGACCACCAATTGGTAGGAATTGAGAAACTCATCAAATTTACAGAACCTTCTGTCTTCATGTCAAAACATCTGCTTATTCAAAGTCTGTTTTATCTAATACAGTAGACCTCTGGAATGCATTACCAAACAACATCTAAATGATACAATCTCAAAAATTATTTATCGAAAATGTAACTCGCCAGTGTGGATACTCATTTGGATTTGATCTAAATTGTAGAAGCTGATTTTGTTAAATTACTCAATGTAGGCCCCATTTATGCTGCAGTGATTTAAACTATCATCAATTTGAAAGACATATATCAAACGATCCGTCGTTCGTCACATCGTGAAGACGTATCACATTATCTACCTGCGTGTTCAAACTTTTCCTTTTTAAGAAATGATGCATTATACTACAAAAATGTATATAGTCTGAAAACAATTTTGTATTGAAATCGTAAAATACCTGAAGCTGAAAACATAGCATTTTTACAATCTGTTTTCCTTTTCATCATAGCTTCTTGTAGATTTGATAACAATTAAAATTGACCAAAATTAAGTTTTAGATACATTGGTATATGATATATATATTTATTGATAATTGATCACGTTGTGATTGTACATAAGACTTGTGGTTTGTCATGAGAATGCTTTGACTGAATGTAATTTGTTGAGTTCACATTGTAATTTTGGAGCGGCTTTTAAATAAGTTCTCAGCTTGTTTGTCAATCCATTTCAATGATGAATAAAATATGTTTAAACCATCAAATTCTTACAACCCTCGACAAACAGACCTTTCTTGTATTTCTCATAGAATACTGCATTGTAAAATTGTGAAGTTTTCAGCTTCAGGTATTTCACGATTTCAATACAAAATTATTTTCAGATTATTGTGTAGGTATTCTAATCGTTACAGAGCGATGCAGTGCTATATATCTATTTTTTCAACAAGGAAGTAAATGTCCTACCTCCCTAAACAAAAAGATTCCATATTAATTTTGTAAATTTCTAATTAATGTTTTATCACTCAAGTCTTTTATAGATAAGCTCAAGAATCCAAAAAGCCAGTCGGGCTTGCTTGTACTATTTTCTACAAGCCCGATCTGAAAGCAACCAGCAACTGGAAGGCGGGCAGGCAACTATTTTGAACGCTGGACCCTCTATACACTATTATACACTATGGACCCTCCATACACTATGGACCCTCTAAACACTATGGACCCTCTAAATGCTATGGACCCTCTAAACACTATGGGCCCTCTATACACTATGGACCCTCTTAACACTATGGACCCCCCATACACTATGGACCCTCCATACACTATGGACCCACTATACACTATGGACCCTCTATACACTATGGACCCTCTATACAGTATTATACTCTTTGGACCCTCCAAACACTATGGACCCACTAAACACTATGGACCCTCTACACACTCTGGGCCCTCTAAACACTATGGACCATCCATGCCCTATGGACCCTCCTTAAACATTATGGACCCTCTTCAACTATGGACCCTCTAAACTTTATGGACCCTCTATACACTATTATTTACTATGGACCATCCATACACTATGGACCCTCCGTGCACTATGGACCCTCCGTGCACTATGGAACCTCCATACACTATGGACCCTCTATACACTATGGACCCTCCATACAATATGGACCCTCCAAACAATATGGACCCTCCTTGCACTATGGACCCTCCATACACTATGGACCCACTAAATACTATAAGCCCTCTATACACTATGGGCCCTCTTTGCACTATGGACCCTTTTAACACTATGGGCCCTCTATACACCCGGACCCTCTCAACACTATGGACCCTCCATACAGTAACACTCTGGACCCTCCTTACACTATGGACCCTCCATGCCCTATGGACCCTCTATACACTATGGACCCTCCATACACTATGGACCCTCCATAAGCTATGGACCCTCTAAACACTATGGACCCTCTATACACTATGGGCCCTCCATACACTATGGACCCTCTTTGCACTATGGACCCTCCACACACTATGGACCCTCTATACACTATTGGCCTTCCATACACTATGAACCCACTTTGCACTATGGACCCTCTATACACTATTATACACTATGGACCCTCCATACACTATGGACCCTCTAAATGCTATCGGCCCTCTAAACGCTATGGGCCCTCTATACACTATTATACACTATGGACCCTCCATACACTATGGACCCTCTAAACGCTATGGGCCCTCTAAACGCTATGGACCCTCTAAACACTGTGGCCCCTCCATACACTTTGGACCCTCTAAACATTGTGGACCCTCTTTACCCTCTGACCACTGTTGGAAGCCAGGATATATGAGTGAACTGAGCTCACTAATTCTCTTTATTGTTTTCAGTGAAAGTTCAAGATGCCTGATGCACATAGCAGATTTTGCCAACATGCTGAAGGCATTCATCGGCTCCAACTACCTCTCCATTGCCTTCGCTTTCCACCAGAGTGGACTCATTGTAAGTACATATACTAAAGTGACAAGTCCCTGAAAAATCTGAATTTCTCACACC
Organism: Gibbula magus; assembly: GCA_936450465.1. Taxonomy (NCBI): domain Eukaryota; kingdom Metazoa; phylum Mollusca; class Gastropoda; order Trochida; family Trochidae; genus Gibbula; species Gibbula magus. Next base: position 17,085,345 of record OW388290.1, on the reverse strand, counting down.
TTAATCTAGACTTGATTATCCCACGCCACACGTAACACGAAGAAGGGATATAGTACTCCATATAACTCTAGAATCACTGGATTCTTTTCATATTTTGCATATGCATTCACCATATTGGGAGTCATGTTTCAACAGTTTTGTGACTGAAGTAGACAAAACTGTGCCATTTTAGTATGATTTTACCTTTGTCAGCGGAACTGTTCACTGGATTCTCTTCACATCTTACATGTTGCTTCTCCTAGGGAAGACAAAGGGCTGATTTTTCGGCATGAGGCCTTGCATGTTAGGTTTGTCAACTGGATATCTTAGATCCATTCACTGGATTCTCTTCACAACTTACAAAAAGCCTCTCATATTGATCAGGAAGGGCTTATGAGATTTTGGTGACCGTGACATTATTTACAAGTCCCAGCAAAATATTGAATTGCATGTTAAGCTTAATTGTCAGCACAATCTTGACAATGTTATCAAGTTCACAGTGTCTGGGAGTTTTGAACATATTTGTGAGTTTCAACAACCACACTAAAAGCAATCAAGTAAGTTAAACTGTACCATGTTTCTGTTGACATCTCATTTCTTACCTCAAACTAATTACCTCTACATGTCAGCTTAGTGGCGGTTGCTTGTTTCCAGAAGATTATGTTTCAGTCATGGGTGAATTATGATAATCAAGTGGCCAGACAGTAAGTAGTAGTACATAGTTCACCGAAACATGTAGAGCTAATTGTTTACGTAACAGATGCCCCATCACTCTATTTTCTAAGACCCCTGTTAATTTGCAGATTACCAAATCTTCCCACCCATGGTTCTCTAGGTCCAACTGATGCTCGCAGGTTTCACCGCAATACATAGACACAACGGCGTTGTGGGCTTTTTCCCTGCAATAATACTAGCACCCATGATATAAGTGAAATACTCTTGAAAGCGGCGTTAAACCCCAACTCACCTCACTCCCCTTTATGAGCTATAAATCTACATTAAACAATCAATACAGTTTTGAATAAATTAAGATGTAACATATTGAAGGGATCTGTTGATTGTTTGTGAAGTCTTATTAAGGCTTCATAGAAATTCTGCACACAATTTACATCAATTGAAATACATTTAGATTGCCTCGAAGTTTACAATTTAGATTTTTTTCATAATCTGATACATTAAATTGGCTTCACTATTCAGACATCAACATTCAACATGTGGTGATGAATACAGTGTTTCTGACTATTCTACTTCAAATAAAACTGTGTGGATAGATTGGGTAACAGATGGCGACAGACTGTGATGGTATGGTTGATATACACACAGCTTTGTGTGAACAATCACAAATTGTCATCACTTGATGTTATTATGTTAATGTAAAAAAAAAAGAGCAATTAATACACTAGAATTAATTAAGTTGTAAACAGAGAATATAAAAACACAACCAACAGCATGTGTTGGTTTAGCAGGAAATGTTGTGGCATTTTCTGTGTTTCACTCATGCATTAATATAGAAAATTTTCAAAATTTATTCGGTGACATGACCTTTGAGCTCTTCAAATTCATAATGCCACTTCATATTTCCTGCTTTGAAATCGTTGTGCATGCATGACCTATGAGTAACTCTACTCATTGTGATGGTCAATTCTTAAACTTTATGCAGTAATCTTGGACCTTTTCAAATCCAAAATACCATTCCTTATTTTCTGGTTTACTAAAATTGAAAACGGAAATAAAACATATTTTGTAACATGGCATGACACCTAACATTTTTCTCAAAAAACATTGAAATACTTGTTTTTCTCTATAAACCTCATGCCAAGGACGTATATTCAATATATGTCCTTGCTCAATCATATTTATTCTCTGTTTATTTTCATTTTCACTTTCAGGAATGACTTCCGGTTACTATATCCACAACGATTATATCTTATCTTTAGCCAAATAGGGTTATACATTGTAATTTGTCCCATATAAGGACACATGTGTCATGTCCTAAAAATAAATATCTGTCTTCTTCTCAAAAACTAAATGCAAGAGAAAGCTGAACTTTTGGCAGAACCTTTGGTGTCCGATTGACTTGACAACAAAATTGGGGGTTGTGTGGTCGAATCCCCCTCTGGAGTCCCCACCGATACTCATTCAAATGGCACTAAACTTATTCGGTTGCTAAAAGAATGAAACTTCTGTTTTTGAAACAAAAAAATAATTATCAACTTTCTATGTTGCTAATGACTGACCACTGTTACTCCACAGCCAGGACTGATTGGGCTGTTGTTCATCGCCTCTCTGACTGACCATTGCTGTCACCTGATCGTCAAGTGCAAGTACGAGGCCATCTCACACGTCGTCCAATCACAACCCCAGACAGACCCAGTCAGGACCAATCACGACGACAGTGTTATCATCGAGGACAATTTTATTGGTGAACTAAAAAAGAAATTGCTTCGAAACCTCTCTTACGGCGACGTTGGCAAAATTAGTTTTGGAAGATGGGGACTCTATGTTGTAAACATTTGTATATTTTTCACTCAATTCGGGTTCTGTGTAGCTTACTTTATATTCATAGGAAATACGATACAAGCATTGTTTCCTTTACAAACGTGCTCTGTTGTAAATGAGACTTCCTCCTGTGAACCCTACGAGAGTTCTTCCCATGCAGGGTCTATAGGTCGAACTGTCATCTCCTCCAAGATCAAAGAACCCTTAAATAATAACTCTTCATCCAGCAATATCTCCAGCTTTACTGAAAGCGGAATGGAGTCGTACTACCAAGCCACAGTTTCTGAGCCAGAAGTTCTTCAAATAGTGGAGAGTTTGGCAGCAAATATGACCAACATTACCCAGTCAACAATCGAGTCAACTGCACCATCCTTGAAGCTATTGGTACTCACCCCTCTCCCCATATTCATCGCATTCTCGTATGTGCGGAACGTGCGCCATCTTGGCGGCATCAGCGTGGGAGCAAACCTCTCCATCTTCGTTGGGGCTGTGTCTGTGATGACTTATCTTTTGATAGGTGAGGAATAATTGGCTGTAGTTTTTTACTGTCTTTATTCAGATTTAGTCTATAATGTTTGTATGCTTTACAGAATTTCCTACCATGGTTGTGACAAATTCTGAAAAGATTGCAAAAATGAACATCAAGTTAAAATGTGAAAAATGATTTTCTTTGTTTTCAATCCTTGGTTCATCTGTTGTTTCTGCAAACTACTGAAATGAAGTTACTAGTTTACAATTTCTTGTCATCCTCAGATTTCCATATAAGTGGTTCCTTTATGTATGTGAATCTGGCAGAACTTCCCATGTTTTTTGGTCTCGTCACTGGGGCCTTTGAAGGAATAGGCACTGTAAGTAAACGTTTGATTTTTCTGTATTTCCAGTTTGTAAATGCACTTGCTCATGTTCCTTCACTTGGAACTGTTTCCAGCAAATTAAATTAAAAGTTGGGATTCCAAAAGATTATCACAGTTCCTATGATCTGTCTGTAAAATCACTTGTTTTTGTTGTTTTAAATACTATTCGAATTTGTAACTTATAATAAGTAACATGAATACTTCATTGATGTTGAAAATTCCATCTTTTCACTGATAGTAAATAACAACCTAGACATGCCAATTTCTTTAAAATCTCACAGTCTGGTAAAACTATATGGTTGTGCGGTAATAAGAAACATAAAGGAAGCCTAACTAGCATATACTAATTCTGTCCTCCCTTCCAGATCATTCCTATAGAGTCAAGCATGGAAGGGAACCGACACAACTTCTCAGCCTTCCTTCACGGTGCGGTGGGAACCCTTGCGGCCATCTTGTTAGCGTTCGGAGTTCTGGGGTACCTGAGGTTCGGAGAAGAGACCAGTCAGATGATCAACACGAACATTCCGTCAAGTAGTGGGATTGCCATTGCAGTCAATATCTGTCTTTGTATCGGGGTGGTCCTTACGTTCCCACTCCAGATATTTCCTGTTGTGGAGCTGGCGGAAATCTTCTTGTTTGCTGATGGTGAGTAGTTTCAGATGATTTAATGTTTGAGTTTCAGTGTTCGTTTCCATGTTGATAAGAATTGAGTTGCAGAAAACATTTGAATGTGGAGATGATTATGTTTTACTCGTTGTTAATTAACCGATTGTCAATTTTCCATCCTAATATATCAGAATTTAATCTTGGCCACTTAATCTTTGATATGCAAAGCAAGTATCTAATCATGAATATCTATAATCAACAATCAAAATAAATCTTGCTGTTCACATTACTTCCCCAATATAGTGGCCCACTGCTTCCATGTTGTTAAAGGAGGGTTCTATCACGTTTATTGTTGTGGAAACAAAATTCAAGGGGATATTGCTGTTTATAAATATTTGTTAATGCCCTTGCTTATGATATAATGTGATTAGTATCTACAGTTTGATCCTATGATGGAGGAGAGTTTACCGATGTTGTGGTTTTATGTATAAAATAGTAAAACTAAACAAATACCTCCAAAACTGTCCATCTCAGACCAAAAGTAGCAGGTTCTATTTCATACATTGATATAAATAAATTAAACAAGTATTAATATTATTGATAATTTACAGTAACATGCAATCATTGTTTCAAACTGAGCAGGAGGCGTCGTACAGTGGTTAGCGAGTTCGGCTTCGGATCAAGAGGTCCGTGGTTTTTTAATCCCACCAGGGGCACGGCAACTTTGTCTACAGTAGAGAACTGTTCTACACGCAGTAAGGTTGGTTGCAATGCTACACTGAATTTCAGTGCAGTACCACCCATGGTTCGCTAGTTCCAGTCGATGCTCCCAGGTTTCACCATAATGCATAACCAATGGCGTTGCGGGCTTTCTCCGTGCCATAATACTAGCAGCCGTGATATAAGTGAAATATTCTTGAAAGCGGCGTTAAACCCCAACTCACCTCACCTCACCTCCATCACCTGCATAAGGCGCATACATTTTTTACAAGACAGAAATTGATAAATTTTTGGGATAAAAATATAAAGTGGGGTATTTTCACCACAAAGGGATTTCGTTAGAGCAAAAAATCAAGTGCACTTGCTACAGTGGTTACGGGGGAGAAAATTACTTGAGTCACCTCTTGAGAGAGATGCTGCATGATGGGAAAGAATTCTTTTTTTGTATTAACTGCTGGTGCCAACTGCTTGTAAACATTTGCTGAAAGTGATACTGTTTATACCGGTATATATTTATATTAAAAAATTTAATGGATATTACATGTGCATTATACTTTCAAATAATGCAACACAAATAATATTTGTCATATGATAGTATTGCATAAAAATGTTTTATAACACCTTTGTTTGGGGTATACCTTGTGTTAATAATTGGAATTGAATTTCAAAGTATGAATGATCTATTGAAATTCTAGATCCTGTTCATGAAATCGGCATGGATCCCTAACAATTACTGCATCAACTGCATTATATATGTATATGCAATAGAATGATTGGTGATTTATAAGTGAATGATAGAGCATTAAAATATTCCTGTCTCACTGATATGATATTCTTCATCTACTTTACTTCTATGTGTGTATAAATTTGAACTTGCTGAATGTAGTTTGACGTGATCAATGTTCAATGTCCTTATTAAATTTTGGTATAAAGGCCATAAGCCTAAGTACAAATAATGCACTTGCTATGACAGATTGATGGAAACATAGATACAGGGATAGTTGTTTGAGATAACTGCATGTCCCTCAACATTTGTTAATCATTTAACTAAAGTGATGTTTAGCTTTTTCTTACCCAAGCGGACAAAGATATGCCGGGTATTAAAGTTTTCATTATGATCATGGGAATTACAATTTTTCTAAATATAACTTGCATTTTGATTGGTTGACGAAAATACTTTATGGCTATTCATGAATTGCTAAGCTTACAATTTTAGCTAAATCACATAGATGGAATTTTTCGAGCATACCATTTCAAGTCACCCGTAAGTAAATCACATAAAATAGAAAATCATGTTCAATCTATGTTTCCAAGACCGTATTTACAGTACTAAACTTGCAAGGGGAATCAGCAAACAAGAGTGACCGGCTGCACTGCCGTGACATCATGGCTTTGTGACGTCGTTAACCATGACGTCATTTGGTGACGTAATTACACTCCTATCAAGCAATCCAACAGAAAGATTGTCAGTTCACGTTTTCATTTTCTCTCATTCTGCAACATTGTGTACAAGATACACGAGTTGTTTACTATGTCAGTTAACCATTTTGGGAATAAAATTGAACAGTTACTTTTGTATCTTTCTAAAAAAAAGAGCACAAGTTGCAAACTATTTAGATGTGCGCATCATGAAGATGTGAGAGAGTTGATGAATGGCGTATGAGTATAATCAAAGGTAGTGAATATGCTTCTTGTTTTTAATTTTTTAGCTCATCTGGCCTGAAAGGCCCGATGGGCTTATGGCATGGCATGGTGTCCGGCGTCCGTCTGTCCGTCCGTCCATCCGTCCGTCCCTCTGTAAACTTTTCGCATTTTCATCTTCTTCTCCAGAACCACTTGGTCTAGGGAGTTGAAATTTTGAGCAGACTCCTTGGCTAATGGGAATTGTAGATTTCGTGACCCCATGACCCCAAATGGGGTCACAGGGGTCACATCCTTAAAATCCTATTTTCATCTTCTTCTCCAGTGCCAAAAGGACTAGAGAGCTGAAAAGTTGTGTGCAGACTCCTTGGCCAATGGGGATTCTAAATTGTAGATTACGGAACCCCGTGACCCCAAATGGGGTCACTGGGGTCACAACCCCAAAAACCTATTTTCATCTTCTCCAGTTCCAAAAGGTCTAGAGAGCTGAAAAGTTGTGTGCAGACTCCTTGGATATTGGGGATTCTAAATTGTAGATTTCATGATCCCGTGACCTCAAATGGGGTCACAAGGGTCATGACCCCAAAAACCTATTTTCATCTTCTTCTCCAGTTCCAAAAGGCCTAGGGAGCTGAAAAGTTGTGTGCAGACTCCTTGGCTAATGGGGATTCTTAATTGTAGATTTGGTGACCTTGTGACCTCAATTTGGGTCACAGGCGTCACAACCCCAAAAACCTATTTTTATCTTCTTCTCCAGTTCCAAAAGGCCTAGAGACCTTAAAAGTTGAAATAGTTAATGTATAAAGCCTGATGAGCTACAGAGCCCATGGCTCTATTTTTTACGCATTAAAATGATCTTGGGTAAGAAAAAGAATAACCAACCCGGTGCTCGGAATTACGGATTATCTGTCCCTCGTGAATTATTATGTCAAACTCCTCGCTAATGCTTGGAGTCTATCACAATAATTAACTGGGGACAGATAATCCGTGTTTCCTCGCAACTCGTTGATTATTCTTATAATATTTTATTATGTCCAAGCCACAACAGAAGCCACATTGGTAATGCTCTCAAAACCCTCTGTTTTTTGGTATGATTTTTTAATGACCAGCATAGATGAATGGCACTACCCTGGAATTGCAAAGTTGTTTTTCCTTCCCAAGGAGCTTTTTGGTTCATTTCTATTTCTAATGAATATCAATCAAGTTTGATGTTTGTCAAAATTGTACATTAAAGCATTAGTTCATTGTGTATTAAACACACAATTACACCTTTTGATTTGATAAGCTATGAATTTAATAATGTAATTTTGATGGAATACTTTTTGTAAGCATATTATAAAATAGGTCAAATGCTTTCTCAATCATGTATTTTTGGCAATTAAATAAAAAAAATCAGGGTTTTCAGGGATCGAAATTCCCTTTATTTGCGTGCCGAGGGCACGGGTAAATTCAATATGGCACGGATGAAATTGTACAGCTGTGCCGAGTGGGCACGCTTTAAATATCACTTACCCAGCTAGAATTTTAATTAAACTGACAAAATATTTACATTATAATCTTCCAACAACTCAAAATGTATCCCAAATCTTGTAACGTCTGTTATATGTCATTCTCATGGGGGCCGACATTTTGTTTCTATTGCGCATGACAGGAAATCTGATTGCATTATGGGATTGAATTTCCTTTACGACAGTAAACAAACCATCTAGCAGACGACAATGTCTAAAAAGCCAGTCAAAACAATTTTGAATTTCTTCAAACCTGAGACAATTAGACCTAATGATGACAAGTCTGAAAGTAACACCCCATCAGCCGAGGGCAGCGTGCTTGAGACAAGTAGGCCTAATGAAATGCCGACTGATAGCAGTGGCGATAACCATGTGGCCGCGAGTGAGAGTGAGACTGTCAAAACTAAAAGTTAAGATGACAAAAAATAGGCCAGTCGCGGTATTCCACAAAGCTGACCTCTCCCTAAGTATAACAAATGGCTTGTGTGTGATCGAGATAAGAATTTGTTAATCAAACCAGTACCATCATTCAAGTTTTGAACAGAAATAGTGAGTGAATAATATAATTCATTTTTCACAATAACTGTAGGCCTACATGTAATGTACTGTAACTCTATTAAAAACAACAATTTCACTTAGGCAATTTTGCATCATTTATTGTTGTAATGCTATGCTCATGTTCAGTGGCACACATAACCTGGTCAGGGCACACACAAATTTGATATTGGGTGCCTTAAGGCACACTGAGAAAAAAATACATTTCTATCCCTGGTTTTTTAATAACCTATAGGAGACACAATGAAGTCTCCTGAAATAAGGTAAGCCTACTAAAATCAGGAGAGATGTGATGTATGACCATATCCCTTGTATTTATAGAAGACCAGTGAGTATGAGAGATAGGATTATTGTCACTTTGTGTTCCCAGGCAAAGTGTGTGGACCGCGAAAGAGACGTTCGATCGTAGGGAGTGATGAGGAAGACAGTGAGGGGTACGCAAGCGGAGACTTCAGTGACCGAGACTCTCTCCTGTCACCAGATGGAGCAAGCACGGCTCACATCCCTGTTGCTACAGTCATATCGGGGGAGGTGGGTTCATGTGACCTAGAATTCAATTCATGACTTAAATTCAAGCTCATAAGCCACTCTTTTTAGCTCATCAGGCCTGAAAGTCCCGATGGGCTTATGGCATGGCATGGTGTCCGGCGTCTGCCCTTCCTGATGAGCTACATAGCCCATTGCTCTATTTTATGAAGAATACATGCAGAATTCACCTATATTCTGCCGCAGAATATACTTACCAGTAGTAAAAACTTTGAATTAAAATTGACTATTAAACAAAAAAGTAAAAATCAATGTAAAAGTTATGAATGGATACACGAAAGATGTGGCATTCACAAAGTTATCTTTTTAATATCACTTTGAGCAAAGCTGATCTTTACAATAGCTACAGATATGTGTTTGAGAATGTAATAAGATGTTTTTAAGCACTCTTTGTGTTTCTGGAAGTTTTAAACTACTGAAGTGTGAAAACTGGGTTTCAAAATTTACTTAGATTTATTGTGGAATTACCAAACATCCTCCATGGATTCCATGAGGGACTGACGTGTGTCAGTAGTGTTCCAAGAAGTCACAGCACTCCAATCTCTGTATTGTATTGTTTGTGTAATATTCAACCAGGTGTCGACACTGAAGAGGAACATCGTGAGGATGCTGATAGTGGGAGCTGCCGCAGGTCTCGCTGTCCTCTTCAAGGACAAGTTTGCTTATGTCTCCGCATTCACAGGTGAGTTTTCTCTGCATTCACAGGTGAATCTTGTGTCTACACTTTCAAGGGCTGAGTTTTGTGTCTCCACAATCACAGGTCAGTCTTGTGTCTCCGCATTCACAGGAGAGTCTTGTCTCCAAATTCACAGGTGAGTTTTGTGTCGCAACATTTCCAGGTTAGTTTTGTCTCCGAATTCACAGGAGAGTCTTGTGTTTCCGCATTCACAGGAGAGTCTTGTGTCTCCGCATTCACAGGAGAGTCTTGGGTCTCCGCATTCACAGGTGAGTTGTGTCCACTTCACAGGTGAGTTGTGTCTCCGCATTCACAGGAGTCTTGTCTCTGCATTCATAGGTAAGTTTTGTGTCCCCTTATTTAAAGGAGTGTGTTGTGTCTCAGCATTCATAGGAGAGTTTTGTCTCCGCATTCACAGGTGAGTTTTGTGTCCGTATTCACAGGAGTGTGTTGTGTTTCCGCATTCATAGGTGGGTCTTGGGTCTCCACATTCACAGGTGAGTTGTGTCCGCTTCACAGGTGAGTTGTGTCTCCGCATTCACAGGAGTATTGTTTCTCTGCATTTATAGGTAAGTTTTGTGTCTCCTTCACAGGAGTGTGTTGTGTCTCAGCATTCATAGGAGAGTATTGTCTCCGCATTCATAGGAGAGTATTGTCTCTGTATTCACAGGTGAGTTTTGTGTCCTTATTCACAGGAGTGTGTTGTGTCTCCACATTCATAGGAGAGTCTTGTGTCTCCGCATTCATAGGTAAGTTTTGTGTCTCCTTATTCACAGGAGTGTGTTGTGTCTCCGCATTCATAAGAGAGTCTTGTGTCTCCACATTGACAGGTGAGTTTTGTCTCCATGTTGTTTCCACATTCACTGGTGAGTGTTGTGTGTCTGCTTTCAAAGGTGAGTATTGTGCTTGGATAAATCAGCTATTAAATCTTGTAAATATGTCATATTCAATTTTTTTGGCAACAGGGATATTGGCATGTTGTTATTGTTTATATTTGCAGGATCTATCGGCAGTTCTCTGTTGGCGTTCATCTTGCCATGTCTGTTCTACCTGAAGCTGTGCTGGAGCAAGATGCCCTGGTACTACAAGGTCAAGAACATCGTCATCATCATCATAGGCATCATCTGCAGCATCATCAGCCTGTACGCCAGTGTGAGGAGTCTCGTCTCCGATGTATCCACTGCGTAGGAGATGGTCTATAACATGGCTTGAATGTTGTGAATGAATGAATGCTTGCAATAAATTTGTCTCACAGAAACTGATGTCCCGGTAATCATCTGTGAGATTAGTTGATATTGTACTGATCAAAGGCAAAAAGGATTGTTCATCTTCCCGAATTACTTGTTTTAAAAAGGAAATCATGACAGAAAACTTGTCTTTAAGCAAATCTTATTGCTGCCAAAAGACGCTTTTCATCCTCTAGTTGGTTCTGTAAAGGAACACTACCATTGGGTGACTATCAACTGTCTTCTGCAGTGAGAATGTTAAGTTTGAGATTTCATAATCAAATGTTTACCTTTCATTTAACTGCATGTTTTTTTTCTATTTCATCTGTTTTGTTATTGTTTGTCTTTTAAAATAGAAACATTGAATTGAAATTAAGCACAAAGACCCTCAATGAATATATGACTTTGAAACAAGGTGATTCTCAGTTGCATAATAATGAGTGAGTGTCAACATTATTATTTTACTGGTGCATGGCCGGAGTGTTGCGACGAAAGTGGTGCATGACAAAAGTGGTGCGTGACGAAAGTGGTGCGTGACTAAAGTGGTACATGACAAAAGTGGTGAGTGACAAAAGTGGTGCATGACGAAAGTGTTGCATGACGAAAGTGGTACATGACGAAAGTGGTGCATGAAACAACCAGTTCATGCCTAATTCCACCTATGACAGATGAGCGGTTGTTGTTCATACATCGAACCAGTATAAATATGTATAGTTTACTTAGGTACGTTGCTGTCTAGTGTCTTCATCAGTAAGCAATACCAAATTTTTTAACAAACCAATTGAAAGAACTATGTTACTTCTTCATTCCATAACAACCATTTACCTCCTTGATCATCAGACAAAGTTGGTAGCCTTTTGTTTTAACTTGCTTTTAGAGATGTAATTATCACATTTGTGGTCACATGGTCACCAAATCTACAATTTAGAATCACCATTGGCCAAGGAGTCTGTACACAACATTTCAGCTTTTTAGAGCTTTTCAGACTGGAGAAGAAGATGAAAATAGGTTTAAGGTCACGATGTGCCCAAATGTGGGTCACAGGGTCATGAAAGTTACAATTTAGAATCCTCATTCGCTATGGAGTGTGTATAGGGTGCTGGTTCTTGAGAAGAAGTTGAACAAGTTTACGGATGACATAAGCCCATCAGGTGTTCAGGCCTGATGAGCTAAAACTGCAAAACATGCTTTGGTAGCTACAACATGTGGCCAATCCCTCATTATTCCCTATATCAAGTTGTGATCCCTGAAAATTGGCCTCACAGAATGGTTGGAAATAATTGATTCAGCAGCTTTTTGTGATGAGAATAATATATTTTATATATTTTACTATTATGACGCAACAAGTAGATTAATGGACAATGAGTATAATACCCCAGTATTCTGTTTTCAGAAAATATTATGTTTCTGATTGTTTAATGGTGTTAACATTTATTTTTTTACCTCAATATACTTACCACAACAACAACAAATGATAGATAATGTTGTTCATGATATTTCAAGACAATTGTTTTGAAGAAGTGTTGTGAAGATTATTGAAAAACCTTTATGGGCATGGATTGATGCATTTTATATTTATGTTGTGTTTCATTGTCAACCCTGTAATTTGGAGGTGGATTTGATGATTTTACCGATTCATTTTTCGTGTACAAATTAGACATATATTTTCATATTCCATTTTGATCTTTTGAGTCTTGAGTTTCAGTGCCATGTTTGCCATATATGATATTTTTTATTGTAGTTATTCTATGTAAAGAATAGGATAAGCAAGGGTAAACCATCCAACAGAAAAATAAACGCAGGAAATCAGTTTGAAATTTAATAAGTGACGTGAAGCCGCCCCCACGGGCGGCAAAACGTCACTTATTAAATGTCAAACTGATTTCCTGCGTTTATTTTTCTGTTGGATGGGTTACCCTTGCTTATTCCTTACTTATGGTTTTGCCATTTGTCTACCATCTGGCATCCTTTAGTGGATCCAGTCAGTGAACGCAGTATTGTCAGCCGCCCTCTCTCACCGTGGAAAACGCCCAGAGACAAGTTCTAAAGAATAGGATGAAAACCTTTATGAAATACTAGTACTTAATGTTTGAATTCTTGAAAATTGAATCCATCTACATGTTTCACCACTGAAGTATGAGGCATAGGCCTCCATATTTACACTGGACAGAACAGTATATATATATCTGCTGTATTTAAAGTGACATTAAGTATGTTGATAATAATACACAAGCATTGCCAGAATTTGTTATCATTGAAAGATATACATATAATTCAATATCTACCTTTTTCGACACAAAACAATGCGATCAACTCTCATACCATAAACGAAGAAGAAACAAAGAACAAAAATGTTTCTAGTACTCAGGGAAATTATTCAGTTATGAAGTTCATGTAAATGTTGAAATAACTGTCCCCAGTTCATAATAATATGCATATTTATCTGAAGAATATACGTGTTATGATCATCTACGTCATAAATCATGTGGTTATACAAGATATGAAACTCTGTGTAACGATATAACATTCCGTGTCCAATGGAGAAGTTAGGTGTGAAAATCAATATACATGGGCTTCAACATCACTGGCAAAATTATGAATAATATTTTCCGTTTAATATGATCTATTTAACATACTGGTTATTTTCCTGATGGGAAAATTATAATTCCTAATTAACTATCAACCATAAGGTAGAAATATAGTGTTTTATTACCTTGATCATATGAGGTGGCAACTAGGTTAATACAGGAAAACTGGACAAACTGCGAGCATTAACAGAGACATAAATGGTGAAAAGAGCAAAGCTATCACTTGAAACAGATGTCAGTTCACCAAGATCATCTGTAATTCTGATTTTGTTGAAGATTAATTCTTTGGAATATAGTTTGTAAAGAGTTTGATTATTAAAAAGGTCATTAATTAGTATTAAAGGAAGGCCGAAATAAAATATTTTCTATTGAATTCTTAACTGCAATTGGTTCATTAGACTATTTTGTGAAAAATGAGACCAACAAAAAATCCATATGTTGTTCCTATATTAAACTAGAGCGGCTTAAAAACACCCAAAAACATCGTCTGCTTTTCACCCGTGACCAACAAACCAAAAATGGGGCGGGGCTTAGAGAGTTGGAAGATACCGGAAGTGACGTACGTGAAGGGACGGGTGTAAACATTCGCTTACTATTTACAATGGCAAACACTGGGGAATCGGTCAGTTAATCTGTTATATCTACGCTTTGCAGTGATGCCACATCGCTGTTCTGCTGTGTAATCTGTTCGAGTAATGTTAGTTTTTCAGTTTCACTTTACAAATGCACCAAAATATTGTTATATATATCAAATCAAATATAATTGGTATAACTAGTGAGAGACGGTGGATTCATAGACGTTCGTAGACATAGGATAAATCAATGCTAATGATATATAAGATGACAAAATGAAACCAAGATATGATAATATGAACGAAGTACAGTTGAGACAACGAAATCAGATAGTCGGTGTTGTTGTTATTTTTTGTTAGAGATTGTTTGTGTTTAAAATAAAAAAAACAAACGTGAGATAAGCAAGCCGGCGAAGTAGACCCTATTGTAAGCCATCGACAATAAAAGCGCTTCACAACATCCTTTTTTTAAACATCGTTAATCAACCGACAACCTAATTTACTAACTGTACATTACAAAAATCAAAATAACTCACCACATATTTTAAAACATCAAAAGAATAATACGTCTACAAATCCACCTACGAAAACATCGCATCCCAATGTTACATTTTACGATTTAGTTATCACTTATTACACATTAAAACATTCAGAATTTCATAGTTTATAAGATAATGTTTTCAATAAAATGTGTGGTTAATCAAATATAATCAAATAAACATCGTATTAAATTGACAATTCATCAAGAGTGTCAATTAATGTAAGAAACTTACCTTATAAACGTATCCAAAAGGACAATATGAATATCCAATGCACATTAGACACAAAATGTTAACCTATAATTCCATCAATGACAGTACTTGGAAACAGAAGATGGTCAAATAATGACCCTCTTTCAGCAAAAATCTTTTCGCAAATGGCAAGATAGAAAACCAAATAGTTATGATGATTTTACACTAAAAATAATTTCATTGGTACATTAGATTTAAACAAGAGTTTTTATTGGATAACTTGATAGAGATATGTTCATTGGCTGACAATTTCTAGACTGAATGTCGCGTTAAGTGTAGTGTGTGTCACCAAGACAGGATGTTGGCAATAAACATGACATGCTGGTCACCGACTTGTGTTATATAATTGAGTCGGTCCAGTAAACTTGTTATCTGTACAAACATAATTACACTCCTTCCTTCTCACATACTCAGCTTCTTAATTGCGTAAACTAATGTGCTGTAACAACACTTCTCCCCTTTGATCTTGAAGAAACATCTATATGGTCCGCTAAACTGAGAATTGTGTGTTGATGTGCAGAAGCGACACATAAAAGCTATCAGACTATTAATTAAACCATTTCATTTTCATTAACGATATGTTCATTAAAATGCTTCTGGTAACATAATTCTTTTATTCGATAATGTTCGTTGTCTATATCAATCTGTGTATATGTTTAGCGTGCACAATAGAGCAATCTTCATGTAAATTTCATTGTGCTTGTTGACCAATACAGTTCATTTATTTATTCATGAAAGTGAAGTGAAAATGGTTTGCATTCCATTACATCATATATAGAATATTTTAATTGACAAACTTAAAATACAGTAATCTTTTATATTAAATACAAAATGTTATTTATAAATCTGCAACGTTGTCTCGCTTGTTTGAACAGTCAATCGTTCAGTGTATATGAAGTTATACCTACCATATATATTTATTTATTAATACATACAAAACAAAATTAACATGCCGATTATTCAACATACTTTGATCAATTGATGCTACTTAATCTCTGTTCACCCGATTCCCGCGATAATCTTCTTCCCTTGTTTCAGTGTCACTTGAACTGTCATACCTTCCCTTCTAGTTAAGCGATTAATTGCTACAAACATACTATACAAAAGCGCAGAATGCACTCTAATAAAGCACGCCCCGGTTGTTGTAACCATATAAAATCGCTAGTTGAATAGTTTAGTAATCCGTTTTCGAAAATTGGGGTTGTTTTGATGAAGTTTTCTGTCTTATATGAGCAGTTTAAAAGTGGGGAAAACGCGTTAAATTATGATTAGCGGCCATGTAGAGGCTCCTTCACGTACGTCACAGCCCGATACGCTTCAGTGACCACCCCCGCCCAATTTCATTCTGGTCGCCGGGGCTTAATTGGGCACTTTTAAAAAAAAACGTATATAAGTTATTTATGGGTCGATTTAAAAAATTTAAAATCTAGCAATTGTCAAATTGAAACCCCTTTTCAACGAATCCGAAAGTGACCATATGTCATTTCATCTAACCTTTAAAATTGTCGTTAATTAAGTACATTAAGTAATTAATTACAGGTCTGAGGCCTATTGTAATCACAAAATGAACCTAGAACCTGTAACTCGGCCAGTATGGAAATACTTAATCAATAACATTATATGATTGTATCTACACTGCACAAACAATATTCAACTTGGTTGGTTTCATTGCAATGCTCATTAATGTATGTAACAAGTGTATGATGTATGTTTGAGTTTTAATTGTTTATTTTCATGTTGATTGTTGTCTTAATTATGCAGGTTACAATTGCCAGTTTGAAAGTTTGATATTGATGTTGAGTCTGTCTGAATAAAGGCTGTTATTCTTGTTTGTTTCAAATTATATTTTATTCTGCTCAGTATATAAGAGGAAGATGAGTTGTATGACTGACATCAACTTGCTCCACAGGTCATCACCCGCCCCAGTCTCCATCACTGGCTAATTTAAGCCTTCCTGCATTTCATTAGCTTTTCTGTGCCAGTGTTGTACATGTATGTGTGCTGCACCTGAACTTCATGTTGACAAGCTAGCACATAGAAGTAGTAAAATGCAGCAAGGCCTAAATTAGCCAGCGATGGAGATTAGAGTTATGACTTGCAGATAAAGTTGGACCTACACTATCTGGCTATATCACTGTAGATTTAGTCATGTGAATTTGTTATTAAATGTTTCTGATAATGAAGTATTATTATTGTTATTGCACATTGATATTATTGTATTGTATTATTGTTATTCGTGTTGTAACGGGTTACAGGATGTTATACATTGAATAATTATAATAAATACAATGATTTAATTTAAGCTAAAAAAAATAAGTCAGTAAATGAATTTATAAACAAAAACCATTGTATCTTGATAGTTTAATGAATGTGTTACAATTCTTGACAAAATAATTTAAACTTCAGTTTAGTAAAAGTATCTACAATTGATTGAATAACATGTCATCAATTTTGCTTCTAATCATACACTTAACATTGTAATTTGTTCATGAGATCATTTTCATGTGCAATAACTTGATATGTGTGATACAAATTTAGGGTCGTGTATGACAGCATTTTCTGTCTCGCAATATACTGTGTGATACCAATCTGTATTTCAGTACATTGTTGCAATATGTTACAAGGAAAGGAAAGTTGATATTTAATCAAATGACTTAATACTGTAATATTTACATTTTTATATTGCATTAACAAGTATTGATAATAATACCATGCAGTTGAGTTGAGTTACAATAAATATAATAAACATACACTTGTCATCTCCACATCACGCTTACAATCGCTGCATATTTTGTACAATAAAATAAGGTATTTGGCTATATTTTTGTCTGATCATGATCATTAATACTATGGCAAATAAAGTATTTTCCTGTTTGTTTTGTGTTTGTTTTGCAAAAATGGTAAATAATGTGTTGCAAGAAACGCCACAGTTTGCATGTATTTGGGTGCTTGAGGAGGTCCCTTGCTCAGATCATTGGAATTGGAAATACTTAACTTTAATAGGACATCCAATGTGTTGTTGGGAGTCACATATGCCATATGGTTATTATTATTTGCTATCAGTTTTTGCACATTTTCCGCCGCCGCCGCGTTTGTATTGGCTATAACTTTTTTCAAGGTCAAGGTCACAAGTTTTGAAATCGCTAAAAAAATCCTTGTAAACACGATAACTTGAAAAATATTTGTGCTATCAGACTTTCATTTAGTGTATATCAACTATGGAGAAAAGGCCAAGATTTGAAAAGGTTTTCGCTAACATCCGTCAAAGGTCAAGGTCACAACTTAAGCATGCTTTTGCGAAAATGTCTTATTTCAACTATTAACACTTTGAATCATTCCATGATTGTTATACACAATGAAAAGTGATCACTGATTGTGTGACCTTGAATTTTAAAGGTCAAAGTCACAAAATGCTCTTACTTGGTATATATTATATATATATATATATATATATTTATCTCGTGGGCAGGAATCCTGTGGGACCCGCGGATGTGGTATCGTGCATCATCTTTTCTTTTGTACTTCTTGTTACAACTTCTCATATACATAGCTTCTTTCTTATAAACCTGGTGAATGATTTTGACATGTTCACAATCAAGGTCAAAGTCATGAGTTCTGAAATCACTACAACAATCCTTGTAAACACAATAACTTCAAACATGTTTTGTGCTGTCAGGCTCTTATTTGGTATATATCAACTATGGAGAAAGACCAAGATTTGAAAAGGTTTTCGCTAAAATCTATCAAAGGTCGAGGTCACAACTTAAGCATGCATTTGAGGTGAGATGTGTTGGGTTTAACGCCGCTGTCAAGAGTATTTCACTTATAACAGGGCTGCTAGTATTATTACAGGCAAAGTTGTTGTGCCCCTGGCGGGATTCGAACTACTGACCTCTTGATCCAAAGCCGAACGCGCTAACCACTGCGCTATCCCTCCCCCAGCATGCATTTGCAAACATGCCTTATTTAGAGAATAACCAACGAGGTACGAGTGATTACGGGAAATATCCATGAGTCTAAATAATATTCAGCCACGAGCTTTAGCGAGTGGCTCTGAACATTATTCAGACGAGTGGATATTTCCCGTAATCACTCGTACCGAGTTGGTTATTCTATATATTACCCATTATGCAATTAAATTGACCAAATTACGCTTGCTTATTACATTTTCATTTTGGGCGGCCGCTGTGAAGGACCCGTCGTCACAGTAACATTGTGACGTCATAAGATAATTCATCGCGTCAGTCCATTGTTTTATGACGTCATAGTCATTCTTTCTCCGGGTAACCGACCAATCAACGTTGAGAATCACTTGAAAGCACATGTGCAAATATCAAAAAAATAATCACCTGTGTCCTCTCACCCGTATGGGTAATATTTCAGCTATTAACACTTTGAAACATTACATGATTGTTATACACAATGAAAAGTGATCATTGACTGTGTGACCTTGAAGGTCAAGGTCACAAGATATGATCATGGTGACCAGTTCTGAAATCACTAAATAACCTTTTTCCCAAAAAGGTATTAACTTCTCATATACATATAGATTAGAACTGCAGGGGGCCTAGACACGTCTAGAGGGCAAAGAACTTTTGCTTATGAGTGACTAGTTTCGTCCTTGGTTTAGGACTCATCAGACTGAAGAAGCAAGGTTATCGGCGCTCCTTATATACTCTTATGGTAGGTCACGTGACCTCCGGGGGACTTCCGGCGGAAGTTCCGGTGGGGTTTCCGGTGGGACTTCCGAAGGGACTTCCGGTTTGGTCCGGTGGAACCGCTGGTTCCGGTGGACTTCCGGTTTATCCGGTGGGGACTTCCGGTTCCGTTATTTCCGGTGGAATTTCACGGGAATTTCTTCCGGTGGTAGAGTAGATAACTTCCGGTTCGGAATTTTTAATACTCGTTATAGGAAGATGTGACTTTATTGTATGTGTAATATATGAGATTATATATTATAACTTTTTGTTGTTTCAGATGGTGACTCCGTTTTGCTGTAGCAGTTCGCATTTTGATACTGTACATTAAAGTTTTTTAAAAGAAATCTCGTGTGTGTTTTCTTTATAACTATTTGAGCTACAGAGTAGATATTGAAAAACAATTAGGCGATGTGCTAATTGGTACCAATTAGGAAGTGAGTGAATGCACTTAGAGTTAAGCGGGTATGAGTAGACCACTTATCTAATTGGATAATTATTAATGCAAATAATAAGAATTTTTTATTTGTCATAATATGCCTATATTTCTGGTAGAAATGTAGGCTCGGGGGCCCCTACATCTCTAAAGAGGAGAGAGTAGGGGCCAGGAAGACATAAGAGGTATTTTTGTTCATAGAGTATATATTTATTGACATGTTCAATAAAGAGGGTGTACGAGGATTTCGTAAAATGTGAATATAGAATTATATTCTTATAGAAAAAATGTGGAGTTATCGAAAAGATACAAAAGTAGTTTCTTTTGTTAAAAGTTTCACATTGATTTATAAATCTAAGGTTAGGCGTATGGCCTCCTCAAAGGGGTTGTATGGATCGGGGGTGTAGAATATCCCATATTCTGGTATGGGGCAGTGAGAAGGCACAGAGTGTTTGTCAAAACTTGGGAGGACCTCCCAAGGTTCACAAATGAGTTCATTAGGGTCCATGTCTGGATCCCAATTGTTGAACGGAGGTAGAGGGACGGGTCCATACAGAATGATGGCTGGACAGCGTCCGTGTCCCTTGATAGGTAGGGCTAGCGGGGTAGACACTTCTGTGGAAAGTGGTAGATTAGATGGATATTTGGCCTCTGGCGATGGCAAGGTCTGACATGCATGGGCCGGGCTGACGACATTTAGGTCAGGATCCAGTTTGTAGGGGAAGACAGGCGACGGCAAGGCTTCATGTACTGGGCTGGCGTGAAATGACGGGCTTGCAGTAAGGTCCAGCTGGCTGGCCTGGTCGAAGTCGATTTTACTGATAATAGGTACAGTAAAATTCCCTAAAAGGGAGACCTGTCTCTTGGTGGTAACAGTGATGGCAGGTTGTGATGTTTGCCACGCAGATACGGATGACACAGAGGAACGGTAGGTTTGTGAGTTATTAATAGTTGAACTCACATGCTGGGAGATGGATTGATCAACACTTGGTGTACTCTGTGAGTCGTAGATATATCTATTTATCTCGTGGGCAGGAATCCTGTGGGACCCGCGGATGTGGTATCGTGCATCATCTTTTCTTTTGTACTTCTTGTTACAACTTCTCATATACATAGCTTCTTTCTTATAAACCTGGTGAATGATTTTGACATGTTCACAATCAAGGTCAAAGTCATGAGTTCTGAAATCACTACAACAATCCTTGTAAACACAATAACTTCAAACATGTTTTGTGCTGTCAGGCTCTTATTTGGTATATATCAACTATGGAGAAAGACCAAGATTTGAAAAGATTTTGCTAAAATCTGTCAAAGGTCAAGGTCACAGCTAGGTCACAACTTGAACGTGCTTTTAACTATGAACATGATTTTGAAATTAGAAATAGGTTTGAAGAACAAACTTGTGAAAAGTGACCCAAGTGATGATTCAACTTGTTAGTACTAACTCGAATAATGAAACAATAAGTAGCAAAAGGCACTACTCCAACACTAGGTCTAACCACACACCAGGTTTCGTGAACAAATACTGCATAGATTTTGAGAAAGAGGCTGTAAAAGGTCACTAAGTTCAAACTATTTTCATGAAAACCAGATTTTCTTTTTAAAAATCAGAATAACCTAAGTAGCAAAAGGCACCACTAGGTCTAACCACATATCAAGTTTCGTTAAAAAAAATATTAAACATTTTTTTATGTATGGCCCGGAAACTAAAGCATTTCGGAATCACGGACGGAGGCGAAAACATTATGTCTCCCGCAAAGCTTTGTGGGGGACATAATAAATAAATGCATGCAGTTGAAGAATGTTGCTCGATTTTCAATGGAAACTAGTAATTTTCATATATTTGGGGATCGGAGTTGAGCTAAATTATTTGAAATGAAATAAGCACATTTGGCATATGTATATGAAATGAAATATTAAAAAAACATTGAATGTCACTTTGAAGGATTTTATTATCCCACCGGTATGTAATACCGTGGGATATAGTCATCGCCCCGTCCGTCTGTCCGTCTGTCCGTCCGTCCGTAATCATTTCGTTTCAGGAGCAGAACTCCAAAACCGTTCATGATATCTTTCTGAAACTTTCCATGTGTATTACCCACCAACTGAAGTGGTGCCTTTTGATATTTTCAGATTTCTGAA
Organism: Gibbula magus; assembly: GCA_936450465.1. Lineage (NCBI taxonomy): Eukaryota > Metazoa > Mollusca > Gastropoda > Trochida > Trochidae > Gibbula > Gibbula magus. Next base: position 17,063,309 of record OW388290.1, on the reverse strand, counting down.
TTTTTTTTTTTTTTTCGTTTCCATAGAGACTTGTTGAATTTGGACTTTGTTCAGAGACAGGTTCGTTTCCGGAGCACAGCTCCAAAACCGTTCATCAGATCTTCCTGAAACTTTGCATGTGTATTACCCACTAACTGAAGTGGTGCCTTTTGATATTTTCAGATTTTTTCTGAAAAATTATTTTTTTTCTGTTTCCATAGAAGCATGAGAGGGATGTTGGTTGTTGTTGATTGTGACTGCTTCTGGATCAGAAGTCTAAAACCCTTAACATACCTGAAACTCAGCATCTGTAATACCCACTAACTGAAGTACGGTAGTAGATACACAAGATGTGTTTTACAAATTTTGTGGAACCGGTGGGATGTGTCATCTTCTGATGACTCTTGTTTATTGAGTAGTTTATTTTTGTCCCCCGCCGCAACGCGGAACGGGGGACTATGTATTCAGCAGCGTCCATCCGTACGTCGCATTTCTTGTTAACGCGATATCTCATAAAGCGTTTTGTCCAAAGTCTTAAAATTTGGTGTCAGCCTACATTGTGGAAAGATGCAGACACCAGTCGATTTTGGTGACCTTAACCTTATTTTCAAGGTCACCACGACACTTTGACCAATTTTCAAACTTTTGTTAACGCGATATCTCATGAAGCATTGTATAAAGAGTTTTCAAATTTTGTGTTAGCCTACATTGGGGGAAGACGCAGACACCAGTCGATTTTGGTGACCGTTACCTTATTTTCAAGGTCACTGCGACACTTTGACCACTGTTCGAACTCTTGTTAACGCGATATATCATGACTGGATGAACCCGAAGTCTTCAAATTTGGTGCCAGGCTATATTGGGGGATGACGCAGACACCAGTCAATTGTGGTGACCTTGACCATATTTTCAAGGTCACAACAATACTTTCACCACTTTTCAAACTCTTGTTAAAGCGATATATCATGACTGGATGAACCCAAAGTCTTCAAATTTGGTGCCAGGCTACATTGGGGGATGACACAGACACCATTCAATTTTGGTGACCTTGACCATATTTTCAAGGTCACCACGACACTTAAACCACTTTATTGTCTCTTGTTAACGTGATATCTCATGACCGGTTAGACATAATGTCTTAATATTTGCTGACAGCCTATTTTGATGGCCTTTACTTTATTTTCAAGGCCACCACAATGCTTTGACCACTTTTCGAACTCTTGTTAACGCAATATCTCATATAACCCAATAACCCATGCACCCAAAGTTGTCAAATTTGGTGTCAGTCTACATTGGGGGATGACACAGACACCAGTCGATTTTGGTGACCTTGACCTAATTTTCAAGGTGACTATGACACTTGACCAAATGATGTGTCCTACTAAACTCAATGTTAACGGCTGACTTGTTAAATCTTTTAAATGATGCCCAAGAGTGATGAAACATGGTAAATGATACAAATAGAATGAGACAAGTTTGTTTTTATGATTTTGTTGGTTTGTCTTATATCATAATAATAATATTTACTCCTAATATCCAGTGGGAGGCATTGCTCACTAGCAAATAAACTTCTAAGCAGTTACGGTACATAAATTCCTTGGACTTGGCTTAACACTCCAATATTGCCAATGAGCACTGAAAGTCACACTCCATCTTTTTCACATCGCATTTCCCTTACCAACATTTTCAGCTAGCACCAACAAATTTTAACCACTGGAACAAGTAGGTCAGCATTCAGAATTGTTGAATCTGACTGTAAATTGTAAATCACAGAGTAAAACCTGTCTGCACAAAAAATACTTATTCAACGGTAATAAAACTTATTTCATGCAAAAGCTTTATCTTGGTTGATGGAAGTCATTGTTTTTCACAATTGTTTGTTGGTGGTGTAAAGATCTTTAGGCAGGACAATTTCAGTGCGAGCACAATGGTCTTTACCCCTCTGAATAACTCGTGTCAATGTTTCCTTGATAGAGGGAGTACTTTCCTGAAAGTTTAACCTTAGCCCTAACCCCTCCTAGTATGTCTCATTCTTGTAAATAAGTCGAAAGGTTTGAGGGTTGACATCCTGCCACATCCATATTTGAGGGGGATCAAGACCAAACTAGATGAGCGTTTGCGGGACACCGCAAAAGCAGAGCAGCTCCGAAACTTAGGGTCTTGACTTTCCGTGTTCTGCCTACTCGTCAGCATCAATAAAATCAGAATTCTTTTTAACAAAAATTTGTTCATTATTCGAGTTATATATACTAATCATCACTGGGGATCACTTTTCACAAGTTTATTCTAAAAACCTATTTCTTATTTCAAAATTTGATCAAAGGATTAACATGGCCTTAACCAATATCTCATGATCTTGACCTTAACCCTTCAAGGTCACACCATCAATGATCACTTTTCATCGTGTATAACAATCATGCAATGACTCATAGTGTTCATAGTTAAAAGCATGTTCAAGTTGTGACCTAGCTGTGACCTTGACCTTTGACAGATTTTAGCATAAACCTTTTCAAATCTTGGTGTTTCTCCATAGTTAATATATACCAAATAAGAGCCTGATAGCATAAAAAAAGTTTGAAGTCATCATGTTTACAAGGATTGTTGTAGTGATTTCAGAACTCATGACCTTGACCTTTGACCTTGAATGTGAACATGTCAAAATCATTCACAAGGTTTATAAGAAAGAAGCTATCTAAATGAGGTATTAATATCTTCAAGAACAATAAGTAACTTAGTGATTTCCGAACTGGTCAGCATGACTATATCTCGTGACCTTGACCTTTGATCTAGGTCACACAGTCAATGACTCCATCTTAAACTGTTTCAGACAAAAGCTGTCCCTTTTATTTTGGACAGACAGACAGCAAACCTATTTCTCCATTCCACTTCGTGGCAGGGGAAAAGCTTATAGGTCTTCATCCCTGTGGTCCTTGTTAAGGTCACTAGATTAATTGTATTTATAATCCCATTGGCCAAGGAGTATGTACTCCAGATTTCAGCTAGGGCTTTTAGTTCTTGAGAAAACAATTTGCATGGTCCTTGTGACCTTGTTAGGGACCACATATTCTCCATATCCACATTTCATTATCGTACTCAGCTTCAAAGAACTCTTAGCTCCAAAGTAGGTTTTAGGGCCCTGCGACCAAGAGTCACCAAATTGCATTCAGCCAAAGTCTTTACTCATTTCAGCTTTCTATAGTTATCCCCCGCCAACATAGTTGGGTTGGGGGGGGGGGGGGGGGGGATATTGAAATGGGCTCCGTCCGTCCGATCTTGATTTCGTTTCCGGAGCAGAACTCGAAAACCGTAAGACATTTCTCAACGAAACTTGGTGTGTGGAACAATCATCATGTGTAGATGTGCCTTTTGGGGTTTTCAACTTCTTCGAGTTACTTTTTTTTACCGTTTCCATGGAAATGTAACTTAGAATTTCGTTTCCGGAGCAGAACTTGAAAACTTTAAGACATATCTCACCGAAACTTGGTGTGTGGAACAATCATCATGTGTAGATGTGCCTTTTGGGGTTTTCAACTTCTTAGAGTTATTTTTTTTGACCGTTTCCATAGAGATGTAACCTAGAATTTCGTTTCCGGAACAGAACTCGAAAACTATAAGACATATCTCAACGAAAGTTGGTGTGTGGAACAATCATCACGTGTAGATGTGCCTGAAAGGCCCAATGGGCTTATGGCATTGGACGGTGTCCAGCCGTCTGTAAACTTTTCGCATTTTGTCTTCTTCTCCAGAACCACTTTGTCTAAGGAGCTGAAATTTTGTGTGTTGTGTTTAGTTGAAAAAAGGTTCATAGTCACTGTTATTCAACAACTATTCTTCAATAAATTTTCCCAAAGGCGGGGATATGGCCGACTCTGTCTGCTTGTTTTTACTGAGGCTGAGCAATATTATCAGAATACCAATATATTGCAATACAATTAATGATATACGATTTTTCATATCGCAATATATCGTGCCAACACGATATTTAGTGAAATTTATTCATGTATCTTGTTTTTAGGCAAAGATACCAGCTTAACTTGTTACAAAATTCTTTTGGGGTGCAAGAATATGTGTTGAACTGCATTACAAATGTTTTCTAAATATATGCCATCATCATTAACTTAACATTTTGACTTATGGTGTATTTTTTAAAAGATTTGAAAGGCTTTTTACTAAATGTGTAACGTTCAAACTGCAAACAGAAGCATAAAAGTTGAATGTAGAGTTCACTCAATATATTGCAATAAATATCACAATACAGGTTGATTGTATTGCAATATATCGCAATACGAGATTTGGTGCAATACTCAGCCCTAGTTTTTAGTTCCGGAGAAAAATACAAAAACAAGTTTCAAGGGAATTTAAAAGTGACATTAGTGAATTTTCCATGAGAGTGATGTTGCTCTTGGGCATTATAATAATAGATATGTTTGGTCTTGTAAGTAACGACTATTGCTAGGAAACTGTTTTAAATGACAACAACGCTTTAATACAGTGAAGAATTATTGACTTTACTCATGAATGGAAGTCGACTAGAAGACTGTCCTTATATCGGACAACACAGTGGAATGTCTTACAGAGAGAGTCAAAACGGGACAAGAAGCACAGAAATATCAAACGTATATAAACATAAGTAAAGTCTAAACAAAGGTTAAACAATTGAGCATCACAAAAAGGATTTCTCACAATCAACAGAATTTTTTTTATTTGCACTAGTTTGTTTATCACAAATTTGAGTAACTTCTGAAACAAAAGTAATGATCATAGTAAAAATAAGAAGAGAAAGTCCTTGTCAATTGAACACAAACTGGCAATTCAATCTTCCACAAACATAATGTAAAATCGGTTCATTAGTATTTTCTGTAATAATCTCTGAATATATATTTTTACGCATGAGTATACATACTGAAAACAGTAAATAAAGATAATCTCTGGCGGAATGTATCATTGATCATCAAATCATAACTAAAATCAATTTCCTATCTCCAAATCATATAATACTTTAACTCAGTAATGGACAGTCTATCTGAATATCATTTAACAATACTTGTTCATTTAAGGTTGTATTTAAAAGTTAAAATATTAACACACGAATTGTTTCTTTGGGAAAGATCAGACAAGACACAGCTGAATTAAAAAGTCTACGAAATAAAATGCCTCTATAGAACCTGCTACAATGCTACATATTGCACATAGATAAAACAAAGATGTAAGTAGACAAATAATAATAGGCAAGTGTCAAAAATAATATATCTCTCAATAGTAAAGACCACATAAACATTATTCTCACAGATTCAAGAGATTTGTGTACACATTTTACCCCGTAAGTAACGATCTGACCTACCACCTACCTAGAAACTAAACATAAACAAATAATACAAATCTGGATAAATAATTTCTATTGCACAGAAGCCCTTTCACAATACATGCTGTCTTAAAGAAATTGCCGTAATCAGAGGAAAGAAAGTAACATATTTTAGGTAAAGAGAAACAATTAGAGTTTGGATATAGACTGATAGTTATGAGTGAGGGACTCAGAATGAACATTTTGAACCAATGACACTGATGATACGAATGACACTAACCTGCTGATGAAGATGATAAGGATACAGACGTACATAGCACCTGCTATAAACACTCTCGCCTCCGTGACGGACAGCCTCGCTACAGAGGTCACGAGAGATGCTGTCATAGTGACATGGTATGCTTCATATCCGTAAGTAAGATTACATAATAAGCATAAAATAACATATCCTTACTGACATTTATCCTGATTAGTTAAATAAAACTAATAATATTTCATAGAAAATAATTATAAAGATATGACAGAAATGATAATACTTCCATATCTTAAAATTCTTTTAGAGTTAGTCTATTGACAGAAATAGATTAGAAGCAATGTGGTTAGAGAGCATAGATAAAACTTCAAGTTTTGTTTGTTTATTTTCTAAACATCATCTCAGACATAAAATACTGTGTCCACCGTTTCAATCAATAGAAGCACTCTTAAAATCTCAAGAAATTACACTAACTGGAAAATCCTTGTATCATTTTCTTTAAACCGTTGACCAGTAATGGTTTTTCTGCAGTAAAATGCTAAATAAAAACTGTATATTGTCAGATGAATTTAGCATAAAAACAGCACAATTACCCTTTAGATAATAATTCACAGTTAAAACTACATATGATAAACCCTGAACAGTGGCTGATTAGAACATTCAATGAATTGATACAGTGGACTTGTGATATCTCAATGTAATGTACAGCACACTAAAGTACAGGGCACATTCATCAACCCTTTTGGACTAAGGTGATCCTAACTGCATGTCATCACTATAGGCTACAGACCCCCTAAGTCAGTGATTGATACAGTACATACTCCCATAGTTCGAACACTTCTGTGACACAGACAGGAGAGATCCGTCTCATTAAATCGACCCTGTTCAGAGGAATAAAGTTGCGTATGTTGCATCTATCAGGATACAGGATAGATTCCTCATGATCTGAAGACGCTCTGTAAGCGTGCATGTTCTGTAGCTGGTGCAAACCCAGTCAGTAACTGATCAATCACATCATAGGTGTTTAAATCATCGCCATTTCAAAATATTCCGAATCAATGGTTAACACATTTCTAATGTTACAAAAATAAGTGCAAGGATAGATTTCTGGAGCTCCTTACCACTAACTTCTCGTTCTGAAAGTTAGTTGGAAGCCTTGTGATTGGCTAACGGAGATTATGGCAGTCAGATCATGTGGAGAGCAAACCTACAAGTGATACAAGTTCGTATCCCGGTAGAACCAATATTTTACAAATTCTTTCCTCAAAAAGGGTGGAGTTAACGAGACTGGACGAGAGTGAGCTGAGTCATGAGTGCTGACTCATCAGTTTATGTTCTACATACAGGTACTGCTGCTGCTGCTGATGCTGCCCACGGTTTATATCTACACTATGTACACACAGTGGCAACTTGCTATCACTCACTCAACCATACCAACAACCTTCCCGTGAGCACTAACTATATACTCAACCTTTCAGAGAGACACCCTAGTTATTTAAATGTGCATAGACCAAAGATTGAAGGACTGCACACATTTCTGGAGTAAACAGTCTGTTCTTTATAACCTGAAAGAAATCCTACAGAGTACAAACATATCTGATGATACAAGATGCCTTATCAAGATAATATACTTTTCAATCTATGAATTCACCAATAGTATATGCATGGCAGCAGTCACAGAAACAACCTTTCCTATCATTTACTTCAATCATTACATGTCTGTGACAAATTGATATTAATGCTGGTTTACAACACAAATGTCTGTATAACAGTAAAATAGTGTAGGAGACTGCCATATGAAGACAATCTGCGGATACACAACTTTTTTAATTCTGAGAGTGTTATTCTTCAGGTGCTTGACAATGAGACTTTAATATATCTAAACAGCGCTTTCACAGAATAATGCAGTTGTATATCCATAAAATTGTCATCGATCTCACCTCAGTGCCTAGAATGTCCTCCTAAGATGAACTATTTCAGAGCAATTGACTGTGGTTATCAAAGACAAAGGCAATCTCTCTGGAAGGCTGACTTGATTATCACAACTCCTCAACAAGTGTAAAGGTACTGATAACATATCACACACAATGTCAGAATGAGCTGAAGTCGACACAGCAGAAAGTCAAGGAGTCAGGCTCCACTAGCTAGTTTAGTGTACAGAGTTCAACAAGAGTAACTTGCATGCATAATGTCAAAATCAAACAATCACATCACAACGTTGTAAGGAGATAGATGAAATGTTGTAAACTGTTCTGTGGACATCAATGGACTGACTACAACAATCTAATGTATGGTCGTTACAGTAACAACTCAGCCTCAGCACTGCCATATTTGATTGCTTTTTGAGAAAATAGTTTTGGCATTTTGCAACACTTTTCTTTGTCGGACCATCCTTGCCATACTACACATGAGCAATATACATATATATCATGATCACAAACTGTTCATCGTTAACACAATACAGTGAATACTATGTATACATGGTCTATGAGTTCATATTTCTCCACTGTGATATTAACAAGTTATTTTCATGTGGTGGAAGAGCGAATTTTGACAAAGGACTTTTAATGAATGCTACAACAAAACAAGCTGCTTTGTTTTCATAGACTGCCTGTACAACACACCCCATCTCTACAATCTTCCCAGCACATTACACATTAGCAGCTGTTTGTTTACACAACATGCTGATGATGAGACCCTGATCAAACACATAATACTCTAATCTTTGTACATCTGTTTCTATGGAAACACTAAAGCTGTAACTTCATTCAGCAGCTGCTCTATACAGCTGTTTTGTCTACAGCAGTCACTGTTGTAAAAATTTTATTTTTGGACATATGTTGATATCTTTGAACATCGTAAACCTGATCATGAGTGGTATTAAAGCTAAATAAACTTCATGCAAGCTAATGACCGTTTCACTTGCTTTCAAATCTCATCTCTTAAATCCTCTTTGTACCCACAATTACCCATAATATTTTCCTCTGATTTATCATGTTAAAACTATCATTCTTGCTCCTATTTTAGTTGAAACCCCTTATTCCTCGCACTCCCTCCCCCATTACTACCCCTCCAGTCACCCGCCCCCTACAATGAGTCAGACAAACAATAGCTCAATGAGTGGGAGTGACAGGTGTGCTGGGCTGGCTGTTGTAGAGACACACGTCCCCCTCCCGGTGCCCAACACACTCCACAGTCGGCACATGTCCGCTGTCCCACATGCCGGGACTACACCTCGAACACAGCCCGAACAACGTGCATGGGATCTTGGGCATCTTCCGGTACTGGTACAGCAAGCCTCTAGCCTGAAATAGAGGATTCAACTTATCAACTGTCTCTTTATAAAGGAGATATTTATGTGCACAGAAAAAAAATGTTTACCTGCTGATGTTATTATCATTTTGTGTGCTTTTTACAGTAAGAAGGACTATTCCCACCTATTCAAGCTACGGTTGATTAAGTTTTTTTATATATGCATGTTACAGATAAATAACTTAGTAAAATAATTATCCCATTACCTTTGAAAGGAAATCCAAATATACAAAGAGGTTATTTGCATACAAATGGATCACAAAATATCTTCCGCATAAAATTATTACAAACTTGACATTGCATCATTTTATTTCACCTTTTAAGTCACCTACTTCCCTAAACATGAGCTCTCATGAGAAATAATCCAAACCGCTTCGAGAGACCATTGAGAGACCTTTACCTTTAGAACAATTATCAACGTGCTGCCACCTACCTTCCTGAGTACGAGGTCCCCATTCATATGCATAGCCAGACTGCTGAAGTGGAGTAAGATCTCGTCTGCAGGCAGGTTCTGTTCGATGACGTCGTCGCCGTAGATGGAGACGATGGCGACACAGAGGAAGAGGTGGAAGTAGTCTGTCTGGTAGTGGGACCAGCACGCCTCCCAGATACGCAGCGCATCACTCTCCGGGAACTCGCGCTTGAAGCACAGCAGGATCCATCTGGGGGAGAGACAGTGTTCGGACATGATGATCAGGAGGATCCATCTTGACAATCTACTTGACATTTAGACCTTAAAGGCCGATCCAAGAATTTTCAGATATTGAAAAGGGGGGGTTCCATCAACTAACATTCAAACTTTTTTCAAAACCTTCTGAACCCCAATGTGAATCCTCCTCTTGATCTGATGTTGTTATTCCTGAAAATATGATCTAAATAAATGCAACAGGGCTGTTGATGTGTGTCTCTGTGATTAAACGATTTACTGTCTTTGGCATGAACTGTCATGGTAATATCATCACTGATTGACAAAGACTAGCACTTGACTTAGATCATCAGATAATATTTCCTCAACAATTTCTAAATCAAGTCACATCTTAACTGCTGACTTCCACTCACTACAAACTTACATACCTGTGACAGAAGAGCAGCTCCATGGCGTCCATGCCCAGCTTGGTGAGATGAGAGAAGAAGTTGAAATCCATCAGACGCAGCAGTTCCCGCAGGTAGTTCTGTCAAAGCAAGAGATGAAGAGACATTGAGAGGTTACGTTAATCAAATTTTACATTGAACATAAGATTGATCATAAAGCAAAATTGTGATGTGAACTTTAAAGCAGATAATTACCAGCTGCCGGTCCATATCTGTGTCTTTAGGGGAACTGACGAAGATTGTTTTCTGCATGAGCCCAACAAAGCACCAGTAAGCGTCCACTTCGTTCTGCACCTCCGCTAGTACCGGCGCCAGCAAGTCCGACATGCCCTGGGTGTACCCCATCCACGGGTTGGACACTGCGTAGTTCAGCAGGATGTTCCTGGAAGGGAAATCGTTGTTAAATTATCATATAAAACACTTTTCCTTTAAAATATTCTCTCAAACAACTCAATACATAGGTCAAACAGTCTTACAGTCTGTCACCAAATTTGAAGACATTGGGTGTAATGATTCAGAAGATACCATGGTAACAAGAAACAGGACTAATGGACACTGTTGCAGCTGGGATAACAAACAGAAATGACATTCTTCATCTATTATCTAGTCAAAACTCAGTGACTAAATAAAAAACAAAGACATACTTGAGTACTTCAATGTTTGGGTTGTTCTCCCCGCGGAAGTATGGATGACTTCGATCTGTCCTCACGACGTCCTTCTCAACCGTACACTGGACTGAGCGCCAGAACTGCTGTTGTTCTTCCACGGTCATAGAATCTCTGTAAAACATTTATGTGTTCAAGTGCTGACATATTATGACATGGTCATTCAGATGATACAATTAAAATAGGTTTTATTAGTGGTAATGAGACTGAAAAACATTTCCTTAATTGCTTTTCTCATTATCTGAATATGCAATGAAAATACTTCTCACCTTGTCTTCCTGATATTGTGATACTCAATGTACTTGTCGTTGCGAATTTGTTCTCGCTCATCGAAACTGGAGTTGTATGGGAAGTAATGGAGGAGAAACGGCCATGACTCATGCCGTAAGGATGGGTCGAGACCTCCGAAAAATATTGCCTGCAATTGAACAGCGTCAAATTTTAGAGCAAGTTTTCTTCAATTTGAAAGTGATATTTAACTCTTAGTAAATGTCAGAATACAAAAATAACTGAATAGGATAGATCCTGATCTTACATTCAGTCCATTTCTTAACGTAAAAGGAGCCCCACCATTTGTGCTGAATAATCTAAAAGAGCTAACAAAACTTGGAGAAATAATCACAAACATCGCCCACCTTCCTGAGCTGGTAGTCATCTTCGATGGTTCCCTCGCGAGTCATGTGCACCTGCCAGATCTCCTCGGTAACGGTGGCGTACACACCCTCCTCTGGGTGACACTGGTCGTCTGTGATCTGCGGCTTTACTATCAGGAACTGGCGGTATGGGGCTTCCCCCTCCTTCACCTGACACAGAGGGAAGACATGTAATTACTCCTTGTCAGTAATATGACCTGTAACAAGGTCTCAATAACTGGGTATAAGTAATGTCGTAGCCTAGATGATGTAATCAAGTCTCAGAAATAGGTTGGTACTTGTGTAACCACCGTAATATTCTTTGTGAAAGCATATATTGGATACATGCATTAATAAATTCAAAATTCTATCACATTTAAATGGAGCGCATTATTTCCTGATCATCACATTCACTAGAAACCGGCATCCATGAGAGTATCAAAAGATAGCATGGACCTAGTATAAGGGTAAGATCAACATGATGTTTAATCAGAAACCGATCATTAGTTTTGGTAAATCTTCTATCTTGAAAATTATTTGGACTCTAAGAATTTACTTCTGAATTAACTTTAGCCAAAAGATATGCTGTTAAGTGATGAGTAACACCAATGCATTAGTGACACCAACTCCAAATTAACATTGACAACACTGGAACTTGACAGCACTTGAACCGTGGACACCATCACCAAACTTGACATAACAACAGGGGAGAGAGCCACCACCTACTGTAGCTTGAAGTATATTTACTTTCAGCTTGGATACCTTTTCCTTTGACTTGGCAAACAGACTCCAGTCCTCAAAAATCTCAGCAAGCTTGTCAAGTCCACCATTGTGGAAGTGCAGGATCTTGTACTGGCTCTCCCGACTGGCGATCACCACCTGGCCGCGGGTACACTGCTTGTCACTATAGAACAGTCTCAGCGACCGCATCTGACCTGCATCATAGGGCAGGGAATGTCAAGGAGGAGTGTTCATAGATGTGTTAAAGGAATCCATTTTAATCTACATTTCAATAATTAGAACCAGGATCATATTTCAAGATAAGAAAGATAATGAATGAGTGCTGCATTCAGATGATAATTTAGATGCTAATGGACATGTACTGCAAATAATCTAGACAAGCATATCAGCAGAAATGTTGACTAGTGTGACATTTATGTCTATAAATATTGAACTTGTATTTATATCTCACCTAAGTCTACAGAGAAGACCCCACAGATCTGCTCCTTGGCAGTTTTCTTGTCTCTGCGCTGACTAGAGTAAGCGACAGAGTTTTCTGGGAAGGTGAGGTTATGAGACACACTGGCCAGGGAGCTGGCCGAGGACGATTCCTTGTCCGGAGAGTTTGGCATGGACTCGTTGTCGGATGTGTAAGGACTTGGCGGACTTGAGTCAGGACCCGATGTGGTTGTTGATGAGGACGACATATTTCTACATCGAGTAACTGCGATGTCTGGCGTAAGGATTGGAGTGTTAGGGGGCGGATGAGTGAACCCGCTGAGGTCCAGCTCATTGGGCGTTTTGATCGTTGAGAGCGAGGACACTGTGAGAGTGTCCTTCTGTGGAAGATCTGCTGATTTCAAACCATTTTGAGTTTCCAAATCTCTTTTTAGCTCGGTAAGCATAGAGTTAAACTGAGTTCCGGATGGACTGGGCTGTGTGGAATCTGAACTGAGACTTGCAGAGTCTACATCGGTTGAAGGACAACTGCTAGTATCAAACTTACTCTCATTCTTATTTATATTTCTTTCAGACAAATCAGTATTCTTATCTACAAAACCATCCTCCTCTGTAACCACAACCAGTTTGTCCCCATCCATTTCAATACTGACAGACTTATTAGAATCAGTTCTTTCCCTTGCCTTCGTGTGTAGTTTGTTCCGATTCAACATGGCCGCCAACTGTTCTTCTGCTGTGAGTCCATCACTATCAGTGGATGACGGCTCCTCTTCCTTCACGGCAGTGTTCATCAGGTTGCGCTGCTCCATGTTACTCTTACCCTTCTCTGTGTGCAGGTCATTCACATTTACCCCGACCTTATTCTGTTTTGTTCCTAATGGCAGTGACTTTTCATTGTTCTGAACATAACCCTGGCTTGTCATGATCTCCTCCGATCCAATGCCCGAGTCAGTCTGAGATTTGTTACTAGTGCTGAGTCGATGCCCATCGCGTGTAAACTCCTCACTGGGATTCCAGCTCTCCACACTGTCTTCCCTCGACCCAACAGAGAGCTCTGAACTCAAACTTGTGTTATCATTGCTATGCTTCTTCCGTCTCGGCATTGAACGCTCAAGCCTTTCGAAAACATCTGACCCTCCCAAAATCCCCGAATCCCCTGGCGACTCACTGGGTGAGGGGGTCACCTGAGAAGCCTGGTCTACTTTGGCATATTCTTGTTTGGGTGTGCGGCGAGGACTTGCTCTCGGCGTGTTGTTGATTGATTTGTTGGGACTGTTCTCTATACTCCGCGGATTCTTCTTTAGAGTTGCATTTGGTATCCATGTTAACACTAGGGTCGGTCCTATTGACTGAAAACAATTGCAAACAATTGGACTTTTATACAATATTTTTCAGGGACAGTTTTTTGAGAATTGAAGAATCTGACTTCTTTAACTTATCATTGCAAATGACAAAACCCTTTGATAGAAATTTATATGAGAACATAGGAGGTGTCATGAAAATTTCACTTGAGATTCCTTTTTACATATATTGTTTACATTGGCCCGAATTTGAAGGAAAGTATGAAAATAAGGTCACCTTGTCCTCATGAGCCCTGAGAGTGAGGTACCCTGGGTAGTGTTCCGCGTCGAGCGAGAGAGGGGCCGGAGGGTGAACACACACATTGTTCTTGCAGTAGATGATCTCTCCGTCAAGAGGCGGTGGTTTTAGGGAGTCCCCTCCGATTCCGAGAAGACTGGTGGCCTTCTTGAATATAGTGCTGAAGGCCATCACTGGGAACGTCCCTATCTCCATCAACAGGCTCTAGGAGTCATGGACAGACATCAACATCAACCCCGAGAGAAGCCTGCAACACAAGTATATTAGATAAGTTAGATTGCATTAGATAATGAACCTTTTCTTTTGATTAATATTGGACTGACAGAGGCAGTCATGGGACATGTTTCTCGCCCTTTGGGATGAGTACCCATTAAATGTTTATGATTGCATAAACAAACTAGAAGAGCGTTTGCGGGACACCGCAAAAGCAGAGCAGCTCCGAAACTTTGGGTCTCGCCTTTCCCTGTTCCGCCTTCTCCTCAGCATAAATAAAATGGGAATTCTTTTGGACAAAATGTTTTTCATTATTCAAGTTATTCTAACAAGTTGAATCATCACTGGGGTCACTTTTCACAACTTTGTTCTTAAAACCTTTTTCTGATTTCAAAATTGGATCAAAAGATTAACATGGCCTTATCCAATATCTCATGACCTTGAACTTTGACCTTTAAGGTCACACCATCAATGATTACTTTTCGTTGTGTATAACAATCATGCAATGACTCAAAAGTGTTCATTGTTAACATAAGGCATATTCACAATAGCACGCTTAAGTTGTGACCTTGCTGTGACCTTGACCTTTGACAGATTTTAGCAAAAACGTTTTCAAATCTTTGTCTTTTTCCATAGTTGATATATACCAAGTAAGGGCCTGATAGCACAGAAGTTGTTGAAGTTATCGTGTTTACAAGGATTTTTGTAGTGATTTCAGAACTCATGACCTTGACCTTTGACCTTGAATGTGAGCATGTCAAAATATTTCCCCAGGTGTACAAGAAAGAAGCTATATATATGAGGTGTTGATACCTTCATGGAAAAAAGTTATTAAGTGATTTCAGAACTGGTGACCATGACCCTATCTCGTGACCTTGACCTTTAAAATTCAAGGTCACACAATCAGTGATCACTTTTCATTGTATATAACAATCATTTAATGATTCAAAGTGTTAATACTTGAAATAAGACATTTTTGCAAAAGCATGCTTAAGTCGTGCCCTCGCTGTGACCTTGACCTTTGACGGATGTTAGCGAAAACCTTTTCAAATCTTGGCCTTCCTCCATAGTTGATGTACACCAAATAAGAGCCTGATAGTACAAATATTTTTCAAGTTATCGTGTTTACAAGGATTTTTTTTAGCGATTTCAGAACTCGTGACCTTGACCTTTGACCTCGAATGTGAATATGTCAAAATCATCCACCAGGTTTATAAGAAAGAAGCTATGTATATGAGGTGTTAATACCTTCTTGGGAAAAGGATATTTAGTGATTTTCAGAACTGGTGACCTTGACCATATTTCGTGACCTTGACCTTTTAAATTCAAGGTCACACAATCAGTGATCACTTTTCATTGTGTATAACAATCATTTAATGATTTAAAGTGTTAATAGTTGAAATAAGACATTTTCGCAAAAGCATGCTTAAGTCATGCCCTCGCTGTGACCTTGACCTTTGACGGATGTTAGCGAAAACCTTTTCAAATCTTGGCCTTTCTCCATAGTTGATGTACACCAAATAAGAGCCTGATAGTACAAATATTTTTCAAGTTATCGTGTTTACAAGGATTTTTTTAGCGATTTCAAAACTCGTGACCTTGACCTTTGACCTTGAATATGAACATGTCAAAAAAATTCCCCAGGGGCATAAGTAAGAAGTTATGTATATGAGTTCTCAAAACCTTCTAGGAAAAAAGTTATAGCGAATACAAAACGCGCGTGCGGCGGCGGCGGCGGCGGCGGCGGCGGCGACGGAAACTGCGCAAAAACTGATAGCAGCTCCGACTTAGTCGGAGCTGCTAATAATTACCAATGCAAAGAGTTTGAAATGTTGAAAATCGACTGCATTATTGATCACTTAGTAATTACACATACGGTATGATGTAACGGTACACAAGCTGTCAGCAGTGGCTGTAGAATCATAGTTTTGTTTGGCTTAATGTAAGATAATGTACATTGTACTTCAAACTGTCAGCAATTTTGGTTTTTTGCCCTATAAACATCTTTGCTCATTATTCCTTATTTATCAGAGAACATTGTTAGATTATAACTAATGGCAAATCAATCAAAAACAGTTTTAATAACCATGACCATTTTTTATTATGGAAGATATCTATCAAGCTTGGCTCATACAGAAATCTTTTTGGGACAAGAATAAATGTTGATGTTATGTAAAGTTACACACCATCATATACGTTTACTATAAGAAATACAACGGTAGGTCTATACACCAGCAGCAGCTGTTAGTTGTGATGTTCAAATCATGTAGGCCAACTCATTCCCAATATCAATAATAACACTCAGACAGCAGTTGTAAGCTATGTCCTTGACCTATAAAGGCTCTAGATAACTGTGGATCATAACCTAATTTTATAACTCACTTTCTGTCACAAAAATGATCATGTAGAATTGGTCAAAGCCAAACCATTTTCAGTGACCAATTTATAGGAATCACATGTAAAATCAAAAGGAACAATCGTGGATAAGCAACTGGTTAGACTATCCTTGAATATTCTGGACCTGCAGGTAAAGAGTTAAATCTCAGCTAAAGACACATGAATAACTAAATGTGAATGAACCCATATATAGGACATCGAGGTGAGGTGAGTTTGGGTTTAACGCCACTTTGTTAAAGGCGCTGTAGCACGTTTTTTGCAAATTTTATTTTTTCAAATTTCTCATTTATAATGATTGTTTATGTCATTTATATTTACTTTAGAGGGTAAAACATCTTATTACACAAACCAATGATCCGTAGTGGTAATAACGATGTTGTGTATAAAGCCAAAATTGCATGGCGGCCATTTTATTGTGAACACATTTTATTATATTCGAATGACAAACAAAATTCCCATGGCTTTACGGAACCATGTACACTCATTTGCAACTTGATTTTCCGAAGAGAGAAGGGTGTTTTACTATTGTTGACATTATTTTTCAAATACATTTCATCGACTTATTTCAGCAAAAAAACGTGCTACAGCGCCTTTAAAAGGATGGTTCTATATGGGTATTTTTTGTAGAAATGAAATTTGAGAGGATAGTATTGCTTACACATTTTATGTTATTAATACATGATTAAAACAAAGTCAAATGAAAAGATACTAATGAAGGTAATATTTTTATGACTTTATATTTCACATCTTGATAAACACAAGCCCACAATTGTTGAAATATAAAAACACTGAGAACTGTAACCATTCATCGTCACTGGGCGTGGGGAAAACTTCGCTACAGTACAACAGCAACTTGTTTATTAGTTTTAAGACATGTTATATTCTATCACTGTATGTCTTTTATTATTAAAAAGTTGTACAGCTAGTATTGTTGCCGGGAGAAACCCAGCAACGCCATGATGGCTATGCATTGCGGTGAAACCTGTGAGCATCGACTGGAACTAGGGAAACCATTATGGGTGGTAGCATTGCTCCAAAACCTTGCTGCATGTAGAACAGTTCTCCTCCCCTGGAGGGATTTATATAACCTCTAAACAAAGACAAAGTTAGCACATCTCTCTCAGAACTCACACAATATACCATAGAAAGAGGAGGCCGTGTCAGAGCGACACTGAAGAAGTAAGCTGCTCTTAACCGGTGTGAAGTTGGCAGAGGAACTCCTCTCTGATCATGATGGGTGTAAAGACTACATCTCCTGCTGCTTGTATAAAGCCGCAGAAAAATCCATATCGTCTAGACCAGCTTGCAATTTCATCAAATTTACACTTTATATTTTCACTCTTTCCTCAAGTTACTGCTACTCTGCAACTGGAGCACTTGTAAAACTACATAAAGGAAAATTATAGCGGATCAAACTTAGATATTGGCACACAACACGGACATGCAAACCCTTTTACATGCCAATATACATTTTTTTTATTATGATCACTTCTAGTTAATGTTTATTTATGCAGCAAAATTAGCAAAGAGATGAAGATATCTAATATGGCAGGTTTATTATCATTTTGCTTAAAGGTACTGTAAATCCTTGAATAATAGCCTGCCTTGAACAATTGCCTGCATTAATTAATCGCTAGGTCTAAGCCCAATTTGAAATAAACAAGAAGACATAGTCATCAACATCCTCCACCAGACCCAAGAAATCGGAACAAGGGCAATAATTTGAGAAGTAATAATTATGTACTTCTCATTTTCATTCCATCAAGGTATTGATACCCTTAACCCTTACGTTGCGTATATATATTTTACCATTTTTAGCCCCTGTGGCGGAATTTACAGGCTCGCAGCTCGCAGCAGTAGTTTGGGCTTTGGCACTAACTAGCTTAGTCTAACATTTAGCCTCTGAAATGAATTTTGTTGTACAGATTTAAAAAAAATTAAAATAAAATTATAATAAAAAGGAGCCTCTGAGATGTGTTCATTTTCAGACTTAAACTGAGCTCAGAGTCTTGTTGTAGACTTGCCTAGGCGCTTAAAATATTAAGGGGTCTGGATGACAGACTATAACTAGCTCTGCTGGCGGAATTTCCAGGCGGCGATTCCGGTATCGTTTTTACAAAATATACCGCATCTACATGGCGAATAAGGACTATATACGGGCGTTCAATACAAATTCAAGTAGCGAAACCCGTACACAAATGGCTAATTCACACTCGAAACTTTGAATGAATTTTCTCTGTTTTTTCGTTTTTATTCTATTACTTTCGAAAGATTGTCTTTTATTCGGGCCTCGTAACATCATAAATACGAAACGAAAAAAATTCCATTTATATACGGAATTGAAGACAAGATGTCTAGCTTCACAATGATATAAAAATTATTAGAATGCGACCTTTGGTTATAATTCTATAGCTATGTAAAGTTTGTCTTTATTCCCACCTATAAAATCGTCAATACTTACAACATGTATGCGGCATTGCAAACGGTCGTTCATCGCACTTTTCCAAGAAATCATAATCTCGAACCAGTTGACAAATAAGCACATGTCAACCCAAATATGGTTATGTTGTTTGACTTTTCAAATAAACGCTAACCTCGAACCATAACTGATGAAAATATGTTGATTAGTTTGTGTGCCGTTTGGTTTCACATGCCTCTCAGAAAGGTAAAATTGTATCTTTATTTCTGTGAATAAATCTGCGCATTTTATATAGAATAAAAGATTATTCTTTTCGGTTTATTGTGATATAAAAATTATGAAAATGCATTCAGTATTTTAGCCTTGATAAATGTTTTAGAAGTTGTGAAAATCGCCGATTGTTTCAAAGTTTATGAAGTGTAAACATGACCTTTTTCACGGCGCTTGCTGTGTCTTTATTATTTTTTTGAGATTTTCTAATTTTATATGGGAATGTAGTCCATCGTTTCCCCTTTATTTTGCCGTATTTTTTTTTGAAAACAAACAATTCGCTCACATGATATGAAGTGCGGGAGTAAGGCGAGTTAGCGATTTTTTTCCCCGTCTCGCGAGATGCGAGGCAGATAGCAGTCTCGGGCGAGGCAAACCCTAGGCAATACAAACACGTGGGTGAAAATAGCCTCAAGCGAATTAATGCTTCGGGGGCTAAGCCCGACATAATTGGCCTTTTGTAAAGCTAATTATCGATGCGTTACGGGTCAACAATGCACACGCAAATTGGTGTGAATTTTGCTTGATATTCCGACCACACACTGAACAAAGCTTTATTCTCATGTCGGGTCGCGATGCGTAAATACAGCCATTCTCATGGGTCGGGTCGCGGACACAATCGACTCGTGACCCGGTATGGGTGATAGAGTATACTTAGACAGCCATGAATTATTCTAAGTCTTGTATCCGGGATCCGTATACAGACACCTAGGAATCGCTTATAGCCCGCCCGGATAATTCCGTCGCCCGCATGTTAAGGGTTAAGCCACACACCTTATTTGATTTTAAACAGTTTCTGAGAAAAGATATTCCCTTTGAAGATACCTTGAGAGTCGAATAAACAGATCAAGGGCAATAAAATAAAAATAAAATAATTACACACTCCATCAACATCCTAAACTAAAAACCACACACCAAATTTGGTTATCCTATCTGAAACAGTTTCTGAGAAAAGCTGTCCCCTTTGAAGATACCTGAAACAGAGTTGAAGAAACGGATCAAGGGCAATAACTCCTGAAAAAACAATAGCATGCTTCTCATTTTCAGGGGGCACTTGATTTGCACTATCCCGGGCATAGCCCGCTATAGCCCGGTCACGTGACCGGGCTATCCGGGTGATCCGAGCAGACGAACCAAATCAAGTTGATTCGGGTTATTGTTATGGCAACCATCAGAGCCAACTTAGTTGCCCTGCAACTAATAATCGAACTTTTCTAAAGTGTTTGCGACAAAGACAACGATATCTCGACAACAATGAACAATATTATTACTTCTGCTAGAAAAGTTTGCTACATTAGTCTTTCCCTTCAGTACTCTTATAAATAAGTGTATTGTAAATGTTTCGATGGAAAGATATACGATATTTTCAAATTTGCAAAAACGAGTTTGGTCCGTATGCCGCCATTTTCGCCCGCGATAGCCCGCTCATTTGAAACCGGGTCAACCGGGCTACCCCGGCGGGCGATATTGAACACCCGCCCGCCTGAATCAAGTGCGTCGCCGCTTCCCAACCGGGTTGCGGGCGACCCGGGCGATAGCCCGGCTGGCAAATCAAGTCCCCCCTCACACTCCGTCAAGGTATTTATGCCCTCAAGCCACACATCAAATTTGGTTATCCTATCTTAACGGTTTCTGAGAAAAGCTGTCCCCTTTATCTTGGACAGAAGGACGCACAGACTCACGCACGGGCGCATGGAGCTCAAACCTATATCGCCCTTCCATTTTGTGGTGGGGGATAATCATAATAATCGCCTGCCCTCAATAATCGGCGGGTTTATTTTAGCAAATGTAAATAACTAATATCTATTTCCTTTTCAAAAATAATTCCCGGCATAAGCATATTTATGCAAAGTTCAACCTCATGACATGCACTTTACAATATAAAATCATTAAAAACATGATACTGACATGACGTTTTTGTTGTGTCATGATTTTTTTAAAATTTCACATATTTATTATGGCTTCGAAAAATATAATTGCCTGCCTTAAATTTTTGCAGAGTAAAATCGGTGTTTGAAATTGATAATCGCCGGGTGATTATTCAAGGATTACGATCTGTACAAATTTCTTAAATTTTGTTGACTATTGTAATGCTACTACAGTGTATTCTTCAGTGGTTTATATGAAACTTTTCTCCATGTTGATTGATATATGAAATCCACCAAATGAGCTAAACATTTACTGCGAAATGATGCATTTTGTTTACTAAGATTGGGTCCAACTCTAGATTTATTTTTTTTAAATCTCTCATATTCATGCCTTATCAAATCTGACAGGTGCCAGAACCATTTTATAAACTGTACACAGTGACCATCTTTGACTCGCAATATGAATTAGTCTCATTTCATGTGACCAGCTTCTTTCCAATAGAAAAAGATACAGGGAGGATTATTTTCCATGTGTTGAAAATAAGTCAGGACATAAATGTTGTAATGTTGCACATGTGTGATAAAAGCTAGCAGCTCTTTCATTGGCTGGTTGAGAAACTCTGTGACATCGGAATGCAGACTACTTTTACAAGCTAATATTGAAGCTATCAAGTTAGTCAAGTTGATCAAGTCTCTGTAGTGGTTACAGTAGTTGTCTTGTTTGAAAATGGTGCTACATCGTAACATATAACCAGCCATGTTGTTCAACAGTAACAGTAACCAAGTTACAGATATATCCATGCGTATTCACACAATTAACTTCCCCATTGGTGATTATACCAATACTTTTATACTATTTGTAATTCCGGCCTTCTGTAGTATCAATGCAATAAAGAAATTTACACACACACAGGGATGTCATATTGTGCCAGTAAAAAGATATTTACATGCTCTCACTCGGAAAAATATCATTTTCACAGACACTCATTTTGTAAAATCATTATGTCTTCCCAGCATGGGTATTAATATATATTGTGAACAAAGGGAATCATTCAGATTTGGTCACTGGCTAAATACAGCAATTTTCAATGTTTCAACAACCACAGGTTAAATGTGAAGAATCAAGAAAAACATAAAGAGTGAAACCAAGTAGTTAACTAAGCTTCTACAAAGCTGCAAATTCGTAGATGTATAACCAGTTAGCCAATTAGCAAATCTCCCAGGTTAGTATTATTCTGGCTATGTCACGGACTCATTACCTAATATCAGAATAAACAGGTGCCTTCTTTACATACCATTTCCAGACCGACACTTTCCCATTTCATTATTTTCCTACCACTGTGGGCATTGACAACTACCCAGTAGAGCGCAGTTAGAGAGAAATTATTCAATGCACTGCAAGCCATTGACCCTGATTTGACCACACTGACCAGCTAATTGATTTCTTGACCACATCCCACGGCTGAGGAGCACCACATGACTGTGATAACAACCTGATCATATATTCATATTCACGTGAGAGTCCAGTCAAATATAAATAACTCTCTACTAAGAGGAGTCCTCTCTCCTTGGTTTAGTTAATTAGGCACTTTCATCATCACCTTATCTTAAAAGAGCACATTATGATATGATTTCAAAGGCAGAACCAGGGACATGATTTTTGTTTTGAATTTTTCCTGAGGCAAAATTATGTATTTTTTTTTACAGAGTAATTTTTGACAAATGGTGCACAAAAGAGCCTGATGAATTCAAATGTTTTCAAATGAGTTGTCATATTGTAAGTTGTATAAATAGAGCTGATCATTCAAATCAGTTACTTACTGAATTCATTGCTCCGTTAAAGATATCGCTGTTTAAAAAATCTACAATGTTACACAGGTTTAATAACATCACATCTATCGATTGATGTGATGTCATAATTTAAAAAAAATTTCCTAAAAAATTTATAATTGGCACTATTTTGTGACCCCACCTTTGAACTGACCTTTACCTTTGTGCACATCCGGGTCACTGCGCGCAGCCTTTCTCACTTGGTAGTTAAACCTCACATGAGGTAGTTGTTTTAACTTTCCCACCCACCCATCCCTTTGCAAATTAATTTCCCATTGTAATATGCCGCCTTCCTATTCAGGTCAGCATTAGGCTTTGCCTGCTGTAGGTATATATATTTTAACCTCATAAATTTAATTCACAAAAACATAAGTTAATATATTGTTGCAATTTGCCTTTCTGAGGCCTTGCTACTTGCTGTATTGTATTGCAATTATTGTCTGTGTTTGTTGCTCGTGTTTTTAACTGGCAAAGTATATATTTCATGTAACTACCAATTTATCAACTTACAATATTCATACATATATACTCATTACAATATCATCGTAGGCACAATGTAACCAGGCCTACGATTTTGCCAATCTTCAATAAACATTTAAACCTTTATTGTGTTGTTCTTGAATAGGAGGCAATTGTTACGATTTGACACCCCAATGTAAACGGTGCGGACACAATGATGAGCATCCTACTTACAAGTGAACTTCATATCAGCAATTTTCTTGAAATTTACTTTAATTTTGATGAGCGAGTAACAAATACTTAACTCGGCCCCATTCATAATACAACTTTTACTGGTATCTAACTTGATTTCACTCGTTAGATACCAAACCACAGTCATAAAAATGGTATTAAACGGGACATTATTCATCATTATTCTCTATATCATATATGTAAACTTTGCAACATCTGTGTTTCTACTACTGATTTATCATTTACAATGTCATTTCTTACTTACTATTGGGCATCACTGTTACAATGTAAGCACGATCATGTTTCTAATTACATAACGTAACAAAGTGTATCGCTGCATCAATCTCATCCAGAAAAGCAATAAATATCACAAGTCAACAATGAAACAGATGTACAATACTGAATAGTATTCATTTGTTTGGTGCCGAACCTTTGATCAACGGTCATGCTCTCAATCACATTCAGACACTCGAGATGACCTATAAATCCCAACCACCATCTTCTGTTTCATGCAATGAATAACAAAAACCCGGGAGAGTAACTGACCTTTAGAAGCTAAGTACAACATAAAGACTGGCTAGCATTAGGACTACTTGCAAACATCTCCACGTGCAAATCAATGACATGATTCAATAGACAATACCCAGTGGGCACCAAGTCGTCCTGGAAAACTAAAAACAGTGGTAGGCAAACTACCCTGAGACTACACAAAAGACCAGGCTAACAAACGTCTACTTCGCTGCATTTCCTGTCTCTAGTTCTGTATTCTCCTAACAAATCAGTATATATATCACAAAGATCTTTTCTGGTTCCTAGGAAAGCATTTTTATCACTGACACAAACGGATCCAAGGGTCCAAATATGTTTCCTTTATCTGAGAATTTCATTCCGTATTTAAGCATATCTTTTTATATGAGGAAAATATTTTCTCACAAACAGATAGAAAGTTCTCAAAACATCCACTAAGATAGTATGTTCAACATGTTTGTTTAGTTTTACTTTGAGTTCAATCGGTCAACTAACTTTTCAAATGTCTGATAGGTCAATTTTCAATTTGGACAAACTGGATTCACAATCGGACATGTCCGGCAAATAGACCAATTTCTGCATCCCTGGTATGTTGGTTTCATGTAGTTATCTTGCTCTCAATCTTTTATCTATCCCCTGATTCTCAATTGTGTAGCTCAAACGTTATCTCTTGCAATCTGTCCCCAACATGTCTATTTCTATCTTTTTCCCTCCCTCTTCTCTTACATTTTCTCTCCATCAATCTCCAATATCTCTCATTTTCCCTTCCCTCTTCTCTTACATTTTCTCTCCATCAATCTCCAATATCTCTCATTTTCCCTCCCTCTTCCTCATCTCTTCTTTTACATTTTCTCTCCATCAATCTCCAATATCGCTCATTTTCCCTTCCCTCTTCTCTTACATTTTCTCTCCATCAATCTCCAATATCTCTCATTTTCCCTCCCTCTTCCTCATCTCTTCTTTTACATTTTCTCTCCATCAATCTCAATATCTCTCATTTTCCCTTCCCTCTTCTCTTACATTTTCTCTCCATCAATCTCCAATATCTCTCATTTTCCCTCCCTCTTCCTCATCTCTTCTCTTACATTTTCTCTCCATCTATCTCTCATCATGTCTACATCATGTCTCTAATTATGTCTCTTCCCCACTCATCTCTTACATTTTCTATGCATGTCTCTTATCATGTCTCTCATTTAGTACTATCATTGTCTCTCCCTCCATCTCTTTTCATGTATACTCTGCAAGTCTCTCACTTCTTGCCTATCTTCCCCCAGTATCTGAAGGCAGCTAACGGAGTAACAGATGTTTGTTAGAATCAAGTGTAATTTCACTGGCTTATCAATCAATACAAACTCACTTAAGGTCAATCCATTGCTGTGCTTATGATGTGCAAAGATGCTAATTATATGACTGATGTCAGTATATTTGATTAGTCATAGACTCCTAGCATCTCCTATACCTCCTGAATCTCCTCCACTCGACCCATTGATTTCTCTCCCCAACTGCACATGTGTGCCTCTGCCATAAGCTTTCCCAATACATCACATATAATCATAGATGTCAACTTTAATCCAACCCACAGATGTCGTCTTGGCCAATTATCTCTACCAATATCAATACGAACATAAGGAGAGGAATAAGGAAACTATGGTAATTTGAATAGAAACTTCCCCAATTGATTGCCCTCTTTCCACATCTTTTATTGAATTTATTCCTTTTATCCTCTAAAGGAGATGGTGATTCACTATACACTCCCAAACTCCCAAGCAGGCACCAATCAATAGCAGACATGAACTCTGACACTCGGGATATGCACAACCACACTGCATATACACGTTTACAAGATAAATTATAAAACAACTTTCTTTAGAGATGATGATATATCGTAGCATCTTCTACAGGCAGCCAAAATGTCAGGAATATAATCAACAACAACAAAGGGACCCAGTGGCTAGTGCTAGTTACTATCTGTTTTCACAGAAGTTACAGTGCTAATAGCAGAGGGCGGGTTAACTAGAGTGTAGAAACCTTAGTTGTCAGCATGCCTGCATGAATTTAATTGACACTAGAAAGTATAGAGTGTCCTTATAAACATTTTATGATTGAAAATTAAAAACATATTGTTATTGACTTCATGTAAGGGGTGCACACTTGAGCTTTAGTTCGGTACAAAATGCGGAAATGGAAACTTTCAGTATGGTACAGAACCAAGAACACAGCAAAACTAAAATCCTAACAAAGTAAAAAAAATTCTTGAAAATAAAATTCCAATGAATGAAAAAATAAAATAGAAGTACCATTCTAAGAATTTCAGAAGTCAAAATTAGCACCAGTCCGGTAATCTATGTTAAAATGTTTGACTGGAAGTCAAAGGCTAGTTTGAATTATAAAACTATATAATCCTGTAGATGCATTGAAATGGCTTTGGAGTTTGGACTAGTACTTTAGGATAATTAACCAGTCCAAAATGGCAAGTACGTTGATATTTTAATTTACATCCTTGCATTATTGTATGCGATATATACCGAAAACACACTTCGTTGCTTCATGAAGAAAATACCATACCATTAAATAACATTTGTGAAAACTAATGACATTTAAAAGGGACATTTAAAGACAATTTTTACATTGGCAAGTCAGAAATTCCAAATTTAACCAAAAAGAATTAATCAAAACTTGAAATAAAATTGTAACATCCCCCTATTTATCAGTGTCTAAAACCCATGCTTACATATTTAAGCATCAATATCTATCTAAGAAAATGCAACATGTGAAGTTGTGAAGACAGTAACAGGTAGAATAGATAACAAGAGCAGATGGCCACATGTCTCAGTCCTTAACAACAGATCAGATTGATGACTTGCTAGATGGTCCTAAACACTCACCTCAAAACAAACAGTTATATCCAAACGTCAGCCATATTTCCTAATATCAGCTGCACAATATCAAAGAACAGCACATGTTAGTCCCTTGTAGAATAAAGGAGGAAGTAAAGCAAGACAGGCACACAACTCGAACATCAAGCACAAATACTGGACCTTTTTGCTATCCCCGGCCACCATTACCACCATTCTATAGGAAAATCAATACATAGTAGGACAGGCAACTTAATTGAAAAATCTCTCCGAGTTTCCCTCTCTCCCTGTGTGTGTGTGAGAGAGAGAGAGTGTGACACTCGGGGAAGCCAGGAACTGCGGGGGTGGCAGAGGAATTAACATCTACAGAACACCAAGCACTGGTATGCGTAAATGGGTGACCAACTAAGTCAGACATGATAACAGTTTTCATATTTGGGAAAGTGCTGTAATTGTATCAGCATCTTACTTGCTAAAGTTCTTAGTGCCAAAGCATTTCTGAGTGAAAGAGTTATAGGAATCAAAATTCACAAGTAAGTAGATCACTGATGTTCAATCGAAGGATATAAATGATGATACCTGAAATATTCCTCATCAAGCCGATCAAAGGTGAAACTTTGAGCCAAAAAGATGAACAAAAACCCCTCCAGGAAGAACAGTTAAGTGACATGATGTGATACAAACAGTCTAACTAAGTGCCCTTTCAGCTGAAGATTATCACACAGATAGAGGGGATCATGTACTGAAAGGAGGCAGCTGAGAATCTCTACACAGAGAGAGGTGATGTACTGATACGAAGGCAGCTGAAACTCTTTACAGAGAGAGGTGATGAACTGATACGAAGGCAGCTGAAATTCTTTACAGAGAGAGAGAGAGAGGGGTTGTACTGATACAAAGGCAGCTGAGATTCTCCACAGAGAGAGTGGGGTTGTACTGATAGGTAGGCAGCTGAGATTCTCCACAGAGAGAGAAGGGTTGTACTGATAGGCAGGCAGCTGAGATTCTCCAGAGAGAGAGAAGGGTTGTACTGATACAAAGGCAGCTGAGATTCTCCACAGAGGGAGAGGGGTTGTACTGATAGGCAGGCAGCTGAGATTCTCCACAGAGAGAGAGGGGTTGTACTGATAGGCAGGCAGCTGAGATTCTCCACAGAGAGAGAAGGGTTGTACTGATAGGTAGGCAGCTGAGATTCTCCACCGAGAGAGAGGGGATGTACTGATAGGCAGGCAGCTGAGATTCTCCACAGAGAGAGAATGGTTGTACTGATAGGCAGGCAGCTGAGATTCTCCACCGAGAGAGAGGGGATGTACTGATAGGCAGGCAGCTGAGATTCTCCACAGAGAGAGAATGGTTGTACTGATAGGTAGGCAGCTGAGATTCTCCACCGAGAGAGAGGGGATGTACTGATAGGCAGGCAGCTGAGATTCTCCACAGAGAGAGAATGGTTGTACTGATAGGTAGGCAGCTGAGATTCTCCACCGAGAGAGAGGGGATGTACTGATAGGCAGGCAGCTGAGATTCTCCACAGAGAGAGAATGGTTGTACTGATAGGCAGGCAGCTGAGATTCTCCACCGAGAGAGAGGGGATGTACTGATAGGCAGGCAGCTGAGATTCTCCACAGACAGAGAAGGGTTGTACTGATAGGCAGGCAGCTGAGATTCTCCACCGAGAGAGAGGGGATGTACTGATAGGCAGGCAGCTGAGGTTCTCTACAGAGAGAGAGAGGGGTTGTACTGATAGGTAGGCAGCCAACATTTAATGATTTCCTGTGAATATTCTAATTATACAAGCTCGTCAAGCATTAACATTTCAAGAGCTGATTAACAACACCAGCATGACTGTTCTACATTTCCTCTCCTCTCAAGGTGCTCTCTTGGTTCTTATCAAGGGAATTAAAAAATGAAAATTAAATTAAAATCACGTTTTTAAGGTCACCAACAAATATTCATGAGGTGAAAAAAATGTTGACAGTAACTTCATTAATACAAGGATCACTTTAGGCAGGGATTCTAGGATGTTTATTCATTTGTGTTACTAAATACCCCTTTTGAATACAGCAATAAAATATCCCATTGCTAAATCGAGCAGTTCTTATCTATCTTCTTAGGTCAGAAAAGATCTCCTACTTTTCCTGAAATAACATTATATGAGGGAAAAATAGAGCCATGGGCTCTGTAGCTCATCAAGATTTCATTGATTATTATCTAAGGTTGACTATCTAAGTTATATCAAGTAATACATTGTTATCAAGAAAAAAATAGGTTTTTTAGACCATGACTCCTGTGACCCAACTTTGGAGTCACAGGGTCACCAATCCTACAATTACAATTTCACCTTTCTACAGCTTTACGTACTTAAGATAAAAGATGAAAATATTTGGGTCATGACCCGTGACCTAGATTGGGGTCACAGGGTCACAAAATCTAATATTTTGAATCCCCATTGGACAAGGAGTCTGCACACAACTTTTCAGCTCTCTAGACTTTTTGGAACTGGAGAAGAAGATAAAAATAGGTTTTTAAGGATGTGACCCCTGTGACCCCATTTGGGGTCATGGGGTCACGGAATCTACAAGTTAGTATCCCCATTGGCCAAGGAGTCTGTACACAACTTTTCAGCTCTCTAGACCTTTTGGAACTGGAAAAGAAGATGAAAATAGGTTTTTAAGGATGTGACCCCTGTGACCCCATTTGGGGTCACAGGGTCACGAAATCTACAATTTAGAATCCCCATTGGCCAAGGAGTCTGCACACAACTATTCAACTCTCTTGACTTTTTGGAACTGGAGAAGAAGATGAAAAAAGGTTTTTAAGGATGTGACCCCTGTGACCCCATTTGGGGTCAAGGGGTCACGAAATCTACAATTTAGAATCCCCATTGGCCAAGGAGTCTGCACACAACTTTTCAAGTCTCTTGACTTTTTGTAACTGGAGAAGTAGATGAAAAAAGGTTTTTAAGGATGTGACCCCTGTGACCCAATTTGGGGTCAAGGGGTCACGAAATCTACAATTTAGAATCCCCATTGGCCAAGGAGTCTGCACACAACTTTTCAGCTCTCTAGAACTGGAGAAGAAGATGAAAATAGGTTTTTAAGGATGTGACCCCTGTGACCCCATTTGGGGTCATGGGGTCACGGAATGTACAATTTAGTATCCCCATTGGCCAAGGAGGCTGCACACAACTTTTCAGCTCTCTTGACCTTTTGGAACCGGAGAAGAAGATGAAAATAGGTTTTTAAGGATATGACCCCTGTGACCCCATTTGGGGTCATGGGGTCACGAAATCTACAATTTAGAATCCCCATTGGCCAAGGAGTCTGTACACAACTTTTCAGCTCTCTTGACCTTTTGGAACTGGAGAAGAAGATGAAAATAGGTTTTTAAGGATGTGACCCCTGTGACCCCATTTGGGGTCATGGGGTCACGAAATGTACAATTTAGAATCCCCATTGGCCAAGGAGTCTGTACACAACTTTTCAGCTCTCTTGACCTTTTGGAACTGGAGAAGAAGATGAAAATAGGTTTTTAAGGATGTGACCCCTGTGACCCCAATTGGGGTCACGGGGTCACGAAATCTACAATTTAGAATCCCCATTGGCCAAGGAGTCTGCACATAAAATTTTAGCTCTGTGGAGTCATTGGTTCTGGAGAAGAAGTCGAAAATGTGCAAAGTTTACGGACGGATGGACGGACGGACGGACGCCGGACGCCATGCCATGGACGGACGGACGGACGCCGGACGCCATGCCATGCCATAAGCCCATCGGGCCTTTCAGGCCTGATGAGCTAAAAAGGGGGGATGGACAGTTTTCTCTGTGGGATTTGCTGGGATTATAGGAATAAAAACATAAATGTATAATTCACAGGAGAAAACAGAATTGTTGTCAATGAATCAAATAATGACAAAACAACAAAAATCTTAATTTTAAAACAAAGTCAACCAGCAACCCAGTTTGATTCAGGAATAAACCTGCCAACCTATACATAACCATATACTGCACTCAACAGATGTTGATACATTAATAAACATGTATAATTACAACCGACAACACACATTTACTATACAAAAAAGACTTATTCTCTTAAAGGTGCTGTAGCACGTTTTTTGCAAAAGCTTTTTTCTCAAATCTTTCTATTATTATTAAAGTTTATACAATATTGTTAAGTTAGAGAGTTAAACATCTCATTACGCGACCCAATAAGCCGTATCCATATAAAATGGCTATCCATATTGGAAGGAAATGCTGCGACGTATAAAGCGACAATTTTGTGGAACTCTTCAGTGTGAGAGGTAGATTTGTAGGTCTCATGGGATTTTGAGAGTTCAGACAGCATTCCATCATTGTACGTCAGATAACTTCGAGCAGCTATCTTATCGTGAAAACCTTAAAATGGCAGCTCTATGGGAAATGGACTAGCATGGCTTAACCGAACCATGTTCATTCATTTTAGACTTGATCATGCAAAGAAATGTTTTCTTGAGAAACAATAGTCATAAATGCCAAAGACAAATTACCTTGTCTCTAAACTACTTCCCTCCATCAAATAAAGGCATACACATTGCGCCTAGTATGAACTCTCTAAGTAATCAACTCCCATATAGTGTGAGTGAAACTCGGAAACGCTCCCAGCATATGTGTAAAGGGCACCTATCTCATTGAAGCGTGTGTGATAGACAATAGCAATGCTACATTTGATTAAAACGGTTCTGGCATCACTCAAAGATGACTGCAAGAGCTGAGGTTTTCCACCAATTCACCCACTTTCAGATCAATATACATAGGAAGAGGCCTACCCTGGCATAATGGGGGACGCAACAACTACAAGACATTCCAATTTGAATACTACACAGAGTCCGGTCTTACGGGACGGATTAATTACAACTTCAAAACAGGAACCATGCTCATTTACCATGTTTATAGTCACTGGGAGTTGTAGTGTGTACATTCATTCATCTTGATTTGCAACCGTTTGCAATATCATTATGTTGCCAACCATCTTGATAAGTTTGTTAACAGTAGAAGGTTATTAAATTCTAAATTGTAATTGGCTGAATGTTGTCAAATTTTCTGAATTGGATATCAAAATGTTAACATCTAACTGTTGTAATTAAGTCTTTTATATTGTGTTCCTTCAAGCTAGATTCATGTCTTATCAATTGAAACT
Source organism: Gibbula magus (assembly GCA_936450465.1). NCBI lineage: Eukaryota > Metazoa > Mollusca > Gastropoda > Trochida > Trochidae > Gibbula > Gibbula magus. The sequence continues at coordinate 17,031,060 of OW388290.1, read as the reverse complement.
ATTTTCTGCAACAGATTTGTAACCAGGCCCTGTGGTCCCTAGTCCCTATTATGGGTTAGGTGGACAATAAATCTATAATTAATATCCTCCGAGACCCTTAATTGTATTTCCACAATGAATATAAATTGCAACAATCAATAGCTCATGTCTTGCTTCAGTATATACATGAAACAGGATATATTTATGGAGGATTTATGTATGCACAAAATAGTTGTCTTTTGGCAAAATGTCTTCCTAATACCAATATTGGTGTCCCAAAATGTTAAATTCAGAAGCCATATAGTATATTTGGCATGTCACATTCAAATGATTAATGGACAAGAATAACAATTGATCTACTTTTATATTTACCCCCAGTTGAAAAACAATTATCAAGATTGCTGATGGCCAACTTTTAATTTCTCAATGACGGGGCTTATCCGCTGAATACTTTTAAACCATTTACACAAATATCACAAATTAAGTCTAGACGTGTAATCCTTATTTTCTGCAATAGGCATCCAGTTGAAAGAACTCATTTAAGTTATGACGTAATTAAAGCTAGTGAGTTCAATTCCAAATAGGCGAGCATGTTCTCACTTGTTACATGAACAACTAGCCCGCTATTAAATGAGAAATGTGATACAATACAAGAGGGAGAATTACCATGTATTAACAGCTGTGACTGTCCAGTAGCCCATGTAATCTCCCCCGGTAGTGGCACTGACCAAGGTTACTTCACACCACATCCAACATATATATTAACCAGTGTCCCCAATACCACATACCAGGTAGCCTCCAGTGCAATTCATACGTTATTGATCAGAAGAAACGTCTGTTTGACAACAAACGGCCAACAGCTGGCTGCTTCAGGAACATCTGATAATCCAGCTCTCTCTGTTTCAACAATCTTCATATTTACACTTGTGTGGGCACAGCAATCATTTCACCTCTCACACGTATTGATTATAATCTTCAAGCTTATATAATGTGTCCTGGTTTTTAAAACAAGGCGGACGTTGCATTATCAATACTGAGTGTATTTAGATTGTTGCAACAACAACATATATTCACAGAGTTAGTCATGAAAACCACATAGCTCTGAAAAAGGAAGGCACAGGAGGAGTCTTGAATTTGCATCCCTTATGTATACAAACCCTGTTTGCTTAAAAATGTTTCTATAAATCCAATCAAAAAAGATGAAGCTACACAAGAAAAAGATTTTGAAAACGTTTTGATATTCTTAATTACAAAAATACTTCTAACTGAGATAAGTTGTTACACAGGTCCCGATGTAGCAACCAATTTGGAAGCATTTTTTCCCTATTGTTTTACAGTTTGGTGTCTAGGTTATTCAGGAGTGCACATTCTCCTTGTCTGAATTAAAGATTCCGTCCTAACTTTTGTATTTTTACTATTTTATTCTTCATAGTTGCTCAAACATAGTATTAGATTTTAACTTTCTAAAACAATTAGGAAAGTTTAGATTCGGCATTTTTTGACACCTTGATGTTATTTTCCTTCTAAGAAACAAACTTAAGAAGAGTACTGGCTAATCAGAATACAGTTGTTTTTGAGTTGTTGATTGAATTGAATGTTTTATCTTATGTCTAAAATAAGAAAACGCTATTCATTTGTGTATATGTCATTAATTGGAGAGTCTCTACATCAAAATCATTAACTCTCATCGCAAATTTGAGAAAACAAGATTTTCTGAATAGTACGGTAACTTCTATATTGTGTAGATACACGTCTTGAAATATATGCTTAGTCCTTCATCGCGTGGAATGAGGGAGTATAACAAGGCAGGATACTTTTATATCGAGTGTTAACAATTGTGAAAAAGATCGAGTCATGAAGAGTAAAATACTCATAAGGTTAAGTCACCATAGTAAACAAAGATGTTATTCTGGAAAAATTTAAACAACTAGCATTACTGGTTCCTGGGGAGAAGTCTTGGGCTCTGTAGCTCATCAGGATTTCAATGATTTAATATCTAAGGTTGAATATCTAAGTTATCTACAATTTTGAATCGCCATTGGCCAAAGAGTCTGCACACAACTTTTCAGCTCTCTAGACCTTTTGGAACTGGAGAAGAAGATGAAAATTGGTTTTTAAGGTTGTGACACCTGTGACCCCAATTGAGGTCACGGGGTCACCAAATCTACAATTTATATCCCCATTAGCCAATGAGTCTGTACACAACTTTTCAGCTCTCTAGACCTTTTCAAACTGGAGAAGATGAAAATAGGTTTTTAAGGTTGTGACCCCTGTGACCCAATTTGGGGTCATGGGGTCACCAAATCTACAATTAAGAATACCCATTAGCCAAGGAGTCTGCACATAACTTTTCAGCTCTCTAGACCTTTTGGAACTGGAGAAGAAGATGAAAATAGGTTTTTGGGGTTGTGACCCCTGTGACCCTATTTGAGGTCACAGGGTCACTAAATCTACAATTTAGAATCCCCATTAGCCATGGAGACTGCACACAACTTTTCAGTTCTCTAGACCATTTGGAACTGGAGAAGAAGGTGAAAATAGGTTTTTGGGGTTGTGACCCCTGTGACCCCATTTGAGGTCACGGGGTCACAAAATCAACACTAAAGAATACCCATTAGCCAAGGAGTCTGCACATAACTTTTCAGCTCTCTAGACCTTTCTGGAGAAGAAGATGAACATGCGAAAAGTTTACAAACGGATGGACGGACGGACGCCGGACACCATGACATGCCATAAGCCCATCAGGCCTTTCAGGCCAGATGAGCTAAAAATGAATTTTGGATATTTTATCCTGTCGTAATATTGAATAGTATGATTTTCCAAAAATACAGAATTAAAACGCTATGAAGAGATCAAGGATTTAGATATCAAAACCATTGGAAGAGATGAAAGAACGTGTATGAGTGACCTACATTCATGTTACAGCGATGGCTGAAAAGGAAGATATTCAAAACATAACAAAATATAACGACTGTCATAATAACCAAAATTGATTATTTAATTGAAATACCAACACATATATCCTCGTCAAATATTTTTTTATTTATGTCAGTATTCATGAAAACTAAAACGTATTCTTCGGTAGTCAACTGTACAGTAAACAGCTGAGCAGGGAATTCCCTGATGACCTGTCAATGGCTGATTGGTCAAGTTCTCGGAGATGCCCGTTCAGATTGGCTGATGGATAAATAAGAGCGTGTGATTATCAGATAAAAATAAACAGCCAACCCTTGCAATATCTAGACATTATAAAGGCTGGTGACGTTTCTAAAAGAGTTTTCAGTGAATCTGAAAGAAGTATGTGAACGTAAAGATTGATAATCTCAAACATTCAGGTCAGAAAAAGCACTCGTCCTACAGGACGAGCAATATTACATTGTCCACTTGCCCGAGTCAAATGTCACTCGTCAATACGAGCGGACGAGTGTTATTTTCGACCCCATCCTCGGTTACCCATGGTTTTATATATGCTCCGTTACTCTCCACTATATCACCCATGGGAAATTTCATCAGAGAAATCTGTACTCAAATTACCCGCCCTTGGCCGGCGTGACCCAATCAAACCGCTATGCAGCTTGGACCTGCGAGCCAATGACAATTCATATCACTTCGTTGCAAAGCATGCGAGGTCATTTTGTTAGCCATCCATCACCGGTTATCTCCCTTGACCATTTCCGTCTTATCGTATTGAGTATTTTCTTTGGTTACTGACTTCGTCACGCCGGCCAAGGGCGGGTAATTTGAGTACAGATTCTCCTGATAAGGTTTCCCATGTGTGGTATAGTGGAGAGTAACGGAGCATATATAAAACCATGGGTAACCGAGGATGTTTCGACCCCTGCTTATGCTTTACATGAATTATTTACAAATTATATATATTTTGAATGTTGACATGTATCATCGTATAACGGAGGTGTTATGTCTTGTTTTCAGTGATACAAATGTATGTTACCATAAGTGTTTGTATATTTTGAAGAATTCACGAAAAATACTTGTTAATAATGATTTTATTCCACTTTCTATGAACGTCTACGAAACCGTCATTCAATCAGTTTAAGATTAGAAAATAAGGGAAACAGAAGTCTACAAACACATTCTATATAAGAATAAACCTACACCCCTAGAAAACGGACTAGATCATAGATTCATCATCATCATTTTCGTTGACAGGAGCTAACCCGTAACCGAGTGTTGCTGCTCCAGATTGAATTATTGTTTTAAATATAAAAAAGCAGATGAAACTAATAAACCACATCGAAGAATTGTAGCTATATCTTTTAAATTGCTTGTGAATATTTTCACTATTACAGATACATTCAAACAAAGTGATACAATTAGATCTGATTCCCTCAACTGTCAAACGAGGTCCTGAAGGTGGAACTGTTCCAGGAATATCCCGACATGGACAGCGCACATGTCAACGTGAAATGAAGACACGGATAATGTTTGAGACAATTCATTCATGTCGGATAAACGATAACACTTTGCCTTTACGATTCTATTACTATTAGTGTCCATTTGGTCATTGTTTTAGTTTTATATTGTGATTATAATGGCAAAGCTACTTACTGTCAATTTTCCGCCATCTTGAATAAATCCCAACTACGCTTTGTGTCGGAGGCTGTGATTGGGCAAGAAAAATATACCCACAATACTTCACGAGTAGGTTGTTGTTGACGCATAGCAACAATTTACAGTATGGCCGACCAAGAGGAAAGGTTTGATTTTGCTTCTACTTTTCTAAATATTAAATGGGCCTGATGTATTTCTATTTGAAAACATACTTTTTTAGCCTTGTAGGTTTAAGTTAATCAAATGACGAATTTCATAATTGATAAACAAACAGTCGATCATTAAATATCCATGTTTTATTTTGTCCAATGTAGCCTTGTAGGCAATATGATTATGAATATTTACTGAAGATGTTGACGACCTTCCGTCAATTTATCTAAATCGATTAGGTCACTGAAATATCATAATGCAGGTTTTCATGATAACATTTGTTCTTCGTATTTTTGTCTGCTAACGATCATGATTCAGTAGGAGTACACCAGGGATATTTTAAATAATTGCCTTCCAAGTTCCAATCATATATTTTTCACGTTGTCATGTTTATCAACCCATCATTTATTTTTCAGACCGAACTCAGGCAAAGTTGAAAATGTTGTTTCAAAATTGACAGTGAAAGCTCTGCAAGAGGTAATAGGTTTTGGTATTTTAAAATGTGTATGCACCTTTATTCCTTCGTCAGATAAATTGCATTTTACCAGGCACAGATCGTTCATGGTCATTTCGTACTATGTTTTTACCCCTGGATTCCCTTTAGACTGTCTTCTTAAGCCCTGGGAAATATCTGTAGACTATTGTTTTTAATTCTTTGATCCCCCTCGACGATCTTTAGGGATAGTTTGTCTAGCGTAAGGGTTGGTAGTGTAGTGCAGTTGATTATTATTATCACGTCTTGAGTGAGCATAAATACAAAATTATACACAGTCATTTACCATAGATACATGAATATATACATGGTTATATAACATGGACAATGAGTATGGTGATGGGAACATTAATGCTAAATAGAGAATTTGACTTTGGTACAAAAGACATTTTATAACGTTTAGTTTTGCACGTCGGTACATTATACTGACTGCCAAAAGGGTAACAATTCAAAACAGTAGTGCAAAACATGTCATGGGTCACAGATAATTTTTTAAGCTAAGTTTTGAGCCTGTCCTTCATGAAGTTCATGAGAGTCTTAAAGATACGATTAGAAATTTTCTCTTCTTGTTTAATTATCTCATTTAATTTGTTTCTATTTGTTAGTGATAGTGAGTTATATCTTGAGAAATTGATCATAGGTATAATTGTTGGGCCCATATGTAAAAACAACCATTAATAAAGAGTAAAAAAGCAACTAACTCATTGTTGGTTATAGTTATACCTTTTTTTTAATGGCATTTAGAAGTTGGTTAGAGGAAGGAGAACAAGTTTTATGGATTTACAACGTCTTTATTTGCTATGTTTCAGTGTAGATTCTAACACCGTTATCAAGCAAATGATGATAACATTTGCTTGATAACGGTGTTAGAATATCATTTGCTTGATAATGGTGTTAGAATCTACATCAAAATAAAGAATAAAGAAGTTGTAAAACCATAAAACTTGTTTTCATTTGCTTGATAACGGTTACTACACCGAAACGTTGCACTCCTGCAATAAAGAAGTTGTAAATCCATAAAACTTTTTTGTTTTGGTTGAAAATCTGACAACAATTAATGGGTTAAAATATGTTTGGTCAGTTTGAAACTGACAACATAGAGGATGAAGCCAAGCCTACATCTGGACCAGATTCAGCAAAACCTTCATCCAGGCCAACATCTGCAAAACCTTCCTCACGCCCAGGATCTGCTAAACCTTCTTCGAGACCTCATTCTGGGAAGATGTCAGCTTCAGGTAAGAATGACGACATTGTGATATAGTTCAGAAAGGAATAAGTTTTATATAATACAAAATGTTAAGTAGTTTTATTGTATTGACATGGATAGCTGGAATGCTTACCTAAAAAACATAATGCAAATTCCATAATTCATAGATACACTTTTGATCAATTGAATTTCTTCATACAGGTTCCCGGCCAACATCTGCTAAGGGTGGTTCAAGGCCAACATCAGCTGCTGGATCTAAACCCACTACACCAGCAGAAGACCGACCAGGATCTGCAGCTAAACGTCCTCCATCTTCCTCCTCACAGCGTCCTCCTTCTGTGACTGAAAGACCTTCGTCAGCTACAGGTCGCCCAGGGTCAACGACTCCGACACGCCCACTTTCTGTCACTGGGGAACGGGTAGGGTCCGTCACTCCCACTGGTAAAGTTTCACCTCAAGCAGGGTCAAGGCCAGGGTCAGCATCACGGTCAGCGCGAGGAAGTAGGCCTGGATCACAGACAGGAAGTAGACCTGGCTCAGCTGCTAAACGTCCATCATCAGTGGCAGAGAAACATGAAGGTAGGAAGTTGTGTTAATTCGGTGTATATGTATTTTGGTTAAATTTAATTTATTTGATTTTAATTAATTGAGATGTTTACACTCATGGTCATAGTTGAAACAACATCCCATTAAGTATCAAAGTTTTATATTTAATTCATCAATTTGATAAATGAGGTTTTATAGTTTCATTAATTTTGTTGTAAGATAGAATTATTTATAGATATCTTTAGTGAACAGATACCTTATTTTCTTCAGATGTTCCTGAAGATGAAAATACAATGGCACTTGTTGTAGGTTTGTATATCTTGTATTTTTTCTAATATATAGGCAAGGATGCACAGGTGATTATTTTATGAAAATAGCCATGTAATTTTTAGAGATTTACAATATTGTTTCATCAGTTATTCAGAGACTAAAATTGGTTGACAGAACTACTTCCACATATCTGTTGATATAGAGAATCTCACCCATGTGTCTTCTGATATCAAATATATATCAACACGAGTTGATTAAAGTTACAAATATCCGAGGCTTTCCGAGGATATTTTTACTTTAATCAACCAGTGTTGATATATTTGATATCAGAAGACATGAGGGTGAGATTTTATTTATCATTCAAAATCATTCTTCAACAATTATCATCAAAACAATGAACATATCTGAAACACAAAACGTTTAGCCTCTTTAGCAGTGATCTAAGTGAGGTCATAGCATTGTCACGTCATCAGCTTTATGACATCACAGTATTGTTACGTCATCATCTTTGTGACGTCATAGCATTGTCAGCGGTGTTCTCAGTGATGCCAAAAACCTTGTGATGTCATTAACTGATGATGTAATAGGATTATGACGATTTGATTGTAGCAATATTTACCATGTAGATATGGCTTGTAGATATCTTGAATACAAAAAAAAAGAAGCATTTGTCAAAAATATGTTTTTTTTAATGTTTGCAAGGTTAGTTTTAATGGAGTGAAAAGTAATTTGGTCAAAGACAAATAAGAACAACTTCAGTCCATATTAACAAACAATTCTCTAAGTTCTTTTATTCCTATTTTGGTGTCTAACCTCATTCCTTTGTTACCATATTTTGTATACACTGAAGATAAACCATTACTTACAACTAACTGTTGCAGCTAAGGAGCAGGATGAGCAGGAGAACTTTACTCCGAGGGCAGGAGGGGAGGAGGACGATGCACAGGACGATTACCCAGAACCCCAGGACCCATCTGACCAACCTCCACAAACCACAGTAGCGGACATCTTTGGTCGACCACCTTCAGACCCTGACGGCGGAGACAGTAATGGAAGTGATGATGATGAGGAGGAGGAAGCTCTTGATGAGGTTGCCGCGGATACTGACGAGGGCAGTGATAACGAGACGGACATGGTCGTCCTGGATCCAGATCATGTGAGGACATTAGAGAAGATTTTGAAGATACAACTTAATTAAGAAATTATTCATGATTTGAAATTAACAAAGGTTTCCTGCCTTGTGCTCTAGTCAGTTTATTTCTTATTTTTAATGGTAACTTATTTCTTGAACTGTAAATACCTTGTATGATTTACTTCGTATAATTGGACATATAGGTGGCTAATGTGTTTATTTGTGTTTTCTTTTCAGCCTCTTATGAAAAGATTCCAAAATGCCCTAAAATCTCACCTGGACAAGCAAAATGAAAAAGTGTCTCTTGAACTACGAGAGTTGGTAGGTATATTTTTCAATAGAATTGCTTTATTAGTACATTGTTGAAAGACATATATCAGATTTTGATGTTTATATTACTCATGATAATAATCATATATCGTATATTTTTAGTTGATAAATAGTTGATAAATATGGTTATGATCATTACCATTGTTACTCATACTTAACTGGCATTAAGGTAAAATATTGTACAGTTGTAAGTTCTATTAATCAAAATAAGAAATTATGACAATGTTATTTTATTGTGATAAACATTTTTGCTTTTGATTTTAATCAAGGGAAACCTATGAATTAACTTGTAAATCTGCTAACAGGATGAGAGTTTGCGGAGCCGCAAGAAGACACGCGAGGATCTGGGTGTGGAGCTGTATGGTGTACAGCAGGAGCTGGCTCGCTTCCAGATGATGCTAGAGCGTAACCACGACGACTTCTCCAACATCAACCAGGAGCGTCAACGAGAGGAGCAGCAGCTGGACGATGTTCGACATCTCTACAAAGAGAACCAGCTCCTCGTCAATAAGGAGAAGAAAAAAGGTAACTTTCTTATCAGTCATATCTACATAAAACTATCTAAAATTTCTTTTATAATTTCTCCATCAGTTACCTGTAAAGCTGTTCTTTACAAGTTCATGAAAAATAATTTGTCAAAGTGTATTGATATGTTTCTATGAATATGAAACCTTTTTTATAGAAAAACCAAAGCCTAAAATGAGTTCAGAAATAATTGGGGCTAGTTTCAGTAACTTGATATGACGTAAACATTCCGATATGGTCCCCAGGTGCTGAGCTGCAAGCAGAGGTGGAGAATCTCGCACTGCGCCTCTTCTACATGGATAACGCAAAGGAGGATGTCCGTGGAGACATTGCCGTCATGAGACGAGCTGCAGAAAAAGCCGAGTCTGAAGTATCCAAAGTGGAGATGGAGAAACAGAAACAGGTGATCTTTCTTATTCATCAGTATATATGAACTTGTATGAAAGTTAATGAAACAATAACCTAAATAAAAATCATTTCTTTATTGCACCCAATAATTCCTGTGTGGGAAATAACCTGGAAACTCAACAACCTGATAGTGTTACTCTGACAGTTTCACTGGCAAAATAAACCAAGAACCTTGAAATGTCACCATGGCTATTTGTAAAGCATTGTTTTATACCCAAATAATTTTTTGGGGGGAATTTTATTGATTCATTGTCAAAGGTTGCTTTTTTCACACTCTGTTCAGTATAACCAATTTGAATGTCATTAACATTTGTCTCAACGTGTGTGTGTTCAGGACCTGTATGTGGACCGACTTGTAGAGAGAGTAGACAAGCTGAAGGAAGAGATCGCCATGTTTGAGGCTCAGATCACTGCACAGTCTGATGAGACGAAGGCAGCGAAAGAGGCTCTGATGGAGGCACACATGGAGATTGAGGTACAAGTCAATCCTGTTGAATATTGGGCTATGATTATAGTTCTTCTGACCAATCCTTGGTTACACCTCAAATGTTTTTTTAAAACATGAGATTTTGAGCACAAATGGTTCAGTAATTAAGTATAATAAAATTATACAAATATGTTGATTGAAGAAAGATTTCATTGCAAACAAAATAATTTTTGGGGGGAAGTTTCCATATATTCATTAGTGTTTGTGACAACATTGCTTTAAGTTTGATTGAAGGCATAATGTTTTCAGTTTGTACCTTTTTATTCTTCAGGCGATCTCGCTGGAGAAGAAGCAGCTCTTCCAGCAGTGGAACAGCAGTCTGATCGGGATGAGGAGACGAGACGAGGCACACGCCGCCATGCAGGAGGCTCTAAAGTGAGCGGCACATATCTTTCTCACATGTTATACCACACATATCAGTGGCAGCTTTCAGAGGTTTGAACCCTCCAGCACCCCTCTTTTGTAATTTAGAAAAATTTTACACGTAGGTTTGACACACACCATGGGTGACCCTCTCCTTTTTACGAAATGAAAACCAATCCCCCTCCCCCATACCCTTAAAGGATAACTAGATCAAACTGTGCATATGGTCAGCAAGCACTGTTTTGAATTGAATGATGGTTCATGATTGAATGGATTTCTTTGCTTGCTGATGTATTTCCTGGGCCTCCTTTCACTCCTTTCTAGGTTTTAATACTGTCTAATTTGTCACAGGGAGTCGGCAATGTAAGGAAATCAAAATTTTCAATTGAGATTTTTAAAACTATTGTTATGACCTTGTGTTACAGCCAGCAACAGCAGAAGATTCTATCTCTGGAGACGGAGATTGATGGCTACAAGAAGTCCATCCAGAAGGAACAGGAGCAGAACGAGAAGCTCTGTCTCATCCTGGCCAAGACCGAGCGTGACATTGAATCGGTCAAGAAACAGCTGACCAGTTGCCAGGCCAAACACGATGCCCTGAAAGCGGAATATACTTCCTTTACCAGGATGCTGCATGAGACAGAACAGGCTCTCAACAAGGCAACAACAGTGAGTGTTTTCTAGATCATGTTGTAATAACAATGTTCCCTTAAGTAGCTAAACCTTTTCAGCAAAGGGAACCATTTTAAAATGTAAAGACAATAAAAAAAAAGCAGTTGACATCATTTGACAAATTTTTAAAGTAAGTTTTGAAACAGTAATGAAATATTTCTTATGCTTATCATTTTCTTTAATATGTAAGTGTGAAATGTTTTAACCTTCTGCATTCTGGTCCATCAACATTTCTGATTTCATTTTTATTCTTCATTCATCCTGATGACCTTATTCTATCTCTAGGCATGGTTCCAGTTCTGAAAATTAAAAGATTTAAATAGAATCCTTCTCTGTTTTCAGGACAAGACTCTGCGAATGAACGAGCTAAACGCGCTACGGAAGCAGATTGAGCGGGAGTACCAAGAGAGAGTGAAACTGGAGGACGACATCATGGAGAAGATGAGGTCCCACCTCACCATGGACAAGGCCGCCCAGTACAGCAAGAAACTCACTTCCAAGAGGAGGGAACTCACCAAAAGTCTTGTAAGTAGTCTTTCGGAGTGGAAGAATAAATAAGTGTGCTGAGTTCAGAATTTGTTCAATTCCTTTTTTTAAAACTAATTACAAAAGACTAAAATCAGATGTCTAATTTGAGAAATGAAGTGTACTCAATTCTCAATTTGTTTTCTCTGAGACCTAATCAATACCTTGGTGTCCTTGTGCTTGTGCATGAAGTATCTCAGATTTCTGTTTTGAACTTTCACTTAAATAAACATCCATGCTGTTTTAGGAAACGCAAATGGCGGAGGTCGAAAACCTGATTGCTCGCAATGCCCTGGACAGCTCCAATGTGAAGGCGCGGACAGAGAGACTGAGGAAGATCCTGCAGCAACTGGATGATGAGATCCAGCAGAAGAATGACATCATCTCTAAGAGTGAAAGTGAAATCATCAAGAGGAACGCCATTATTGAACGCAAACAGAACCTAATTGACCAGTACAACAAGAAACTGGAACAGATGATCCTCTCTGCTGGGGTAGGTATTGTTCTGAAGGTTCCTGTGATAGTTGTGAGGAGTCATGTTATAAATATTGGATTGATGCAAAATATGTCCTCAGCTTGGAGTTTTGTAATGGATAAATCTTTGCCAACCCCAGAAGCATTGGTTATAAATCATACAAATATGAATGAAACCAACAATACCAAATCTGTTGGGTGGTGACTTGTTGAAAGAGATCATAACTAATACGATAAAGATTAGTTTTAGAATTGACAGAAGATGACACCAATTAATTCTAATTACACTATCATATTTCAATGTGCCCAAATTGACACTGTCTTCAATCCACAGGGAGTTGAGCTTGGCCCACTGGAGATCACCATCAACTCACTACAGAAGTCTATAGACGGACAGCAACAGGAGATCACAGAGCTGCAGCAGATCTGGTTGAGACAGCAGAGTGAGCTGGTGCGACTCACCAAGGACAAGGACGACCAGTCTCATGATGTGGAGAAACTCAAGAAGCAGCTCACCATTCTCTCCCAGAAGAAGATCAGGACAGAGCGTGAGTTGTGCTTCAGGCAGTAAAGAATGAAAATAGCTAATGCTGATTTTTTTTTCACTGCAATTCTCGATAAATGGTGATTCATAGAAAGAAAAAACTCTTTTTCAACATTTTAAAAGAGTTAAATTGAAAAAGAATTCATGAAAATATTTTTAAAAGAAAAAATAGCTATAATATGAATGTGACTCCTTTACTTGACAAAGTAACCTGTAACTTTCAGATGACATTGACCACCAGAGGCGTGAGACATATGACATTGAGCGACATGTGCGCAACATGCAGAACGACATGATCAAGTTGAACACGCTCCTGCACCAAGAGAAAGGTTATGAGGTTGATTTGGAACAGGGAACAACCCTTCTGGAGACAGACTTTATCGCTAGTCTACAGGACGCTGAGCGCGAGTCTATCGAGATGCAGCAAAAGCTTGACTCGGTGAAGGAGGAGAAGGAGAGATTGTTGAACAGTCTCGTAGAGGCAGAGTGAGTCTCACATTTTAAAAAATGAAAAAGAAAATGGGTACAGTGTTCCTCTTTCTGATGTGACAATTTCAGTGCTTCTTCATACAGTTTGTAGTGTCTGGCATCTTATTTGTAAAACTTCTGTATCAACAGTTGTTAAAAAAAATTGTGATCCATTTCACCAATTTACATCGACAGTTCCATTGCCACAAATAAGTCAGTAAATATACAAAGTTTATTTAAGGTCTTCTTATTACTTTATATACATGTACTTAATATGTATAACATGTGTTTGCTCCTTGTGTGTAGACGTCAGATCATGTTGTGGGAGAAGAAGACACAGTTAGCGCGAGAGACCAGGGCAGCGGTTGACTCAGAGGTGGGTCAGGGCGAGATCCGTGCGATGAAGTCGGAGATCCATCGGATGCAGGTGCGATACAGTCAGCTGATGAAGCAGCAGGAGAAGATGATACAGGAGATGGAGAAGGCTGTGTCTAGGTAAGGGTCAGGACGACACGACACGACACAACACGACACAGGGTTATTGGGTGGATCAGAACAACCTCAACATATGAATATACTTTGTCCTTTGGACTTAAATTGAACATAAATGAAATAAAGAGAAAAATCAAAGAAAGACAAAATATTTTATTTTTAGGGGAAAAAAATTGGTATTTAATCGTTGACCTGCTGATGCAGTAATAAACTATGTGTACATATCATCAGCTCCTGGCTAATGCTGGACTTTTATTTGGTAACTAGTTAACATTTCTGAAAGTCAGCTTATGACATGGAAATGGATGTATTTCAAACAATGTGATGGCAGTAGCACATAGCAAGGGTTCCATTCAATAAAACCTCTTTATCATGAAACCTTTGATTGCAGAAGAGACACTATTGTAACAAGAGGTGATTCCCAATCTAAGATGAAACAGAAAGTTGTTACCAAAGGAACATTTGAACGACAGATGGCTGAATTAAGGAAAAAGATAAAACAAACTATAAATGTAAGTACACATTCTTATGATGTCATTTTGCCTACTATTAATAATATATACTGTTAATAATATATATTATGATCCACATAAAACTATTATATTATTGATTACCATTCCATCTACATCAAACAACTTGTAACATCTACGCATTCCAAAACAAATTGTAACATCTACGCATTCCAAAACAAATTGTAACGCTTTGAGTATGTTAGAGAATGCATCAAGCTGTAACACGAATGCACCTATTTGACAAGATATCCATCATTATGTACCAATTTTTCGGCATGATACTAATAGCTAGGTTCCAAACACTATGGCCATGTTTCAGGACGCGACGAGCTGCGACCAGGACATCGGAGATCTGCGGGAACATCAGCAGGAACTGAGTCAGCAGCTGGAGGAGAAGCAGGTCAACTGTCAGCAGCTGCAGGGGTCATCCGACACTCTCGACGGCGACATAGAGCGACTCATTGAGGTCAAACAAAAGGTACATCCTCGCTTCATCAGATCATTACAAGATACACTGAGGCACTAATTTAGTAGGATAACAAACTTTTTCAATCTATTGAACTCTTTACTCATCATTGTATACTGATGAAGGTAAGTAATATCAAAGCAGTGGCATTCAATAAACATATCCTTTCACATCTCCTAAATATATTAATAATGAATTATTTACCATTACCCACAGAACATGAGTGAGCTGCTGGGCAAGCAACAGAAGCACAAGTACTACCAGCAGGTGAAGGACGGCAAGTACACGATGCTGTGTAAGTCCGAGTCGTCCCTGGAGACAGAGCACAACAAACAGGTGGATCGTATGCAGGCTCTCAGTACCATTGTGGATCGACTCAACCAGGAGTTCCCCCACGTCCAGCCCGCCCTCAGGAAGGTGACCATCTCGCTCAGCTCACGCGGGGTCCCCCATGACGAGGACTAAACTTGCCTATTTTCATGGATGGGAATTGTTGCACTAAGCTCACAATGAAGATTCATTTTCTTATCTTGAGGTTGCATTTTCAGTGGATCAGATGATTTCAGCCATTTTAGGTGACCCTGTGCGGTCCACAGATCTGTGTCTAAAGCCATGAAATCCAGCTATTTCTTTCAACATTCATTCCCATCCCTTTTTTGGAAATACCGGTAGTAATACCGGTAATAAATTTCATTACAAGATATGAATTGACAAAACCTGTACAGTTTTGTGATGAAAGTAAATTCTATACACTTACAGATAATTTTGTAATAATATTTGAAGAAAAACGTGAAAATCCTTCATGACTCGGAGATCATTGTACAGTATACAGTCACTTAGATTGCAGATATTTATTTATGTATATGAAGACACCTTTCATTAATATGCCACTATGCCATAAAACTGAGCAAATATGGTGTCAAGAAAATAACATTGTCAGAAATCTTTTATTAAAAATAAAATAGGTATTGATTTTAAATATAAATGTAAGCTTATAAATTCAATCATTGCACATTCCATATGTTGCAAGATTTATTACGTCTGTGACAATTTAAACCATTTGTTCAAGTATAAAGCAATCAATACTTACAATCATTATTTATAAATTGTCTCTGTATTAAAGCTTTTGTTTTGTTTGTCTTACTCAAAATAAAACCTTATGTTATGCAAAAGTTGTTATTTTTTTCAATAATGTCTTAATTGACATTTTTTCATCGACGTGTATGATGCTGTTAGTAATGTAGACATGAGGAAAAGAGAAGATCATGGGTGAAACTCCTGTTACTGCAATTTAAATGATGAAATATTGAATGAAGTGCACATAAAATATCCTACAACCAACCAAGTAATAAGACACTTAAAAAAAGATAGCCTGTTGTTGAAGCACAGTTGAAGTTTAGCGCATATATGTTGCACAACAGAGATGAACGACCAGTTTTCCCTATGTGCGAATGAAGTGAGAAAAGGTTGGCAACGTGTTTCGCTCAACTCAAATCGAAATAAGTCAAAGTTCAATGTCCCAAAAATTCAAACTCAACACTCATTTGAACACAGGGATGTGCTCTCTTAATCCCAACCCCATATGTTACATTTACTCACATAAAACGTATACAATTAATTATTTTAAGCGCCCAGAGGCTTCTCAAATCGTTCTTCGGCTCCATTCTCACTCACAAACTTCCGCTATACAGAGCGAATGAAAAGGGATATTTTATATTAAGGGGACACTGCGTCGAGGATAAAAATGAGATCACTTTTATCTACCTTTGCTGATCAACATGCCTGCTAATGAGTTACGCTTCGCTTCACTGTCTACATGCAGTAGTTTTTATTACTAATTACTTGAATTGTCTTAATTTGGGGTCTGTGACTCTTTACCAGACACGTAAATCAGCATAGGAAGATACATCTGATTTCATATTTCTCCTCGACGCGGTGTCCCTTTAAGAAGAATTATAATATACTGGTAACCCCATTTTGCATTAAACTTTAAAATCTTTATTTATGGGATGTTTTGTCGTATTCCTTGATTTTTTTAGAAGTTTAAAAGACGTATGTCGAAATAGGAAGCTGAGATTTCCATAATAACAACCATGTTGAATGGTCTTAATCCCCCTCAAATACGGGTGTGGCATTTGGGTCAACCCTAAAATCTGTAAACAACATCTTCCCATGAACAAGTAATGCTAGAAAGCTTAAAACTGAATATGACATTTGTTGCATGGAGACAAAGATTTGTAAACAAATAAGGGCATTGCAAAATACAGTGGTTCACAATTGTAGGGCTATGATAAAATTTTGACAAATTTGATGACTGTTATACCAGACATAAGCACACTATAGCTGATATAGTCATGAGTAAAGTATCTTTCTCAGCCAAAGTTTACCTTAGTGTTACCTTGTTATTGACCAGTGGGCATTGCGTAATAGAGATCAGCATTGAACATAAGCAACTTTCAAAAGCCCTGTTTGATCAAATTTATTCAAGAAAGTAGTACATGAAATAAGATGAAACAAATCGTAAATGTCAAACAAATTAGCAATTAAACGCTTGATTTCTTTACTTTAAAAAGATGCTTTGATTTCAAACTTTGAACATAAACAGTAACACTGCCATCAAGATGCAAGAACAAACAATACACTCGACAGCAAGAAATATGAAAAACACTGGTTATTGCTTCAAGGATTACATAATAAACATCTATCAAAAAGGAAAATGTGCTTTCTCTGGTACTTGTCTTTCAATATTTAACTTAGCTTGGGCAGCCGATTCAGCTTCTGCTCTCTTGTACGGACGAACTAGATTCTTCTTGCTCAAGGTGACTCCAAATCCGGGCCTCGCTGGAAGGTCTATGAAGCCGTCCTTCGGAAGGGGTTCGTCAGGAAATATGCCTCCAAAATATGGCGAGATAGTATCAGCTTTAGGACTCAAATTGATGAATTCGGCCAAAGGGCAGTTCCTGAACGCGTATTGTAGATGGTAAGAGTAGACACTGGATCCATGTGGGATTACAAGAACATCATGCGCAGACGCCATAGCAACGACCCGCCTTGCTTCTGTGATTCCTCCAAGCCATGTGATATCAGGCTGTATTACATCCACACATCTTGACTTCAAGAGCTGCCTGAAGCCGTACCTTGTGTATTCGTGTTCACCAGTTGTTAGAAGGACCTTTGAACCTCTCAGCGCTTTTCTTACGTCTTCATAGCCTTCGTAGTCATCAGGCGGCAGAAACTCTTCCATCCATTTCAGTCCAAGTGGTTCTAGTTCTGTGGCAAGACGAATAGCATATGGTACAGTCAGTGCCATGTAGCAGTCAAGTGACAGGGGGAAATCGGGACCAACCTTTTCTCTCCATCCCCGAAAATAATCCACATTTTTCTTCAAGCCCTCGTCCCCATCTGCAGGTCCATATGGACACGGAACCTTAGCGCCAACGAAGCCAAGTTCCTTTGCAATATCTGGTCGTCCCGTGGTTGAGTAAACTGGCAAACGATCTTTCGTCTTTCCTCCTAGGAGAGCATACACAGGCTCATTCCTAAGTCTTCCCAGCAAGTCCCATAGTGCCAAATCCACAGCGCTAATGGCTTGGATTGGCAGTCCCTTCCGTCCATAGTTCAAGGTGGCCCTGAACATCTGATCCCACATCAGTTCAACATCTCTCGGATCTTGGCCTTCCACAAACCTGCTGAGATGCTTTTCAACGATGTAGCAGCCAGGCTCCCCTCCAATGGTCACCCCAACCCCGATGGATCCGTCTTCTGCCTCCACCTCCACCACCAGCGTCCCCAGGGCGTTTATACCCCACGACTTCCTGTAGGCGCTGTATTGAGGGTATCCCGACATCGGGTTAGCAATAGGGGCTAGTCCTCCGTTGATCCAGTGCTGGTCTTCAACATCATGACAGTCAGCACCCTGGTCCATGCCAAGACTGGATACCATTGTGTAGGCCCTAACAGCCTTCACCCGTGGGAAATCTCTTGCTTTTTCTGACATTTTCTAGAGATTTAGCGAGCAATAGTTTCTCAACTACCTTTCAAGTAACTATAATTATCTTTATGCCAGCGGTTTACCTTGTTATCTGCTATCATATACCTTCGTCGTTTACTGCAGATGAGTCAACCTTGACCTGAATCAGATACACTTGTTATATCTAATCTAGATGCGTAGTCACATTTCTTGTAAGATATGAGTAGTCACATTTCTTGTAAGATATGCATATTCACAAACAGACAAGATAAACAACTGTTTGCAGTTAAGGTTAATTATTTTTTAAAGAGCTTCACAGAATTTTCATTCAATGGAATTTGCAAAAGATGTAAACACTGACTAATGAGCATGAACAGTTAGGCAATATTAATGAAAAACGATATCAGCACTATCGTTAACATAGATAGTATATGTATGCTCCCTGTAACTGAATCATCCAGTATGGATGTGTGCAATCTTCTTTGATCCGATCGGAGATTTTTACACAGTAAAATGAAACCGTATACAACCCAATGTTTCTATTTCATCAAATGATCGATATATTTTTATAAACCGCTGCAAAACTCGAAATAGACAAAACATAATTTAAAATAAGTATGTTGTCACGACTTTTGTCAACGAAAAGTTCCTCTGATCATGAGATATGACCAGAAAAGCTAATTTCACGGTTTTCCTGGCTTGCTGGCGGTACTTTGACAAGTGTGTTATGGCTGAATTATTGGGTAATTTAATTACATATAAATATGATGTGTTCGTAATGGAGGTAAACTAAGAAACTGCAAAATATATATTTGGTACCGTTTTTGTTCACTTTGTGATTTTTGTAATCTGGAACTTGTTTTCAATTAGATTATGTTGGTCAAAAGTGATGTTCATTTCAGAAAGTAAATAAGGGCATTTTCTCTGTTAAACTGAAATTCCTGTTTACTTTATACTACTATATTGACAATTCAAAGTATTACAGTGTATTGAACGTTTTTCTTATAATGCTTTGTAAATACGTTTAGATTCGATAAACTACTTCATACTCTAAGGAATGGAAAACCTGTAGCTGAAAGTAATAAAATTGTGTTTAACCAATGTTGTAGACTAAAGAAGTGTGAAAAATTCAGAAATCTTGAAATTGTTCCATTCCACAAATATCTTAGGATTAATTTCTCAAGCTCCGGCTCATCGCATACCACTAACAAACGTCTTCAGTCTACCACGCATCATGTCGTTGATTTTTTTAAAACATGGTAGCCATGGAAGTGTTCGCTTGCGTCCTCTTATCATTATGTCTATTGTTAGAAATGAGAGTCATATTTCTGTCCTGGAATCTTAGAAAACTTCCATTTTAAAATATTATTAAACTTTCCATGACATGTCAAATAATCCAATCGATGGATATAGAAAAATAATGTGCATGCGCGCATTGTCATAGCGACTTTGCAATTGACAAGCTCGCAGTCTCCAAACCCGTTATTATTGTGTTCTACGTCATACATTACGCATAATGCAGTAAAGGGAAACCCCGTTAACCTGTATAGTCCCACAGAATCATGTATGGTACCCTCCATTCCCCTATAGTGCCGTAGGCCCATATATGGTACCAAACCCCAATCCCACTAACCTCATTACTATTGTTTTTAAATATAAATCAAATCCAATTGACAATCATTTGTACAGAATCCCTGTCAACTAAGCTTCAATTTGATACCACTTGTGTGCAATGAAACTAAATCTTAACAGAGATATCGTGATTTTCACAAACAACTCATCTTCCCACGGCAAGGTGAAAATGTATATGGAAATCTTTTCGTTTCGCCTGTGACGTTGTGAAGATGCAAACAACTGTGATCTTTCATATAAACAAAAAATAAAAATCATGTAATAACATTATATGGAACTGTCGATATCAATTTATTTGGGTATTCATGAAATTAAGTTCTAAACAGCCGATATCACGGAGAGAAAAAAAGGATTATCCGGATAGATGTTAATTTCGAATAAATTAAAAATAAATAACGATTAATATATTTAATTCATGCGTGGCGTCGCATGTTTTCGAAAATTGTAATTTATGACTTTATGGGATTTCCACTTTAAAGCATAATTTCAAAATCATTTTATATTAGGTAGTCATGCATCTGTTTTCAGGATTTGATTCTATCCTCAGTTCTTCCACAAACAGTCAATGAAAACATATTTCACCATGTTCATAAATTCATTGGAAAGAATAAACGGTTCAATTAATACATGAATACTAATGAACGTATTTACCATATTCAAAGTGCATTTTGTCATAAGAATAACATTTCCAATTGTGTGTTTACACACTTTACTTCGTCACTTATAGATCTCTCTTCTGCATATGTTATGTATTTTAGCCTTGTCAAATAGTTGTTGATTACGTGGAGAGGGCTTCTATAAGTTTCACAACTTGTGCCCAATCCATTTTTTAAATGAATAAAATATTATTTCAATCAATATCCTCAGTTACCCACCCCCTTTTTTTAAATAGAGGTATGCCGTCGTGCAACAATAATCCGATTTATCTCCCTTTTGCAAATTTCAAAATGGCCGGCATTGACAAATTCAGAATCCCAACACTCGATGAAAAAGAGAAACACAAAGCGAATTTAACGGTAGAAATATCAAGGTTGATAAGACTGAATGAACTGAATGTTAGGTTGGGTACGAAATAGTTGTCATGGAATTTTGTGACACGATTTTGAAAGTTAAGTGCCAAAACCGCTGGCAGGAGCAGAGGAGCTCTGACTGAGCATTTCCCTCGAGAACATAGTTCTCCAAATAAAATGGCATTCATATATTTAAGATAAGATAAGTTAAGATAAGATTTGTAGAAAGTTATAAATGTGCAAATACAAATAATCACAAAAATCATTAGGAGCTCACTTATAGACGAGCAGCGCCGCCTGTTTGAAAGTTGGAATAAGAATAAAGATATGGTAGGGTGCCCTAAGTTCGTTAGTATCCTAAGTTCGTGACGTCATTTACACATGTGCGCCCTCCATTATGACTCGTGCAAAATATCTGAAACGCCCGGACTATTGCTTCAAAACACAAACAAAATTGGTTTATACAACTTGCAGTAGCATATAACCAATTAAACATTTACAATGCCAATTTTGTCAACAAATGTTCTCAAAATCACTGTTTATTCTACCTCCAAAATGTCTTGATTTTCAAAAGTCGATAATTTTTTTTCAGAATTATGAATAAATTTCATTTCATGTCGTCTGCTTTCCAAAAGTAGGTCATGTGGCAGTGTGCCAACAATCAAATACTGGTCGTCACACAACTTATTTTATTAAGCCTGAGAAGTCGTCTGTTGGATTGTCAAAATATTCATAGAGATGTTAAAAAATAATAATTTCAAAATAAGTTACTTAAGAAAAATATTTAACATTATTTAATTTCATATTCATTTATTTGAGCATTGGTTATTTCTTCACATGGTGTTGTCAGTCAATCATTGTATAAAGTTGTTTGTGAATAAAATATTCTCAAAATAAATATTAAGCAAGTTTGTCATAATTTTTTTGGAAAATAAATACATTAAGAGTTTTCTTACCTCTACAATAACAAAATATATTAAATTGTATAAAGAATGCCTTCAATTTAGAAAGAAAAATATGTCAGGTCAACAGATGACCATACTTGACTAATCATACATAATTAGTCTTGAAGAAAACAGCATTAAATCAAAGGTCACGAACTTGTGTCCCAAGGCCACTACACTCGTTTTTTGACAGCAAATGTTTCTCCTTGGTCAAAGCTTCTGCTATAATATAAAATATCCACCTGATCCTGTCAGGTAATTCATAAAATGTTATTATTTTGCTGTAAACTTTCAAACTAGGCTGACATGCATTTATTGAAGAGAGATTATTGATAGATGCTTAGGGCCACGAACTTTGGGCACTCGAGGATATCTTTGTAGATATGGCAATAACCCAATTGTGTTATTTATGTCATTTTGGTAGTTTGTTTCCTCGAAAAACACAGGAGAAATACTTATAACTAGGCTGATTGGTGTAACTATAGAATGTGTTAGCCACCCATTTTCATAACACCAGCATGACATATTTAAAGGAGGTCTATGGGGGCTAATAAGCCCGCTGATGGCGAACGTGTTGCGTGCTGGTGACATGGTCACGTGACTCGGACTGGGCGCAGACCCAGCGATGTGGTCATGTTTTTGACAGGGGATTCCCCCTTTTCACAGGCGATCGTTCTTGTTTTGGACCCCGCCACTACAACGATTTCATGGTCCATGACCAGGTTCGAGACAACACAGCCTACAGACACCAATCCCACAGATGATTTAATTGTGTTGCAGAGGTTTGGACGTCTTGGACAGACGATTTTACTGGAAATCCAGGATCGATTCCTTGATCCCCAAGGGCACTACACTGGGTTTATCGGACTTTAGATGTGTAGATGTGTGGGGGTAAAAGAAAATGCTAACATGTATTACTATTAATTCATTTGGTATTCTTCATAAAGCAAAACTATTTTCGTAAGGAATGACATATATTTCATTTAGTTATTTCAATGTAGTTAAATATATATGTAAAGGATGTATTTTAACTCATAAAACATGTTAAACAAGTTTTGTAGGTAACAACTTCAATATTGTAATAACAAAAACCCAGCATTTTTCATGTCACTCAGTCTCTATGAATGTACATCATACATACTGGACAAAAACAGTGGCATTTTGAAATTATTCCATAGTGATATATTTATTGATAGTGATGTTTTAATCCTGAAATATATAAACCCCAACTTGGACATAGTAGTTAGTGGTTAGACGATCATGCTAGCCTCGGTCAAGCTCCCCTACGCTGGGCTACGCTCCGCTGTTACTGTGGGAACGGAGGTTTACCGGAGATAGTCACGGCGAGCATTACATCATCTAGGTTAGTAGTTAGGGTTTAGTGTTAGGGTTAGGGTTGTGGTTAATCTTTGGAATGTATGCGAACCAATTTTATAGTTGCTCTACCTGTTTCGTGTGTGATGGGAAGGTTTTGGCAAAACAACTGGAAAGTACTAGTCTAGAGGTAATAAAGTTTTGAGCAGCATTTTATAATCAATCCACTCTTGTTTTCAGAAAGGACTAAAACCACTTTTTAAGAATGAACACAAGTCTGCAGATTCCACATCGCATCCTTTGCAAAATAAGACATCTAATTCAGTAAAACATGCAAGTGTCACTCAACAACCTTCAACGAATCAAGGAAAGTTAATAGTTAATAGCAAATCTTCATCTATACCACAAGCTGAATCTACATCGAAAACTGCATATACTGGTAGGTAACATGATACAAACTAGATAATATTCATGACAGATATGTTTAGTGTTATTTATCCATAATGGTTATCCTATAAATGATAAGTTCTCATAATTCATTAATTTCATTACAGGAAAACAACACATTGTGACTGAAAAAGCTGTTTCTAAACCCAAACAGACTTTACCTGAAACTGGTTCTAATAAAGAGGAGGGTTCATCAAATCCAGAATCGGAGCAAGAAGTGGAGTAAGTAACTTAGCTTTGAACCCAACTGAAAATAATGAAATCTTTACCTAAAATTTGCTATGATAAAACAAATTAATGATTTATTGTGATAGTTTCTTGGTTTCAAAAGTAGATAAATCACTTGTTGTACACCTTGATTTTTATTTTGGATATTGAACATCATTATATATAATATTGTATAATTATTTAATTTCTGCACTCCCACTGTAAACTACTTCAATAGATCAACAACTAGTTTAAGTGTCAATAGTTTTGTTTTCCTTACAGGTCGCTTCCCACATTGGCAAAATTAGGAAAGACCAATTCTTTGATTGTCAACCAACGACAGGTATTTCTAAATTTATTACCTTTTGTAGAAATACAAATGATTTATCATATAATGTATTTCCAATTTCTCTTCATATGCATGAATGAAATATGACCATATCAAATATATATTAACAAGCTTGTATCTTCTCCCACAGAGAGGAAACCCGATTCTGAAACATGTAAGGAATGTTCCGTGGGAATATGGTAACATTGTTCCAGACTATGTGATGGGACATTCAACTTGTGCTTTATTTCTCAGGTGGATGTTTTTCTTATTATTTTTCATCAATAGCTTATAATATGGACAAGAAATAGATCATGAATGTTGTTCAATATAGTGATTGTAAAGTATTGAAATTTGTTATATTCATCAACATAATCTGTGACCGATGGTATTCTATACTATTCTTGATCATGAAATTATTCATCATTCACTGTTTTCATTGAAAAGTTGATGCCTTTTCAGTTTGCGATATCATCAACTCAATCCAGACTACGTCCATAAGCGATTGAAACTGTTGGGGAAAAGTTTTGATCTGCGTGTTCTACTTGTTCAAGTTGACATTGTAAGTTGATAATTTTTTCGATTTAAAGTATTGTTTGTGATCCTTGTGCGGCAGGGTGGGGTTCAATATCAATCCTACTAGCTTTTTCTAATGTGATGTCCCTTTAGCTCAACTGGTAGAGCGTCTGACTCTCACCCGGAGGTCCCGAATCCCCCTGGATGTTGAAATTTGTATTTTCACTCCTGCTACATTTGGCGCCAAACGTGGGGCCGAGACTATTCCTTAATGTCACTGCACCTTTAAGTCCTTTTCAGGTTTGTAAATCCTTATCTATAGGTATGCAAGTCCTTCATAGGCATATCTCCCGAATTGTTGACTTGAGGACGAGTCACTTCGTGGAGGGGGTGTGTCGACAGGGTGGGTCAATAGCGTTCCTACTGGCTTGGACTAGTGGGATGTCCCTTTAGCTCAACTGGTAAAGCGTCCGGACTCTTACCCGGAGGTCCCGGGTTCGAATCCCCCTCATTGTTGAAATTTGTATTTTCACTCCTGCTTCACTTGTTTTAAGTTTATCTTGATCTAAGATATAATTTTCTCAGAAACCATTATTATTTACAATTTTATAAATCCTCAAAGATTGTACATACATGTATCACCTGTCTTGCTGTATAAGGAAGCACCAGCTATTTAGGGGGCGGGATAGCGCAGTGGCTTTAGACCAAGAGGTCCGTGGTTCGAATCCCGCCAGGGGCACGGCAACTTTGTCTGCAGTAGAGAACTGTTCTACACGCAGTAAGGTTTGGGTGCAATGTAGTCTGATTAAAACCAACGGTTTTTCGTGGAAAAAATTTGCAAAATAGTGCATCTACCTGGATACAAACTCATATCGTTCAGAGGTTTCCACGCCAAAACGTCTGGTAACAGCCCGTAGACTCCCCTGTTCTAACGCAATTCAGTAAACCAATCACAAGACGTCCAACAAAAGCTTTCGGTGCAAGAAGCTAGGAGCAGTTAACTCCAAACAGCTATCCTTTTGTCTGTTCCGAATGCTTTCAAAACAGCGACCGTTTAAAAACTATGATGTGGCTGGTCAGCTACAAGGGGCGTTCAATAAGTGTTGCAACTTCAATATATAAAACCAACTCGTGTAGTCAATTTTTAGCTCATCAGGCCTGAAAGGCCCGATGGGCTAATGGCATGGCATGGCGTCCGGCGTCCGTCCGGCCGTCTGCAAACTTTTCGCTTTTTCGACTTCTTCTCCAGAACCAATAACTCCACAGAGCTGAAATTTTATGTGCAGACTCCTTGGCCAATGGGGATTCTAAATTGTAGATTTCGTGACCCAACGACCCCAAATGGGGTCACAGGGGTCACATCCTTAAAAACCTATTTTCATCTTCTTCTCCAGTTCCAAAAGGTCTAGAGAGCTGAAAAGTTGTGTGCAGACTCCTTGGCTAATGGGGATTCTAAATTGTAGATTTCGTGACCCCGTGACCCCAAATGGGGTCACAGGGGTCACATCCTTAAAAACCTATTTTCATCTTCTTCTCCAGTTCCTAAAAGTCTAGAGACCTGAAAAGTTATGTGCAGACTCCTTGGTTAATGGGGATTCTAAATTATAGATTTCGTGACCCGTGACCCCAAATGGGGTCACAGGGGTCACATCCTTAAAAACCTATTTTCATCTTCTTCTCCAGTTCCAAAAGGTCTAGAGAGCTGAAAAGTTGTGTGCAGACTCCTTGGCCAATGGGGATTATAAATTGTAGATTGTGTAGAGATACTTTGGTCAAAGGTGATTCTTGATTGTAGGATTGGTGACCCTGTGACTCCAAATGTGGGTCACAGGGGTCATGATCTAAAACCCATATATTTTTGCTTGTTAACAATGTATTACTTGAGCTAACTTAGATATTCAACCTAAGGTAATAAATCAATGAAATACTGATGAGCTACAGAGCCCATGGCTCTATTTTTTACTTTTATTTTTCAATATAGTTACCCTTCACCTCAATACACTTATTCCATTTCTCCTTAAGACTTTTGATGCCGCTTTTGTAGAAGTCTTCCGTTTGCCCCCCTAACCACGCCTCTGTGGCAGCTTTGACGTCTTCGTCATCCCGGAAGTGCCTTCCACGTAGGGCGGATTTCAGGTTTCTGAACAGGAAGTAGTCACTGGGGGCTAGGTCTGGGCTGTAGGGTGGGTGGTTAAGCTGTTTGAATCCACAATCACGTATAGCGGCCTGTGCAACTCTTGACTTGTGGACTGGAGCGTTGTCATGCAAAATCAGAACACCACGTGTCAACATTCCTTGGCATTTCTGTCGAATTGTCTTTCGGAATTCTTGCATTAGGTTGGCATAATATTGACCATTCATTGTAGTTTTGGTTGGCAAGTAATCAATTAATAATATGCCTTTTGCATTCCAAAAGATTGTCGCCATAACCTTGCCAGCTGATGGTTGAGTGCGAAACTTCAGGGGAGGCGGTGAACTCGGGTGCTTCCATTGCTTGGATTCCAGTTTAGTTTCCGGGTCCCAGTGGTGGATCCAGGTTTCGTCACCTGTCACCAGACGAGACAAAAACCTGGCTTCATCCGCATTAAACCGATCCAGGAGCTCCATGCAACTTTCGGTTCTTTTCTGGCGATCTTGTGCTGTGAGGTTTCTGGGTACCCATCTTGCAGATATCTTGGACATACCAAGATGGTCATGAATTATTTTTTCAACACTTCCAACTGATATCTGGAATTCCAAAGACAGTTCAGAAACTTTAACACGGCGGTCAGCTAAAATTCGTCTTTCGATAGCGGCAATAACTTCCGGTCGGGTGACTTCAGATGGCCTGCCTGACCGTGGGTCATCGTCTAAGGATTCCCTGCCCCGCTTGAACTGAAGAGACCAACGACAAACTGTTGAAAAGTTAGGAGCATCCTTACCCATCACATTACACATATGATTATGTATTTCTGTAGCTTTGCTCTGTAGCTCTTTAGTAAGGAACTTGATCACAGCGCGTTGTTCATGTTTGAGAGAATCCATGATTATGGAGACCCCTAGGTCAGCGCAGCTATTATATCTAAATAATTGTTATGTCTAGAAATTGTTTTGACATGTGTCAATGTTATGTTTTGACTATAGTAACACCTGCTATAAGCTGACACTGTTTATGTAAACACCAATGCCCCGCTTGCAACACTTATTGAACACCCCTCGTATTTGACTGGGCTTTGACTGCGCTAAACTGGATCTGAACACACGCCTATACGGGATGTTCTCAGACCTTGTGGCGAGGAATTTACAGAACCTGTTCGTATTCCGGTAGATACATTATTTTTCAAATTTTATTCCTCGGATCAAGGTCAATTTTAATCAGACTGGGTGCAATGCTACACTGAATTACAGCGGAGTACCACCCATGGTTCGCTAGTTCCAGCCGATGCTCGCAGGTTTCACCGCAAAGCATAGCCACATGGTGATGCAGACTTTCTCCCTGCCATAATACTAGCAGCCGTGATATAAGTGAAATACTCTAGAAAGTGGCGTTAAACACCAACTCACTCACTCACTCACCAGCTATTTGTAAAAAAATAAATGTCTGTGAAAAATAAGTCATACAGTTCCAAATATTTTTCTGATTTGAGTGATTGATTGCAGAAGGACCCTCATCATCTGCTGAAGGATTTAGCGAAGATGTGCATCCTGGCTGACTGTACTCTGATGCTTGCTTTCAGGTAAAGCAAATGTGTAAATGAAAATTATGAATATTAATTAAATTTCAAGTAGGCCTACATCATCATTAATATGCAAACATTTTTTTTATAGATAAATGAGGAATCCATGATAAAAGAAAATCCATCTCATTTATGAAATTTATTTTTCTAGTCCAGAAGAAGCTGGGCGATATTTGGAGACCTACAAGGTTTATGAAAACAAGCCACCTGAAGCAATTATGGAAAAATCAGAGGACAACTTCATGGCAAAGGTGAAACAACTTTACTTTCAAAATGCTTCAACTTTAATAATAGAGTAATTTGCTAATCATTACAACTTAATGTGTTTAAAAGCGAATAAAAATATGGTTTTAGAAACATTTGATGGTTATATATATTAATATTTATCACAAATACTTTGCTCCAAATATTTTATTATTGTGTTTAACAGTTAGACTTGTAATTAGGCCATTGGCTTTTAGTTATTAACTTCTGAATAAACCATTACTAATTAGTAGTTGATGGAATGCATAAATGTTCAATGTCAATTCTTCGAAAATCATGATAAATATGGGTTGTCAACTGCAGGTGACAGATTGTTTAACAACAGTCAAGTCAGTTAATAAAACAGACTGCATGACATTGCTGACAACATTTAAGGTATGTTTTTCTCATCAGATATGAACATATTTGTAAAACATTATCATGAAAATTCTTGTTCCTGAGATTTTAAAATTGTTTTTGTCTTTTTTTTAATGTAAAGGATTTTCTTTTAATATATAACTTTGCTCTAGAGTATTTACAAACATTCAAATAGTAGTATATTTTCATGTTCTCATAGTAGATGATACAAACGAGGAAAGTGTTTTAAATTTTTATTCGATTCAATTTCAAAATGATTCACACCGCACAATTGCAGAGGATGGACAAGGTGATGAATGCAACCAGGGAGGAACTGTCACTTTGTCCTGGCTTCGGTCCACAGAAGGTAAATCAATAACTGAACTAAACATATATAATTGTAGTTCAACAACATAAAACATGGTGGTTACCCGTATTTATTATCCCCTGCCACGAAGTGAAAGGAGGATATAGGTTTTAGCTCCGTCCATCCGTGTGTTTGTCCGTCAGTCCGAGATAAAGGGGACAGTTTTTCTCAGAAACCATTTAAAATCATAACCAAATTTGATGTGTGGCTTGAAGGCTTTATTACCTTGATGGAATATGAAAATGAGAAACCAGCAATTATTTTTTCCAGAGTTGTTGCCCTTGTTTTGTATTTTTGTCTTGTTCAGGGTATCTCCAAAGATGACAGCTTTTCTCAGAAACTATTTACCGGGTAAGACAGGATAACCAAATTTCGTGTGAGACTGGATTGCATAAATACTTTGATGTTTTTTTTTTCTAAAGTGAGTTCAGATAACTTGCTTAAATGCACTAGATTTAGGACATTCAGGAGAAAGTTGCCAGGTTCATTGGGATGCTGATGACCATGTCTTCTTGTTATCAGATAATTGAGGCCTACCACCAAGTTTAATGTTGTTGAACTGATTTTTTATATTTCTGTCGCTCAGTTGATACTGTTTTCTGGTTTGGTGGAATAGTAGGTTGGCTTTTTTATGCCCCGGGTGAAACCCAAGGACTTTTATGTTGTGGCGCAGGCTGTCTGTCCGTTCGTCCCATAAACGTTACTTTTGTTCTGAAATCAACTCCTCCCACAGTTTTGGATCAATCTTTCTGAAATTTTACACATGCTTTGGATATACATCGATGATACGCATGTATCCAATCTGATTAATATTTTCAGAGAAATGACCCTTGACTTAGAGCTCTCAGCTTTCAGATTTCAGATTGACAGTCATTTTTAATTTGTCAGCGTTTGAAAATGTTATGTTTCCAATGTCACACACTGAGGTTATGACCTTTGACCATAAAACCTTGACCTTGATGTAGGATCCATTTCATGAGAAACTTAACCAGAACATTTGATTGATTGGTGATAGGCCTTCGATATTTGACATGCCTAGTTATTTTAATAGGTCATTAAAATACCCTTACATTTAAACTGCTTATTTGGAGGCTAATTTTAAGGAACCCGGGGGTTCTTGTGCCCTCAGAGCACTCTTGTTAAAATTAATTTCATCAGTTTTATTTAAAGTTCATACATTTTATCGGATTTTGATTTGATGAAAAACTCCTAAGATTGAGATTTATAGAAGATGATGTTCCTTCTCACAGGCTCAGAGACTCCATGATGTTTGTCACGAACCATTTCTTCGTGCCAAGAAAAGGAAACCCGTTGAAACTGTTGGCAAGTACTTGTTGACTCATAATTTGGGAATGAATCTAATATTGCCCAAACAATAAACAACTTATTCTTTTTAATTATGTCAGGAAACTATTTTCTTTACTATTGATGCATACATAATTGACTTGAAATAAGACTTTCTTCATTTCAGAACCTTCCGAAGACGTTCAGCCGGGTACATCTAAGTCTGCGAGATAACAAAATAGAGTCGATACATAGACTCATACAATCAGAAAGAGATCTGAGGAAGATTGTCATACTCATTAATGATGAAAAGAAGGTGGTGAGCTACTGCCATGGAATTCTGCAATCCAATAGAATGAATCTCTTGATCACACAGTCTTCCTTGATCAATGAAATGGTGAAATAAGCATGCGCTTTCATAATCAAATTATGAACCCTTCTACTGAAGCTATGAAAGTTGCATCCATTCACATACATGCACACATTCTCCACTGGTAGCTTTCATGGCAGTGGTGACAATTTACTGAGACTTGGTAGTTGAAACGAACCAATAGATTTGATCCTTGGAAAAATCAAGCAAGAAATGATGGACTATTTATGATCAATTCAGAAGTCATGTTAGTTGAGAAAGTTGGTCAATTGCTAGTGTCATCCATAATGGTAATGTGGAACTGTGGAACTGTGGAACTGTGGAAGATCATCAACTGATTGTCCCTGTGAGAAGAAATCGTGCAAAATTCTTCAGACGAGGAAACTGTGATACTTACTTTTTTTACATTTAAGAAAATTTTACATTTACAGTTTAAAATTGTTGTTTTATAGAGAACTCCAAAAAGATCAAGACAATTTAATTTAAATCAACCATATTCAATGCCTCTGCTGTTGATTTATGGCGAACTTTAGATTCCTATGTAAGTTTAAAGAAATAAAAACAAAGAAACTCCTTCATATGGTTTATTTGAGAAAGAAAACAGGATAAGTTTGTTCAACACCAGGATATGTGTATATTTGTATTTAAAATATTTAAATGTTCACAAAGTAAGAAAAGTTCTACTACCTAATGTGAAGGATTTACTGTATCAGAAGGACCCCTTTTGAAAAGGGATGGACATGTTGAGTATCAAAGGTCCATCACCCAGACTGACTTATTAATGTCACGACCAAGCTTAAAGAGTTTGGCACAGCAGACCGACAGGTAGAAATTATACTCCTGAAAAATTGCAACACTCTTTTCCATTTTATTTAACTGATACGTCCAGAATGATAGTTTATTTGTGTTCATAATTGTTCCACCAAAATACAAATAACTGAATTATTTGATGACAGAATTGTACACATAACACTAGCAATAGTATTTGTCCTCGCTCTTTGAAATAGATTTTCCATAAATGCATGAGAGTGATGACATGTGGAAGTCCATTCTGCTTAAATCTTTTCAACAATAAATCATTCTTAAGAAGTATAATATTTAATGAAACCCACAGTTTTTTGCAAGGCCTATTAACCAATAAACCATTCAATGACAGCTATTTGCTCATTAATAACATCACCATAACATTGCATGATATATACAATATACCTTAATTGATATTTACACAATGGGAATGGACAAAAGTGAAACAAAGGAATGTAATTATGCAAAGTGCGAATTAACCCTCTCTCCACATTACCAGCTGACATTTCATTGCTGCGCATTCTTTTACATAATTCCTACAATTATTTGAATAGAGCCCTATGTTGACAAGACATCTTAACAATGAAGCATCTCAATCAGTCCGATACTTTATTACAAGACATTTTTTTTAACAATGACAAGGTTGACTGTCCCAGGATGAAATGCACAATGTATGAAGTAACTTAACTCCCCCACAAGTAATAACTTGTGCAAGTCTCCATCACTGGATAATTTAAGCCTTGGTGCATTTTGTAACCCTTTTCTGTTCTAGCATATCAGCCCTTTAAACATAGTGTAGCTGGAACTGCTGAACTAGCATATCAGCCCTTTAAACATAGTGTAGCTCGAACTGCTGTACTAGCATATCAGCCCTTTAAACATAGTGTAGCTCAACTGCTATACAAGCACAGAAAAGGTTCATTTAGAAAGTGATGGAGACTTGTGCTAATACAACTTCCCAATGCAAGGCATAACTCTTGCCAGTCTCAATTACTGGCTGATTTAGGCCTTGCAGTATTTCCTTAAGAAATCTGTGCTTAGAAATCCAGGCCCGCTATGCATTTCTGGTGCAGCGATTCACTATCTTGACACAACAAAGCGAGGGAAATACCGCAAGGGTTAAATCAGCCAGTAATGCAGACTGGCAAGAGTTATGCCTTGCTTTTGGAAGTTGGTGCTAATAATGAAGTTGGAAGTAGCTAAGACAATGAGAGGGTTTAATGACTACTATGAAAATGGCATTTGATGTATGATTGGACACACCTATAATAGCAATGTATGATCTGGTGTCACAGGATTATTTTTGTCACTGTCATGGTTACTGGTTTGTTGTTCTGGATCAGGAACAACTGAAAACAAAACATTTTTTTATCAAATTAAGTAACTCCTTATGTACAGCTATGGATTATGCAAATTTGCTTCTTTAATATCATATATTTTCCATCCCTTTTTATATTGATCAGATAAGTTATAATCAAACAGATTGGTTTAGTTGAAGAAATTATAGAAAACATAATCATTATGGATTTCCATTTGAGTGCTAAATCAATGCTAATGAAATCCTTTTTTTGGATCCCCATTCTAAATCTCTACTCAAACAACTAAATGTGTACACATGTGATCATTTCTTAATTCATGTTCAAAACGAAAAAGTATTTATTAATTCATGTTCAAAACGAAAAATTAGAGAATGAGTGTGCAGTGACAAGATTAAGAAAACATTGACTATGGAATCTAAAGTCCTGACCTGCATGTTCCTGCTGGAACTGTTTTATTCCATGCACAATAAGGGCTTCTCTTAACCTTTCGTTGTCGTCTTTCAACTTTTTCACCTCCTACGGAAAAGAGCAAAACATAATCAGGATTTCAATGATTGGTCAACATCCCCTGCAAGTCTCTATTACTGACTGATTTAATCTTTGTTGTATTTCATCGAAATCAAAGAATTCTGATTGGTCCAGGACAGTTACAGTCAAGGTGCATATGCTGCTACTCTGGTACAGAAGAACTAACGAGGGAAATACAGCAAGGCTTAGATTAAAGAATGATGTATTCAGGATGAAGTGTTAAAACGATTTTTCTCAAGAATGACAGATGATTACCTCTACGTATATTGTATATCGGAATCAATTGAGCATAAAATCGAGACAATATACACTTGCAATTGATAATGAAGACGATTTTAATTCACCCATTTTAACGCTACCGCAATTTTTAAAATGCTTACTGAGGCGTGACTGTGATAGGCGACAGACAGGGCCGGCTAGACAGCTACTCTGCAGAGTCTCGTTAATTAATTAATGATGATTATCACTGCCGTTAAATGAATTTATGAGGTGTATTGCATCGCCAAAAAGACATGTTTATGTTATAATTGTGTAATTGTCATCTGCGGAATTACCTAGTTGGATATCTAAACATTCGATATATGGGAAATTTAAGTTGGTTTATTGAAGATTTCTTTGTGAAATTAACAATCAAAATGTTGCAATATTACGTTGAGTTATGACTATCGCCGAAAATCAGATTCCTCCAGATACGTCACAGAGGTCATCCCTTCACGGGCCAAACCCCCGCAGACTTCATTCTGGTCGCTGGGGCTAAATTAGGCGTTTTTTTAAAAAGCCGTATATAAGTAATTTATGGACCGATTTCAGAAATTAAAATCGAGCAATTGTCAAATTGACATCCCATTTTAATGAATCCGATTTGGACCATAGGTCATTGCATCTATCCTTTAAAGCTCGTTTGGGGAGTTGATGACAGGTAGAAACAAATACTTTTGTTATGTATAGATACGTTTGTAACAGTAATCTTATAAAATGTTGTGTAGACATTGAATATTACTATCGTTATGAATCTCATTACTTGGTTTACCTAGAACTTAAACTTATTTCAAAGGTGTATGTAAATGAACTTTATGTTACAAACCTCTTCACATTTTGACATAGATTCAAATTCTCCCTTTTCTTCTGTCTTTACAGGTTCTTCCTTTTCCTCTTTCTCTTTAGGTTTGGCCAGAAGTTTTTTAACTTCACTTGATAAATGATACCCAGCTTTTTTAAATATTTTGTTGACCTTTTTCTTGTAACCCTGAAAATGTAAATGCATCTCAAAGTAAAAGTGTTATTAACTCCACAACGTCGCATGTTCAACAAATTGAACAAGAATGTAGCTTTGTGAAATAAACAGTCGCTGGGCCACCATCTTGACAGTGACACTGAGAAGCTGAATACCTATCAGAACGACAGTAATATATTCGAAGAGAAATGAAGACTTTGAAGACTTTCTAGCTTGCTTTGAATAAAACTTCTAAGATTGCATCGGTATGCTATTTATAGCAAAAGTGCAAACCCACTTTCTGGTATCGGAGAAAGTGATGGCATGTACTGACCTGTTTAGTAATTTCCTCCCTGAGAAGCTCCCCCTCAAGCAGGGTCCACTCCCTCTGCAGGTGCTTGTTGAGAGTGGGGTACACCAGCATGGCGTGGGGGTGGCACACCAGGGGGGTCAGGAAGTCCAGGTGGTACTGACATGTGTGTGGCTCCGATACTTCCGTGATCTGGCTCTTGTTGCCACACTTGAAGAAAACCTGTGAATGTTCATCAGAAGATGCTATGTCCAACATATTTTGCAATTTATATATTTGTGATCATATGTTATAAAATTCCTAATAAAACGGATGGGTAATAGTACACAGAATTCAACTACAGATTGAAATATCTTAGTCCTGTTCTGGCAACAAAATATAATTCCTCATGAATTAACTCTTGACGACTTGGACATGCAATTGACCCCCTGATCATTGAACATCATTGACTCTTAAATAACAGGCTTTGCTGTGGCCACCTATCTTTGCGCATTCTCTGGATTTTTCATCAAAATACTTTTAATGTGCTATCTCACACACATTCCCACCAACTTTATGAATTTATTTCCTCCTATCAACACAGTGAATGTAAATAATTGTGAGACAACTGAATGAGTCACCTTAACAGATCTGAAGATGTCTCCACACTCGTCCCCCTCCCTCATCACCAGGGCCTGGAACGTGTTGTTTTCTATCTGCCACTCCTGGTACACCCTACAACACACAACAACATGTACAATCAGTCAAAGCATTGTATATACTTGGTAAGATCTATGTAACATACAAAAATAAAGCCATTGCCTCTGTAGCTCACAGGCATTTAATGATTTATTACATAAGGTTGATGACATACATATCAAATATTAGATTTTTGGGATGCAAAGAGTCCTCAGCAAACATCTAATTATAACTGGCTGGTCAAGGTATTTCTACACAAGAATTCAGCATTACGTTTTTGGTTCATTTATAGAAGAAATTTTGCAGAGTGATCCATGATGAGTATCACATTTATGACCCAATGCCACATACTTTCAAATAGTTGCTAGACCACATTGTTGACAATTTCTACTAAGTACTAAACAACTGGAATCTATCTTCTTAGCTGATACAATTTGCAATCTTTAATGTTTATTTAACAATTATTTCATGAACAATTTACAATCTGTATTGATTATTTCTTGAACAATCTACATACTGACCCAAGCACTCCGCTGTATGGATTCCATCTCAGACTCTGCTCGTGTTGCGTTACGTTGGAAAATGGACAGAACTCGTACTTGTAACTTGATCAAACAAGAAGAAAATCACAAAACATAATTTGATTATGATTTACAAAATTATTATGTCAAACATCTCTCAATGCTTACACAAAATGTTCAATTCATTTCCATATCAAATGTTTTCTAAAAGCTACAAGAAGACATAGTCATCAACATCCCCCGCCAGACCCAAGAAATCGCAAAAAGGGCAATAATTCAAGAAAAAATAATTGTGCACTTTTCATTAATTTTATACCATCAAGGTATGGATACCCTCAAGCCACAAACTGATTTGATCATAAACAATTTCCAAGAAAAGCTATCTCCTTTGTAGATAATAAAGTGAACAGTCAATATATATAAAGTTGTAAAATCAAAAGATAATTTTTATTATTAAAAAAATATTAAATTCTCCACTTTATTTAAGACTTGGAAAATAATGTATGCTACAGAATTCACATGCAGTTAAAGGCACATTCAGCGTGTTGTAAGAGTCACACATGTTTAACGTTAAAAAAAGGGTTTATTTTATCACAGACATTTAATGCAATGAGTCTAGTGATGATAACGGTAAAAGGAATGATTTCTGATTGAAAACAGGAGAATTGTGCATGAACCATGGCAGGCTTGTGTGTCAATTAGTCCAATGTTATTTTGGAAACGTATCTACAACAGACAAAAAAGCAAAGATTTGCTGGTAAAGTTTTATAGTTCATTCATATAAATAGAATATGTTAATCCTATTTCTGCGCATGTATAAGGCTGTTCGATTTTCAAGTAAAAAAAATAAAAACAATGAATGTCACTTTAAGCTTTTATAAACGAAAAATCAGAAAAATCTTGAAACTTTTGTTTCTGGGTAGACTATAGCCATAAGCTTTTCCTAGTTTTCGCCACTACTGATATATCTAAACTTACTTGTCATCCACCATACTGAAGCATTTGCCTACTAGTCTCTTGAGATGAGCCGGCCCTGAAAAGTTGGCTGGTCTGATGCGCATAGTGAGTTTCTCTTCTTGTGACTGATACAGGCCCCCAAAATTATTACTGAGCCTACAACAAAAATATTTACCTAGATAATCTTTAGACAGAATCTTTCATTGAATTAAAGGTTTAAAGTAAGCAATTTAAATATTTGAAATAACATTTTATATAATAACACTGAAGGAATCTTTAAGGGGAAAGAGTTGGGTGTCAATAACATATTCATTGCAAAAATGAAATTACCAAGTCATTAAACCTGTAGTAGTAGACAAATAAATTTATATACAAGACACCATGCATGATCTCACATTTCCTGATATATACTCAAGTTTATAGAAACAAACATTCTTCAAAGGGCATAACTAGAACGCCTAGTAGATAGATCCAAGGAATACAAACATTTCTGACAAAAATGGTTGGAATAATGTAATAACAAAATGTGATGTAATGTAAAAATGTAACATAAAATTTTAAATAAGTGCAAAGAATATTCGAATCATTTCATAGACCCAAGAGTTCTTTTTAGATAAGGGTTTAATATCTATCTATCGCTTGATCACCATGTCTCCAACTTGGTCAGAACCTGCTTTCTTCATCTGAGAAACATTGGCAACATCCGGAAGTACTTAACCAAAGAGTCTGCTGCCATCCTAGTTCTGTCGTTAGTGATGAGCAGACTGGACTATTGTAACAGCCTCCTGGCCGGTGCGACACAATCTCAGATCTCCAGGTTACAACGTGTTCAGAACACGGCCGCGAGAATTGTGACACAAACCTCAAAATCTGACCATATCTCTCCAGTTTTACAATCACTACATTGGCTTCCGATTGCGCACAGAATAACTTATAAACTATGTTGCCTGTCTTTTAAATGTCTCTCTGGAATGGCTCCTGCCTATCTGTCAAGCCTCATTGATGTCTACCAGCCCACCAAATCTCTGAGATCTGAGAACAAGCAGCTCCTTGTTGTCCCTCGAGTCCGCACTAAACGATTTGGCCAAAGATCATTTAGTCATGCTGCTGCAATGGCCTGGAACAGTCTTCCTGTAGAAATAAGACTCTGTCAAGACTATTCTTCATTCTGCTGTTATCTCAAGACCCATTTCTACAGACTTGCCTACTCCAAATAAACTCTATCCACGTTTTCTTTCTCTGTGCGCCTTGAGCATGCACTGCGCATGGAAAGGCGCCTTATAAATAGACTATTATTATTATTATTATATTATTATTATTATTATTAATACACTAACCCATAACTTGATGGCTCATCAACAATTTTCATGCTGACCATTTCACCCACAACATCTGAAAACAAAAAGTCATAATGTAACTTGAGTCACATTCACAAACCTAAGAAAACATATCTCTGGGAAATTCCCTTGAAGGTCACTCTCATCCTACAGATGTTACTCCATTTAGTTCTATCACTGTAACCTCTGATGCATCTAGAGCACATTCTTGGCTATAAATAGCTTCCCGATTGGTTGAATCAAAAGGTAGTTGTGCAATCAATGACACTGTTTCAAACAGTTTGTTCTCATTAAACTGTTGACCAGAGTTGTTTCATCTTTGTGATGCAAACATGTCTCTTAAAGGGGCAGTAGCACGTTTTTTCGCTCAAATAAGTTGATGAAATGTATTTAAAAAATAATGTCACTAATAGTAAAACACCTTTCTCTCTTCGGAAAATCAAGTTAAAAAAATAGTGTACATATGGTTCCGTAAAGCCATGGGAATAGTTTTTGTCATTTGAAATAATAAAATGTGTTCACAATAAAATGGCCGCCATGTATTTTTTGCATTATACACAACACCCTTTTTTCCACAGTGGAACATTGGTTTGTGTAATAAGATGTTTTACCCTCTAAAGTTAATATAAATGACATTAACTATCATTATAAATGCGAAAAAATAAAATTTGCAAAAAACGTGCTACTGCCCCTTTAAAGACATCTGTCACGGATGTAAAAAGATGTTTAATTGAAAAGATAAAAGTATGTTAATAGTGTTGGAAACTTTCAGGGGATTTTGAGAGAATTGTGAAATATGCTCCATATGTAACAGAGGTTATATTGGAAGAACGGATTGGAGCAGCCTGTGGGAAAGGAAATTGCCTGGTAAAATATCCGTCTCAGGCTTTCATTGAAGCACTTTAGGAAACACTACTGTAGGCCTACTAGCGCGATAGTCGATCTATGACGGACTACTGCAGTTAATTAACAACACACGCGTTTAATCTGTTTTTGATTTGATTAGATCAATAATATGGTAAATGAGAACAGCTTCATTTGTACCTCCATAAAGCAAAAACAGCACAAAAATATATACTAAAGCTGATGTTAAAATCGACCATTTCCCCATTTTGTCCAAATGTTGTCACGTGGGTTAGCAAAGAGCTCTGAATTGTGTCTTCTATGAACAAACTCATGTATTACGAATCCTATTTACCGTGCAAAGAGTATGGGATTTCCACGTTTTGTTTACATCTCGTAAAAACGAGAATGCGATTTTCAGAACGAATTATTAGATTTAAATTAGAAAATGTTATCATACAATTATATGTAAATACAAATTTCCCTTAATTAGTTTATATTAATGGTTAAATCTGAAAATACGTGTATGCACTACAGTAGTCACGTGATTGAAAAATGGCAGCCCCCATGTCGACACGATGTTTTGATTCAGTGAAAGAGGGAGTCTCTAATTGATATGGAGTGACGCTGATTGAAATGACAAAATTAATAATATTGTGGCCTAAAAGGTACTAATAATATCGATTTATGTATCATTTTTACACAAACGTCCTGTTGATATCCACTATACTTATTCAAGATGGGGAATTTGTGATCTGTCAAATATTGAAAAGACAAACTATGATAAATTTGAAAATATCAATAAAAGTTTTTTGACTGAATGTTTATCAACTTTCTTTGTCAACATGAAAAGTCATACCATACTGCTGTGAGAAGTGGCAATTATGCGATTGAATACTATACCATTTCCATTTCATTTTATTTTCATAATACTCCATTTCTACATTTCAATTATCCGAGCATATTGCATGCTTAAAACCCTGGCTAACATAATGCCCTTGGTCAACAAGTACAAAGCACTTTTTGTGAAAAAATAGAACCTGTCGCCAGTCAGCTGGTCAGACACTCAACATTAAAATTCAGACGATCATTGTATCATACCAGATACCCAATTTACTGCTGGGTGGTCAGTTACTCAGGGTGACACTACAAAGCTTTCAATTTATGTCTCAGTATGGGGCAGGGAATGACCCTTTAAACTCTTAGTTTATCCAGCAATGAAGCAGGTCACCAACTGATATGCAACTTGACCTTATTTTTAAATTTTAAAGTATAAATTTGTGATAGGGGATCATGTCACCTTAGTGACCATTGCTTGTTTTAACATTAATGCTGAATTTTGTCCTTGTTTATATCATTACAGCATTCAAGTACTTCACATCCTTTGGCGAAGTGGACGTAACATTGGGATAAATATATAGTAATTGCTGTCAAAAGTTTTGTCAATATGGGAAAGAACAAGGGACATAAACAGGACAAACCACATGATAAACATGGGAAGAAATCTGTTCAAAAACATGGAAAAAGTGACCACCGAAGGAATAGAGTTTCAAAGTTTGATCCACAGAGATTTTCAGATAATCTAGAAGCTGCAATAAACAATGGTAAAGAAATCAATGTAAAATTTAATGTGATCCGATTACAATGTATGAAATAAGACATGTCTAACAGATTGACCCCTGATAAATTCTGTTTCTAGACTGTTCTAATCTTTTGAGGGTTTTCTTTAATATTGCCATTGAATTTGACAAAATAACACTTTCCAACGGGCTTTGCCATTATTAAATTATTATTAATATATATTAAAATAGCGATGACATATGATTGAAAGCGTTATTTCACTGAACTCAGTGAAAATAAATATTCAATTTATAACCAATGAGTTTTGTATTTCATATATAATAAAATATGATTATGTTCAATTGTCTTGATGGGTCGCTGCTAATGGCTGGGTGCTGCCAAAGCGGCGTTGAACAATAACTCACACACTCACTATATTGTCTTGATATCAGATGATGGAGACGGTAGTGTCAAATTCCCATGTCCACTGGCAATGTGGGACTTACAGCAATGTGACCCAAAGAAATGTTCTGGACGAAAACTTGGGAGACTGGGTTTTGTTCGCACACTGAGGCTACAACAGCGTTTCGACGGCATTGTGCTCACTCCAGTCGGAACTAAATGTGTTTCACCAGAAGATTCGTATGTAGAATTCCTTCAGGGCTTGTACACTATTTTTTCACATGAAAATGTTTCATTGTAGAATAATTATCAAAATGTTAAAGAGTACCGCTATCTTTACAAATAGAAAGACATGGATATTTTTATGATGTTCAACTTCTTTATAAATTAGTTGAACATCCATAAAAATATCCTTGTCTTTCTATTACACCAACTTCTAGAATGCCTCTCAAACAGTTGATCTTTACAAATAAAAATAAATCTATAGCCAGAGTTTTATCTCTCTTAGTAGTAAGTACCAGACATTGTGACATGATTTTGGTGTATCCTTGACTCATATTCTGTTGGTTTAAAACTAAATTTGCTGGCGTTGAATAACAATGAATCCCAGACAGTTTACAAACGCAACTATTTATCTTAAAATTGAGACTTGCTTCATCTTAACACAAAGGCACCTTTAAACAATTGGTGCATGTAAGCTTATTCCCGAATGAAAACTTTTCCTTTGAGTCATACTTCATCAAAATGTAATGCAAATTTTAGGTCAATGATCCCATATTCCCCTTGATTTTAGAGAAATAATTGCCCAGCAGGGTTTGGCTGTCGTGGATTGCTCCTGGGCCAAGTTAGACGAGACACCGTTTTCCAAGATGAAGGCCGGACATCCCCGTCTCCTCCCATATCTAATAGCAACCAACCCTATCAACTATGGTCGACCCTGCAAGCTGTCCTGTGTAGAAGCATATGCTGCTGCCTTCTACCTCACAGGTACAACACAAGCTGATTGCCGAGCCGAGCAAAATACACCTCTTACTCACGACATCACTTATGAGCTTGTGAGAAATAACATTTACTTTCAATATGAACCGTAGAGAACTGTTCTACAAGCAGTAAGGTTTGGGTGTAATGCTACAATGAATTTCAGCGCAGTACCACCCATGGTTCGCTAGTTCCAGCCGTTGCTCGCAGGTTTCATGGCAATGCATAGCCACATGGCGTTGCAGGCTTTCTCCCTGCCATAATACTAGCAGCCGCGATATAAGTGGAATACTCTTGAAAGCGGCGTTAAACCCCAACTCACCTCACCTCATCTCAATATGAACCCTCCAAGTCCACTGTTAGATCTTCACCTCAGCGATACAAAATAGGATAGGCTAAGTTCTTGATTTTAATCAGATTGAGGTACTTGTTTTCATG
Organism: Gibbula magus; assembly: GCA_936450465.1. Lineage (NCBI taxonomy): Eukaryota > Metazoa > Mollusca > Gastropoda > Trochida > Trochidae > Gibbula > Gibbula magus. Next base: position 16,987,852 of record OW388290.1, on the reverse strand, counting down.
TATTTCCATTCTAGAGCACAAACTGATCAGGTAGTTATTCAGAATGGCAATACTCACTAAAAAATAGAGTGCCTTTTGATCTTAAAATTACATGTAACTTATCATTTTGTTGTATCATCTAAAATAGTTGACACGAATGTTTGATTTTGGAGATTGGCTTGTTTTGTTATGTTGTATATTTCCTAGGGAGTTGGTAACGTTATTAATGACAATTTGCAGGATTCAAGGAGCTTGGGTCACTGTTGCTGTCCAAGTTCCGATGGGGCGGCAATTTCTACAAGGTAAACAAGGAACTCTTGGAGAGATACGTGGCCTGTAAAACCAGCTCAGAGATGGTCCAGGTGCAGCAGGATTACCTGGCTGAGATAGAGGCAGAGAAACAAGCTCGGGGACAGCAAGGTGCAGTTCAATATTTACAGTCTTTTAAATTGTATTATGGGAAATGTTCACTGTACAGTTATTTTCTTGACCTTTTGAATATAATCATTTTAGCTCATCAAGCCAGATGGGCCAATGACATGAGCCGTTGTGTATTGTCTGGATTTGTCAATTAACTTTTCATATTTCATAGGCCATGACCTGAAAACCTATTTTCATTTTCTTGAGAAAAAAAAGACCTAGAAGGCTGTGATATTGACTGTAGTCTCTTTAGGTAATGAGAATTCTAAATTGTAGTTTTGGTGACGCTGTGGCCCCAAATAAGGGCCTCACAGGGCATGACACCTATTTTCGTCTCCATAAAGAAAAGACTTAGAAGGCTGTTATCTTGTGTACAGACTCTCTAGTCAATGGAGATTCTAAATTGTAGATTTGGTGACCTGTGGCCCCAAATATGGGCCTCAAGGGCTATGACCTAAAATCGATTTCAGTCTTCATCATTAAACAATATAAAACCAGATTAGCTACAGAGCCCATGGCTCTAGTTTTTATATAGGTACATGCACCTTATTGACCTAGGTAAATGAAGTTTGTACATTTGCTCATGATCCTCTTTTAATATGAGCATTGCAGGCATTAATCCTAAAATCTTTGAATGACTTCCTCTCCAAAACCAATGGGTAGTTTACAGAATAACATCTTACAATGTTACATGGAGACTATATTTGGTCTTGACCCTCTCAGTGTGGATGTAGCATCCTAAATACTTCTGTTGAGTTCTCTTCATATAGAAGTAGTGCTAAAATGCTCAAATTTTCATCTTAATATTTGGGTAGGGGCCTACGAAACATGGAGATAGCAGTGACAGATCCAGAGATATGATATAGGAGGTTTTATTGTAGGGGTAGCATGTTCTAAGGAATGTCATTTACAACTATAGTGCTATTGGACAACATTTCAAAAATGTGTGAAAGCTGGTTTCATTGAGCTCAGTTGTGCAAGTCTCTATTAATGGATGCAAATGAGGTCACATCCTTAAAAGCTATAGTTTTCTTGATCTTAGAATGAAACTCTCCAGAATGCCGACATTTTGTATATTTTAACCTTGACCATTGTAGTTTTTAAACTGTAAAGTTGTGATATCACATGGGCAATGATGCCTTAAAACCGTTTTCATTTTTGAGAACGATTTTTGAAAATCAATCATATAAAGCCTGATAAACCTCAGAGTCAATTGCTCTGTTTTGGTCTTTATAGACCTACAAAAACAACAAACTTTCTATTTTTCAGATCTGACAGATATAGACATGGAACTTGAGAACTACAACCCAAACAGGAACTATGACCTTCCACCAGAATATAGGTGAGATAGAGTTTCATACAAAAGCTGAAAATACCTGTACTTTCAAATTCTGTATTTAATTAAGTGTTTGTCTTTGGATCAGAAAGAATCTACAATGATATAACGATTTGAAGTAATATGTTTTTAGATACATGTCTATGCTGATGAAATTATTTTGTCACAGTTCCGAAGAAGAAAGTGAAGATGAAGGGGATGAAGATGAAGATGAAGATGAAGATGAAGAAGAGAATGATGAAGAGGAAGAAGAAGATGATGACATAACAGAAGGTGCCGCTGCACTCAGTTTAAAGAGTCAATGCGTTAAATCTTCAAATAAACTAGAGGAAGACTGTACAAGGCCCTCTCCTATTGACTCCAGTAGTGAGGTGGCAGGTGCTTGTTGTGACTCCCAGTTGTCTGCACAGTGTGCTCTATCTACTGTGGATAGGGAGAGGACTTCACCTGGTGATGACAGAAATGGTCCTACGTGTGGTGTCTTTTCAAGTGCAGTGTCGCAAGATGAAATAAAGAAATGATAATATTTATTTTAAAACATGTTTTCTTTGGTTTCTTTTTTATAACAAATTTGCAAACATATTGTTGTTATTGAGTCTACATGATGGATTATTAAAGGAAAAACATGCATATATGCTGAGGATGTCTTCATGTTATAATGACAATTCACCAAAAATGTTTGTTAAAAACTGATGATGCTTGACATATTCACAGTGAATGATCTCCATCTGAAAGGTCCCACCACAAGGGATATGCTTGTCAACTACAAGGCCTATCACTGACCAATCAAAATTAAATGCTTTCTGTGTCAACGTCAACGTCTCCAGGTGAAATATCTCATCTGAAAGGTCTCATCAAAACTGAAGCCCATGTGAATTATCAAAGGCATAAGGTCGTAAAAATCATCAGGGAGATAATTCTTGTGTCATGGTTTTTCAGTCAAATCATAGAAGCCTGAGGGTTAAAAACGAATTATGAATGATCAATATATGCCCTTAAATGTAATTGCAAGTAATTGCATACAGAAAGAATTAACCATTTTCTTCACAATGGATACAATCAATTATTGTCTCATATTGCTGTCTACTGTTCCCATTGGATGTTGTGAAGGCTTTCCCAAAATAAGTGCATTTATACTTACTATTAGTCAAAACCTTCAACACAACACAGAACAAACATTTACCACCAAACAACCCATTTGCGGATCCAGAAAGGTCCAAGTATAGTAAATGACCATTGAAACCATAATCAAAACGGGTGTAACCCCCCTCCCCCCACCACCCCCCCACCCCTTCCCACCGCAAAAAAACTCATTCACATCATCACTGCACTTGCAAGTGGTTCTAATAATATTAATATTAATATTTGACCGAAACCAGGGGTGCACATTTGAAATAATCGATAATATGTTTTGTTAAACATACAACTAATCAAGCTGATGTAGGACAAACTGTATCCGCATTATTATTGTGTTTCTTAAAAAAATCTAAAAACAGTTTCCAATAGTGATCTAATGTTCCATGATACTTATTTATCTATTACCCAAGTACACTGTATTAGATGTACTCCTGTCTTTCATCAAGGCACAAAGCACTGACTGGTTTTACTTAATCCAACACTTAGACTCTGAAAAAAGTATTTGATTAATATTGAAAAGGTGCCTTTGAAATGAAATTTTTAAAATCTCACTTATCATAGGTTCCTTTTCTCTGTTTAATAAAATGGTGATATTTTACGGGAAAAAATTTCTTCAGAGTAAGACTTGATGGTACTTTACTATGAAGAATAGAACTGTCAAACGTAGCTTCACGCTCTCGTCCGTATAAAGGAACATAATCAGTCCTGGCAGCTGATAGAATCTCCGATTGAGATAAGCTGTATTGTCGTCACACTGGATTCAAGCCAAAACACACTTGGCAGTGGTCCGATTAGACTTACATTTTGCCTCTGAAATAATATAACTTTTTGTTATCATTTCTTACTAACTAATGCAAAGGAGCCTTTGAGAAATGGAATATCAGACAGGGCAGGTTGATAACTAAATTTGCTTTTCAAGAGGGAATCATCTGATCTAGCGTGAGGCTAAGGTTAAAGGTACATCCATTGTGTTGTTGGGGGTCAAATTTGCCAAACGTTATAAATGGTCTTACTTTATCGGGAAGTACTAACTGTTACCGAAAACTACCATTTTGATGATACTCGACTTAGTATATTGATGATATGAGGGTAAAAGTATAGATTTCTGATCGAAAACTGGACAATGTACCGCGTGTGGCGCGCGCCAAAGAGTCAAACGTAATTTCGGAATCTTATTTAAACCAGATAGAATAACAAATTTGGGTTGATAATGTTTAATAGGTCATATAACTACTATGCATGTAAATAGGACGTGCACGGTTTCGGCACATGCATGATGATGTTACTCGACTTTAATTGGAAACTAGTAATTATGATATATTTGGCGATAGGGGATGACTATGCAAACTGAGTTAATTTGTTTGTATTGTAAACAGCACATGTGGTGTGTTTGAACGTATTAAAGCCAAATAAAATTTTATGAAACACAATGGATGCACCTTTAAATATTATGAAATGTCGTCTTTGAGTAAGACTATGGTCCGCAGTGATTTCCAATTGTTTGCAGTTGTCACATAATGATTTGGAAATTATATGTCGAAAGAGGTCTAATAATTCATAACTAACGATGAAGGAAATCTTACTTAAAATTATTAATCAGCTTATGAAGAGTTTGTGTGCTAAATCGATATGAACCGAACGGAATAAAATTATGTTCATACTTTTAAATGAAATTAGAAATAAATTTAAATAATGGCTGTAAAAACACGTGGTCGTAAAAAAATGATTCAGAACTTTATCTTCAATTATAATAAGCTATATTGCCGCGCCTGAAGAAATTAACAAAACTTTTCAAAATCCTCTGACCTTGCTAGTTGAAGGCCACGAAAGCACGTGCCACAAACGTAAAATTAACGTTAGTTGTTTGGTCAAGTAGTGTTTTATTGATTGGTCAAATGGATCTTTGAAAGACACTTTACCTCAAACTTCTGGTGTTATTTCTGTTATATATTCTTCTTTCATATGGTGCTGAGTTTCATTTGCCGCTTGTTTTACTTAACTACAGAGACGTCTTGTTTCCATGGTTAAAATTTAACACTTGAAGTTGAATTGAAAGAAAATCAGTGAAATGGTTCTCCGGATATTGATGAAACCTTTGCCATGACCTTGGAAATAACCTCAAGGTCGTGAAAACTTATTGTTAACAGTTGTCATCCTGTATGGCAAATCTGACAAAACTCATCACAATACAACTTTAACTTCACACGTTTAGATTGTATCTCTCTGGCACTAAACATTGACATCCACTGAATAAGAAAAAAGACTCAGCAAGAATGACCGTACTATTGGTGCTAGAAACATGAATTTGGGCTAGTTTGAAATGGATCCCAAAACAAGTAGGCCTATAATGCCCAAGGAAACATGCGATGTCCATAAATTAGTGTATGTCCATACCACTGAAATCCGACCAATCCGAGAGTAAAGTGGTATTTGTAATATCATGCTTAATCATAAATACGGTTTTACTTTTAAGTTGTCCATAAACGGTGAATACAAACGCATTATATATAAAGACTTCCCCGCAGTATGGCAATGAAAATTAAGGTGTAGTTTCTGTTGAGAGAACAAGCATGTCGGATAATACCGCGTTTATGAATTGCCGTTTAACGATGGAACAAAATGAAATCATTGTCGTCGAAACTGTTCGCATGTATTTGCTTTAAAAATGTATATAGGTGGGTTTTTTTAAATGGGAACCAGGAAATCTAATCCATGGCGGTTCTCTCAGTTTATCGATTGTGTTACTCGTTTAAAAGTATGTCCATATGTGCTAATATGATTCCCCATTGCAATGAATTAGTATCATCTCCTCATTTCAACTTTATTTGTATCCGTTCTTATGCCGTGTCTTTATAAGCACCCAAACGAGGTATGTTTCGCTGGTTGTAGAGAGGGATTGCTTTAGGTTCAAGTAGTAGCCCCCTGCTCTAGTTTGACGTCAGAGGTATTATCTAGCTTAGCTCGGGTTCCAGATTCGGTGTGTATTTCAGTAAACACGCACCTGTCAATATCATTGAGTCCGTGGGTCACAGCAGGTATAAATATGAAACATTATTATCCATATGGTTCAACATGACCGAGTTAATATTTTCAATACGCGCACATGTGCACATGTCATGTTTGCCAAGCAACTTTGGTTTCGGTGCAATTTTCCACATTTCGTCAGTGCTATTAATGTGTGACGTAGTTGTAACTTCGTTGTCGTCGCAAGAGAAGGAGCCTGTTCTTGTTGATATTTTTACACGATTCAAAATGGAACACATTCATGGGCTATAAAGAAAGTATGGCCTTTGACACGTCGCTGTTGCTCGGGGAATACCAAAATTCATAGTCGTTTCGTAAAAATCATATGACACACTTCCTCGGGTTATCTTATAATTATAAGATTTTGCAACACATGCATGTTTTCAATATTCCATAGTTAAGTTGCGTCCTTAAGATTGATAAAAACAATAGTAGTAGAAGTTTTGAGTCGTACCAACATTAAGGAATTGTGAAAACTATAGAAGAAATTAAGTAATTCGATATACATATTAAATATGCATGTTAAATACGTTTATCAAAAAATTATTCTCGATTGGAAAGCTACCATTTTCGATAATCCAGAGTATACGGTCCGATAAATATACTGAGTAGAATTATCGATCGGAGCGTATACACTCTGGATTATCGAGAATTGGAAAGCTACTTGTTTGATGTGAAACGCACGGTGCCTCAATCAGGTATATCTAATTAGGTAATGAAATCAACAAATTAGTGATCCAAACAAAAGCCACTTTACAATATGCCTAACTATAATTATATGTAAATATATAACTATTGCATTTGTACGGTGTATGAGCACTCTCTCTCTCGGAAAAGGGGGGTGCAACTTCAAATGTCATTTTAAATATTTCCACATGACAATGTATCCGCTACAGTTATGTATACAATATCTGTTAATATAAATGCAGACAGTCTGATGAATTATTTTGACGTGGAACGACAACGATTTCGTAGTGTAAAAACTGGTTATATATGTCAAGATCTTTATCCTTATTTAGGTCTCAAAGACATAATGAAAACGCAACGCAGTTAATTCGATGGCATACACCACACAAATAAATGATACATAACACAACAAACATGATATAATGTTTTATATGATCACAGATCAGCGTCTTGGTTTACAAACCAGGGCAAATAAACAAATATACATTTAAAAATCAGGAAAAAACCAACACAACCCTGAGTTATCTACCGATAAATAAATCTGTGTAAATACTTTGGGAAGAAACGAGGGTTAAAACTTTAATATAAAGCTTGTAATACTGACGGCTGACCGTCTCGACCGAGTTTGTAACAAACATATCACTGCACACACGCGTAACCTAGCACCGAGGAACAAGTTTGATAAATAAAATGCAAAAACCTCCATACATGTCTCTAATGCAACGTAACAATGCAGGCTCAGGGAATAATCAATAGGCCTACTACATGGCGTGATGAACAGGTAAATTCAGGTTCTTGGTGAGTTCACATGTAGTTGTAGACAATTATCAAATGCAGAATGTTTTTTCAGTTACCTTTGAATGCCAACATGAAATCAATGTCTTTCAAAGGCATGTTAAGTATTAGATGCATAACCAAATATAATACAAGATGAGAGGTTTTGGTGGATATATGACGTCGCATCTCATTGCAAAAAGGGGGTTGTAAAATTAATCCATTGAACTTGTATTTCCAACAAATGCAATGAAGTCTAATAAAACAAAAAGCCGCTTATTTCACCAATTGTGTTATTTTAACAGTGACTTCAACTTAAAATAGGTGAACAATATATTGCTCCTATAAATATTTAACAATTGCATAGAAACCCGTGAGTTGCATATACGATATCCAAATTAATAGTATCAAACTAATTTCAAGTATGCGTTGAATATTGTATGTGTCTTAACGTTTGCATAAACATACGTTTTCTTAAAGATACATCCATTGTATTTCATAACTTTTTATTTGGCTGAAATACGTGCCAATATACGATATGTGCTGATTTCAGTTCAAATAATTTCACCCAACTTGCATATTCATCCCAATTGGCCAATTATATCATAATTATAAGTTTTTAATTAAAATTGAGCAACATCAATATACATGTACAGAAACCGAAACTACACGTCCCATTTACATGCACAGTAGTTATAAGACCTATTAAACACTATCAATCCAAATTTATATGTTTGTATGGTGAAAATAAAATTCCAAAATTACGTTTGACCAATTGACGCGCGCCACAAGCGGTGCATTGTCCGGTTTTCGATATAAAAAATCTACTCATTTCAATATACTAAATTGACTATCATCAAAATGGCAATTTTCGGTAGTTTTCAGTACTTCTCGAAAGATATACATAATTTATAACGTTTGGCATATGTGACCCAAAACAACACAATGGATGTAATTTAATGCTATTAGTGTAAAACCTCCATGTTAAATTAGTTTAATTGCTAACGATTTCCTCTTTGAAACTGATGGTATAAACCTCCATGTTAAAACAGAAATATAGTACTATCACATGGCCTCCCTTACAGCTACATGTAACAGGTACATCATGTGTATACGCCTAATGGCGGTGAGCTGCAGAGAGTTGCCATACATACAGCCTGGGAATGTGTTGGTATCGCTCATCTGTCTGTTTGGTATAGGAGAACCAGATGCTATGGCACCATAACACACACTGTGGCTACAGGCGCTGCGGTTTGTTTACAGCAACTTGTATCAATTACATCACTGCATTACTGACCATATACATGCATCGATGTTAGTGTCAGTCACGAAAATGAAGTCCTTCTTCAAGAGAAACAGCGATATCGTTGATAATAAAGTCATCATCATAGTCAAAACACTGGGATAACACGATCGTTGATTTCACCGTCATATCACCAAAGATGGTCTGAGATTGTTTAGCAAGTCTGTCTTTCAGTCTCCTTTTCGTTTCCTGAGCCTCATCCTTGTCAATGGGCTCCGATATGAATGTCTGTGTCTTCTTACCTCCTTCTATGAACTTCCATCGTATACTACACATTTGGTCCTTTGACATTATCCCGGCCCCGAGAGGAATTCCATTCACGAGTCGGGGGAGTTTCTTGTAACAGGAGTGGGGCAGCTCCGAGTCGCTGTACACCGGCTGCAAGGTTATTTGTAACATATAACACTGCTTGTCCTCTTCGTTTTTAGCCCGATCTCGGACCAACTTCCCTGCATCCTGGGGTGAAATGGTGAACAATGAAGTGTAGGACATCTCCACAAGACCTGCAATGTGTCGTCTGCTGCTAGGGAGCGGGCGCGGGAAGTCGACTTGTGAGAGGTTTGGGGAGGGGACTCCGATTTCACACCACGATGCCAGCTTGAAGCCTACCTTCAGAGTCTAGTTAAATTATACAGAGGCTTCTCTCCACCTGCGTCGAGACTTGTTTCTGTTCCCAGCTAAGTTTAGTCACTAGCAGACGACACTGGCCCTACAGTACTGCAGCTCTGCTTAACTTCTTGGTACAATGCCCATGTAACCACCCACCTCTACCCTTTATACGCATTCCGTTATGTTCGAACACCTTGTCTTACGTCGCCTTACGTTCACAATGATACTGTAGCAGTTCAGTAGATTAAAGCTCACAGACGTATTACCAGTAGCTCGTCAGTTGATTAATACGAGCAGCAACCCTGGAGCAAGATATAGTTTTCTTTAATGCCAGTTAGTTACTTGGCATTGAAACGTCATTAAGAGTAATCAGTTAACGCGCCTTATTCAAGATTGCATGCATATGCACGGCATGAATACGGCGCTATGGAATAAGACGTAACTGTGGGGTAATCTGGAACGCTTATCTCTTAATCTGCCGATCAACGTAATTCCAGGAGTTGGTAATATATGTAATTCGAGTATAATTAAGCTTGGAAATGTAATGAATATAATTTTTTTTTTAAAGAGTGTAATGATATTTTAATAACGATTAAATAAATGGCTTGTTACATTTGACTTCAAAAGAGGTTGTTTAATGGCAGTAAAACTATTCCAAGAAAACATAATTTTTGGGGTCCATTTTCCGGACGTTCGATCTAGTATTTGAAATTACATGTATACTGTAAATAGTAGAGGAAAGTCTACAATCAAATCAGCATATGACATGAAACGCGAGGCAAAGACTGTTTTGTCCACACATTCGTGACTGATCTGATAGTGCATAATGTATATTATTTACTGGAGCAGTCCACACCTAACAGCTTCGTGCTGATTACTTTCAATACCTTCTACCTCTTGCGTCAGGACGCTATATGATTTATTCAGTAGATTTCAGAATAAGGAAAGCCTAACGTGACGAGAGAAATCAGCTGGCTGGTGCTTGTGTTGTGTATTTCTTCTCTAAACCTCCTCAATCACTATCAGCACGTGTCAACTCGTATGGACGTATGGAACAGCTAGCTGACATGGTCCCGGGTCGCCTTCTCAAAGCTCATTAGCTTTAAGCCGGCTTACTTCATTGTGAAGCAGTGACATAACTTTCTAAAGAGATACATTCCTTAACGATTTCTTGTAGAAACGAAAATCGAGAAAATATTCGTATTTTTATACATGTATGTTATTGATACATGATTGTAACACATATGTAACCGTATGTAAGTGAAGTGGAAAGTATACGTTATACCCTGAGACAGGATGACAATAAAACATATACGATAGGTTCGAACAGCAGACTTATAAGCGATACACGTTTGACATATAAGCGTTTAGATGTAGATATTTGTAAAGGGCATAATTAAGATATTTATCCGGGACAGGGGGACATTATTAAGATAAGTGACCAAGGAAGGATTGTATCAGATTTGAGGGAAATTACGAGAAAAGGTGTCTCCGAAAAACAATAGACTGACGTCACTGGTAGTTTATAAGTACATTTCTTAAACATCGGTGGTTCGATCAATCAGCTGTTTGTTTAGTTTACACATCAGACTAAACATAGTTTGGTCACTCTTGGCCTTACTTTCTATCGTTGTATAACCGAGTAAGTTCATTGAAGGTCCCGATGAGTGTAAGCATGATTCGATCAGACACTCGATATGAACTCAGAACATACCACATAACTGACATGAGGCCAATAGTTTCACTCTTCAGTGCGCCACCCCGTCACTCATGACAGCCAGTTGAGTGACATTACACTGACGACACAACATACACTCTTTATCATTATCTCACGGATGTGTAACAGCCTTTCAATTCAGTTTTGGAACATCCCTACTTTGTTTGAGGGGGTTTATAAGTCCAGACAAGACCATTTCAGCAGGATATTATCTTAAGATGTCACTCTTCAAACATCTATATTTTACATCGGAGATGTTTATTTTAAGGTGATTGTTAGTGTTTGAACAAATATAATATGCAAGTACCAATCTGCAAATGATTTTGTCAAATGACAGTTTCGAATCCGAAACCTCCGTACTACTGGACACTAAACCCATCGGTCTTACCACTGTACCACACTAAACCCATCGGTCTTACCACTGTACCACACTAAACCCATCGGTCTTACCACTGTACCACACTAAACCCATCGGTCTTACCACTGTACCACACTAAACCCATCGGTCTTACCACTGTACCACACTAAACCCATCGGTCTTACCACTGTACCACACTAAACCCATCGGTCTTACCACTGTGCCACACTAAACCCTTCGATCTTACCACTGTGCCACACTAAACCCATCGGTCTTACCACTGTACCACACTAAACCCATCGGTCCTACCACTGTACCACACTAAACCAATCGGTCTTACCACTGTAATAACGCAGCGGCTGAGCTAAATGAGGTGCGCTTCGCAAGCCATCTTAAGCCTACGATTAAAGCAATATTTTACGGACGACTCTTATGCTTTTGAAGAAGGCTAGAAAAGTCATTCGTAAACGAATAATATGCGTTGTTATATATATATATATGGAAAAATATACCTCTCCCTCGTGCTTTCCGTCGAAAGAAAGCACCTGTCCTCGGGATCGGGCTAAAGTCACCCCCTTTGGCTGATACCACGGACTAGGTTTCTTTCGACGGAAAGCCCTCGTGATAGGTCTTTATCCTTTACTTCATGCACTAGTATGGGGAGATACACCTCTGGACAATCATTCGAAAAGTAAATCTGCCTGACCGGAGTAGTCTAGCTCTACCTACTTCTTAACGTGATCCGCTCGTAAAATATAAGTATAAAGCTCTCGTGGTCTTCGTTCTGTGATACAATCTATAAAAGCCATGTTGCAACAATATGCGACACTTATTATTGTAAAACAAAGTCTGCAGAACTGAACAAAATAATATGATTCTAAGTAAAATATGGATAACTGCACTTCACTGCACCCCACATGTGAATAGAAGTATACTACTGTTGCAAGTCATCAGAAGATGCATTAGTAATACAAAACTTTACCGTGACTATTCCAATTGATTTGGCTTTGTGTTGATGATCATGGAGATTGGTGATAATTGCTGTTTCATATATTAACATTTGTTCCGAATTTAATAAATAGAGAATATTACCTGAGTGTTCATGTCATGTGTTTGCGACACGGATGACTGGATATTGGTATTTTGGAGCAAGAGGGAAGTGATAAATTAATCTGTTTTTATTGCACCACATATGTAAAAACTGTGTTTTATTACCCCAGGAAGTGTGTCATATGACTTTTACGACATGAGTGTGGTTAATTGTATTGCCCGAGCGAAAGCGAGGCTTATACATAAATTTGCACGAGTTTCGTAAAAGGCATATGGCACCCTTTCGAGTGTAATAATTTCTTTATTGCCCATTCTAGTTCATTTTAGTAAAATTAGTCAGGAAACGGCCCACTTCTTTGAGACAAGCTAAAGTGACGTCACGGTCGACGAAATACGGTAAGTCGGATGAACAATGGTTGCAAGGCAAACGTGATATGTGCATGCACATGCGTTCGTATCGAAAATATTAACTCGGTTACTTTCAACCATATGGGTAATAACATATATACTTTATGTTGAACATGGCATCTATTGCATTATTCAAGTTTAGTTTTGTCAGTTTTTGAAAATAATGATAGGTGTAAAATGTATGGAACTCTGCACTTCAATCTGTGGTAGTCAGTCAATGAAACTGTCAGCCGATTTTAATTAATGTGACAAACCTGTAAACAGTATATATTGGATTAGCATTTAAATTTCAAATGAGTCAAGCTATTCTAAAAAAGGTAGTATTGATTTGCCGTTGTTAAAAAGGTAGCGTACTTTGATCGTGCTCTTATGAGTCGGGTTGTCTTTAAATTTCTCCCCGTGTCAGGGTGTGCATTCCTGGTTCACCACCCGACCCCGCCATTTTCAACTGCGCTAATCTCGCTAGGCTTCAGAGAGTCAAATAGTTCAACTGCATACAGTTTAATGATAAATAGGCCCTATGTGTTATAAATGCCTTTCAAAGAAGAACTGGCGTATTCAGGTATTACGTACATCTTCCTTTTGGTCCGACTTGTTTGCATTTTGCGGGTATGTTTATGAGATAAAACCGCGGAGTAGACACAGCTTTATCATCCAAAACTGGCTCCCACAGTAGAAATCGATTGTGTGATAGAGGATATCTGTCTTTTCTTGCCTAATACCATGTTTATCTCATCTAGTGAGGTAGAAATGTTATATTTTCACGATGAGATAAACATGGTATTTGTCAAGAAAATATTTAAAAAAAATATTTATTATATGACCAAACCCTTGCATATTCACCGAAATCGACTTGCATTTACGTCGGCTCCAGAGTGAGCCTGTTGCCTCAACACAATGTGACGTCATGAACGTGTCATGACGTCGGAACATTGTTTTATGACGTCAGGTCATTGTTATATCAGTCACTAGTGACTGATAACACGTTCCATTGTTATTTTCACTAGTTACTGATAACACAGTTTATTTTCATTGATAGATCCCGGTATTTCACCTGCAATCATATAATAAATAGAGGATATTTTACATTTCTCGTCGAATACCATGTTTATGTCATCGAGTGAAGTAGAACAGATATTTTCACGAGTGTAAATAAACTATTTCTACTTCACGAGATGGGATATACATGGTATTCGTTGAGAAATGTCAAATGTTCTATTTAGATTTAACCAGTTATGTATAGTTTGAAAATGACGTTATTACAATGAAAGGAGCATCCATGCTCCCGTCGCTTTATCAAGGTCGCCTTATGACGTCATCCTATTGTTATGATGACGTCATACGATCGAAAGTGTTCTTTCACGCAGTAGAATAACATGTTATATATCGTATTTCACTACTGAAAATCGAATAAAAAGCGATATCTAAATCGTCATAATCCTCTTACATCACAAGGCTTTGACATCACTGAGAACACTGCTAACAATGATATGGCGTCACAAAGTGTAGGAGACGTAACAATATTATGATGTCATAATGCTGACTACGTCACAATGCTATATGACCTCACTGATATCACTGCTGAAGAAGCTAAATGACGTTTTTGGTTTTCGAAATGATCGTTGATTACAGTAAAAATATCCTCGGCAAAACTCGTGTTGATATTTGATATCAGAAGACACTTGGGCGAGATTCTCTATATGAGGTTTTATCATGTGGGAATTTTTATTCGTTTTATATACTGGAGAATTCGTGAATAAGACATGTATATTACCAAACCACCATGTTCAGAGTACAGTGCAGGTAGGTAGATGATAGGTGTGTAACCCTGTGCACATATACATGTACAAGTGTTCACCTCGACATCTTGTTAAAAGAAACTACCCCATGCCAGTCAACTGTTATGTTCTTCTCAAATGGTGAACACGATCAAATCAATGTATGACATGACATTTATTTACATGTTGATAAATAGGATATTTCATATTATCTATTTTACAATAATACACAGATGGGTGACGAGTTTCTCGACGAATGGCAGAATTTATTCCCCCTTCAGATCCAGACCTCCCTCATCCGCCACACAATCTGAAAATACGTGAAATTATCTGCAGCATGATAATTATATTGTGGAACATTGTACCCAACCTGAGTAATTAATGTACCACAGTGAATAGTTGTGGTCGTGATCATCATAAAATACACATGATTCGTATGTACATACTTACCGGAATTCACTTACCCAGAATGCCAGATATTTTGTAAAACTTACCTTAATATTCGCCATTAAGTCATTAGGCATATACATTTTTCACTTGTTTGTTTGTTTTCGATATGATCGTTGATTAGAATGCCAGATTTTTTGTAAAACTTACCTTATTCGCCATTAAGTCATTAGGGATATACATTTTTCACTTGTTTGTCAGTCGACATGATTTCATAGAATGCTTAGCCAAACATGACGTCTGTGTCAGGAAACATGATTTATGACCTTATCCTCTGAAACAGAAACATTCAGACATCCAAACACACAAAAAACATTCATCGACAACACGCACATGCACGCACACACACGCACACACAACCCATTGGGACGTTAAGCTCCGGGAGTGTCCCATCGGACGTGTGAGAGACTCTCCACGGCTCGCAGTAGTTCCATCTCCGTGATGACGTCGTTAGCGTTGACTTTGGCCAGCTTCCCTCCTCGCATAACTTTGGAGTCATCGCTCGGTAGCTTCCTCTTAGAAGACCCAGCACGTCCATTGATCAGGCAATAAGACTGTGATGACGTCGCCCGACTTTCCTCAAGCGTACTGTCGGCAAGGGAAGATAATGACGCCAGTCCCATAGACCAAAATGTGCTATCTTCGTCTTCAGGGGAGGCTGCGAACAGTCGTCTCACACATCGTTTCTCGGGGGCATGTCGCTCTCCGAGAGGTTGTGGTTCGAACAATGGTCTGTTCTCAGGTACGGAGGTTCTGGAGTGGTGACGCTGGTGGACACGAGGTCCAGACGCTGTCTTTACACAGGGGGAGTCATCCAGGGGAAAGCTTGCAGAGTTACCTGCCCATCCCATGATTGGAGCCATGTGTACTGGTGTAGACGTGGAGAGAGGTTCGTCAAGTCCGGGGAGACCACATGTGAAGTACTGAAACATGTAAACTGTTGAATGTACCAGGAACACCATGAAGTGATGACTGACATAGCCTATAGTATGTCCAATTAGGCCTTACATAAGACATAGAAGACGAGTTGGCGTGCTTTATCGTTGAATATATAAAACATAGTAGGGAGCATAAAACACGAAGGCCGCAGCCGAGTGCATTGTTTAATGCCCTCTGCTGTTGTATTCTACGATAAAGCACAACAACGAGTCTTCTATTTCTTATATGAGATTTCCCCTTAATTAATTACGCGTTTTTTATATAAAAACCGTTGAGATATTATGTTGTTTGTATAAACTGTTTTTTAAATAAAATATTAGAACACATTCACCAGCATTGAACACTCAAAGTGCCGTAAAATACGACGTCATTTGCTAAGCGACGCTCGAAATGACGTCTAAAACCACGAGCATGTTTTATTTAAGAAATAAAGTTCGCTGTACCCCAATGTGTTTTGTAATAAAGTATAGTTTTGCCCTGAACTATTATAGTTAAAGAACGAGGACGGTAGCATCATTTGCAGAAAAACACGGTCTTTTCAACTGCCCTCTTTCGTTGGGTTACCATGGGCACACGTGACTACGAGGGGAGCGGAAACGTCATTCAATTGTTACGTCATCACAAAAACTATACCTTTACCGCTAGGCATCTTAGAATGTCTCATAAAGCACGCTGTCGGTCCCATTGGCCGCCTGTGTTTTATTGCCGTGGGTATCTTATATTTAGGAGATAAATCCATTCTGTTTTATATTTTGGGGTTGTATGTTGTGCATTTTTTACCCCTAAATTTAATTTCAAACCGAGCTTGCAATTCACCTCAGGGTTTATCTCTGTGAGATCCGGTTCCTGGTTTGATTGTTCAAAAGAGCTCCTCCAAGACAGGTCCGAACCAATGGTCATCATGGACGACATATCTCCACTTCCACGGGACGATGCTGAACCCATGTCGACGTGATTAGAGTACTGCATCTGATACGGCGACTGCGACATGTTTGACGACTGATCCGACATATCATTTGGGTGTTGGTGTGCCAGCTCATGGCGTTGTGATCTGTTTGCGGTGGCTTCTGGGCGAGCACCAGTTGGGATCCACACTGTGTTACAGTCTAAATAACACACTTTCCCGTCACGCGTTATTAACGTGGGCAGATCAGCAGGCAGCTTTATGATCGAGTCTGAAAGAATTATGGTCATCATTTTGTACAATCCTTGAATCCTGTATCGCAATACATCTTGATATCATTGTGTCAATGTCCACATTGAAATTACGGTAAATCTTAACTATGATAAAGCAATCGGCAAAGAGAATGGCGTACCAACTTGCTATTTCGACAGACATTTACATCTCCATATACCAGTTTGGCAATTGATTAATTGTCAATGCTAATGCAACCTACTTAGTAGGTTTTTAAAATTCCTTGCTCAAATGTATGACAGATTTTTATACATTGACATAAACTACATAATGTCTATCTGAGAAAATAAAACCGCAACCATTTTTTTAGGTATTACAAAAGTATATTCTTCATTAAGTATTTGAATATTCTACGAAAATTACATCAGTCAAAGTTGTTAATTTACAGTTCATCATATAAAAGATGTTATTAGCAATAGTACAAAAAGAGCTTTACTCTTTTAAATTGTAGGCGAAATAGCATCAGCGGTAGTTTGACGTTTTCAATAGCCCTTATATTTATCACGATTACGTTCTTATGCATCTGTTTTGGATAAATTTGCTTCGAATGACAATCAACCATTGAAAAACACACGACACATAGTAGAAAAATATCAGAAACATTATCGGATCATTATAACATAAATTTGAAATGATTATATGATATGATATGGTAATTAACATCGTGGTGTCGTATTTAAATTAGTTTACAAAAACCCGTGAGTAAATGAAATACCAACATTCCGTATTATGTATGTAAATACATTACCTCCGTCCCGCATGTACGTCTCCATGGTTCGGGCAATTTTAGAGACAGGAGCCAAGAGGTGAGAACAAGAAATGAAGACAAACGTTGTCATGGAGTCACCTTCATAACAAATGAATTTCGGGATTCGAAGAAGAAACCAAACACTTGAAATTTAAAAATAACATCATAAACAATAACACACTATCCTTATTGCGAGTAATAGCATTTAATGAGGTTTTTTTTCGTTTCAAACTCATTTTTTTTTTCTGAAAAGTTAATCACTTCCTTGTTTTGTCAAAGGGAGGCCACTCTCGTCACAACGAGAGTAATCTACCTTTGAACATACCGTTAAGTATTTTCTCTATTCATCGTGTAACGTTTTCTTTTCAGTTTCAACGTTAATAGAGCCATGATGTTGCTAGATTTGTTTTTTGGTCATTTCACAATTATTTGTTCCTTCACTTCCTTGCAATTCCATGTTTAATAAGAAAGAAAAAATGAGAAAATATATAAGAAGGGACAGCAACGTTTACATTTCCTGTGGAAACTAAAACATTTAAAATTGACCAAACCATCATGATGTTATTTTACAGAACCTTCATTCAAAATGTCATAAGTTTTAAGTTGGTACGGAAACCTGTCTGTTCAAAACAAAAACAAATTGGCAAAAATCGTTAATACGGCTTCTAAAATCATTGGGCTTCCTATTGAAACTATCGGCAGTTGTTATGAGCAGCAGTTATCCAAAAAAAGCAAACAAAATTTTAGGTGATTCTACACATCCTCTTTTTTCGGAATATTCAATACTACCTTCTGGACGTAGACTGCGAATGCCGACTTTTAGAACAAACAGGTTTCGCCAACCATTCATTCCTTGCAGCATTAGGGAAATAAATTCTGATAAGTGCAATGTTGCACGATAAACACTTTCATGTATAGCATATTCTAGTGTCTGTAAACTGTGTTAATATATATATTTTTAAATGATATTTGTCTGTTTTGTATGCTGGAGAATTGTAATTATACACAACAAATTTCCCTATTCCCTAAATATTATCTTATCTTATCTTATCTTATCTCACAATATGCAAACATTAAGGACTATCAGTAGAAACCTCTCGTTGAATAAACATTTTAAAAACCAAGCAGCAACACTACTGTACTGTAGTCCAGCATATAACTAGACTATAATTTCGCACAAGGGCTACATAAATCTATATTATATGAACTAGCAGCAATACAAGCTTACATGGTGTCTCTCGCTCAAGACCTGATGATTTAACGATTGAAAGCGGCAGATACAGAAATGTCAAAAAAGAAGACCTATGTTAATATCTCAACAACATTGAAGACGAATGCCACTTTCTTCTCATCTGTCCTTTGTATAATTCACTACGTTACAAAAATATCAAACTACTATATTATATCCACCCAAGCATTATGAAATTTGGTGATCTAACGAACTGTAAAAATCAAACTATATTACAAAACGTTGCCATTTACATTCACTGTACAATGGTATACTGAACTAATGTCATAATTTGTCTTTAAAGGCGCTGTAGCACGTTCTGCTTACTGAAATAAAGTGCTCTCACACTGAAAGGCAAAAAAGTGTTACAAATGACTAAATTAATGACTACTCCTGAATCAATAAGAAGATTTCTAAAACGAATATACATGGTTCGGTTAAGCCATATGCTTATGCGATTCCATTTCCCATCAAGTGACCATTTTAATGTGTTCACATTAAAATGGCCGCTCGAAGGCAGTTAAAGTGATCTGACTGACGTAGCGATACTCAAACACTCAAGAGTAGAATTGTTCATATGGTAGAATGATGGAATGGTCATTTATGCTATTTAGCCATAGTAATAGTCATCAAGTACCTAGATTAGTATTCAATAATGATCAACTGGAACGTGTACATCAACATAAACATCTTGGCCTTATCTTCTCGGACAATACTGAATGGTCTAATCATGTTGATCTTTCCATAGAAAAGGCTTCAAAACTAATCTCTTCTCTACGTGTGTTAAAGTATGTTTTGAATAGAAGTATTTTATCACGTATGTATGAAATGTATATTCGACCCATTTTGGAATATGCTTCTGAGGTCTGGGATAACTGTTCGGATGTTTTGTGTGACAAACTTGAAAAGGTCCAACTTGAAGCTGCAAGAATTGTAACTGGCTTACCAAAGTTTGCTTCAAGAGATAGCTTATACAAAGAAACTGGTTGGTTGCCTTTAAAAATTAGACGTGGAAATAAGAAACTTTGTACTTTTTACAAAATTATTAATATACAAGCTCCAGATTATCTGATTAACTTACTTCCACCAGCCACTGAAACTATTTCTCATTACAACTTGCGTAACAAATCAAATTTATCTATTCCAAAATTTCGAACTGCAGTCCTTCAAAAGTCTTTTATTTATGACTGTGCTTATCTGTGGAATAATCTTTCCTCGAAAATAAGATGTTCAAATTCATTATCGTCATTTAAAGCAAAATTATCTGAAAAAGAATGTAAAATCCCAAAATATTTTCTATTCGGCGATAGGAAGATGAACATTATACACAGTAAGTTAAGAAGTTCTTGTAGTTCCCTAAACGGTGATCTGTATCGTGTCAATTTATCTGAAAGTAAATCTTGCAATTGTGGTGCTTTAGTTGAAGATGTTTATCATTTCTTCTTGAGATGTCCAAGACATGCTGATCTTCGTTTAGAATTAAAGCAAAGATTTTATAATTTAAAGGCAGAATTTGATATTAATACAATCCTGTATGGAAACCCAAATCTTCCACAAACAGTCAATGAAAACATATTTCACCATGTTCATAAATTCATTGGAAAGAGTCAACGGTTCAAATAATACATTAATACTAATGTACGTATTTACCATATTCAAAGTGCATTTTGTCATAAGAATAACATTTCCAATTGTGTGTTGCCTTAATAATGTATATTACATGTTTACCCACTTCGTCACTTGTAGATTTCTTACTTTCTTGTTATGTATTCTAGCCTTGTAAAATAATTGTTGATTACCTGGAGAGGGCTTCTATAAGTTTCACAACTTGTGCCCAATTCATTTCTTAAATGAATAAAATATGTTTTCAATCAATCAATTCAATGGTCAACCATCTTGCTGTCTGAACTCTCAGATTCGCATAATACCTCCAAATTTACCCCTCACATTGAAGAGTTCCAAACCACTCCTCGCACAATTTTTTCCAAAACCGATAACTGCTTTCTATGGATACGGCTTATCAGATCGTGAAATGAAATATGTTACCCTCTAACGTAACACTTTATTGTATAAACTTTAATAATAAATGTCAAATTTGAGAAACGATATTTGCAAAAAACCTGCTACAGCGCCTTTAATGTGAATATGTTTGTCGATGTATTTGTTAAAAGGATGTACTTAGATGTTCTTTAGGCCTGGGGCCTCATCAGTGCAAATAAAGATTGATTGATTGATGTTGCTAGATTAATTGTTCGAAAGTGTTATTTTTTTCCATTTCCGCAATTATTCGTTCCTTCACTTCCTAAGAAAGATCCAGCTCACAATATGTAAACAATATTAAACGACTGGTCAGACCGGTTCGATTATTCAATGCAGTTAGACTGTGACTAAGGCGCGTCATACTTTACGACCTAAGAGCACGAGAGGTGAAGAATAGCAAATCCTCACAGTTGCACAATCAAATTTAAAACAAGTCATGTTTACATCAGAAAGACAACACGGTGGCAAGTGACAGACGAGTACAATATCAACTACTTGAATAGACACGGGTAACGACTGTGTATAGATGGGAGAGAGCTCAGTCCTAACTCAAACATTGTGGGGCCCGAGCCGAGAGATATAATCCCCTCTGTACACGAGGCACCGATTCTCAATTCTTTTCATGCATGTACACAAAAGCGTTTGTAATACGGCCTGTGCTGGAAGGTTTGGGTCAGGTGTGTGTCGGTTTCCAAGGCTCATCCAGGGAGTCGACTCGAAGACGTCTCGGAGTCGCGGAGGTGTACTGTACTGTACGGTGTATTCAATATAGATTATAGATCATCGCCGTGAAGATTTCGGCTCGCTACGCGATCTTGTCTCGAGTTAGTAACATACTGAAGCCACCCGGCTCTTTATTATGCTGATCAGGGTCGCATATAGTCTTTGAGCTGGTACAGATATGTAAACTATACCTAGTCAGTAATGCCCTTATAAACACAATTGGCTGGAGTCGTTAATCGGATTGGAGACTTTGTGCTGGGATAGGAATTATGACACAACCAACTGTACAGGAGTCATCAACACGGGTGGCTGCCAATGTTGGGACGGCCACCTTCCGTCTTCCACCCCTTAGAAACAAAGCGGGCTACAGAGGTTTCGGGACGAAGATGGTTTCTCGATCTGGATCTCAGTCTATCATCTACCGGAGTGTACCTCCCAGACCACTAAGCTACACATTCACGGATATACTGGACTCTGACCAATCCATGAAGGGGAGAAGTCGATCCAAAACAGCCCCTGTTTCCACAAACTCCCCAGAAGATTACGCTCAGAGGTTCAAATCCCGACCCACAACTCGGCCAAAGGTTGTCGAGTTTGACGGCAACTGCTTTAGTTTGAAGGCCAAGAGGAGAGGGGTATCGGGATTCTACCCTCCCATGCGCCTCAAAATTATGCCTCCCCAGTCACGTGCGAAAACTATCGAGGTGAGAATGTAGATAACGTGATAAGTAATACGCCGAGGCGAGAATGTAGATTAGACAATACGTATTAATCACAGGAATATCGCGAGTGCTGCCTTAGCTATGTTACAAGTCGTTATTTTGTTTATGTCCGAGGTTTGGTGTTGATCATATATCACACAAGGCATTATCCAACCGCACCATTTCTATTCAGTAATCGACTATACCCATTGCACTATATACACTTTATACTCATAGTGCGTGTTTGGTCGTGACGAATAACTCGGTATCTCTCAATTCGTATTGCAGAGTCAGCAATTAAACTGTAAAATTAAATATATATTAGTTGCAGTCATTTGTTTATTCGTCAGTGGTTAATTGATCGAGTATAAGGGGTACCAAGGATTTAGATATATCAATCTAAATCTCTATCTAAATCCTTGGGGGCACAAATACTTTTAAGTTCATATTTTGTCATAGTAAAACAACGTTACCATAAGAAACTATGGTCTTCATTTAGCAAAATGAACGAATCGACGAATTAGTTTCCAAGAAGGCACATTATTTGGCAAACATAAATTTATTTTATTAACTTAATTTCCATACTTTATCAATTGTTAACCTAAAAACCAATATGCCATCAAAAACCATTAAATATACCGTGATGTACTTTACAAAGCATGGTTATCAAAAACATTCACAATCGATTTTATCCGGAAGCAGTATTTTGCTTTTGATTGTGATGAAAATATGGTATCATTTCTTTTTCCGGTACTGTATGCCTTATTTATAACCGTTGAAAAACAACTTTGAAGTCTAAATCAAAAGACGTGAAGTAAGAAGTTGACCATTTCTGCTTATATACATTAATTACAGTAAAAACAATAAGTGTTAATATAGTAAATGAGTCTTACATTGTACAATAGACGCCAGTTGAAGTGTTTATGTAGAAAATGTACTTGTGCAACATGCATAATGCATTGGTTAACGAATATATTATGTTGCCTGGGTGTCAGTCAACAAAATCTATTACACGTATAGCCGCTGATACATCAATAAATCACCACACTTTAAGACGATGTGACATTTAGATTTCAATAAAGTGAAGGCATATGTTAATATCGGACATAAACGGTTTATACAACAAGTATGTATTACGTCTTCTTGCTACGCCAACATTTGGCAAAACCCTATTCTTTATTCCTTAAACTTTTGAACAAAAGAACCCCTCTTATTCAACGTAACCAATTAAGATAATTATTGTTAACATTTCAAAATAGCAAACGCTTTTGCGAAATATCTGTTATTTCAAAAGTTAGGTTAAATCGTGCCAACAGAACGTTCCGGTCATGTAGTGTAAGATACGTGTTTATTCATTGTATATTTAATTAATTTTATCCAAAATGTTAATGTTGGCATAGTGGCGTAATGAACCGTATGTACATGTACATGAAGGAATGAAGGTACGTTTCGGTGTTTATGCCACAACTCTAAAATCTATTAAAGAAATGCATTTACGCAGAAACGTTGAATTCGATATTTTTTATACAAATAAAAAATAAAATAAAAACAGTTTAAAACTCTTTTAGTCGGTATTTGTATTCTGAAATTTAATAGAATAACAACAGAAATGGAATTTTATTTTGACCAATCACGAAGTACAAGTGACCAGAGTCTTTTGGAATATTAAAGCCATCCATCACATACACCTATACAACAGTCTGTTGTGGTGCTTTGAGTCACTATCATTATGAGGGTTGAATGCCGTCAATATAACGGCAGTAAAGACTTTTGGTCTGAGAAAATATCTGTCCCATTAAGTCATTCAGATATGCCTGAGAAAAAGGATTGAGAGAAAATAAAGCAAGGTCTTTGGGTATATATAATAACAAGTTTATAAAAGAAGTAATAGTGGATATTAATAAGATATTGGTGTAAAGTGGTGGCCGCCGCCAAAGGTCACTGGAGCGGAACGGTGACCGTCGGGTATAAAGGCCTCTGACAAGATATTGTAGAATGCTATCTAAGCGACGATAAAATTGGGTTCATGTAGGTAGGTTACCGTGTCAAATGTTGTTTTAACATCTGAGTTGTCCTCAAAAGAAGTTATTTTTTATATTCATTTCATTTCATATTTCAAAATGACTGAGTCAGTCATGGTTACAGTATTGTATATATATAGTATATATCTATATAATATATATCTGGAATGACACTTGCGTTGAATTGGGACTTTACATATTCGATTAATAAAATCTTGTTCTTATAAATTACTCAATTGATTACGTCTTGTTCACAATTCTTATCTTATAAGCAAACATTGACGTCTCACATATGTGACACAAAAAGGACTCGGTGTCTGTACCCTTTCATGTCAAGAGGAGTTATTACAAATATTTATCATTTATTGATTATTGAAGACATGTGTTGACACACCACTTTCTATCTCCCTGAGTTGATCTAAGTCCAGCACGGACTCCAGTACACGAGAGCGCTGAACACTTTGTCAGTTCTTAGTCTGGACATCGGTCTAGTCACGGACACTGTGCTTCCTATACCTTGGACAATTGAAATAAAAACAGTGCAATGTCCGTTTCCAATTAAGTGTGTATTTACGTACTAGGAAGATTCGTCTATCGATTGCTATTATATCTTTAATTCATCCATCTCGTGCACTAGAAACGAGTCTGTTGGTAACTAAAACTTGGCGATTCCACGCTTATATTTAGGTATTGAAATCGTATAAAGAAAAGCATATGCCTTAAAACAACATTTACGGTTTTAGTGAACAGCTACTTACTAATACCTACACTTAATAATGGAATATCCCCCCCCCCCCCCCCCCCTCCCACTGACAAAGAAATATATCGGTATTTTCAAAATTGGTAGGATCATCAATGTATTATAATGGCAAAAACAAAGTAAACAAGGCTGATTTACCTTTTATTCAAATAAAATTGCAAACACTTGATTGTTAAAAAGCACATTTAGTGTCAACTGTACCTGACCAGTCAATCGATACATAAGTAATTAATAGGAGTGGAACACACCTGGAGAGTAAAAACTATTATTATGAATCTTTAAAGTCGACGATATAAACATAAAAGTATCGATTTCTGATCGAAAACCGGACGGACAATACACTGCGTGTGGCGCGTAGCGCGTCATTTAGTCAAACGTATTTTTGGAAACTTTTTAACAACAGACAAAATAATAGCTTTAGGCTTATAATGTTTAGTAGGTCTTATAACTAATGTGCATGTAAATGGGACGTGTAGTTTCGGTTTCTGCACATGTATAATGCTGTTGCTCGATTTTCATTTGAAACTAGTAATTGTGATTTATGTGGCGATTGGAAGTGAATTTTCAAGTTGAGTGAACTGATTTCAACTGAAATCATCACATATCGTATATTGGCACGTATCAAAGCCAAATAAAATGTTATGAATCTCAATGGATTCACCTTTAAACAATTTAACTGAACATAGAAATGGCAATAGGAAATTATTATTTGTTAGGCCTAAAACATAAAAATAAAATGTTTCTGGTCTTTACAGGCTGACAAAAATGATGCGATGACGCGATTTTTTTTAGCCTAACCCCTAAATATTGTATCCTTGTTAATTTCTGAGGTAGCGGTTTGGACCATTATAATCATAAACCTTATTAATTAGTATTAGATTTTCAAAAAAATCTATCAAACAAATTGTCTTGGTTAAAAAATAACTTTGTTATGAAAGTTTTTTTTATATTTTTATCTTATGTATGTAGATGCATATATTATTTTGTTCTATTTTTCTAATAGAAGTAAAGTTTTTAATTATAGTTTTGATATAATCAAATCAGTAAAGAAATCTCTTCAAGACTCAGCCTACTTAATTGAATAGACTAGAAAACGTTTCCATTTTATCCCTGTAGGTTTTACCCTAATTAAACTCATGATTCAGTGTCTGTCAATTGACAGACAGACATTTTATTCAGTAAAAGGCCATTGGCCCAAAATACAGACATATATAAACAATTATTGGATGAGCTTTACAAAAAAAACCTCCGAATTTTTTCTTTTTCTTGCATGTATGATATAAAAATAGGCATAAATTAGTTATAACATTTATATTTGTTGAAGACATGAGATTAACAAAACTATATTGTGATAATTGAGGTTTCAAATAGTTATCAAGAAATATATCTGTCCTTTGACTGTCAGTTAAACGGGTGTTTACTTATTGGGGATTCAAAAGGTCGAAGTCTAAAATTAAAAGATAAGAATCAGCCCGAATATATTAAACTGTCTGTTTTTGTAAAATGAATAAGCCCTCTTAAACAAACCTCTAGCTAGTCGACGGTTCTACTCGGGAATTCGAAGCTTATGAAAAACACATACGGGTGTTTGAATCACGCCGATATCTAGAGCGTTAATCTATGCATTGTGTGAAACGTATCGTATGTGTGCAGACCATAACTTCTATAGTGACAATCCGCTTGCTAGCAGTAATCATAAACAGTATAATCCACTTGTTCTCGAACCCAGTTCCTGTCGGTCATAGTACATGACTGCATTGATCGAGTAGTCTCAACTCCTTTACTCGCATGAGAGGACACTTGGAATCTCGCCAGAAGTGCCAACAGCCAACAGCTTAGAACAAACGTTAACAAGAAAGGCATGGCGTTAATAAGAAGTAACGACTGTGTGAGGCAGGTTTCTTTGATGACACAACTACAGGAGCGTGTATACATAATATGACAAAGCTTCTAATAAAACCTAACAACGGGAATAACAGGAAAGTAATTTGTATGTTACTTATATGGGTCGATATAATGTCGATTTTGCATGTATGTAGAGGTTACCATGCTTATTTGTCTTGTGGTAATGTACTGCATTGGGAATAGATATTGTATTTACTTGATGGTGAATGAACATAACTCAATAGTTAATATGAATTCGACTTTTGTGATGACCCATGTGTATGATTAATTGATAAAAAATAGAGGCATTGGCTCTGTAGCTCATCAGGGATTATATTGTTTGATGATTAAGACTGAAATATATTATTTTCAATTATAATGCACAAACCCTAGCCCTGAAAAATCTCAGTCTAGAAATTGTCAGTGCATAACAAAAATAGAAATCCCTAACGAGGTGTCAGTGACCAGCTCTCCACCTGTCATATGGTCCCCCTCTTACACTGCGTTATGCCCCAGCTCCAGCTTGTTAGGGGCTGTGCCAGTGCAAGAAAAAAACATTAATTTTATAATTGCTCTAAAACTTTTATTTATCACAGCAAAAGAATGAAAATTACAGGTTTTCGTCTCCATTATTACAAAATTTTAGCTTCCTAGCAGTTCTAGTTCCTGAAGTGAAATTTAAGGTTTCAGTTAACACCTTGCCACGCCCATATTTGAGAATGGGTTTTAAGAAATGAACAAACTTTAATCTAGATGTTATACAGATTGTAACATTTTAGCTTTCTGTTTCAAATAGTTTTGGAGAAGAAATCGTTTAAAGATTTGAGGGTGAACCCCCTGCCCCGTCCATATTTGTATGGCGGTCAAGTTCAAATGAACAAACTTGAAACTTCATGTTATAAAGATGCTATTCTGAAAGAAGTCGTTTAAAGGTTTTAGAGAAACTGCCTGCTACGCTACAAAATAAGATCCCCTAGGTGCAAGGTACCTCCCCACAAAATTTCAGCTTTGGGTGTGTAGCGGTTCTGGAGGAGAACAAATATAAATGTCAAAAGTTTACGTACGACGGACCCCGGACGCCGGCTCATGTCTTAAGCCCATCTGGCCTTTACAGGCCTGATGAGCTAAAAAGTACACCTTTAATGTTGCTTAGTGTTAACAAAATAGTTTTTTCTGTGTTCAACATGTTAAATGTGACGTCATCATACATTTCAAAAGTAGTTCCGGCACTTGACCTCTATAACTTGAATCTATAGACTCCCGACGGATATTGAAATTAATTTATTGGCTTTATCCCCCGAGAACACTGTTCATTGTATTCCAAGTTCTGAAATATGACCAACACCATTTGCAATAAAATAGTTAAGCAAGTTGACAAACTTTAGGCATTACTTCTCGAACATTTCTCATTCTGTAAATTAAAGTGTACGTTCACCATTCTCCTTGAAAACCAGAGGTCCAACCATGTGCAGTATTAACTCAAACTTTCGACAAAGAAACAATTTACCATGTTCTGTTTTATGTACACTTGTTGAGGATACAGTTATGAGTGAGTTTTTTACCTCTTGGAGTTCATTGTAAGTTAGAGAGAAAGGGAGAACTGATATTAATAAACTTTGACTATATAAGCATTTGAAGTATAACTTTTATACAGAAAATCATATTGTCCAGTACAAGCCAAGACACTATAGGTCGGCCATATCAAAATTTCGATGTGGTGTTGCTCCCATAAGGGTAGAGACTGGCCGTTATGAAATATTTTACTGGAAAATAGAAATGTTTTAATTGTGTTAACGAGGTTGAAGATGAATTACATGTTTTGCTTCACTGTGTATTGTATGATGACTTGAGGCAATTTCTTTTCATGAACCAGTGTACTTCTTTAAACCTGAACTTTTTATATGAATCAGATCTGGAAAAATGTTTTTTTTATATTTACCAATTCTGATGTATGTTTTAATACAGCCAAAATCTGCTTTTTAATTTTACAACGTAGAAAAGAATTGTTGGTCTGTCTCTCATAATTCTGTTTTGAATGGTTCTGTACCTGTTTTAAAATGTATTAAGTGTAAAAATGTAAATGTCTTTTAGCTATGTACAGAAGTGTGACGTTAATAAACTATTGTCTGTCCGTATGTCTGTCTGTCCCACTGCTTGCATTAACAACTTTGACATTGTCCTCTACTTCAGTACCCCTTTTGCATTGGTCTTCAGCTGACAATGGTAATCAATAATATTTCTTTTTATCTTGAAGCTACCGGATCTCCAACTGGAACCTGCCAATGGTTCAAAATCAATGTCGGGAAGACTGTCATCAAGGTCAACACGCTCTAGCAAGACCAGAAAATCAAGCGTTCGGCCCCGAACAAAGTCGTCTGCGTCCAATGGAAACGAAGAGAACAGCACCAAAGAGAACCGGAAGTCTCCAGAACCAATGGTTAAATTTGCCGAGATCCCCCAGTTGACTCCTCATATGCCGCAGCACTATGCCTGCCCGGATCGCCTGCCGGACTTCATGGAAACTCCAATCATTTATCCGAACATTATTGATGATGCCAATGACCTCGACGACCTCACACTGTTGCCGCCACCCAAGATGGTGATGGCCCGGAAAGATGCGCCATGGGTTTACCGCTTCAAGGTGAAGAAGAACATGAACGCTTTGTCCAAAATAATGGCCAGTAAACCGAGTTCTATCGCGGCACAAACGAGTTTGGAAACATAATGATACCGGGGAGGTTTCATTATAAGCTGGGGGAGAGAAGGGTAATGTTCACAAAGTATTACTTATTTATTCCATCAGAGAAAACTGGTCTCATTTGAATATTCCTTAGGAACGGTGACATATTGGTTTTGAATGGAGGTCCTGTGCTTTTTGGGGAAGAAACGTTGTGCGGTCACATCATTGTATGAAATTAGTTTGAAAAATAGCTACCCTAAGTGTTATTTTGTCAAACTTAGGCAAGAGGAAAAGCGATGCTGACAGCTCGTCGGACAGATTACAAGGATGTAGACGTATTAACCTTGCATCGAAACCAATGTTCTGTTTCGTGTCTTATGCTTTCGAAGTGATGTATGGTGTCAACTTGAAGACTGTTTAACTTTCGACGAACATTGGAAGTTACTTGTAACAGAACTCGGGCGAAAGGGATGCGCCCTACCATTTTCGGCGTGGATTGAGCGCAAGGTTAACTGCGCCTTACTGGAAGGATCGTGCCAACGTATGGCCTCCTTTTATGTGTGGGTTCATTTCGTTTTAGAAAACATAAATTCACTGACATTAATTTGGGCGTGGTATTTAGTGAATAAGTATATTGTAGCATCAACACTGATATTGGTTGCTTATTTTGCAAATGATGAACTGGCAACTGGTGAACGATGAAACACTGCAATTTGTTTAAAATTGACCATCGTATAATACCTGCATGTGAAACCTTTCGGATGCTTTGACGAACCATGGAATACATACATAGGAACATCTGAATACAAACGACCGCCCGTCTTCGAACAATGAAAAACTTTTGTTTAAAGAACTAAAGAACTCTCGATTAACTTAAGCAAGGCAGATTTCTGTTTTTTCGCAAGTGCGTTGTCTCGACCAACTTCACACAGTACTTGGTCAGTGAGAAAGAATTGGTTTTAATGATAGCGGTCCTGTTTACTTTTTGCTCACATGCTCCCTTTATATTGAACACATAAAAGAACTGTCCTCTTGAAACCACAATTCTTTCGATAACGCTAGGTTTGATCAACATGAATGGTCAAATTTAAGACTTGTATATATATATATTATGTCGTTTTATTTGTGAATGCACTATTAATAAAATTAGAGTCCCTTGGCTCAGACTTATATAGTATATGAAATTGAAACCAACATATTTCTTTCTTTTTGGGGGTCAGGCAGGATTTATATTTATGTTTTTTCTAGATTTTTTGTTCACCTTGATCAACAGTTGAAAATGACAACTCCGTGTTTCACACATTTAACATTGATCGACCACAAAGGTTAAAGGTACATCCATAGTGTTGTATGGGGGTCACTTATGCTAAACGTTATAAATTGTGTTGTTATCGAGAAGTACTGCATGGGTGTTGCCGAAAATTGCCATTTTGATTTGGATTACTCGACTTAGTATATTGACGATGTAAAGGTAAAAGTAGTGATTTCTGATCGAAAACCGGACAATGTACCTCGTGTGGCGCGCGCCAATGAGTCAAACGTAATTTTGGAATCTTATTTATAACAGACAAACTGATAAATTTGGGTTGATCATGTTCAATAGGTCATATAACTACTGTGCATGTAAATGAGACTTGTAGTTTCGGTTTCTGCACATGCATAATGATGTTACTCTATTTTAATTGGAAACTTAATTATGATACATATCTATTTGGTGATTGGGGATGTATATACAAGCTGAGTGAATGTATTTGCACTGTAAACAGCACATATGGTGAGTTGGAACGTATTAAAGCCTAATAAAACTGTATGAAACAATGGATGCACATTTAAGCTGCGTCAGACATTAACGTCGTCAATTGAGTTACTCCCTTTCGATGTTTATCGCAGCATTAACAGAATTTTCAAGAAACAAAATCCTTGTTTTCATAAATAGGTGAACACTTTCCAAATAGGCATTGGGAAAAATCAAGACTCTGTTACGAATATACCATATTTGTGGCTCCAAGAATCCCCAAGAAGCAAATATTGGACCACGAATGTCTATCCAATGAAATGACGTGTTACATTGACTTACATCGACAGTTACTTCTATTGTCGTTACCTTTGATGAAAATGGTTTTCTACCTTTAATATGTACATTTGTAATTCGAATATGCCGGATAGTAATTATACAAAGACTATTTTCAATTTTATCTCTGATTTTGTCTTCTCCGCTGATCAGAATTTTTATAGTTTTATAATTTAAAATAGCGTACATCGTGGACACGTTTATCTAACATTTCTGTTACAAGAAAAGGTATAGTAACTTCCAATTGGCAAATGATAATCTTTAAAGGGCCTTTGACTTTCTAACCTTCATAATAACGTTTTATTCGGCAACACAGGCTTTTGATAAGTTTCCAAAGTCACGTTCTGAGGTCAAAACTTTGACCTTAACCTTGGTGTAGGATGTCTTTCTGAATACTTAACACAATATTTGATATGCTTCTTCATTTTCACTAGATCATTCAGCCGAAGTCATAATTTTCAAGCTGATCAAAAACCATCTCAGAGGAAGATCTATTATACATGTTGGAGATTATAAATGGCAGATTTGGCGCTTTTTGAGAAAATAGAGCCATGGGCTCGGTAGCTCATCAGGGTTTAAATTGTTTGATGAAGATAGAACTATATTGTCTCAATATAATACACAATCCCTAGCCTTGACACACAGGTAATTATGTAAAATGCTGGTCGATTGGCTCTGGTTACAAGCCAGCTGTGCTTTTACAGCCAAATTATGCCTTGCACTAAACACTGACAGCACTGATCTAACTGTATAAGGCTTAGAGAAAACAGACAATGTGATGAATCTCATGGTACATAAAACAATTTATAATCCCCTTGGCTAAATAATCTTTGCACAATTTTAACGGTTCCAAGCCTTTTCAACTAAACATCTAAACATTCTGAACGCAATATTCCTTCTAGTTTGTTCAGGAAAAGAAGATGAAAAAATGTTTTATGTTTTGAAATTTAATCTTAAGTCAACATATATTTCACATTCCTACTGAATAAGATTAACTGCAAAGTTACTTTTTTTCTCAATTCTGCATTTCTCAAACCCAAGTTAGGACTCACATATTTCAAAGATGAGATGACTCTCCTTCAGGTAGTTTTTTAGGATTTACTAAATACTGAATGAAATGCACATAGAATATCAGTTCAAAATTAAATTTCAACAGCTTTTTTTTTGCTGTGGCCAATATTTGGGGCCATAGGGTCACCAAATCTACAAGTTAGAATCCCCATTGGCTAAAGAGTTTGCCTTCTAGGTCTTTTCATTCTGGAGAAGATGAAAATGGGATTTTAGGTCATGGGCTGTGAGGTCCTTATTTGGGGCCACAAGGTCACCAAATCTACAATTTAGAATCTCCATTGCCTATAGAGTATGTACACAACATTTCAGTCTTCTAGGTTGTTTCATTCTGGAGAAGATGAACATATGTTTTTAGGTTATGGCCTGTGAGGCCCTTACTTAGGGTCACTGGATCACCAAATCTACAATTTAGAATCGCCCAAGGCGTCTCTATACACAATTTCAGCTCCCTAGACCCAGTGCTTCTGGAGAAGTCGAAAAAGCGAAAAGTTTACGGACGGACGCCATGCCATGCCATATGCACATCAGGCCTTTCAGGCCTGATGAGCTAAAGAAAAGGAAAGGGTCATGGGGTACCATCCTAAAAACAGAGTCATGGGCTATGTAGCTCATTAGTATTTATATTGTTTGATGTGGAGGACTAGCCTTGAAAAATAGAGCCATGGGCTCTGTAGCTCATCAGGGTTTATATTGTTTGATGATGAAGACAGAAATAATATTGTTTCAATATAATGCACAATCCTTAGCCCTCAGAAATCTTAGTCTTGAAATTGAGAGAAAGCACTCAGCAAGGTCAACACACAGGAGATTATGCAATATGCTGACCCCTTGGCTCTGGTTACGAGGCAGCTGTGCTTTTACAGCCAAATTATGTAATAGCCTCTGCCTTGCACTAAACACTGGCAGCACTGATCTAACTGTATAAGGCTTAGAGAGAACAGGCAATGTGATGAATCTCATGGTACATAGTACAATTTAGAATCACCTTGGCTAAATAATCTTTGCACAATTTTAACGGTTCTAAGCCTTTTCATCTAAACATCTAAACATTCTGAACGCAATATTCCTTCTAGTTCGTTCTGGAGAAGAAGATGAAAATAGATTTTTATGTTTTGACCTGTGAGGGCCTTTTTTTTATAATATCCACAATATTCAGTTCATAGGCTATTCAATAGTTCTCATTTCACATTGATTACATCAATTTGACAAACATGTCCATAATGGAGACTTGATCTTCAAAATATATTTCACATTCCTACTGAATAAGATTAACTGCAAAGTTACTTTTTTTCTCAATTCTGCATTTCTCAAACCAAAGTTAGGACTCACATATCTAAAAGATGAGATGACCCTCCCTCAGGTATTTTATTAGGGATAAATTGAAGACTGATTGAAGTGCCATAAAATATCAGTTCAAAATTCAATTTCAAAGGTTTTATTTAGGCTGTGGCTTATATTTGGGGTCACAGGGTCACCAAATTTACAAGTTAGAATCCCCATTGGCTAAAGAGTTTGCACCCAATATTACAGCCTTCTAGGTCTTTTTGTTCAAGAGGAAAGGATGAAAACATGATTTTAGGTAATGGCCTGTGAGGCCCCTATTTGGGGCCACAGGGTCACCAAATCTACAATTTAGAATCTCCATTGGCTAAAGACTCTTTACACAACATGACAGCCTTCTAGGTCTTTTTGTTCTGGAGAAGAAGATAGAAATAGTCTTATCTTATCATTTCAATACCAGTCATATGCAGTTCACATATCTCATGTAAAATAAAAGAATTCTTAACTCCTCTTCAATTAATTCCTTTGTGGCTTGTCACAATATTCAGTTCATAGGCTATTTAATAGTTCTCATTTCACATTGATTACATCAATTTGAGAAACATGTCCACAATGCAGATAATAATCTTAAGTCGACATATATTTCACATTCCTACTGAATAAGTTTAACTGCACAGTTACTTTTTTTTCTCAATTATACATTTCTCAAACCCAAGTTAGGACTCACATATCAACAAGATGAGATGACCCTCCCTCAGGTATTTAATTCGGGATAAATTGAAGACTGATTGAAGTGCACATAAAATATCAGTCCAAAATTCAATTTCAAAGGTTTTTTTAGGCTGTGGCCCATATTTGGAGTCACAGGGTCACCAAATTTACAAGGTAGAATCCCCATTGGCTAAAGAGTTTGCACACAAGATAACAGCCTTCTAGGTCTATTTGTTCCGGAGAAACATATAAAAACATGATTTTAGGTAACGGCCTGTGAGGCCCTTATTTGGGGGCACAGGGTCACCCAATCTACAATTTAAAATCTCCATTGGCTAAACATTCTTTACACAACATGACAGCCTTCTAGGTCTTTTCGTTCTGGAGAAGAAGATTAAAATAGGATTTTAGGTAATGGCCTGTGAGGCCCTTATTTGGGGCCACAGGGTCACCAAATCTACAATTTAGAATCTCCATTGGCTAAAGACTCTTTACACAACATTTTAGTCTTCTAGGTCTTTTCGTTCTGGAGAAGAAGATGAACATAGGTTTTTAGGTTATGGCTTGTGAGGCCCTTATTTGGGGCCACTGGATCACTAAATCTACAATTTTGAATCCCCATTGCCCCAGGAGTCTGTACAAAATATTTCAGCTACCTAGACCCAGTGGTTCTGGGGAAGAAGTTTACGGGCGGACGGACGGACAAATTAATGCTTCAAAATTAGAAAATAATGTCAAGATCAGCAAAATCGACTGTCAAACAAGTCGAACAAAAAACAAAAACTATGACCGCTGATAAATACTTCTGTAAAATATACTTTTGAATCTTATAGTGTATTGCTAAAAGCATGGTGAGCTACAGAGCCAATGTTTTTTTGTATATCAAGACACCACATATCCTTGGAAGAAAGGGGTAGAGCTTGTAGCTATTACACATATACTCAAATTTTCATACTCATATTATCAGATAACCATTCATAACGAGTTTTTGCCACTAACATGGCAATGTCCCCCGCCTCCAACGTCGAGTCATATAAGACATTTTCTAAATGTAGTTCTTATATTGCATTTCTGGTAAAATATGTCATAATGACATCAAATGTGAAGACATTGGGTGCTAGGATTAACATAGCATTAACAAGAATGTGGTCACAGTGTTGACTGGTGTTTACATAATTCCCTAATGACAGATGTCACCAAATTTCAGGATAATGGATGCTAAGAGGCTGAAAGTACCATGGTGACCTTGATAATAAGGCCAAGGTCACCCAAATCGACTGGTGTCTGCAAAGTCATCTTTAGGCTGGTACAAAAATTGAAGACACTGGGTGAAATGGTTCATGAGATATTGAGGCTGAAAAAATGTCGAAGTGCAGTGGTGACCTTGTAAATACAGTCAAGGTCATGCAATTTGAGTGGTGTCTGCATAGTCACATATTGTACGCTGGTACAAAAATTGAAGACACTGGGTCAATCAGGGAATGAAATATGATGTTAAAAATAGAGCCATTGGCTCTGTAGCTCATCAGGGTTTCATTGATTTAAGTGATCCACATTTGGAGTAACAGGGTCACCAATCCTACAATTAAGAATCACCTTTGACCAAAGAGTCTCTACACAACATTTCACCTTTCGAAAGCTTTTCATATGGAAGATGAAAATAGGTTTTTGAGGATGTGACCCCTGTGACCCCAATTGGGGTCTCAGTGTCACGAAATCTACAATTTAGAATCCCCATTTGCCAAGGAGTCTGCACACAACTTTTCATCTCGCTAGACCTTTTGAAACTGGAGAAGGATATGAAAATAAGTTTTTAAGGATGTCACCCCTGTGACCCCATGAAATCTACAATTTAGAATCCCCATTGGCCAAGGAGCCTGCACACATCTTTTCATCGCGCTAGATCTTTTGGAACAGGAGAAGATGAAAATAGGTTTTTAAGGATGTGACCCGTGACCCCATTTGGGGTCACGTGGTCACGAAATCTACAATTTAGAATCCCCATTGGCCAAGGAGTCTGCACACATTTTTTCATCTCGCTAGACCATTTGAAACGGGAGGGGGAAGATGAAAATAGGTTTTTAAGGATGCGACCCCTGTGACCCAATTTGGGGTCACAGGGTTGTGAAATCTACAATTTAGAATCCCCATTGGCCAAGGAGTCTGCACACAAAATTTCAGCTGTGGAGTCATTTGTTCTGGAGAAGAAGTAAAAAAAAGAGCCACTGGCTCTGAAGCTCATCAGGAATCATGTTATTAATTATCCCTAAGGAAAAGATTAAGATATCACATAATAAGTCATTGCCTAGTCATCAAATGTATTATCAAAATTGGTTACACATATCCATATTCATTATAAATAATGCAGACCCTTGTAGTTTTTTGTTTTACTTCTTATGTTTATTCAGGAATTATCAGCATTTATTACATAATGAAAAAGAGCACCTATTTGTTTCTAAAAAATCTGTTTCTCATAGGCTCCTTTTCAATATTTAATTAATAAATTCTATTGAGCATCTGAGTGTAAGACTAAATCAGTAACACAGCAGAGAAGTAACCTGAAACCTCTGTGTATTAGCTGCTGTTTGCATCTCTGCCAGGGTGTGGTCACTCCCCAGGTCAACACCTGCAATTACACAACATGCAGACCTGGATTCACAGCCAGTAAATTATATATTTTAAATTTTGTTTTCCCCATCTTTATTTATTTTTCTTTATTGGAAAAGATGTGGTATCACAAACTCATGTAGCTAGTTTTAATAGTCTTATCGTACTTCATCACCAGTCATATTTAGTTCACATATCTAATATAAAATAAAACATTTCTTAACCCTTTTAAAAAAATTTCCTATGCATCCGTCACAATATTCAGTTCACAGGCTATTCAATAGTTCTTATTTCACATTCATTACATCAAACATGTCCATAATGTAGTATTACTCTTAAGCTAACATATGAAGTGCACATCAAATCTCATTATCTTCACAGCTCATTAAAACAGTTGTTTTAAGTGGTTACCCCTGTGATCCATATTTGGGGTCACAAGATCACCAAATCTACAATTTAGAATCCCCATTGGCCAAAGAGTCTTACATAACATTTCAGCTTTCTACAGCTTGTGGGACTTGAGAAAAAGATGAAAAATGCTTTTTAGGTTGCGACCCCTGTGGCCCTTATTTGGGGTCACAGGGTTACCAAATCTACAATTTAGAATCCCCGTCAGTCAAGGAGTCTGTTCATAATCTTTCAGCTCTCTATGTTCATTGGGACTGGAGAAGAAGATGAAAATAGCTTTTTAGGTAATGACCCCTGTGGCCCTTCTTTTGGGTCAGGGGGTCACCAAATCTACAATTTAGAATCCCCATTGGCCAAGGAGTCTGTACATAAAATTTCAGCTCTCTAGAGTCATTGGTTCTGGGGAAGAAGTTGAAAAAGTGAAAAGTTTACGGACGGACGGATGCCATAAGCCCATTGGGCCTTTCAGGCCTGATGAGCTAAAAAAGCAATAAGTCTACGGATGGCCGGATGTAGGACACCATGCCATGCCATGCGCCCATCGGGGCCTTTCAGGCCTGATGAGCTAACAAGAGTTCGAAAAGTGGTCAAAGTGTTGTGGTGACCTTGAAAATAAGGTCAAGGTCAGCAAAATCGACTGGTGTCTGCCATTGTAGTCTGGCACCAAATTTTAAGACTTTGAGTCCATCAGGTAATGATAAATCTTGTTAACAAGAGTTCAAAAAGTGGTCAAAGTGTTGCTGTGACCTTGAAAATAAGGTCAGGGTCACCAAAATGGACTGGTGTCCGCGTCTCCCCCAATGTAGGCCAACACCAAATTTGAAGACTTTGGATGCAATGCTTCTCGAGATATCGCGTTAACAAGAGCTGAATGTTGGTCAAAGTACCGTGGTGACCTTGAAAATAAGGTCATGCAATTCGATCTGTATAGTCAACCTAAGCAGCTAAATACAAAGTCCCCCATGCCACATTGCAGCAGGGGACAAAAAACACAAGGTAAGGTACTAGTGTCAGTTCGTTTATTTTTGATAAATTATTTACATGCCATTTGGTTTGTTCCTTTTCACCTACCTACATGTATCTTCAAAACATCTGTACAACAGTGAGATACAGCAAGAACATGGCAATAGGAAATTGATGCACTGATATAAGCTTTTTGTAAACATCTTATGAATAACTGGAATAAAACCTTAAAAAAAAATACTTACTAGAATATTTCACCTACTTTTATATTGTAAGACTAAGCTTTTTTTTAAAGAGACAATAAACATCATCTTTTGCTATTCAATTAAAGAATACGGTCATAGTGTTTAAAACAAGGTTCAAATCAAGTCGGCATAAAGAGAGTAATTTGTCAATTTAAATTGAAATTCGATCAAAAGCAACAAGATATTTGGTTGACCTTAATTCATTTGCTGATAACGTATATGAAAATATTAACATAAAGATATCTGGCATTTTAACTAAGTTAGATATTGCAATTACCTTACGGACACAACATCCGATTTAAATCTCATTTCAATATGTATACCTTGGGACCTCGAGAATTCTTTGCTAAAAATTTAAATTATTGAAAGATGCATGCTACGATATTCACAATGTGTCCAATGCAGCGAGTCCATCAGCTTGGTATATCACAGAATCATAAAACACTTGCAAAAAACACACTCTCACTCACACATAACACAACAAGTAAAATTCATATGTTCATAGCTATCAACAACATATTCACAAACTTTAAACGTTGAAATTTTACATGAAGAAATCTGATATGAGCTACTTCAATTCATTACATATTTATACAGCACTTTCCCTTAGATCTATCTCAAAATGTTCAAGATCTGTAAATCCACTTCATGGAGCCTGAGAACCTGGTACTTTGAAAGAAAAGAATTGATTATATTATGTAACATGATGAAGTAGTGAAGAATCAAAACTTGCTGCTGCTATTGCTGGTGACACCCTCCCAAACTAAAGCCCAGATACCCCATACCCTCCCATTTGAAACCCCCATTGCAAGCCTTTCAAAACATAGCACTTTGACATCTAGCTTGAGGCAAGGCCATTCTTCTTCCTCCGGATGATACTGGTACATATCTTCTTTTCTAATGACTTTTAAGATTCTTCATTCTCCAAAGACTTGTGACAACATTCTTCTTACTCCAATAACTTTGGATCTGTGGCAACTGGACCTCCTTATGCCTAAACCAACTCTTGGAAGTTGCCATGGATAAGCCTTCTATAACTTGAAGATCCTGAGGTCAGCAACCTGGAGATGGGACAAAAACATCTTGCTGCAGCAGACATGTAGACAGGGACAGGGACTTGATCAGCTCCAAACGACAGCTTCCAATGAAAACCGGCCAGGTACCACCTGGTTTAACAAGACTTTTCTCTTAGGTTGGTTAGTTGACTGCAGATATTGGACATCATTAGGATAAAACCTCTCAGCAAACTGGTAATATAAAAGAATCTCGCTTTCGACTGCTTGGCTCGCAAATACAGACATGGTGAAGGGGACTTAAAAGCAATACAACAACTTGGTATGGTACAGCATCGTTGAGCATCAAGGGACATCAGACTACTGGCATCTGGAATGAAGCTTTGACAGGACAATTCTAACATCTGGAACCGTAGGGTGTGACTTGAAGACTAAAACTATATCAGATACGGCTCTCTTGGAACTGGAAAACTTCTTGGGTTATAATAAGCAAGTTTCCAAAACTTACTCTCTTCAGCTGGAACATGGGTCTTCTTGAAATGGATGGGTAAGGCTACTTCTGATCTCAAACTAGGACTTTAAAAGTTCATTTAATGTGGTATGCAACATTGACACACACCTTCAAACATCAGCTTTGGCTTAAAATGACTTAATTCAGCTCTTCCTGGAACTTGGAAGAAAACATCAGGATTCTTCTCATTTGGCTTCAAGTGTCCATCACAGGCACATAATGAGAACAGAAATCGGGAAACTTCAAGGCATGATACGTTGAGCATTATGAAATAAAGACTATATTTAGCATGACTTCAGATCGACCAACATACAAAGTTCGGGACCATGCCTATATTCTGGTGATGACCAACTGGCAACTTCAACACGAAGGGCTCCACACCATGATTTATTGTCCATTGGTATCTTGTGTTGACTTTCAAAAGCAAAACAAAAACGGTAAAAAAAAAGAAAATAAACTTCCCAACCCCTTTAACCCATTCTCTTTTTGTGATGCTTTCCCACTGTAGGTGATGACAAATACTTGACTTTTGTGATGATGTGAACGCCAGACACTAGCAATTTAGAACAGCTGCAACAGATTTCTTGCAGTCCACTTTGGTTGGATCATCGCTAAATACAGCACCCTTCTCTTTTAGAAATTCCATGACCTTTTCCTGGTCAGGGAAAGATAACTCACTCTGGATAACACTAACAGCCAGCAAGGGACGATACCTACACATGTGGATACACCAGGGAGATGGAGACACGAACAATGAAAAAGAAGAAAAGATAAATGTGTTAAACATTTAAACATGGCACGAGACAAATTCTTCAAACACTAACCATTTAATAAGGAACAATTATAAACTTACCATTGTCCTATAATGTATATTACTTTAATAGTACGAACTCGAAGTGACAGTTTCAATTTAAGTTGAAACATGATGACATCTGATTATAATGTACCTACCGTTACTCATGCCAGCAAATAACTAGGGAATGACTTATACTTACCTGGGTACCTGTATAACTATTCATATTATTTTTAAGATAAATCTCTTTGCACGATATCATTTACATATTTTTTACAATGATAGAGACAGATAATTTAGCAAAATTTGAAAATACTCTTTTTATTATTTATACAATTATAGAATTGCTTAATACATAATGAATTATTTATTTGAAAATTTATGCAAAATTGATTAAAAAGGTTGCAATATACGTACGACTTAATGATTGCTTTCAAGGCATTCTTGCGCACTCGGTCAACAAACCAGTCCATGAGGTAGCCTGACATTTTAGGGGCATTACGGTACAGCTTGAAAAAAGAATGATAATTATTAAGGGCCCAGGCAGACCGCACGTGTAATGAATGCTGGATGCATTCGTCAGCTCGATGTTGTGAGGACAAGGAAGCCAGCACAGTCGTCATGTCTGGGGAGTGAGTTAAGGATAATCACATTCGTATTTGAAGTCCATCATATAAGTAAAGAGAAACTTTGATCTAGATTTTTTGGTCTTTTAGAAACCGAGAGTGAATAAGAGTTTTATCTATCAATTGTTTTATATTCTTGAGCATTTGTTTCAATATTGCAGACAATGATCTAGAATTGAAGTATAAAACATATTCAAGAAGCACATCAATTTCAAAAGTCTTTTGCCCCTGTGTTGATTGTTTTTCTGTCCATGTGTACGACTTAGTGAAGGATACCGAGAGAATTGGACGTGAAGATATAGTAAAGAATCCTATATGCAGTAAACTCGATGTTATGTCCCTTGTTGCCCTCCTGGTACAGCAGTTTGAGCTGGGTCTGGCACTGGTTGAACTCTTCGTGGTCCCCCTGCAAGTGGGATCAGGCAACAGTCAGAGGGAAGAAAACATAAAAAAGACATCAGAAGATGACATATCCCACCGGTTCCACAAAATTTGTAAAACACATCTTGTGTATCTACTATCGTACTTAAGTTAGTGGGTATAACAGATGCTGAGTTTCAGGTATGTTAAGGGTTTTAGACTTCT
The DNA here is from genome assembly GCA_936450465.1 of Gibbula magus. Taxonomy (NCBI): domain Eukaryota; kingdom Metazoa; phylum Mollusca; class Gastropoda; order Trochida; family Trochidae; genus Gibbula; species Gibbula magus. The sequence goes on along the minus strand of OW388290.1, from coordinate 16,945,021 downwards.
GCTCCAGAAGCAGTCAAAATCAACAACAACCAACATCCCTCATGTTTCTATGGAAACAGAACAAAATTAATTTTTCAGAAAAAAGGCACCACTTCAGTTAGTGGGTAATACACATGCAAAGTTTCAGGAAGATATGATGAACGGTTTTGGAGCTGTGCTTCGGAAACGAACCTGTCTCTGAGCAAAGTCCAAATTCAACAAGTTTCTATGGAAACGAAAAAATAAAATTTTCAGAAATCTGAAAATATCAAAAAGCACCACTTCAGTTGGTGGGTAATACACATGGAAAATTTCAGAAAGATATCGTGAACGGTTTTCGAGTTCTGCTCCGGAAACGAAATGATTACGGACGGACAGACGGGGCAATGACTATATCCCACGATATTACATACCGGTGGGATAAAGTGAGTGAGTGAGAGAGTTGGTGTTTAACGCGGTTTTCAAGAGTATTTCACTTATATCATGGCTGCTAGTATTATGGCAGGGAGAAAGCCCGCATCGCTTGTGGCTATGCTTTGCGGTGAAACCTGCGAGCATCGGCTGGAACTAGCGAACCATGGGTGGTACTACGCTGAAATTCAGTGTAGCATTGCACCCAAACCTTACTGCGTGTAGAACAGTTCTCTACTACAGACAAAGTTGCCGTGCCCCTGGCGGGATTCGAACCACAGACCTTTTGATCCGAAGCCGAACGCGCTAACCACTGCGAGATAATATACAAACCTTCTCCATTGCAATTCTGGCATGTGTTTCATACACCTGGACAGCAAACTCATCTCGGATGCCTTGCACCTTAAACAACAAATCTTCTTTATTACCACATTAATTCTGGCAAATTTCCTTCATTTTTTTAAATATCACAAACACTCTTGTCGCAATTTAACATTCAAATTGTGACTGATCATCAAAGTCTTTCATCTACTGATTATCAGTAATAAATTGAAGGGAAGTTATAAGACATTTCTTAAAATAGGTTCTCAATTAACTTATGTCCTTATCAACCAATAATATGTTAGGTACTTGTTTGATCATTTCTAAACACTTGCCAAACAAACATTCATTCAGAGATGATTGATATCGATAAATCAGTGATTAAAAACAATTCAGAACATCATACCTGGGAACAACAGATTTAGTGCTTGAAAATAAACCCTACATTTGACCTGTCCTTGTATGAGGGTGCAGGTTTAAATGATTGAGTACATGAACAGTGCTGGAGGAGGAAATAAAACTATGACTTGACTCACAGTAAGATCTTGACGAACAGACTTCAGCTGCTCACAAGCATATCTGTAGTCGTTCTTCTCTTTCCAGTCATTCTTGACCATTGCCAAGGACTGCCTCAAGACTGATGCAGGACGTATTGAGCTGGCGGATGGAGCCTAGATAACAGAGAACATATATAGAGAACACGGTTGTGTTCCTAGATCAAGTGTAGACGCAATTTGCCTATCCATGGCTTGGTATCCCTTATTTTGAATGATTTTATTGAAAAGGGTTCAATCTGTTCAGAATTATCCAAAATGACCTTTTGGTACAACACTAGGTATAGAAAGTTTGATTCATTGGAACAAATGAGTAAGTGGGAATAAATCCCCCTGTTAATGTCTCATTCAATTGATGATGATGAAGATGATGATGGATATTTATAAAGCGCCTACGTCCATCCACTAATGTATGCTCATGGCGCAACAAACAGTAGTCTTATAACATTGTCAAGTGGAATAAGATAATAAACTGTACATACCGATGTTAATCTGAGGTATATTTTCTCCAAATCGGTACATGTTCCAACCACTCTTACACTGCTTAGGTCAAAGTCATCATTTGACTGGAAGAAAAATGACATATATTCAACGTCATATCGAGAAATAAAATTAATAAACTTCTTTCAATTGTTAGCTAAATTGACTTACAAATTGACTGAAAAACAGAACATGACAATGACAATTTATCATTATCAAACGTTCAGCTGATCATGTTGCTATTGCATTCGTTCCCTTCTGAAAGACTCATTATTTAGAGCTCACAGTACACATGAATGCATTTGCTTTGTAAACAAATATTTTCTTTATATTATCTTCCATTGATTTTCCACAAGTTAGTCTGGTGTATAAAGACAAGATAAACATCTTTTTGGTTTCTACAAACAGCTGACAGCAGCTTACGGTCATGTTGTTGATGGTCAATGTGAGTTTCTGTCTGGGCGCTCGGACGCTGTCATCATCTAGCTGATCCCCAAATCTTGCTGCTCTCTTCTGCATTCTCACTGCCTTCTCAGGGTCATGGAATTCAAACTTCAATCCACTGCAACACAAAATATGTGTAAAACCCAATAAATCTTTCATATCCAAATTAGATCAATTAGGTTATAGAGTGAGTATATAAAAATAGTTCATCCAGTCTTAGCAAGTGGAAACACTCTGAAAAATCCTCATCCAGTTACAATGATCTATTGACAGATTTTAGTATCGTGTAAATAGTAATTACTTACTTTTTGCCTTTCTTGTTCTTTTTTCCCATTGCTTGTGTGTTTTCTTTCTTGTCATCTTTTCCACGACCCCGACCTCTGTTTCCTCTACCTCTTCCTACTTTACCAAACTTTCTCTTATCTTTGGGACTTTCAAATCTGTCTTCAGAGCTAGAGTTTGACGATGTACTGCTGCAAGGCAATACAGACAGTAATCAGAATATATTATCAAAGGCAAGATAGACAATTTATCCATTGGTCTTGCATAATTCAAAACAAATTCTAAACAACTAAACAAAGTCAGTTATCAAATGTCCACATTTCTTCTTACCTTCTACGGAACCTCCTTGAGAATTTCTTGCGCATGGGTGGTGATCTGGAACGTGACCTTGACCTACTAAAACTTCTTGACCTTGACCGTGAGCGTGACCTTGACCGCCTGTAAGTAGGAACTCTGTTGTTTGTGTAGGGACCCCGAGCACCTCGACTCATTCCTCTTCTTCCACGTATATGATCCAGTCCTTCCCATCTACTCCTCTTGGCTTTAGCTCCCAAGTTACTGGATTCTAGCTTTACTCTGAAAAACATGTACGCTGAAGTTAATGTTGGAGATTTACACAGAATATATCAATAAAATTGCGTAAAGTATTTGATAAAACATTTACAAATATTGGGGGGAAAATGTAGCTCATTGAAAGTACCGAAAATACACTTTTCCTAGATTGTTTAGCCCAAACTAGTGGGAAAAATTGATTGCCTATCATTATGCAAGATAGGTGCTTTTCCAAACAATCTTTCCTCTTGCTGTCAACCATGTAGCCTAGAAAGTCTTTATTGTTTAGTTCTTTGTAATAAATTGTGTTGTTTGCAAGAAAGGAAATTTGATGTCTTATGAATTCATATTTCTCGTCAATCAAGACAGGTGTCTTTGACATAAAATTACATAGAATTTCTGTTATATGAACACTATTTCTGATGTCATGTTGCAAATGAAGGATCTTTTTCTAGCTATTACATAAGCGGATCTGCCAATGGAATTATATTTACAGGTTGAAAACTGATTAAGTACTATAAATACTGAACACACAATGGCAATTTAACAAAGATATAAATGAATATATAAGTTTTTAAAAAAATTTGGCACAGCTAAATTACAAAAAGATAGAAAAATATTTGACAAATGTGAGGTACATACGTTGGTAGTGGTTCTTTATCCCAGTTAATAGTCATTGCGGTTCCATCTTTAAATAATTGTGTCAAGTGTGTCTTCAACCAAGACTGGACCATGTCCTTCTGTTGGTCATTTTTAACACTAGCAAAGGCTCTCTGCACATAGGCTCTGTAATTGGGTTGATTATAATGTACATGCATAATCATCTGTCATAAGACTGTCATGCTTCAACTCATATCAATGACCTCATTTCCACATTACATCTATTAAATTTCACATGGGATCACTAACCAGGTTCATGGTATATTCTCACCGTGATTGAAAGACATCATGCTGATGATTTCAAAACTTCAGGGACATGCAGCACTACTGTACACAGGTACTGTACATAAGACTAATTTAAAAGATTACCAGTACAAATTTAGCATGCACTACAGAAATCAAGATAATTATAACCTTACCCCCTTTGTGTTCATTTAGGTCATTTCACTTTGTATATTTTTGTCATTTACACTTTCATTTTATGTTAATTAAAAATAACATTTTAAACTTACTTCAACTCTGGTGGCCACTTGGCTGCCATTTGAGCTTTCCTGCAATCAAAGATTTTAAATGTTTTAACTGAAGAATATCAGAAAAACATTAAATCAGCAACTCTCAACAATGGACAGATACTAAGAAAGAGGCATCAACTTACTCTTCGTCCGAAGCGGTGTCATTATTATGATGTGTTGGGGAAAGTCGTTCTTTCTGTTGAAGTGTTTGAGATATTTCAGGTTTGCTACCCGCAGATGGCTGAAGCATCCTGGGTTCCATGAAGCGTTTGCCTCCTGCCCCACTTATTCCTCCTCTCAAGTTGCGTTTTGGGAGGTTAAACCTGATACCACTCGATCCAGGAGCCTCTGTAATGAGTGCAGAAAGAAGTTACGTTAGTGTCACTGAAGCTATTGTTGTGTATATTGACTGACAAAGAAAAAAAGAAAGTTATTGCACATGCTGTGAACTGTCAAAATTATATTTCCTGAGAAAATGAACCATTCTACAAACAATATGTTTATAAACTGGTTCAACCCCCCTTCTGAAACATTTAAAGTTAAAACAAACATGGTGGGTAGTTGCCACAGTAGTTGTCAGGCTAACAAAAGTAGGTTATTTGCCTTACACGGAAAGTTCAGCTGTGAGAAAAACTATTTTTTTATATTGGTTCTAAATGTTTTGCGCAAATCTTCATTTAAAAAAGCAGGTGCTTAAAACATTATGCAAATTTAACTTGCAAAAGATACCAATATACTTTCATTCATGAGAAAACATTTAGACATTATTTAAAAGCGTTGTAAACTGTACCGTTGAAAAGTTTTTTCACGTTAATAATCTATGTTATAATTTCTTACGTTTTCTAGGTTGGAATCGTGTGTTCTGTTGTGGGTAAGGATATGCAGGTCGAGGCGGTAGATCCTGGTTGTGTCTTGGACCCATCTCTGGTCTTTCTTCTCTTCTGTCTTCACCCATTCTGAAATCTTCCTCCATAGCCTGGTGATGGTCATCAGAGGGTCTTGGTCCATAACCATTCATTGGTGGCTTAGTATAAGGATCAGATAGTTGAAGACAACAGCATTGTTTAAATAGTAATGTTTACAATCACACAAGATTGTTAATCTACAGGTAAGAGTACTCAACATGAACATGGTTGTTTGGTTTGAGTGACAAAGAGAGTTGTTGTTTAACACTGCATGGGGAATATTGCAGCCATCAGCGGCATTATTTGGTTTGATAATGCAATTTTACGAACACTTAAAACAAGAGTCATCAGAAGATGACATATCCCACCGGTCCCACATAATTTGTAAAACACCTCTTTGACGGATAATTGTAACCATAACCATACTTATATTAGTGGGTTATACACATGCTGAGTTTTTGGTATGATGAAGGGTTTTGGAGTTCTGCTCTGGGAGCAGACCTATCTCTGAACAAAGTTCAAATCAAACACGTTTCTATGGAAATGAAAAAAAATAAAATTCAGAAATCAGAAAATATCAAAAGGCAATACTTCAGTTAATGGGTAATACAAATGAAAAGTCTCATGAAGATATGATGAAGGGTTTTGGAGCTGTGCTCCGGAAACGAACCTATCTCTGAACAAAGTCCACATTCAACATGTTTCTATGGAAACGAAAATAAATAAATTAATTTTTAGAAATCTGAAAATATCAAAAGACCCCATTTCAGTTAGAGGGTAATACACATGGAAAGTTTCAGGAAGATATGATGAAGGGTTTTGGAGCTGTGCTCCGGAAACGAAATGATTACAGACGGACAGACGGACAGGGCTCATCTATTATATCCCACGGTATTACATACCGGTGGGATAACAATATCATCGTAACAGAACTCACTTTTCAGCATTTTTTGGGGGTTATTGTTTTTTTCTTGCAATCAAATGAAATGAGCTTTTGTAAATAAAATAACTTTACCACAGAAACTTACCCTTTGATTATAGGGTCCTGGTCCATACATTGGTCTTGGAGGTAAATTGTTGCCAAAGTAATTACTGTCAAGAAAAGAATATATTGATCACAAATGATATATATTGATACTTTAAATTTAGGAAACCATTACATTCCTTATAAATTTTATTTTAAAATGTACAGTGTTTCATAGTAATAATAATTCACACTCACTTGTGATATGGGTATGCTTGATACGACGGAGGCATGTTGTATGGCTGGTTATACATGCCCCAGGGTCTAGAGGGTTCATGTCCTTCTGACATTGGTGGTGGTGGGGGTGGAGGCGGTGGAGCTGCACTAATTGATAATGGTGAGGAGGATTCTTTTTGAGATTTTTGTGGTGAAGCTTTCGTTGCCCCCATATCCTCGAGGGCCCGTCTTGCCTTTTCCCATTCTGGCTTCATTTGGCTTGCGGAGTCAAATTGCTGTGACCTGCAACATATTGACACACAGTTGTTTAGCCATTTATATATACACAAAAATTAAAAATGTGTAGTCATGAACAGTTATTGTTACCATGGTAACTTTTTTGTCAATAATAATTCTTGAGGGAGTACTGCACTTTACCGGGCACTAGTAATTATCAACTTTACTGCACTACCAACCCTTACGCTTGACAAACTACTTTTGACAAACTAACCCTAAGATCGTCGAAAGGGAAGACAGTCTAACTTGAATCCAAGGGTTAAAAAGATGTGCGCCCGGTAAACTGCAGTGTAGCCGATTTTGGAGTCTATTCTTTGTGTGTACAACCGACATCAATTTGTCCACATCTAGTCTAGTCCAGCATGCTAGACGTCTTCCTACGTCGGGTGCGCAGTGCCAGTCATCGCACATAAACCGACGTTTAGATTAACTGAACTAGTCCTCATCTAGAATTGAAGTCATCTGTTACAGCCTTAGTGGTTTGCTACTTTCGATGTTTGGAAATTCTTAATCAAATTTGTGAATCTAACCAAAACAACGGTTGCATCATTATTGTAAATATGTAAAGAGATTGATATTTATAATGGAAAGTAGTTTGCCCCCAATACAGTCTCCATAGCGCAAGATCGGACGCCATCTTGAATCTGGAGCAGTATTATAAACACCATATTTAACATACTACAGCAAATCAAAAGCTCCAACAATGGTATTTCCTAAGATTTAATCAAATACATTACCACACGGCCGCCTGAGAAGCTTGTGAAGCGAACTTCTCCATCAACAGACTGTTTTCAAGACGAACACTGTGAAGCGGATAACCATGAACACATAGTCTGTGACGTCACAGTGAAACAACTGCCACCTTACGGCGTTTGAGAAACAAAGGGAGGTAACTTGGTCACAGAGCTGTTACGTCTCTCTTTCGTCAAACCTTTACCTCCAGTTGATTAGCCCTGTACCCCTAGACCCATACTTCTTATCAAAAGTACAAAATATTGAAACACCCCCTTCCCTGATAAACCACCTTTATAACATTATTCAACGGTTAAAAATCCCCCTTTTAACGTTTCCTGGAGTGGCGGACAGATTCATAGCGCAAAGCCGTCGCCACACTCTAGTCTCTACTTTTCACTTTGGACAAGTTTGGTAATATCTTCATCCCAATATATATACATAACCCAAAAAGTGTTGCACCCCTAAGTTTTTTCACCAGTAAACGGTGTGAGATAAGAAAGTAGACAATGTATCAGAAAAAGCAAATTCGGTGGAATTCGGTGCTCATTCATCAGATATGGTACAAGTAGAGCTACGACCCTCATGAAATGGATTCTTCCACGCACGTGCAGCGCAAAACTATCACGCGAACCGATGTGATTGACAGCTAAAACTCCGTCTTTCTATGATGTCCACGTGCGTTACCCGTGCATGATTCTTTCTGACAAACATGCAATCATATGGTTTCTAACATCTATTGGTAGCCTTATGGTTAACAGCACTGACTACCAAACGAAGGGTTGCATATTCGAATCCATTTTCATACATTACAGAATTAATTTATCATAATTGAGAGATATTTTAATAGCGTTTCAAATAATAAACAAAATTGGAAAATATACTTAAAACGTCAATCGCCAGATAAATCTTTTATCTACAACATGACATGTGATAAATAATTTTCATATCATGATAATGTAATGAAATCTGGTTTCAAAGAGTACATCTTCAAGTAGCGCGCGCTAAGGGTATCTGACGTCATATAGACAGAATCCCCTTTATTGCGTAAAACGTACTACACAAACAGCAAGCGCTTCCGAAGCATGACGGCTCATCTCTAGCGCAAGTCGCTATAACAACCCATGTGCTGCACGTGCTGCACGTGTTTCTCTTGCATGTTACCCTTGTCACACATTACTGAATGTGACGATTGCTTTATAAACAATGTTTCTAAATGTCCTGAGAATACACACATTATTGCCTGTTTAATGTATTTTTTTTTATTGAGATAAGACCAGCAAATTATGACAAATTTTAAGTCTCAATAATTCTAAAATTCAAGCAAAATACCTAGTTGGGTAAAAAAAAATTTCCAATTTCTGTAGCAAATACAAAATTAAATGAAATGGTAAATAAACAACCGCCAAAAATTATATATTTCAATTTCGTTCAGTGATCATAAACTTTGTTTTTCTTTCGTGTCTTTGTATACAGTGTTTGACTTAGACCATGATGCTTTGCGCTTGAAAATAATAGACTGGACCTATATTTAGACTGGAAAACTCCTTTATTAATTAGTGCAATTTCTCGGCTTATTTTGGGTCAATAAATTTGGGGAAAATTAAGTGTATATATTTCACGGAGATAGATTTTTGGCAATTTACCAATATGTTCATCAACATCCTTGAAGTTCCTATTGAAATACACTTGAACAAAACACATCATGTAATCGGTAAGCCATAACTGAAAATGTCAAAACCTAACACCCTTCCTGACTGGGACAGTCAATGACCAGTAGATTCTTAAATAACTGTTAACGCAATAGAGTGCATCATGACCACGGGTGAACTACCAGTTTAAAGGTACACCCATTGTGTGTTGGGGGTTACATATTCCAAACATTATAAATGATGTTACTTATCGAGAAGTACCGACTGTTACCGAAAATTATCATATTGATGATAGTGGACTAAGTATATTGACGAAATGAAGGTAATAGTAGTGATTTCTGATCGAAAACCGGACAATGCGTCGCAATTGACGCGCGCCAATGAGTCAAACGTAATTTTGGAATCTTATCTATAACAGACAAAATGCCAAATTTGAGTTGATTATGTTTAAAAGGTCATATAACTACTGTGCATGTAAATGGGACGTGAATTTTCGGTTTCTATACATGCATAATGACGTTACTCAATTTTAAATGGAAACCAGTAATTATGGTATATTTGGCGATTGGGGATGAATATGCAAGCTCAGGGAATTATTTTGTACTGTAAACAGCACACATGGTGTGTTGGAACGTATTAAAGCCAAATAAAATTTTATGAAACACAATGGATGCACCTTTAACAAAGCAAATTTCATTCAGATAACGTTTCACTACTTTGTGACATTTGCATTCATAAAATTCTGCTATTTTGGTGTCCAGGAATAAGTATTGTTACATTGAAAAATTAAAGTCAATAGCGGTAGTTGTAATGTGAGTAATTCCATTCTTTCTACTGAATTGATGAACAACAAAAAATCACTAGTTACAGCAGAACGAACCTTCAGAATCAGAATTTAAAAAATGACGAAATCCGGTCACGAGATAAGTTATTAAGTCAGCGTTCCTGATTGCAAAACTAGATTCAAATACAACCAATCAGGACACTCCCTTTCAAGACGAGAAAGTTCTCACAGTAGAACAAAGGTTAGGATCGAAATCTGAAGGAGTTACCCCCCTCACTTTCAAAATATCAGCACTTTCTCTGTGTTTTGTATTCTAATGATTTGCGACTTCGTTAAGGGGGAAAAATGACGATTAAAACATGTAACATTATTGTGCTAAAATTGCAGCCAAGACAAAATCTTTTCTTTCAAAAGTGTGTAATCTTTTTCATCCATTTGTACTTTTCTCAGTGTTTTTTTCCGAATCAAGCACACTGAAGAAGGAATCACGTTGAAGCGAGTATGAAATCAGTGACGGGGAATGCACGTTACATTTTTCAACAAACGTAAATATATTTATTGGATCGCAATAAAACGTGTCATTATAACTCGATAATTACCTTGGTATTTACACAAGTGACATCGTATGCTCCGTTACTCTCCACTATATACGACTCTTTCAAAAAGAACTTAAAGACACATCTCTTCACAAAGTATTTTGGTTATAAATACAATTATTGACAGGACTTGTGACTGAACTTTCTTTTAGTGATATGTGCAAGTGATTTGCAATGCATCTGCCGCACTATAAATGTACATATCAATATTATTATAGATATACCGTAAATGTTGAAAATATTTGGTGATTAGTTCGATATGTATGTTCTACTTACCTCAAAGTCATATTAAATCGTCAAACGTGTCCTTGTTATTTTAACACCATAACGTAAAATGCATTCTCTTCCCATGGAGGTTACTCCCTTCAGATTTCCGATCCTAACCTCTGTTGTTTTACGCTTGAAATCGAGAGCAGAAGCAAAATCCCCTAGCGGAGGAAAGCGTATGTATACCTGCTTCTTAATGCCTGAGTCACACCAAGGTAGTTCTCACTACGTTCTACTCCGTCCAAAAAATATTGTAGAACGGCCTCGAACGGGATAGAAACGAGCAACTTTTGTTTCCTGTATATCAAACAACGACCCCAGTACCTTCACAAACAGTTCTCAGAACGTCCATCTAGTCTTTACGCCGATCTCAGACAGTTGGTACCACGTTTAGATTGTATAATATTGACCGTTCACCTCGATTTCACAACGTTCTCAGCCAGTCCAATTCCGTCCTAAGTCGTTCTTGACTAGACCTATCTCGTTCTTAATACGCACAATACCGTTCTAACTCGTTTTAAGACAGTTCTCTCCGTTTTCACTCCGTCCTCATTCCGTTCTCAGTGCGTGCTCGTCACGTCCTGCCTCGTTTTTTATAAATACCCAGAAAGTTCTTGTCCGTTCTCATTGCCGTTCTGAACTTCAAGGTGAAAACATCATGCCTCCCAGGAAGAAGAAGTGTATTCAGAAGAAGATGGTTCAAAGAAAACCAAATACAATATCTTCAACCCCTGTAGAAGTCATAGCGACCGAGTCTTCTGTTCCCGAGAGAGCAGTATCCCCTGTTTTGTTCTTGCGCAAAGACCAAATTCCACTGTTGTTCTGCTTCCATCAAAAACTGTAGAAACCCTACATTCAACATACTGAGAGCAGTAACTCTGTTCATGGTTCTCTGGTCATTAATATAACCAAAGTGATAAACGTATTAACACGCCTGTATTTATACCAGTTCATTCGCATCGTACTGCCAACGTCGTAAGAACTGTGTAGAGATTTCGCAAACGTACTAACAACGAGTAGAACGCAATGACAACCTAATGCGAACTTTTATAACTGTGTAGGAACGTACTAAGAACTCAATCGAAACAATTTAATTTATTTACACATATTTGGACGTTAGAGCAACTGACTATGGTCGTACTGCGGTCGAGTTCGATCTGACTGAGGACGTCATGGACTGGGTGGAAACTGTGCACAAACGTATTGCAATCGCGTCCCGACTGCACAACGTTCTTACTCGTCCTTAGTAGGTTCGCAATACGGCAATTCCGTTCTTAGTACGGCAATCCCGTTTTTACTACGTTCCTACTCCGTCCAAATTTAGAACGGGGAGAACGTTGGACATGTTCAACGTTCTGGAGCACCATTCCGTTCTTACCCAGTTCGAGCCCGTCCATAAAGTTTGTAAACAGTTGTCATTACGTCCACTCCGTTTGTGCACAGTTCGAGCACAGTTCAAGCCCGTTTTCCAAAAAAAACAAGAACGTAGTGAGAACGGGTTTGGTGTGATGGGGGTATAACCAATGAAGATTCATCTTTCAGTGGCCAGGTCGACCGAGTAACTTCAAAGATCTAGGCATTTTACTCTTAAGGGTCTTGCTCATTAGCATTATGTCCTTCGAATATGACTGATGTAAATAACACAAATGAACTAGTTTTGGAATTTGTCTATGATTTGGTCTTCTTTATTTATAAGCATGTTTATGATCAATAGTTTTCACAAAATCAAATAGCATATTTCGAGGAAAACCCATAAAACGAGAAAACGTTTGTATACGTTTATTTTATCATTATGACGTGTCATTGGCAAATGTCACTTTTACAACGGCGTCGCTGATTGCACAACTATATAGATTCAATTGCAATCAATCAGGACAATCCCTTTCTGCCCTCGATTTCAAGCGTAAAACAACAGAGGTTAGGATCGGAAATCTAAAGGGAGTAACCTCTCTGGGAATGCGTAAAATGATGTTTTCCTCTGATAGACATACAGAATTAAAGGTACATCCATTGTGTTTCATAAATTTTATTTGGCCCAAATACCTGAAAACAACGATATGTGCTAATTTCAGTTCAAATAATTTCACTCAACTTCATCCCCAATTTTCAAATACATCATAATTACTAGTTTCTAATTAAAATCGAGCAACATCATTATACGAGGGGCGTTCAATAAGTGTTGCAACTTCAATATAAAACCAACTCGCGTAGTCAATTTTTTACTTTTATTTTTCAATATAATTACCCTTCACCTCAATACACTTATTCCATTTCTCTTTAAGACTTTTGATGCCGCTTTTGTAGAAGTCTTCCGTTTGCCCTCCTAACCACGCCTCTGTGGCAGCTTTGACGTCTTCGTCATCCCGGAAGTGCCTTCCACGTAGGGCGGATTTCAGGTTTCTGAACAGGAAGTAGTCACTGGGGGCTAGGTCTGGGCTGTAGGGTGGGTGGTTAAGCTGTTCGAATCCACAATCACGTATAGCGGCCTGTGCAACTCTTGACTTGTGGACTGGAGCGTTGTCATGCAAAATCAGAACACCACGTGTCAACATTCCACGGCGTTTCTGTCGAATTGTCTTTCGCACTTCTTGCATTAGGTTGGCATAATATTGACCATTCATTGTAGTTTTGGTTGGCAAGTAATCAATTAATAATATGCCTTTTACATCCCAAAAGATTGTCGCCATAACCTTTTCAGCTGATGGTTGAGTGCGAAACTTCAGGGGAGGCGGTGAACTCGGGTGCTTCCATTGCTTGGATTCCAGTTTAGTTTCCGGGTCCCAGTGGTGGATCCAGGTTTCGTCACCTGTCACCAGACGAGACAAAAACCTGGCTTCATCCGCATTAAACCGATCCAGGAGCTCCATGCAACTTTCGGTTCTTTTCTGGCGATCTTGTGCTGTGAGGTTTCTGGGTACCCATCTTGCAGATACCTTGGACATACCAAGATGGTCATGAATTATTTTTTCAACACTTCCAACTGATATCTGGAATTCCAAAGACAGTTCAGAAACTTTAACACGGCGGTCAGCTAAAATTCGTCTTTCGATAGCGGCAATAACTTCCGGTCGGGTGACTTCAGATGGCCTGCCTGACCGTGGGTCATCGTCTAAGGACTCCCTGCCCCGCTTGAACTGAAGAGACCAGCGACAAACTGTTGAAAAGTTAGGAGCATCCTTACCCATCACATTACACATGCGATTATGTATTTCTGTAGCTTTGCATCCCTCTTTAGTAAGGAACTTGATCACAGCGCGTTGTTCATGTTTGAGAGAATCCATGATTATGGAGACCCCTAGGTCAGCGCAGCTATTATATCTAAATAATTGTTATGTCTAGAAATTGTTTTGACATGTGTCAATGTTATGTTTTGACTATAGTAACACCTGCTATAAGCTGACACTGTTTATGTAAACACCAATGCCCCGCTTGCAACACTTATTGAACGCCCCTCGTACATGTGCAGAAACCGAAACTACACGGCCCATGTACATGCACAGTAGTCCTGCTCCAAGACTGTGTAAAATAAGAGTTTTTAATACAGTCTAGATCCTTATTCAGCAAGTCTAGATAAACTGGATACACATATGGAACTGGTAGTATTGAAAAATATATAATCATAAGGATGATGATACAATAATTAAAAAAATTCCATAGACTAAATTACGAAGACACTGTAGTAACACCTATTAAACATTATCAACCCAAAGCTTTAATACGTTCAACTCACCATATGTGCTGGTTACAGTGCAAATACATTCACTCAGCTTGTATATACATCCCCAATCACCAAATATATATGTATCACAATTACAAGTTTCCAATTAAAATAGAGTAACATCATTATGCATGTGTAGAAACCGAAACTACAAGTCTCAGTTACATGCACAGTAGTTATATGACCTATTAAACATGATCAACCCAAATTTATCAGTTTGTCTGGTGTAAATAAGTTTCCAAAATTACGTTTGACTAATTGCCGCGCGCCACACGCGGTGCATTGTCCGGTTTTCGATCAGAAATCGATCCCTTCTATTTATATTGTCGGCATACTGAGTCGACTATTATCAAAATGGCTTTTTCGGCAACAGTCAGTTTTTTCTCGAAAGATTAACATCATTTACATTTGGTATATGTGACCCACAACATAACAATGAATGTACCTTTAATTTGTGTGTATGCCATATTGTGTATACCAAGTTCCCCAGCAAGTCATTACTCACACCAGTCACTGGCTAATTTAACACGTGCTGCATTTTGTATGTTTTCAGTCATGATTTTCATAGAGAACATATTTATTTCCAAATTGTCTCCGCGGTATAGAAATCTGTTCAATAGGAAAATATAACCATTCCGATAAAATAAAGAATTCTTGTAACTTAACACGTAAAAGGATGTATACTATGCCGCCGCTTGTTGTACCTTTGGATATAAATTTGAGTCCTATTGATTTAGATAAAAACAGTGTATTGTCTCAACCCTACAAACTTATCCTGCCTTGCGCTTCAGACGCAGTGACGTTGAACGTTCCAAACTCAGGATAATACTGAATTGCTTATCACGTCTCCCTGGTACTAAAATACAATCTTAAACCGGAACATACACGCAGATAGAGGTTTGCTAAATATTCCCCGGAGAATTGCATTATGGGATGCCTGGGATAAACCTAGCAACGGTGCACCGAAAAATGGTTTATGCATATTGCAGAAGCTGCTATAGTCTGTATCGAAAATATAATATTCTACACGCCGTCTTGGATTCACTATATTCTTAACACTTCCTCGGTGTTGACCTATAATTTTTCCATTACAAAAAGAAGTTCATATGGATTATTAAAATACTTTAATTATTTGTTATATGCAGTTGTATTTAGCTTAAAATGTGTTAAAATGAGTCCAATGATAAATATGTAAGCACTTGAATTCTTTCAAGTCAATGAAATCAAGTATCGTAACTACTTCTTTGTTTTTTTTATTTAGTAATTTTTTTTGGGTTAAAATATGGCTGAAATGCCTTACTGACTTTTAACAGTCATAACAGTAGTCCCAGTATTATTCTTAGTTTCGGTTTTTATGGACTATTTTATGTGCGCTTCATTTGCTGCCCTCGTCATCAAGATTTTATACTAAACTAGACTGAAAGATACTTGAAATACGATATACGATATTTGAAAAAATAGTGAAACACATATCACACTGATATTTTCGTATTTCATTCATAGATAAAAATGTGTCACCAATTATCTAATTTACACAGGATTATCTGTCAGTCGTAAAATGGAAACATTTATTTTAAAGGTTTTCTGTTTTTAACCTTGATGAAAGCAGTGTAAACCGCCTTGGGAACATATACTAATGTCTTTGTCCGATGAATTAAGCATTTTATACATATGTTTATGTTTTAACGAAATAAACGGAAAGCGTGTTGCAATATTCGCATCGCATGGTTTGTACAGATTTGTATGAGTGTACCGAGTAGATTTCCGCATTTAATCAACATCATCTTTCGGTCGCTGTATATATGAATAATTTATTTTGGAAATTAAATTTTTTTTATAGTATTTTTTACTTTATATAGCTCTGTTTCATCCACACAAATTCATGTGTTTTTCATTGAAAGGCTATCCAGTTTTATTTTTGATTATGGAAGGCTAGATGGTGATTGATATTTCACATCTGCATTTTAACTTTACATTATGAATAAGCCTACCATCATTAAACTTGAACTGTATGAAACGTTCATACTTCAATTAAAAACGTTATTCGTTTCACATAAGTCGTTTTATCAAAATCGTTGTAGGCCTACTGACACCACCTGAATGGTTAATAAGAGTAAGATTTATATGAAATAAATGTTTTCGTCATCTGATAATAGAACCTTCAAGAATCTTCATCGTCTGTATATCTATAAATGCGATATTTATCTATAATTCATTATCCATCTAACGAATCGTTTTTGTGAATTACATTGCACCTAAAACTACTTTTAAAGTCCGTCAGCTGCAAGCGCTAGCTCTAGATGCATGAATATACTATGAATGTGACTCTTTGTCAATACGATGAATTTGAAGTAAATAATAAAACTATTCGGTTAAGTAGATTCTATTTGCCACAATATTTCACAAGTTGAAATAAGCTATACTTTCATATAAGCGAGCGGCCGGGCCGTGCTAGGCTTAGTCCTAATGAAGTTACGATTAGGCTATTGACGTCACTAGAAAGGGGTCTGATGGATCGAATGTCACGCAGGGCTTCATGAACATCTGGGAGCGGATTAACTATGTAAAACATATCAACCCTACTCAATGTTTCCAAATTAAAAGATACGCTATACAAATGTTCACCCCATCTCCTTATCAAGTTCTTTAACTTGTTGAACGCTCCGGAAATCGACAGGCAGGTGCCCGTGTGTTACGGCGTCTGCTATTGGCTGACGTTAGAAGGAAGTGTTTCGTTTTGACCAATAAAAGTGAATGTACTTTCTTGGACTTGGTGCTTCATATCAACATCAACATGGCTGCCAACACCGACGAAGAACAGAGTCTGAAGGAATGCGAAAGTTACGTTCAGAAGCACAGCATACAACAGCTTCTAAAAGACTGTATCGTTCAGCTCTGCATCAACAAACCTGACAATCCTATTGTCTTTCTCAAGGAACACTTCGACCGCTTGGAGAAGGTACGTGTTGTTGTGACATTGAAACGTCGATCAAAACACATGGCACGCGATAATGCTAGATCCGAGATGTAAACAAGTCAGATCAGATCGGATCGGATGTGTAATAATAAAATGATATATATCCAGTGCCTTCTACTTCAAAAGTGGAATCTTGCCCCACATACACATGTTATGATTTATAGCTTGATTTATTACATTTCAAACACGACAAACTCGTCATTCTTTTAAAACTTTGTTCAAAGTTCATGGACTTTTCTCATTTAAAAACATTCTTAGCATAGTGCATGTAGATGTCATATGTCCAAAATGCAACACTAGAGGTTCAATAGAACAACCTAAGCCATCAAACTATTTGCCAGATGAGTTTGGGAATAATTTTAATAATTGTTTTAAGCATTGTCTGCAGTCATAGTATTTGTTATTGCTATATGCATTTAATAATTTCACTGCATTATAGCATTGCTTATGTAGATTGTCAATGTTTTAGTTATTTTCTCTATGAGTTTCAAATGTGACTTTCAAGATAGTTCTTACAATTTTCAATGATCGTGCAACTTTTACTACCATTTGATATGCCACGTTAATGTTATCTTGCAATACCTTATCCTAGATTAGAAAATAGACTTCCTAGATAATATGGTTCATCCATATAATAAATATACATGTATTCATGGTTATATCTGTCAGTAATATTCATAATAAATATGTTATCACAGTATATTTGTTATATCAATCAATTAATGGTGATTAGCATGCTGGCCTCTTACGCCAATGGCATGGGTTGAATCCCGATGGAGACCCCAAAATTTGTGGCCTGGGTCTCGCACTGTGTTGTGTCCCTGGGCAAGGCACTTCATCAACATTGCACTCAGTTCATCCTGCTGTTTAAATGGGTACCTGAACACGGGAAGTACGGACCTAAATGGTCGAGCGAAACGCTTAGTAGCAGCACCGAAAGTATAATTCCTTCAGGGTAATAATGTACCGTCAGTGAATTGTGCTTGCATTGGATATTAGGCGTTAAACTGTCTGTTATTATTATTATTAATCAATGCAAAAAATCAACATATATATTTAAGATCTCAAGATCAGTGACTGTTTTTAACATCTAATCTAAGTTTCAAAATATACACAATTAAGTCGAAATATGGATATCTGTATCAGTTACTACAATATTTCTTTTAAGCATGATAAAGAAAAGATATTTTTTCATGCATTTTAAACATATCAGTTAATAAATTGCTCATGGCAAGGGAATATTTATTTTCGTAAAGGAATTCATGTGACAGTTCCAAATTCCAATCAGATTTCAAATTTCATCTATATAGTGAGACACTGTCTACGATATGATTTTTCATGTATTTGTGGCTTATGTAGTTATTCAATCTTTAGCAAATCTCTTGATAGGTAATATTTGTTTACATATTGCAAAACATTATTCAGCTGAGGATTTATCTAGTCAAATCAATGCAATTTATTTTAGTATGAATTTGGGAAAGAGGTGAATGGCCGTGTTTTGTTCTTAGGTGTAATAATTTGAAGTAAGTTGTTTGCATGATTTATTCCATTTTTTATCATTTTTTGGGGGGAATATTCTCCATCACCGTGAGCATTTGAAAAATATCAGTGCAAGAATTGTGATTATTTTACTACAATTCAATTGAATTTTTCAAGTGTTGAAATTCAACAAAATGCTGTCATACTTCTGCGTATCCTCATTCGTTCATTTAGCCATTTCTTTCATATGCGGGCTTACGCAATATATGACACTCGTAGGCATCATATTTGTTTTAAGATAATTTTTTGTGCATCAGCATGCGCATAGACCATTGATATATATGTATATATGTATTGTAGTGGGTATGCATTTCATACACATTGTTGGTATTTGTTGGTTTCTTGAACAGCATGTCGTATGACAGACGTACACAAAAAGTTAAAAAAGTTAAAGAGCTGAGCGAATTCAAAGCGAATGTCAACACATGACATGTACCATTGTTCTTGTACTCATAAAGTTGATTATCCTGCCACGTAAGGGGTTTACATGTGACATGAATACACATCACAAACATATAGTGTACATGCCAAGGTACAAAAGAGATTTGGTATAACTATGATAGGTAATGCACAAACTAAATGTTCGGAAATCGTACAATGCATGCAATCCACTGCCATTTGGGTAATTTTCATGTTATCTACATTTCGTGGCAAGGTTTAGAAGAAAACAGGCTTATTATGTGTGTTGCACAGTGCCAGTGAAATTTAATCGCTTGGACTGTCACTATTCCGGTAACTGAATATTACTATTATTCATTAAAATGATTTATGTTTCAAGCTAGTTTATTCACTTATTTCTTATTTATTTAGATTAACATTTGATTTACTAAAGTTGCGAACGTTGTGGATCAAAGTTTATCAGAACTTTTGTTTATTTGTTCGTTCAATTCTTTCAAGAGTAATATTTGCCAAATTCAATATGTTGATTACAAAATGTTTTTGTTTCGATATTATTGGTAAATGAAGCTAGCATTAAAGTTCTTTCACATTCTTGCGTCATGATCTTGTTCAATGAGACATTTACCTCATTGTTGATATCATTGTTGTTGAAAATTTTTATTCAACCTTGTTAAAAATAGTTTTCTAAAAGTATCCATGTATTAGATCAGGACTCTTTCACCTAAAAAAGTCCTGATATCGGTGATGAACAGGACACTTTTATGAATGGTTGTCACGGACACCAAGGTCTAAGTGAGATGTAATATTATTATTACCTAGCTCTCCTTTATAGTGTACTGAAGATTTCAGCATGCCATGTACCATTGTGATGGTGGTACAAAAATTGTGACGTCACAACTAAACACTCTTGTGATGTCATTCTTGTGGGGATATTACATTAGTTTCATATTATGATATAAATGTTATGGTGCAGTTTATTTCACACCTGAGTTATAATCTATAATATTCATGTCAAATGGGACATTTATTTAAAAATGAAAGTCAGACCAAGTGAAAACGACTGGAAAATTATTGAGAGGATGCTTACTGTTTGTTCAAAGTACGCAAAATATGCAGTTGATATAAGCTATGCTATGTGCGTCCAAATTACGCACAACATGCGCACTGCATATTCAGTCATCTGCCACAACAATATAGTGAAATAAAAATCATGTGCATCTTTTACGCATCCCATATGCAATGAAGCCATTAATTTTGTTATCTGTTCACTTCATGTGCAAAACAAGTAAGGGAAATACTTTATATAAAATGAAATTTTTAGTGTATTGGTTGTATATAGAACATGTTCTATATGTAACTCATACTCACTTGCTATATGCAAAAGTGTGACAGATCCCTAACTTAAGTCAGATTGGTCTTAAAAATATGCACTGCCAGTGAGATCCTTTGGTAACCCTTGTTTATTTTCAAGGTCATTGTAAGTAATGTCCTTTATCTCGAGAACTATTTGTTTTAGTTTTCAATATCCAGCAATACCAAGACTGATAAGCTACAGAGCGTATAGCTCTATTTTACTATGTCACTTACCTCAGGACGCCGTGTTTTCACTTACCTTCTTCCTTGTACACTAGAATCAAACAATATCTTCAGTATATTACATTAATTTTATATATATATATTTAAACGTTTATTTAAACAAATATTTGCATCAGTGGTAAGTTGCCAAAGAACAAGACAACAAGAGTATTTTATTTACTAATCCGACGTTTGTTGACCTGAAAACAAATCTTTTATTAGTTGCAAATGGCTGATTACATTGGAATGAGCAATATCATATAATTTAGTAAATGTTGATAGGAAAAATGTCTGTATGGAAAATAAATAAAAGCTATTTCAATTTTGTATGATAACCATCTAATATATATTTTACTTTGGCCTCAATTAGTCGTCTCTAAACCTTAGAAATTATCAACCGAAATCAGAACTTGAAAGAATGCGGATGTATGTAGCTTATATGTATATGGACAATAGATTAATGAAGAACGTTGAAGGTACACGGAGGCTAACATTGATTACCGACATTAGCATGATTAAGTGGCGTCCTGTATCACAAGCCTAATGACAAGAAGCTTGTGACGACAGGTCGCGCAGCTGTAAGCCTTGTTATTGAGGCACAACTAAGGTCTTGTTTGTGTCATGTTCTATGGGAGCAGTCTCCGGCTGTCAATAACACTACATGATAGGCTCCACCATTTTATGATACTCTGATGATACTCGGAACGATGGCTGTTTAGTGAATACAATGTTTTTATGTACATATCATTTACAGAATCAGTTTTTGAGAAACCGTTATATTTTGCATTCATTTACAAGAGATGAAATTTAACTTTATCAAAGCACTAGCCATTCAGAATAGTTAATTCCCTTAAGTACTAGTCCAAGGCCATCTAAACATCAAATGCATCAACAAGATCATATTATCTTTAATTTCAAACTAGCCTTTTGGACTAGCAGTCAAAACATTTAAACTAACCAAGCAAGGTTTCACTAGCCATTGGCCATTGGACAAGTGCTAAGTTTGAGCCATGATTTATCCGTATCACATTGTTTTGATTTTAAGAAATCAAATATTTGAAGATTTCTTTCTTTCTTAAATTGTTATAATTGGCAGTTGTCTTTGAATGGATTTCGTTTCTAGCGTACCACACGTTTAAGAATGAAGAAGACAATAACAAAGATTTTTTAGGCTACAAGGGTAAGAGTCTCAGAAAAGAAGCATCGGAAAAATATTGACAGTGTGTGTAGGAAAATGTTGACCGTGTGTGTAGGAAAATGTTGACTGTGTAGGAAAATGTTGACCGTGTGTGTAGGAAAATGTTGACCGTGTGTGTAGGAAAATGTTGACCGTGTGTGTAGGAAAATGTTTACAGTGTGTGTAGGAAAATGTTGACCGTGTGTGTAGGAAAATGTTGACCGTGTGTGTAGGAAAATGTTGACCGTGTGTGTTGGAAAATGTTGACCGTGTGTGTAGGAAAATGTTGACAGTGTGTGTAGGAAAATGTTGACCGTGTGTGTAGGAAAATGTTGACAGTGTGTTCAGTTCAGTGTGTGCAATTCGTCTGCTTACCGGTAATTAAAAAGATTTAGATTTCTCTGGGATTATTTCTATATTTCATACTTTATGGCTTTTTAGTCTCTGACATGGATTTGAAAATAAGATAAAATAGAAAGGAGCAGCTGAGATATATTCATTTTACTTCAACTGTCTTGACTTGATAAAATGTGATGGGAAAAGACGTTCATAGTTTTTCAAGTCCAAAATTAATTTTTGTTCGATGTGCAGAAACAAAGACTCATTTTGGCTATATTGTTTTAGGTGTTTTATAATGTTGTTGAACTTGTTGTGGTGAAATTTAACATTTCAAAACAAAAAATGATTTCTCCAGCGTGATATATTTCAAGATGTTGATTAATTTTAAGTGATATGAATGTCTGATATCGTTGAAAATAACACAAGTTTCCCTATGAAGATATAAACAGTGCGTCCTGTCATAAAAGCAGAGTTTGACTTGTGTGTATGTCTGCGGTAATGAATTATGGATGCGCCTATATGTAAATATGCTGTTTTCTTTTACATGCCGATGTTTTCCAACAACTTTCTGCTGTAAAATGTTTTTTATCCAACTGAAAGGATACGTCAGGGCTAATCAGGTGACATTGAAGTTCACAACAGCCCAAATCCTTTCGTCCTCGGCTAGTACAAAACGGTTTGTGTAAAGCCGAGTCTTATGATCAAGAATGTTGAAACAGACCTTAAGCTTGTGAAAATTTTACAATGCAAGTGAAAATAAAGTAAAAGAGAGAATTTAGCGAGTGGAATGAGACGGGACAAGGAGGGCACACTGGGCAGTGTAAGAAGGGCCAACTATTGAAGTCCACCCTAGTGTTTGTTCATCTCCTTAACACCAAGTGTGCCACTAGTCGTAGTGTGTCCATGCTCCAATCAATAAAACAGATAGACCGGAATTGGGGATCCCTAGAGAGTCAGTGGGGGCATATTGGAGTGTTTCTTGGCTAACGTCAGGGTGGAGAGTTCGATAGCGCAATAAGGCACCTCGTCATACTGTCAGTCGTTAGGTTCTGTATAATTTTATGCACATAGATAATTAAAGAACCCAGGCTGTGGTCAGTTGAGTAAGGGAGAGAATCGGATGTTGACTCCGAGAACGGAGAATGACGCAGGGATGAGAAAACGAAGGGTAGGATCTCAGTCTCGTCTATTTTTACAAAATTGATCGTTTTTCGATTGTACGTCTTTCTAGGAATCGTCTTTGCTTCAAACTTGTGATCGCTAGGTGAAATAATTCATTAATGATAGGCGTTTGGATGCGATTCTGTCTTTCAGACTTGACTTGATTTGAATATTAATGGAATCTGCATTTAGGAAGATTAGGGAATTGACGCGATATGGACCTGATTGATCCAAGTTTAAGTGCAATTTGTTTTGTAGGAGTTACAATGTTACTGTTTTGGGCTTTTGAAATTAATCCTCTTATTTCAACATGTGCATTTTCTAAATTTGTCTTTATAACGACTGAAAGGAAAACATTACTAGGAATATCTAAATAAAACACATACAAAGTTTTTAAACAGTAATTGTAGGGAAATCTATAAACAGAATGTTGCACAATATTCTATCTTGCATTCGTGTACGAAAATGGTTATGCTTTTGACAAATATATATAAATCAGATTCAGAGGACCAATGTCCGGCAAAGA
Source organism: Gibbula magus (assembly GCA_936450465.1). Classification (NCBI taxonomy): domain Eukaryota; kingdom Metazoa; phylum Mollusca; class Gastropoda; order Trochida; family Trochidae; genus Gibbula; species Gibbula magus. The sequence continues at coordinate 16,921,002 of OW388290.1, read as the reverse complement.
GGAAAAACTATCTGTATAAAAACTGTTTCTTTGATGTAGACACATACGCTAATGAATATAGCATAACACTCTTAAAGCAGCCGGTAGGCATATTAGGGTTGAGCTATTCTAGTTATCTCGGAAACTCTGTTATGGTAGAACTTGGTCAAGGTGTCAGGGCATATTAGTACGTTGATGACAGTCTGTTATTGTGTCTGTTGATCAAGTTTATCCATGTTATTACATGAACGTTACGATGTTCTGGAAACATGACTGTTGTTCATATGGAACATATATCACTATGGGGGATGATGAGCTGTCCTAATGCTCAGAAATTACAAACAGAAGCAATACAATTAAGGACTGACTGTAAATTGGCAAAAAAAACTTGAAATATTTCCATAGTTTCACTATAAAATTATCTTTCTTAAAATTTAATAACATGTTTTAACTATAGCTGTAGGCTTTTTGTAGTAAAAAAAATGACTAAGTTTAATTGATGGTATTAATCACATGCATCATTATTGTGTATTATTTTCCAGGTACATCTATTGTAAAATGCAGCAGCAATTAGGCAATAATTTCTTCAAGTATTATTCAGATCATGCTTAAATCAATTTACAGGAAACAGATGTCAGTGATAATTATGTGACAAATTTATCCGTTTCTGATTTTCATATTCTCACCAGAGAAATATTTTCTAAATTATTTCAAGCTATTTGTCAATATAATTATGTTTAATCTTCATTTATTGCAGATTTTATAACTGTCGATGAAAACTGCAGAAAAAGCAAACTGGTTTCTTTATGAATATATAAAATGTATTTATTTATTTTCTTTTAACTGTCAATTGAATCTGGCTTCAAAAGACTTATTTAATTTCTTTGATTCATTGCATTTATCACATGTAGTTTTATCAAGAAAACATATTATTTTGAAATATATCACGGTAAGGCTGCTGATGCTTTTGAAATTAACTAATTATATAGTTGTGTTAAAATGTTTTGCATTTCTTACTTATTTACCATTTATGGCATGTGAAAGTTGGCCAAATGTTCTTTTTCTTGCCTATTCTCCCAAATATTTTACCTTAGGGTCAGATGTTGGTCTTCAGTCTCTCATTAATTCAACGGTCACAGCTTTGTCAATGTATGTAAATACCTTCCAACGTTTTGTCTGGTCAAAGTGGCGTGACTTTCCACTATTGGTATTTGACGAGATGTTGCGATGACCAGACATTCTTAGTTAGGCTGTGTATATAATACACTGCAACGTTTTGTCTGGTTAAAGTTGCATGACTTTCCACTATTGGTATTTGACGAGATGTTGCGATGACCAGACATTCTTAGTTAGGCTGTGTATATAATACACTGCAACGTTTTGTCTGGTCAAAGTTGCATGACTTTCCAATATTGGTATTTGATGAAATGTTGTGATGACCAGACATTCTTAGTTTGGTTTGTGTATATAATACACTTCAGCGTTTTGTCTGGTCAAAGGTGCATGACTTTCCACTATTGGTATTTGACGAGATGTTGCGATGACCAGACATTCTTAGTTAGGCTGTGTATATAATACACTGCAACGTTTTGTCTGGTCAAAGGTGCATGACTTTCCACTATTGGTATTTGACGAGATGTTGCGATGACCAGACATTCTTAGTTAGGCTGTGTATATAATACATTGCAACGTTTTGTCTGGTCAAAGGTGCATGACTTTCCACTATTGGTATTTGACAAGATGTTGCGATGACCAGACATTCTTTAAGTTTGGTTTGTGTATGTAATACACTTCAGCGTTTTGTCTGGTCAAAGTGGCGTGACTTTCCACTATTGATATTTGACAAGATGTTGCGATGACCAGACATTTTTAGTTAGGCTGTGTATATTATACACTGTTATGTTTTGTCTGGTGAAAGTTGCATGACTTTCCACTATTGGTATTTGACGAGATGTTGCGATGACCAGACATTCTTAGTTTAGTTTGTGTATATAATACACTGCAACGTTTTGTTTGGTCAAAGTGGCGTGACTTTTAGCTGTTCAGACGATTGGATATCCATAGAATACCATTTAAACATTCTTGTCAGTTTATTAAATGAGATATGTCAAATTTTATTTGAGAAAGACATCATGACATCTGATTTCTATTTGTGAAATTTGCTCAAAGTTAATAAAATGACATTCATGGTTTAGAGTAATTCTATATACAATTGACCTCAAGAAACATTTGTAACCATATGGTTGTCTTTATTGGCTTCTTATCAAACTCATCAAATATATAATAAATAGAGCACTTTTCATCACATAATTGAGATATTTCATAGTTCAAAGGTTAATTTTGCAGGAGCTTAACACATTTTCTGTATAAGAGGAATTTGTTATTCCCTGACTGTGTGCATATCTTATTAATCTTAAATTTATTTGAACAATTCCCTCTAGGTACTACTAAAAAGAGGATTTTCTCTAATTGGTAATTGATAAAATTTTAATTTTCCAACGCTCTCTACATCAAAGCAAGAATCTCCTTTTGTGAAAAAACTCTTCTCTTCAATAGTTTTAGAAACTATGGGAGAGCTGAATGATTTTAGGAAATCATGAATTATTTTGGTCGAAAACATTTTAAAAAAAATGAACAGTACGGATCAATCTGCAAAGACGAGAAAGGTTTGTTCACTTGAGTTGATGAAATGCTTTCAAAAGCGAGAACAGCGGAGCATATATTCCCCAGTTGATGTGAACACAGATGCGACATGAAGACTGATTTTCTCCCGATTAGTATAGCCTTGTATTGATTCACTCCTCTGCTTATGAAATCCGCTGTCTACTTCATCGTAATCATCAAGCTAGTGATTTTCCGTTGGTTTAATTCTTTTAATCATTCTGTTCCTGTTTGGCGTTGAGGAGGCACTGCTGGGTCAATATACTCCTCATTTGATGCATTAGCAAAGGAAATCTTGTTGCAGATTTGTCATGCTTTTAAAGAATATGATCATTTTCTTGAGATTTTTTAGTTCGATTCAATATTGATTATTGCATTTTTGCGGATTTTTGAGTAGAAAAGAATGCATTATATGTTTTTTTTCCCAAATAAAATCAACTTGAATTATTAAAATCAAATTATTGTTGCTATTTGTTTGCTATTGAATTGATATGCGTTCAGCTCTTCTTACAAAAGTATCAAATGACAAATGTGTTTGTAATCTTATACAAACAGTTTTGTTGATCGGATGTGAACCTATTTTGTAAAAAATGATGTATTGAGGAAAAGATAACCAAGTAATCTTGCTTTAAATGGAAATGATGAAATTCATTATTTTAGTCATCTCTTTGATGAAAACAGCAGCTAGAAAGGCAATCTTCATAAACTTTGCTAAAATAGCTTATGATATAAAATGAGGTTTTTGAACAAGATAAACAGTGTTGAAGTCATATCAGGTAGAATTACCAGGAAATGTAATTAAAATTGATAAAACTTAAATGGAGTTGTGTTAGCGATGCCTATGTTGAAATGTTTGAAAGATCTTGGCTCAGCTCTGAGTTCCAACGAGGTCGGTCGTTTCACACAGGCTGGGTCAGGGTTCTATCAAGACATTGTCAGATATGAAAAATGGTATCACGCCTTGTGCTGTAAAAAGCTCCGAACCACCGTATAAGAACTGTGATTAACATCCAAAGAATGTGAAGATGATGACAGATAATTATGACCAATTACCATTGTGAGAAGATTTAGTGCAGATTGGAATCATTCCTCTACCTATTGAAACTGATCAAAGAGCAGATCAATATAAGGGTAAAACATTGCCAGACCTTCCTTCTGGCATACAAAAAGGCTGGTAATTATATTTCTTACACTTGAAACACTGCCTCTTATAGCGATGTGATTTATAAAAACCGGTGAACCTATGTATATGCATGGATGTGCCAATTGACGTTATCATTCGCCGCTAATGAAAGAGTACTCGAGCCAATTCCAAGTTTGTGAAATCAGATCTGATGCTCGTATTTGTATGGATTGAAACAGCCTGGTCAATAAGGAGCTTTCTGCATGGTCACATTTCCTTCTACGTGTGTGGACAAAACGGAATGCTGTTGCAGTGTTAGCAGGTTTTCATCGAAGGTTTTATCACCAGTCTCTCCCTCACTTGTCCTCCATTGTATCCGGGTTAGCTGATATTGTCGTGTGTTCGTACGGACATCGCAGGAAATCAGCCAATTCTTGGCTTTTTCCTCTCCATCAGTGCAGCTCCCGAACTGATCAATCGTAGCGTAATCAACTGCATCATACTGGTGAGTACTGTACGTCTCCCTGTGATCACGACAACTAGTTATCTCTCTAGATCCACTTCCTCTTTCTTTTTGTTTTTGTCTTGTAGTCCATGTTGTTACTGCTTCCTTGTTCCTATTCCCATTGCTTCATCCTGTCATTGAGATCAAAACAAGCTGATATATTGACACTAGTAAGCACTTCAGATCAATTGCCACATTTTCACACATACACTCTATGTTATTTTCAGTTATTTTGTTCACTTCCTCATTTCATATTTTTTTTGATCGAAATATTTATGACTCCATAACGTAACAACTCTTGAACATTTATCTTGAGGTTGTGTATCATTTCAGAAGTTCATATTTCTTCAGTGATAGTTATTGATTCAAATTAATCTGTGGAAGGTATTATTTCACATAAGCATAACGGTTATTGATGATATCCACCATGTAAGTGATCATGTTTACCTTGGGGACATTGTATACAGGTAGTCCGTCTATTCTTGAATGTAGATTTAAGGGTATTCTACTTAATTCCACAACTTCTGTAATAAAAAGAATATTATATTTGTTTTGCACTCATTCAAGAATTACCAACATATAGGCACTCATGTTGTAAACATGGTATGACATTTGTTATATAATATCTTCTAGTTCATACTGTCCAGTCAAATGAAAACAAACACTTATATACCTTGTGACCGCTTAGCTGATGTGCAAAAAATCTGCATACTGTAGGGATATTGGTGGTTTGTGTACATCGAATGTTGCCTGCAGTCTAGGCTGATGTGTTGCAAGGTGGGACAGTGTGTCCGCTGTGTACTGTTGGGATATTGGTGGGTTGTGTACGTGGAATGTTGCCTACAGTCTAGGCTGGTGTGTTGCAAGGTGGGACAGTGTGTCGGCTGTGTACTGTGGGGATATTGGTGGTTTGTGTACATCGAATGTTGCCTGCAGTCTAGGCTGGTGTGTTGCAAGGTGGGACAGTGTGTCCGCTGTGTACTGTGGGGATATTGGTGGGTTGTGTACATGGAATGTTGCCTGCAGTCTAGGCTGGTGTGTTGCAAGGTGGGACAGTGTGTCGGCTGTGTACTGTGGGGATATTGGTGGTTTGTGTACATCGAATGTTGCCTGCAGTCTAGGCTGGTGTGTTGCAAGGTGGGACAGTGTGTCGGCTGTGTACTGTGGGGATATTGGTGGGTTGTGTACATGGAATGTTGCCTGCAGTCTAGGCTGGTGTGTTGCAAGGTGGGACAGAGTGTCCGCTGTGTACTGTGGGGATATTGGTGGTTTGTGTACATCGAATGTTGCCTGCAGTCTAGGCTGGTGTGTTGCAAGGTGGGACAGTGTGTCGGCTGTGTACTGTGGGGATATTGGTGGGTTGTGTACGTGGAATGTTGCCTACAGTCTAGGCTGGTGTGTTGCAAGGTGGGACAGTGTGTCGGCTGTGTACTGTGGGGATATTGGTGGGTTGTGTACGTGGAATGTTGCCTACAGTCTAGGCTGGTGTGTTGCAAGGTGGGACAGTGTGTCGGCTGTGTACTGTGGGGATATTGGTGGGTTGTGTACATCGAATGTTGCCTGCAGTCTAGGCTGGTGTGTTGCAAGGTGGGACAGTGTGTCGGCTGTGTACTGTCGGGATATTGGTGGGTTGTGTACGTGGAATGTTGCCTACAGTCTAGGCTGGTGTGTTGCAAGGTGGGACAGTGTGTCGGCTGTGTACTGTGGGGATATTGGTGGGTTGTGTACGTGGAATGTTGCCTACAGTCTAGGCTGGTGTGTTGCAAGGTGGGACAGTGTGTCGGCTGTGTACTGTGGGGATATTGGTGGGTTGTGTACGTGGAATGTTGCCTGCAGTCTAGGCTGGTGTGTTGCAAGGTGGGACAGTGTGTCGGCTGTTTACTGTGGGGATATTGGTGGGTTGTGTACATGAGATGTTGCCTGCAGTCTAGGCTGGTGTGTTGCAAGGTGGGACAGTGTGTCGGCTGTGTACTGTGGGGATATTGGTGGGTTGCTTATGTGGAATGTTGCCTTCAGTTTAGGCTGATGTGTTGCAAGGTGGGACAGTGTGTCGGCACTTGCTGTGAATAATTGCAGTAATGGTGATAAGCAGCCATGGTCAGGCGAGTGCTATTGTGCTAGAGCTGTCAGTGGTTTGTGTCAGTGGCAATATTCCTGATATATTACCTGCCTTCTACTTGAATACAATACTGGTGTGCTGACTCATATGGAATGTCCATCATATCTACTTTTTGAATTTTTTTTATTTCCATTTATTTTATATTTCTTTTGAAAGTTAATATGTGTGATAGGTAGCTTGCCTGATACTAGAATACAATATTGATATGGATTGTTGGTCATATCTTCATTTTGGAATACCTTTACTTATATGGTCAATGTAATGATATTGGTCTTGTTAGCAGCTTTCAAACAAGCCCAGTATCATGTCTGTAGCACAATAAATAGGGAATCACTAGGTTTGCTGGGTCCCACTTTGTAACTATAGTATATCCAAGGCATTACACAGTAAATTTGAACCACTGAGAAGGTTAGAGGCTCCCCAAACGTTGTTTAGCACTGGGAGGGGGTGGTATAGTGGAACAGAACAGAATTTTATTTCTCATAATTCACAATAGTTACATAGAAAACAGTATGTCATAAATTACACAAGTTATATACAGAAGTTACATACATACTTGTAATATGTGGCAAATGGGGAATATTGCTTGGGGTTCAGCAGGGGACAAAAAGGATTTTTTGTTTATATGAGACACAAATGTCATTAAAGACATTTTGAACTATTTTAACTATTCATTACCTAAGAAAATATTATTTTTGATTTTATTTATATTAGATGATAATAAAACATGCAAATCGTGATGAGTTACAGAGCCAATGGCTCTTTTTATGCCCCCTAATCTGAGGTTATGGGATATATTGTTTTTCACCTGTCCGTCTGTCTGTCTGTCTGTTTGTCAGTCTGTTTGTCCGAAAAACTTTTACCTTGGTCATTGTGATGAAAGCTTTCAGATGAGACCCTTATCGTTTCCCGAGTGACCATGACCTTGGGGCAGTTACAATTTTTCAAAAGCTTGGACCTTGGTCAAAACTTTTGATTGGTCAGTGATAAGCCTTTCATACCTAGATAATTATGTTCATCCATTGTGATGTGAACTCCCAATTTCTTACTGACAATATTTAGGTATTCCTGATAAGAGTAATCTCATGTACTATAGGAACACTCACTTGTATCATATGTACAGTTTGTAAACAAATATCACATGCAATAAATTTCCTTGATTGGGTCAAGAAAGACATGTCAAAGTCACCTTGATAGATTTGTTGTGTTGTTGGTTAACTTCAGACTACGTTAGAGTCCCTGAAAGAAAAATAATGAAAACCTACTTCTTTGAGATTCTACAATGATTTAGATATTAATCAATATGGGTATAGCTATTTAGACATGTCAACAGTTGATGTTGATGGTTAACTTGGTTAAATTATCAAGCAGATGTTTTCTTCTTTTGTATATTCAAGATGAAAAATATGGTTATATTTGGGATAACACTACCTTCAATAGTACAAATATTACAAATTCTTGTAAGGTAGTGTTATTCAAAATATAACCATGTTATATTTCTTCACTATCTAAATGGCAAGTATTTCTAATTTCAAGATGAAGTTATTTTTTATTATTTATTATTTATTTATCATTAATGTTAAAAATGTGACAATATCATTGAAAATGGTTGAACAATTTGTTATGAAATATTTCGATAGTTTATTTGACACTTTGAAAGTTACTCTGTATGGTGTGTAGGTCATCTGAGAAATGTAGCTATCAAACAAGTCTCCTAAGGTTTAAAACAAGATCAGCAATCGGTGTCATGAGACAAAGTACAGTAGTTAACATTCAATTCAAATAGACAAAGGTAAATTACCTGCTTTTATGGTCATGCCTAATTTCGAAAATGTTCCAAACTAGATTAATTTCCCTCAATACAATGGCTTTATATCCGTTATCAAAAACAACCCTCTTCAGAGTGATTGTGTTTATAATGACAGAGCAATGACAGTATTCTGAGACCTATATGATAAAGCTATTGGCTTGATTTAGTTCAAGAGAAGATAATGTGGTTGGTCGAACACACCTTGATTCAGGTGCAATTAGGTTGTAAGACAGGTATGAGGCCAGGGGGGACATGTCCAGGAAAATGAAGGTGTAGAATGACGATTATTACTCTCAGATAGTTCATGTGTCTGTCATACAAACCTCTCCGCTGAAATTAAATCTTGTTGGCACGTCTCATTAGATTGCCTGAGCCTGATAGAAAAGTTTTTCTAACAAATAAAAAAAAAGCGTTTCACAGTTTTGAGAAAATATTCTGATAGCTCTTAGTTGTTTTAACATATGAATTTGTATGTATTTTCTTTTCATACTGTAATTGGGAAACCTTTGTTTTAAAAATCTTCAGTTTCATCTACTGTTTCAAGGTAAGCTTTGTTTGAACTTTATCAGTCAACTGTAATTAGGAAATCATTGTTTGATAATTGTGTGCATAGTTCCTCAGAACAGCTCCCATTAGCTATTGATACCAGTCATGAAAGAAAAAAAATTGCATGGCAAGGATTTGAAATCAACCTTGCTGTATGGTCTGTCTTGTTTAAATTGAGAATATTTTTCTTGTTCATACAAAAAATAAGGTTCAAAGTGTTTTGCTTGCAAAAAAATTTTCTTTAAACACCTTTTAATATTACCTGGCAAGGATTTCATCCCAATCATTTGGATGTCATATAACAACATCCTTCCATTGTCCTCTGGTACCAATGTCCCATTGTTCTCTTGTACCACTCTACCATTGTCCTCTTGTATCAGGTGCGATTGTGCTCTGGCACCATTGTTCCATTGTCCTAGGGTACCACAGTGTGACATTGTCCTTGGGTACCACAGTGTGACATTGTCCTTGGGTACCATTGTGTTCTTGTACAATTTTACCGTTGTCCCATTGTGACCAGTCCGATTGTCCTCTTGTACCATTGTACAATTTTACTCTTGGACTATTGTACCATCATCCTTGGAACCATACTATTGTCCTACGGTACCATTCTGCTATTGTCCTACAGTATCATTCTGCTATTGCCAAACGGTATCATTATGCTATTGTCCTATGGTACCATTATGCTATTGTCCTATGGTACCATTATGCTATTGTCCTACGGTACCATTATGCTATTGTCCTACGGTACCATTATGCTTTTGTCCTACGGTACCATTATGCTATTGTCCTACGGTACCATTCTGCTATTGTCCTACAGTATCATTCTGCTATTGCCATACGGTATCATTCTGGTAGTGTCCTACGGTACCATTATGCTATTGTCCTACGGTACCATTATGCTATTGTCCTACGGTACCATTATGCTATTGTCCTACGGTACCATTATGCTATTGTCCTATGGTACCATTATGCTATTGTCCTACGGTACCATTATGCTATTGTCCTACGGTACCATTATGCTATTGTCCTACGGTATCATTCTGCTATTGTCCTACAGTACCATTATGCTATTGTCCTACGGTACCATTATGCTATTGTCCTACTGTACCATTATGCTATTGTCCTACGGTACCATTATGCTATTGTCCTACGGTACCATTATGCTATTGTCCTACGGTACCATTATGCTATTGTCCTACGGTATCATTCTGCTATTGTCCTACGATACCATTCTGCTATTGTCTTACGGTACCATTATGCTATTGTCCTACGGTACCATTATGCTATTGTCCTACGGTACCATTATGCTATTGTCCTACGGTACCATTATGCTATTGTCCTACAGTACCATTCTGCTATTGTCCTACGGTACTATTCTGCTATTGTCCTACGATACCATTCTGCTATTGTCCTACGATACCATTCTGCTATTGTCCTACGGTATCATTGTGGTAGTGTCCTACGGTATCTTTCTACCATTGTCTTCTTCCTAATAATGTTGAAATGCTCTGGTTGTGTCCCCTATTTAGTTCATTCTCTTGTAAACACGGAGCTAATCAACAGAGCTCTGGGAGGCTTCTTTGATAGTTGCATTATATAATTGACATCCTACATAGAGTTTATGACCTAAGTCAGGTTATTGCTTGCTTATTAATACACTACAGCACATACACACGCTGGGGTAGTAGAGTTGTCAAGCTGTGCTGGAAAGGTCAATAGGACAGCTTTATGTTACACAGATGATGTACGAGATAACTATACCACTTTTCTTTAGTTACCTAGGTAGAAAATTGGAAAGTATTGTGGTATATTTTATTAAAAGGTAAATTTAGTGTTGTCAAACACAATTTTAATTGTCAAATTGAACAAAAGTGATATTCGTATCTTTTGGTTTTCTGCTTTTTGGAAGTAATTGTTTCAGTGTCAATTTGAAATTGAATTAATGATATATATGTTAATATTTTTATTTTGATCCTAATCCTTCAAGTGATAAATTGGAAATATGTATGGGACGATCTCATCTATTTTGATTAAGCATCAGTAGCTGGGAACTTGTGGAGAAGACTTGAGGAGTTAATTAAGGTGGACGGTGGATGGTTGTGACCAGCTGACGACTCTCTGTTTACTTGCTCTGATCCTCGCTGGTCACTCTGATACACACACGCCTACACTGTAATATACTCACTCGTATTGAGGGACAGGCAAATCAAACACTGTTCTTCTATGCTTATGTCTTAAGAGAATAACAAAACATATAACTGAACCACGCTTTGTCTCTATAAAGATTCTTTTGTACCAGTAAATATTGTTTTCTTTAATGTTCATAATAAATGTAGATAATGAGCCGTTACTAAGAATACAGTCCTTGACTGGCTGGTACTGTATTCACCCCCTGAACCTCTCTTGATCTCCACTGCATCGGACAAACACTGGTCAAATAACAGGACAATATCAATAGTCTTCAACTAGCCATATATATATGTATATTGCATTGTCCTCAAAATCAATAGGAAATACATTAACACTGACTTTAGGTGATAGTAATTCCAACCAAAGAGCCGAAATATTTATTTATAAATACCACAGTTATAGTATCAGCAGGTTTAGAGTGTGTTTCACTTATGTGGTGCTGTAGTACGGGAAGGTATTCTCTGCATGTGCATGTGGAAGGCTGTTTGTACACGGTAATTACTTGCCAGCTTTCTCTGCTTCATTGACGTGGCTGTTGTTCCTGCACTCAGCTTATGAATAAAGATAGTTGCTTTAGAGCTCTTCCTTTCGTGGGACTCCGCGTGTGCAAGACAGCAAGAAGGGACAAGAACACGCTCTTGTGTCAAAACAGTGACCCGGGAATTTGGTTCTCATTGTGCTTATCTTTAACCGTTATCATGCTGAGTGAGTTATTTGGTACGGAACCATTCCTGACTGACCGACCTTCAGTAATCATAACTTATTGTAAATGGTACAATAATAAACTGGTAGGGGTACATGGCAGCTAAATTAGAAACACATGCCATTTAGATAGAGAACAAATGTAACATAGTTCCAGTTGGAATCACTGTCTTAAAGACGTGCTTGAATGCATTCATCCTTGGAACTGTCCCACTTTACATCTATCTGAGGGGTACTGAATATAAATAGCTTAAAGTTCATGTGCAATGCATTTTTCACAAGAATGACAGATTATTACCTCTATGGACATTATATGTCGGAATCAATTGAGCATAAAATTGAGACAATATACACTTGCAATTGATCATTAAGACGATTTTAATTTACCCATTTTAACAATGCCACAATTAGCATGGCGAACACTTTGAGAAATCATTGAGGCGTGACTGTGATTAAACACAGACAAGATAATTAGTGATGATTATCACTACCGCTAGATGAATTTATGAGGTGTGTTAAATCGAAAACACATCTTTATGCAATAATTATGTAATTGTCATCTGCGGAATTACCTAGTTGGATATCTAAACATTCAATATATGGAAAATTTAAGTTGTTTGATTGAAGATTTGTTAGTGAAATTAACAATCAAAATGTTGCGAAATTACGTTGAATTATGACTATCACCGGTAATGAGATTACTCCAGTGACGTCACAGAAGTCATCTCTTCAGGGGCCACACCCCAGCATACTTTCATTCTGGTCACCGGGGTTAAATTAGGTGTTTTTTAAAAAAACTGTATATAAGTAATTTATGGACCGATTTCAGAAATTTAAAATCGAGCAATTGTCAAATTGACATCGCATTTTAACTAATCCAAATGTGACAATATGTCGTTACATCTATTCTTTAACTACCAGTTGTTGGTTGAGGCCTCTGTGGCTGAGGTGATGGACTGTAGGGATCTTCAGTGCTTTATACGATTAGTCCCTGACTCTGAGTGTGGATTCTAATCTTGCAATGGACCTGACCTGAAATAAAGTACATGAATTTGTAGTCTTGCAGATAGTGTGATCCCAATATGACAATGGCTCTTGTTGTAAATTGTACAGAAATAGTCATGAATTAGTCAGAGATTAATGATAGGGTTACTGGGAATATACTACAATAGCAGGCAAAAGGAATACTTAGAACAACATATTCTCGTATTCTAAATGCATGTGGAAACATAATGAACATATCTGATAATAATTATAAAGATTATGTTCACTTAAGGATGTATTCATTACCATGATTTGAATGTTTGAATGTTTCTTATGAACAAATTATACTTTCACTTTAAAATCATGTTGATTGTCATTAAATTGATTCTGTCAGATATTAACCAAATTTAAATAGATGTTTTATGCTCACAGTTTAAAATTGAATTGCTTACAGCTGTGTTCTCATTGTTACACTAAATACAGCAATGCCCCAACTTTGTGCACTTGATAAACAAACCTTGCAAGACAGAGTCAAAGTGTATTTACTAAGAGAGCATATATCATACTTGAGTGTTTTTATCCCTTTCCATGCTCAAGTTTATTGCTTTGGAGAGCTTTGATACTTACTATTTGTGACATTTATCAGAGGTAATCAAGAATTCTGTTCATCATTGTGTAAATATTGGCAGACCAATCAGAAACTGGTTTTCTGTGCACCGCTGATTTAACACTGAATTTATATATTGAAATGTAGGTAATGTCAAAATGGACTTGTGCTAAATTTTAGAATGTGTATGGTATTTTAAGCATGAAATGATGGAAAATGAGACTCTACAAGTAAGTACTGGCAAATGGTGGAGTATAACATGTCAGATTTAAACAATTACTTATTATTGATATATAATTTGTCCCTAGAGTTCTAACCAAATCTCTTTACAAAAAATCTGGTTCGACAGTGCATACTAAAAAATTGCTATGATTGACATTGTCGTTAGAGTTTTAACCACATCTCTTAAATTAATTTTTTTTAGGGATTTTCAATGAAGTAATTTAATTTAAAGATTTCCTCTAAAACGTCTGGTAACTCTTGTAACTTTTGCTGTAATATGTGACCAAATTGAGCAACTGACGTCAGAATGAGGAGTTCTACAAAGAAATATGTTCATTGCACATGTCTGTTTATTATATGTTTTTATCTTAAATCTAAATTATGTTTTGCAGATGTTGATAACGGTTGAATTGATTAGTGCCACTATTCTGTGTGATCAAATTACAGGGATCACAATTCTTTAACGAAAGTAAAATTCTGCTATTGTCTTCTTGCTAGAGATAAGCTGTAAATATTCCTGGACCTGCAGGTAAATAGTAAAGACTTGGAGTGATATCAGGAATAACTGGTGACTGTTAGTCACCTGTCAGGAGAATACGGACCATGTGTACTATAATGTTATTAATTAAGTATTTCCGTATTGGCCCAGTTACAGGTCCGAGGTCCGTTGTATTGGGCCGAGATGAAGTTTTTGTCGTATTGGCCCAGTTGCCCCGTATTGGCTTAGTTGTCGAATCATATGGTCTAGGCCGTAAATGCCGTATACGTGCCATAACATTGATAGTTAATTAATAAAATGTAATAAAGATGCACGTTGTGTGCAGACATAGGCAGATCCAGGGATTTTTTAAATAATCTAAAGGTCCGAGGTCACTGACTTACCAATTTTAGCTTTGACTTGCCCCAAAATCAACTTATAGTCAGTGACTTGCCTCGTTTTCAAAATAAGAGTGATAGAACTTCCAGACCTTCCATGACTTACTGAAAGTGTAAAAAATTTCCAACCCCTAAACCAGTTCTGTTAATGAGAATTCATTACAGTAGTAAGACCTCATAAACAGGGACCTACACCGATTTAATTGACATTGTTTATGAGGTCATGACGCTAGGCTCTGTCATAAACCTTGAGACGGAATATGAAATAGAAACCCTGCGCCACCTTCTCCATCTCCATTGATCTGCAGTGTGATTCTATTCATATGTAGTCAGTACATCCACCCTCTAGATCATTATTCTGTATATAGTACCGGTCATCATCAATGGTATCTCCTTGCATCTTTCCTGACTATCAAATTATTCCCTCACCATATCTATGGCTTCTTTAATTATCTCACCATCTATTTTCTCTGATCTCAACTTCACATTATCGTCAAAGTCCGGTATCACTATCATCTATCCCGTCTTTATATTACAACTATAGGATGATATTCATGTACACGTGTCATGTCAAGCTTCACTTGTCTGTTTAACACAACAATCTATTGACAATATCAGTATCACTCCTAGAGACCCAATGATTGGTGTTTATGTTACGTATCAGGACAATGCTACTGATATTCAGGCACTTGTGTTGTAAACATAGTATAACATAGACATTAAAAAAATATCATCTATTACTTTATCCGTTCAAAGTCAAAACGAGGCAAGACCGTGATTGTGTTGTACTTTCTTTCATGAAAATGCCCAGAACATGCATTTTTTAGCTAGTTTGCCTCTCTTACATAACCTCCTCTATCTGTCACTGTTTTGAGGTCTTTGTATAATTTTACCTTGAAAATTGTCAAAGCCTCGCTTTCGGACTGGTAACTTTTCAGGCTCTTTTTCATACACTGATATTGCTTGATTTGAAGCGTTCCTGTGTTCATCTGTATTTTATGTATAGCATTTTATAGTTCATATTCTACGGTTTTTCTCATCCATTTCTCACTAAAACTGTTTCAAGTGATTTTCGGAGGGTTGATAGTATTCTACACTTTTTCTTTGAACCAAGTCAGGTAGGAGAAGATCACCAATGTTTACTGAGGTAGCATCAGTGGGAAAGGTGTGTTAGTCCGGAGTTCCATGGCTTGACTCCTGCAAAGCTTTCTGTATTAGGGAAGTGCTTAGGGAACATGCATTTTGGGGAAATAAAACTTTGTATTTCATGTACAAAAACAATGCTGTAAAGTTGATTTTACAAACCATTCTAAGTGGTCCATTTACAGGTACTAATCAATATAATAATAATAATCTTAATTGGGCCATGTTTTGGCCAGTTTCACTGTTGTCAATTTTCTCCACTCAATTGTTGCCTACACCATAAACTGGAATGTTCTATAAAGCAGTGTTAAATCTTGTATAACATCATCCAACCTCACATTGGGTTGTGCTGCAAAGTTTGTGTGATATTCAGATGGAAGATCTGATATTATCAGTGCTGACAGGACGATCCTTACAAATGAGTTGTTAGAATAACAGCTTGTCCTGGTGGCTTAAACTCAGATCTAGCTTTGGTTCTGGAATATGATTTTGGATATTCTCACTCATATCTGCTGACTGGGCATAAACCTTTGAAACAATATATGCTTTGTCAATATTCTCCATTGGTTCATGGGAACCTATTACATTCTTTTCTCACAAGTTAATTGTCAAGTGAATTTTGTGGAACGTTTTAAGCATTGTTTTTAAGATTAATTTTCTTTTTATTCACTTTAAGAGTGTTTAACAAGTTTAACATCCATTAATGTTAAATTGCTTTATAAAAGATTTGATTTATAAGAAAAATAGTGATTTTGACAATACGATCAAAGGTCAGTTCAGTACAGGTGCATGTCCTTCACTAGTGCATGACCCAGCCCAAACTTATTTCAACTAGCTAAATAATAGCAGTATGATCTGGTTGTCTTATATTCTAACTATAACCCTTTGGATTAGCAGTCTTTACATTTTACTAACCTAACATACTTTGTGCTAGCCATTGGCTGGCAGGCTAGTAATAATTAAGAAACCGTTAACATAGGAGTAATTTTCCCTGATTTAATGAGGAACGAGGAAACACTAGAGACTTAGTGACGGTAAGATTAATTGTCTATTAATCTTATAAATAGTGATTTCTTTATCAAATGTGGAAGGCTTAGGCTAGAGGCTTTTATAGACTCAAATTTCAGATTCATTTGTTCCTGGATAATTTGTTAATCACATAATGGAAGCTTGAGGAACTTGATATTGTCAAATGTTGTGGTCCAGGATTATAATGTTAGCCCTTCATAATGGGGCCATACATACAAAATTCACATTTAACAGTAAACTTTCGCACCTTTAGACAACAAGCATGCATAAAAAAAATGGTGCCTAGATGAGTATATTTCTGGAATGTACTGCGAGACTAGTCTGATCTGTTTGCAGTATGAGGTGTCTAGTCAAAGTCTCCATTGAGGATGTTTTCCAGAGAGGTGATCTCAATAACCTTGGAGGCGGACTGTTGTGTTTACTATAACTTGGAGCTCATGCTCTTCATGCTGCGATGTTCCAGAATATGCCGCTATCAGCTAATGAAGATCACAGGCTCCACCCTAGGTCTTGTTAAAACAAATTGCTTTTGCTGAGCCACAAATTAAGTTACTGTTGCCACATCTGTTCCCGAGGTAGACTATTTTTGAAGTAACCTATAATCTGGATAGAGATAGACTCTTTGAGCAGGCACTCATTTCATACTTGAAGAATGCAACCTATAATCTGCATACAGATAGATTCTTTGAGATGGTTTTCATTTCACACTTGAATGAAACAAAGGGAAGTGTTCAAAATATTTTACCTTAGAGATGTTCCTACATAACATACCCTAAGCATTTACTTCACCTTGTTTTGAAGAGGTTCTCTAAGCTCGCCTTTGAATATGTAATCTAGTTAGCAGAAGTGTTAAAATATTGCAATAAATCTTTCAATCAGTAAGGTAGAGATAGTCTACAATGTAAAACTGAGTCATTTTGCTGAATAATGCAATGAAATATAAAAATAATTAGGGTAATTAAGTGCACATATCCAATTTCAGTTGAAGGGCACCTGCGACACAACATTCACCAGGTACCCACTTCTACTGCTTGGTGAATGTTTTGAATAAAGTCTCTTACCCAGGGTGACACCACAAGTCTCGTAACTCATGTCTCAATGTTGGTAGGCTAATCATGCAGCCTTCAAACTCTCACATTACCCACCCATGAAGCTGGTCACCATCCCATCCATCCAGCCACACTCATTGTTGCTTAACTCCACTAATAGCAGTCAAATGATCTATGAACAGGACCACATAGAGATGCTACTATGAACAGTATTGCTCTTTAAGAAATCATTCCCAGTTGGCTTACAGTTACAAAACTTGAGGATTTTAAGAAGGCAACATAAAAACTTGTAAGAAGAAACTGAGATTGTTTTTATAGCTTTCTTCATAGTTGACCTTACATATTGAACAACTGGAGAATGAATGTTTTTGGATCAAATTTCTAACTTCTCAATTATTTTTATTTTGCCAAAAAAAACCAACTTTTACTAAGGGTTGAAAGAATGACCAGTTAATCAAAATATGGAATATATCAATTCACAAATCTTTCCTTCTTGTTATCTGACCTTTCTTAAGATACTTACGCTATAAAAACAAGCTCTTTTTTAAAATCTTTGTTGACTTTATCACTTGTATGGTATGAAAAGGATTTGAAAGTAGATGTAAGTCGACAGAGTAATTCCCTTTTAACAGATGAATGTGAGGAAGATGAGGAAGGTAATTTATATTTCCTTTTAGTCAGTTCAGGACATGATTGATTTTGTTTTATTATATACCCCCGCTACGAAGTAGTCGGGGGTATATAGCAGTCAGCACGTCCGTCCGTGCGTCCGTCCGTGCGTCCGTCCGGTTTTTGTTCCGCTCATAATTCTGAAACCACTTGCTCAAATTTTACGAAACTTGATATGTACAATCACCATGATGTGTACATCTGCCTTTTGTATGTTTCATACCCTCATTTTCATAATTTATGCAAATTTTCTCCGTTTTTCATCTTCGCCATTCACACTTTTTGTTCCACTCAACTCAACTCAGACACTAATTGTTCAAATGTTACGAAACCAATCAGTGTACATCTGTCATTTTTATATTTCATACCCTCATTTGCATATTTGTATGTTTCATACCCTCATTTGCATATTTAATGCCATTTTTCAAATTTTCAACTTTTACTTCTAAAACATGCTTAAAAGTGTAATACTTACTCTGCTATAATAATACTTACATATAATGGTCTGTTCATACAAAAGTTTAAACATTGATGCCCTTTTGCTATTTTCAATCATTTCTCTTTGACCAATGTTAAAAGGGGCGTATGCCTTTTGCGCACATTTTGATTAATTGGTATATGACTACTGCGCACGACTTGCTTGTGACTTTTGCGCCAATTAACGATGTATGCTTGAATCAGACAAAGCAAACAGGCTGATTAGCCCAGCGCGTTATGTAAACAAGCGAGATGATAGTGGTCAGTGGTCAGATATAAAGTTCATTTAACTTTAGGACCAACACTGGACACAGCAATTTTATGGTAACAATTTTAAAGATGGATTTTAAAATAACTTTAACCAACAGAGGTACGGAATGTATTCACCACCATGGACATAGCTACAGAAAGTACAGAACCTTTAAAGATGGATGCGTATCATGGAGATGTACCAAGAAATCTTGCAACGGTAATATTAGAACAAATTGTAATATTACCGAGATAGTATCCATTGTTTTCGGACATAATCACCCAGAAGATGACCGAAAATTAGAAAAACAGCAACTGAGAACCAGCGTAATACGTAAAGCAACAGTTGACATCACTACTGAAACAAGTAAGGTTGTTAGAACTGCTCTATTCAATTTTGATGACAAGAATATAGACAGTAAAGACCTAAAGGATGTAGCATTATCAGCATATCGTGAGAGAAGGAAGCACTTTCCTACTTTGCCGAAATCCATCATTCAAATACAAGATGTTTTAAAAGATGAGAATTTAACAAAGACAAACAAAGATGAAGCCTTCCTGTTGTACAATGACACTGGGTCAGAAATTGTGATTTTCAGTTCTGATACAAATCTTACATTTCTGTGCAACGAGCTGAAGAGTTAATTGTTGATGGTACATTTAAATGCTGTCCCAAGTACTTTTATCAGTTGTATTCGATTCATGGAATGAAGAACGGCCATTTCATCCCTCTGGTGTACTGTCTTTTGCCTGGCAAATCTGAAGCAGTTTACAGGTGTATGTTTGAAGCTTTGCTGAATGCATGTCATGATAAATCTCTGGATCTGAAACCAAATATTATTCACGTGGACTTTGAAATGTCGATGAACAATGTATTGAAATCGACGTTCCCAGATTCTCTTGTCAAATGCTGTCGGTTCCACTTGGGTCAATCGTGGATAAAGAAAATTCAGAAGTTAGGATTGATTTCTGATTACAAAAATAAAGAAAGCAACATTGGTCAATGGCTCAAGAAATCATTTGGATTGCACTTTGTTCAATCTTACCTTGTCGAAGATTTGTTTGTTGAAGAATTGATGTCCGAGGCACCGCAAGATTCTCGATGTTCATCTTACGCAGACTACTTGAAGGACACATACGTGACGTCACAATCAACCTACCCACCTACCCTTTGGGCAGAAGCACCATCAACCCAGAAGAGAACAAATAATGCAGCGGAATCGTTTCATTCTCATTTTAACCAACAGTTTTATTCCTCACACCCAAATATCTTCATATTTCTTGACGTCATCCTCAAGATCCAAGCAACCTCCTACATCAAGATGAGAAGCACACATCTCCCGAACAGGGGAAACAGATAAAATCTGGCTAACGGAAGTGGTGTGAGTGAGCGAGTAACTGAGTAGGGTTTAACGTCGAGTGAGAAGGTTATAAGCTGGTTTCAGCGTGTGCGCAATAGTTATAAAAGTTGGTGCGCAATAGTTATTTTTTGTGTGCGCAAAAGTTATATGGATGTGCGCAAAAGCAATGTTACCGTTAAAAGCGGGGGTATCAGCTCACTAATTCTCTTGTTAAATCTTGGTTTCAAATGGAACTTACATCATCTTCAAAAAGACTTGGTTATGTTTGCTGATATTATTTTGTTATTGGATTTGATCAGTTAGGCAGTTAAGTTGTTTCTCTGATCTCTTCATGAAGGATTTACAAGAAAAAGTTGGATAAAAATATCTCTCTGTGCAGAAAAAGACTCCCCTCAGAATACCAAATTCATCATTTCTACAAATTTTACGTCCAGAAATATTGTCTACCTTAAAAGGCGAGAGGAACTCCGACCTGGTAAGAGTACTAACACAAAATGAAGTCAAGACTTGCGAGAAACTAAGCATGCTGGAGATAATATATTTAATTTGCCCACAACACTCAGTTAGTTAAGAGTGTGAGAGAGCTTTATAACCCATTGGAAGCAGGAAGAGGCTGATTTCACTAAGACTTCCAACCTATCAACCCTGGCCATGGCTTCCAGATTCCCAGGAGTGTTAAAACACTTCCAGTGCCCGTTTCTCTTCATTGAATTACGGTCTCAAGACTGCCAAACTGGCTCTATGTCCCTCAGCGCTTCCAACATTTCCATACTGTTACTGACAAAGTTCCAAATTTCCACAATGAAAATCATGTCTCCTATGTGTTTAATTTAATCCTGGGCTTTCATTATTGATTAGAGATCAATCTGTACTTCTGAAAAAATAAGATTACTTTTATGACATGAAGAAATAGAAATTTGACTTAGAATCTTTATTGGTCTAGAGTCCTCATAAGATCTCAGATTTACCTTCAATTGATTATGGTTTAGGTTTTTTGGGCTCAATCTTTGTATCGTTTTGTTTCTTGAGACCACTGTTTTACCCTTGAATATTATTGTGAACATGGAATACAATGGTCCTTTGCAGGCAGAATTTTTGAACTAAATCCCTTCAGCAGGCAAGCTTGACAAGGTCAAACTTTCTCTAGGGAACTTCTATCCTACATGTTTCATCATTTGGGAAAACTTTGAGGTCTATATATGATGTAGACTTCAATAAAAGTTATATTACCTTTTCATTACCATTATATTACCATTTCATTTTGTGTTCCAGTGGTGGGAGGAAATGCCTTTGAATCTTCATTTGAATTGTGTTAGTTTACAGTAGTATGAGATAGATCCAAATATTAGATATCTTTTCAACAACTACAGCTAGTTGTCCCCCGCCATCGCGAAACGCTGAGAGCGGGGGATATAGTATTCAGCTGCAACCGTCCGTCTGTCCGTCTATGAGACTTTGACCAGTTTTTAAAATGTTGTTAGCCTGATATAATAACAATTGAATCAAACATGCAATGGTCATTACTCGGTACAAGCTGTGTGTCCATCCTTTTAGCTTATTTCTTAATTGCGGCGGGGGGACATGGCCATGTTTGTGACAATTACTTGCTCTAATTGTTTCTATGATATAAGGAACTTGTATACAAAAAGAACAGGTATATAAATTGTTGCCTTTGAATCATAATTGAATGTTGTTAGTATACAATATACAGTACACAAATAGATCCCAATGATGATATTTTCAAGAAGTTTTTAGCTTTGTTTCTCTGATAAAAACAACTTTGAACACAAAAAAACAGGTTTAATAGACTTACTAGAAATGCTAAAATCAAACTAAGGTTTGAACAGGTGATTTATCACTACTAAAGGAGGAAAGAATTGATACAAACTTATATTGTAATGTCTCAGATATTTTATATTTGTTCAATGAAAATTATATTGAGGCAAAAATAGTCAGAGAAAATGTCTTATTGATTCGGTGAGAAAACTGTTTATTAAAATTTCATTTTAATCAAATTATTTTCTTGTAAGCTTATCATATTTCAACCGACAACGTGAGGTGATTTGGGGTTTGACGCCACTTTCAAGAGTATTTCACTTATATCCCAGCTGCTAGTATTATTGAAGGGGGAACGCCTGCAATGCCATGATGGTTGTGCATTGCAGTGAAACCTGCGAGTATCGGCTTGAACTAGCAAACCCAAACTTTACTGCATGTCAGATTGTTTTCTACAGCGGACAAAGTTGCCGAGCCCCTGGCAGGATTCATTTCAACATGAAGTATTTTGATTGTTCTTCATTCTTGCTTTATCTGTCTGCCTGTGGCCTTTAGCTCACTCATGAGAAAATCTTTCAACACACCGCCATTGCCTCAAGACAAGTTTCAGATTTTCATTTCATAAATACATCTACATTGTCACCCAAGGGTATTTTGATATCAATTTCACAAGAACAAAAGAAAATATTTATAGGAAGGTCATGTAAAAAATACATCATACTGTTATAAAGTGTTATTTGTGATAAATGAGAGTTCATGAACTGTAAGGGAGGTTGCAGTGCCATGTTACAAACATTTTACCAGGATAATAACCATGCTCCACAATGAGACATACTGGAGATTTTACTCCACTTCACTGAAATCATTGTTACTTTAGACAAATGCCAATTAACTTCCCTACACAAGACGTAACTCTTGTCTCCATCACTGGCTGATTTAAGTCTTGCAGTATTTCCCTCACTTTTCTGTGCTGGAGTGCTATACTTGAAATGGGCTCTAATTTCTAAGCATGCAAATCTCAAGGAAATGCAGCAAGGCTTAAATCAGCCAGTGAACAGAATCACAAGTTTAACAAGTCCTAATTGTTTTTTCAGTGATTTTTTGGTGGCATTTTGTTGAATAGAACTTGTTTTTCTGGTAAATAACTTCAAGAACCAAAATAATTGTTTCCAGTAAGATATTTACTTCTTTACTTGGACTGGTTCATTATGTCTCTACTGAAATTCATGATCATGGTTATTTGTAAATTAGAAAACTGATATCTAAGCTTATCGGAGAATTCCAATTTATTAATCGAGATATATTGTAAAACAAATGATGTGAGTGTTAAAAAATTATCATCAGTATAGTTTCAGGAGTAAGTTTGGGTCTCTGCTATAAATGTTTTACCTTGTTTTTCCTGAAGTTGAAAAATAGAGATGCTCTCATAAAATCACTTCAGAGGGATAGAAGTGTTGGGTTAGCATGAAGACCAAGTATTAAACTGATTCTTGCAACATATCGAAGAGAGAAAAATCATTATACCAATTGCATAACTTATTAATGTTAATAAAATGGTATTGATGTTTTGTGATGATAAACCGCATGAAGTGTTTCCTATTAGGATAAATTACTGTTGTACATTCTTATGAAATATAATGACTAATTGGACTTCACCTCAATGTAGGATGAAATCACATATCATTGTCAATAAATAGCTAATTAATAATATCAGGTTCACGTTTTCATCTTCATGTATTTTATATTTGTATTTGTTTTTATTTGATTCAATATCATTTGTTCAGAAAGTCCTTTCATATGAAAATAAAGTCTGCTATTATATACAATAAAGAGGCCTGTTGAAGTGAGCTGAAATACCTCCAGGACTAGGTTAATGCAGTGACTTGAGACAAATTGTACTTAGTCTTAATTAATTTTATTTTCACTTTCACCTTTGAACTTAGAATCAGTAGAGATTAAAATGAGGTTTATATAAAATGAATATATTTTTCAAATGCATAATTATCAAGATACTGACATTCAAATAAATAAGCATAGTTTTTTTTCCATCCCGCCGGTATGTCTGTCCATCCTGTCTGTCCGTCGGCTCGCTAATGGAAGTGGTGCCTTTTGATATTTTCAGATTTCTGAATTTCCCAAAAAAACGTTGGGATATCTTCTGATGACTCTTTGTTTTATTATATCGGACCCTGAAATGTATAATATCACTAACAATATCTGACAATATATGACAGGTGAAAAAGTTTACATATGAATTTATGAAATGAAATATTCATAATCTTTGACTCATAGATGACCTTTGTATGTGAAAGATGAAGATATGTCTGAGTTAGTCACTATAGCCTCCAGGATGAAGATCATTCTGGTAGGTAGATCTATATCTTGTATTGACAGTAATCTTGGCTTGGGATTAATCAGTTTGACTATGAGACATAATGTTTGTATTCAGATCTTGTTTCAATTTTTACGTAAATGTTAAGTAGAAATGTTGAGAAAATTCTGAAGAGTCAGACCTTAAAATTTGCTGTGTCTAGTTCTTTTTCTTGGTCTCGATTTAACCCATTTATGCATGACGTCCCATAAATGGGACGCTAATTCAATGATCTGGTTCTCTGTTGATATATAAGATAAATATTTGCTGTAAGCTGTTTTTTAAAGGGAAGATGTTGTATTTATATGTCAACCAAGTTAAATAGTTGTAGATTTAAATATGGTTAAATCTGACAACCTGAAACAGAGGAGATACTAATTTAGCAAATTGCCAAAGTTTGAGGTACTACTGAATAATTGAACTTTCAAGTTGAACTCAATTGATTTGTTTTTAAGGTTTTTCAATATTAAATAGTTTAAGTAAAAATAAGAGTTTCTGTCAACTATATTTTTTTCCATGCTCAAAGTTTTGTCAAATAAGCGTCCCACATATGGGACGAAATGCACAAGAGGGTACAGGTTTTTTGGTGATTCACAGAAATTATTTTTGTGGCGAAATATAATTTCTTGTCTTGATATTTTTTGGAAAGGATCAGTGGAAGGGTAATAAAAAAATAAAAAATTTATAGGTGACTGACTAACCCTCTGCTGACATATATCTATATTGACATATCGTATTTTTCTGGTGCAACAGATTATTTTGAAGATGAGGACGGTTTTAAGGAGGAAATGAGTATATCAGAGCATTGCATGTGCTAACAGTATCTCATGAAGAAACAAAAGTGGTGGTCAATATTCCTTTTCCCGCTCTCTGCAGAAATTTTAAATGTTTGAATACGATATATACTACGTTTTTCACGCAAAAATCGATTGATTGCTCTGCTGTAGTACACCTGTAATCTGAAATTCAGAAATGGTTTGCATTTCAGAAAGAGGAAGTCCCCAAGATGTTGTCCAACCAAAATTTATTATCTGTCAAACAATTTGTTTTTTTCATGTGCATATAAAAAACCTGTACCCTCTCTTGCATGACGTCCAATATATGGGACGCTAATTCTATCATCAGAATAACACGGAAAACATTATTTGAGGTAAAAATAACCATTGATTCACTTCATTGCAAGTTATGAACTATAAATTCTCACAATTAAATGAAAATCTGAGAGGTCATGCATAATGGGTTAAGAACTCCATGTATTATGTTGGTTCAAGTACTCACGAACACTGCGGAATTGATAAGGGCCAAGCCATTCTTAGTAAAAAATATATATATAAGTGGACAATTCACAAGAATCACAACTTGTTAATAAATCAGTTATCTGGTGTTGGCTGTGTGATGAAAGATTGTACTAAAAAAACTTACTCTTTCATTTGTTATAAGGTTTAAAAGCATCTCTAATCAGAATCAGTATTACTCAATGATTATCCTTCAATTCTACTAAGCATGTCCGTAAGTGGAATACTGATACTAAATCAATTTCAGTGTGATGGAGGGGGTCTCACCCCCAAAGCATGTTACTACTAAATTCTGTTCCTCCTGACGATGGCTCCATGTATTGGTGACGGATTTATTCTTCTCTTAATTATTCTCAACTTCTGTTGGCTCCGTCCCTGCATCTTTAAGTGAATCTACATGCTGATGTCCCTACCACACCACCTTTCTTAGACAGGGCGTCTAGCATCTCCTTTTACAGAGTGAATCAATTTCAGTATCTGACATGATGCTGAATTTATTATGAAAATGGAGAAACTTATATCAGTCGGTGTCACATATTACAGTACAAAATACATGGACATACTGAGTTGCATTTACAAAAGATACTGATTAGTTGGCTGTGAGACAACCTAAATAACTAAATGATATACATGGAAGTAAAATACATTGTTATAACTTATAATGGCTTAATTTATAACTGTGGACATGCTCTGAGTCCCAGATGTCGATGAATTTATTTTTATAGCCAGTATAAACAATTATGACTATTGATTTTTCTATATCATATATATTCTATTCTCTGGTCAACAACAGATGGTCCTATATACAGTTTTAGTAAGAGTCAACTCTTTATGGATTTGAATTGGAAAATAGTGGAAAAGACTCATGCAATCGTGAACATGTTTACCATTTGACTAATTTGAGGAACGAGAGTGAACTAATGGTCACACTTCCCCTCTAAAACATGGAACTCACATAGGACCTGTACCCGGAGAATATCTGTTTTCCAGCCCTCCGTTATTCAACAGTCTAGAAGTCTGATTCCGGTCCTCTAGGGGTACCAATACTTTAGCTGCTGAAGTATCTAACATCAAACCATTTGCCCAATTTGCAGAAATCGCTACTTGTGAACAAAGGAAATAATCTTGGATTTACCACTAACATATACAGGGGCCCACAAGTGATATGAAAGTTAAATGCCAACCTAGCAAATGAAACAATGGTATTTAAAACGAATGGTTCATAATTTCTGGCATATTAGTCATACAAAGCATACTTTGAAAGTCTCTCTTGGTTTGTAACACAACAACTCTACACGCCTTATGAAGCTATGTTCAGTACCCAGTTTCATAAGTAGCCAGCAAGCTTGTCTACTGTGGCTTGTGGGAGTTCAGAAACTGTATTGAGTATCTACACTGCAAGGCCTGTCAGAGGTTGAGAATTAAGAGTTTTTAAGTTTTTTTAACCACAATCTCTAATTGTGCCACATGACTGTGTAAAAAAATAAGAGCCTTTAATACAGTCTAGATCCTTATTCAGCAAGTCTACATAAACTGAATACACTATGGACCTGAAAGTATTTCTATTTATTTATGAAGGTACACTGATTATCAAAATTTCATAGATTTAACTTTAGTTTATACAGTGCCCCGAGCTAGTATTTACTCCACATTTTCCACGCAATGATCATGTCTCATAGTAGAGTGTCTGCCCTGTGTTCAAGAGGGCTGAGTTTGAATCTCTTCAGTTGGCTTCAAAATAAGCATATAAAGATGGTAGCCTATTACTTGTAATGAAGATGCTGGGATGTTGGAATATTTCAAGCTACTTGCTTGTTGGAATGAGTTTGTAATGTTCGCTAAATAATCTATTTACTGTAAATAGTTGCTTTGTGCTTTCGATGAATACAAAAAGTGTTTCTATGGTTACAGTGTGCTTTGTCATGTTTAATCTTATTATCTAACCACATTGGTTCTAACCGTGACAATACTCTTTCCTTCTTATTAATCTATGCTGGCAAGTATTGTTTCCTATTTTGATTAGCACGCAATTTGTACTGAGTACTGAAAATTATATTCATTATTCTTTACATTTATAGGATATCTTGGTCTTTGTCAATCCTATCAAAGGATAAAATATTACTTTTTGGTTTTCAGGAAACAAAATTTGAAATAAAATGCTAATGTTATTATTAATGTTATTAATAGTGTATTCAAAATTTATCTTATTTTCCAGCACAACATGTGATGTGTAATTTATATCTTCAATTGATAATTAGATCCAATATGAAAATTGAATTGAACTTTATTCCAATATTCTGTTATAATGTTGTCAATTTAACGAATATTAATGCACCAACCTCCATAATGTTCCGAGAATATATTCATTTATGTCAACAGATGTTTAAATGGTACGCATGTCGACAATGGTGACATGTCACATGACAGTGTCAGTCACGTCAGCTTGGTTTACAGCTCATTTTACAAGTTTGTAATCAATCTGAGTTCAATCTGTCGGTTTACTTGTCGATTTCTACACCTCTCTTTTGTTATTCAGATTTCAGAAACGATGTTGGCACCATCTGGCAACAATCAGACCAGAAAATACTCCATTTATTTATATCATGAATATAATAATATTTTATTATATTTAATTCTTCAATGGTGGTAAATGTGGTATTTTAAATACATGCCATTGAGACAGTGATCCAAAACATAATAGACAGACAGATTTTATTGATATATGGCCCGGAGACCAATAGTAAATGAATACCATGTAGTACGACAAAATATCACACTGTACATGAACAAAATATTTAAAGATATTGTACATTTGATTTAATTGTTACATTTTATATTGTAAAGTAATGGAGTAGTAGTTTTGTGCCGTTAATGTTAAAAAGTACTAAACTTTTCTAAAAAATATAACAATCTGCAAATAGTACAAACTCAGTACTATTTCAAGATGAGGGCATTTCAGGATCCGAACCCACACCCTTGGAGTCCGGCATCAATCAACAGTGCTGTACTTACTTCTTAAACGAGGTCACTTTGCCAATCATGATCATATGCCAAATTTATATAGTGCTGTTTAATTTATGATAAAAGACACAAAGACATTTTATTGCTGCAGGGTCAGTTCCCAATGACTGATGATTACAATATTGATGAACAGGGTAGATGTCATAATCTTTTGGTATTTTTACAATGGATAGAAATGTGATCGCTCACTTCAGTGAACATATTAATTCAGTGAGTAGTATGCTTTAGAGCTGCTATGATTCTATTGGTTGCAGCGAGAACTGACATCGTATCTTGGTAACGTCTTTGATCTACACTTCAGTGTCAACATTTGATTCAATTTGATGATTGAAATTGATTTTGCAGAGGCCCATGTGTATATATATAGTTATCATGCTATAAAAAATTGAAAAGATACTCGTCTCATTATATTTGTGCATGTATTTAATGTATTAAATCGTATATTATGAGATTTGTGATTCAAATAAAAAATAATCAAATAGAATGGTTTGAACATCGAACCAGAATGAGTTATTGGGGAATGGTTGAACATCTAGTGTGTTTTTAGTCCGTCTCAGTCCGCCTCAACATACAATAAAACATTAACCCGTCTTCCTTCTGTGGGCGGAACAAGTTGCTTGCTGCACTTTGCATAGCCCACAAGATGCACACATTCAATAGAACTTTGTCTGAGATTTTTGTCATGTTCAGGATCATTTTATGATATAAGAATAATCAACCAGTTGCGAGGAATTACGGATTATCTGTCCTGAGGTAATTATTTTGATAAACTCGTTATTCTAATCACCAAGTTGGTTATTATTTTTTACCGAAGATAATTTAAAAAGTAAAATTGAAAAAGGAGATGCGATTTCATGGTCTTAGATTAGACATTGATTGAACATGCTTGTCTATTTTATATGTTCAACTGACGTGTGACTTTGAATAGGTATGCTCAAAATTGTTCATCTGTGTAATTCAGCTATTATAGGATTGCTAAGCAATTCATGAATGAGCATAAAATAGTTCCGTTTACCAATCAAAATGCAAAATTATATTTAGAAAAATTGAATGACCCATGGCCATAATGATAACTACAATATCTGGCATCTCTCTGCCCGCTTGGGTTAGAATACCCGTAGAACAAGTTTTGGAACCAGAGACATTGTTGCAATACTGGTCCTCAGAGAGAGCCTGGAACCAAAACGAGATAATCGTTGCATCCTAACTATGTTCTATGTCGGTCCAGCATACATTAAAACATTAACCCTCCTCCTCCTGTGGTCAGACATTGTTGCAGTGCTGTATCTCATAGCCTCGATCTCCTTATCACATCTCTTTTGGTGACTTCAAAGAAGCTATATTTGTCAAGTTTGCATTGGTGAAGTGATGTTTGAAATCTCATTTAGAGTTTCTTCAAAGCATGTTCTTGCAAGAGATCTCTCTGCCCATTACTGCCCTGTCACAGTGGATTAGTATGCTCACTCAGCCGACATGTCAACCAGGTCCAAGCTAAATCCAGTTGGAAGAAAGTAGTGGTTTAGAGTGCATCAGCCATTATAAAAACATTTAAAATAATCTCTGTCAAACATTTTTTATTTGAGAAACTGCATTGTTTTGTTTTTTTATTCGTAATTTGACCAGGTTACTTTTTGATACTTCTGGCTTGATAACGATATAAGGATCTATATCGAAATGTCGTCATTGTTAATAAAGAAGTTGATTATCCATAAATTCCTTGTCTTCTTCAGGTTACTTCTTGTATATAGAATGTGAGGATATGCATTATAGTAGCCATTTCTGTGATATTGAAATTGATCTTTATGTGGATGTCCACCATCACATGCAACTACCTCCACTTGAAGAAAGTATCAGAAAAGAGTTTACCTCAAATGAAATTAAAAACCTTTTAGTCACTTTATACTGGTTGACTGTTGGCAGCTGCTCCAATAATTGGAAATATTTCACACTATCACAGCAGCTACTGTCAATTTGTGGAAAGTAATAGGAAAGACTATTTGAAAGAAGTTATCTAAAACGTCTGGTCGCAACAAATGGCTAACCGTAGCTTACGGATATATATAATTGAAAAGTTTCTGTGTCCAAGGTTTTAACTTTCTATCTTTTGAAAAAAAGTGTAAGCTTAGTCTTTTCAAGCACTTTTTGTCTGTTCCTTTTTTCATTTTTCAACTTTTTACCATGGTATATGTACAAAGTGACAGGAGAGAGACACCGAGACTTTCTTTGGTTCTTTCATTCAACAACAATGGAGCAGGAGGAGAAGCTCAATCATAACCCACATTCTTTTAGCAATTGTTATGAGAACTTCTGATAAATGGACATCTTCCACATGCAAGATCTCTATAAAGTCTGAATTGTCATTGTGTATATAAATATCATATTAATCCCCTGGAACATGATAATATGTGACTGACTGACAATTCCGTCATATTTACCGTAGATACAAAACAGCTTTATGTTGTTTTTATCCTGTGCATGATGTGTTAAGAAAGAATATCAGTGTAAAATATGTATTTTAGTAATGACAGTGAAAAGTTGTGACAAGCGATGACATAAAAAGTTATGGCAAACTGACAAATCTTCCTGTCTTCTGTAAATGCGTATCAATTACGCATCAAAACTGTCAGTATCAGTTTGTACATGCACATGCGTTCCCTGCCCTTTTAGTGAGGTTGATAAATGTTTGGAGTGTCAGACCTATTCCTGCTGTGTTGTGTCGTGACGTCTTCAGTTCGCTACAGTAGAGCTGACAGTTTCAATGCTGAGGGGACGAACCATTTGACATGTCATTCCTGACGTTGTTTCTTTGATTGCTGTCAGAGGGAGACGTACACTTTGTCTCTCAATATCTGGTAGTTCTAATGCATGTATTCATAGCCAAAAAAATTAGAATATCTGCCAAAACATGCTTTTCTGGAGGATATAATATCTTGGCTTAGGTTGAAATTTAGCTGATATACTGAACTGTTTATTCTCTGACATTAAGAAAAATCAAAATGCATGTATTCATAGCAAAAAAAAGACAATTTATTAAAATTTGAAAAACAAATATCTCCCAAAACATGCATTTCTGGAGGATATAATATCTGAACTTTGGGTGAAATTTAGGTGATATAATGAACTGACAATTTATTAAAATTTGAAAAATAAATGAGAATATATCTGCCAAAACTTGCTTTTCTGGATATTATATCTTTGCTTAGGGTGAAATTTAGCTCATTAGGCCAGGACCATTAGACATGAGGTGGAAAACAAAAGTAGAAAGCTGATTTTTTCTGAATACCTTAAAAATGTTGTCCTTATATCAATGGCACAAAGTTCTGCAAATTCTAGCTGGTGGATTTTCAAAATGGCCGCCATTTCCAAGATGGCCGCCGGCGTTTTGGTAAATTAATGAATTATTTTAATTTTTAAGTTTATCCTGTCATGTCATATATCAAATGAAAGCATTTTTCCACATGGGGTGATTAGTTTAATAATTATTGTATTTTGAAAATGTCTTCAATACCTTTTTTTGGTTTACTATTTTAAAACATAATTTCAATACCTAAACCATGTTTATCATGATTAATGATGATACATTAAAATCATATTACGTGTATTGATGATTAAAATATACAGAAATACATTCGTGCATTTGGAGGTTTCTGTTATAAAGTTGACTTATTCCATAGTTGCATATTCCAGCTAGTGGCATTTTCCAAATGGCGGCCGTTCTGGATGGGGATTTGCTGGATTATTGACTTGTATAATACATTTGTGCCAATCATGGCATGTAGTGTATCAAAAGAAAGGCTATTATTCTTTTCAGAAATGTGCAACTCATTATTGTAGAAAGGAAATGTAGTGTAATAATGACTATAATCCTTGCCAAATACATATATCATGTATTCACAGTAAGTCACTTAAATGAAAGACTGGTTCAGTTTCCATGACATCCAGTACACAGGCTTGAACACTCTAACCTAGCTTTAAAACAAGTTCATTAGTTCCCAGAATGCGTGTCTTGCATCCACAATAAATAATCTTCACAACTTTTACAACTTCAATGCTTTTGCTACATGTCTGTCTATGTAAGATATGTTCTGGAAGATGTTGGAGGGAGTGATTCCAATTTGAAAGTGGATGATAATCTAGCTCTATGGACTGATTTTAAATACTTTTTGCATCGATGGTTGTCCAGAGACATAGAGTTGCAAGAGGAATGTTTCTCAAACACAAGTTATGTCATCCTTGGAACTTCCATGCTACTATATCCATATCCAACATATCCAAAGAATCCCAGTTTTGAGCATTGTCCAACAGGAAGGCTAGAGCTTTCATCTTACCTTGTTTATAGAGAGTTGAGATTGTGTCACACTCAGAAGCTGCATGTGAAAACATGAGATGTCTGTTGATGCCCTAAACAACTGTTTGCACATGGGATATTATCATATCCATCAAACACTACTATGGGTTCTGGACCACAATTATTCATTATGTGCAATATATAACGGTCACAGATCTGACCATATGTAACATCAACAGGTCAGGAAAGACAACGGAGAAGGTGACCACCATTATAGACAAAGAGTGCATCTCCCGGGAGTTCATCCTCAGAAATCACATTGATATGAGAAGATTTGCCATTATAGTGTTTGTGTTTCCTTTATCAGAGAATTTTTGAATACGAGGGCGGTTGCTTTGCAAACTCGTGGAAGAGATATGATTTCATTTCTGGACTTGACTTGAATCACACATGTGACTCTCATGAATAGCATGGTTGAATTTACTTCCAATTCAACCCCACTCACTGTGATTTGGCTACGTTTACACATATTTGATCAGTTATAGGCTTATAGCTAATGCTGCTTTGCTTCCAACTGAAATTGCTTGATCTGTATTTGCTGATTTTCTAGCAATAACCTCGTGCATTTTCAGTCAGTTCAAGAATATATGTTTCATAGTTTCTCGCATCTCTAGACATGCTACTCGAGCGCAAGTGTGTGTGTGTGTACATCACATATTGGAATGCAGCGTGGCAAGGATTGGGCCCATTTTAAGAAAACTGCTATCCTTGATGCCATGGCCAAGTGTCATATCTCCAGATACTTTCAACAATCTCATTAGATTCTTCTAAATTTTGTTTGATCACTAAATTCCCACTCCAGAATGTTTCTGTACTTGTAGGGTTAGGCAGAAGCCCATCTGGTCAACATAGAGGCGAGTAGACTTTAAATGAGCAAGATGACCTGCAGCATTTCTGTGATTGCATCAAGATGCAAATTCCAATTTTTTTGTGCATTCAGCTCGTAGTTAAAGTAGAATTGATACTTGCTTAACATACAGTCCAGAGTTTGCCTGTTCTACTCGCATTGGCAGCAATTTTCACCTGTGTGAGATTTTGAACACATTCTTCATCTATGACTATCAGTAGAACGTTCTCAGCAGGGATTGGTGGACATTTCTGAGCAGAGTGACATCTAAATCATCCCATACAACCAGGTGTTTCTAACAGAGTAGACATGGTGACATGAAGAAAGAAAATAGGCACGTTGGGCTCAGGCATATGCATGACCACTTATCAGATGAATTACACTGTTTGGAGTAAAGAAAGTTGCCCATTAATCTTCTAACCCAATGCCTCCCACCACATATCCAATCGATCCCATATATGACATCAGTAAATTAATACCTCCAAGGTTAATAATAATCTTGTTCAGCTTTGAAGATTTCACAATTTCAACTGCTCTGATATACTGAAGTAGATCAAATGTGATATGGCAAATGCACGCTTTTCGGCCAATTGTAGTGCAAAACACAAGTCAGAGTGGTTGGTGTCGGGCCGGGAAGGATCTTGATTTACAAAAGGCAAACTAGTGATTTTACTCTTCTCATGATTGTCAACTTAGACTGCACAGTACACTAAGCTGTAACAGAAGTGATTGTGAGATCACCTCCAGTGGGAATCGAACCCGGGACCAGTAGCCCCGTAGGTATCCAGTAGGAACACTTTCATCTCACCCTGCCACATACACCCCCTCCACAAAGTGACTCGTCCTTGAGTCAAGCTTTTGCGAGTTAGCAAGCACCTCAGTTCGATGTACCCAGGGTGTAGTGAGCACTAGGGAGTTGCCCAGGCCCCACGTTGGGCGCCAAATGTAATAGAAATCACAGTAAACGGGATAAAAGCCAGGCACTGTTGGATACTGGAGCTACAATATCATCTATAGCTGAAACCCAATAATGGATAAACTAATCACCAAACGTGGAAAAGCTATGTAGTTTTGGACTACACTTGAAAAATGGTTTCATTTGATGTATGACATGACATGATAAACTTAAAAATAAAAATAAATTAATAATTTACCAAAATGCCGGCTGCCATCTTGGAAATGGCGGCCATTTTGAAAAAGCCACCAGCTAGAATTTGCAGAACTTTGTGCCATTAATATAAGTAAGATATTTTAAAGGTCTTCAGAAAAAATCAGCTTTCCGGGTTGTCCATATCTTTTGACTAATGGTCCTGGCCTAGATATAGTAAACTAATGTTTATCCTCTGACATAAACAAATAAGAAGTTTTCAAGATTTCTTCATTTTCACCTTGTTTGAAGCTTTTCAATTTTCAGTCCTACTTGGTCTGAATGACTGTAATAGTAACAGATGAGTTGTAAATCTGATGAAGAAAAGGGTTTCAAGTACATTGTGCTTCTTTTACAATGATTGTCCATGGATCTCAATAAACGTCAGTACGGTGACCCTGAAACAAGATCTCTCGTCTTGTAGATGTTTCAAATAGTTTCTGTTATGTATCATAATTGACTGTAGTTGTGAGGTGATGATGATATAAGGTTTCTCACCAATTCAGCTACATCTTTTGTGGAATAATGTGGAGTAATGTGGAACACGTAAGCTTCTGAGTGAATTAATTTCAAACAAATAAAAGTGGTCCATTACAGGAACTGTTAACAAAGTTATTAACCCAGGATTGTCCACTGGCTATGGAGAGGCTGTGTCAAAATACTCTGCAGCTGGCAGGTAAAGGGTTAAACCTTGCTATTACAATCATTGTATTTTTGGCACAGCATTACTGAAACTTGGATAAGAATCTATAGCAAAACTTCACCATTTGGAAAATTAAGATGTTGATCATCCATACAAAAAAAATTGTTGTCTTTATACTTCTTCTAGAATGTCTCTCAAACAGATTTACTGATTTTGAGCAAGCTTTGATGTTTGGATGTCTGTCTGTGCTGACGAAACTCAGACATGTCTTCAACACGGTTTTTAAAGTTTTTTCAACAATTTATCCTAAAAAGGTTTTAAAAAAACATAGATCCTCTTTTTTTTATAATCTCAGAAATAATCAAATCAATTACCATTGCTTTCTAGTCACTCACAGTTCATGTTTTGAGGAACTA
Organism: Gibbula magus; assembly: GCA_936450465.1. Classification (NCBI taxonomy): domain Eukaryota; kingdom Metazoa; phylum Mollusca; class Gastropoda; order Trochida; family Trochidae; genus Gibbula; species Gibbula magus. The sequence goes on along the minus strand of OW388290.1, from coordinate 16,884,834 downwards.
GCGATTGTTGATACAACATTCCTAGAAAGTGCTTTGAAATTGCCCTGGATTTTGACCGATAACTGGACTATTGATGGATGTCTGATTACGTGCAGGTTATTAATTAGTTTGTTAGCGTGTAAAGTTTCTCACATCACAGTCTCTGTGTGTGTGTGTAGTTAGGCTTTGAGATTTCCTCAGAGGAAGATGAAAGAAGGGAATCTATTGAAAGAGCTTTAGTCTGTCAAACCTCTACTTCATCACAGTCTGAACATGCTGACATCGTAGGAACACAGCACCTGAGCATGGAACCTATAGTGAACAGATCCTCGTCTCCAAGAACGTATTTATGATATTTGATGAGTCAAGAAGTTTTTCCCCCAATATTTTATTCACATGAGTAGGTACAATCACATTAGAAAATCTTCATAACATTGTGCATACCTTATTATTACAAAATGCACATATTCAGGTGATGAGTGAAGCTGATGATATCATGTTGCACATTATTTTCAAGAGTATTTTGCTTATGTCACATAGGAAAATATTATAGAAAGAGGAGATCCCACAATGTCACTGTTGCTGTGTATTGTGGTGAAATCTTGGAGCAATGGCTGGAACTAGGACTGAGTTTCAGTGTTGAATATCACTCAAGTCTTACAGCAAGTAGAATAGCTCTCCATAGCAGAAAAACTTGCCAAGTGCCAGGTGAGATTCAAACCCCACACCTCTTGAAAAAAAACAACCATGCAAACCACTGGGTTGATTGCCCTCCCTGAAGTTCGCACAGAGTGAAAATAATTACCATATCTTAACAAATCAGAATTTGTTAAATGCGAGGGTTTATGAATCTGTCTTTTCATAAGGAATGCCATGTTTATCTCATCTTGTGAAGTAGACAAAAAGGTATTTTGTCCAATCAGAATTAGGTATTAAGTGCAAGGAGTGTAATGGGATAGGTGATAAACCGTTAGAAATAAGCTTTGGGAGGAACTCGTTTAGATAACGTGCCAGCATGCAGATTTGATTTCAACCACTTGGCTTCCTTCACATCCAAAGTTTTTTTTACAAAGGAAAGGAATGGAAGGAACTATCATAGGTGCTATTGAATTAAGTTACATTTTTTTCCTTCATTTTTAGCTCATCAGGCCTGAAAGGCCCGATGGGCTTATGGCATGGCATGGTGTCCGGCGTCCGTCGTACCGTCCGTCCATCCGTCAATCCGTCCATCCGTCCATCCGTAAACTTTTCGCTTTTTCGACTTCTTCTCCAGAACCAATGACTCCACAGAGCTGAAATTTTATGTGCAGACTCCTTGGCCAATGGGGATTCTAAATTGTAAATTTCATGACCCCATGACCCCTAATGGGGTCACAGGGGTCACTTCCTTAAAAACCTATTTTCATCTTCTTCTTCAGTTCCGAAAGGTCTAGAGAGCTGAAAAGTTGTGTGCAGACTCCTTGGCCAATGGTGATTCTAAATTGTAGATTTCGTGACCCCATGACCCGAAATGGGGTCACAGGGGTCACATCCTTAAAAAACCTATTTTCATCTTCTTCTCCAGTTCCAAAAGGTCTAGAGAGCTGAAAAGTTGTGTGCAGACTCCTTGGCCAATGGGGATTCTAAATTGTAGATTATGTGACCGCGTGACCCCAAATGGGGTCACTGGGTTCACATCCTTAAAAACCTATTTTCATCTTCTTCTCCAGTTCCAAAAGGTCTAGAGAGCTGAACAGTTGTGTGCAGACTCCTTGGCCAATGGGGATTCTAAATTGTAGATTATGTGACCGCGTGACCCCAAATGGGGTCACTGGGTTCACATCCTTAAAAACCTATTTTCATCTTCTTCTCCAGTTCCAAAAGGTCTAGAGAGCTGAAAAGTTGTGTGCAGACTCCTTGGCCAATGGGGATTCTAAATTGTAGATTTCGTGACCCCGTGACCCCAGATGGGATCACCGGGGTCACATCCTTAAAAACCTATTTTCATCTTCTTTTTCAGTTCCAAAAGGTCTAGAGAGCTGAACAGTTGTGTGCATACTCCTTGGCCAATGGGGATTCTAAATTGTAGATTAAGTGACCCCGTGACCCGAAATGGGGTCACAGGGGTCACATCCTTAAAAAACCTATTTTCATCTTCTTCTCCAGTTCCAAAAGGTCTAGAGAGCTGAAAAGTTGTGTGCAGACTCCTTGGCCAATGGGGATTCTAAATTGTAGATTATGTGACCGCGTGACCCCAAATGGGGTCACTGGGTTCACATCCTTAAAAACCTATTTTCATCTTCTTCTCCAGTTCCAAAAGGTCTAGAGAGCTGAACAGTTGTGTGCAGACTCATTGGCCAATGGGGATTCTAAATTGTAGATTATGTGACCCCGTGACCCCAAATGGGGTCACAGGGGTCACATCCTTAAAAACCTATTTTCACCTTCTTCTCCAGTTCCAAAAGGTCTAGAGAGCTGAAAAGTTGTGTGCAGACTCCTTGGCCAATGGGGATTCTAAATTGTAGATTTCGTGACCCCGTGACCCCAAATGGGGTCACCGGGGTCACATCCTTAAAAACCTATTTTCATCTTCTTTTTCAGTTCCAAAAGGTCTAGAGAGCTGAACAGTTGTGTGCATACTCCTTGGCCAATGGGGATTCTAAATTGTAGATTAAGTGACCCCGAAATGGGGTCACAGGGGTCACATCCTTAAAAAACCTATTTTCATCTTCTTCTCCAGTTCCAAAAGGTCTAGAGAGCTGAAAAGTTGTGTGCAGACTCCTTGGCCAATGGGGATTCTAAATTGTAGATTATGTGACCGCGTGACCCCAAATGGGGTCACTGGGTTCACATCCTTAAAAACCTATTTTCATCTTCTTCTCCAGTTCCAAAAGGTTTAGAGAGCTGAACAGTTGTGTGCAGACTCATTGGCCAATGGGGATTCTAAATTGTAGATTATGTGACCCCGTGACCCCAAATGGGGTCACCGGGGTCACATCCTTCAAAACTTATTTTCATCTTCTCCTCCAGTTCCAAAAGGTCTAGAGAGCTGAAAAATTGTGTGCAGACTCCTTGGCCATTGGGGATTCTAAATTGTAGATTTCGTGACCCTGTGACCCCAAATGGGGTCACCGGGGTCACATCCTTAAAAAACCTATTTTCATCTTCATTTTCCAGTTCCAAAAGGTCTAGAGAGCTGAAAAGTTGTGTGCAGACTTCTTGGCCAATGGGGATTCTAAATTGTAGATTATGTGACCCCGTGACCCCAAATGGGGTCACAGGGTTCACATCCTTAAAAACCTTTTTTCATCTTCTTCTCCAGTTCCAAAAGGTCTAGAGAGCTGAAAAGTTGATTGCAGACTCATTGGCCAATGGGGATTCTAAATTGTAGATTATGTGACCCCGTGACTCCAAATGGGGTCACAGGGGTCACATCCTTAAAAACCTATTTTCACCTTCTTCTCCAGTTTCAAAAGGTCTAGAGAACTGAAAAATTGTGTGCAGACTCCTTGGCCAATGGGGATTCTAAATTGTAGATTATGTGACCCCGTGACCCCAAATGGGGTCACAGTGGTCATGATCTAAGAACCTATCTTTTGCTTGTAAACAATAACTTAAATAACTTAAATATTCAACTTTAGATAGTAAATCAATGAAATCCTGATGAGCTACAGAGCCCATGGCTCTATTTTTAAATTGTATTTGAAGATTTTAATCGATACCATTTAAAAATAAACCAAATGTTTATAAGATAAATGAAGTAGAAAAATTTACATTTTCACGAAACTGTTTAATCGTGAGAGTTGAATAACCGATATAGTGAATATACTTTGAATAAATACATGGAAATAAGCATTTGTGTCAGAGGAAGGTTATACAAACAACATGAATGTGCCCACGTGTGATGCATGCTGGTCCCCTAACATTTAAACGCAGGGAAGAACAGCACAAAGTTACCTTCATGATGTAATATTTCACATCATCATCACTACAAGCAAAATAAATATTCAGAGATTCAAATATCAAACATGTTCACTTTATTCATAGGAAGATAAATAAATGATGACAAAGTTGTCAAATGTGTTAAATTCCACATATTGAAAACCTGTCTTCAATGTAAAGAGAGCTGACTGGAATACATGGATCTTCCTAAAAGATCTGTCTGATGTCTTTCCTATGCATGAAATTCTTGTAGAAGAGAAGTGGGGATTTCATTATTTTGATGCAGAAGGCCTCTGGGAATGCATGTAGTCTTGTTCGCGGAGACCCTTAGGTCTTCTACCTCATCAGTCTGCCGTCCCTACAGGCGCTCCACAAACCACTTTTGTATTCAAATCCGCCTTGCTTACTTGGACCCTGGCAATTTGCATTCATCTTGAAGAAATCGGTCTGCAGACTCCAGCTGGGGAACCAACAATTGTGGAATATACGAAGACTTCGCTTGAATTCGGTGCCTCTGAAACCCATTTCCTAGTTGGAGGTATTGATTGTTTGTGGGTGTTGGTCTGCATCTTGTCTCTTGTAACATGAACAGATTTAAGAGTACATCAAGTTTCTAGTTTATATATTGTATAAATATTTATACCCCGTGTGGTGAACTTTTGTCATTTTCAAATAAATATGAACTCATAGCAATTAGAAAAATGACAAGACAGAATTCATATTATTTTGGAAGAGTTTTAAAAAAATTGTGTTTATTCATTTCATCTTTTATTCATTTATTTTCAAGACACCGATAGATGTTTATGGATGTACATAGTACATGATGGTGTTAACATCTAGACTTCATATCAAGTAGATGTTATTATTTATTCTTTAACACAACACTGTTTCTCCTGCTTAAAAATGGGATACAAAATTATACCAACATGTCACTTATGTAAAATAGAAAAGGAGCTGGTAGTCCATAAAATCCTTATTTTATCAGCACATACATCACACATTGGTTTGTTTGTGCATGTAATAAATTTCCCAAATATCTCGTGTTATTTCTCATGACAATTTCATATATTTCTTTATGACAATGAAAGCATGGCTGGATAAAATTTATGGCTAACTTGTCACACGCCTACTAAAGATCTGGTGTGGATTATATACGTCTCCTCACTTGCAGCTTCCTGGAGGGTAACCGTGAGAGGAGGATATATAACTAGAGTCTCTATTATTATCCTGTCAAAGACCTAGAATTATCTTGCTTTGTGCAGGAATCCTGTCAAACAGCCGAAACAAATTTGTGTTGTTGCCGATTTTGTCCTTTCCTTAACCACCAACCTGCTGGAGTCAACTAAAGTCACCAACTGAGATTAACAGATTTCCTCCAGACATGCAGTTAAAACATGTAGTCTACAGTCGTTATTGTTCTTATAAGAATATTCTATTTATCTGTGATTTATGTCATTTGTTAAATGTTAGAAAATGATTCTAAACATTATAAAGCTTATGAATCATTGTCTGTCTATTATTTAGTATTTTTGTTAAGTTATTTTTTAATTATCTGAAAATTCAATGTACCCTTAATGGATCTAATCTAATAAATGTTTTCTTAATTTTTATAGCTTACCTGGTAGTTGTTTTTTTTTGTGGTAATTTATATCACAAAAAAAAATTCAAATGTCACAGAATTTGTTTGTACAAATTTATTCAAATCAATGGCATTGAAATGTTTTTCGCCATTTAACATTACAAACCACCCAGTAGATATTGTGACGGCTGTTTGTACCCTTGAATTGATTTATTTTCTTCTATCGAAGGTTATCTATTAAAACTTAAAGACAGGAATGTTTGAAAGTAAAAGTTTGTTTGAATCCATTACTCCTACGATTCTAACATTTTATTTGGTTTAGAATGATTGCTTGGTGGGTCTATTCCGTACTGTTTATCATGATGAAATATAACTGATGTTTTACCTCTGAATTTTCGTGATGGACAGTAATATCATTGATGTTTTTAAAATGCAATTTAAAACAGAGAATATAATTACGCCAAGAATTTTAATGAATAATACTTGAAAGGTGAAAATTTCCTGTTAACTGCTGATTAAAGAGTTGTTATGAAGCTTAATAATAAAACCAATTAATGTCTTTGTAGATTGTTCTCAGTTATAATTGTTGCGAAGTGATAATAACAATGATAATCTAATAATAATTTAAGAAAAATCATTTATCGATTCTTAAATCAATTTTTAAACAACACCTTTAACTGTTCAAAAGTGTTCAGTAAAATATTGTACGTCCATTGTTACAGAACTGTTTATAGCTAGTGTAATAGTTTAAGTAATAATGTTTTATTTCTGTTTTGATATCAGAAAGATTTGTGTCTTCTATTCACGTATCAAATGGATGTAATGTGAACTATAAATATGATTTATAAGTATAATTATTTGGGATTGAAGAGTTGAGTTTCAGAATTGACATTCAGAATAGACAGTAATTCAAGTTGGATATAAGAAGATTGACAATTATTCTCTATTTAAATGATAATTACACTGCAGCTCCAAAACGGTACGAGTTTACTTCAAAATAATTTGATCAGATTGGTCTAGACAATTTACAACTGAAAATCGACAACAGCTCTTCTTTGTGTAATTCAACTTGCAAGAGATAAGAGTTATAAACTGCGTCCGTCACTGAGCTTCCTCTCAATGCTCATTGTACTGTTAAATTTACATTTTGCGTAATAGAAAGTAAGCCCCACTACTGGTGTTTTCAGCTTTAATGTATTTTAGTGTCCAGGATTGAGTGGCAAAATCTTCTGAAGTAAGTACCTAAGCCTTCAATAATGTTGTTTTCAAGCACTGATGTTGAGTATTGAGTGATCTCGCGAGCATCAAGTTTGAAGGAAGATGGATGGGCTGTGTGGCAGACAGATGATGAAAGAAGTATTTTTATGGGTTGACAATTGAGAGAGGGGGACCAGCTAGATGTGACATACCTAGACACACAGACAAGTCACCCTGCAACCTCTGACTCTAAACTCTCGGAGTCGCTGAAGCGTGTGACGGCTCTGTCAACTCGTGAATCTCTCGCACACTCTCTCTCTCACTGGCTGACTGTCACATCCTCGTCCTCTGTACGCTGTGGAGAGAGAGGAGTTAGAGTCGTGTGGGGCTGCGCGCTGTCACGCTGTACACTCCTACCTACCAATGTGATGTGGGTTTGTCTCACTACACCTCGCCCTATATATGCAGTTCAATCGCGTGTGATTCCCGTTAACAGCCAAATCTAGTCGTGACGGGTATCTATTGATTTTTTGTGAAGTCAGTTGTGTTATTGCTACAGAGTGTGTCGATGGTGCTTCCCACTTGGAAAGCACTGTCATATTAGTGGGAGAAGGCACCGCCTGCTTCATTAATTATTCAGGCCATTACCTTATCAGAACTCCCATACTTGGAATCCGATTGAACACTGTGTCCACGGATCGACCAGGTTACTTCAGGAAAGTCCTTCACTATCTGAGACTGCATGTCATAACCTACTGTATTGGAGTCCACAGTCTCTCACTCAACATGTGGATAATGTTCTTCTGACATCTAGTTTTGGAATTTTCTAGCTGTAGTTAGTGTTAAATGTGTTTGTGTGTGTTTGTGCATTCATAGGAGGGATCAATTACATCTTCCAAGTTGTGCAATGGGCAACAAATTAAGGAAGCTCAAGAACGAGCTGGTGGGAGGAGAGGACACAGAAACCGAGGGGAACGCTAGACAAGGGTCAGAAGCTACTGCTCAAAAGTCAGCTCAAAGTTCGGAGGTGCCTGCTCAAAAATCTGGTTCCCCTTCTGGTAAACCCGCCCCCGGGACAGGGGAGGACACTGGCCAGTCTCAGGGTCAAGCTTCTTCAGGGGCACCTGTTGGGGCATCTCCTGCAGCTGGGGCAGGCCCTCCTCCAATTGTTGTAACCACTGAGTCGGATAATCAAACTGAAACAAGTTCAGCTGACAACCAAACTGAGAAGTCATCAGCTGATTCACAGGTATTGCTTTTTGTCACACTTACTGAATGAAAACAGGTAATTTTAGCTATTTCTCTGGAAGGGTTCATAGTTAACCCACTAGGTGATTTGTTAGTTAACAGCAGATCGACATCTATCACTTTCTTTTCACACCTTTTGACGGAGTTGATCTTTATCTCCAGAAGGGCTCGTAGTTAACCCACTAAGTGATTTGCTAGTTAACAACAGATTGGAAGGTATCACTTTCTTTTTACACTTTTCCTACTTTAACCGAATGTGAGTGGATGAGTGTTTGGATGGAAGCAGATGCATCCTTGGTTATGCTAGGCTATGATAGGTGCACTGAATTAGCTTTAAATTGATCCTCTGGAGGAAACCGAAACGTCAGCAGCAGATCCAGAGGTATCACTTTCTTTTACACTTTTCCTACTTGAAGGAAGAGAACCTGAGTTGATGAGTATTTTGTTTGTTGAAGAGGCATCCTTAGTTAAGCTGTTCCATGATAGGTCCGGCCTGCATTTTACGAGGGTCAGCCTTCCAGTGGAGATACATACATACAATCAAACTGGCAGCAGACATGTGTGCGTCTGCTCGGTTTACCTGAGAGAGATGTTCTAAAAACACATTCCTACCCCTCCCATCTCCCCCTCTGGTTTTCTAAGTCTGTCAGTGTTGTCAAATGCATGCCATGTGCAGCCTCTGTAAATATTGGGGTGTTAGCACCGGGCCACCGACCCTTTGATAGTGGATGAAGGAATATGGGTTGAGTTTGGTTAAAGCATGTAAATTACAGATAGGGAAGGTGTCTGCCTATGGATATGGTTAACCCAGTCTAACCCTCACTCACGGAACTGGACAGAGATAGCTTATGGTAGGTACCGCTCTCTATCTCTATCTGTCGGTGTTATGTGTTCTGCTCCTCTACTCTGCATTTAGTCTCTCATCGTGCTTGGTGATCAGAAATCATGCGTTTGCATCCATCAGCCTGCATTGTCCAGGAGAAATCAGCTCCCATTGCTCTCGATTAGCCTGTAATTGTCACTTGTGGACTGTTGGTCAATATTCTCCTTGTTATAATTGATTCTCTGTCCATGATTGCCAGTGCATTTTCATATACGCAGGACTGGAATAATGTTTCCATTCGGTCTTGTTTATTGAATATTGACAGTTATATGGCAGTGAATGCCGTGAGATTAGGGCTATTACTGCTATTCTTCTAGAAAGCCCTGCCATTGATAGATACAGTACATCAGTCAATACAAACTGAAACTCTCAAACTCTTCATTTCTCAAAAAACACTGATGCTACAGGTGTTTGACAATAATGATACGGAATATTAAACTGGTTAATGGGAATTTAAAGGTCAATTTATTTAAATCTGGAGAGGATGATTTTTTTTGTATCTTTCCACCGGATTTTATTGCTCTTTTGCAATTTAAATCAGCTTGAATATTTCAAGCAGCAACTTATTGTTGTGCTGGAGCCTTGCGGTCCTCAAGCTGACATGCTGTCGACTGATATCTGTAAATCTTCATCTGTAAACTGTTCCCTCTCTACAACAGCAGGGGAAAACAGTGGTATAAGGGGTATTCTTGTGCTTGAATTAGAAATGATATTTAGAAGAGAAATAAATATCTAAGATAGAATTATTAATTTTCTTTAGTGTTTCAAGTGTTTATTAATGTGTCTGAAATCTCAGCAATGCTTCTCGTTATAAATGGACCAATATCAATGTTGTGATTGAAAATGAATAATGAGATGAATAACCTGAAAAATAACTCTTTAAGAATCACGAAAATGAGATTTGAGCTGTAATTACTTTCTTCATTTCAAACTAATAGAATATCTTTCCTCATGAAATCTGTCATTCTCATATTAGCAGATGACAATACTGGGAAATTATTTCTAATATGATTTTCTTAAATTTGTCTTGCTGAGAAGGGATCAAGTTTGATATTGCCACTTTAAATTTCAAAGGCAAACCTGATACAATAACTTTGTCAATGTGGTCAGAATGAAGGAAAACCACGATTTATGGATAATCAACTTCTTTATTGCAGTAAATGTGATGTGATACTTAATAAGCGTGTGATATATGAGAGAAGAAGATTTTAACAAGGTATGCTCAAAGTGTTTCTTAACTTCTTGAGATGTATACCTAGAAATGAATATTCATATTGCAGTGATTCTAATGAATTTCCATGCTTTAAATTGTCAACAGTAAGCTGTGAGATCAGACAATATCACAACCCAGCTTAAATGTACTGAACGGATTCAATCATTTTGATGAGATGATGTAATGTTGACAATTCAGTTTGTGGTTGATGTAGACAACAATTTACTCTGAAATTAATCTTGTTCATAAAATTTCAAAATTTGAAAAAACAGTTTCTGAGTATATGCTCACTCCTTCATCAGATGGAATGTGGTACATTAGTGTGAGTATATACTCTGAAATGTTGTGTAACTACACAATATAGAAGTTGTAATCCTGAAAATCTTATTCTTATATTTTATGTCTAATGTTTTCTTATTTATTCAACAGATATTCCATATAACCTCTGTTCTATTTTCCCAATAACTCTTGTTTCTCAAAATACCCCTCACCTTGAAATATTGCAGCAGGGATTACAATCTTATTTCTATCCAATCAAAAATCATCTTACAATTTTGACTGATTTCAGTAGTGTTATGAAATGTGTTTGCATTGCACATCTAGTCGAAGGAACCCTAGACCCAAATGTTTCTGAAATGCTAAGTTTGAAAAAGAGTTTGAAAAGACTATGTGGGAAGATACTTGAGAGACCTTTGGGAAGATGATGTCAGTAGTTTAGTATCATTAAATCAGTTAGACATGACTTTAGACATGTGATATAGAAATAAGCTTAATTTATTACATTAATATATATATGTATCAGATATCAGATATTTATGAGAATAACCTTACTTTGTAGGGAATTATTATTCTTTCTATATTCAGCAAAAGACCTTGATATTCATATGTTGTGCTAATTGTCACAGTTTTATATTCTTTCTATACCATTTCGGAATGCAACAACAATTGCCGCTACCACTCGGTGCCGTATGAGACTGCCACTATGCATGGGTCACCGACTGCTCTGATTTACAGTAACTAATGCCTGCTTAATTGCTGGGTTTAGAGCAGTTTGTCGGGGATGTCAGAAATGATAACGCTCACGGTTGAGTTGTACGGGACAACTGCTAAAGTATGAATAACGGTGTTATCTGCTGTGATTGGGTGAGCATCAATCATCGTAACTATACATTCTAGGGCTTAGAGATCTGAAATGTCACGTAGATTCGATTTGGTAAGTATGTAATCGGATAATGGTTCGTTGCAAAGTAATGTCCGGCGACTGCTGAAAGGAAGTTGATTGGTCTGGTGATTGGGAACTGTTCCAATTGGACTTGATGTTAGTGTATAGACTTGCCGTATCATGGTTTTGGAGACCATTACGGTCTAATATTCCATGGTTCAATATTTGTAAGCAATGTTGAAATTATAGTGCTTTACATAATCTTAAAAAAACATTATGGTCTCGATGATCTAGTTCACTTATCATTATGGTTATATTTCTTTGTCCAATAGCCATACACTAGAGAACTACATGAAACTGATCCTATATTTGAACTTTCAGCAAGTCTTATCTGTAAACGAAATACCCTAAACATAAAACAATGCATTGTCAATGAATTAAAGAGTTACTTCAAGACTTAAACAAAACTTTTGGTTTCATGACATACCCCCATATGTCATTACATCACTTTCACTGTCAAGTAGATAAAATAATAAAATATGTATTTGAAAGTGGGGTTTTTCTTAGTCTCTTTTAAAGATGTTAATTTCCAGCAGCATTATATCTTTAAAAAACTCAGACTGTTCCCATACTTATCATTTGAATTTTCTTTAGTAAGATGAAAGTATGTACTGTTGAAATGTCTAACAGCAATATGTATAAAGGTATAGTTCCTTTGGAAGAAGTGAAATCGTAATTTCTTGATCGATCATCAGAATGACCTTCCATGTTACATTAAATCCTTTTGAATTGTTTTTTAAATTTCCAACAGCAATTTTACCTATCAAAAAAGTTGTAGTTCTTTTACTTACTCTTTGAAACAATTCAAGTTAGATGAAAGTATTTGCTGTTGAGATTTCTAACAGCACTATCTGTAAAAGTATAGTTCCTTTGGAGTTAACTTTTTGATTGATCACGAGAAAGACCTTCCATTTCCCCTGCATTATCAGAGGACCTCTGTCCAATTTGGAAGGACCCAGGGCAACATTTGAATCTGTCTCCTCCATCATAGGATTATGTAGCAGGCTCCCTGGGTATAACTTCCAGCGATGAATGAGCGCTCTTTGTCTCGATCCTAGCGATTAAACTTGAAGAATGTTCCAATAAAGGTCACAATCCCCAGAGACTTGAGATCATTTACACATGTCTTGGAGAATGTTCCAGAGATTCACACGTCTTTTAATTGTTCTCGAGACTTATTCATGTCTACTTGACCTTTGGATTAAATAGTAACTTTTTTGGGGGGGAAGGGGGGCTGTAATGATAAATTCTTTTACCCCAAAATGATACATATTTAGCCAGCGACCTACTAACTGTTCATCAACTGTCGTGATTCTCATCTGACTTCCCAACAGTTTGGACTTTTCATTTTGCTCTCTGTTCTTGACAAAATTTACATTTTGAGTTGTGTAGAACTTTTAAGGTCAAACATGGACTTTGTGACCTTCATCACACCAAAATTGAAAGATTGATTAATTGACTATGTGTCTACTTTGAGTCAAAAACTTCCTCAGTATGACAAGCAAAGAGGGAAAAATTGACACACGCCTGCCTTTCAAATGCTGATGAAATCAATACAGCTTGAAATACTTTTTAAAGCAAATTTGTTTCCTTGGAGTTGTTGTCGATAATATTGAGTTGAATGCGTGTTGACTCTATGCATATCCTGAATCTCTAGAGTGATTGATGTCACTGTGGCCGTCAAACTCAATGTTATCTCTGAGATTTGCATAAGAAATTTGCACTCGATCCGAAACAGTTAAAGGAGACAATTATTTGTTATTTAAGTTGAGATTCTGCTCCTAATTGAATTAAACAGGAGAAGAAACGTTTCTCATTAGAGCAGATTAATCTGAACAAGACTTTCCCTTTGATTCATTTGAACTGACACCAAGTGGAACAAATCTGAAGTGACATTCAAATAATTCTAATGAACATTAAACTTTACTGTATCAGTACATTATGTTCTCATTCATTTGGTAATGGAGGGTAAACTTGATAAAACTAAAACCAATGTTATTGTCTATCTTCTTATTTGTTCCAGATTAAAATTGAAATTGATGGAAAAGTTAACCAAATATTGTAATTTGAATTTTAATAACATATATTCTGTCTATGACAGTATTTTTACACTTTACTTGTTGAATTAATTACTGACAAACCATGCTTAGTGATCAATTTACAGGAAACACTTCTCTGTATTACCTCAGTTGGCCCTCTCCTGAAGATAGCCAATCACAGTATATTACTGTATTAGCAAGTAAAGTATAACAAATTAAGAACAATTCCTTTTCAATGAATGTTTTCCTGAACGATACAGTAACTTCGATCAATAAGCATATTTCTTGATCATCTGATTTTCCCAGGACATGTCCCATGTGCCATGGTAATGACTCTGCTGGCATGTTTGGGAATGTACTTAACGGCACTCCTGGCTTTCTGTGAGGGATATCTGTAGCAATTTTGTGATATTTGTTCTCGTCAAAAGTAATGAAATTGGAGTGTTGTTCGATTCACATTGATTGTTCTTCATGCAAATCTCTTCCTTCGGGCAATAACAGACGGGGAAAAAACCAACGGGTAAATATTCAACGACAATCGTATAATGGACATGACAAGACTCATCCACAATGTAGCTATTCTTCAGAAAAAGTTATTGATTTATATATCGCCCATTGTAAAAACAAATACCTTTGTTAACCTCTGATGTGCCGTAGGCAGATAGTGACCAATGCTTCTGGATCATAGATGTAATCAATCTTGGTTCCAGACAAAGGCAGGTGTCTGTCTGTCCATTTCTCATGAAGTAACAGTCTGAATTGCTGATTACTTTACAGATTATTGTTGTCACTCGGTATGCCACATATTTAGAGTTACCCATCATTAAAATCTAAACATGTTGACCCAAAGTTTATAGTGCATTTATTACAATAAAGAAGTTGACTATCCATAGATCTTGGTTTTCCTTCATCTCAACGATTCTAAGTATCTCCTAAAGAACCAAATTCTACCAGCATTCTCTCTAAGAATATGTAGCTTAAGAAAAAATAATGTTTTGTCACACTTATGTGTTTGTGATCTTTTATGTCAAAATCAGATTATTTTGAACTGAATTTTTGGAACTGGTAGAAAACTTATACCTAATGAGATTGTAAGTGGAATGTGATTTTATTGAACCAAGTGACGATCTGAATAACCTTATAATATGAAATTAATCATGCCGTTACCACAGTAAATGTAGTATTCAAAACTTTATCAGCAGTATTCATAACCAGTGAATTATTTCAGAACTTAATTGATACGGTGAGGCCTGAAATCAGAAAAAATACCAACTGAATCAATCAATCAACTGCTGTAATGTAACCACCGTCATTTCAGTAATCAACACCACTATAATTAACCAGTATGAATAAATCATTCAGAACTCTATCTACTTATCAACACAATTGATACCATAATCCTAAATGATCTATGTGTAACTGTCATTACGGTAACCAACACTAGTTTACCAGTAACTAATCAGCTTAGCAGTCGCTGAGGGGGTTCCTGTGATTCCAACCACCTTTTTAGAAAAAAATTTAATGTAAATTTGACGAATTCCCTGTGTGACCCCCCTTTACAATATGTAACCATACTTTGAAAATTCCTGGTTCCTCCTGTGTTTGATCAACATGTGAAGCTCAATTGATACTATAATCGAAGAAATCAGGAACAAAACAGCCTGACGCAACGTGAAACCCCTTCACAATATGCAGACCATGGACTCAACATGCACTGGGTGACATGACATCGTCTTTGTGTCAAGTTGTAGTCAGGTGTGCAAACTTCACTTGATGGTGCCAGCATAAAGATGGCTGTGAAGGAACAGCACGGCTGAGAATTATTCATAGGCGAGATTAGCTGGGGTGTTGTCTCAACCATTAAAGTTGTATGAGGGCCTTGTGTCGGAATGTTTACTTGTCAATTTTCACATGTTACCTCAGCGAGGATCGGGCATTGCTTGCACATGCTGGTTTCCGTGTTGGAGTCAGATCTTCATCATTGTAGTCATTGTCAGCCGTGAGGACATTATCATGATGAGGATGCACTACAGTCAGTTTGTTCATGCAAATATATTGATTGCTCTTTTTACTTTTGGAAAGTGTTCTTCAGGAAGTGTATCATCAATCTTTTTATGCTGTGTTCGATGGAAAATAGAAGAAAAGGTGTGTTTTCACTCTTCACACATGCAACTTTCCCATGAATTGTGATTCTCTTTCAAGTTCCTTTGTTTGTTTAGTTTGTTTGATGTTTCAAATTGAGAACTAAAATATTGTGACACCTCAGTGAGATAAATATCGAACTTGACAAAATTTAAAACAGCGGAGTAAAGACAAATATTTTTGTGATAACGATCAAGGATTTGAAACAATTCTATAAAATGACATTGTTTGTGACAATGCACATCATCACAATGAACATTTATGACAAAGAACATTAATGACAATGAACCTTTATGACAAAGAATGTTATGACAAAGAACATTATGACAGTTTACATTAATGACGATGAACCTTTATGGCAACAGATTCCTGTGTATCGATCCTGTAAATATGGGAAAAAAATGATATGAGAAGGTGCTGAATGTTTAAGCATCAGAGAGAGGCAGTTGTAGTTTATGGCCCCCATGGATTTATGCCTGCCATAATCTGACACCTTACGAGAGGAAACAATTACCTGTAGTAAGCAGCAACACTTCAACATCTTGGGCAACTCACAGCAACACTTGGATGTACACTGGGCTCTGCTTCCTTGCAGGGCTGGTTCTTGGTGGTACTCGTGGACTGCATGGACAGTTTGAGTGGGGCGGGATTGGTGGTACAAGTGCAGGAAGATGGGTGGCACAAGTCAGCAAGGATAGTGATACTAGTTGGGCAGGAATGGATGTACATGTTTGGGAGGATGAGTGGTAGGAAGGGGCTGAATGGATTGTCTGAGTTGGGCAGGAATGGTTGTGCGGGTAGAGATAGATTATGGATGTACAGGTTCGGGATGATGAGTGGTATGAGTCAGGAAGGATGAGTGGTAGGATGGGGCTGAATGGATGATGGTACTACTTGGGCAGGAATAGATGTACGAGTGGGTGAGGATGAGTGGGACAGGAATGGTGGTAAAAGTATGGTTGGATGAAGTTAACTGTGTACAGGTTGGACAGGATGGTTGTTACTATTGGTGTAAAATTTGATCCAAGGTGTTTTCAGGGAAATTCAGAGAGTATGTACAGCTGGTACATGAATAAATTAGTTACTGTTTTTGTTCTAGGTTTTATCAAATAATACCAAGCCAATAAATGGAGAGGTCAGAGTTGCAGGATGAGTTTGTTTGAGGTGTGAGTCATACTGGTGCATTTATGACATAAATCTTAATCTGATATATGGATTTAAAGTTTGTGACTTAATTACTATTAAATTAAAAAAATGCTGATATTTCTGTCATTACTGTCAGGCAAATTCATTTCCACCTTTTAATTGATTGACATTCTGTAATTGGATTGGCATTCTGTAATTGGATCCTCAAAAACCTATTGGACTGCTGAGTCTCCAAAGTATCATAGACACATTATGAGTTTTTCTGTCTGGGGTTACAGGAAGTGAAAGAAGATTATGATTGAAACTGACACAATTATGTTATCTCTCCCTGAGATTCACCTGGTTGCTGAACCAGTTCTCCGCCAAGTCATGTGTGAGATGGGGGCAGCCATCTTCGAACATGTGGCATCGATCTCTTGCCAACACCTGAAGAAACACAGAATATTTTGGTTATCAGGTTGTTTGTCAATTGGGCAGCTTCAAAGGAAATGTTGATAATGCGCCAAGACAATTTATAAATATGATTATGAGTGATTTAGTTTATAAATGCTATATCTTTAAAAAAAGTAGTTTCGTGCTTGATCATCTTACTTCTCGGATAGTGTGTTTAGCTTGACATGAATTTTTAAGTTAAAACACGGCATCTTACTTCACGGATAGTGCGTTTAGCTTGACATTAACTTTTAAGTTAAAACACAGCATCTTACTTCTCAGATAGTGCGTTTAGCTTGATATGAACTTTTAAGTTAAAACACAGCATCTTACTTCTCAGATGGTGCATTTAGCTTGACATGAACTTTTAAGTTAAAACACAGCATCTTACTTCTCAGATGGTGCTTTAAGCTTGACATGAACTTTTAAGTTAAAACACAGCATCTTACTTCTCAGATAGTGCTTTAAGCTTGACATGAACTTTTACGTTAAAACACAGCATCTTACTTCTCAGATAGTGCGTTTAGCTTGACATGAATTTTTAAGTTAAAACACGGCATCTTACTTCACAGATAGTGCGTTTAGCTTGACATGAACTTTTAAGTTAAAACACAGCATCTTACTTCTCAGATGGTGCTTTAAGCTTGACATGAACTTTTAAGTTAAAACACAGCATCTTACTTCTCAGATGGTGCTTTAAGCTTGACATGAACTTTTAAGTTAAAACACAGCATCTTACTTCTCAGATAGTGCGTTTAGCTTGACATGAACTTTTAAGTTAAAACACAGCATCTTACTTCTCAGATGGTGCTTTAAGCTTGATATGAACTTTTAAGTTAAAACACTGCATCTTACTTCTCAGATAGTGCTTTAAGCTTGATATGAACTTTTAAGTTAAAACACAGCATCTTACTTCTCAGATGGTGCGTTTAGCTTGATATGAACTTTTAAGTTAAAACACAGCATCTTACTTCTCAGATGGTGCGTTTAGCTTGATATGAACTTTTAAGTTAAAACACAGCATCTTACTTCTCAGATAGTGCTTTAAGCTTGACATGAACTTTTAAGTTAAAACACAGCATCTTACTTCTCAGAAAGTGCGTTTAGCTTGATATGAACTTTTAAGTAAAAACACAGCATCTTACTTCTCAGATAGTGCGTTTAGCTTGACATGAATTTTTAAGTTAAAACACAGCATCTTACTTCTCAGATAGTGCGTTTAGCATGACATGAACTTTTAAGTTAAAACACAGCATCTTACTTCTCAGATAGTGCGTTTAGCTTGATATGAACTTTTAAGTTAAAACACAGCATCTTACTTCTCAGATAGTGCTTTAAGCTTGACATGAACTTTTAAGTTAAAACACAGCATCTTACTTCGCAGATAGTGCGTTTAGCTTGACATGAACTTTTAAGTTAAAACACAGCATCTTACTTCTCAGATGGTGCTTCAAGCTTGACATGAACTTTTAAGTTAAAACACAGCATCTTACTTCTCAGAAAGTGCTTTAAGCTTGATATGAACTTTTAAGCTAAAACACAGCATCTTACTTCTCAGATAGTGCTTTAAGCTTGATATGAACTTTTAAGTTAAAACACAGCATCTTACTTCTCAGATAGTGCATTTAGCTTGACATGAACTTTTAAGTTAAAACACAGCATCTTACTTCTCAGATGGTGCTTTAAGCTTGATATGAACTTTTAAGTTAAAACACTGCATCTTACTTCTCAGATAGTGCGTTTAGCTTGACATGAACTTTTAAGTTAAAACACAGCATCTTACTTCTCAGATAGTGCGTTTAGCTTGACATGAACTTTTAAGTTAAAACACAGCATCTTACTTCTCAGATGGTGCTTTGAGCTTGATATGAACTTTTAAGTTAAAACACAGCATCTTACTTCTCAGATAGTGCGTTTAGCTTGACATGAACTTTTAAGTTAAAACACAGCATCTTACTTCTCAGATAGTGCGTTTAGCTTGACATGAACTTTTAAGTTAAAACACAGCATCTTACTTCTCAGATGGTGCTTTAAGCTTGACATGAACTTTCAATAAACAAAATATTTTTAATTGATTTAGCCATGGAACTATGTTTTAAATGTTTAAATAAGAAAAAAACAAAACATTTTAACACCAAAATCATGAGACAGATCGATCATAAGAGGATCGAATCCAGTATTTGGATGAATTTGCTTCATTTACATGTTTTTATAAAATGTTTAAAATTTCATTATGGTGTTAGGTAATGATTGTATATAACTTTCTGAAAACCACTTTAATAAAACTATCATGGTAATTTATGTTTTTAGTCGGATAAGACAAAAATCGGACACAAGGCCTCTGTGAAAGGATGGAAATCAATATATGTGAAGATTAAAGATAAAAATGCGTGCAGATGCTACTTGCCATTAGTCAGAAACTTCTAGCAGATCAATTCTGTCTTGTCTCAGGTAACACGCAGTGAATGCTTGATTTTATGCTCAATATCTTCCTATCTGCCTGTGCTGGAACTCTCTAACACAAGGACTGTGAGATAATTCAAGTTACCTCAGGTGATGATTACATACATATTAAGAGAGTGCAAGTGCCCCTTATCAGAAACTTCCAGTACCCAATTCTGTCTTGTCTCCATTTGAGGTTATACGTGGTGAATACCAAAATATTGGCTTTATATTCACACTATCTGCTTGTAGCTCACTGAAATTCTGACAAAATGACTCGGTTAAATCATTCAAAGAAGTTGAGGGTAGCACTTTGCACAAATCAGAATCTTCTAGCAGATCAATTCTGTCTTGTCTTCATCTAAGGTAACACAGTGAATACAGGATGGGATGCTCAGTATACACTATCTGTCTGTGCTGGAACTCTCTCAAAATGCTGCATGGAATACGGCTGACAAGTTGACAGAGCTGTTCACATTTGTTAGCTGTGAAGTCAGCTGCAGCTTTTATCTTTAATCAAAGCCATTTGAGGGCATTCAATTTTCCAAAGTCCATTTCCCTTCAGAAGATCTTCAGAGTCTTCATTGTAATGGGAAATAAATGCCATGCTTAATGGGACCCTGTGTTGGGTTTCAGGTAAATATTACAAACAATTGATTGTAATTCTTGTCTAACCAATATTGTCAAAACGTTAGGTAATCAAATAGTGCCAAATCATTTAAATGACCAATTCAGAAGAATCACAGTTGGTTCAGAAATCAGGTTTGATACCACTGACTTCTTTGGAAGGCAAATGTAAACACCTTGGAGAGACTAACTCTTCAAAGTGTGCATGTGCGAGGGTATTGGTCACTGTTTCTTTCTTTTTTTTTTGCTCCTTGGCAATTGGTTTGCTTCTACCTTTCATTATTTCAGTGTTACAATATTATATTTAGGTTCCTATTTCCATGATTACTGAAGGCTTTTCCAGGTTTTTCTGCGCACAGGGTAGGTTTTCTTTTCTGGGAAGAGAGTTTACCAAACTCACTGTTGACCTACTCTGTAGGAAGCATAATGAAGCTAACATGCTATTGGTTCATCCAAGCACTTAATTCTCAAAGCATGTACTCCTCTATACTGCTGTTAAAGTGACTGATCCTGTTAGTGGGTTGCTATACTTGGTTCCATTACTGGAGCCTCTTCACAGAGAAGCAGGAAGGGACACAGTTATATCACAGTGGGTACTAACCTACAGAAACAGCTTAACTGCCTCCACAAATAGACTCCTGATCCATTTCGGTGTGTCCTCTTCCACACACTTACCGCACACAACAAACATGTTTTTTAATTTCTTAAGTCTGAAATGTTTTCCCAATGATACATGTTATCGGAAATAGTATCATACTGTACATGTGTGAGTGCTGTATCCAAAGGACGTAATGAACTTGAAGAGGATGAAGAAGGGCAATGGTGGATTTTGTTTCAACTAGACATCACAAACCTTAGCCCATCTTCTGATAGTTTTCCAGAAATATACATGAAATGTGAATGGCCCTTTTTTTGTATCTTATATATAAAAAAGAAAACAAGCAGAGTGTTTTATAATAGGGGAGTCTATCCTGTTCCTAATAACAGCTTAATTGCTTCCACAAATAGAATCCCGATCCATTTCTGTATCATGCTCTCCCACACACTCGCTGCTCTCAACAAACATGTTTTCACTTTCTTGTCTGATCTGATGAACTTGTACCAGATTTAGTGAACTCATGTCAGTACAGTAAGGCTGTTAGACTGAACATTTACTATGGTTGATGTTGTGGCTTTCTGTACCGGTGGTTAGTTGAACCAGGACCTGAGGTATTGTTTTAATTGATCTCCAGGTTATAGAGATAATTGATCCATAATTACTAAGTATTTAATTTCTACTCTCAGCTAGCTTGGTATAACCTACTTCCAATGTGCGATTGTGGGGATAGTTTAGGTAGAGAGCCTTTTCCTTGTTTCTTTGTCTCTGAAAGTTAATTTGTTATGTGGTTAATGTACAGGACATGATCTTTGTACTTCCTATAAGTTTCAAAATGCTGTGGGGAAGAAGGAGTGGAATAAAAGACGACAGAAGTCATTGACAATCCAAGCAAAAGTATTTATCAGGACATGACAATAAAAAGGTGATCATTCAGAGGACATGCTTCTTTTAAATATCAAGATAAGATATAATGTAATGTGAATGGCTTTGCCTGTTGAAGTTTCTAATCTTGATGGTTTCAACTAGATTTCCTGACAGATGGTTGAATTTGATTCACATGCAGCTACCAACTAACATATCCATCACTGGTCAGACATTTCGTGTTGTAGAAGATCTGTTACCTACCCATTAGACTGCTAGTCCTGTATATGAACGTTCTCTCCAATCATCACAGCATGGAAGCCAAGTGTTAACCTCAGGGTTAAAAAACCCGTAAATCTCACCCGATTCTCACGTCACAGGCTTTTTACCTCTGACTTATCCAAAAAATCAATGAAAAGTCACTGAATTGCCTCTTTTCTTAACCCTTAACATGCGGGCGACGGAATAATCCGGGCGGGCTATAAGCGATTCGTAGGTACTCCAGTACGGATCCCGGATCGCTTACTTAGAAGAATTCACGCCTGTCTATGTACTGGGCTAGCCTCCATACCGGGTCACGAGTCGATTGTGTCCGCGACCCGACCCATGAGAATGGCTGTATTTACGCATCGCGACCCGACATGAGAATAAAGCTTTGTTCAGTGTGTGGTCGGAATATCAAGCAAAATTCACACCAATTTGCGTGTGCATTGTTGACCCGTAACGCATCGATAATTAGCTTTACAAAAGGCCAATTATGTCGGGCTTAGCCCCCGAAGCATTAATTCGCTTGAGGCTATTTTCACCCACGTGTTTGTATTGCCTCGGGTTTGCCTCGCCCGAGACTGCTATCTGCCTCGCATCTCGCGAGACGGGGAAAAAAATCGCTAACTCGCCTTACTCCCGCACTTCATATCATGTGAGCGAATTGTTTGTTTTCAAAAAAAAATACGGCAAAATAAAGGGGAAACAATGGACTACATTCCCATATAAAATTAGAAAATCTCAAAAAAATAATAAAGACACAGCAAGCGCCGTGAAAAAGGTCATGTTTACACTTCATAAATTTTGAAACAATCGGCGATTTTCACAACTTCTAAAACATTTATCACGGCTAAAATACTGAATGCATTTTCATAATTTTTATATCACAATAAACCGAAAAGAATAATCTTTTATTCTATATAAAATGCGCAGATTAATTCACAGAAATAAAGATACAATTTTACATTTCTGAGAGGCATGTGAAACCAAACGGCACACAAACTAATCAACATATTTTCATCAGTTATGGTTCGAGGTTAGCGTTTATTTGAAAAGTCAAACAACATAACCATATTTGGGTTGACATGTGCTTATTTGTCAACTGGTTCGAGATTATGATTTCTTGGAAAAGTGCGATGAACGACCGTTTGCAATGCCGCATACATGTTGTAAGTATTGACGATTTTATAGGTGGGAATAAAGACAAACTTTACATAGCTATAGAATTATAACCAAAGGTCGCATTCTAATAATTTTTATATCATTGTGAAGCTAGACATCTTGTCTTCAATTCCGTATATAAATGGAATTTTTTTCGTTTCGTATTTATGATGTTACGAGGCCCGAATAAAAGACAATCTTTCGAAAGTAATAGAATAAAAACGAAAAAACATAGAAAATTCATTCAAAGTTTCGAGTGTGAATTAGCCATTTGTGTACGGGTTTCGCTACTTGAATTTGTATTGAACGCCCGTATATAGTCCTTATTCGCCATGTAGATGCGGTATATTTTGTAAAAACGATACCGGAATCGCCGCCTGGAAATTCCGCCAGCAGAGCTAGTTAGTGCCAAAGCCCAAACTACTGCTGCGAGCTGCGAGCCTGTAAATTCCGCCACAGGGGCTAAAAATGGTAAAATATATATACCCAACGTAAGGGTTAAATCATTTAACAATTTGACTAAATTTTCAAATAAAGCTCTGGGACTTAATGCAAAATAACAGATGCAAGTCCATGAAATACTGACTTTGAAAAGAATTTGTAATCCCTGAATCTATCAATGCAGTAGGTCCCATGTGGTACAGAATTAGTGACCATTGATATTGAGTGAAGGAGCAAAATTGCATATTCATATATAAAACAACTCTCGTTGTAGCCCTTAATTAGCACATTGACTAAGATTGACCCTATGCCTAAGATCTGTTAGTATAGAGTCGTAGTGATGACCTGTATATTCAGAGCTATTACCGATAAACCAATGTTAGTGCTTGTAAATGGTACTTCTAACTTTCTTAGCACTATCTTGGTCCAGGTTTCTACTTATAGTAGAGCAAATCAACTGTGTATTAGTGGCCATTATAATATGTATTGCTTATATATTCAGACTGCTTACTGTTTTCATTGCCATGCAATAAAGAGTCCACATGAGGCCTGTCTGGTTTATCTGTATGGTAAGATATAGATATGTACATATATATTCCTTCCTGTTCTTGTGTCTGGAGCAATATGCAGGCAATACATAAGAAAGGAATATTTATCAGGCTGATGTTTTCTATTGATTTCTCAGCCTGCCGCCAGTTCATATTCTGTCATATTCTGCTTTATTGGTAAAAGAAGATGAGTTATTTATCGTCCTGTCTATTTTTAAACCAAAAAGACTTATATTGATTTCATGGTTATATGAACATACTTATTATTTTGGACTGTTCCTTTCCACTGTTCTTCTTGAATTAAGTTTTCAAACATGTCAAGCTTTGTTGAATATTTACATAAATTTCGTATAATTTGCATCTTTTTTTTTTAAAGAATATTTTTTTCTATCATTGTTTAATATTTTTCAAAGATAATTCCTCATTTGCAAAATTGTGCCAGTAAACCTAGTGTCACCGAATGTGTTTGCTATAAAAATAAATTCGAGATTCAATTGAATTTTTCAAGTACTTCCCTCTCCGTCGAATATTAACGTTATTAAGAAGTGGATATGATTGTTTTTGACTAGACACGGTTGTTATGTGAATTATGATGACACTCAACCGGTCAGGATATGGTTACTTGATTTTTTTTTTTTTCCATAGAAACATAACATTAACACTTACTCGATTATGACACTCAACCGTTGGTTATATAATTACTTGATATTTCCACCTGGATTAAAGTTGTTTAACAAACTGACATCAAGATGGTTTCAGATACCTAAGTTTCTGGATCTTAAATCGACTCCCGCGTGCAGCCAATAGATCAAATTCTTTTAAAATTAAAACGACTAATACAGAACCACATGTCTTGAATGTAGAGAAAACATCATTTGGAAAATATGGTGCTGAAAAATAAGTTTGATTACCAGGGTGTAGAAGTGTCATGTTGACCTGTGTTGCTTTAGGCATTTAGCTGATTCTTTATGCAGGATGATGACAAACCTGTAGTTAATAATATTGATCAGAAATATCTTGCTGGAAGAGTATGACATTTATTTCATGAATAAATGGGCATAACAGAGTCATGAGAGAGAAATGGGGAAAATTTACATCATATAGGGAGACAGCTGTCATCGCTGGTTTTCATCACAGAGAGGCTGCCCTTTCATCTAGAGAGACTGTAGGAAATCTCTTGAAGTTGTATATTTGTTGTCACACTTAAGGGCTCAAGAAAAAAAAATATGAATGTGTGAAAATAAAGATCATTTGATTCTTAGTAAACAATCCAAATCTAGTTATTGTTATAAAAGAATTTTTTGGTTTGAATACCAAACAGAGCTCAAATATTGTATCCAAATCGTGTGAAAAACTACACTTGCCCATTGGTTGTTTCAAATTATCTAGATACATATAAAGTATCTAAAACCCTCTAAATATCACATGTTAATATTTTATATTGGAAGAAGCTCAAGTTATACAAATCTCAAAACATATATCAGTTTAAGCAAAATCATTTTATGGAGGCAGACATTTTTTTTTACAGAATTTGAAAATGAGATGCAGTATTTACTTGTTGAATTCTTAAAAATCCTTACAATCCAGGAGACTGGAAACCCCTCTGTAAATGAAGCAACTTGTGAAGTGTAGGTTGACATGTATATTGGGAGAGATATCAGAGAGTCTATTCTGCTAGCTGTCATCGTATCCCAATCAAAGTTCCGTGGACAAATTGGATCCCTTCCTGAAGGAAATCACATTGACGTTAATGATGGCCGCAATCTCTGACCCTTCGGTCAAGATACGACACTAACCATTGATTTGCTTTGTTAGCCTTTCCAACAGGAAATAGGCAACAATTGAATTTTCTCTGATCTTGTGGTCAGAATATTTGACCAGTAATTTTCTCAGGATTGTTTTCTAAGAAAAACTATTTACAAAGTAAATTTATGTTGAGATGTGTAAAAAAAAAAATCTTATTGCAAGGTCATGATCGAACCGATGTAAAAATATTGGAGTGAAAAGTTTTATTTCTTTTTTCTTCATGTTAATATAGGATTGTTGTTATTAAGTATAAACATCAAGACTTGAGCATCACTTTTAAAGATTTCTTAATTAAAGAACGCCTTTTACATTTTCTGCATTTTCATAGATCAAAGAAGAAATTAGTTAGAAAACGTAATTTTTGAATTAATAAAAGTATAAATTTGAAGAGAAACAGAAAGAAAAGATATCTTGTGCAAGGAATGCAGCACCTTCTCTCCCAGTCCCCATTAGTGTTATCCTGTCAATCGACAATCAGTGATATTTGGCCTAGTTCTACAAGCATGTGGCTTGGAATAACAAGAAAAGTTGTTGTTACTTTGTAAATCCCTGGTCTTCTTTTATTAGATGGGTTTCTTCAGGTCTTCAAATAGCCATGATCACAACCTCTGTCAATATTTATTGACAAGGAGGATAGTTTATTTGTCCCAACAAGCAAGTGTGTCTAAACAAATTCAAGATCTGAGGGTCCAGTGAGCGAGCCAGCTTCTTTTACTCCTCCACAGTCAATGCTAGTGTTTGTCCATAATTTGATGCACTGAAAGTTTTTAGCCCGAAAAGGATACCTAATTTTCATCGACCATCTTTACTAGGACCAGTTTCCCTACGGGATTTATTTTATGTTTATGGTAAGTTCATCAAGTCTGACAAAAGCAGTTTGTAAATCAATGACAGTTTTAGGATCAGTTGATGTTGAACCTGTCCTTATTGTACATGTCACATTGTTCATTCAGACCTCCTTATTGTACATGTCACATTGTTCATTCAGACCTCCTTATTGTACATGTCACATTGTTCATTCAGACCTCCTTATTATACATGTCAAGTTGTTCATTCAGACCTCCTTATTAAACATGTCAAGTTGTTCATTCAGACCTCCTTATTAAACATGTCACATTGTTCATTCAGACCTCCTTATTGTACATGTCACATTGTTCATTCAGACCTCCTTATTATACATGTCACATTGTTCATTCAGACCTCCTTATTGTACATGTCACATTGTTCATTCAGACCTCCTTATTGTACATGTCACATTGTTCATTCAGACCTCCTTATTAAACATGTCACGTTGTTCATTCAGATCTCCTTATTGTACATGTCACATTGTTCATTCAGACCTCCTTATTGTACATGTCACATTGTTCATTCAGACCTACTTATTATACATGTCACATTGTTCATTCAGACCTCCTTATTGTACATGTCACATTGTTCATTCAGACCTCCTTATTGTACATGTCACATTGTTCATTCAGACCTCCTTATTATACATGTCACATTGTTCATTCAGACCTCCTTATTGTACATGTCACATTGTTCATTCAGACCTCCTTATTGTACATGTCAAGTTGTTCATTCAGACCTCCTTATTATACATGTCACATTGTTCATTCAGACCTCCTTATTGTACATGTCACATTGTTCATTCAGACCTCCTTATTGTACATGTCACATTGTTCATTCAGACCTACTTATTATACATGTCACATTGTTCATTCAGACCTCCTTATTATACATGTCACATTGTTCATTCAGACCTCCTTATTGTACATGTCACATTGTTCATTCAGACCTCCTTATTAAACATGTCGAGTTGTTCATTCAGATCTCCTTATTATACATGTCACATTGTTCATTCAGACCTCCTTATTGTACATGTCACATTGTTCATTCAGACCTCCTTATTGTACATGTCACATTGTTCATTCAGACCTCCTTATTATACATGTCACATTGTTCATTCAGACCTCCTTATTGTACATGTCACATTGTTCATTCAGACCTCCTTATTGTACATGTCACATTGTTCATTCAGACCTCCTTATTGTACATGTCACATTGTTCATTCAGACCTCCTTATTGTACATGTCACATTGTTCATTCAGACCTCCTTATTGTACATGTCACATTGTTCATTCAGACCTACTTATTATACATGTCAAGTTGTTCATTCAGACCTCCTTATTAAACATGTCACGTTGTTCATTCAGATCTCCTTATTATACATGTCACATTGTTCATTCAGACCTCCTTATTGTACATGTCACATTGTTCATTCAGACCTACTTATTATACATGTCAAGTTGTTCATTCAGACCTCCTTATTAAACATGTCAAGTTGTTCATTCAGATCTCCTTATTATACATGTCACATTGTTCATTCAGACCTCCTTATTGTACATGTCACATTGTTCATTCAGACCTCCTTATTGTACATGTCACATTGTTCATTCAGACCTCCTTATTGTACATGTCACATTGTTCATTCAGACCTCCTTATTGTACATGTCACATTGTTCATTCAGACCTCCTTATTGTACATGTCACATTGTTCATTCAGACCTCCTTATTATACATGTCACATTGTTCATTCAGACCTCCTTATTGTACATGTCACATTGTTCATTCAGACCTCCTTATTGTACATGTCACATTGTTCATTCAGACCTCCTTATTGTACATGTCACATTGTTCATTCAGACCTCCTTATTGTACATGTCACATTGTTCATTCAGACCTACTTATTATACATGTCAAGTTGTTCATTCAGACCTCCTTATTAAACATGTCACGTTGTTCATTCAGATCTCCTTATTATACATGTCACATTGTTCATTCAGACCTCCTTATTGTACATGTCACATTGTTCATTCAGACCTCCTTATTGTACATATCACATTGTTCATTCAGACCTCCTTATTATACATGTCACATTGTTCATTCAGACCTCCTTATTGTACATGTCACATTGTTCATTCAGACCTCCTTATTGTACATGTCACATTGTTCATTCAGACCTCCTTATTGTACATGTCACATTGTTCATTCAGACCTCCTTATTATACATGTCAAGTTGTTCATTCAGACCTCCTTATTAAACATGTCACGTTGTTCATTCAGATCTCCTTATTATACATGTCACATTGTTCATTCAGACCTCCTTATTGTACATGTCACATTGTTCATTCAGACCTCCTTATTGTACATGTCACATTGTTCATTCAGACCTCCTTATTATACATGTCACATTGTTCATTCAGACCTCCTTATTGTACATGTCACATTGTTCATTCAGACCTCCTTATTGTACATGTCACATTGTTCATTCAGACCTCCTTATTGTACATGTCACATTGTTCATTCAGACCTACTTATTATACATGTCAAGTTGTTCATTCAGACCTCCTTATTAAACATGTCACGTTGTTCATTCAGATCTCCTTATTATACATGTCACATTGTTCATTCAGACCTCCTTATTGTACATGTCACATTGTTCATTCAGACCTCCTTATTATACATGTCACATTGTTCATTCAGACCTCCTTATTATACATGTCACATTGTTCATTCAGACCTCCTTATTGTACATGTCACATTGTTCATTCAGACCTCCTTATTGTACATGTCACATTGTTCATTCAGACCTCCTTATTGTACATGTCACATTGTTCATTCAGACCTCCTTATTATACATGTCAAGTTGTTCATTCAGACCTCCTTATTAAACATGTCACGTTGTTCATTCAGATCTCCTTATTATACATGTCACATTGTTCATTCAGACCTCCTTATTGTACATGTCACATTGTTCATTCAGACCTCCTTATTGTACATGTCACATTGTTCATTCAGACCTCCTTATTATACATGTCACATTGTTCATTCAGACCTCCTTATTGTACATGTCACATTGTTCATTCAGACCTCCTTATTGTACATGTCACATTGTTCATTCAGACCTCCTTATTGTACATGTCACATTGTTCATTCAGACCTACTTATTATACATGTCAAGTTGTTCATTCAGACCTCCTTATTAAACATGTCACGTTGTTCATTCAGATCTCCTTATTATACATGTCACATTGTTCATTCAGACCTCCTTATTGTACATGTCACATTGTTCATTCAGACCTCCTTATTGTACATGTCACATTGTTCATTCAGACCTCCTTATTATACATGTCACATTGTTCATTCAGACCTCCTTATTGTACATGTCACATTGTTCATTCAGACCTCCTTATTGTACATGTCACATTGTTCATTCAGACCTCCTTATTGTACATGTCACATTGTTCATTCAGACCTCCTTATTATACATGTCAAGTTGTTCATTCAGACCTCCTTATTAAACATGTCACATTGTTCATTCAGATCTCCTTATTATACATGTCACATTGTTCATTCAGACCTCCTTATTGTACATGTCACATTGTTCATTCAGACCTCCTTATTGTACATGTCACATTGTTCATTCAGACCTCCTTATTATACATGTCACATTGTTCATTCAGACCTCCTTATTGTACATGTCACA
Organism: Gibbula magus; assembly: GCA_936450465.1. NCBI lineage: Eukaryota > Metazoa > Mollusca > Gastropoda > Trochida > Trochidae > Gibbula > Gibbula magus. The sequence goes on along the minus strand of OW388290.1, from coordinate 16,854,539 downwards.
TTGTTCATTCAGACCTCCTTATTGTACATGTCACATTGTTCATTCAGACCTCCTTATTGTACATGTCACATTGTTCATTCAGACCTCCTTATTGTACATGTCACATTGTTCATTCAGACCTCCTTATTGTACATGTCACATTGTTCATTCAGACCTACTTATTATACATGTCAAGTTGTTCATTCAGACCTCCTTATTAAACATGTCACGTTGTTCATTCAGATCTCCTTATTATACATGTCGCATTGTTCATTCAGACCACCTTATTGTACATGTCACATTGTTCATTCAGACCTCCTTATTGTACATGTCACATTGTTCATTCAGACCTCCTTATTATACATGTCACATTGTTCATTCAGACCTCCTTATTGTACATGTCACATTGTTCATTCAGACCTCCTTATTGTACATGTCACATTGTTCATTCAGACCTCCTTATTGTACATGTCACATTGTTCATTCAGACCTCCTTATTATACATGTCAAGTTGTTCATTCAGACCTCCTTATTAAACATGTCACGTTGTTCATTCAGATCTCCTTATTATACTTGTCACATTGTTCATTCAGACCTCCTTATTGTACATGTCACATTGTTCATTCAGACCTCCTTATTGTACATGTCACATTGTTCATTCAGACCTCCTTATTATACATGTCACATTGTTCATTCAGACCTCCTTATTGTACATGTCACATTGTTCATTCAGACCTCCTTATTGTACATGTCACATTGTTCATTCAGACCTCCTTATTGTACATGTCACATTGTTCATTCAGACCTACTTATTGTACATGTCACATTGTTCATTCAGACCTACTTATTGTACATGTCACATTGTTCATTCAGACCTCCTTATTGTACATGTCACATTGTTCATTCAGACCTCCTTATTATACATGTCACATTGTTCATTCAGACCTCCTTATTGTACATGTCACATTGTTCATTCAGACCTCCTTATTGTACATGTCACATTGTTCATTCAGACCTCCTTATTGTACATGTCACATTGTTCATTCAGACCTACTTATTGTACATGTCACATTGTTCATTCAGACCTACTTATTGTACATGTCAAGTTGTTCATTCAGACCTCCTTATTATACATGTCAAGTTGTTCATTCAGACCTCCTTATTAAACATGTCACGTTGTTCATTCAGATCTCCTTATTGTACATGTCACATTGTTCATTCAGACCTCCTTATTGTACATGTCACATTGTTCATTCAGACCTACTTATTGTACATGTCACATTGTTCATTCAGACCTCCTTATTGTACATGTCACGTTGTTCATTCAGACCTCCTTATTGTACATGTCACATTGTTCATTCAGACCTCCTTATTGTACATGTCACATTGTTCATTCAGACCTCCTTATTGTACATGTCACATTGTTCATTCAGACCTCCTTATTATACATGTCACATTGTTCATTCAGACCTCCTTATTGTACATGTCACATTGTTCATTCAGACCTCCTTATTGTACATGTCACATTGTTCATTCAGACCTCCTTATTATACATGTCACATTGTTAATTCAGACCTCCTTATTATACATGTCAAGTTGTTCATTCAGACCTCCTTATTAAACATGTCACGTTGTTCATTCAGATCTCCTTATTATACATGTCACATTGTTCATTCAGACCTCCTTATTGTACATGTCACATTGTTCATTCAGACCTCCTTATTGTACATGTCACATTGTTCATTCAGACCTCCTTATTATACATGTCACATTGTTCATTCAGACCTCCTTATTGTACATGTCACATTGTTCATTCAGACCTCCTTATTGTACATGTCACATTGTTCATTCAGACCTCCTTATTGTACATGTCACATTGTTCATTCAGACCTCCTTATTATACATGTCAAGTTGTTCATTCAGACCTCCTTATTAAACATGTCACGTTGTTCATTCAGATCTCCTTATTATACATGTCACATTGTTCATTCAGACCTCCTTATTGTACATGTCACATTGTTCATTCAGACCTCCTTATTGTACATGTCACATTGTTCATTCAGACCTCCTTATTATACATGTCACATTGTTCATTCAGACCTCCTTATTGTACATGTCACATTGTTCATTCAGACCTCCTTATTGTACATGTCACATTGTTCATTCAGACCTACTTATTGTACATGTCACATTGTTCATTCAGACCTCCTTATTGTACATGTCACGTTGTTCATTCAGACCTCCTTATTGTACATGTCACATTGTTCATTCAGACCGCCTTATTGTACATGTCACATTGTTCATTCAGACCTCCTTATTGTACATGTCACATTGTTCATTCAGACCTCCTTATTATACATGTCACATTGTTCATTCAGACCTCCTTATTGTACATGTCACGTTGTTCATTCAGACCTCCTTATTATACATGTCACATTGTTCATTCAGACCTCCTTATTATACATGTCACATTGTTCATTCAGACCTCCTTATTGTACATGTCACGTTGTTCATTCAGACCTCCTTATTATACATGTCACATTGTTCATTCAGACCTCCTTATTATAGCAGTAGTAGAACTATAGACAGAGTCTGAGGGGTTGAAACAGTGTGTGACTTTATGTTTTAAATGTTCATCAGAAGTACATTATTATGAAGTTATTATATTACCAGATAATGATAGCCTATAATGCTTGACGTGTACAGTGTATGCAGCGGATCTATCTTACAGATGCTAACTGTTATGAAGGGATGTCAATAGTACTGACTCTCATGGCACCCACAAATAGTCATGGTTTTCTTAGAAAGTTGGATTTCTAGCGTTTCTACCATATGCAGTAATGTTCAGTAGCTGTTGATGGGAGACATTATCTCAATGATTACTTTGTCTTATGTTTTCTTTAAATTTACTGTTTTCTACTAAAACAAAACATTCTTACTTAGCTAAATCTGATTCATCAATATTTTCAAGGTAATTATTTTTGAGTTGCAATGTTGTCGAGCACAGTCATGTTTTCAATGAAAAATAGCGTGATAGAAATATTGAAAATCAATTCAATCAGATGTTTTCAATTCTTAGTCAATGACACTGGCTTGTATGAGAAAAGAACAATTGAAATTACTGTTTCAGAATTATTTCTATTTATATCTATGCATGAAAATTTGTTTTCAATGACAGCATGACATTCAATCTGATTTTTTCCTGATGAAAGTCAGTTGCTAAACGGCAGCTTGTCACGAACAACTTAATTGGTGTTTGTTCTTTGCTCTGCTTCATGCTCCGTCTTCAAAGTCACCACACTAACTCATAGTCAATACTATTGACCTCAAGGTTGCTCCAATAATGGTTTCCAAATACGTTGATCTTGCATGCCAAAATGGGCGGACATTTGTAATGATGTTCATTTAATCCAAGAATCCATCGGTTCTATGCTGCGGACATCATGATTAAATCAGCACTATTTGGCAGGCAGCCCGACCTCACAATTAGCCTGGGGACGGATTCCATTCAATTTCCAGTCCAGCCTGTATAAATGGGTTTGTCTCACTGACTTTCATACCACATGCTTCTGCCGCCAGCACCTTCTTGCATCTGACCAATGAGATGTATCGATTCTTGTCATCAGCCAATCAGAAGCATTTATTGTACATTGACCAGTGGCTTGAAGAAAGAGGTTTGGGAATGTGATGTTATTAATAAGATACACTTATTTTCTTGAAAGCACTCGTCTATGCATTTCTTGTACTTTGTTCTCGTGAAAAGATGTCAACCCACCCAGACAGAGTTTAGGATCGGAGACTTAACATTCCAACAAGAAATCATCCATTTATTGGGCTGGGCCTTACAAGACTTGTAGGCCTGAAGTGTGGCTCTATCCACTTCATCCCGAAATTACATGACGTGGATGGGGTTTAGCCACCGGAGGTGCGGTGTCCTCCGTATGTGGTCAACACCACAACCTGGACTCAACAATACACCCTTGATTGCCGCTAGCTCTTGTGAATATTGATTAGCTGCAGGCTGTTATTGTGGATGACAGACTTACACATTCCTGCTAGTCTATATGGTCATCCTGGGAAAATAGTCCTTTGATCAATATAGAGTTGACACTTAACGTGTTCCAATAGTTATTCCTTTCTTGACATCATTGAGTCTATTGCTCACAATGCAACACTTTTCTTGTTAACTTCAAGACCCCGGTTCAAGAACTCTCATTACAATATTTCCAATTGCAAAACTAATAAACAATTAATTAAAATGGAAAATATCAAATAGTTGATACTCCTTTAGAAATTTTGTTTCAAAATTATTATTAGTTAATATGCATTTTGCTAATCATATATTTGAAGTAACTTTACAAATATATTTTATGTAGACCACATTGTTTTCATTTCTAATTCTTTAAGGGTGAATTTGATAAACGTTAAATAACAAAATAAAGTAAGATTAAACAAAATTCAGGTTTAGCAATATGTAACTTAAGTCACTTCATGATCCGTAGTCTGATGTTCATTTATTCTACGCACATGGTACGTACCAAGTCATTAGCAGTGTACTCTGTACACCTGGTGAATTAATTATTCCTGTCCCTAGTAGCTCTCAGTGGTCATTATTTTCACATCTAGGTGGCCAATTAAGCTAATACTTTGTTTTTAATCGGACCACATAACTTTAACTCCAGCCAGAGTACTGTCTGAGTACTGAGAAACATCAGATAATATATCTCCACCAATATTGTCAGAGAACTGAAAAGTGTCACATAACATAACATAATCGCAACCATATTCCTGTCCATGAAATTGTCGCTCAATTGTTGACATGAATCTGCCAGATAGATACTATGATGACCGTTATGCATGTCCTTGGTGGTTATGTGGACTGAGCTCTCAATGTTGTAAACACGACTCTGTTCTGAAATCTGGAGACTCATGATATGGAGGACCATGGACGGTCAAGGGTAAGCCAAATGTGTAAATAGTTTTAGTCCATCTTTGAAGTGGTCTTCTCTTCTGAAGCATCAGACCAATTTCTCCTCAGATTATCATTTGAGAAAAAAAAATCCTTTATCAATTTCAATGTTCTTGTTTCCATTGACTTCATTGTTGTGCATGGTTCATATTGTTGAATGGCCTATCGGTTCCTCAAAGAAGACAGCCTCTTTTGGAACCAAATCTGTTTTTGAAGCAAAACATTTACAATCATGTGATAGTGTTGTTTGATCCAATTTTAACAGGATGAAAAGTTCACTTTGAGAGCATCTTTATAATTACCGCTAATTCTCTTTTAGGATTTTTTTCAAAGAATTTAGATTCTGAAGGAACCCTTGTGCAGGATGCTCCTTTGAAGTTTTGGTTTCTTGGTCAACCGGTAATTACTTGTGGTTCTTTTCAGGATTCAGACCAGAATTCATCCAATCAAGTTCCTTCCTTCCTGATAGTCCTGATCCGACAATGCTTGTTGGTAAACATACAGAGAACACTGTCTCCTCGTGCTATAGTAGGCTTACAAAGTGGGCAAACACCATCCATCTGAAGCCAATAGACTGCCTTTGTGCTCTGATATTCGACTGCATTCTTTGCTTATTTTTAACTACTTCTCTGTACCCCAGACCAGAGGTTACTGTAAGAGACCTCCTATGGAGGTTTGGTCAGTTTTAGCTGAGGTGTGTGGGTTCTGACATATTGATTTTCACAGGGAAGTAATGAAGCCCTTGCAGTGTGGTTAGTGACTAAAAGCTTGCCTTCATTTCTCTGAGTGCGGAAACCATGCTTCTGTGGTTTCTTGCATTAAGGCTGGGTCTGTTTAAAAAGGACTGGATGGATTTTCTTTTCAACTTTGTTCGGCTCAAACACTGATGGACTAGAATCCAAGAAAAAGATACCACATTTGATTTTATAATCTTTGTATTGGTGTCGTCCATTTTAAAATAAAAAACAAGTAAGACAAATTCAAAAAATGGAAAATTGAGTTTAAAGTTTAAAAGCACTTTCATTAATGCTTAAGTATAATATGTACTGAAATCATTTATATATAAATATAATGTAATGATGAGTGTTTGTAATATGTACATTTTCAATTGTGGTTTGATATATCCTTGCCTGCTGGTCCCGGCCCGAATACTTCAGCTTATAGCCTACAGCTATAGTCAATGTCAAATCTCTCGTTACCACATTTATCAATTAGATCTGATTCCTGTTGATTGGACACTCAGAAGGGTTTCCACTTATCGATTCATTAGCTATAGTGTTTACATAGAAAAAGGCAAAGTCTTGAAGTGATATATATCATTTTGTGATATCGATGGATCAAACCATTATTTAACCTTGTATGCTAATTAATTCCAACATTTTCATTACTAAACTCAATTAGAAATCAAATCTACCATTATTTAACCACATATGCTAATTTCAAAATTTTCATTACTAAACTCAATTAGAAATCAAATCTACCATTATTTAACCACAAATGCTAATTTCAAAATTTTCATTACTAAACTCAATTAGAAATCGAATCTACCATTATTTAACTATATGTATGCTTATTTCAACATTTTCATTACAAAACTCAATTAGAAATCAAATCTACCATTATTTAACCACGTATGCTAATTTCAACATTTTCATAACTAAACTCAATTGGAAATAAAATCTACCATTATTTAATCATGCACGTATGCTAATTTTAACATTTTTATTACTAAACTCAGTTAAAAATCAAATCTACCATTATTAACTTTGTATGCTTATTTTATCATTTTCATTACAAAACTCAATTAGAAATCAAATCTACCATTATTTAACCACGTATGCTAATTTTAACATTTTCATTACTAAACTCAATTAGAAATCAGATCTAATAGACTGATGTCAAAATCTGGACTGAGGAAGAAGCAAGGTCTTGAAATATTGACAAATCCTGTAACAATGGCTCCCACCTGCTAGAGAAAGTTCTTTGTTGCTGGAGAAGGAACTTGTTGTTAATGCTGGAGTGTTTGTGTTGGATCACCTGTCTGCCAGCAACTATGTAGACTTTGTATCAATGTTTATTTGTCTAATACTTTGTGTAATCTGTGTCCATCAGCTAAAACCTCAAAGGGCTGGAGCTACATAAATGCTTGTACTGCTGAACATGTGAAGGGGATTTTTCAGTTTCTCTTGCCTTCTAGATAAATTTTAAAGTGTTTGGTTTAAAAACTAAAATGAATTTATAAAAGGATAGTTTTACTTTTCACCTGTAAAAAGTTAATGGAAGTTAAATTGGATAATGGACTCTTCGACAAGAAAACGTTTTTATGAAAGTGAATTTCTTATTTTGATGACATTGTCAAATTTGATTACCATATGAGCGGAAACATGGGGTTCCCCTCTGACTTTAAAGCAGTGAGGATAAAAACTTACCTTTGAACTCTGGACAAGCCATTTCAGCTTGACAGTATTTTCAAAGATTGCCCGTAAGTGATATCAGACTGTTCATCATCTCCTTTCCCAGCATTAAGCCATGTTTGTGATGCATCACCTGTATAGCCAGTTTAGCCGGTGTTAAATCATGTCACACTTCCTGAAGTGATGCACTTTATCTTAATTCTTTGGACCATACAAATAGGGATTTGAAGCTCATTTAGTTGTCCCTATGGGCTTTGCTTGTGTTTGAGGAAGCACTTAACTTTCTTGCAGTTTTTGTTATAAAACTGTTTTTAAAGATGTTTTAGTCCTCAAACTCTCTGACACCTGATTCATCATCTTGGCAAAATATTTACCTGAGGGATTAGTTTTTGGTTATTTCTTGGTTTTTGCAACAAAGACCATGATGCTGTGTTGTTTACAATGAAGATGGTCTTCAACATTTTCAGGTTTTTCAGTTTTAAAAAATATCCTTTGATTTGACGCAGAATTCAAAGATGCAGTGGTTTGGGTATTTGTCCCTGAACATTATTGACATTTCGCATGAGGAAACAAGAATATTACCATGAAATCGCTCGGGTGACTTTAATCAGTCACAATGGTGGTCGATACAAAGTGAAGACCTGAACTTGCATTCCATCGAGTGAATGTGAACGTAGATTGAGGAGACAATTTGAGAGAAATATTTCCTGATCCCAACTGTTATGTTTAGTGATCTAGAGAGTGTGTCAGGTAGTTGACGATCTCTAATACTAGTAATACTGCCTCTTTGTGGATGATTAGATACAAATTTTAGGGATGTCAAATTACGATTAAGTTTTTCCCCAAACAATATCCTTTCTTCAGTGTAGTTTGAAATGAAACTCATTTTGAAAATGAGAAAAAAAAAGACAAAAAATACAAGACAAGAATTCTGAATAGCAATCAATCAACAAAGAGACAGAGAAAAAGAAGGCATCAATTGTTCTCTTTGAGTTCACTAATTATGCCTAATATTCAACAAAAGACATTGTCCTAAGTTAAATAGAATGCAAATGAAACTTGTTTAACAAGTTGAGATATATGATAAATATGGTAAAATGAAAGCATTTCCAAAGTAATTTTCTGAAAGCTTTTTGTTCATTTATATGTAATATATTAGATTGTGTATTTTAGTCTTCGTGTAGCAGTACGTGTGCTGCAGTGTCAGTGCTGTCTCTTCTCCCATATTGATCCTTCTGATCTCCGTCATTGTTCTGGAGACCGACCGCTTCACTGTTAATAATCATCTTTAGATTACAGATCTCATTTTAAATGAAGGCATTAGTCTAGGAATAAAGATGAGCCAACTTATTGATTAAAACTTAACTGATTTTTGTGAGACGGAAATAATTGTCCTTTCATTTAATCAAGAGATTGTTTAATTTGAATGTCATGTTTCATAAATGGTTAGGTTTTTTTAGCTGAGAATTTTTTTATATTTAATTATGTAAATGGAAGATTGAAGCTTTCATTAAAAAAAGTTTGAACACTCAGAGCTGAAAGACCAAGTTTGCGTATGGCTCTTACGGACTACTTGCATCAATATTTCAGGCTTTGAGCATGTTGTTGTTACATAATGGTCGCGGGAGGAAGCTTCCGAGTCCATATACATAGGCCTTAATGACATGAAATTGATGAAAAAGCTTTTGAGTGTGATGAAATCTATCCAGGCCTGGTGTGATCAAATAGATTTGTATATGAAGGAAGGCTGCTGGAATCTGAGGACTCCTCTTGAGGTTCTAATTGCAGTTTGATGTTGGTGCTGCTGGTTGGCGGAAGCTGGTCCGTGGTGGAGCGTGTTGTAGTTAGACGTGTCACAAACATGCCTGTAGAGGATCTGCTGTTAGTTTACTAAATTGTGGAACAGTAGTGTTGTTAAATTAGGGGAAATGATTTTAGTTGACGGTTGTTGATGACATGATATTGTTCTTGTCCATTGGTGAATTAGGGAAATTGCTTTTCGTTGGCAGTTTTTGATGACATGATATTGTTCTTGTCCATTGGTGAATTAGGGAAATTGCTTTTCGTTGGCAGTTGTTGGCTACAAAATTTTGTTCTTGTCCATTGGTAAATTAGGGAAATTATTTTACTTGTCAGTTGTTGTTCTGTTCTTGTTGTCCAATGGTAACATACAGGAAACAGCAATTTGTTTCTAGTATTGTAGGAAGTAATATAATTGTGAATCACCCTAGCTGCTTTTGCTGCTGATCACTTCATATAACATAACAATGTTGCATTATTGTATGACAATGTGTTGCATTGCCTGTGATGCAACCATACTTGATACTAAATTAAATACCATTATTACCCACCTTTGACAATCAGTGTTCAATATATCTACAATGTTTTTACACATTGTTTAATAACAGACATTGTGTGCTGCCGATTGTTTAAATGTGCGGGCGTAATGGTCCAACATTAAATGTGTGACCACCCTTTGCACCTTTGTTATGACCGTTAATAACCAGACCTGCATCAAAACGGGCCTTAAAAACTATACATCTAGCTTGATACATTGGTTCTTTCATGTCTCGACAATGAGAACATTTAGTAGCCATTCTCATTACTTAGCTACCAGATCCCCATTGGTACCAGTTGATAGCATGTTCATGGCTGTACAATTAACATTAACGTTGCTACATAAAGCTGTACATGCAGCAACAGTGGCCGTAATGGACAGGAGAATTAATCTTGAAAGGGCAGAGAACAAAAAAGTGTTCTTTGAAGAGAAAATTTGTACTGATTTACAGAGTGATGAAAACCTGACCAAAATTAGATTCTCACTGTGCTGAGTTGTCACTTATGCATTCAGTTTCCAATTTAGTTGTCATGCAGTCGGTAGAGAATTAGTTTTTTGACTGCAGGATTCTATTAAAACATAGTGACACACATAGCCAAGCTCACTAGGATGTTCAGACAGTGATATTACTCAGCAGTGGTTCATGAGCATTTCTATGTAGATGAGAAAATATAAATGTCAGCTTTACAATGCCTTTCTGTTTGATCGATCTCCTATAAAATAACGATGACTTCTCTTACATGCTTAGAATAGAAAATGACCTAAATCTATATAAATGTTATTTCTTTGCTTTTTGAGTTGCTTTAATGACAGAGTTGATGTGACATACTTTTTTCTTTTTTTCTTTTTTTGTTTATATTTCTGAATCCCTGTTATGAGTCTGGACAACTGTCACACATACATTTTAATCATGTAAAATGTCTACCATATTTTATAATATCTCACCTAATATATTTGTAATCTCTGTTTCGAAGTTTCAGGTGGGTTGAATTCTCGGATTAGTTCTTAGTTTATCATCATCTTGTTACTCTTTATTTTTCTCTTTAACCTAAGACAAAACGACACAGGAAATGACTTAAACCACTTACATCCTTACATCCTAATTAAAAATAGAAGTCATATGAACACTTGATTTTCATGATCCTATCACTGCAATAATCTCAGCCCAGAGACAGTATAATAAGATAATATTTTGGCATGGATGCTTGGTGTATTTCACAGTAGAATGTTGAGAGGATTGACAGGAAGGTCCTGGTTGTTTCTCTTCTATAGCTGTAGTCCTGTGAGGCTGGTGTCCTACACAGGCTCAAGTCTTTACACACTGCTGATAGCCTCCGAGCCTCCCTTGGGGGGTTGCAAATTACAGGTCTCTGTATCACGACAAGGAGTGTGAACCTCCCTGGATCGGCCAGCAAGCCTCTTGATTGGAAGTACACTGTGCTCTCAATCCCCTCAGGGCTTCAACCTCATCCTCAGCTTACTGCGATCCCCGCAGGACCTCCAACCAGAATAATGACCAGCGTCAGGAACATGTTCTCACTCTTATACATACCGTTATATCAGCTATTCATCACTTGTAATGATCTTCGACAACATCTTGGTGCTCTATAAGGCTCTCAGTTGAACCTTAGAGTTGAATAAGAAACGAGGAGTGTAATTTGTAGTTTCGGACTCACTCATCTATGATGTCCTCAAGATTGGAGTAATCGGTTTTAACTTTGCAGTGGCTGTTATGAACCTGATGTACCGAAAGACCCCTGATCACTGCACAGGCTTTCAGTAATTACAACTCTGCTTTAGTGAAATGGTTCGTACAGGTTAATGGGCTTGATAGAAATCAAAGCACATGAAGAAAATTTTATTCAGTTCTAACCCTCAGGCCCACAATTTCAAGAGTTGCCCTCTCCATTTCTCAAACTTAGCAATTTCAGTTATCTACATAGATGACAAAATCAAGATATATATATCTATATCAGTTCCAACTCACTCAGGAAGGACATCCTGATAGTACTGACATTGCAGGATGACGTTTGCCAAGTGGGAACTTTAGAAGAGATATCAGACTGAAAGGAAGAAACTCCACATTGAACATATCGATATATATATATGAACATGAACGTATCCATCAATGTAGACATCAACGGAAAACTTTGAATCAGTTCTGTACTTGATGGCATAGCTTATGTCTATATATAGATAAATCTATTATATTCTAAGATCAAATTATGATGCAATGACTGGCCTGAAGCCAGTAATAGTACACTATAGATCTGCTTGAACCAGAATCTGATTATCTACGTGAATAAGATTTGAGGAAAATAATTGTGCGATTTCTTGAGTGTCTGTTTACCTTTGTCATTAAGACGCCAAACAAAAGCTTTGTAAAAAAAGTGCAGTGGTTTTGATTCATCTCAAAACGATATAATTTGATTCAATTTGATTCAATATACCAATCTCAATGGACTATTTTAAGCTTCGTAATAAAAGTGCAGTGGTTTTGATTCATCTCAAAACGATATAATTTGATTCAATTTGATTCAATATACCGATCTCAATGGACTATTTTAGTTATTTCCTTAAAGTAGATTTCATATTAAAATATGTAAACACCTGAATGTTAAAGGGTTACTACTAACCAAGTCATCAGTGTACTAAATAAGCTGAAATTTTGATTTTGTCACTTTTCATGGCAAAATTAAGTTAATAACCTAAAAGATTACTAGTCCGGATAAAAAATAACCAGGTAACTGGCTGTCAGACATACCTGGATTTCTACTTCTAAATCCATTATTTCTTCCACATTTACTACATGAGAGTTAGACAGTCTTCCAATTGTGAATATTGTTACTATGACATATCATCAACAGTGACTCCCCCATTATAATCTTTTGGAGTGTCGCGTCTATTCAGATATACGCTCGACCAGGCTATAAGAACCAATCTCGGTGTCTGGTCCTAGTACGGGGACTTGTATCAGGCTAATTGTGGCGACAGACTAGATCGACTGAGGGAATAATTGCATCTTCATTAGTGTCAGTCTGTGGTTCCATACTCAACGAACCTGTATAATTTGATTGAAGGGACATTGTTTTACTTGAGGCTCTCTTATAGAAATTGGGCACAGAAAATTGATTTGGTTATTGCTTTTATATGATACTTATTGGTGCAATTTATTTCATAATTTGTTTTATGAGTGTTAAGTTAGAAAGTGTTAGCTTTAGACTGGATTATGGGATTTGATAAGGGATTTAGACAATTTCAGAACAAAATTGTAATAGATTGGTGCCTTTATGAAACTTTGGTTGTTAGATCGGATCCTGCAAGGGGCTTGCCTGAAGTAGAAGAATTTATACTGTGGAATATTAAAAAATAGCAATGCTACATTTGTTCAGTCTCAGTGGCATGAATATCATAATTGGTCATTTATTTTAAATATTTTGTTTTTTCTTTTGAAAATTTTGGAAACTTAACCTGTAAGAATTTGAACATTTGTTTTCAATTTCAGGTATGATATTTTTTATCGATGTTGAATCCATAAGTATTTTGTTTTCAATTGAGTTAGTGTTCATAAAAAACAAATGAGATCAATTTAAAAGGATTCTTGGAATTTTCATGCTATGAATAAGCATATTGAAAAATATGAGATCTGAAAATCTTTTAAGACAGACTGTGAATCTATTGAATATTCCTTGTATTTGATGTTTATCGATATCTGTTAGTGTGATTGAGTGGGTATCTCACTCCAGGGATGTATGTGCTCCGAACTGTACAGCCAAAAAGTGCATCACTTTAGTTCTTCTACTTAATGGAATCTTCGTGTTCAAATGCTCAACATTTTCATCTTTTTTGACGAATGTCGAAATGATAAATCAATAGTGTGTAAAATTCAACTTGTGAATATTGATACCATTGATTTGGAATGAATGTGGAGGAACAAATTGGACATATATAGATTAAACTCGAGGAGTTCTGTACAGTGATAACACACAGATTCTACTTCATGATGAGATCAGGATAAGCATCATCTTCAACACTACATGGTGAGTACCGTGTCTTGTCCGGAGATACCTAGTAGTGTTTGTGGTCCATGTGGTCGAAGATACAATTTCCTGTATAACAACTCTTTATTGTGAACATACACAACATGAGTTGATGCTTATACTCTTTCGAAATTCCATCTCACATTATAGAAGTTGTTGTCCAGAGAATCTTGTTAATTGTATGTGTTAAATTCCAGTTCTAAATGCCTTGTAGTAGTCAGATCTCATTGGTTATCATCTTCACAATTTCTTTGTTCATTAACTTAATAGCATTAATTTTCTGCCAAATGATCAAACATGTGTACCAAACCTTTAAGAAAAGTTTGAATTGCTGTTTGATTTAAGTTCAGTACAAAGCTGTAATTCTGTAGTAGCACCTGGTTTGATAGTAACAGATGATACTGCAAGTTTCATTGCAATGCCTAGCCTCAATGATCTGCATACTTTCTCCCTATTGATACCAGCTGCAGCAATAGAAGTGAAATATCCTTGCCAGACCAGTGACCTCCGGTCAGCTCTCCTGTAATTCAGCATCTTATTGTGACACAACCCCTGTTCTCTGAAAAGTTCAGGCAAAGAACAACTTCAGATTTAAGTGTGTGGGTTGGACTTCCAGCTGTCTGACAATTTGTTCTCTAACAAATGTTTATGTGGATTTTTTGGTCTGGGAAACTCTAGAAACTGGTATTGATTGGTGCCTTAGTAGAAGCAAGGTGACCAGACTTCCGTAATTATGTTAGCGGCACCACCGCAAAGTAACTTTCCACCAATAACTCTACACTTGTAAACACTTACCCAAGACATGATGTCAGGTACGATTTAGCAGAGTTGTGTAGTGCTGTGTTATTCTGTCTAAATAAGTGATATTCCAGTTTAGCTGCAGAGAGAGCATATGAGGAAGGGTTCTTCATATAAACTTGTGATGGAAAACAAGGATCTTCATTTATAGAATGAATAAGATACAAGTAAACAAAAAAAACATCTGGGAATAATTTTAGAGAATTTTCTTTTAAACATTTTAATTTCTTTAACTGTAAATTGGTTTTTATTTCTGTTTGTTTTCTCACCTGAACATGAACCCAAGTGATAAAAAATACATCTTGAGATAATTGTAACTCCACAGAAACAGAAATGAACCTTGCTGATCATGCAAGCAGGGAGTCTGACCATGTTGTGTGGAAGTGTTTACAACCCAAATTTTTCCCCAAGGTCATAAATTCTGTTACAGAACATAAAACGGTTCCAAAACACGATTTGTTCGATTGAGTTAGCTCTTGTAATGTGGAAAGTTTCTGTAGAGAGTAGCGAAGTGAAGACATCAATAATTGGCTAAGCAGCATAAAGAGAGAGTTCCCCGAACTGGGCTGTAGGCTATGAACCTTGCTATGTCAAGCCTCATACTGAGGGTAAACTACAGTATTGGTCCTGATTCAACTGGGTCCCATTGCATAAAGCTAAGGTAACCTTAACTCACTAAGGTAGTCTTAGTTCCATGATGAACAATGGCACTAAGGTTAACCTAAAGTCACTCCCTTGTCTAGAGTCAACCATGTACACAGAATTTCATCTGTCAGTGCGAGTTAGAAAAATACCTATTACCAATCAAGTTTCGGTTGGTATATCCATTTAAGTATGATGTGAATTGAAGAAAATTGGAAGGTTGACAATAGAAATACTGCCCTAACCAGTATTTGAAAATTAGGTAAATTCATGCACACATTATTAAATTTACTGACTGTAAATCATGATACAATTGTTAGGCATTGTGATGTTATCATTGTAATCTATATGTGTAATATTATGTTTGTTGCAACTCTAAACCATCATTTCCAGTCTATTGATCAAGCGGATATGGTTCCAATCATTTCATGCATTCACAGCAGTGTTAATCTGTGATGATGCAGAAATAACATATTTTTCCTTCTCTCGACACGGAAACCAGTCTCGCTAACCAGCAGGATACAGGTTCCAATATAACGAGAATGGCTGTACCCATGGAGAGTGAGTTTGTATAGCATCAATCATGGGAGTTAAATCACCCATATTGGTAACATCTCTGTCAGTGTGTGCTTTAATGGGACAGAATAACACGAACCGACTCTCTTCTGGTGGAAACTGTCATCAAGGACTGCTGATGTCCTCAAACAGATCTGTCGATATTTTGTGTTTGTCTCCATATAAGTGGTCATGTAGTCTCAGATTGTAAATTATAGGAGATGTGGTTATTGGGCTAACATGTCTTCATAATGATAACGGTATTGGTTGTTTGATTAGTTTATCTCTTCCAAAGGTAACAAACTCATTTTACTGGGGCTGTGTTAGATAATGATAACAGTTTAGTTGGTGGGAGATATAGATGTTGTTCTTGGTCGAAGTGATAATGTTTTGCTCTGATCATCTCAGGCTAGATCGATCTGTTAGCTCTCCGATTCTTGTCTTCTTTCTGCTGTATTGACTCCTGGTTTTGGACAATTTCAGTAATGTTATATACACAAATATTTGTCTTACCTTTTATATCTGTAAATAAGAAATAGTACAGATTCCAAATAAAAATCAAATCATTTGATGTATAAAAAATTTAAATGTGACAAATATCAATAGTCAAAACATTTCTTTTGCCAAATAAATTTTTGGGTTTTCAAAGTTTTCAAAGTTTCAATTAATAAAAACTTTAATCAAAAGTTTCTTGTCATTGCAGACCATTTTTCCCCAGAGAATTATCGTCACAAATTGTGTCTATTCCTGCACCAACCCTTTGATACATAGTATAGTGCCAGGGGTGTTATTGTAGACAGTGTTCTTTGTTTCCAGTTTTCAATGGCATTTAACTTTCACCGCTGAATATTTTGGTTTTGAAGTTCTGTTTGGAAGACCAGATGCAATGTTCATTTAGTGTATGTTCGTTGCACACATATTTCAGTTGGGAATTTAGTGTCAGGATTGAACAAGTTTGTTTTAAAGTTTGTTTTGGTGATGACAAGCTGATCCTCTGGAGATTCACCATCATGTCTGCCTGTCTGTCCTCCTGTCTGTCTTCCTGTCTGTCCTCCTGTCTGTCCTCCTGTCTGTCTTCCTGTCTGTCTTCCTGTCTGTCTTCCATCTTGAAGTTGTTTTTTATGTACCGGTAGTTTCTCGATTCTAATACCAAAAATATTGAATCAAAGTGTTCTTGATATTTCTTTTTTTATAGTTTGGTGTTTAATTTGAATCTCTTCGGACCGTCAGACGCTGTCTGTCATCTTATCTTTATACTCATTGCCTTCATCTCAGCTTTTGCTTTCCTGTGAGTCGCTCAACCTTTTTCCTGACTTGAATTCTCTGAAGATCCTTCAATGTTCTTGATATATTCTGATGCATTTATATATAGGAGAAAATTGTATTGAAGTGGATATGAAGTGTCTTGAAATCTTTTGACCTTTTCTCAGAGTCCAACGCCAAACTTTAAGGTTTTGAAAATATTTTGATTCTATGAAGTTGAAAATTGTTTTGCTACCACGCTCTAGTACTGTAGAGCTGTTTCTTTTGTATTGATAAATAGGACAGAGTTCTTTTGGAATCTCTTGATGACGTTATGAACTCAAACTCTTGAGACATTATTGGAGTATTTCTGTTGCCTGATAAATAGAACGTATAATTGTCTTGCAATCTGGATATGTCTATTTGAAACCAAACTACTTTTGGGACACTTCTGTTGTTGAAGTGTTTAGGACAGATTCTCTTGTAGTCTGGAAGTGCCTTCAATTCTTCATGACCTCCCTGAGAGAAATCCAGGACTCGGAGTTGGTGACTGGTTGGTAAACTGTGTCCCCTTGACCCAGATCGATACATACCGTCTTCCCTCTCGGCTTTAGACGGCATCTCCACTCTCGGAGGAGACATAAAACACAAACTCATCAACCTAAACATTCATTGCTTCATGCAAAAATAATTAGCTTCAAATGGTCTCTAATCAGCACTATATTATACCCATGTCCTTTGACCCTGTCAGTGATAAGTATTCATGGTACGTGAAGCATTCAATTATTTCTAAGCCCTTATGATGGATATAAAGAATCGATGCAATGAAGAAGTTTTGTCCCTCCTTACAGTTGAGAAAGGGACTGGAGAAAGATCTATATAGAGTCTTGATTGATTCTGGTCGATAGTTTGGTGTGCTGAAGAGGATTCATACCCCATTATTCCTCCTGCAATGAAATGGTCCCTAATTGATTCGTCCCTCCATTGCCTCCCAGTGGCCTTCTTACAGCAGTGGCCTCAATCACTATATTTCAACAGAAAGATAATTTCTCTCTCAAACGAAGCTTGAATCTGGTTGTTCTTCTCTAGTGGGTTCACTTACAATCAATTTAGACTCATTTTCCTCTCTCATGTCCACCATATGTTCAGAGTGTGGCATTTTAATGTACTCTTTGGATTTATATATAATCGTCTAACTTAAACCTTTCAAAAAGGTTTTTGAGGATTTAGTTTTTGAAAAAAGAAAATTTTAAAAATAAAAGTAGTTTTGCTAGTGCAGAGAAGTTAATAAGGTTGTCATCATGACATAACTCAGTTTTATGACGGCTTAATTAGTTTGATACTCTAATCAACTGTAAATATAGAGGTAAATTGTTTGAATAAAATCATCCTGTACATTCTTTGTCAATAAGTTTGCACAAATAGAGAAAACTTTATGGGGAAATGAAAATACTGCCAATGGATACCATTGGTTTGAAGACTACCAACACTACGTCTAAAGTCATTTACGCAGTTACAAGACTCTGCAATCAAAAGATTGTAAGGTCGTTTGGTGCAAATCGTAGACAAAGCTGATATAATGCTCAGAAATTGTTCAGATGAAGTACGAGTTCAAAGGGCTTTCTTCAACTATCGACCATGCAATCCGTCCATGGTGTATGATCACGCTTTGTGTCGGCTTTCTCTTTATGTGTCCCTTATTAGAAATATGGTTTATCAGCGATAATGAAGTACAAAACATAAAGTACAGCTGACAACAATCAGTCAGCCTTGATGGAGTACCTGTGATTAGCTTTACGTGTGGAAGAGATGTACCTAGACTATCTGAACATCTGAGAAACTATGAATTTATTTATTTATTTATGATTTATTTAAAAAAAAATTAAGTATTGAAAACAAACCTCAGAGAAATGGGAATTTCAGTCTCGCTGCCTAAATCTTGATTTGCTTCTGTTTTGGGCGCAGAAAGTTAAGTGTCACAAGACAGACTGAGAT
Source organism: Gibbula magus (assembly GCA_936450465.1). NCBI lineage: Eukaryota > Metazoa > Mollusca > Gastropoda > Trochida > Trochidae > Gibbula > Gibbula magus. The sequence goes on along the minus strand of OW388290.1, from coordinate 16,835,567 downwards.
TAAGGCTAGAGTAAACGTTGTGTGCATTTATCTTCAGCACTGAGCATAGAATTAATAATCGGTAGGCATGGTGGATTCCCATGGTGTTCAATAATCAATGATATGTTAGTCTCCTGAGTATGAAAGCAATAATGGTCCATAAATGACATGAACTTAGTTGTCCTTTTCAACATTCTATTACTCTTCAGAAATCTATTTTTATATTTCACGCCTTTATGCAACAATTGTTCAATCTATTGACGTATTGATATTCGAGAAAATTATGAATACTGAACAAAGATGATATGAACGGTTGATTTGTTGAACGTCAATGAGAGTTGGTGATGGCCAACTGTTCTATTGTTGATTCATGGGCGTTGGATGAGATTGAACGTAGCCAAATAAGATGCTGAATAATGAAACAGAAGAAGTATAAAATCTTGAATAATGACGGGGAAAATGTACAATAACGAGCCTCTTAAATGAGAGCCGCAAGGACTGTTTTCGTCGGTACATATAGGTTACCATTTCGTAAGAGATTGTTGATTAATTTACATAAACTATAGGTACATGTAGACATTTCGTCATCGCGTAAATTTAGAGATTTCAAGATTAATTGTTGTTTAATTTACATAAAACGGAGATATATGTACATTTCATATCCACATAAATTTATAGGTTTTAAAATTGCCGTTCAATTTACATAAACCTTATCAAAGAATTGTATCTGTAGGTACATTTAGAAAATATGTAAATCTAGAAAAAATTTCAAGGGGTTGTCCATGCATAAAACCCTTTCAGTACATAATTACACAGATAGCTGAAGACATCCCCTTGAGTAGAGGCTGAGATCTGTGTCAGTGAAGAGTACAACCCATTTCTCTAGAAATGTTTGTTAATTTCGCTAATGGCCAAATGTCAATTTACTTGACTGATGACGGCCAAGAATTTCTCTCCAGCTATAAAAAAAATTGTTATTAACACGCATTCTACTGTTTATATTTGTATGAGGTTTATTGATCCTTATCAGAGGTAATCAATTTTCTCTGAAAAATAGGTGTTATGCTATAGTGCTAATTGGTGTTTTACACTACAGTACTTATATCCTTGTGGTATGTAGCCAGGGTGTCTAGAAAATATGCATGGAACTCTAACAAAGGATTTCAATGATGTTGAAGTGCAGGCTGTTGAATAATAGAGCAGATAAAGGGCACACAAAATATTTACATATAATTACATTTATATTTGTATTATATCAGATTTATATAGATTTAAAGTTTTATGGTCATCATACTTTTAAGGCCAGATCATTATCATTAACTTTTCACAGTTTTCGACTTTCACCAGAACTGTACCACTACACCCCTAAAGCTGAAATTTTGTGGTGAGGTATCTTGCACCTAGAGGATCAAAGTTTGTACATTTGGTCCTGATCCCCCTTCAAATATGGGTGTGGCAGGCATTATCCCTGAAACCTTTAAACGACTTCTTCTTCGAAACCAATTGACATAGAAAGCTGAAATTTTCAAAATAATATTACATGAAGACTAAAGTTTGATCATTTGGTCTTGATTCCCCTTTATATATGGACATGACAGGGGTTTCCAGCCTAAAATGTTTAAACGACTTCTCCTCAAGAACCAGTAATGTTACAAAGCTCAAATTATGGAAATATGATCTTTGATGGATGAAGATTGAGATTGTAAATTTCGATACCTTACTTTCAAAAATAAGGGTGTGGCAGGGGTTCAATTTAAACTGTGTGCTCCTCTAATGACTTTAAAGGGACACTGCATCGAGGATAAAAATGAGTCTCATCTTTATCTCACTATGCTGATTAGAGTGTCTCCTAACGAGTTATGCTTCACTTCACCGTCTACATGCAGTAGTTTTTATTACCAACTACATCAATTGTCTGAAATTGAGTGTTTGTGACTTAATAGCAGACATGTTAATCAGCAAAGGTAGATACACCTGGTCTGATTTTTAATCTCGACGCAGTGTCCCTTTAATGACTGCTCCTTGGCTGTAGAACCTTGTAATCTGTTCTGCATTTTATGTAATATTCTCTGTGTGACCTTAGTATTGAAAAATAATTACAATCTTCATTTCACTAATGACTTTCTCTTTTATTTTCAGGTAAGTTTCATCTGACTTTGCTGTTGAGGAAACGGAGTTGGTAATGTAAAAGATGTTTTCAATTAATAGATATGAGGGAAGTTTTTGAATCATTGTTAAGTGAAATTTAGAAATAACAATTTTAAATTTACAGCACTGTATGTTGAATTGTTGATCACATTACATGATTTTATGACAATAATGATATGCCAGTAAAAATAAGAATAAAATTGCCTCCTGTCGAAAAGTGTAAATAGGCAATTCTACTGCAAGATGTTTCTAGATATATGAGTCGGTATCACACAGCTGATGACAGGTGCTTGTGTCCAGGTGATTGCACCTGATCCTAATAAAGTCTTTATGCATGTGTGCATGTACACCTGACTGTTTGATCAACACAAGGGTTATCCAGAGGTTAGTTGTAACTACTTGTGATACACATGCAACAGGCAACTGAAACAATTCAGTGTAAATTCAGGATAACTTCAAGGAAGTGCAGTGCAGTGCAGGTTTATAACAATTGTACTGAACACAAGGGGGCCATGGTACAAATATAATATGTTTCTATTGATAGTTATAATTAATCCATCTTTGAGTCTATATAGTTACTGATATCATCAAATGACAAAATCAATGAATGAATAATAAAAAGTTTGTTGTAAGAACATCATGATTTTGACAAAAGCACACACCCTTCCCCACAACAAAAAGTTCTGAATAGAAATTGTGCACCAGTTGTTTGTTGAAGTCAATTGGTGTATGGCAAGGGTTTTGAAAGGCGTTCTTCTTTCTTCATTGTTTGCATAAGAATGATGAAGGAAATTGAGGTATTAAGAGAACGGATGAGAGAAAATTGAATCATGTGTCACTTGTGTCGTGTTGGAGTGACAATCTTCCCTGACATGTAACAATTTCGAAAGGACTCGTAATCCCTTAATCGAGTCTCTGCCGTCAGTAATTTAATTTAGCCTTTATTGTCAGTTGATACAGAGGCAGGAAAACGGTTTGCCCGATTCTTTTCAAAATGTTCTATTTTGAAATCTTGATTATAAAATCAATTACGTTGTCACTTTGAGAAGCCCACTCGGTCATGTGATATTATCACACTTCTATCCAGGATGGCACTTGAAAATTGATTTATTGTTTGAAAACATTACCCCCAAGTCAAAGTATTTTCATAAATGCTATATCTATAAAAAAATACTGAATTCTCATTAAATTCATCATCTAAGAATTGTCATTGCCGTTTAGAAATTTCCATCGTGTAAATTTATAGACATTATTCTTTAACCTCTGCCCATCCAGAATACCCTAACTTTTATTTGATTTCTGAAGAGGTTATTTTTGTGATTAGCTATTATTTTTTTAATGAAAAACTAAATTTAAGGTGCTGATAATTCTGATTAATATTATATTCATCAGGATATTCTAAATGTCCAATTTTCTCAAAGGAGTTACCGTTTGTGAACTTTGTAAATAATAAATGAAGATAAATGGTTATACCAGCTTTTCTAAAGTGCCTGGAATCGGGAAATTAAAGCTTATCCCTCTTGTCTCCTAATTCACAGTATAAAAGTCAATTCTGCCAGTCGTGATCGCCCCGATGCTTTCGAGACATCTTCATCACATTGGGTTCAGGCACAAATGGTAATGGTTTTACAGACATCAAGTTACACATTAAGCGAAGTGCTTTTGTCAATTCAATGTGGAATTGCTAGTTGAAATCATTGTCATATAAATGGCTCCATTTGTCAATCTCCCTTCAATCTTTGCCAGAAATTTATTCTCATCCTGCTCTTGTAATGATAATGAAGGATATTTTCATGATATTTCGATTATTTTACAGCACTGAGACAAAATCAAGACACAAGTTACAAATGATTCCTTTGCTCTAAGTTTTGTAAGCATTTCCCCATATTGACATTAAAATTTGTTGAATCTGTTTTTTGTTGAGGGTTTCATGACTCTTATTTGCGATTTCATTCCTGTGTAAAAATTTCCAAGGAAGCAAGCATCTTTGTGCTGTATTACCAAGCCTGCATTTCATCGCCATGTGAAGTTAGAACTGCAATATCTTGTTGTTTGTTATATGTTATATTTGTTATTTCTGAAACAAATACAACAATAGATGAAGATGTATGAACCACTGCTGGTAGGATCAGATTTGAACCTCGTACACATGTTTCTCTTCTCAAGATTCGTCTCAATAAGTTAACTAAAATGGGAACTGATGATTCAGAAATAAATAAATCTATCTAAAATAATAAGAAGACCCCAAAGTATTTCAGTCAGTGTTGTCTCCTGTTGTGTTTAGTGTTCTGTCATCAATCAGTTTCATCTGCTGTCGGCTTGGACTCCTTCTTCATAACATGTGTCCATCATTGATCTTTTCCTGTCCCACCAAGAAGTAAATCTATTTGAAAGAATAAGAAGACCCGGAAGTGTTTCAGTCACTGTTGTCTGCCGTTGGTCACCAATCAGACTGTCCACTGTCAGGTCTGACTTCTGCTACATATTAACTGTCCACCATTGATGTTGTCTGTCATCATTGTTGTCATCTGTCAACAAATGTATAACCTGCTGTCAATGCCGTCTGCATCGAGGCAATCTTTTCTCAGCCCTTGGTGATGTTATATGGTTCCAACAATAAATAAATAGATTATATGAGCTTGTATCAGTTCAAGATCCCAATATCAAACCAAGGCCCCAAGATCAGCCCAAGAGCTTTATTATTTTATCTGGGATCTCAGTCAACTATGAAGCCACCAATTAATGCTTGTCTTGCGCTATTTACACAATCTGCTACCTTCTGCTCCAGCTGTAAACCTAAAATCCAATGGCAGCCACCATAAATGTCCTATGCCATCATGTCAACCTTCTCCTTCATCCTCAAAAGAACCCCATGAGCTATCAGTGATGTTGCTTTCACCATCAATTCATCATTGCACCATTGATCATTGATTTGGCGAGCAACATTTATGTCTTCTGCAATCTCAGCTAACTTTGTTTCTGATAGCATTTATGTGCGTATGACCCATATGCTTTCTGTATACCCCATATGCCCTCTGTATACCCCATATGCTTTCTGTATAACCTATATGTCTACTCCATACCCAATATGCCTTTTGTATACCCAATATGCCTTCTGTATAACCCATGTGTCTTCTGCATACCCTATATGCCTTCTGTTTACCCATATGCCTTCTATTTACCCCATATGTCTTCTGTATACCCAATATCCCTTCTGTATACCCCATATGTCTTCCGTATAACCCATATGCCTTCTGTTTACCCCATATGCCTTCTGCATAACCCATATGCCTACTCCATACCCAATATGCCTTCTGTATACCCAATATCCCTTCTGCATACCCCATTTGCCTTCTGTTTAACCCATGTGTCTTCTGCATACCCTATATGCCTTCTGCACACCCAATATGTTTTCTGTTTACCCCATATGCCTTCTGTTTACCTCATATGCCTTCTGTATAACCCATATGTCTTCTGACTAACCCATATGTCTTCTGTTTACCCCATATGCCTTCTGTTTACCCCATGTGTCTTCTGCATACCCTATATGCCTTCTGCACACCCATATGTCTTCTGTTTACCCCATATGCCTTCTGTTTACCTCATATGCCTTCTGTTTAACCCATATGTCTTCTGACTAACCCATATGTCTTCTGTTTACCCCATATGCCTTCTGTTTACCCCATGTGTCTTCTGCATACCCTATATGCCTTCTGCACACCCATATGTCTTCTGTTTACCCCATATGCCTTCTGTTTACCCCATATGCCTTCTGCACACCCAATATGCCTTCTGTTTACCCCATATACCTTCTGCATAACCCTTATATGCCTTCTTTCACCACAGCTATCTACTTAATGTCTTTGTTGCTGCCCCCATTACATGCTGTCTGCCACCAAAGCTATCTTCTGCTCCTAAACTTTAGTTTCCAAAATTGCCTTTTGGTTTGGCCGCCATTTATTCCGTCTCTTGTCCAGTCTCCTTCTGCCCCTATCAGTCGGCAGAGCTTAGGTCAGTCTCAGCAGATGTAAAGATGATGGCAAATATTCAAATTTGGGAATTTGAATAGGAAATGCAGGAGATTGCTTGGATATATATGATTGGAACTGTCTTAACTGTCCATGGTCATGGAAATTGTGTATTCTGAACGTTATAAATATTCACATATTGATGACCACCTGAAGGAGGTCTGACTGGATAGCTTTCCAATAAGGTGTTAGAACGTAGACTGATAGATGATTTCCTTGTACTCGGTTTGAACCGTGCAGACAGAACATCGGAGCTTCTCCATGAATAGTTAACTATGTGGACGCCTCGGTGAAGAAACCGCTGAGTCGTGCATTTATGACTCTCCTCAAGGTTATGTGATTTCATTCATGCTTTCAACATAAGATAAGAACAAATCAGATAAATCTTACGGATAAAAATATAGAATTGATTTACTCAACTCAATGTTTCGAAACAATTCAGAAGAATCCTTAGCCTCTAAATCTAAAATCTATTCGATTTTAAAAGTTGAAGTGTCTTGACATGCTTGTATGAATAGACATTTGAATACTTCTGATTTGATTGTATATAGCAAGTGAATATTGATGTACAATGACAGTGGGTTAGAATTATAAAATTTATGTTTCTGAACACTTTATTTATTTTGTTTACCAAATCTTATGTTTACTTGATTGAATATGCTTATATGCATTGACCCTACTTGCTTCATATATTTGAACCATCCTTCTGTGAATTACGTGGCCTCCTTCGACTGAGACGCTTCAACAGATGTGCTGAACCGGTATGTAATACCTTGGGATATAATCGTCGCCCTGTCCGTCTGTCCGTCCGTCCGTTCGTCCATCCGTCTGTTTATGCTTCCATGGCTGTGGTGGGCAATGTCTCCACCTGCAATAGAAAACTGGAGTAGGTTAGGACTACACCAGAGGAGTAGGGCTGGGATTTGTAGCTGATGTGGTGACCGGATTCCTTCAGTGTTTTGAACTCATCAGACCACCTGCAATAGTCAGCTAACCAATGAGGAAAGTAACAGGTCGGAAGTCTAGTTTCACAGAGTAACAGGTCGCTGATTGAAAGAGTGGCTGGTTGTCCACCTGGTGGTGGATTCACCTTCAACGAGGCATCGGCAGGTTTCTGTCCTTCACCGTTCCCTAGTGGCAATGAACTATTTCTTAGATTACCTCCACACATGTGTTCAGCTTGAGTTATCAACAGGCAAGTTAGGGTTGGATCGATAGATTGTTGAAGCTTTAACAGTTTTACTGCTGCGATTTTCACATGTATTAGATATATTTTATTGTTATGAATAAATTTCTATGTATTTGTAACAATGAATAAAAAAGTACCTTTCCTCACTTATTTATCTTAGCAATGTAAGATTCATTGATGGGGAATATGATGCTTGGGGAAATAAGGAACAAATTAGCTAGAAAACATGAACATGAGAGGAATTGAAATGGCCCAATGTATGCCCTCTCTATATGTTCGCACCCTGTTAAATCAGTAACCTGAAGACGAGAAGATGACAATGTATTGAAGAAAAAAAAGAAACTTTGAGAACGCAGGGTTTCTTCTGAGTGAGAATATGAAATATGTCGTGAAACAGAAGAGTAAAGTAGTCCGATACATCACCTGGTTTATCATCCCCAGAGAGACTTCTGGTAGGACATAGTGCTCAATCATTTTACTAATCAAGTAGTCCTGGTCATGAATCACAATAACGTGTTACTTATACCTGACACATGATGGAAGAAGAAGAACTCTGACAGAATCAGGTCAGGCTTGCGAGGACATTCATTCTCAGGTGATTCCATCAAATGCATAATGCCAGTGATTTGTCCCCTGTGCAGTCTGCTTTGCTTTCATTATCTCTAAAAAATCTACTTGGATTTGAGTGGCATTATTGGTATTCTCTCCCTTATATATATTTTCTTTTATTGAAAATAATTTTTAATCGTAATTGACTTCATCAGTAACCAATTATTTGCTTTTGCAATGTATATCAATCTTATAAGTCCAATATCAGACAGGGATCCACAAGTAGCTGAATTCTTGAGGCTTCATGAGTTGAAAGAAATAACTGCTTAACCCTTACGTTGCGTATATATATTTTACCCTTTTTAGCCCCTGTGGCGGAATTTACAGGCTCGCAGCTCGCAGCAGTAGTTTGAGCTTAGGCACTAACGAGCTCTGCTGGCGGAATTTCCAGGCGGCGATTCCGGTACCGTTTTTACGAAATATACCGCATCTACATGGCGAATACGGGCTATATACGGGCGTTGAATACAAATTCAAGTCGCGGCACCCGTACACAAATGGTTGCTTTATACCCGCATCTTCGAATTATTTTTTTACGATTTTTCTTTACTTTTCTATTACTTTGTAAAGATTGTCTTTAATTCGGGCCTTATAACATCATGAATTTGGAGCGCGCTACTGAAATTTTTATATGGACTTGAAGACCAGATGTTTGTCTTTACAATGATATAAAAAATATTAGAATGCGACCTATGGTTATAATTCTATTGTCATCTAAAGTTTGTCTTTATTTCCAGCTTCATGAAATCAAAACTCCTGAGCGCGCATATTGCGAAATTTATATGTGCTTGTAGATAGTTTATTCCTCTTTACAATGACATAAAAATTATTAGAATACGACTTATGGTTCAGAAAATATAACCAACCAAAGGAGAGTGACGCTACCCCGACAGTACCACGTGAATGGTCCCGACGCGCACCAATTTACTGGCACTGCTTGGTCCCCCCGGGACTGTGCTAATTACAGTACCGTTACCTCCTCGAGACCTCCTCGAGACCTCCTCGAGGGTGCCAGAGCCGAGCGCGCGTGGAACTAATGGGTACTAATGAGCACAGCATACACTAATCACCGCGGCGAACGCAATACATGTTGCGCGGTGTAAAGTTTGTCTTTATTTCCAGCTTTATAAAATCGTAAATTATTTCGCGCGCATGCGAAACACGTATGTACTTGAAGACAATTTATTCCTCTTTACAATGATATAAAAATTATTGGAATACGTCAAATGGTTCGCAATATATGAAGAGCGTAAGGAAGGCACCCCCAGTACTTAGAAAATTCATTTTTGAAAAACTAACTTTTTGCGACATCTGGCGCATCATTTGCCGCATGTTTATTTTTCGCTGCGCATATACATATGATACATGGAATTGAAGACAATTTATTGCTCTTTACGATGATGTAAAAAGAAAAAAAATGCGCAACTTCGTTCGGAAGCTATAGCGTGCCAAATGAAGGTACCCTCGGTACTTTGAGGCAACTTTTTGACTATCGCGCATATCGGGGCACGTGCCGCAACTTTAGTTTTTCGTGCGCATGTATAAATTTTATATTGAATCAAAGCCGAATCTTTCCTCTTTACCCCATGTAAGTTTTATGAAAATCGGCCACCCGGTTCAGCATTTATGGGTGTTTTTTTATGATGCGGTTCTGGCTGAACTTCCAATGAAAGCTCGCATTCACTTTCTTTGTCTCTTTGATAAAATAAAGAATATTTTATTTGCAATGACATGTATTACAATGAAATTACAATGCATTTATGTACAAATATACACAATATTTACCTGCGGTTGTGCGCAGAACAGCTTTAGGGACCTAACAAGGTATGTATATAATGTGTATATACTAGTCCACACTTCGGCTCTCTTTACTTTCAATTTTCTTCTTCTTCATTCCCTTCTTCATTTCTTTCTTTTTCCGTGGCAGTGATGTAAGCCCTGGAATAGTCAGTGGCGGTGTGGTACAGTTTGAAGCATGGTGCGGCGCACAGAGAAACATTACAATCTGTACATTCATAAGAAGACTCTCTGCCTACTCGTTTTTTCTTCCTTGCTGGCCCATTGCCTTCTTCAATCTGTTTTGCGAGGACGGCGCGTTTTGCCTTAGAGCATACCACACACATCCTTGTGACGTTTTTCTTCCTTCCGACAGGCTCAATCTTCGTCGGAAAGTGACGTCCATGAAGACGAGTGACACTCTCGTCGCTCGTGCTCGGCCGACCACGGGGACGTCTGCAAAGTGATGGAACTTGTTCCTTGTCCGCAAATGTTACTATATGTTGCGCCAAAGCCTTCCTGTATTCCCGACTTGTTTTTAGAGGTTTATCTTTGCTATATTCTTTATAAACGATGTAAGAGTTCAACATGGCAACGTTGAGAACGTGAAACCAAACCCGTTTCCACCACTTCAGGGTCTTCACTCGGAACGGCGTGTACGACAACATCTGGTCGGCCCGATCAACACCTCCCATGTACTTGTTGTACGTTGTTACAATGCGCGGCTTGAGAACTGGTTCCCCTGTTGCCCGGTTCTTCTTCCCTGTTTGTTCAAGTTGTGTATCTTCAACAGTAGACATGAGAAGCACTGATTTTCTATCTTCGTAGCGAAGAACGAGTAGGCCATGGTTGTGAGAAACTGTCATGTCCCCTTGCTTGGCTTTCTTTTTAGGTTTCTTGACTGAATCAGGAAGTCCCTTTCGATTGGCTCTCAACGTCCCCGTGGCACCTATTCCCCGCTCCCACAAATTTATGTACAGATTTGTGGACGAATAGTAGTTGTCCATAAAGATGTGATGCCCCTGTCCAACGTAGTCGTTCACCAAGTCCATGACTACATCATAAGTTTTGCCACCTTCAGAAACCGGTTCATTCGTTTTTCCAGTGTAGAGTTTGAACTTGCAAACGTATCCGTTGTGCGAGTCACACAACATGAAAGCCTTTATCCCATACTTCTTAGGCTTGTCGGGAAGATAAACTTTGAAAGATAAGTTACCTTTCCAGGGCACCATGCCCTCGTCGACTGAAATGTTTTGATGCGGTTTATACACTCTTGAAAAACGGTGAACTATCCGGTTATACAAGTGTCCCAGTTTATTTATTGGTGAAAAGCACGGGGTGTTACGGCCCGGCATCCTCCTGTTGTCAGCCAAGTGTAGGTAGGTTATAAGAAGCCAAAACCTGTCTCGGGGCATGCACTTGGCGAAGAAAGGCGTTGAGGTAACATCACTTGTTGACCAGTAATCAGCAAAGTTTCTCTGCACAACCAATGACATGGCAATTGTCATGGCTACAAATACCTTCATCTCTTCTGCATTAGTGTCTTGCCACTGTTGCATTCTTGAACGGGGTCTTAGAATTTTGTCCTCCATTGCTTGTTTGAAATATCTATTGGTTTCCGTTGCCATATCCTCATAGTCATCATTATGTATAAACAAATTGAAAAAGTCAATAGGTTCAGGGTTCTCAGGAAGTTCTATGAACTGGCGCAACCCAGTTTGACCAGTGAAAGGCAAGTTTACACGTGGCCGCGGACCATCCACCCACTCATCAAACGTCTGTGAATTATCATGATTATATTGTGGTATTTCGGCAAACTCCTCCTCAAAACCACTAAAGTCTTCTTCGGTGGAATTACCGGCGGCTAGAATCTTTCTGGCAATCTCTGTCTCTATATCACTCAGAACATCTGTGTCACCATGTTCACTATCTATTACAGTGTCCCGATCATATGCATCATCACTGTCTAAACCACTGCTACCATCACTGTCAGTTGACTCCATATCAGAGGCTTCATCAGCATGGATCTCGTTGATGAAGTCGTCGTCGCTTGTAACGGCTTCAAAGCTGCGTGTCCTAGTATGCAACGTCCTAGGCCGTCGCAGGGCCTTGCGTCCACGTCCGCGCAGCATTCTGCTTCAACCTGTAAATGATTGAAAATGCGTTAGATGTATGCAACATATAACATGTGATTAGAGACAATAAACATACAGAGATAATGAATGTGAGCTTCATGGACGTTCATTTGCCAGTTTCAGAACCTCCCGGCGCATCTAGGACGACTGCGCCGCAAGCGCCGACGGCGCCGACGGCTTCTGACATCGCGCCGATTTTTCCGACGCATATGTCAAACGGACCATTTTCTGATTTCCTCGGCGACGTGTAGCACCGGGCGCGAGGCCCGGAAAATAAACTACTATGTCAGGGAAGCTCGGGTTGTCAGTTGCCGAATGACTTCTCTTTTCGAGAAGCAGAGCATCCAAGGAGCGGTCTCTCGAGGCGGAGCCCGGACCCATGGGAGCATACTCCCATGCTCTCCGGGAATTCCCGTCCCCGTCTTCCGCGGCGGACCCCGGATTCAATCGCGGGACAGGTTTCCCATGTTCTCTTTTGAGAACGAGAGACTCCGAGGAACAATCCTATGGGACGAACCCCGGATTCTATTGGGAATGGGTTCCCATGCCCTCTCGACATATATAGCAGAAACCTTCATACCTCGGAATGACACGAACCTTTATTTCAAAGTAGAAACAAAAAAATAATTTGCACAAAAAGTTTGGGGGGTGGCGACCAAAAGCGGGGGGGTCCGCGCACCCCCCGGTAGATATTTATACTTGTGGGTCGGTCCCGAAGATGACGGACCACGCCCATGTTCATGGGAATTTTTTCTCATTATGTCATGGCGAATCCCGTCGGAAATTCCCCTGCTCACGAAAAAACTAATACCTAAAAAAGTAATTGTGATACAAAATAACTTTGGTAATAAAAGTGGTGAGGAATCAACTTCTCCATCTGCTCAGTTCAGTCCGCTACACATATAAATAATTCTTCAAATCTTATTGAATGAAACGTCTTTTATTCAATAATGTAAAAGATAAAATAATAAATTCAATTCAAATGGTTTGGAAAGGTGCGCCCTCGCATTTGAATTTTAGAAATAAAAACCTTTCGCAAATGGCATCAGTAACAAAAATGTTCACGCATTTTTAGAAACTCCGAAAAGTGAAATATTTTCCTGAGAAAATATTCCCACGAAAAGGCTTTTCCCCGAGCGGCTGGTCCCGTACTCAAATATATTTTCACTTTTATGTTATAATTTTTTTTCCAAAACTGGAAACAAAATTCCGTCATGACAGTTGTTCATCGTTTATAAAGCTCTATATTTGCGTATCAAAAGAACAGTATTTTAGTTATATATTATCATACTTCTTCACTTATGCGTACATCAATATTGCGGCTCTTCGCGCATGCATAGTTCTTCCCAAAAACATGCGCATTATATCTGGAATTAAAGACAATGTTTTTCTCTTTGCAATGATGTAAAAATTATAAAAATCGGACTTGCGGTTCAAAAGTTATGAAGTGCGAAAATTATACCTTTTGGCGCGGCGCTTTGCGCATGCAGAGTTCTTCCCGAAAACATGCGCATTATACATGGAATTGAAGACAATGTTTTTCTCTTTACAATGATGTAAAAATTATAAAAATCGGACTTGCGGTTCACAAGTTATAAAGCCCGTAATGATGGTATATGCTAAGAGCGCCACTTATTCAAAGCCGAATATCACCTTCTGCGCGACACCTGGCGCATCAAAAGTTATTGCCGAAAATACACGTATTTTATATGGAATTGAAGACAATTCTTTTATCTATATACTGATAAAAAAATTATGAAAATATCCCAAGTAGTTTCTTAGAAATAGAGCGCCGAGGCATGTTGGGGTAAATGCGCCACATGTATCAAAATTCAAAAGTGCGAAAGTCGGCTATCTCTGTGCGATTGCTGTATTTTCAGTTATGTTAGCGCAATTGCGATTTTTATATGGGAATAAAGGCCATACTTTCCTCTTTATTTTGGTATAAAAAAAAATGAAAACAACCAATTGGTTCATATGATACGAAGTGCGAGAGAAAGGTAGCTTATCGCAATATCTTCCCGTAATTAGAAGCTATCTGCCCATGTGGCGAGATGCGAGACAGATAAGCATAGGCTATCTGCCCATGTGGCGGGATGCGAGACAGATAAGCCTGTACGGGCCTATCTCACCCCGGGGCAGTGCAGACACTTAGGTGCTAATTAGCCGCCGGGCAGTGTAGCCATCGGAGCGGAGCAGGACAAAATTGGCCTTTTGTAAAGCTAATTATCGATGCGTTACGGGTCAACAATGCACACGCAAATTGGTGTGAATTTTGCTGGACGTTCTGACCAGACACTGAAGAAAGTTTTATTCTCATTGCGGGCTGCGAGGCATAAATACAGCCATTCTCATGCAGCGAGTCGCGGAAACAATCGACTCGGGACCCGGTATGGAGGCTAGCCCAGTACATAGACAGGCGTGAATTCTTCTAAGTAAGCGATCCGGGATCCGTACTGGAGTACCTACGAATCGCTTATAGCCCGCCCGGATTATTCCGTCGCCCGCATGTTAAGGGTTAAGATGAATCTCTATGTCTAGCAGTTGATGAGTAAAGTAGAGGCCTCGATCGGTCTCATTTCTCGATGAAACTCTAGCAGTTGATGAGTAAAATAGAGGCCTCTTCTCGGGATGAAACACTAGCCAGCGTTGTAGATAGTTGGAGAAGCAATCTGTATTGATAGAGACTTGATGGACGGGATGTAAACATGCTTGTCCCGGGTTTAATTGAAAACCAACCGGGATTGCCTTTATCTGTAAACAGATATGTTGGCAGTGATTGAGTGATTGAGATTTCTCAACGAGGGCGGAGGTAAGAAGAGAAATCAAAGTTGGATGAATTTTATCTGATTAATTGCAGACAGCACATGAAAGAAGTGGATCTGGTAACAAACAGTTGGTCCTGATTGGCTTGATGTCTCCTTCATGTTTAGTAATTGGATTCCTCCACAAGTAAATTATCATTTACATTCATTGAGATTTCAATATGATAGAAAGCAAGGTGAAGTTATATGGGATTAAATAAATTTGCTTCGAAAAACATCTATTAATCATTCAGTATGCTTCATTGCATCTTGCCTGGCCCAAATGATAGTTTGATCAATCCCATAATCTTAAAAAATTTCAATTACATGCCTTCATATTATGTAATACATTTCTAGACGGATTTTAGGAATTAATTATCAATTTATATGCAATTGTTTTGATTAGGCATGTGCACAGTATCTATCTAAAGAAATTGCGTACAAGCACTTCAGAAACAACCCTTAACATTTTAATAGACATGTAAAAAAAAGTCTTGTTTGTGAGATAGATTGACGTGGTGTTGTGATGTGGAGAAACAATTAGTTGCTTCATCCATCTCTGACAGAGGAGAATAGTTCAAACAGCTCACACATTCTCCTCCTCTCAACACTCTCACCTCTCCCCTCACCTGACCCAATCTTAGAATTTATAGTCTCCATGTTTTCATCCTGAACCCCCTTTCTCATCCTTCCAGTAAAACACTCTCTTCCACTCCCCTCACCCGGGTTGTCATCCTTTCTCCAGTTACCTCTCAACCCCACCCCAGAATGTACCCCCCCCCCCCCCCCCCCCTCCTCTCTTACCTCTCTCCTTCAACCCCCTTCTCTCCCCCTCCCCCTTCTCTCCCCCTCACCCCTTCCCCTCTCTTCCCTCTCACCGTCAACCCCCTTCTCTCCCCCTCACCCCTTCCCCTCTCTTCCCTCTCACCGTCAACCCCCTTCTCTCCCCCTCCCCCTTCTCTCCCCCTCACCCCTTCCCCTCTCTTCCCTCTCACCGTCAACCCCCTTCTCTCCCCCTCCCCTTTCTGTCCCCCTCACCCCTTCCCCTCTCTTCCCTCTCTCCTTCAACCCCCTTCTCTCCCCCTCACCCCTTCCCCTCTCTTCCCTCTCACCGTCAACCCCCTTCTCTCCCCCTCCCCTTTCTGTCCCCCTCACCCCTTCCCCTCTCTTCTCTCTCACCATCAACCCCCTTCTCTCCCCCTCCCCTTTCTGTCCCCCTCACCCCTTCCCCTCTCTTCTCTCTCACCATCAACCCCCTTCTCTTCCCCTCCCTCTTCTCTCCCCCTCACCCCTTCCCCTCTCTTCCCTCTCACCGTCAACCCCCTTCTCTCCCCCTCCCCCTTCTCTCCCCCTCACCCCTTCCCCTCTCTTCCCTCTCTCCTTCAACCCCCTTCTCTCCCCCTCCCCCTTCTCTCCCCCTCACCCCTTCCCCTCTCTTCCCTCTCACCGTCAACCCCCTTCTCTCCCCCTCCCCTTTCTGTCCCCCTCACCCCTTCCCCTCTCTTCTCTCTCACCATCAACCCCCTTCTCTCCCCCTCCCCCTTCTCTCCCCCTCACCCCTTCCCCTCTCTTCCCTCTCACCGTCAACCCCCTTCTCTCCCCCTCCCTCTTCTCTCCCCCTCACCCCTTCCCCTCTCTTCTCTCTCACCATCAACCCCCTTCTCTCCCCCTCCCTCTTCTCTCCCCCTCACCCCTTCCCCTCTCTTCCCTCTCACCGTCAACACCCTTCTCTCCCCCTCCTCCTTCTCTTCTCCCTCTCCCCTTCATTCAACCCCCCCCCCCCCCCCTGTTCTCAAAGTAAATAAGTCCCCACCTGTGGAGTGTAATACTGCGTCAAAGTGCGTTAAGCGCCTGTATACGAGAACCAATAAACCCATCTCCCCTGTTTCCCTGCGTTTCACAAACCTTTTATGCAGCAGTAAATATTGTCTTAACAACATTACTTCCCTTCGCCATCTACGTACATTGAACAGAATATTTATTATATTTTGTCTCATAGTGATGCAAACAGACAAAGTGGGAAAAAATGCATGATGATAATATGGTGTAAACTGACAGTTAAGGTATTTACATGCAATATATGTGAATGTTAATGTTTTAGGATGTCAAGGAAAGGTATATTGCATCAGAATTGACGTCAATGCATATTGTTTTTTGGTTTAAGAAGGTTTGTTGCTGTCTAACAGGAAAATCTAGTTGATTGATAGGATATTTTAGCTTCTTTGTTTTACCTTAACATTAACTTTGCTGTTGTACATTAAACATGATAAAGAATCAGCAATTTTCTGCCTATTGATAGAACAATTTTTGCAAGCTTCTTCTTGTTTTTGTTCTATTTCCTAATGCAGATTTTCTCCATGCAGCCCTCTTTAGAAAACACTTTATGGACGCATCTGGAGAAACGCATGTTTACCAGCCGCTTACTCGAAGAACAGAATTTCTAATTGTCTTTGAACCCTTGCAAACACATGCCCTATCACATCCTAATTGCATCAATTTGGATAATTGCTGTAATGAATTATGCAAGTTCAATCTTAATTTGTTCTGTGGTCGACCGGGAGTATAGTGTCTGTTTGATTATCTCATTGTACAAACCTCAAAATATTTATATGCCTAGTGTGACAGTTTAAGAAAAATATATAAATGTTTTTGCATTTGTCACTGAACTTAATATATTTTAAAATGAAATTAGAAGATGTATCATTGTTAATATGATGATTGTATATTTGTATTGTGGGTCTGGATTGTTTACATGTTCTTCTGTCTTAGAATGTATACAAACTGTTTAAAAACTTTAAAGAGAACTTTGTCATTGATACATTATGTTCAATGTCAACTGATGCAAGTGATAATGTATTAAGAATGATAATATACTCTCTCATGAAAATGTATGAATTCATGTGATAAAGATTGAGTAAATAGTTCATGTTGATGAAATATTAAAACATCATTTCAAAGTTATTTGTAACATTATTATGTTTTGAATCACACTGCAATAGAACAAATTATTACACTTTCTCGGCGGGACTAGTCCTCTGCGGAATTAAAATTCACACCCTCAGAGTCAGGCACCAATTGCCAGCATTGACTGTCTCAACAGCTCACCCACACAGCCACTGAGATCTGAGACTTAAGCTTATGTCTAAGCTAGTCTGACACTCAAGAGTCTGAAAAAAGCTTTTATTAGTAAAACATCACCAATTTAAGATGTTTTTCAGAATCTAAGTGTTAGATTAATTGGATGGAATACCCTTTCTGGATCCATGTATGATTTGTTAAGACATCAAGCATTTTTATATTCCTTCCTTTGACTAAAATTGTAGGTTCTTATGAATTAAAAAAATCTTGTTTGCCTGGCCACCTGATGATGGAGACATGTGTTTGCAGCTGTTTGTGGAAGCACTTGAGTCTCCATGTCTACTTCAAGATCCCTGCAACTTCTATTTCCTCTGCTTCAAGGACTGGACTTGTACTTGCAGTTTGTTCAGGTCTCTCTCTCCAGGATTCAGGGCTCTGGATTCAATAACACAGCAAAGTGGCCGTGATCTGGAATGTAAATGAGAAATCTTCTGTCAAATATGCAGTGATTTTGATCATTGAAATCTTGTTTTATCCACGAGCTAGTAGAAAAAGTGCCATCCCATTTGCTTCAGAGATTTTTCTGGAAACATGAAAGCACGAAGAAATATGCTGTTGCAGAGCAGAGACTTAATAACATATTCGGAGAAGAAGTTGCCTCGAAATTCGGATGTGGATAAATCTGATTGTGTCAGTCCAAAACTAAATTGAAGCAGGGATATTGTTTGCGCCTTTGTGTCAACTTCAGAATTTTGAAGCTGAAATTATGCAAAAGTTCATAGAAAAGATTGAAATATTATTTTGGTCACAAAAATGTAAATGATTGATTTTCTGGAAAGGAATTGTTGTGTTAGGATGACGTGGAGAGAACTTCAAGTTGCGCTTCAAATAGACTAAATGGAAACAATTGACCCCTCCTGATGTCCCACTTTGTCATGGCAATTACTTGAGTTTGCAGAAAAATGTTTGTAGTTAACTTCAGACAGTTACATCGGGTTATTGATCAGATTCCCAGCTTGTGCAAACGAGATGTAGTCCAGTTTTACATTTCAATTTGATTCTCTTTTGTGGGTCGAGACCAGCCAATAACTCTAGTCCCTCCAACCTAGGTTTTGGGTGATTTTTTTTTTAAAATAAGGGGACCTCAATTTCATTGTAATTTATCACCATTGATGTAATGCCAATTGATTCGCAAATAATTCCTCAGCATCATTATTGTGAGCGTGGTAATTTCCCTTTCAAGTTTTCTTTTGATGTTCACATTGAGTTGGATCAAACAGCAGAGTTAGAAGCATTGTTGGTACAGTCTGTCTGTCAGTGCCGGGGACTGTGAGGAGAATTCAATATATACCTTCAAGTGCCATCAGTATGTGATGTTCATCATGGTATACCATAATATTGGAGCACAATGTTGAACAGTGTAGTCCTGGCATGGTGTATAAATATTGATTAAACTCTGTTGTCAGTGGAGAAGGAGAGGGATATACATTCATTAAACCCTTCATCTACAAACATAAACATTCAAATCATGAAAATGATAAAGAGAGGTAGTCTCACTTGATGAAGCAATGTTGGCTAATTTCTCTACAAAATTCCCTTTACCTGCCTAACAGGGATAGACAGGATATGGTTATTGTTTAGACTAATGATAGACATACCCAGAATATTAATGCATACAGAGATTATTCCCTTTGTAACCTATGCATGATTCCTGAAAGTCAAACACTCAAGAATGCTTTGGCACTATTAATTCAGCAGGTTAACGAGATATGAATTGTCATTTTATGTAGCAAATGATACTAGATTTCTGTTTGAAAAGCAAAGCAAATGGATTTATTGTTGACCCATGTGACTAGTGTCGTTGGTATACATTTCACAATATTAGCTGTATCTGTAATACCAGTGTGCTGATATGGTTATAATAACTCCTAATTACTGCATAGTGTTTGTACAGTGGGTTTATTCTCCTACCTGTAAGCAGTTGCTATTGTGTAAGAGTGAGTTGATATAGCACTCTATCGCGGTGCATTAAGATCTCGTAGCTCATGCCTCCAGACAGGCAGTATACACTGTACACCGAGCTATTGCCTTGTGATTGATTTGCCTCCATGAATAACATTTGTATGCAGTGTTTAACAACTATCGATATTCCATTGCCCTTGCTGTTCCCCACAATACATGAATCTTAACAATGCTGCTAAATTTATGTCTGAATTGTTCTCACCTTCAAGGCAATAATTCAGGTCATATTTTGATGGTGGCAAGTAAGCGAGCAGCTTGACATGATAGCTTTTGTTTATTCTGCATGCTAAATGATCGTTTATAAACTCCATCGCCTGATGTTCTGCTAGTGTCCATTTCCTAACCACCTGCGGAAACAAAAACAAACTGCAAGTGGGTTTTCTCTTTCGTCACTCACGACAGGCTGGAGTTAGAGTCAAGATATTGTGAATAATTAATGCTGAGTCTTCATTACCTTAATTCAATTGTATTCAGTCCTCGCTATTATTTTCTTCTGTCAAATTCCAAGGTGTTGGGACATTTGTATTGCCCTTTCGGAAAGGTTTCAGTCAATATCTAGCTCACCTTAAGAAGTCTGCGACCGATTCCAGTTCTATGTCTCCTTGTCTTTGTGTCTCCAGAATTATCTGAACAATACCCTGGCAGGGATTCCACTCTTCTTTCGCTGACTATATCTCATTGGCATTTAATGTTTTTGGGGTCTCTTTGACCAAATTGGGTTTGATTAAAAATCTAATAAGTGAATCTTAGCTATGACAGTGCATATTGTTCCTGTGACCTAATTGGATATATACAATGGTCCCTTCATTTGGTCTGGATTGTTGACCAAGGCTCTCTTTTCAAAGAATTATTTGAGCAAGTATTTCTTTTGGATTCCAAATGGAAAGACGAAAGTTGGTTCAAGGATATAAGAAGAAGGTGAGATTTATTCTGTTCTTGTTCATCACATGTTTTGATTAATCAACTCATTAAATGATTTTTCTATCTTTATGGGTTGTTTGGGAAACCAGTGGACCATGAATTGACCATTACTTGTGTTCAACATTTAACATGAGATCCATCAAACATTAGGCATCAGAATATTGATTTCGGGAGAAAACTTTGTGTACTCAAATGTGTGATAGTAATTATTAGATGGGTGATTCTTCTTTCAAATATGAATTTGTGAAAGAATTATGAACTAATATGATTAATTTTTAATTTACCAAGAAGAAGAATTCATTTCTCATGGCTCTATTTAGCTGTGATTAATGGCAATCCTAATCGACGAGAGTACTAATCTGCCTCAGGTTAGATTACAGAATAGTTGTCTCACAGACCCTTTAAATATTTGCCCCAAACACTTCACCCTCACTGTTCCAATTCTTCCTTGAGTGTAACAAATGACTTACCTGTGCTTATTTCAAAATTTCAAAGAAATTACCTTTTCTTCAAGAACAAAATTGTCTCAAAAGAGATCTAGACTTGGAATATGGAGCAACCATATCAGGTACAAAACTAGGCTTCGAAATTACACTTAGTATTAAGACAGTTTTAAGTACCATACATTAACAAGTGCTTATAACTATCTTTGCACTAAGAGGGCTTTGAAATCCACATTTGATTTTGGTATTGTGGTTGTGTTGAACAAGAGGAGGGGTTCAGGGGGTACGAAATTTTACAAATTTGTGTGTGTAAAATTTGGTGAACCATTACAATATGTGGAGCCCTCCCCCCATTGAAACTCCCTAGATCCACCTATAAGAAAAGCCTGTGGGTATAGTCTAAATTAAGTTACAGACTGAATTTTGGTATGGAATGGTATGGTCTGATGTAAGTAGATATCCCTCTGATTGCTGTACAGTAGTCCTATGACCGATATCTTGTCTGTGATCTCGGCCAGCCTGTTGGGTCTCCACAGTCATCCTCTCAGTGGCAGCGTGGTCTTTATCTCAGCCTGCATATCTAGAACTCCAACTCTCCACTACTGGGTAGTCTGGTCCCTCTGATAACCTCACCTCCATGATAAGATGGAAGCATCATCTTGCTGGAATATCATACAGTACATAGACCTTTTCCTTGTATCTAAACATGGGGTGAAAGTCCTTTAACAGATGTATAATCCAAAGTCTGCTTGTGGGTCAAAGTGTATTTGTATTTATGTAACTTCATGTCCATGTTTTTAACTTTTCACATTTTATATGTTCTACCTTGGTGGGATGCTGTGTTCTTTGTAATTGGGAGATAATTTGTTGTTTGCAATAGTTTTGTAGATGTAAGAAACTGTGTTTTACAGTATTGTGAAATACAAAACCTCTCCAAAACATGCTTTCGTTGTTTGCTTAATTTCTATTTCAAGAAGTTCTTTTGTTCCAAAGCTTTTCCAATCACGATTTCCCAAATTACTATTTCAAGATATTCTATCCAAAGCTAGTTTTCAATCTGAAAAATTCTTATTTATCAAACCTTTTTCAAAGCATGCATTCCCTCTGTGAATGCCCCTGTTAGAGTTTTTACCCTATCCATTGTTTAAGAGCCTGGTTCCTTCCCTCTACTATTGTACAAGCACTATAAGCAGAAGCTGAATCCAATTGTTTTTACAGGTGAGCTCTCTTCCGCTCCTCCATTTAGAGAGCCTCTCGTTAAGCCTCGCAGGTAATGTCTCCTGTTCACAACCCTCGTACCTGTGCGGTGAACTAACCTGCCTGCGTTCCCTCAATTAGAACAACTCTTGGGGAGAAGTGTAAACATCTTCAAGTTACTAGAGGATAAATTACATGTTCTGTTCGCTTAAATACTCATTGTTAGATTCCAGAGAGGTTGTGTATTAGCCTCGCTGGCTTCTAGCTTCTCTCTATTTCTTCTATCCTGATGTCTGAGTATTCATGCTCAGTGCAGTGAGAGCTAGCTTCTCTCTATTTCTTCTATCCTGATGTCGGGGTATTCATGCTCAGTGTAGTGAGAGCTAGCTTCTCTCTATTTCTACTATCCTGATGTCTGAGCATTCATGCTCAGTGCAGTGAGAGCTATCTTCTCTCTATTTCTTCTATCCTGATGTCTGAAGACTCATGCTCAGTGTAGTGAGAGCTAGCTTCTCTCTATTTCTTCTATCCCGATGTCTGAGCATTCATGCTCAGTGCAGTGAGAGCTAGCTTCTCTCTAGTTCTTCTATCCTGATGTCTGAGTATTCATGCTCAGTGCAGTGAGAGCTAGTGTTCTGTCTAGGAGTTAGTTCTGTCTAGGTGTTCTGTCTAGGAGTTAGTTCTGTCTAGGTGTTCTGTCTTGGAGTTAGTTCTGTCTAGGTGTTCTGTCTAGGAGTTAGTTCTGTCTAGGAGTTAGTTCTGTCTAGGTGTTCTGTCTTGGTGTTTTGTCTAGGAGTTAGTTCTGTCTAGGTGTTCTGTCTAGGAGTTAGTTCTGTCTAGGTGTTCTGTCTAGGAGTTAGTTCTGTCTAGGAGTTAGTTCTGTCTAGGTGTTCTGTCTATGAGTTAGTTCTGTCTATGTGTTCTGTCTATGAGTTAGTTCTGTCTAGGTGTTCTGTCTAGGAGTTAGTTCTGTCTAGGTGTTCTTACTGTATAAAGTGGAACTCTTCCAGGGGAATACCGGGGTATGTAAACAAAATGGAACACTTAATCTTTCTTGTTACATCTGACAAAATTAATAGGCTTTGATTATTTTCTCTTTGTGCTCTCGACCACATTCTATAGTTTTGCTGAAGGTATTTTATCAACTAACCATATACTGCTCAATGGTAAAATGCATGTTAATGGAACTGTCTATAGTTGTATCTTTATCCTTTAATAAACAGGGGCAGTTATTGTCATCTATTCAGGAAGATTTCCTTTAAGTCCTGATGAAAGCATGTACAAATTGTACAATTTTGAACGACTATTTCAAAAATTAAAGATTTTTTACCAATTAATCTAAAAAAAAACTTTATTTTTTCAAAGAGTTTCAAATATCAAAAGATTTTTGTTTTTCTGTTTTAAAATGAATCCAACCGGCAAGGAATGCTTTTCTGTGTTATGCTGTGAATTGCAAATAATTATATGCTGTTTTTTATTCTTTAAGATGATGGTTAACTATTGAATCTGTTCTGTCACCAGTACTGCATGAATACCTGATGGAAATGTCCGATGAATTTTATCAACAGACAACCATGCATATTAGCCTTTACATATCATTATTAGAATTCGCATTAGCATTAGGAAGTAAAAGAGATGTAAATCCATAGAATTGACCTTTTTTCAGGTGTCAAGATGTTTGAGAAGTTTGTTCCGTTTGCATTATCGCTTTCCCATGAAACGTTTGGATCAAGGTTTCAAGACTTGATTTCACAACAAGCAGTGCTGCAGCTCCTGTATAGCCTGAAGCTGAGCTAAACTGTGGAGCTCTATCTTGTATTGGAGCTGTGTTGTTTAATCAGATTGGCTTGATAGTATTGATTCACCTCCAGCTGCTGTCATCTGATTATTTTATGTACTTCTAGTGTCATCCTGTTGAATAAGATTGCATCTTGAATGATTACAACTAATTTTTTGTGCTAAAATATGGTGGAAGTCCTCAAAAAAAAATTTGCATTTCGGAAAGGAAATTAAATTGATTTTTATATCACACATCTGTCATTTTGAAACAATGGAAATTTATACAACTTTATGTTGACAAATAAATAAAATTGTGTTGCTAGTGGTGGGTTAAAAATACAAATTTGAGTGGATTTTTAGATAATTTAAATCAGAGCTTAGTTTATCTTACAATTAGTAATTTTTGTGATCTATCAGTGTTAAGTTCTAGTGCGATATCATTTCCAATTTATAGATATCTTGCACATTGTTAAGCATCATTTCATATTACCTGAATTATTTCAAATTAATTAATTTAAAAAAATATTTTCTAATATTAAAGTGCTAATTAATGTCTTTCGAATAAGGATGACTCAAGTGATACTGCTGGTATATATCAGTGACAATTAATTTCATCTCAATGTTGTAAAGAGCGTCAAGACATGAAGTCACAGTCATAGGTTGGATAATCAAGTTACCTAGCCATAATTATTGCGTAAACTATCCCTCTAGATTTAGTTGCCTACATCTCCAAGTCTGGAGAGGTTTAATATACAGAGTAAAAAAATAAAATTTTATGTGGTGTGTGTGTGTTGTTCTTTCCCTGAGTTATCTCCCCTGGCTGAATTATCTTCCCCTGTCAACCGGATGTTTACCTCATTTCTATTCTCTGTATGGACTGGGTAGAGGTTCACTGAGTGAGAGAGTAAAATTTGTTCTGTCTTCTTGAGAAGATTCTTTGGGATTCTTTGGGATTTCACTTGAAGAGCTTGAAGAGCTTCTGGTTTCATCCTTGTGTCATTCTGCTTTGGATTTCAAGTGGATTCAACTGGGTGAGATCGTTTTTGATTTACCTTGTGTGTGAAAAAATTATCCTTCAACTTTCCCGCCATTTTTCATTCATCCAAGATGTCTGCCAATCAAAACAAGTGTTTAACCTGTCAGAAGTATTTACATAAGGGGGATCCCCATTCATCATGCTATGCTTGCTTTAAGGATCTACCTTGCTTGTTT
Source organism: Gibbula magus (assembly GCA_936450465.1). Lineage (NCBI taxonomy): Eukaryota > Metazoa > Mollusca > Gastropoda > Trochida > Trochidae > Gibbula > Gibbula magus. Next base: position 16,810,247 of record OW388290.1, on the reverse strand, counting down.
GACTCTAGATGTTTGTTGTGTAAAGACTTGCCTGATAAACTTTGGATTGAAATGAACCAACTTAGATCTAAGCCTAAGACCCCTAAGAGGAAGAAGGACTCAGATTCGTCTGTTAGCAAGAGATCGAGATCTGTCACCCCCACTCTTGATAAACCCTCCTCTGAACTATCAGAATTAAAAGCTATGTTAGTGGCTTTAGCTACTTCTGTTTCTTCTATCAAGGAGACGAATGAGAAGAAGTTTGAGGAGATAGAGGCCAAGTTGGCAGAGCCGTCGGTAGCAGGCCGCGGTTCTGGTCATCTTGGGACCGTTGGGTCCAGTTCCCCACCTCCGAAATCCCTGGCCTTGGGCGCAGTGGACAAGGAATGGGGACTGCCTGCCGTTGGTTCGGGCCGCGGGTCGCGCGGGGAGCGCATTAAGACCCAAAACCCAACCACGGTCATCACCTCCCAGCCAGGCGACTCGGTCGGGGACGGTGTCTCAGTCCCTCACGGGACAGGGACTCCCCCGACCAATCCTGGCCTGGGTGGCGGGGAATCCAACGCTCAGGTCGGAGCACGGGTTTCCCGGGCCAGAGGGGAAGCCACGGTGTCCACGGACGCACGGGCTAACCGTGGCAAGACAACTGGGCCGGCTCTTACCGTCACGCGTCCCGTTAGCACGGGCGACAGGGACAAAGCCACTCAGTCTGTTGAGCCGCTGGCCGACCGAGGCGGGAGTACTCACGTGCCCCAGCAGGTCGATCCCGTTAAGCCAAGCGTTAGCACGTGCGGCACGGGCAACCTAGCTGATGGTGACTGGGACCAAAGCCAGCTACCTAACGGTGCAGCTGACTTGGTTGATGTCAACAGGCCACCTTTCATACCTATCCTGACTCAGCCTCTACATGTGTCTACCAGTATGGACTCTGTTGATGTGTCAGTCTTTGATCATGAGGGCCAACTAATTATTAAATCGGATTGTCAAGCTGCCGACTTAGTTCCGGAATGGTCTTTTGTAGACAAGTTGGACTCTGTGCATCATCTCAAACCGTCAACTATGCCAATTTCCACGGAGCAATTGGAAGTTACTAAACCGGACGAACTTGGGAATTCGGGACTGCTTCCAACCCCTAAGATTCCTAAATTATCTCTGCCTCATTCTACTGTTGTGAAGACAGCTTTTTCGTCAGTAAATGAGAGGATCACTCCCAACCTTCCTTCGCATTTAGCCAAGTCTAAGTCAAGGTTACCTTATGTTATTCACAACCGATACATGTCTACCGGTCTTCCCGCCTTAACCCTCGACCTGCCAGTGTGAATACCAAACCGATGCCTAGGTCTGACATTTTGGAAATGGATGCGAATGCCAGATTTTCCATGGACACTCTCTCGTACATCAACTGGTTCTGTGCTGGTATTAGAGAGTTACTCCCTCCCAAGTTTGCTTCCTATGAGGGCATTTCTCCAGATACGCTAGTGACCATGAGGGCTGACGACGCCGCGATGGCTCATGGTTTCCTGGACAGCATCTTTTTAGCTTCCCAAGATTTAGCAAGTGCATCGGCTAACACGATTGCCAAATCTGTTCTCCACGAAAGGGACTTCCAACTTTCTCGTGTTCGAGACTTGCCACAAGATGTGAGAGATTCCTTGATGTCTCAGCCAGTGCAATCTCCCACCTTGTTTAATGGAACCTGCATAGAAGCGAGCGCCACGCAGGAGACCATGACTACTAAGAGCCTGAACCTTAAACTTTCGCAAGCGCTTTAAACAAGGGCAAGTTTAACGAATCCCGTAGGGGGAACGGGGGGTCCAGGGCTCCCCCCAAGCAGTCGTATGCCAAGCCGTCGGCTCCACCAGCGCCTACTAAGAACTACTTTCAAAGTAAAGGGGACAACCGGGACAACCAGCCGGTACCCAACAGAGACCAAGCTAGACAACAGCAGACCAGGGGTCAGTCTAGGGGTCGCTTCCACAAGGGTCAACAGCGACGGTGACTCGTCCGTCCCTCCCGTTCTGTCTCCCCCCTTACGGCCGCTTCCGTCCTCCGACATGAATTTGAATTGCGAGTTCCCCCAACCGACCTCCCCCTCCCCAGTGGGAGGCCGCCTGATGTCATACCACCGCAACTGGGGAATCATCACACAGGATCCATGGATTCTTTCGGTGATATCAGAGGGTTATCGTCTCCAGTGGAACTTTGTACCTCAACTTACGGCAATTCCACAAGGGAAACGCTTCTTCCTAAAGGGACCCAAACTAGATGCCGCTCTCGTTGCTATAGAGCTACTCTTAGAAAAAGGCGCCGTCACAGAGCTAGACCCTTCAGACAGCTCGGAGGGGTTCTACTCACCAGTCTTCCTGGTACCCAAGAAGGACTGCAAAGATATGAGGATGATAATAGACTTAAAGGTGCTCAACAAGTCATTTCTCAAAAGGCCACCCAAGTTTACGATGGACTCTCTCAGGGCCATTCGCAAGCTGATTCAGCCTCAGTCTCTGTTTGCAAGCCTGGATTTAAAAGACGCTTATCTCCATGTTCCGATTCATCAGAGCTCCAGGAAGTTCCTCAGATTCAGTGTGAACGGCCGCCGGTTCCAATTCAAAGTGCTACCGTTTGGTATTTCCGTCGCCCCCTGGCTATTCACTATGATCATGGCTCCCGTGCTACAGTTTCTGCATCTGAAACAAGTGTTCATTCACGGCTATCTCGACGACTTTCTACTGCGTCATCAGCTACCAGAGGTATTGAGACTCCACCTAGACTTCGTGGCTCACGTATTCAGCCATTTGGGTTGGGTCATTCATCCAGGAAAATCAGAACTCACGCCTACATATCGCATAAGGTTTCTAGGCGCCATGCTGGACTCCTCTATGTCAATGACCTGGCCAACAGAAGATCGATGGACAGGAGCACAGTCATTGATTGCTCAACTAACAGACGGGAAACCCCACACGCTCAGGAAGTGGATGTCTCTAGCGGGCTCTCTTACGTCAATGCAGGACTTTACTCAGAGAGGAAGGCTGAATCTGAGACACCTTCAGTCCTGGATAAACGAGCATCGGAATCTAGAACTTTCACATTTGATCTCCCCCACTCAACAAGTGCTGTACGAGATACAATGGTGGACACTCAGAACACATGTCATGACAGGCTGCCCGTTCGTGTTGCCGACACCAACTCAGACCATTTATACCGACGCCTCCAATCTGGGCTGGGGTGCTCACTGCAACGACCTTCAAGTCAAGGGCACTTGGACTCAGTTGGAATCACAGTTTCATATCAACCATCTGGAACTTCTAGCAGTGATACGGGCTCTTACCCATTGGAGGTTCCTTCTGTCTCACACCAGCGTAGTGGTTGCCACAGACAACTCGACAGTGGTAGCCTATATCAACAAACAAGGGGGCACCAGATCTCCTTCCCTAATGCAGAGCACAAGAGATCTTTACCACCTAGTCGATTCTCTTCAGATGTCTATTCAAGCGAGACATATTCCGGGCAAGCTGAATTTTCTCGTGGATTCACTTTCCAGAACGAATCAAGTAGTGTCCTCGGAATGGACTGTGCATCAGAGTGTCATAGATCTCATAGAGGACAGATGGGAACGTCCACAGATAGATCTTTTCGCAACAGCTCTCAACTATCGACTTCCCAAGTACATCAGTCCAGTGCCCGACCCTCAAGCTCTAGCAGTGGATGCTCTATCTTATCCGTGGGACAATCTCTTGGCTTATGCCTTCCCTCCGTTCAAGTTAATCCCGGACGTGCTAAGCAAGATCAGGAGACATCAATGTACCCTATTCTTGGTAGCCCCCTTCTGGCCCAAGAGACCATGGTTCCCGTCACTTCTGGATCTAGCGTCAGATCCCCCACTACGTCTTCCACTGTGGCCCAATCTTCTGCAACAGCCACTTTGGCAACCCCACAACGTCAACTTGCAAGCATTCAACCTTCACGTTTGGCACATATCGAGCAGTCCCTACAGCAGAAAGGGTTCGCCAAGGACACTAGCTCAGCTATTACCAAATCTATCAGACCATCAACTTCTGCACTATACGACAACAAATGGGATAGATTCCAGCTCTGGAGACGAGAGCACCAGTTATCCCTCGTCCCCCTCTCCATCCCTATAATCGCAGATTTTCTAAATCATCTTCGCAAGGACTGTAACCTCAAGGCAGGTACCATAGAAGGCTACAGATCTGCTATTGCCTCTGTTACGGATCTAGAGGGTCTCTCTGTTGGCTCAGACGTTCCCCTAACCAAGTTGATCAGATCTTTCAAGTTGCAAGACATCAGATCTCCGTCAATTTTCCCCAAGTGGGATTTAGTTCTGGTTCTCAAATCGCTTCAGCAACCTCCTTACGAACCTCTGAACTCTACATCACTAAAGTTTTTATCCTGGAAAACTGCATTTCTTATAGCCTTTGCGTCGGCTGCAAGAGTGTCTGAGTTACATGCCATAGACGTGTCATCTGTTGCCTTCTCCGAGCATTACAAGTTTGTATCTTTTAGAGCAATCCCAGAGTTCCTTGCCAAAAACCAATCAACAGCAGCAGGCCCCCTGGGTACCAGGGTATACTCCATCCCAGCGCTCCCAAGACCCAATGGGAAACTAGACAAGAATCGCCTTTTGTGCCCAGTTAGAGCCTTACGCTGGTATCTAGAGAGAACACAAACTTTCAGGAAAAAGCGAAGAAGACTATTTCTATCCTGCAAGCAAGCTATGGAGTCAGAAATATCCAAGAACACTATCGCTTCATGGTTGAGAAAGACTATTGTGCTAGCGTATTCCAATGCGGAGTTCTCTGAAGCAGAATCTACTTACTCTCCTCACGAAATTCGAGCTCTCTCTACCTTCTGGCCGCCTGGAAGTCAGTGTCAGTTGACCAGGTCGTTGCTTCGTGCCAGTGGAAGTCCTCCTCAGCTTTCACCAGAGCTTACCTAAGAGACGTAGCCCCAATGATTGGGGGCCTATCGTCCCTGGGGCCCTTGGTGGCGGCTCAGCACCTCTCTGCTTGACCCCCTCCCCAGGGGAAAAAAGGGGGGGGGGGAGTGACCCGGGGATAGTGTCCAGCCTCTAGCTGTCCTCGGAAAGTGGTGACTTCTATTCCATTAGAAGGTGGGCATATTCAAAGACCTAATTATTATTGTACCAAATATCCCGTTAGGGGAAGTATTATCAGTCTCTAAGTGAGCTAAGGTTGGTGAGATACGGCAACGAATCGTATTTCCCCCTAAGTGAGACGTGTCTGGTTTATGATTTTACCGATCCAAGTGTAGGAATAACGGTAAATTCCTGAGTATTATCGGCTATTTTCGTGAATATAACGGTAAATTTGAGGAAATTCCCGCAAATATTATCAAAAGTCACTCTAAGCCTGAATTCCTTATCTGAGTCAAGGAATAACGGTAAATTATGTCCGATTACCTCGGAATTTTACGTAAAATAGAATATTTTATACCAAAATAGACCTTATTTTAACCCCTAAGAAGGGAAAAATACGATCTTTTAAGCATTAAATAGGAAGATATTCAATGCTGGAAATACGATCTACTACCAAAATAGGATATTTTTACGGCATTTGGAACAAAAGTACGATCTTTTGGAAGAGTTATCTCCCTTTATTCCTCCATGGATATGAGTTTGTCTTATCAAGTCCTTAGGATTGGGACTAGGTTTGGAGTGGTCTACGAATTTGGACTCCCTCCAGCCTTATGTGTTATTCTGGCAACTCAATCTAGAGGGATAGTTTACGCAATAATTATGAACAATCACAATTATTGTTAGTAATTATAAGTAAACCTCTAGATTGAGGATGTACTCCCACCCTCCTCCCCGTCATCCAAATTATACTTCGAATAGAATGAGGTAAACATCCGGTTGACAGGGGAAGATAATTCAGCCAGGGGAGATAACTCAGGGAAAGAACAACACACACACACCACATAAAATTTTATTTTTTTACTCTGTATAACCTCTCCAGACTTGGAGATGTAGGCAACTCAATCTAGAGGTATGTTTACTTATAATTACTAACAATAATTGTGATTGTTCATAATTTGAAAGATTAGTTTTATATCTTGACATGAAAGATGATGTTACGATTTTTTAATAATATTTCAATAAGTTTCTTATTGCAGATAGTGTTGTAAAACTGCAAAGACGATTGAATGCTTTACATAATTATTCATTTAGATGGGGCATGGATATCAATTTAGCGAAAAGTAAGATAATTGTTTTTAAAATGGGTGGGCCCCTGTCAAGACATGAAAAATTCCTCTTTAATGGGAATCCTATGGAAACGGTAAATGCATATAAATATCTAGGTTTAATGATAACACCAAAATTGGTATGGACTAAAGCCTGTAAAACACTTGCAGAGCAAGCAAGTAAAGCATTGTGGCCTTTAAAATCCCTAATCAGACGTTTTGACTTTTCAGTAAAAGATGCTTTCTTTTTGTTTGATAAGAAGATCACCTCAATTCTTACTTATGGGGCCGAAATTTGGGGCTGGGAGGAAAGAAATTGTATTGAAATTATCCATAGAAAGTTTTGTAAATTTCTTCTTCATATTGGCTATAAATCTGCAAATGCTGTAACATACGGGGAGTGTGGAAGACATCCACTTTTTGTCTCTTATTATGTCAAATGCATTAAGTATTGGCTACGATTGTTAAGAATGCAACGCCAAAGATATGCTTTTCAATGTTATAATATGCTGTTGTCCATTGCGGAGAGAAAGAGACCAAGTTGGGTCAATCATGTAAAATATTTACTTTTTCGTTATGGCTTCGGCTATGTTTGGATTAGCCAAGAGGTGGGGAATATAGATAATTTTGTATATGTTTTTAGTCAACGTGTCAAAGATTGCTCTTACCAGAATTGGCATTCCTCCCTACAGAGTGATTCTCTCACATTCTATTCTACCCATAAGTCTCTACTCACCTGTGAAAAATATTTGTTAAACATTAAAAGCCACGAGTATAGACGTGTATTAACTCTATTTAGAAGTGGTTGTTTGAGTAAAAAGAATGTATATACTAACGATGCATTTATCTGTAAATACTGCAATGTAACGCTTAATGAAAGGCATGTACTGTATGACTGTGTGTATTTTGAAAAAGAGAGAGATCGTCTCATCCCAAATTGTCGGGATGTCAATTATAACAATGCTTCAAAACTATGTCAATCAAATGATAACATATTTCTGTTAAATCTTGCTAAATTCCTTAAACATGTGTTCGAGTGTATAAAACAAAAGAATGTAACTCAAATATCATAATGTAATACAATTTGTACTCTGGGTCATTGGCCTTTCTACAAATAAAACATCTTGAATCTTGAATCTTGAATAATATTTTTTACTGATTTTATTATTTTAAGGCTTTTTTAAAATGGAATTTTAAGATCCTTGTAAATTTAATGAAAGTGATGTTTAGGATCTGGGTGAGACTGTTTAGACAACATTTTTTTATCTGTTTTTTAAAAGTTGGTTTTATATCTTAGAAAATTAGTTACATTTGAAAAACTACTGTTTTTCATAATTCTGCATTCTCATCATGAAAGGAATACTGTCTTGTTCAATTTGGCTCAAGAAAATTGCACTTTTGCACTTTAAGAAAAATGTGTCTATCAATAATTCAACTACCTTCCACCTTGGGTCTCCAGCGATGATGAGGATCAAGGCTTACCTGATTGTCAATATCTGATTAAAGTTGCAGATTTCTTCCTGTGAACAGCTGCAGATGTACGTAGCTGTGCTTGATCGATCCACCTCAGACTTGTAAATTCTTTAAAAATTTGTTCGTATTTGTTGCAAGTGTTGAATTTAAAATATTGTTCAATACATTTATTATAACGTCCTTTTAAGTAAATGTACTTGTAAGATAATTGAAAGGCACTTGACTTTATTTAGACTATATTCATAATTCTAACATTGTTTTTACATTTGGGAAAACACCTTCAATAGGACAAATTCTTGTATTTTTTTCCGGCCGAGTTTCTTGCAGGATTCAAACCCACGCCCACAGAGCCAGGCAACTATCGCCAGCACTGACCGTACCAACAGCTTACTACACAACCACAGAGCCAGGCAACTATCGCCAGCACTGACCGTACCAACAGCTTACTACACAACCACAGAGCCAGGCAACTATCGCCAGCACTGAATGTACCAACAGCTTACTACACAACCACAGAGCCAGGCAACTATCGCCAGCACTGAATGTACCAACAGCTTACTACACAACCACAGAGCCAGGCAACTATCGCCAGCACTGAATGTACCAACAGCTTACTACACAACCACAGAGCCAGGCAACTATCGCCAGCACTGACCGTACCAACAGCTTACTACACAACCACAGAGCCAGGCAACTATCGCCAGCACTGAATGTACCAACAGCTTACTACACAACCACAGAGCCAGGCAACTATCGCCAGCACTGAATGTACCAACAGCTTACTACACAACCACAGAGCCAGGCAACTATCGCCAGCACTGAATGTACCAACAGCTTACTACACAACCACAGAGCCAGGCAACTATCGCCAGCACTGACCGTACCAACAGCTTACTACACAACCACCGAGCCAGGCAACTATCGCCAGCACTGAATGTACCAACAGCTTACTACACAACCACAGAGCCAGGCAACTATCGCCAGCACTGAATGTACCAACAGCTTACTACACAACCACAGGGCTTCTAGATTTGTTCACTGTCTAAATGGCAATTATTTCTATATAAAATAATGATTTATCATAAATATCATCTGATTGACAAGAAGTAAATAACAAATCAGTTTATGAAGATTTTTTGTTATAAATTTCTCTCTTGGAAAAACATTATCTTGTTTTATGTAAAAGTAAAAATAATAAGCTGCAGTTCTTATATTAGAGTTTTGGTATTTGTTTTCCCTATGGGCGTATCATTTTCATGCTGTTTTTTCAAAAATGTTTTTGAAGTTGTCATTTTGAAAATATGCTTTTAAGTCATGTAAGCACGCTTCATCTTTCTCATCAGAAGATGTATGTATATATAAGATGTTTGAAGGAATTCAAGAGAAAATAAGTTATATGTTTGTACATTTAAGAGGTTTAAGAAAGACTGTCATAGCTTGTAATGAAACTGTACTTGTTGTAGGTGTTAAGTGTAGAACTCAAACTTAGTGTTTATAGATTCAGTGTTGCTTCTCAACACATGAACATGTTGAACTTGATATGACCAAGAAGTTTTGAAACAATTGTAGTAACTGTTATGATTACTGAAAATCATATTACAAGTAACAGTCACAAGATTGAACTTTTTACAATTGCTTTATTTCTTTTTCCTTTGAATATATCTATGAAGATCTAATATTAGCTTTTAAAAATTGTCTTGTATTTCATCTTCATCAATAGAAGTTATTAATCGTCTGAATAAATGTTAATCAATGTGAATTGAGAATATGAACTTTTTATCATTGCTGTATATAATGCCAAGGGTATAGTATATTACAAAGTCATGAAACCAAGTGTGAAATATGAGTTATTACTGAAGTATTGCCCAGGGTATAGCAATGATTATTGCCTGTTATCTGACCCATGTGATACAAGGAGGATTTATCCTGGTAATGTTCTGCAGCTGTGTGTAATGTGACAATATCTCATGCAATATGACGTGATATACCACCACCGCCTGACAGCTAATTCTCTCCTGTCTTCTTAACAGTTGGTAAAATGTATCTCTCTTGTAGTAGATCTGTACACTTAGAAACCTTCCAGTATGGTTATGCTGCCCACATAATGTAATTTGATTTCAACAAAATCCTTTCAAACAAATTGCAATTTCAAAGGACAGGAAACATATTGATTGATGTTTCAAAATTCAACTACACTGTAATTTGGAATGAATTGAACAAAAGGTTTTAAGGTTTTGATTGGATTGACATTGTTTCAATATTCACCACGTAACGTCAATAAAGCAATCTCCACGGTCGGGATGAGATGAGTCAAGGAGCGGGATCTATGAGAACAGAGGCACACATTTCAGCCTGTGGAGAAAATAAGGACGATGCCCTGATTTGAAATTATCAAAACACATTCTTTGTTGGACGCGCGATATCAACACAATGTGCGTTGACGTCGCGCATACAACACAAATAAAATACATTGTTGTGGGTTTATGGTCATGGGCGTGGCGGTTCTTGGAGGTCCCTAACCTAGATAATTTTATAAAGAGTTAATCGGGCGACTACGGAGTAGTCACCAGCAGCAGCAGGGTAAAATATATGCAAACGAAGTTGCAGCAGCAGCAGCCTAATAATAGATAAATATATCGTTCCGCTGAAAAGCTGGACATTAATTATATGCCGAAATAGTCCCACTGATAAGTGGAAGGAAAATAAGATCCAACTGAAAAGTAGGACCCCTAAATTTAGAATATTTGTATATTAATATGTTTAATCCTCCAAGAATCCCGCCACACCAATAACATTTTTTATTTCCAAAGAAATGTACATCGCCATAAGCTGGCTGGTCCTGTGAAGAAAGAGAAGTATAAAGAAGAAAGGCAAGTTAGGGTGGGAAGGGCGGGGATTTGCAGATATATGACACTTGTTGTCGTGTCGGCGAAGCGAGGGCGAATGAAGCTGAGCAGCCGTTTAGAATACGAAGTGATGTCATCGGTAACCAAGTGACGTCATTTAGCAAACTGGGTAAATTGTGCTGCGCTTGGATAGCGCAGCGCAATTGATTGCGGGTGCCAGGTGAAGGAAATAAAATAGGGAAGTAAGTGGGAGGGAAATTAAATTAATAGGAAGAGTAATAATGGTTTTGATAACCGCATTTAGTGAGAATCACTAAATGTAATTATCAAAACACATTCTTTGTTGGACGCGCGATATCAACACAATGTGCGTTGACGTCGCGCATACAACACAAATAAAATACATTGTTGTGGGTTTATGGTCATGGGCGTGGCGGTTCTTGGAGGTCCCTAACCTAGATAATTTTATAAAGAGTTAATCGGGCGACTACGGAGTAGTCACCAGCAGCAGCAGGGTAAAATATATGCAAACGAAGTTGCAGCAGCAGCAGCCTAATAATAGATAAATATATCGTTCCGCTGAAAAGCTGGACATTAATTATATGCCGAAATAGTCCCACTGATAAGTGGAAGGAAAATAAGATCCAACTGAAAAGTAGGACCCCTAAATTTAGAATATTTGTATATTAATATGTTTAATCCTCCAAGAATCCCGCCAAAGCACGCACGTGCCAAGCCCACACACATGACCATTAACTCAACTGTAGTATCCCACCATAACTTGCCTCATACATACGTGTACAACACTCACAACAACTCCTTCACTGCAGCGGCCATTGTTTTTACAAACACGTCCATCCCACGCGGGGATAAATGGACGCCGTCCCAGGCGAACATAGCACTGTCCGCACTGGTCAGTTCATGCTTAATCTGTAAGCCCCCCAGCTCCCTCACGCGGTTCCCCACCCGCCTGTTGAGAGTCTTTCGTGCCCCCTCGATGGCCGAATACGAGCAGGCGCCGCTCCAGTGACGACGGGGGAGCATGTCCGACCACACTAGTCTTGTCTGCGGCAGGAGGAGCTGTACCCTCAGCATGGTCTCGTGGATGTCCAGGTAAAGCATGCTGGTCTTGGACCTCACCATGTCGTTCGACCCAAGATGGATGACCAGTACCGCTGGGTGTGGCCGGACGATGCTCTCCCTCTCCACGATGTTCATCAGCTCGCTCCATCTCATGCCGCCTCGGGTCAGCCAGGTAGAGCCAGGGAGATGCGGCTCCAGTGAGCTTCTGGCTCTTGCGAGGTAGGACGAGCCCACCAACCAGACTGAAAGAGTAAAGCACGCAATGGAAAACATTTCTTACATATTCAACGGTAAACGAATGTACGATTTAAAAGCATCAGAGCCCCATCTACCATATTTTTGAATTAGTTGTTGGCTAACGCCGTTAGCTGCGGCGGTAGTCGCAGCCCCAATTCTAAAAGAATGAGAAGAAAATTGAGAAGTATCAACATTACTATGCGCTAACGCCTTTTTAAGTATGGCCTGAAATTGGTACCTAGTCAGAGGGGAATGGTCAAAATGGATAAAGGCATGGGTATGAATGCTTGGGCGAACCATAAGGTAGGAATGTAAGGCTGTCACAGGACATAAGGGGTTGGAGGGCATTGAAGGTATGGCAACAACTACGCCTTTGTTTTGCCTATCCGTCTTGGAGTGTCTCAAGATAAATTGTACTCGCCCGGCAGATATGTCCATCTTCACGTCATTGACGGCAATGCCTGGCTGGTCAGCAGAGGTCTGCACGAGCTCCCCAACCCTGAAAAAGCCAAAGAACGCGGCACAGAAGACGGCTGCAAATAGGCGTTGTTCATATACATTACTGCATACTGCTGGTAGATTATGGATTATAAGTTTTAGCAAATCAATTGTGATTGGTTTACGTGTGTCACGTCGTGACTGATCGCGAGACATGCCAGCAAGCAGTTTAGAAACCAAGAAGTGATCGGTGCAATCCTGCCACCCGTTTAACTTATGAAAAGAAGATATACCAGAGATGTATGTCTTCGCTGTACGACTAGAGTAATGGTTAACTGACATATAAGAAATGAAATGTACAACCTGGTCAATCGGGACTGGCCATGTAGCCGGCAACTCATGCTCTCGTCTGAAGGCGTGGAACGTCTGCAAGCTTGTGTTGTATGTAGACCAGGTGTTCGTTGACAAGGATTTGTGTAACAAACGCTCGGCCTCCAATTCTAGAAGTTCCAAAGATCGTCCGGGAGGGGGGTTGGTGTTATGTCCGCTGTTGGTGCTAGTCTGCGAAACTGGTTCATCTGGAATCTCGACAAGGAGTCAGCTATAACATTGTCATGAGTACTGATATAAACAGCTTTGAATGTAATATTGAACTGCAAACAATAAAGGACAAGGCGTCTCACAAGAGACATTGTACGAGGCACACGACAGGTTTGCTTGTTGATGATATGCACGACAGCTTGATTGTCGCAATTAAACAGTATTCTTTTGTTAGTAAAAGACTCACCCCAAAGTTGAACAGACAATACGATAGGGAACAGTTCTAATAGTGTCATATCCCTCGTCACCCCCTCTCGCACCCAGTGCTGTGGCCAACGCCCGCATGCCCACTTGCCTTGATTGTAAGCACCAAAACCTGCACTGCCGGCCGCGTCAGTAAAAAGTTGAAGGGTAGTGTTTGATGTCCACATAGGACGCTGAAAAACTGAAATGCCATTAAAATTCTCAAGAAATTTTAACCACAATACCAAATCGTCCTTGATGCCCCTTGTCAGTCGGCATCTATGGAATGGAGACTTCAACTTACACATCTCGTCAATTAGCCGGCGACAAAATGCCCGTCCCATGGGGATAGCACGGCACATGAAGTTGAGTTTACCAACAAGCGACTGGAGGTCCCGTTTGGTAAGCTTCTTCCTGTCTGTGGACAGCCACCCTCTGATCTGTGCCGTCGTCTCAACAATTTTATCATGTGGGATTCGAACATGCCCTGATATTGTGTCTAGCTCTAATCCCAGGAAAGTAAGTTTCGTTGAAGGTTGAACCGTTTTCTCCGGCGCCACTGGAACATTGAAGTGATTTAGTACCTGCAGAGCAGCCTGTAAATTGTGAAAACATTCATTCGTGCCGGCCACTCCCCCTGTGAGGAAGTCGTCGAGGTAATGCATTAAGTGCTTGTTTGGGAGGTTATGGAGAATACACCATTGCAAGAATGTGCTGAATTTTTCAAAAATAGCACATGAAATAGAGCACCCGAATGGTAAACATTTATCGAAATAGTACTTGCCGTGAAAGTGAATGCCGAGCAGTTCGAAGTCATGAGGGTGCACTGGGATGATACGGAATGCTGATTTAATGTCAAACTTTGAAAGGAGTGCACCTGTCCCCAATGCCTGTACCATCGCCACTGCTTCGTCAAAACGTGCATATGAAACAGAACAGTCTTGATGGTTAATGTTATCATTTATAGAGAGGCCTTGTGGATATGATAAATGGTGGATCAGACGAAAATTGTCTGAGAGTTCACCGACCGAACCCTGCTCAAGTTTCTTTGGAACTAGTCCGATCGGAGATACCTGTAACAAGGGAAAAGGTGGATTATCAAAAGGCCCAGCCATTCTGCCAAGTGCAATTTCCCTGTTTAATTTTGTCATGACGACTTCAGCACCTACCGAATCTGACACGGATGACAGATTTTTTGATAATCGGTATGCCCTGATACCCTGAAACTTAAGCTTAAAACCATGCAGAAAACCATCATAAAGTGAATGCGCATCAGAAGGGTTATGACATGAATACGAGCGAAGAAAAGGCAACATGTTACTTACGCTGACTGGCGTTGGCGCTAGATCCGACATTTTGTCTGTTCTGCTGGGTTGTACGGGAGTGGTAATTTGCTCCCGCGGCGGCAGATGTTCTGGAAGACATGTTGGCACGAAAACAGCTCTGTAGGTTGTGGCCCGACTCCCCACAGTTTCCGCATTTGTGTGGGTATTTGCAGGATTGACGCTGACAGTTACCCTTGTTGAAATCCCAACATACGTTGAAGGGTAAGTTACGAGGAGTGTCTCTTGAAAAGCTTACCCCAGTGCCAGCGCGTTGTTTGCTTTGTTGGGGTGTCAGCATATGCTGCAGCCAGAGTTCCCCATCGACACGTCCCCACTGACGAGTGGGATCCCTTGCCATTCTGTGACGAAACTGCTGATCATATACTCTCCAGCCGTCCCCGCCGAAACGCCAGGCTGCATTGCGAATTGATTCAGCGTACGACAACATACCCTGTAACACACTGGGTGAGAAATGTTTGGACATGTAAATCGACATGAAAATGTGAAAAGCTGATGTCCATGCCCCGAGAGTGATAGGCTTACCGTGAGATTGCTGACGTGAGACGAGGGTGACGCTGCCGTCTTTGTCGGCAATCAACTCCATCTTCGCCTGGTTTTCGTTACTAGAATTCACATTCGGGAGTAGAGATGAAAGATCAACATACTCACCATTGAAGATCTTGTCACGTACCGCTTGTTTAACATGTGCACTGATCTCCTGAGCATCATAGGTTAATGGTGACGGAGAGGAAGAAGACATTGGCATATTAGAAACAACGGGAAGTGCTGCAACAGGGGTATGCTTACCTTGAGAAAGAATATTGAGAATAGATTCAAGCTGTCCAGATATGTTGGGAGCAGTACTTGAAACCGAGGATGTAAAATCCGCAATATGAACCGTATCAAGCGGTGCAGATGGGGGTGATGTAACGGCACTATTAGAAGAGGATATACCAGACTCACCGTTTGAACTTTCGACCTCTGTCCTCTTTGTTTGCTTTGTCCCCTTTGTCCGCACAAGACGGTGGTTAAGTGCAGCTTTTCTTTTTCCCGGCATAGCGACGCAAGATTGATCCTGATTTGCAGATATATGACACTTGTTGTCGTGTCGGCGAAGCGAGGGCGAATGAAGCTGAGCAGCCGTTTAGAATACGAAGTGATGTCATCGGTAACCAAGTGACGTCATTTAGCAAACTGGGTAAATTGTGCTGCGCTTCGATAGCGCAGCGCAATTGATTGCGGGTGCCAGGTGAAGGAAATAAAATAGGGAAGTAAGTGGGAGGGAAATTAAATTAATAGGAAGAGTAATAATGGTTTTGATAACCGCATTTAGTGAGAATCACTAAATGTAAATAAATGAAAGCTAGCTGATTGAAGTTATTGGAAGGTGTTGCAGCTGCGATATGTTGCTAATGACGTTCTCTGTGTGACCATGCATCAACGTGTTTTCCACTGAACAGGCTGGAGCACTGCCCTGAACATTGAGGCAACGATGTCAAATTAATTTGAATATAAAGATAGGGTTATTGATCCTCCTTCAATCAGTTTCGGTGGCTAGTTTCATTTTGGAAACTGCACGCAGCTCATATCATCGGTTATGTGTATCAGTTATTGCAGAATTTTAAATGTTTGAGTGACTTTAACACAAACTTCCAATCTATGCAACTGCAAATTTGAATATGTGAAGTTTTGATTCACATTTAGTAAGATGGAACTAATGCCTTCAGCACATGGTCCTCACTTTGCCATTATATCTGATTGATTGATGCTTCCCTCTGAACCGAATCCATCGTCTTCTCATCTGTAACGAGGGATGAAAGAATTTTGTTCACGTTCAGTAAACATTTGACAAAGATGAAGTGTTCTTTTCAGATAAGGTCAAAACAACTCAAATTGTGCAATTGTAATATTATTGTATTACTTCAGCATTTTAGATTGTCTTTTCTTTATCAAATGCATTTCTTTGTCTGTCTTGACAAGTCAATGGGAGTAACTTGTAGGAAGAAGTTCAATTTTGCACAATTGTATTACATATCTATAAAATGTGTGGAAGACGTCTGGAGATACCAGTTGTCAATACCAGCCTGGAGGTGTGCCCTCAAATTAGCAAATTTTTTATTTATTGTATTTGAACATATCCAGCTCGCATGGAAGATTCATTGTGTAAGAATGAAAGAATTTATTGCTTTTGCCTGCGGGTCAGTCAGCCTTAAGTGCCGTCCGCCTAGTCTAGGTAATCGACTGTATTGACAATCTTTCTCGTAATTATTCCGAAGCTGCTATAAAGCGGCATCTATTTCATCCAACTCCGCCTTAATGGCGGGTTTCATTTCAGAAGCGCCAAAGTTTTATGAACAATCAATCATATTATGGTGCGTTTAGGACCAGCTGACCAGAACTTTTGACCAGTTCTATTCTGGTCGACATACATAGATTCAAAAGTTACCTCCAGAAGTGATTTTTATAGAGACAAGCTTTCTGATTGGTTTATTGTTCATTAAAATTTGCCAATTAACCCTTAACATGCGAGCGACGGAATTATCCGGGCGGGCTATAAGCGATTCGTAGGTACCTCAATACGGATCCCGGTTACAAGACTTAGAATAATTCACGTCTGTCTAAGTACTGTCCTATACCCCATACCGGGTCACGAGTCGATTGTGTCCGCGACCCGACCCATGAGAATGACTGTATTTACGCTCCGAGACCCGACATGAGAATGAAGCTTTGTTCAGTGTGTGGTCGGAATATCAAGCAAAATTCACACCAATTTGCGTGTGCATTGTTGACCCGTAACGCATCGATAATTAGCTTTACAAAAGGCCAATTATGTCGGGCTTAGCCCCCGAAGCATTAATTCGCTTGAGGCTATTTTCACCCACGTGTTTGTATTGCCTCGGGTTTGCCTCGCCCGAGACTGCTATCTGCCTCGCATCTCGCGAGACGGGGAAAAAAATCGCTAACTCGCCTTACTCCCGCACTTCATATCATGTGAGCGAATTGTTTGTTTTCAAAAAAAAATACGGCAAAATAAAGGGGAAACAATGGACTACATTCCCATATAAAATTAGAAAATCTCAAAAAAATAATAAAGACACAGCAAGCGCCGTGAAAAAGGTCATGTTTACACTTCATAAATTTTGAAACAATCGGCGATTTTCACAACTTCTAAAATATTTATCAAGGCTAAAATACTGAATGCATTTTCATAATTTTTATATCACAATAAACCGAAAAGAATAATCTTTTATTCTATATAAAATGCGCAGATTTTTTCACAGAAATAAAGATACAATTTTACCTTTCTGAGAGGCATGTGAAACCAAACGGCACACAAACTAATCAACATATTTTCATCAGTTATGGTTCGAGGTTAGCGTTTATTTGAAAAGTCAAACAACATAACCATATTTGGGTTGACATGTGCTTATTTGTCAACTGGTTCGAGATTATGATTTCTTGGAAAAGTGCGATGAACGACCGTTTGCAATGCCGCATACATGTTGTAAGTATTGACGATTTTATAGGTGGAAATAAAGACAAACTTTACATAGCTATAGAATTATAACCAAAGGTCGCATTCTAATAATTTTTATATCATTGTGAAGCTAGACATCTTGTCTTCAATTCCGTGTATAAATGGAATTTTTTTCGTTTCGTATTTATGATGTTACGAGGCCCGAATAAAAGACAATCTTTCGAAAGTAATAGAATAAAAACGAAAAAACATAGAAAATTCATTCAAAGTTTCGAGTGTGAATTAGCCATTTGTGTACGGGTGTCGCTACTTGAATTTGTATTGAACGCCCGTATATAGTCCTTATTCGCCATGTAGATGCGGTATATTTTGTAAAAACGATACCGGAATCGCCGCCTGGAAATTCCGCCAGCAGAGCTAGTTAGTGCCAAAGCCCAAACTACTGCTGCGAGCTGCGAGCCTGTAAATTCCGCCACAGGGGCTAAAAATGGTAAAATATATATACGCAACGTAAGGGTTAAGAAAAATGTTATAGTGAAATGGGATTTTTATCTCATCAGGCCTGAAAGTCCCGATGGGCTTATGGCATGGGATGGCGTCCGTCCATCCGTCCGTCCGTCCGTCTGTCCGTCCGTCCGTAAACTTTTCGCTTTTTCGACTTCTTCTCCAGAACCACTGGGTCTAGGTAGCTGAAATTTTGTATACAGACTCCTTGGGCAATGGGAATTCTAAATTGTAGATTTAGTGATCCAGTGACCCCAAATAAGGGCCTCACAGGCCATAACCCCAAAAACCTATTTTCATCTTCTTCTCCAGAATGAAAAGACCTAGAAGACGGAAATGTTGTGTACAGACTCTTTAGCCAATGGAGATTCTAAATTGTAGATTGGGTGACCCTGTGGCCCCAAATAAGGGCCTCACAGGCCATTACCTAAAATCATGTTTTTATCTGTTTCTCTGGAACAAATAGACCTAGAAGGCTGTAATATTGTGTGCAAACTCTTTAGCCAATGGGGATTCTACCTTGTAAATTTGGCGACCCTGTGACTCCAAATATGGGCCACAGCCTAAAAAAACCTTTGAAATTGGATTTTGAACTGATATTTTATGTGCACTTCGATCAGTCTTCAATTTATCCCAAATAAAATACCTGAGGGAGAGTCATCTCATCTTGTTGATATGTGAGTCCTAACTTGGGTTTGAGAAATGTATAATTGAGAAAAAAAAGTAACTGTGCAGTTAATCTTATTCACTGGGAATGTGAAATATATGTCGACTTAAGATTACAATCTGCATTGTGGGCATGTTTCTCAAATTGATGTAATCAATGTGAAATGAGAACTATTGAATAGCCTATGAACTGAATATTGTGACAAGCCACAAAGGAATTAATTGAAGAGGAGTTAAGAATTCTTTTATGTTACATGAGATATGTGAAATGCATATGACTGGTATTGAAATGATAAGATAATACTATTTTAATCTTCTTCTCCAGAACAAAAAAGACCTAGAAGGCTGTCATGTTGTGTAAAGAGTCTTTAGCCAATGGAGATTCTAAATTGTAGATTTGGTGACCCTGTGGCCCCAAATAAGGGCCTCACAGGCCATTACCTAAAATCATGTTTTCATCCTTTCCTCTGGAACAAAAAGACCTAGAAGGCTGTAATATTGGGTGAAAACTCTTTAGCCAATGGGGATTCTAACTTGTAAATTTGGTGACCCTGTGACCCCAAATATAGGCCACAGCCTAAAAAAACCCTTTGAAATTGAATTTTGAACTGATATTTTATGGCACTTCAACCAGTCTTCAATTTATCCCTAATAAAATACCTGAGGAAGAGTCATCTCATCTTTTAGATATGTGAGTCCTAACTTGGGTTTGAGAAATGCAGAATTGAGAAAAAAAGTAACTTTGCAGTTAATCTTATTCAGTAGGAATGTGAAATATATTTTGAAGATCAAGTCTCCATTATGGACATGTTTGTCAAATTGATGTAATCAATGTGAATTAAGAACTATTAAATAGCCTATGAACTGAATGTTGTGGATATTATAAAAAAGGCCCTCACAGGTCAAAACATACAAATCTATTTTCATCTTCTTCTCCAGAACAAACTAGAAGGAATATTGCTTTCAGAATGTTTAGATGTTTAGATGAAAAGGCTTAGAACCGTTAAAATTGTGCAAAGATTATTTAGCCAAGGTGATTCTAAATTGTACTATGTACCATGAGATTCATCACATTGCCTGTTCTCTCTAAGCCTTATACAGTTAGATCAGTGCTGCCAGTGTTTAGTGCAAGGCAGAGGCTATTACATAATTTGGCTGTAAAAGCACAGCTGCCTCGTAACCAGAGCCAAGGGGTCAGCATATTGCATAATCTCCTGTGTGTTGACCTTGCTGAGTGCTTTCTCTCAATTTCAAGACTAAGATTTCTCAGGGCTAACCCGGCTAAGGATTGTGCATTATATTGAGACAATATTATTTCTGTCTTCATCATCAAACAATATAAACCCTGATGAGCTACAGAGCCCATTGCTCTATTTTTTGTTGTTAAATTCACCATTGTTTTCCTTCCTCCAATTATTTCCTGCAAAACCCTTTAGTCTTCAGCATTGTTTTCCAATTAGAAAATTTTTATCATTGAAAAAGTAGGAATAAAAACACTTGACCCTGAGGTATAGGAAATGGGAAACAGCTTTTTGTTCATACCAATTGGCGCCGTTGGCAATATTTCAAGCTCATTACACTGGCTGAAAACTTCCCATAAAAACAGAATAAAAAATATGAATCTGAGTGATAGTTTGCAATCTATTTATCGATCTATTCTTGTTTTAATCATTAATTTGATAAAATGAGTTTTAGGTTCTCATGACGAGCCTCCAAATGGGAACATATATATATATATACCTTCCTGATTAGTTTTATAATGTGTGAGATGAGGTTCACTTACGCTATAATGATATTGCTAGGGGCGCATGGCCTACGAGAACATAGAAAAATATACCTATGTGACTTTTTCAACCAATCAGTAGCGATTATTGCTGTGCAAGTTGAGATCAAGTGT
This sequence comes from Gibbula magus, assembly GCA_936450465.1. NCBI lineage: Eukaryota > Metazoa > Mollusca > Gastropoda > Trochida > Trochidae > Gibbula > Gibbula magus. The sequence continues at coordinate 16,789,319 of OW388290.1, read as the reverse complement.
CATATATGTAGCCCTGTTCTATACCTAAGTAGTGTGTGGGGATACCGAGGTTGTTTTGAACTTTGAGTTCTCCATTGACATCTAGTCTTCATTCAGAAATAGAGGTGACATTTCCTGCCTAATGTACTGACTTGGGGTAATAAGCCTTGCTTGATGCCGTCACTTCCATCACTTACTTGGGGTAATAAGCCTTGCTTGATGCCGTCACTTCCATCACTTCCATCACTTCCCTGACTTCCCTGACTTACAGCTGACATCAGCATATTTATATACATGTGTAGTCTAACATTTAGACTCGGAAATGAATATTTTGTACAATTTCAAAATTTGAAAAACAATTAAAATAAAATAAAAAGGAGCCTCTGAGATATAATTTCATTTTCAGTTTCCTTAAACTGAGCTCTGTAATCTTGTTGTAGACTTGCCTAGGCTGTTTAAAAATTAAGGGATCTGGGTGACAGACTAATATATGTGCTGTGTCTTACTAAAGTGAAATAAAGAGTTGACTGAATTTACCTTTAGTCAGTGGCCAACCCTGGATCATTCCCTGTGGTTATGGGTTGAGAATCCTGTTTGTTTGACACTCATAAAGCTTCAGAAGTGTTAATTGTGAATGTTGATCATGTCTCGTGTTCCTTGTAAGTGTACAGACCTGTCTTCAACTACCACTACCATTCGTCATTACTCTCAAACTTCGACCAAAATTATGCTCTTAGCCGATTTATTCGAATATCACTGTATGACCTTAACCGTCAGCCATAAGCATGTGTTCTGAATATTGATTTCAGAATCCCACAAGCCAAAAGAAAATGTTCTTGTACCAGTGTAAAGAATTAACTTATGAACTAGCCAAAAAGTGTAATCATATCAATTTAAATGGAAAACATAAGAAAAAACATCCAAAGGGACCAGACCTGAAATAAAAAATGGTTACCTGCTGCCGGAGGTGCGTGCTTTATTTTATACATTGCCTGTACTTTGTAGGAAAGTGTTCCTGGGTTATGTATCAGGAAATATTTCATTTACTGTCACATACATTTTGAAGATAAGTAATGTAATATCATCTATCTCAAAGTACCTGAAAGGATATATTTATCATAAAACCTTTTAGTATATGCTTTTCTAAGTCTTTGATATTGTAAGTACATTTTTCAATATTCCTCTTCCATTTGTTAATAAAACAATGTCTGTCAGGTATTTCATTTCAGAAAGAACGTTATCCCTATATTTTACTGATTGAACCTGAATATCCTTTGGGCAGGCAAGATAAGCTTCTTTCAGATGCTTGCTAAACCATAAGTATGTACCCTGCGGCCTATATATATGTCCACTTTCATTTGCTGCATATTGTGGAGGTGAAGTTGTGTATAAGTATTTTCCTCTTGAGGCATCAGCATCAGTAATCTCTCTGTATAGCCTGGCTGGTATGATATATAGTGGTCATATCGCCTGGACGTGCTATACACGGTTGCGCATGTGATTGGTTTTTAGCTTGTTATCTAGACATGTTGATAACTGTATATTTAAATTGTCATTATGTATGTATGTATGTATGTATGTATGTATGTATGTATGTATGTATGTATGTATGTATGTATGTATGTATGTATGTATGTATGTATGTATGTATGTATGTATGTACGGTGCTTAAAATGTGTGAATGATGTATGTGGAGAATGTTTAAACCTAAGCTTGTTATGCAGACATTACCTGAAGAATAGGATATAATAGGATTTGAAAAGTATAATTGTGATGCTAAAACTGAATCAGGAGCTTTCAGTATTTTCTGTTTTCCATGTGAGTGCATCTGGTTACACCACTGTCTACTTCTCCATGTACTTATACCAATGCGTACAACATCTTTTCAGAGTCAGTAAATCATGAATCTGTTTTTTTGTTGCACTAAGTCACAGAGCTTTATTTGAACATCGATCCCAATTGGTAGTTAAATGATTTTAAAAAGAGGCAAGTCTGTGACTTTTAGGAGGTAATATTTGGTAAGTCTGTGACTTTTCGGAGGTAACATTTGGTAAGTCTGTGACTTTTCGGAGGTAACATTCGGTAAGTCTGTGACCTGAGACTGATATATATAATATATATACATTTTCACAAAATATATTTAGACTGCTTCTGCACCAAGAGTCTAGTGAATCTTATAGGTATAAAGAAGATCTTTGTATCGTTTCATAACAAGCTGTTAATTTCCTTTTTGGTAGGTATTTTAGAAGCTGATGGAATGAAGGAGAACAATGGATAGTCAACTTCTTTGTTCACCTGCTTGATAACTGTGCTAGTATTTGCACTGAAATGTTGTACCTATTGCATCAAAGAAGGTGACCATCCTTTGAACTTGTTCTCCTTCTAACTGTTCATTATATACACAAGATAATACTGCAGTGTAATGGATGAACATTAGAAAGTTTTATGGCATTATCCTTCCATCTTTTAATTTGTACATGCCTGTTTCTAATTAGGCTTAGATGAACTACGTTTCACTTAAATCAAACTTGACGTGACCTCTTAAGCGTCTTAAGGTATTTTCTTATTATGAGAGGAATTTACTATGTTATAATTAAACCTAGTTCTGTCAGGGATTTTATATGCAAAAGATAATAACACAGTAAGGCTCGTGCAAGCGCTCAGATTGTTGTCCGGACATGAAAAGTTGTTCAGCAAACGTATCTCACAGCAGAAATGTGTAACTGATTTGCATTAAATCTCCGACCTTTATGGTAGGAGTCGTGTCTAATACTACTGGGAGGATCAGGATTCGTTCTTTATGGACTTTAGAGTGGTTTAGTGGTGTAGAAGGGATGTAGTTTGATGAAGCAATCTGTACTAGTTGAACAGGTTCATCTTTCTCTCCATTCACGTCGGGTTCAACAGAATTAAATGTGCTGGCTGTTAAATTAAGTGTTTTTAAAATTTACTTTGCACTGAAATTGGAAATTGATTTTCTTTAGATTATAGCAAATTAGTTTGAGGTTTGAATTGAAAAATTAAAAGCTTTTCTGAAATGGGAAACGCTTGATTAGTAACATTTTTTTTTTTCTTCACTGGGATTTGGAAACATTACAAATTTTGCTTTTTTTCTGTCTCAACATGTGTTCCGTCAGATTTATAGCTAGCAGGAGTCACACGAGTCCAAAATCTAAGACTCAAGGACCGAGTACTGGCAATTTTGTCTTGATAATTTCAGTATGATATTCTGATATCTATAGATGAGTATCGAGGGCAAAAATGAACTAAAATTTCATGATCAATTTTAAACTTGATGCATGAAAACTTGAAAACAGTACCGGCGTCAGTGTGTGGCATCACTTGTTCTCGATAGGCGTAAAATAGCTGAATACCTTGCACAAATTGATCTGACAGGCTGTAGCGTGTACTGGAACTGATAAAAGGAGGATGTAATTATTTCCAACACTAACTGGGACCATGTTCAGACTTGTGTGTAGTCGAGAGTCAAGATGCCGGGCCTCCAGACTCGTACCTGTCTTTTTCACTTACTGAATACTTTTGGTTTGTACTTCTAATCCAAACCTCACAGCACGCAAGACCAAGAAATCCAGGGTTTGAATCCTGCCCATTGCATCAGATACATTAACTGCAGATGAGAACTGTTATACATTGCAACAAAGTTTGGGTGAATTGCAACATTGTAATATAGTACAAACTACCATGTTCATGTAGTGAGGTGATATGTGCTCCGATGTTCATACCATACTGGTGTTGCAGGCTTTCTCCCTGCATTAAACATAGGCACTGTTGCATGTGGAAAACAGTCTTGAAAGGGTGTTTAAACCCATGCCACCTCATTTAAGTAGCAGAAAATTGTATCGTTAGATTCCCCCTGATTTGGTATGTTTTTTAAAATCTTGCCATTTAAATGTTCAAATTACACTTTCCGGCAACATACCAGTTTTCAAGCTGATTTTATACACTGATGTGTTTATGCCTGTGGTACTGTGTATACTTTTAAGTGTGGTTTGAAGTGATTCATGAAGATGCAAATTGTCATTCACAGAGTCATTAGGCATGAAGTGACCTTTTGTGATTTCATATAATGCTTATTTTGACAATGATCGGAATTTCCCTTTATGTATTAATGTATATGATTTTATTCATGGTTTACTGCGACCAATTAAGATAAAATATGGACTAAAGTGGCTTTCTTATATCCTATTTGTGTTGGCTCAATTGTCTTCAATAATTAATTCAAATTCCATTAATCAGTTTTAGATGCCATTACTTCTATGACAGTCCCTTTTAGTTCTCTAATGGTCATCTTCCTTATGTCTTGACAAGTCACTCAGATCCTGGAGTTACACATCACTCCTCGGACAGCCAGTCCAGATATTTGCTGATGCAACTCGGAGACTATGGTAGTAACTAATACTAATTAACTCACCTGGCTCATCTGTAATCAACTGAGGTTGACATGTGTCTCTATATACTCACCTACCGTAGATCAATTCTGATGATGACTAGAATGAACCTTCTACCATTGGCTTAATTCTTTCCTTCCCTATATCTGCCTGAGGTCATTAGTAATTATTACCTTCGCTACCTGAGCTGGTCAGCAATTACTACCTGGATTACCTGTCCTGGTTTCCAATTGTGTACCTGTGCTCGTCACCTATTGTATGAATACCTGAAGGGTGCTCTGACCACTGACCTGTAGCTCAGACTGCTTAGAGTCTACCTGTTGCACGGTGTTCTCTCATGTACTCTCGGTGGATATTTGGATACCTTACCTGGAATGATGAGAGTGATCGCCATGTATAAGGCTAGTATCATTTTAGCTGGAAAACATGTCTCACAATATTGTGATATTTTAAAAGACCTGATCTCATTGAAAACTTCATGGTGTCAAACCTAAATTCATGTTCATGGTTTACAGGGTCATTTTGTACTTTATTTATTGTTCATAGTTGCCAGTTTCATTGTATACCTAATTTATTGTTCATGGTTGCCAGTTTGTTCAATTAAACACCTAGTGGTGATGTGGATGATTTGGTACTTAGATGTTCTTGAGAAGGTTGTAGATCAAGTAGGAAATCATCAATGCTAGTTGATACTGATGCAGTTTAATATCATACTGTTCTTGCTTTTGAATTACCAACACCTCAACTCTTATTCTCATACAGTAATAAGGATAATGGCCTAATCATCTGGCCTTGACGCATGAACTATGTGAACTTTTGTAACACTTAAATACTAATAATCTCTGATCTCTGTTGTGCAACATTATTCCTGAACATAAACAAATGATGTTGAAGCAAGGACTATGTTCTGTAACCCAGACTTATCTGTTCAATTTGCATGACAAACCAACAATCTGATGTGAGTGGAGATAGAGCTGCCATTCGTAGTGTCTTAATGCATATGAAATGATGGTATTGACATGAAAGTGTGCTCACAGATCGGAGTCCTGTCTTCTGGCAACTGAATTCCCTAATGTGTGGAGGTCACAGTATAGCATTTGTACAGAGATGATTTAGGAGCAATCGTCATGTCCCAGGCATTAAGGTTTGGTTTTCTTCAAAGGTGAAGAGCATTTGTGTGGAGGTAACTACATCAATTTACTGGAAAGATGGAATAGTTCCATTTTACAAGGAGCACAACACTACGGAAGATGAAAGATTAGACAATAGCTGTATTATCTTGTTATAGTCTTGATGCTTGACCACAAAACTCTTGAAGAGCTATTTGTCAGGAATCTGCCATGATCTTATTGTGAATCTTGATTCTTGACATGAGCTCTTGTCACAACATTATGGGAATGCCATGTTCTTGTGTGGAACCTTGTCAAGCTGTTATAGTGAATCTAGAAGCATGAAATATGCAGAAATCAGAGCACACAGTAATTTTGAAGTATGTCAAGTTCTTGCCAAGGACTTTGCCGAGATCTTGGTGTGAATCTCTACGAATGAGATGTAAATGACAAAGAATATTGCAACAATTGAATCTCAGATGCTGGAGGATATCTGTCTGACTTGTGTGACATGGGGACCAGATCTCAATTAACATTCTGTTACTCAAGGAACACTCAAGATCTTGTATACATCTCGATGCATGAGATGTAAATGATGACATTTCTCCTGAATGTGGAATGCAATTCTGTGATCCTGAGGATGGCCTGTGTGATCAAAGCAATGGTAGGTGTCCATACAGTGGCTGGTAGGTGTTCATACAATGGCTGGTAGGTGTTCATACAATGGCTGGTAGGTGTTCATACAGTGGCTGGTAGGTGTTCATACAGTGGCTGGTAGGTGTCCATACAATGGCTGATAGGTGTTCATACAGTGGCTGGTAGGTGTTCATACAGTGGCTGGTAGGTGTCCATACAGTGGCTGGTAGGTGTTCATACAGTGGCTGGTAGGTGTCCATACAATGGCTGATAGGTGTTCATACAGTGGCTGGTAGGTGTTCATACAGTGGCTGGTAGGTGTCCACATAATGACTAGTTAGCATATTGCATAATGCTTTTCCAAGTCCAGGACTTAAAGACGATGTGTAGATGACGTTCTAATGAAGTAGTCACAAGACGAAAAAGTGTTTTCTTTTATCGTTGTCCAAGATGATATTGGTTGGCTGTATCTATAATAACTCTGTGATGTTTCAAATGAGATCTGTTATGTATTTATAGTAAATATTTCACATGAAGTACTTTATTCATCCAGTTTGCCTCCTGTTGAGGAAAAGCACCTGGCCTTCTAAATTTGATAGACATTCTATAGTAGATGCTGGTCTATTTTGGCTTGTATAGCAAATTGTAATAGACAGTTTGGTGTCAGACAGGGAGATTATTTTAGCACTTTTCCCCATATGGAGACTAAAAGGTTATATATGACTGACTACCGCACAGTAAGAATGAAATTGTTTCCAGTTTGTGTTGTGGGTTGTTCTCTAGCTGTTCATGTTAGGAGTAAAGGTCAGATATGATTGACTTCCTTTTCCTTTATAAGATAAATAGTTGCTTTTGTAAAATTTCCGGGATTCATTGTATGTTTGATGTAGAGTTTACTTACTATGGTTATCAGTGCCACTTTACTTACTGATATTGATTAACTGAAACATTTCTATATGTGAAGAACATTTTTATTTTATGAAAATTATGGTTTAGTTTACTTTTGGGAAATGTGTGGAATTTTATCGTTAAGCAAAAAAATACTTCTTTTGCCTAAATGCAATCTGTGCGGCACTGTGCTGTCAATACCTGTTTAATGTGGGCAACTATGTGTCTACTGACTGTGTATTTTCATTTTTTTCTATTCTGAGTGAAATCAAGCTTCAGTGATATAATCTCGTCCATATTTCTAGTTGGCCCAAATTATGATGTTTTGTTCAAACTACACTTTTCTGGCCATTAAAAGTTCCAGGAAACTTGTGGCCCAGAATTAAAACTGGCCCTTTGTGTAAAATGCCTCTGAATGATATGTGCGTGAATATAAATTGCATAACTAATAGAATGGTGGTACGTACATCTTGAAATGCATCAAATCATCCATTTGCTAGAGATCAGAAGGGTTTGAGACTACTTTCTCTTCAAGATTACGTATACTGTATATGACAAAGTTTCCCAAGGCTGCTATGAAGTGTCAGTTGTGAATTGCCTCAACATCAACAGAGATAATTATCTGGCATGTCTAATGGGACAACATTATCTCCATGTCAAATTGATCAATAGTGCTCTGCATGTACAGTGCTTGTATCAACACTGGAGTCTGGACTATTGACATAGAAAGTGACCAATCGGTTTGGTGAAAATAGCACAGACTAGAATGAATGATACATCTTCAACCCCATCAGGAATATACTAACTTGAGCGCTTGTGTTCTAGCATGTAGGTCAGGACCTAGATTTTCTAACCTCTCTACATTAGCACTAAGATAGTCATAAATATTATGCGTTAACATTGACTTACAATTATCTCAGCGCTACAAAATGTTCTGAAATCCAGACCTTGTCTCTTGCCTTTTTGGGGTGGGATAGCGTTTGGCTTGGATCGAGAGGTTTGGGGTTCGAAGCCAAGCCAGGGGCTTGGCAACTTTGTCGGTTGTAGATAACTGTTCTACATGCAGTAAGTTTTGGTATGCAATGCTACACTGAATTACAGTGCATATACCACCCATGGTTCACTAGTTCAAACCAATGCTCACAGGTTTCACTGCAATGCAGAGCCACATTTGTGTTGCAAGATTTTTCTCCACAATAATACTAGCAGCTGTGATATAAGTGAAATACTCTTGAAAGGGACTTTCAACCCCACCTCACCTCACTGCACCTAAGTGCTTGTATTGGTGTAAAGAGAATGTCATGAATTGAATGGCAGACTCCATGTTCCACTGTTCCTTGAAGAACATACACCCAGTTCTAACGTTTTATACATACCAGATGCAGGGTGACGATTAGTTATAATACTTGTTGCTTTCATGCTCACTTTTTGTATCCACAGTGGTAACTGAGGACTGAAGTAGAATCTGACTGAATGCCAAGAAGAAAATGTCACAGAAGTTTGCAATAGATATGTTCAACTCATGTAGGAATATGTACCATAAGCTTAGGTTCATGGTAACTGTTCTTGACAGCAATCATTGATTTCTTACAGTTGTTTCACTGTATCAGTTGTATCAACATGATCATACTTGGGATGAAGTTATATAGCTACATTTGCATCTCCGATGCTTGAGGGTTTACAGTGGTCAAGTTATGAGAATAATTGTTAGAGGATCATATGAAAGGATAATTTATGCATAATTTAGTTTAATGTGATGATTTAGACATGGAATCCTGGAATTGGATCACACATTATGTTTTCTGCTCATCCTCCCCAGCAGCAAACTGTGCATGTCATATATTCTAGCACGCAAGGAGATTATTATTTGTAATTCCTGATGCAAATATTGCATGTCTAGTGCTTGTATTAACTGATATTGTTACCTGTATACACAAATCATATGACTAATTTAGAATTTGTTCCAGAGGGGAAGTATTTTTTGAGTAATGACAAAAAACAGGCCACGTTACTTATTATTTTGCTATTATGTTATTATATGTCCTGTTGAATGCTTAGAGCAATAAATGGAGCCCTTGACATTCAGCCCATCCTTGACTCCATGTTTGTTATCAGTTCCCTCAGGATAACTCATCTTCGTTATTTACTCTTTAGATGCACAGCTAGATTGCTCATGTAGTATGTCTGTCTCACGGGCATCTTTCGCTGTACTTTTCAGGGGCAGAATAGTGTAGTGGTTAAAGTAATTGACTTCGGATCAAAAGGTCCAGGGTTTGAATTCAGTCAGGGGCACGGCAACTTTGTCTGCTGTAGAGAACTATTCTACACGCAGTAATATTTGGGTGCAATGCTTCACTGAATTTCAGTTCAATACCACCCATGGTTCGCTAGTTCCAACCGATGCTTGCAGGTTTCACTGCAATGCATAGCGACGATGGTGTTGCAAGCTTTTTCCCCACAATAATACTAGCAGTTGTGATATAAGTGAAATACTCTTGAAAGCGACTTTCAACCCAACCTCACCTCACTGCAACTCAGTACTTGTATTGGTGTAAAAAGAGGATGTCATGAATTGAATGACAGACTCCATGTTCCACTGTTCCTTGAAGAACATACACCCAGCTCTAACATTTCATACATACCAGATGCAGGTTGACGATTAGTTATCATACTTGTTGCTTTCATGCTCACTTTTTGTATCCACAGTGGTAACTGAAAACTGAAGTAGATGCTCGCAAACTTCATTGCAATGCATAACCACAAAGGCTTTGCTGGCTTTCTTCCTGCAATAATACAGCAGGCGTGATATAAGTGAAATTTCTGAAAGCGGCTTTAAACCCCACATCTCCTCACCTCACCTCACCTCACTTTGGCAGTTGCATCTTTTTTTATTTTTTATGTAATATGACCCTCAATTGACTATTCGATGGAAAGTAAAACCTAACATCATTTTGAGAACTTAAGTTCCTCTAGGTTGAAGATCTTAGGGTCAGTCTTGGTTAAAGGAGAATATTAGAGAAAAACTTTGTTTTAACATGTTTAACAGTATTGTTTAAGACAAAGTGTGTCAAAAAAATTATTAAAATGCGACATTATATGTAGAAACGTTGAAAAAACGTTTTCGGTGCGAGTCGTTTTCCGGAAATCCCCGAGAGTTAATCAGGCTGGCAGCAGTCACGTGATGTGATGTCAAAGATGCTCTCCCGCGCGCTGAGCCAGTGTATTTTCTACGTTCGTAGTGTTGTTATGGCTTCCTCGGGTAGCGATGGCAGCGTTGATTTTCAACCATCTGACATAAATAACATCCGTCCATATCAGTATGAACCTATTGTGAATCTACATTGAGTTGAACACCAGGAATCAAGTGAGAATGAGCTTTCAGAAGTAAACAGTGAGAGAGTTGGAAATACAGATTCGTACGTAGGGAATGGCAAACTCTAACGTTACAAATTCACAATAAGTGGATTATGCCGTACATTAAATAGTTATTGTCTACATGTAGATAACATGGGTGTCAACAACTTATATGTAGTTAATTAAAATATGTTACTACAAATTATACTGCTTTATTCCTATATATACTGTACCGCTGAAGTAAGCAGTTGCACAGGACAAAATGAACCATCTTGATTCTCGATTATTCAAATCATGTTTGCTTTAAAAACGTATTGATATTAAATATTATTATTATTTAGATCTAACGTACAAACCACTGTTCAATCCTAATCAAGTAAGATAGACAGTAAGATCTACACATAGCTATGTGAGAGATTTGGTAGTCACGAAAACCGGACTAACACGATAATAAGGAGCGATATTAGAAGCCTGTAATAACGTAGTGTAAAGCCCTGTTTATACGGCGAACTTTACAGTGCACATATGCAATATTGCTTATGGTAGTAATATACGCATGTTAGTAAAAGTAAATTTACTATGCGTTCATGCGTGTTTAAGTTCTGCCTAAGAAAATGGGATTCCAACTCTTTTAATATATGAATAGAGAATTTCTAAAATATGTCAATTAAACTAAATAAATGACATTAATTTAAATCTGTCAACATTGGTTTGACTTTGTCGCCCTAATTATAATGAAAATCGAAAAGTAAGATAGATTTCGAAGTTCATCGCGTGCAAGAAGGAGATTATCCTATAAAGAGAATTTGAAAAACAATATTAAGAATTTCTAAAGTTCTCTAATATATCTTCTCAACCGATGTGAAATCACTATTTCTGTAAACGACGAACTGTTACTAGAATAGTTAAATACCATATGCAACCGTCGCTGACTAGGTGAAAATTTGCTTACGGTAGTAAAATATACATTTGTGCAAATGCGTCCATCTGAGCAAATTTTCATATGTGTAATGATTTATATATTTATTTATGTTATGATCCTATCACAAGTACACAAACCAAGCATCCACAAGGATTGAACACTGAAACTTATTATTTTTGCAATAATCATTTGTTATGATATTGTGAACATATACAATCAGTGGATATGCATCTTTAGTAAATATATTTAAAAAAACAGGATCCAACATAGACGTAGGAAGGGTTCAAAAGTTGGGGCATGATTTAGAATTTAGTTAGTGGGGTGTAATATAGGCGACAGATATCATTTTAGCGTTGAATATCACTATAGTTTTCAAATGATTTATAACCAGGAACTATTGTTTGTGTGTCTGACAATGCCATTTGAGCTGCCACGTTGGCCATATTAAATTGAAATTAATCTAATACAGTTATTAGCCAATGACAAATAATTATACAACTGTGTACTAAGATTTAAGGCCTACACATCCCCATCATCGGTGGTACCCAGGGTTTTATATATGCTCCGTTACTCTCAGCAGGAGCATATATAAAACTCTGGGTAACCGAGGATGACACATCCCATAAGAAGGCATTATAAGTTATATCCTTATAAAGGACTGTTAAATACGAGTACTCTAAGACTGACTGTCCCTTATTTATAAAACTGTTTTAATATAACGGATCAAAATGCTCTGAACATAGTGAGACAGATTCCGACGGTTTTCGGTCCTTCTTTCCTCTTTGACACTATCCAAACCTTTCGCCGCGCTGCATCCGTCTTTTCACTTGAAAATTAAAAATATGTAAACTTCTGTCCAGACTTTGATGAATTACTGCACACCAACGCTGCACAATATACCATATCAAGTCCGAAACTACCCGAATTGTACGTATTCAACCGATTCTTCATCTACTCTAATGCCTTCCCTTTCACTGCGCTAAGGACCCAAAGCGGGCCGTAGAGCATCTCTGACGTCACAGCCTAAATCTGCCGAAGGCTACCGGCAAATATGCATACGCGCACAGGCAACAGTAGGCGCGGTTGTTATATCACGTAATTAGTTATTAAACGCGGCTTTCCATATTATTTTCGGGGGAATATGTTTTTTAAAGTATATTTTACTATAACAGAATATAATTTTTTACAAATATTCTCCTTTAAGTGTTGAGTCTGAGAAGGACCAATACACGTAGTTTATATGGCCCCAGCGTGAATGTGTGATATTACTGCAGCCTGTTTGCATGGCCATCTCTTCTATTGACAGTGGTATTTACAGACAAGATACAAACTGACATGGGCTGATGAATATTGATTTACTCACACAGTGGAAATGTCAAAGTTATGAATGTATCATGATGAAATAGTTTCATGACTAGTTTTTCATTATGTCCAGAAATATTCTCCATCCTCGAATCAAATATGTAAATAGCAGCCAGACACGTTTTACTGTGCCCACTTAGAGAGAGTCAGAAACATCGGGCTAAGCACAAGTTTCAGAGATGCAACATGACTTATAGATGGCCTTTGGAGAAAGTATGTCCAGTATGAACAGTTACACCTCAGTTGTTATCCAACTGAACAGAGTACTAAATGAGTGGTAGACAAATTTAGAAAAATTAAATTGCCTAAAAGTTAACTCAACTGTACATGATTTGAAACTTATTTGTTTTAGAAAGTCATTATGATGAACTAGATGTAATTAGTGCACATTCACTAAACCTATCCACTTTCACAACAACTAAACAAATCATCAATGAAACTGTGTCAAGTAAACTTGCCAACATTTGAACCCTTTCAATGAGTGAAGCCACACACCCCACCCCGCCTCCTCTTCAATCAACCTGATTTGCCTATGCCCTTGTCTGTCAAAAGAAAGTATGTTGAATTTAGGTAACATTGTAGTATGAAGAAAATGCAGATCATGCGTTCATTACTTCTGTAACGCTCACGGCAATCCTTTATGAGAGCAAAATGTCTTGTTATCTTTGATGTTTCATGAATCATTGGTGATTCAGAGTTATATCTGATGCTGAATGTGAGAGCAAGTGCTTTATGGGGAGAGTTGTAGGAGAATCCAGTAGCAAAACACCTGCCACAATACATGGTTAAAGTCGTGACTACCGCTCATTTCAACATCCCACATATGTACAACAACACAGAGAGATGAAAATGGCAACAGGACTCCAAACCAACTCTGAAAAAAAGTTCTACAGAAAATGGCAGTTTTCATGTTAACTCATATGTTTGCCCAACACTCCTATTTCTGTGACATCAACACCATATGATTTTTTTTTTTAAATGGTATCATTTACACAGAGGGTACTCGTATCTCACAACTAAGGTTGTAAAATCCATTCTAACTTTTACCTAATATGCCAGTTTTAACAGACATGATGTTTATTTACTTCTCACCACATTTTCTTTTAAATCACAAACAAATGTCAGTTTAAGCACAGAAGATGTTTACTTATCTCTGCTAGAATGCGAGTTGTGATAAATGCATCGTTTCTAAAGAGAGGCAAAGAGGGGAGAGGAAGCCGGTGTAACAGGCCAAAGTTTCCCCCTGGCCAAAGTTTCCCCGGGGAAAGTTTGGCCTAGGACAGACCTTCCCCGGGGAAACTTCAGCCTAGGCCGTTTACTCCCCGGGGAAAGTTTAGACCGGGGAAGAAATGGCCTGCTACACCGGGTTACCTGCAATATGCATGTGGGTTGTGTTGGTTCGTCTAGCGGGGTGTGATGCAGTCAGGCACCATGTTATTACTCTGTCATCAGCATGAAGGTAAATCTAGAGTCTTAGAGCCAGACAGATTTCTCACACAGATAACATTATTCATGTATTCTTTTGTGAGCTGTGATGTATATCAGTTAATTTGGTGCTAACTACATACATTTATAGTTTCTCTAAGTTTCATCTAAACTTCTTTAAAAATGTAAACATTCAGATTATCTTGCTCTCAGTTATAGCTCAATGGTTAACTGTCTATTTCCAAAATCCTTCATGCTAGTCAGATTGTACATTATACCCTTGCCTGTTTGTAGTATTATATAATGGGTCACTGTTTGTCTCATATACTTGATACATTCTCTTTCATCAATTGTACAGCCATCTTGCTATAACACCCTTCTTCCTATGCCAACTAAAATATAGGACCATCTGAGCTTTTTAAAAATCACAACAATCACTTAATTTTCTATTTAAACAGGGTTGGTTGTAAGAGATACACTCTAGTTACACTTTTAAAGTCTAGCTTTCAGTAATTTATGTTTCATGAAGAGGTTACTCCGATCCCTGTATCCACCTGATGAAGAGATAGTCATTTCATGAAGGCACCGTTTTTACTAGAGTAAACAGGAGATACATAGAGGGATGGGAAGGGAGGGATGGTTATTCTGTAGTTGAGCTGTTATCAGAGGATATAGCTAGATGAGTTCACATGGTCAGTTATGTTATGGATTGATCTCTACTGCTCATCTATCAGTTCTCATTGGATTAGTCAGCAGGTGATCGATTCACTGCTATGAGAGTAAGTAACTTTTCATTTTGTTGGAAAATCAAAAATTTCGTGTTAGGTTTATTTGGGGTCATTTCTCAAGTTGACGTCTTGTTGACATTGTAATTTGTTCCATTGTTTTGATGAAGTATTATCTATTCGACAGATGTTCTATAGTATTGTGGTTGCAACTCAAATCATAGTATACATCAACTGCTTTTATAATGTTTCCAGGATACAGAGTATACTGAATGTGAAGCTTGTATATAGCTAGTTAGGGTCACCACCTGTTGAACAGAACAGCATGGCTAGTAGAATGTTTCACATATTTATCGGTGAAAATCTTATGAATTTTCTTGCCTTAAAGGGAACTGCGTGGATGATAAAGTGAGTTTCATCTTTATCTCACCAAGCTGATTAGAGTGTCTGCTAACAAGTTACACTTGACTTCACTGTCTACATGCAGTAGTTTTTAGTACCAATTACGTCAATTGTCTGAAATTTGGTATCTGTGTCTTGTTAGCAGACATCTTAATCAGCATAGGTAGATACACATCTTCTGATTTTTATTCTCGACGCAGTGTCAATTTAAAGGAAAGCTTTTTCTGAAGGTTTTAACAAATTGATCATTTTCTGTGATGCTGATAGTTTTGACACAGCTAAAAACAATGTTATGCACATTGTATCTCTTACAATCTAATACATAATTTTTTTCAAATTTATTCGAATATTCAATAATTTTCTTCTCTATATTTCTTAACAGTAGCAAACTATGTATGTATGACTTCAAACAACTGTATACAATTTTAGAAAGATGCAACACTTTAATTCGTCAAGAATTGTAGTTTTGTTTCACAGTGCCCCAAGAGTTACTTCCCTTGTTTGATGAAAGCCTCCAGGTGCTGAGAGATATGATAGAAGTAGATTGTAAGGGATACCTCTACTTGTTGATGTTTACATGCGTCCTGACAGGAGCTAGCTAGCAGACACCTGCCCATGTAGGTGTACCTACTGGTTTACCTGTACAGGTGTGCTGTCTACCTGATAATCTACATTCAACAGGTGCCCTTTAGATGGTATAATTAACATAGTTGGATAGTGGGTATATATGCCAGACATTTTGTATTTCCAAGGAATACATTTAAACAAATTTGATTAAATTGAATGAATGAAAATAAATGCATTGCTAAAACAGACTATTTAATGTAATCATCCTGGGAGAATCCTAGTTTGGGAAATATTATCTGTAGATGTCTATGTTCAGGTTTTCAGATTGCCAAATTAGGACTATTTCTTTACAATCTGAATTAGTCATTGCTTGCTAAAATTGTTTTAATTTGTTGGATCATTTTTGTTTTTAAATAATTTTTACTCAATGTCATGCTGGTATGTGACATTTGAGTACAGACTTTAGTAAATCAAGAAAATTATACAAATAGATGACGACAAGTTTTCTGCAATATATGATAAGCTACTATATATTTCATTCAAAGATGAATGAATTCAGTGAGGATAAAATGATCCCTTATATGACTGAAAGGTTTTATTGAGCTTGCTTTTGAAATATACTTTATTATCATGAAGATTACAGTCAGGGGATCATTATGATCATCCACATGTTTCTTTGAAATATCAACTTGAACATGAGCCCTCTGATGTATCCAGGTTTGAAGTTGTTACATTATTGGATTTACCGTTTGACGGTGCCAAAAAAAAAAAATGAAGTGTGTCAACATGATTCGAACAGGAATATGAGGGTTGATTCTCAACATTGTCTGGGTAGTCTTGAAATATATATATCAACATGATTCGAACAGGAATATGAGTGTTGATTCTCAACATTGCCTAGGTAGTCTTGAAATATATAAATCAACATCTCAAGGAACTTTGTGTTTGGGATTTATGTCCCCAAATGGAGTCAATATTTTGACTAACAATGACTCGTTTTGTTTCAGGAACAGGTGAAGGAGAAGCAGAAATCAGCGACGCCCCCTAGTGATGAAAAGGAGGATGAGTCTATCACACCCCCACACCCCGCCATGACCAAGAGGTCGCGTAGAGGCGGGGTCAGCGCCGAAGTCTACAAAGAAGAAGATGCAGCTCAATATGTCAAAAAGGTGGGTAACAAATTGCCCTTACTCTATGAGTAGTAACTTTTATCTAGAATGAAGTACATACAGTCAGATCCTGTTTATCCGCATGTTTTGTTTACAGTTGAGAATCATCCTGAAACCGAGTCGTGCGGTTAAGCGTATCCTCATTTGTAAAGAATTGCATAGAAACAATGTGAAATACTTTAGTGTGGATGGCCAGGTTTCCTGATATACGGGGTCCTGGTAAAAGAGGTCTCCCTGTAATACTTTTAGCATTAAGTAATATAATATGTAGATTTATATGGCCCACTTTTGATCCACTAGTGCAGGCCTGAAGCGACAGTGTCCAATCTAGAACTGGAAGGCAAGGGGGGATTTGTACCCCCTTCATGTAGAAAAGATAGCGGGTCCTAGATTGGACACTGAAGCAATGCCAACAGGTTGCTAGAAGGTCACCTCCAACACAACCTTTACCAGGTACCCATTTGAACTGGTAGTTGAACAAAGGGAACATTTTCAATAAGGTCACTGTATCATGATACCCAGGGTGACTCCACAAGTCTCTCAACTCATGTCTTCGTGTTGGACCCAAATCTTCCTTCAAACTTATCAAGTTTATCCAGCAACAAATTGGGTCACCCACTCATCTGGTGAGCCATGACGCTAGTTGCTGAACTTCATGAATATTATAAACTGAGTTATGCACAATACAATGTACCACAATCTGGCCCTGGCTAAGAGCGAACAGTGAGCGATGTAATATTTATCCCCCGCAAAATTATTGTTCAGTGGCAATTTTCAGATTTTTTTAAGGACAGGAACACTAAATGAGACACTTCTAGTCTCTTTGTCTCTTTTGTTTCCCCCTTCTGCTTGGTGCAGAAACCTGGCCAATAAAGTTGTGTCAAGAAAAAACTTCCATTACATATTCTTTATAAAATTTCAGTTGTACTTGACAAATGAGTCAAGGAATAGTTGAACACGTTAGATCTAAAACCTTGTAGCCAGGGGATAAAGTTTATTTATTTGATTCTTAGTTGCTTTTGAAGGTACATATTCTTGACAATTTAGATGGGAATTCATTTTGGCAAATTAGTGAATTTGAAGAAGAATCTGTATAAGCTGAATTCTCAATATGTTCAAATCAGTTGTTGAATGAATTGAGTGACTAGGAAAAAGATTACCAGAGATGGCAGGCAAAAGTTGTAATAAGAATGAATCTATATATAACTGAAGTCAAAATTTAGCTAAATATATAAAAACACTTTTTATGCATTGACCCCATTTAGAACACAGTGTTAAGGAGATAGCATATACTATTCACGACGTCACATTACAATGTTAAAGTGCCAGGGGCATAATTTGAAATGAATAACATTCCTAATAGTTTTGCTCTAGAAGGTGAGAAACCCCTCTCATGATCATCCTTCAGTGCTGCAGACCAGCTGGATAGTGACCTTTTACTGGAGCTTCACTCAAATGAAAGGGAAGTAACTCCTCCTGCCATGTTGGAGTAAAGGAATTGATTCTAGTTTGGCAGCAAAGATAATGCAATGACAGTATCTTTAGTGGATATATTTTTAAGACAAAGGTATTTTTTTTTGGCCTTGTCGTTTGTCTCCTTGGACATGTCAACAGCATTTCCAACATACAGAGCGTAACATGTTTTAATCCATATGGATGTGGATGGTACTGATGATGCAAATAAGTATTGAATATGAAATTAAAGAAAACTTACATTTCTGATAATGGGACCAAAAACAATCACATCATCTAATATTCTCCAATAAAGTGACATAGACGTATGAATATGAAAGAGGAAATTTTACTGTTTACTGAAAATATTTGCAGAATAATCACATTTATGTAGCTCAAGCAAGTTCATTATATAAATAAACAATTGCAACTTATTGCCCAAGTACTTGTTTGAATTGTGACTCTCACTTTAGGCCCATAAAAAAAAAAGTTTGTTTCTGGTTTCCCGCATCAGTTTCAAACCCACGCCTCAGATCTTTTTAGCAGCTCCGACTAAGTCGGAGCTGCTATCAGTTTTTGTGCAGTTTCCATCGCCGCCGCCGCGTTTTGTATTCGCTATAACTTTTTTCCTATTAGGTTTTGAGAACTCATATACATAACTTCTTACTTATACCTCTGGGGAATTTTTTTGACATGTCCACATTCAAGGTCAAAGGTCAAGGTCACGAGTTCTGAAATCGCTAAAAAAATCCTTGTAAACACGATAACTTGAAAAATATTTGTGCTATCAGGCTCTTCTTTGGTGTATATCAACTATGGAGAAAGGCCAAGATTTGAAAAGGTTTTCGCTAACATCCGTCAAAGGTCAAGGTCATAGTGAGGTCACAACTTAAGCATGCTTTTGCAAAAATGTCTTATTTCAACTATTAACACTTTGAATCATTACATGAGTGTGATACACAATGAAAAGTGATCACTGATTGTGTGACCTTGAGTTTTAAAGGTCAAGGTCACGAGATAAGGTCATGGTCACCAGTTCTGAAATCACTAAATAACTTCTTTCCAAGGAGGTATCAACACCTCATATACATAGCTTCGTACTTATGCCCCTGGGGAATTATTTTGACATGTTCATATTCAAGGTCAAAGGTCAAGGTCACAAGTTCTGAAATTGCTCAAACAATCCTTGTAAACACGATAACTTGAAAAATATTTGTGCTATCAGGCTCTTCTTTGGTGTATATCAACTATGGAGAAAGGCCAAAATTTGAAAAGGTTTTCGCTAACATCCGTCAAAGGTCAAGGTCATAGTGAGGTCACAACTTAAGCATGCTTTTGCCAAAATGTCTTATTTCAACTATTAACACTTTAAATCATTACATGATTGTGATACACAATGAAAAGTTATCACTGATTGTGTGACCTTGAATTTTTAAGGTCAAGGTCACGAGATAGGGTCATGGTCACCAGTTCTGAAATCACTATGTAACTTTTTTCCATGACGGTATCAAAACCTCATATATATAGCTTCTTTCTTGTACACCTGGGGAATTATTTTGACATGCTCACATTCAAGGTCAAAGGTCAAGGTCATGAGTTCTGAAATCACTACAAAAATCCTTGTAAACACGATAACTTCAACAACTTCTGTGCTATCAGGCCCTTACTTGGTATATATCAACTATGGAGAAAGACTGAGATTTGAAAAGGTTTTCGCTAAAATCTGTCCAAGGTGAAGGTCACAGCGAGGTCACAACTTAAGCATGCAGTTGCGAACATGCCTTATTTTAACTATTAACACTTTGAATCATTACATGATTGTTATACACAATTTAAAATTGATCATTGACTGTGTGACCTTGAAGATCAAAGGTCAAGGTCGTGAGATATGGTCATGGTGACCAGTTCTGAAATCTGTAAATAACTTCTTTCCAAGAAGGTATTAACATCTCATATACATAGCTTCTTTCTTATAAATCTGGTGAATGATTTTGACATGTTCATATTCAAGGTCAAAGGTCAAGGTCATGAGTTGTTAAATCACTACAATAATCCTTGTAGACATGATAACTTAAAACATTTTTGTGCTGTCAGGCTCTTATTTGGTATATATCAACTATGGAGAAAGACCAAGATCTGAAAACGTTTTTCGCTAAAATCTGTCAAAGGTCAAGGTCACAGCAAGGTCACAACTTAAGCATGCTATTGTGAATATGCCTTATGTTAATAATGAACACTTTGAGTCATTGCATGATTGTTATACACAATGAAAAGTAATCATTGATGTTGTGACCTTGAAGGTCAAAGGTCAAGGTCATGAGATATTGGTTAAGGCCATGTTAATCCTTTGATCCAGTTTTGAAATCAGAAATAGGTTTTAAGAACAAGTTTGTGAAAAGTGATCCCGGTGATGATTCAACTTGTTAGAATATAACTTGAATAATAAACAAATTTTTGTCCAAAAAAATTACCATTTTATTTATGCTGAGGAGAAGGCGGAACAGGGAAAGGCGAGACCCAAAGTTTCGGAGCTGCTCTGCTTTTGCGGTGTCCCGCAAACGCTCATCTAGTTTTTTCTAGGTTTTCAAAAGTAAGGGGCAGATAACTGTAATTTTTTAGGCTCATGCAGAAAACATTGGACATAGACAATGTCACTCGTTTCTTTTGAGATGGAGTGTAGGGGTTAGATTATTGACTACTTGGAATAGTAACACATATTTAAGAGGGTTTGTGCTTTATTTATATAAATAATTGTATAAATTTTGTTTGTTAAACTCTTCATTCCAAAAAAAAAAAAATGTCTTAAAAAAAGACCAGTGTAGGCCAGTGTAGGCCAGGTGCATCAGTCAGTCAAACAAACACAGCACTGGATGGGTTACTAACAGACCAGTGTAGGCCATGTGCATCAGTCAAACAAACAAACACAGCACTGGATGGGTTACTAACAGACCAGTGTAGGCCAGGTGCGTCAGTCAGTCAGTCAAACAAACACAGCATTGGATGGGTTACTAACAGACCAGTGTAGGCCATGTGCATCAGTCAAACAAACAAACAAACAAACACAGCACTGGATGGGTTACTAACAGACCAGTGTGGGCCAGGTGCGTCAGTCAGTCAGTCAAACAAACACAGCAGTGGATGGGTTACTAACAGACCAGTGTAGGCCATGTGCATCAGTCAAACAAACAAACAAACAAACACAGCACTGTATGGGTTACTAACAGACCAGTGTAGGCCATGTGCATCAGTCAAACAAACACAGCACTGGATGGGTTACTAACAGACCAGTGTAGGCCAGGTGCATCAGTCAGTCAAACAAACACAGCAGTGGATGGGTTACTAACAGACCAGTGTAGGCCAGGTGCATCAGTCAGTCAAACAAACACAGCACTGGATGGGTTACTAACAGACCAGTGTAGGCCAGGTGCGTCAGTCAGTCAAACAAACACAGCAGTGGATGGGTTACTAACAGACCAGTGTAGGCCAGGTGCATCAGTCAGTCAAACAAACAAACACAGCACTGGATGGGTTACTAACAGACCAGTGTAGGCCAGGTGCGTCTGTCAGTCAAACAAACACAGCACTGGATGGGTTACTAACAGACCAGTGTAGGCCAGGTGCGTCAGTCAAACAAACAAACACAACACTAGACGGGTTACTAACAGACCAGTGTAGGCCAGGTGCGTCAGTCAAACAAACAAACACAGCACTAGATGGGTTACTAACAGACTAGTGTAGGCCATGTGCATCAGTCAAACAAACAAACAAACACAGCACTGGATGGGTTACTAACAGACCAGTGTAGGCCAGGTGCGTCAGTCAGTCAAACAAACACAGCACTGGATGGGCTACTAACAGACCAGTGTAGGCCAGGTGCATCAGTCAGTCAAACAAACAAACAAACACATCAGTGGATGGGTTACTAACAGACCAGTGTAGGCCAGGTGCATCAGTCAAACAAACAAACACATCAGTGGATGGGTTACTAACAGACCAGTGTAGGCCAGGTGCATCAGTCAAACAAACAAACAAACACAGCAGTGGATGGGTTACTAACAGACCAGTGTAGGCCAGGTGCGTCAGTCAGTCAAACAAACACAGCACTGGATGGGTTACTGACAGACCAGTGTAGGCCAGGTGCATCAATCAGTCAAACAAACAAACAAACACAGCACTGGATGGGTTACTAACAGACCAGTGTAGGCCAGGTGCGTCAGTCAGTCAAACAAACACAGCAGTGGATGGGTTACTAACAGACCAGTGTAGGCCAGGTGCCTCAGTCAGTCAAACAAACACAGCAGTGGATGGGTTACTAACAGACCAGTGTAGGCCAGGTGCATCAGTCAAACAAACAAACAAACAAACAAACACAGCACTGGATGAGTTACTTACAGACCAGTGTAGGCCATGTGCATCAGTCAAACAAACAAACAAACACAGCACTGAATTGGTTACCATTGAAATTTCTAGGAATTAATATTATATGAAAACGTTTCATTCCGTACTTGGGATATCAGAAAGCCTTACATGAAATGAAATTGTTCATGCATTCCTATGAATGATTAGTTTTGATTCACTAAAATAAAACCTGTGAGTTGTCATTGAAAAGATGAATTCCAATCTTTACTTATGATGTTAAAAACTAACGTATGACAAAAAGTTGTACATGCATTCCAATGCATTATTATTGTGTCAATGAGCAAAAGTTTTAATTGCACTATTCACCAGATAAATCTTCCCTCTCATGATGACAGCAAACAATTGCATGCATGTGTCTAACTGACTGTGGAGAGAGAGCTGAAGACAGGCTGACTGACCACTGTGCGTGAACTAAATCTCCCTTGAGGGATGTGTGGGAGCGAGACATTATTTGATTACATCTCCTTAATTGACTCTTATAGCGCCTCCCAAAACATGCTTTTAAGAGTTTTGTTTTCATGAATGTCAAGCCGGTTTGATGTATTGTTACGAGAATAATCTTTCTGTTAATGGCTGCAATATTGCAACAACTGACAGTAAACAATAACTCTCTCACTCACGAGAAAAATCCACATGCAGCGTGAAATTAGGGTTGTTATTCCAGAGTGAATGTCTGCTAGGATTTAGACCAGAGATTGACGAGTCCTTCCCAAGAGACAGATAATCCGTATTTCTATGCATCGTGTAGTTACTGTTTTCCGTACCAGTGATAATATAGAGACGCATCATCACAAAAAGTGGTGGGAGCCACCAGCGGAAAGCTGTTTTCGTAATTGAAAGAAAGCAGTATAGAAAATGAAATGGCATTTGACATTTGACTGAAGTTGACAGAAAAAAACTCTAAACCTAATAAACAGTAGAAACAGATTCAATAAACAACCAAAAAAACACCTTGCCAAAATTACGTTTAAGGTAAAATATCATTTTCTCAATAAAAAACTAAATCATGAAGAAACTTCTTCACACAACTTCCTTTGGCATGTTTTCTTTCAAGCTAATTTCTGTATCTGTAATTTTCAGAAATTATTTTGAAGGAGGAAGGGGGAGACAATAAAAACACCTAGTTTATATCTGTTATAATTGTAATTTTGGCATATATGTTTTTTCAAATGCATCCCTTTATCTATAATTTTCAGAAATGCACATCTGTAATTAGCGTAACATTGGCATGTAATCTTTAAATGGTAATTAATTCAACATGCTTTGTTATGTCTAAATGTCTAATTTATATATGACATCCAAGTCGAGAGTACAAAAGTACAAGAATTTGTACTATTGAAGGTAGTATTATCCCAAATATAACCATGTTATATTTCCTCACTATCTAAATGGCAAGTATTTCTAATCCAAGCTGTGTTAAATAATGCTATAAATGATATATGGAAACATAGAAAGTATTCATATCACTGTTATCAGGAAAACTCAAACATCAAATAAGGAATGTAAACAGAATTTGATTTATATATTCTCAGACAATTACACCTTTCAAGCTTAGTATTCTTTGGGAATACCACCTTTCAAGTTAATAATGTAATTAAGGTAAGAACAATCGGAACTGGCTGGTGGTCAGTTATATGGTCAGTCTATCATTGTGTTGTCCTCTTCATCTGTCAGGCCTGTCAATAGCCATTTCCTCACCACATTGATTTCTGCGGCGCTAAACTAGCGCCTGTTCTGTCAACTGAAGCTCCAGCGTGTGATATGGCGCTATGTCACTGCATGTGACGCTGAGCGCTATATATTCATAAGGCTAGGTGGATATATAAGGGAGTTGGTACCTTCGGTCCTTGCTCATGCACTTATAGTATCTTCGCTGAGTTCTTATAAGGGCTACTTGTCACAGCCTTGTCTCTCAGTTTATCTGACCATTTGAGTTGCATTCTGACGTAATGGACAGAGAGGTTGGTACTTTGAAATGTTGCTTTTTAAAAATGATTTATGTGTGAGATAAATGATGTTTTTAAACTTTTTTTCAAGCCGGTCTTTATGTTTTTGGCTTTTTTTCTGTGTTCTCCAAAAGAGCTCTTTTGCACTGTTTGATGTAACAATTCTTTCTGATAATCATTGATTATTTTTCAGTTTAACAAATTTTAATAATGTCTTTTTAGAAGAGCATGTTAACATTGTTCTGGATAAACTTCATCAACTGTATGAATTGATAATCTGGTTTCTGATGTTAACATTGTTCTGGATAAACTTCATCAACTGTATGAATTGATAATCTGTTTTCTGATGTACTCATACTCTCTTTTTATTTTGCAGGTTGTACCCAAAGATTACAAAACAATGGCTGCATTGTCCAAAGCCATCTCCAAAAACGTCCTCTTTTCTCATCTAGACGACAATGAACGAAGGTGAGTTTGATTTGTCATTTGGCTCTTGAGAAGAAATTGGTTTAGAAAAGTCCTTGAAAGTGCAGTGAATGTTTTCTTTATTACTTGGAATTCTGAAATAATTCTTATAATTATCATGTTGCTGTTTTTGCTGAGGATGCTTTACAAAGATTACAAAATGAAAACCTATGAAAAAAAAATGTGATAACCGGTGTGAAAAAAACAAATTTGAAACTTGTCAAAATATACTGTGAAATTTATGAAGAAGGAAATGGGAAAAGAATTAATCTGAAAAGTTTAAGACCTATTTAAAATATATGAAAACTTTAAAAAAAATTAAAACCTATAACAAAAGTGGACAAAGTGTGAAAACCTATGAAAACAACATGTGAAAATTTATGAATAAAATGTGAAACATATGAAAAGAAAATGTGAAACCTTCCTGTAGGTAGATTGTTTTGTTTCCAGACCAAAACTCACAAATTGTTCATCATTATTTCATGAAACTTTGTATTTGAATCGAGCAAGCAAAGTAGAAGTGCCTTTTTGGCAGTTTTCATGGCAACACAAATGAGAATTTGTTTCCTTAACAGAACTCACAATCCAATAAGGCCTAGCTCAGATTTGAAACAATCATCTTATGTATGTTGAATTTATTGCCAACAATTTGTGTGGCTTATGATAACTATGTGAACAATTGGTTAAAGAATAAAGCTTTGTGATCATTAGGAACCCAGACTTTCTTGATGATCAACGTTCAATATATTCCAAACTCAAATATATGAATTCCTGTCTTCACTTGTGATGTCAACAGCCCACACCTAACGACAAATGGTTTATATACATTTATATTAGTAATTTCACTTCTCACTGAACTTCTTCTGCAAGTTATAACTTGTGCCAGTGTCCATCACTAGCTAATTAAAGCACTGCTACATTTCATCGCCTTTCTGTGCCAGAGATTTCTGATTGCACTAGCTAGTCCAGGTGCAGCACGCTGATGGCACAGAAAAGCTGATGAAATGTAGCAATGTTTAAATTAGCCAGTGATAGACTAGTGGGAGAAGCTGAATCTCATTGGACGGGGGATATGTCTTATTCTGTCTTTTCTTCGTATTAACTTTTCCAATACTTGAGATTACATATTCTGTTTTCAAGTAAATGTCAAGAAAATAAAGAGAACACAGTCAGCATAATCAAGCATTTGTCTCATCCTAAGTAGACCATAATGACAGTAAGCTTCCAACGTCTTCCTAATCCTCAGTACTGTTTGATTAAAATCCTTCCTGTTTTGGGTGATTAAGAGACATTAGGGATCGAGTGTATTGGAAATAAATTCAATTATTCTCTTCACATCAAAATCATTATTAGTATATATTGCATTCTCTGTTTAAAATTAGCACTTTTGTTAGAAGCTACTTTCTACTTTACTATAGCCTGCATTCCAATTAACTTACTGTAATGACATATTATTTGTAGTGATAGTTTAGATAGTGTCATTTGACATATGACATCTGTTTGTTAAATTTAAATCTTAACAACAACAAAATATCTTTGACAGTATTGCTTAATAATGGAAATACACTTCTTCATAATGTTACAGCAAATGTTCTGTTATATAAAAAAATTAATTCATTTGTGAATTTCTGTCACATTTCTTTATATTTGGTGTGAGAGATTGTGTTGATTAAATTATACTGTGGTCACAGAACATTATTTGCTTTGAGCATCTTTGTGATGTTTGACTAGCTTATCTATTCTCAGCACATCTCATTCAAATTAGAATTACGGTAAGACATATTTATGTTACATCTAGTAATATATAAATGCTTGTTAGTTTCCTTTGTGTATGAAATAGATATGGTTGTGATACATGGATATATCACATCCAAGCACTATATATATATCGGGATATACTTCTTTTGTCATATTGTCTAGATGTTGAATGCTATTGCTATTTTGCCAATCAATTTCCGCCGCCTTAGGCACAAGGAATTGAATTTGCCTTTGCAGTTTGTCTTGAAAATGAAAATAGATTATGTCTTTGCTGTGTCAACAGGTTTGAATTTCAGTCACGTTTCCTCTGGTCAAAGATGTAGAAACTTAAAGGTGCATCCATTGTGTTTAATAAAATTTTATTAGTCTTTAATACATTCCAACTCAATAAATGTGCTGTTTACAGTGCAAATAAATTATCTCAGCTTGTATATTCATCTCCGATCGCCAAATATATAATAATTTCTAGTTTCCAATTAAAATCGAGTAACATCATTATGCATGTGCAGAAACCGAAACTAGTCGTCCCATTTACATGCACAGTAGTTATATGACCTATTAAACATGATCAACCCAAATTTATCAGTTGTCTGTTATAAATAAGATTCCAAAATTACGTTTGACTCATTGGGGCGCGTCGCACGCAGTACATTGTCCGGTTTTCGATCAGAAATCACTACTTTTACCTTCATATCATCAATATACTAAGTTGACTAAGATCAAAATGGTAGTTTTGGGTAACAGTCGGCACTTCTCGATAAAGTAACACCATCTATAACGTTTGGAATATGTGACCTCCAACATCACAATGGATGGACCTTTAAAGAAGGAATGAACTCAAAGTAAGAAAGGTTTTAGATACAGAGGTGTCATTTCTTGAGATTTTAGTACTGATGAGTGTAATGATCCCAATGCATCTTGACCATTTTGTGAATTTCTTTTTA
Organism: Gibbula magus; assembly: GCA_936450465.1. NCBI lineage: Eukaryota > Metazoa > Mollusca > Gastropoda > Trochida > Trochidae > Gibbula > Gibbula magus. Next base: position 16,761,388 of record OW388290.1, on the reverse strand, counting down.
ACCAAATATGGGTGGAATGTATGGAGTTCTGAATATTGTTGTAAAGTAAGTTAACTAAAATATGGTTCATACAGCCAACAAAGTTCACAAATGACTGTCATAAAAATCCAGACAAATGATGAGGTTATTATATTATGAGAAAAGGTATGAGTCCATAACACACTTTGACAATTCCCAATTATTCCAAGACGTCTGGTAACTTAGATGAATAAAGCCTCTATTTAATGGTAGGCTGGGTCATATTGAAGCTTGTTCTGGGAGAGATCAAATGTACTGCCTGGAGCAGGAAGTTCTAACAGAGGGGTTCCTTCATTAGTTACTGTTGATAGCAGGTAACCAGGAATACTCGCTCTGTACACTAGAGCCCAATCTTGCCAGGGTTCTTGATCGCCAGTAGAACTCAGACTCTGTAGACTAGAGCCCAATCTTGGCATGGTTCTTGATCACCAGTAGAACTCAGTCTCTGTAGACAAGATCCCAAACTTGTCATGGTTCTCGATCACCAGTAGATCTCAGTCTCTGTAGACAAGATCCCAATCTTGTCATGGTTCTCGATCACCAGTAGAACTCAGTCTCTGTAGACTAGAGCCCGATCTTGCCAGGGTTTTTGATCGCCAGTAGAACTCAGTCTCTGTAGACAAGATCCCAAACTTGTCATGGTTCTCGATCACCAGTAGATCTCAGTCTCTGTAGACAAGATCCCAATCTTGTCATGGTTCTCGATCACCAGTAGAACTCAGTCTCTGTAGACTAGAGCCCGATCTTGCCAGGGTTCTTGATCGCCAGTAGAACTCAGTCTCTGTAGACTAGAGCCCAATCTTGGCATGGTTCTTGATCGCCAGTAGAACTCAGTCTCTGTAGACTAGAGCCTGATCTTGCCATGGTTCTTGATCACTAGTAGAACTCAGTCTCTGTAGACTAGAGCCCGATCTTGCCATGGTTCTTGATCGCTGGTAGAACTCAGTCTCTGTAGACTAGAGCCCGATCTTCCCATGGTTCTTGATCGCCGGTAGAACTCAGTCTCTGTAGACTAGAGCCCAATCTTGCCATGGTTCTTGATCGCCAGCAGAACTCAGTCTCTGATCTTGCCATGGTTCTTTATCACCAGTAGAACTCAGTCTCTGATCTTGCCAAGGTTCTTGATCGCCAGCAGAACTGAGTCTCTGTAGACTAGAGCCCAATCTTGCCATGGTTCTTGATCACCAGTAGAACTGAGTCTCTGATCTTGCTATGGTTCTTGATCGCCAGTAGAACTCAGTCTCTGTAGACTAGAGCCCAATCTTGCCATGGTTCTTGATCGCCAGTAGAACTCAGTCTCTGTAGACTAGAGCCCAATCTTGCCATGGTTCTTGATCGCCAGCAGAACTCAGTCTCTGATCTTGCCATGGTTCTTGATCACCAGTAGAACTGAGTCTCTGTAAACTACAGCCCAATCTTGCCATGGTTCTTTATCACCAGTAGAACTCAGTCTCTGATCTTGCCAAGGTTCTTGATCGCCAGCAGAACTGAGTCTCTGTAGACTAGAGCCCAATCTTGCCATGGTTCTTTATCACCAGTAGAACTGAGTCTTTGTAGACTAGAGCCCAATCTTGCCATGGTTCTTGATCGCCGGTAGAACTCAGTCTCTGTAGACTAGAGCACAATATTGCCATGGTTCTTGATCGCCAGTAGAACTCAGTCTCTGTAGATTAGAGCCCAATCTTGCCATGGTTCTTGATTGCCAGTAGAACTCAGTTTCTGTAGACTAGAGCCCAATCTTGCCATGGTTCTTGATCGCCAGTAGAACTCAGTCTCTGTATTCAGCAGTTGGATGAACCAAAACGCAGACACTACATCCAAGAAGGATGCAGGCTGTCATCCCCTTGCATATTTATTCATACTGTAGCCAGTTGTTCCATTTTGCCATTGCTTGTTCATTCTCTTATTGAATGTTCATGGTAACTTGAGGGACATGAAACCTTGGCCAATATGGATTATGATTTCTAAATTTGGTGACTATCTAAACTATAAAAGAGACCACATGGGCAATGCCTTAACATTTGATAGGTTGAGTTTATTGATAAAAAAAATAATACCTGATGAGGTACAGAGCCAGTGGATCTATTTAAGAACCTTAACAACTAGCTTGTTCAGCAAATGTCAGAATGTCCTATGTCAGAATAAAGACACTCTAAAAGACGGCTTTTAAACTGTCTGGCAGACACAGGTAATGGAGAGCCCATTGATGCTTCTGCTTGTGATATCAGCCAATTAGTGACATGGTGCTTCCTCTCATTTGCCTTCTGATTGGCTGCTTTCTCTGCTAAGATGAAACTTTCAAAATGTTGGCAGACATGCTGCTCTTAGAGTCAGAGAGACTGGTCAGTTGATCAGTGCCATACCAATCAGAGCAGCCAATTTTCAAGAATCACAACACAAGAGAATTCTGGGATAGCTGACGATAGGTTATCCCCGAATATTCCGAGTATCGAAGGGAAAGGTTAAAGATTTTGTCTTGTTTTGGGAATTATTGGTCGCTTGTGACTTGTTTTTGTCAAGGTTGGTGAACCTTTTCACAAAGCAGTGTTAAGTTGAACCGTGTATTGTTTATTCCTAAGCAAATGAAGTTTCTTTGTACATTTAAAAAAAAAGTTTTATATGAAAGAGAATGGAGTAGAAATTATACTTGTAGTTTTAACATCTGTGTAGTTTTTAACTTATTGTCTTGGTCCGTGTTCACCTACCTTGCAATCGATGATTAGAGTGTTTTTGGTTGAAAATGAAACAAGCAACATGTAAAGGAGTAAAGTTTTATTTAAAGGCCTTTGATTCTGTAGTGTCGTTAAAATTAACGTAGTCAATTAAAGATTTAACAGAAAAGAATAATTGTTTTCATCTACTATCAAATAAAGTTATAACTTTTAATTTCTGTACAAAGATGTTCTGTGTATATATGCATAAAGGAAATGTCGGTGATTAGGAAAAAAGTTAACTCTCTGTATCACAGAATACTATGTCTTTATACAGTTTTTTCTGTGGTAATTTAATAACATCAAATGATATTTTATGCTTGAGGAATGAAACAGATATGTTTTATGTCTGCGAAACCTAATTTAGCAGTCTTTGTATGTGGAACTATCTTGGACTCCTTTCACTACATTTCTCCTGTAAATGTCACACAACTTTGCTTATTGTCTCTTACTTGTGGGCCTAGGAGGGTTCTTAATATAAGAAATGGTTTCTAGAGAACCATGCTGGTAAGCTGCGGAGAATATATTAATCAAACGTCTCTCCCTTACGGTTGGTCGACAACATGTTGATATTTCATCCAGTCGTAAGATGTCCCTTCCCCATAAGGAGATTGATCTCGGTGACAAACAAGTGATTGATTAACCCTGCAGCTCAATCAGCACAATTGAACTCAGCACAACTCAACACATTGTGTCCACTTCCGCAGGAACAGGGTAAAGGGACAAGTTTACTTAATTTCTAGAAGTTGAAGTTGTAATAAAGTAGAAGATTTTCATTCAATGTAGTGCTCAGCTCAACTCTGCGATATGTAGCACAATGGTGCTGTGTTATGAAGGAGCTGTTTATATAGTCTATAGGGGTAACTATTGACCCAAAGAGACTATTGCGATAGCGATAGACTATTGCAATAACTATGCGATAGAGTTTTTTGTACAAATACACAAAAATCAGTTATTTTACTCATTGTCAACATGTTATTTCAAGAACCTTTCAATGTTAAAAGCTTCATCTAGGTATGACTAAGGGCTGATCAGATTTTGGTGACCTTGACATTATTTTCAATGTTCCATCAAAGCATTGACTACATGTTAAGCATGTTAACACAACCTTTACATTCATTGGTATATCAAGCTCACTTTGAGTTTGGAAAATATTTTTGAGTTTCAACATCCACACTGAAACATTATTAAACTTTTCATGTTTCTGTTGAAATAATATATCTTATCACACATAATGTGACCTCAACTTTTTTTCTTTGAATTTGAAGTGATAATTTGCCGTAAGTGACTATGTCACCTGTGTCAAAATTGCTTGTTTATTGAGAAATAAGGAGTTATGACTTTAAGTGATTTAGACTTGTTGGAACTCAAGGTCACTTATCAAAATGATTCCATCATGCGATGTGTGCGACCAATATTGTTATCTTGATAAAATGCTAACAATTCTGTTCCTCTGCTTCACCAGTTTACGAGATGACACTCCTGCGGGATGCTCGATAAACTAAATAGATAAGCTCGTGATCGTTGCGTTATATTCCTAATGGTTTTATATGATACGCCTGGGAGTCTCATTGTCACATTCAGTCTGGGTGTCAGCCGTGAAACATCTTGTGTAATTCATCTCCTGGTAAATCTCATGTTTATTTCTCGTCCACCTCCTGTGGGTATTCTCCAGTCTTCGGCTGTTGTTCACAATTTAATGGTGAAGAGATTTTGTATTTGTAGTGATGGTTTAATGATTTGATGGTTTAATGGTTTGATGGTTTAATTGTTTAACCGTCGCAGTCATTTTTTCCTTCACGTTATGTATGTTCTGTTTAGATTTCAATTTACCAGATTAAAATCAAAATTATGTATAAATACTTTAGTTTTCTGATGAAAGATGTTGGCCTGCTTGTCTGTATTAGTATTAAACTGATTTGTCTCTACAGCCAGCCCTTGTTACTATTTTAATAAACTTTAATTAATTATCATTTAATATTTCCCCTGCTCTAAGCTCATTTTGTTAAATATGACCACTAATTGCTACTCAGACATATTTTAAAGTAATCTAATCCATAAATGAATCAATTCTGTCATAAAAAGTTCGTCTAATGAAACTATTTCGTTTTTGAAAATTTCCATGTATATACTCGTACATACGACAAGTGGTTTATCGATGGATACGAGCGCCTCATTTATGAGATTCTGTCCTTGTTACATTCGTTCTGTGCTAAAAGTGGTGCACTTTTCCAACTGAAGGAAGTCGTTGCGCTGAACATTTCTTAATGATCACTGGAAATATATGATTACACTTTCCCAATGTGTCTCCAATACCGGCACTTCTAGCAGATTTCAATAGGAAGAATGATGGCCCATATTATAACACTTTTCCATATGATATTCCTGTGCTAACCTGGAGGCATGATTAGACTTCTTTGAGGAGTATTTTCTGTCGCAGGGTGACATCATTAGGAAGGTAGGGGGGTTGGGTACATTCACCACAGATATTGGAATCATTATACTAGAGTAGTCTTATCAGTTGTAGTCAGTCTCCTTCAGGGGAATCCTTTCTGTTTGTTAATCTGGACCCTCAGTGGATCAGAACTTGCCTTCAGTGCCACGATCCAGGAATCCAGAGATCCAGTGGACAAGTCAGTTTAGCCAATATGCTTGTACCTTTGCAGTAATAAATTTGCCCATGAGTCTTGCATCAAATTCTCATTAAGATTTGAAAAAGACTCATAAAAATTAAAGCTGTACATGTGGGTTTGCTTTTTAGGGACTCACTTCTATCTGCGGGGACTCACAAGAGCTTTTGGTCGCGAGTCCCTGCACTATGCAGGTCGTATTTGTAAATTTTTCACTGCCTTTGATACAGAAATAACTTGTTATAGTTGGTAATTGTAAGTAAGGGGATGGTGGTGTATGTTCAGTTAGACCCCTTTTATCCACAAAATTTAGTTACAGTTGAAAATCATCTGGAAAGTGAGTCGTATGGTTAAGTGAATCATCATTTGCATAGAAATGCATAGAGATGATTTGAAATAATCCTGTGTGAATGACTGGGTTTCCAGATATACTGGATCCAGGTGAACAAGGTCTGACCATAGTTGTAATGTCATGTACTTCACGTTTTAAAATAGTAGTAGAATAGTTTGAATCTGCCATTTACTTGAGTTGAGGTGCAATTCGGTAGACTGATTGTTAAGTAACGAGTACTAACCAGCTTGTACATATGTTATAGGTTCATATATAGCCACATTGATGGTGATGGCTTTCCTTGCATTAACACTATAGCCATCATTGCTTATGAAAGTAGCATTAAATCTCACATCACCTTGACTCTCTTCAATCAACTCAAATTTCTAAATAAATTGACTTGAGTGTTTGCGATGGTCCAGATAATTTGCTATTAAAATCTTGCTTCGAGTTAAAAAAAGGTGGTTTCTAACTTTTTAAGATGCTGACATTTCCATTTTCAATCATGTCCAAATCAAAGGTTCCTTCACAGTTGCGTTGTTGTAGGAGAAGGGATTCTTGTATTAGTGGGGCTGGATAGTGCAGTGGTTAGGGCGCTCGGCTTTGGATCAAGAAGTCCAGGGTTTGAATCCTGCCAGGGACTGCAACTTTGTCTGTGGTAGAGAACTGTTTTACATGCAGTAAGGTTGAGGTGCAATGCTACACTGAATTTCAGCACATTACCACCCTTGGTGTGCTAGTTCCAGCCGATGCTTGCAGGTTTCACCGCAATACAAAGCCACATGGTGTTGCAGGCTTTTCCCCTGCAATAATACTAGCTACCGTGATATAAGTGAAATACTTTTGAAAGCGGTGTTAAACCCAAAATCACCTCACCTCACCTCTTACATTGGTTATTTTATTCATAACATTAAAATAATATTTGTATTTGAGCTCAGCTTTCTATGCTAATTTAACTTGCTTTCTATGTAATCTAACATGAAATAACATTAATTCCAGAAAAAACCCTCTCATTTTGAAACTCTTTCATCCAAATTAGTGTACAGCTTGCAAGGTTGTTCTGAAACCATGTTTGTGGGATCAAAGAAAAAGTTGTTACAGGGAGTTGAAAACCTCACTCAGATAGCATTACCTAAACCCTTAAAGCCAGTGGCACCAACCAAATTTGATTGTATTGGATTATTGGGGACCCTGTTCTGGGGTTCTTCCTTCCCATAGCCCGGTCACAGAGAGAAAGCTTCTAGATTCAAGGAAATGTGGTCAGGGCTATACATATACATGACCTCAGCTTGAGTTTAAGTAAACCTGATTACTCTGCCATGCTTCATTTACATAATTTGCCCTGACCAAAAGGAAAGTTTATTAGTTTAGCTATAATAAATAGCATTATGTGAACCGACCAGAAGAGCTATCTAGCTTCTAATGGACGTTCCGTGTTGAAAGTGGGTTTACGTCTCATGTGTTGGAATTAGTGATAGAGATGTATTCAAATGATCTTCAAGGAGTTAAAGCTTTGCACTGAATAGACAAATTTATATTCCTGTCATTATATATTCATTAGATTTCTTATCAAAGTGTTTAGTCTTGCTTCACAACAATATTCAAAACAAATTTAAGGATAAAAATCATCCTAACATATATGAAAGAAATAAAAGAAATTATATTAATTAAATTATTTATAATTTCTATAATCATCCTTGTACACTTTTTCTTGGTCTAGCTGATTCTCTATCCTTCTGTTTGTTAGTTCCAGCAGAAACACTCAGTTTTCAGTGCAATTCATAGTCGTCATGGTGTTGTGGGCTTTCTCCCTGAATTCATAACTAACCACCTTAACTGAAGTTAAATACTCCTGAAAATGGTATTAAACCTTAGTCATCTCACCTTGTAGTAGAAGTTTGATAAAAGTCTTATTCTCCCGAAATAGTGTACGTCTCTGAGGGGTAAGGATAATCTTTGCATCATGTATAAGATCTTGTGATTTTAAGCCATTAGTTTGTCATGTCCATGGCTTTTATAAAAAAAATATATGGTGCCAGGAAATAATACTAATCCAGAAGACAGAAGAGCATTTTCGTTTTCACTCAATCTCCCATATCTTCAATCATCAGTGCAGACAACTGATAGATTGAATACTACAGAATGTTGTATGTATGACATATAGTCCTCTAAAATGTTGACGTCAAAAGTATGGTTTTAGACACATGAAACTACTAATAATGAAGGGAACAGGATTTCACAATCACAAATATCAACATTTTTCAAGAATCAGCATATGATGTGTTGAATCTCGAAGTATATTAAAAAACTTTTTCAACTTCTGTGAAAACCCTCTTACTTTGATTAGTATTTTTCACATGAGAGAGAACAAATCTTTCATCTGTCAGGCATGTTGTGATGTGAAGGGACGTCTATGATGAAGTGAGGTTTGATGCATATATCAAGGGTGAAGTAGGTTTCTCATATATAAGACAACATGCCAAATGTCTTTGTTATGATGTGTGTTCTAATCTTTAAACATTTTTCTAGTTGGAGAGTGATATCGGACTATACGTACATGCAAGTTGCTTTGTTCTTTCTATGTTTGTCTAATAATTTCTGACCATTCTGTAATTGGAAAGTGGCCTTGAGGACACATCAAGACAACCTGTTCATTATATAGAGAGTGGTATCACATTCAGTCTGATATCTGTATGTCTCCAATGTAATTACCTCGTATGATATCAGTTTATGAAAAAAGCTTGAAAAGTAACCATTCCAAGAGTCCTCAAAGAGTTTCTACCCCAAACCAAAGTTACAAGCTTATGGGCTGCATAACTGGCCTTATTCTGATGTAGTTTAGTACATTTAAGGCCATTTGAAAGCTATAATCAATATGATTTAAAATAAGATCAGATAACCAAAACAGATAATGCCACTGTCAAACTTTTTTTAATTATTTTACATGAATATCACTATAACTGAATGTAGTATAATCAAATCGCTTCCACCAAATTGATTGTTTCATATGTCTCCACTTTATTAGATAACATAATTCTCAAGTAAATTTCTTCATTGTATGACATCACAGTAAATAAAATTCACCAAGTTTGCAATATTCAATGCTGAAACTAATTACTTGACATTTGAATCCAATGAATTTTCACATTAGTCAATATTACATAATAACTGCACTATTCGAGTAGAATTTTTTTTTATTTGATTTGAATGTCAAATCTTCTGTGTGATTAAAAACAAAAATTGCAAACTGTTATTGATGACGTTCATTTGATGACATCATCATATTGTTCCATGTCAACAATGACATCATTTGATGACATCATCATATTGTTCCATGTCAACAATGACATCATTTGATGACATCATCATATTGTGCTATGTCAACAATGACATCATTTGATGACATCATCATATTGTTCCATGTCAACAATCACATCATTTGATGACATCATCATATTCTTCCATGTCAACAATGACATCATTTGATGACATCATCATATTGTTCCATGTCAATGACATCATTTGATGACATCATCATATTGTTCCATGTCAATGACATCATTTGATGACATCATCATATTGTTCCAAGTCAATGACATCTAATGATTGAAAGTGTAAGTTCACTGAGTTGTTTTTTATCATTTCACTCCCTGAAATTACAGAGTATAGATAAATGTCTTATATCATCCATTGAAAGATTAATGTTGTCTATTTTGTTTCAGTGATATTTTTGACGCCATGTTCCCCGTACACCGGCATGCAGGCGAAGTTATTATTCAGCAAGGTAAGTACAGAACATTAATCAACAAATTTCATTTCTGATTGGTGAAATGTCAAAATAAAAAGGTGTATAAATAACGAAGAAACCTTTGACATTACTCATGGAAGATCATTCAAGATTGATATAGTCATAGAATACTGTATCAGATTTATATATCATATCTGATGACATGTTGATTAAACATTTTTATACACCAAATTTCAAATATTTTATAGCCCTTAGAAGACACTGCTGTAAAAGGAAAATGAGATTTGAGATGTAGAAATGAGATAAGATGATTAGAGATGTAACGAATCAATGAATAGATAATGTTGTTATAAGATGTGGAAGAAGGTCAGAATTATAATTTAGATCTTGGCTATAATAATGTAGAAGCTTCCTTCTGAGAGATTTAATTAAGGTTAGATTAATAGAGGATATTAAACGATCTTTCATTTGGTACAATTTTTATCAAACAAGTTAATGATTTGCAATAAAACAAGCCAAAGCACGTTTAATACCAAATTCACAAGTTGAATAAAAATGGTATATGAAAGGATTAATAGTATTTACCAATCTGACGCGAGTGATATTATCTTCTCCAGGCTAGTGATAAATGGGAGTTAATTTTGATTAAAAAATAGGTTGTTTTACCAATGAGACAATTATCACTATGTTTGTTCGTCTCACAGGTGATGAAGGAGACAACTTCTATGTTATTGATCAAGGAGAAGTTGATGTAAGTATGAATTTCATCTGCTCTAGATTTAGATTTAACATTTAAGTTGCTGAATTAGTTAGTGCCAAACCATTCTGCATCACCAGTTTGATGATGAACACACAAAGTGCTTATTCTGGACAAAACGAGGTGATCGAAGGCGATTGTTCGATGTCTGCTGCAATCTTACGAGGTTCCAGTTAACTGCTCTGAGTGAGCAGGATAGAGCCGTGGTGAGCGCATCCGGCTTCAGACTAAGAGTTCCGGGGTATGAATGCCGCCACGAGCTCGGTGATTCTGTCTGCTATAGAGAACTGTTCTACATGGAGTGAAGTTTGGGGCCAATGCAGTACCACCCATATGTTTCACTAGTTGCAGTCAATGCACATAGGTTTCATTGCAGTACATAGCAACAATAGTTTGCAGGCTTTCTCCCTGACCTCACCTCCAAGTGCTCTGGGGGCTGGATATATTGCAGTAGTTAGCCATGTCTGCTTCAGATCAAGGGATGTGAATCCTGCCAGGGGCTGAGTGATTTTTCTACTGTAGAGAACAATTCTAAGAAGTTTGTTTTGCTGCAATGCTACATCTTAAATAAATGCAGTACCACTCATTGTTTGCTGGTTTACCGCAGCCGGAATTCACTGCAACACAGCCAGTTGCTAATTGAAGTAATATTGAACATGGCATTAAACCCCAGATAACCTTCCCTAACCTCAATGAGAATTGTTTGATACAACTTTGTTATTGAGAGATTTTCTTTGTGATTGCCTTCCAATCTTGCCAGGTTCCCAGTTGTACTGCTGGATGAACATATATAGATGCTCTGAGCAATCTATAGGTTGTGATTTATATTGGTATCATTTTCATCATTGATCAATGGTAATTAAAAAAAAGTGCAAATTTCTTATAAACATTCACTGTCCATTATCTGCTAATCTCTCGTCTGAAGATGTTCCGATGTACTTGATGAAGGAGGCTGTACAAATAGAAATGTCAGCACGGAGATGCTCCACATGATGTAGTTTATCCTGCACAGTGAACCTGTCACTACACAAGACAGATCCTGGCACTACCTTCAGGTTCTGTTATGGGAACAACAACACCTTGAATCATCTCCGCTGTCTGAGAGTTCAGCATTCTGTAGAACCTCTAAGTGTTTCCCTGCATCGCTGAGAGACAGTCCATCACCATCATTTCTGATGCTATTCAAGATCATGGTCTTGTCTCAGTGTCATGTTCTTCCAGTTTACATTACATAGTTCTTTAGCATTAGCAACCCGTTTCTCCAAGCACATGTCATAACTCGCATCATGACACAATTCAGACAATTAATTAAAATGTGCTGATGCCAGCACGTATCTATATATAAACATTATCAGCCACCAAAACTGTACCATTTAAAGGGGCAGTAGCACGTTTATAACATTATGGGATGTCACTATGAAACAGCTATCAAATATATATGTTTCCTACTTCTTGTCTGTTACCGCCCATAGTTTCTGATCTTGGTCTAAATTTACGAAGCTTTCTTAGTACTAAGACAGTTGGAAGTACCGTGCATTAACTTTCACTTTCTCTTTAAAAGTTCTACACAGTTCTATTTCAGTTTTCATCATCAAACAATATAAACTCTGATGTGCTACAGAGCCCATGGCTCTATTTTATAACTTTGTTCGGCATTGTGAAACATCTATATATTAAATAGATGATGTATTTCTCCTTCTTGAGGTAGATTGGCTACAGTGTCATAGTTTCTCATCTGGGCCACGATTTACTAAGCTCTCTCAGTACTAAGACAGTTGGAAGTATTAACTTGCATTTATGACTGGTGTCATCTTAGTGCGAAGAGAATAGATCTTTCAGTCTCTCTAAAAGTTCTGCACAGCCGTTGACAGATTGAGATCATTTAGATGTATTTGCTGCAACTTGACATGTTTGATGTACCACGGGAAGGGTGTGATTAAAAAAATAGTTGCCACATTAGATGTTGTTTACTGCTGATTAGCGGACGAGTGTGACGGTAGCATTGATGTATCAGTGGTATTAATCAGAACAATAGATGGCTGTCTGTATAATCTGGGCTTCAATCACTCCTCTCGATGCAGATCTATCATTTATCAATACATCCCACAACACTTAGTGCTCCGTATTCCCTGCGTTGGTCTTGAGGCATTTCTGAGCAGTATTCCTTGAGCTCATCAGTCTGTCAGCCATCGACCAAACACGTTGGTCTTGTCAACTGAACCTGCCTTGTTCTCTCCAGTATACAAGGACATAAAAAAACCTAAAATTTTCTTTTGCTAATGATACAAAATTTCCTAAGTTCCTGTTACTTATTAGGTTAATAGAATTATAGAATATAATCTTGAAAATTTTATTCATGTCTTTCAAATATAAATCTATATTATCTAATTTGTTTTAATTTTCTGATGCTTAAGGTTAACATCTAACATCCCTTTCATCATGAAGTAGTTTGTATCTTCTTGTTAAGAAAATTATTAAGTATAACCCTGAAGATTTTCTTCATGTCTTTAACATCATGTATTTATATTATCTTACTTCATTTAATGAAAATAAATGGTACCAATTTCCTGAACAATAGTAACAAAATATGTCAGCTTTATTGTCAATGTCTCTTTAACATTTCTTTTCATCAAACTGTTTGTGTCAACAGTTTAACAAGTAATTTAATTTAAGTCCAAACAGAGCTCTGAATTGAAAGTTAAAATTGGAAGGATGATCTGAAGATCGGCAGCCATCAGAGAAAGAAACAGAACTTCTCCCTACCATTATAAACTTGATTCCCTCCAGCTAGGAGTTCACTGGAGGAGTCAAGGATTCAAAATAGCAATTTCATGGGAAATTTGAAAGGCTCATTTTCCCATTATTGGAGTTTTAAATGGCCTCAAGATGCATGTCCTTCAGAATGAAATTTATTTTGAAAATTGGCTAAATGTGGTTTGAACATCTGAACTAATGACATGGGTAAAAAGTTTATAAAATTATTTTGGTTTGCAAATACTCAGTTTGACTTTAAATTTGTTGAATAATTTGGTCTTTGATAATAATTGCAGCATAATGAATAGTAAACTGATATCAGTAACCTGGGGGATGACCTGTTGGATTTCATGGAGATTTTGTTTTGAGCATTTCTTCATCAAACTAGCTATAGCTAAATGAAAATTCAGGTAACTCGATCATTTCCATTTCCAAATATAACTGCAATATTGGAAGGTTTTAATCATACTGAATTGCCTTTGGTATCAGCTTATACACTCCCATGGACTACTTACACAATACATTCTTGTGTGGCCCTAGTCACCTCTAGGAGTTTACATTGATGTTTTCCAAGTCATTGTGAAAGATTTTGTTGGACTGCCCCATGCATTCAAGCCATCTATCAGTAAATAAAATGCATACTTTCACATTATTGCTCATTCCATAAGACATTTTGATTACCGTCCATGTTAATTTCTGATCACTCTGGAGCATAAACATGATTATATCCGGAGACTAAGCAGAGTGAGTGGATGTGAATATGACATGCTAACAAGCCAGCAACCATCATCGTTCAGTAGTTTATGTACACCTCGGACAGATTAACTCTTTCCTTGACTGCTTCCCTAGCCCAGAATGAATACTTTCTGTTTTCCCTACTCTGAAGACAATTGAACCCTCGGAAGATAAGACAATTTAATGACTGAGAGTGAGAGAAGAGGTGAAGACTAAATGTCAGTAACTATCAGCATTCAACAGTTGTCCACCTCAGACTGGTTAATCTCTCCTTATGGTGTCGGAATTGGTATGCATGATGGTGGGAACCAAGCTTCCTAGCTTTCCTTGGTTTGTCTCCTCCCTGCTCACACCCAGACAGTGAGACTAGATCAGTATGCTGGACCACTGGGGATCAGGGACAAGTTAATCATGACTGAAGACAAAACTTTGTACCAATTGCACTAGTACTCTTAGTGTTACAACAGACTAATATCAGATTCTTCTTTTCTATGTTTTGTATTAATGCTTTCAATTTTAGAGGTGAGGTGAGGTGAGGTAAGTTGGGGTTTAATGCCGTTTCAAGAGTATTTCACTTATATTGCAGCTGCTAGTATTATGGCAGGGAGAAAGCCTCCAATGCCATGTGGCTATGCATTGCGGTGAAACCTGCGAGCATCGGCTGGAACTAGCGAAACCATGGGTGGTACTATGCTGAAATTCAGTGGAGCATTGCACCCACAGCTTACTGCGTGTAGAACAGTTCTCTACTGCAGACAAGGTTGCCGTGCCCCTGGCGGGATTCGAACCCCGGACCTCTTGATCCGAAGCTGAACGTGCTAACCACTGCTCTATCCCACTCCCTTCAATTTTAGAGTTCACTTTGAAACTTGGTCAAATTTTCGTTGAAACCCAGAATTGGTTTAATGGCATGGTAGACATGCATTTTTTGCTTATCAGGTATGAAAACCCCTATAGGCTAATGGCATGGTATGGCAAGTGACTTACGATCACCCTAGTGGTTGGTGCAAGGAGGCCTAGAAACTTGTATGGCCCACACTGGCCATGCTCTAAAAACCTTTTTTTCCCCCATCTTATCAAGAAAGCTGAAATCTTTTGTGCAGATTTGTCATTGTAGTTATTTGCTTGTCAGCTGAAAGAAGTGTGGATGAATGGACCAGACACTTTCATTAACCTATCAGCAGATACTAAGACATACTGTCACACACTGATATCATCCTGGTCGGCAGTTAACAGAGGTCCGACCATGTGTTAACAGAATGCCATCACAGTGCTGAGAGAATGTCAACACAGCGCCAATGGCAGCATGTAACTATATTCCCTTCTACAAGAGCCATTATCCACTTGAGACCAGCAGCTTACAGTAATAACATCATTATCTCACAGGACAAGACCCAGAGTGTTTGCTGTTGCAGCACTGGAGTGCCAGTTCTTCTTTATACTCTGCACAACTAACTATTGCTTGTGTTCTTCTTTTAATCAGTCTTCATACTTGAAAATAGGGCTTCTGAAATTCTTCCTTCAAGGTTCTTTTTAAGAAAATGGGGTTTTAGACTATGCTGTTCCCTATGATTGGATTTCATAGATGCAAGTGGGATATCAGTTGCTTATTTTGTTTTGGACGCAAATTGTGGTTTGTGCTCAATCAGCTTTCAATCAAGAACCTATATGCCTTCTGAAGTTCTTTTCTACATACTCTCTCTTTCTTTCATCTCATTTATGGGTCTTTATGGCCAGATGGGCTTAGTGTATGAACTACAGATCGATCTATCTAAGAAACTAGGATTCAATTTTGTACATGTTTTGTGCTTTGTCAAATTTTATAGAAGAAATGGGTTTGTTTTTCTTTTATTCTGTTGTAATACTATCCAGTGCTTAATATTGTTCTCAGTTATCTCCTCGGGTCCAATACAAGAAGGAGATATTGTGCTGATCTATCTGGTCAGGCCTCATACAAAATCTACAGACTCTTAAGTTTGCGTTGTTCTTTTGGTTTAGTTCTCACAGAATAAATAGAGGATATGTTTCTGTTCTTTTGTTGCGGTTGTCACAAAACAAACTTGGACATGATATGTTGTCTTCTTTCTCACAGAATAAACTAAAACAGTTTATAAACTAATGTTTTCAATTTGCCTCTTCATTAAGAATCAAATGAATCTAAATCTTGTGCTGATCTCTCGGTTCAGTTTTCCTAGAAAACACAGGGACATGATATATTCTGTACCTCTGGGTGGAATCTACATATAAGTCATAAGGGAAGTTGTGCTGTATGTCAAACACACTGAAGAAACCTGAAACCTGTACTGTTAATAGGATGTAGCTCAGTTGGTAGAGCGTCTGCTCTTCACCCGGTAGGTCGGGGTTCGATTCCCGGCCGCGTCATACCAAAAGACGTTAAAAGATGGGAGTTGTTGCTTCCTTGCTTGGCGCTCAGCATTATAAGGATAGAACAACGCTTGAACTGGCGCTGCACTGTGGCTGCCGGGTGCCACTGGCACAAATCAAATTTCCGAATTCATTGTAATGAGGACAATAAAGTGTTATTATTATTATTATTATTATTATTATTATTATTATACCAAACTCTCTTTATAACTATAATAGCTGAGTAAAGCAAACAAAGCAGCTGAAAGTCAACAGCTCAAGAGGAGACCCACCTTGAGATTACAGTTATTTCTGGCTGGACACAATGTCTTCGTCTCCTTCACAGTGTCTCATCAATGAATTGCTTCTGGTCTCATCACGGATCATTGTCGTCTTACTAGATATGAACCTGCATTTGCTTAGCTTCTGTATACACTAATATCTTGATGAGATAGGTTCAGAAATTTGAATATAGATTTTCATTACAAATTTAGCTTGTCGGTGAAACCTTGAAAGATCTAATGTTTATCTATGTCCAATCTATTTATTTTACTCGGAATGGTTTCAGTAATGCAGTAAACAGGAGTTGGTTTATGTACATTATTAGCAGTAGTTCATTAAACTGATAAGCTATGGAGTTGTTCTGCTGCAAACACTTAAAATCTTGTGTAACTTATCATCAGCATTGGAAAACTAAGGCCTTGAACTAGTTAAAATAGATTTATTAGGTTTTGATGGATTTGGATGTGAAGAAAGGTATTAAATTAAACCTATTAAATTACAATGATATACTAGTTTGACAATGTTGTATAAAACAAGGGTAGAATTGTCTATAACTGAAAAAGATGTCTTCCAATAAACGACCACCAAGTAATTCATGTTTTTAAAAAAAGTTTTTGAAAGGCATCATTGACAAAGGTTGTTCAAATACAAAATAGAACTTAAGATGACAATACGTTCTGCAAATGATCTGAGGGGTGAGATTATTGCCTGAGTTCCTTCATGATGTTTAATATCTTGGAGGACATGCTGAGATCAGGAGATTGTACAGTCTGAATAGGTACTGATCGATGGAGGGACCAGAAGGTCCACCTCTCATTGTTCACTAGTTGACTATCAATACATCTTGGTTTTTCTGTATAATTGTTCAGCTGGCAGAGATTACAGAGTGGGACCTGCTTCAAAAGAACCTTCTCATTGCTGTCTCAACTTCAAGATCCTTTCTTTCACATTAACCTTTCAACAAGACTGTAGTTAGCTAAAGAGGAGTGTTTATGGTTGTGGTTGGTAGAGGTTCTTTTTTTAGTTTCTAGGAACATTTTAAAAGTTGTTTGTTTTGGTATGCGATTTAGAGTTTTTGTGAACTGCATTAGTAATATATTGAAACCACTTTCACACATGCATGTTGAGATCGTGACGGCACTCATCTCTTGAAGTGGACTGATATGCAATAAATACCTCCAGACTGACCTTACAAGCGATTCTAAATTGGTCCAATAGTTCCACTTATTTAATGTGAAAATACACGACATCAAAGAAGTTGTTATCCAGAATATCTTTCTGTTCTTATGTATGCCACTTCTAAATGCTCTTCAAGGAAGTAAATCCTGTTACTCAGCCAGGCATGAATGGTTTGGTGCTTGATAATTTACCAGGTAAAATTCTCATTTCTCGAAACAGCAAAATCAACAAGAACATAAAATTAACGTTGTATTAAGATGAAGTCAGAAGATGTGATGTTCACTGTGTAATGTCCTTGTTTCAGATCTATGTGAATAACGAGCATGTGACAACTATCGGAGAGGGAGGAAGTTTTGGAGAACTGGCTCTCATCTATGGAACACCTAGGGCAGCCACAGTCAAGGTGAGCTTTATACAAGACATTATCACTTTACATTAGGACTCTTTTGATTCCATGCAAACATTTACAGTGACATTGGAAACAGTATAAACAACCAACAGTTGACTAGTTCAAGCAGAATGCATGGTCAAAATGGTATTTTGGTTTTCTATCTTACCATCACCCTTTACATTAAGTGAACGTTTCTTAAAAGAGTAGTTGAAACTACCATTGCATAATGTTGATAATGACTCCAAAATATTATTGGTGACAACTTCTTTTTCTTGGGGATTGAATAAAGGGGCAAGAAATTACCCAAAACCTTGTGGATACAATAATTAGAGGATATTTGGCTTTTCTTGACTAATACCATGTTTATCTCATCGAATGAGGTAGAAAGGTTATATTTTCACGAGTGGCGCAGCCACGAGTGAAAATATAACCTTTGCATATCTTTGCATATTCACCGAAATAGACTTGCATTTACGTTCAGTCGACCCCAGAATGAGCCTGTCGCCTCAGCAAGAATGTGACGTCGTGAACGTGTCATGACGTCGGAGCATTGTTTTATGACGTCAGGTCATTGTTATATCAGTCACTAGTGACTGATAACACGTTCCATTGTTATTTTCACTAGGGACTGATAACACGGTTTATTTTCATTGATAGATCCCGGTATTTCACCTGCAATCATATAATAAAGAAGTTGTTGTCAATCATATTTTGCATTTTACTTCAACACCATCTGCTAACTATCCCACAAGAAAGGGTCAAAAATGAATGTTACATAACATGATCAAGTTGATCTCAAAATCATCTCTTCATCTGCACCTGGTGTTTGATAGCGTTCAGCCACAAATTAAGAGACCTGAAGTTCCTCTAGGGTCAGTTTGACCTGCAGTTTTCTTTGAACAGGCTATTTGTGTTCTCTGAGACTCTCTGATAATTATCTCGATATTTATGCTATCTTGATTATTGTGCTATCTTTCACAAGACAAGAATCAGCATCATCTACAGCTAGATTCTTTGATGAAGCAAGACATTTATTGATGACCAAGAATTCAATTAATGTTTACATTATATCTATGAGTATAAACTTTTGGTAAACAAATTAACAAGATCTCAGATGTTTCCACTAAAAGCAAAGGTAAAGTTATTTCTTCATGTCAGTATTGGCTGAGACAATATTTCTGTATATATATATTGGTTCTGCATTGTTTTCATTTATTTTATCAGAAATGGGTTAAGGCCATATATGAGGGAAAATTAAGGTATATATATCCAAGACTGTTTTTAATATATATATATGTTACACCTTAAAGTTAGATATTGATATATCCTTTGCTTGAAACAAAATAAATGTTAAATGCGTTTGAAAAATCTGCATTTAACTTGCTGGTACCCTGGAGTACTTTAACCTTTTTCATAAAAGCCCTGAAGATGTTTATGTCAATCGAGAACATATTCACGGAAATGTCTATTTTGATGACAACCTGAATCAAATTAATGATGCATACACTCTTTCCTCGTAATTTCCAGTTTCCAAATGTCAAGGACTGAAAATAGATGTTTACATGTTTGAGGATGGGTAATGCCTCTTTGGTAGGAAGTCGGACTAAATTACACAGTACGGCTTCACTTTGAAGTGCAGTCTTACAACATGGCATTATGATTGTTGTGGAGACTGCAGAAGAGACAGACGACAGTTTCTCTCCTTAGAGCTTGAAATACCGTAAATCCTTCAATAATCACCAATCAATTATTAATTTCAACATCAGTTTGACCCAGCAATTACTCAAGGCAATTAATTATTCATTGCAGGGGAAACAAATTCTGAAGCAATAATACAAAGTATGTGTAGGCAAGTTTTCAAAATTGAAACTAAAACGACTTTAATTTATTGTGAATATTGTAATATAATGCTTTTACTATGATGTTTTTAGGAATGTAAGTTTTTAGGATATTTTAGAACAATTTGCAGTTGGTTTGATATCCAGATTAACTATGCATCTATGACTATTGTATGTATGATGTAACTTAGCTTACTAGATGTCTTTAAACCTTACATTTCTTCAGTAAAACCAGACCTGCCAGAAGTTCATATAAAAACACAGACTCTAGGTGAATGAATTCCTGAAGGGGGCGTGTCTTACTTTAATCACGGTATACACTGTAGAGGTTTCATAGCTTACCGATCAGATTCTATACTGGTCTTCACTTAAAGTTGCATTGTTTTACTGGGCTTCAGAATAATAACTTTTGTATGAATTCTGCTGTTTTACACAAATTGGCAGAGACACTGGCTAGATATCAGACTGAAATAGCTCAACTATAAAAATTACTGTCTGTATCAAAGTTGAAATTAATTCAGTTTGATCTTTCATACTTTTGCCAAATATCATGCCAACACTAGATGAGTATTCTCGTAATCTTTATCCCATTTGCAGGTTATATAAGTTGTAACATTCAGTGGAGGGTGACATTGTAATTTATCAGACCAGCATTAGTGTATATCCAACAAGCCGTAAACACTAACAAGGGTCTGATAAATTATGATGTCACCCGAACAAACTGAATGTTATAACGAATTTATCTTACCGCATGTCTCAAAATAATAAAACAAAGAAAAATGTTGACAGAAAACAGCTGATAGATCGACAAACTATGACCTTTATCTTGTGTCACGTGACATGGAATGATTGACATGGATGCATGCTTTCTTCATGTTGTGGGATATAAAACATTTATCACCCTCGGGAAGATTTATCAACCCGTATGACGGTGTTTTTTTATTTGTTAATGGTCACATGGACCAATCAGGGATCAACATTCTTACATGAGGTAGGATAATCATAATTAACACAAGTTTCTTAATAAATTAGCACCTGACAGATGCATTTGATGACCAATTTACAGAAATGACAGATCATTAACATAGGTAGTACTCTAGGCTTGGCAGTTTGCTACAGATTCCAGCATCCAGGACAAGGGTTGACATTACAACTTACAACTGATATTCGGGTAATGTCATGTAGTTTGGTGAGATTTCGGAAGGTGTAATGAAAAATTTTAATATTCTCAAACTGCTAATGCTTTATTTAACATTGCAAACCGTATGTCATTCTGCTGTTTGATCAATGCTCTGATCCTTCACAGAAAAGCAGATTTTTTACTAATTATATTTAATTCATGTTGGCATTTCATTTCATTTGACTTTAAACGATGAGATATCAGTGCAATAGCAAGGAGGTATGCTTTGAAGAGACTCCATTAGTTGAGTGATGTTTGAATCAAGCTGAAAGTGACGATCTGTATAAGATTGGTATGTATTTGATCCGACATATTGCTGTCATTCACGGGGAGTTAGATGAGGCTCACTATAGGAGCAAGGGCAGATTAGTTGTCAAACCCCTTGACTTTATCATCGCACACAGTAAAAGTTGATTGCCAAAGCCATCAACAAGTCAGCAATTATCCCAGTGAGGAGGGACGTCTTCCAGCGTGAAATCTTGATAGTGCTCTGAGAATACAAGTAATATGGATAGAGGCTCTCGTTATAGTGATGTGCGATACATGGGATGCCAACTAGAGTCCAGTCTACAGACAAAACACTACTTTGTTGTCGTGGTGAAATGAGGAGAGGCTCATGGGTAAATGTCATCGTGGGATCGCCAACCGACAGCATCCATCAAGCTGCTATTAGTGCCTGTGCCAGGAGCTAGAACATGGCAGTCTCTTGCTGCCTCGGAAATATCACTAGCTAATCCACATGCTTTTTTACAATATTTTTTTTTCTTGTCGCCAGAGGGTACCACACATTCAATTTGTTGTGATGGATCTGACAATGGTGTTTAGCAATCTTGTTGTTTGTTGAATAATTTCCTGTCAAGTTCTATTAGAGTTGAGAATAATTGGAAGTTTCTACATTGTTACAAGGTTCATTTCTTGAGCTACGTTCTTGACGATCTTTATTGTAAAGTTTATATTAACACTTTATCTGCTGAAGTAATTAGTTCAGGTTGGCCAATGTACAGGAATCACTGCTCGTTAACTAAAACAATCCAGAATTGGTAACTAGCTTTAAAGATAAGTTATCCCGAAACTTGCAGGTTTGAGGGTTATAATCTTGAACTTTCTTAGTGTGTCAGTTTTATACTTGAGATATTGTATAATTTTAGATCCTGTGTAATAGCAGACTGAGTATGTGATTTGGTTGATTTGGTTTGGTCTCAGTGGGTTATGATCTCGAGGGCTGAGGGCTATGATAAAATGTTCATTGGGTTTTGGTCAGGTCTTTGTGATTAATTATTCCAATTATAAGCAGGATTCATTAATAAGGTATTTGTATTGTTTCTCTCCAAATTGTATACGATTTTGTTTAATGATTTTATGTTAATTCTATTTAAATTGTGAGGAAAACTTTTTCAATATTTTAATATCTTTGCAGGAATCGTGATACTTGGACAACCCATTTAATAAAAATTCAGTGTCCATTCATGTTTTTGTTATGCACTGACAGTTTCAAGACTGCAATTTTTCAGGGCTAGGGGTTGTGCATTATATTTAGTCTGTCATCCAGACCCCTTGAATTTAAAGAGCCGAGGCAAGTCTACAATGAGGCAAGTCTACAGAGCTCAGTATAAAAGGAACACATCTCAGAGGTTATTCAAATTTTGAAATTAAACAAATATTCATTTCAGCGGCTAAATGTCAGACTATATTATATTGGGAACAATCGATCAAGTCTTCAACATCAAATAATATAATCCAAATGAGCTACAGATCCCATGGCTCTATTTTTAACACTATTGAAGTACTTCACTTCTGTAAATGAAAACTTAGTTTGTGGTTGAAGTAGAAAACGTATAAGTAGACTGATGTATTCGGAAATCTTTAACACTGTTGAACTACTTTTAGTTTTATAAACAGAAAATATAAGACCAAAAGTAGAAGCATATATTCTCCAAACTGCACTAAACCTGTCTCAGACCCCATCTTTAATTTCTGTGTACAAACTGCACTAAACCTGTCTCAGACCCCATCTTTAATTTCTGTGTACAAACTGCACTAAACCTGTCTCAGACCCCATCTTTAATTTCTGTGTACAAACTGCACTAAACCTGTCTCAGACCCCATCTTTAATTTCTGTGTACAAACTGCACTAAACCTGTCTCAGACCCCATCTTTAATTTCTGTGTACAAACTGCACTAAACCTGTCTCAGACCCCATCTTTAATTTCTGTGTACAAACTGCACTAAACCTGTCTCAGACCCCATCTTTAATTTCTGTGTACAAACTGCACTAAACCTGTCTCAGACCCCATCTTAACTTTCTGTGTACAAACTGTCTCTTCTTGCACGAGGTTAGGTGTATGTATCTCTCCCTCATAAATCTCCACCATTAATGGGTTAGCACCCCAAAAATAACTTCATCAGTAAGGTCAAGCTGCAGTTTGGGTCTATTCACCAGGACAGTGACCAGGCAATGATAAAGAGGTTGTTAATGTCTCGTAACAAGCCACCTCCAGCAACAAGAGAGGAGATAGTGACCCCCGTATTCCACCAATAGTGCTGATGAGCTTGATACACGGACAAGCTGCAGGCCAATCAGTGGACTCCCTGTATTTGCTGTGATAGTAGCCTGTCTCGGATAAATGCTAGGATATCTTTCTCATGAAGAATTATTTCAGTTTGAAGAGTCCTGGATCTCTACATTGTTCAGTTACATATATTCTGTTCCATCAAATCTGTTCAACCCTATCAATTCTGTACAGTTTCATCAAATCTGTTCATTACCTGCTTACCGTGCCTAAGGATTGTGTGTAATCCTTTCCTCATACTTCACAAAGAGCTCTACTACATTTGAAAATATCAATATTACTAAACTAAGCCAGATATCAATATTTCAAGATACAGAACACAAGGTCTTTGCTAGTCCTGCCCCATGACTGTGTGAAACATGAGAACCTTTAATACAGTGTAGATCCTTATTCAGCAAGTCTACATAAACTGAATACACTGAAAGTATAATCATAAGGATGAAGGTACAGTAATTATAGAGATTCTGCAGACTAAATTTTAAGCTAGGCCTAGCAACTGAAGAAATATACAAGACCATTTTTCCAAGAAAAAGGTTTCTGCTGCAAAAAGGTTGAATGAAGTTTATTTAGATACTTGTATACTAACATAATATGATTTTAACAGTTGTCTATTTCAGGGGATGCTGAAGTTGAATAATTGACAAAAGAATTCCGGTTATCTAATTTCAAGATTATAACAACAATATAATATTTGTGTTTCAGGCCAAAAGTGATTGTAAGTTGTGGGGAATAGATCGGGACAGCTACAGAAGGATTCTTATGGTAAGTACATTACACTTATACTCTCTATATATACTCTTGGGTGAGAGTAAAGCAATATTTTTTTTTATCATTATGACATTGTGTGTTGACTATAAAAATTATCCCCTATTTGAAAAAAATATAAAATGTCTTCAATTAAACTCATGGAATCCTGTAAACCTTGATATTTATTCTTCTGTTTTTCTTTCCAGGGAAGTACCATCAGAAAGAGGAAAATGTATGAAGAATTTCTCGGCAAAGTGTCAATTCTTGGTGAGTATCATTCATTACCTGGTATCCACAGGAGCAACTATTGAGGTACATTAAAGTCAAAGTCATTAAAGTTAATTCACTAAACTATTTCATCAATTCCTTGCTGGAACAATGCAGAGACATGTAATTTTAATACCCAGATGACGGGACATCATGGAACAATACCGAGACATTTAACCTCTCAGACAGAGGCTGTGTAGCCTGCCTGTATTTCATCTCTATGATGTATCCTAATAACCTGGATAAAACAGAAGCCGTCATCTTCTTGACCAATTAAAGAACTGGAATCTGTACCCTTCAAGATAAAAAATTTCATTAGAAACTGTGTTGAAGTTGAAAGTGTAATAGAATTTCTAAATAGCTTTGTACTTGAGGACAAGCAAGTGGTTTTTGTATTATATATTTATTATTTGTAATACAATGTTTCCCCCGACAGAGAACCTTGACAAGTGGGAGAGACTGACGGTGGCGGACGCGCTTGAACCCGTCATGTTCGAGGACGGTGAGGAGATCGTGAGGCAGGGAGAGGCCGGAGAAGACTTCTTCATCATTGTTGAGGTGAGAGCTAGAGGAAAAAGTACTGTAAAAGTTAGACAGCTTCTTTCAGTGGCATTGTTGGCAGAAGTTGGTGAGATGAAGGAGAACGAGTTCTATGGATATACAACTTCTTTATTGCAGGAGTGCGCCATTTCTCCATTTATTATATATATTCATCTTGTAATCATGTCCAGTATCATTTGCTTGATAATGGCATTCGAATCTACACTGAAATATCGCACTCCTGCAACAAAGAGGTTGTATATCCATAGAACTCGGTTCTCCTTCAATTTTATACAGCTATACATATAATGACCAACAAATGCACCATGATACCTGTTGGATTCTACTCTCTTCAGAGTTCCTAAAACTCTTTAGATTGGTGATAATGGTGTTGATTGTGTGTTTGACAAGTGAGCAAATAACCAATCAAAAGTTCATGTCTGAGTGTCGTCTTTTGTGTGAGTCAACATATTTTGAGTCAAATCATGCAGAAGGTATGTGAAATTGTTTCGAAGATCGTTAGAGCCTATTTTGTCAGAACTTTATTAACAAACCAACATTATCAAGGTGCCTAAAAGCAACTTGGAACAAAATGTAATAGAGTCAAATTGTTCAGATATTAAATAAGCTCATCACTTTTATTTAGCAACTTTCTAACAAGTAAAGAGTTCCTCCTACTTCAAACACAAGGTAAACAATATCGTATCTTCCGTAACGAGGAGTGTAATATGGAGAAAACTCATTTACTCTCCATTTCATGACCAAAGTGTTTGTGTCTTCCTGCATTAACTTTGATATTATAAAGTTTGCATTGTTCTATAAAGGTAACATTTACAAAGTTTATAAAGTTTATAAAGTGTGTTAAGTCTATATAACAATATGGCTGTGAATTTAGCAAGTTACTGGCTAATATTACAGTAATTCAATAGCCTTTGAGGCACACAACCTCTTCATTGAATGGCTGATGTTCAATTATTACCTCATGTAAAGACTTGATGGTTTCTGAAATTTCTCTTACAGTGTTCAATCTCACATTTAATATTTCAATCTTTAATAAAAGAGACAAGTTAGTTTTTCGTTCATGTTTGATTTTCTAATCATTCTTCTCCCTAGCCAATAAATTACAATTGCTTTACTCAGGTTAGTCTTTGAAGGGCATTAGATGTGAAGTATCTATTTTATTTATACACACTGTTTCGGAGTATATGCTTACTGCTTCATCAGGTATATATTTCCAAAACTTTGTGTATATTTACATAAAGGAGTTTTGATCCACAGAAGCTTCTTTCCTGACTAAGCTTACTTATTTAGATAAGGAGATTTGCATATTTATTGGTTGTACATGCTTACTTTATTGCAGTAGGAAGCTTTGGCTCATTATACATTGTAATCTATTGCAGTACCACATAGGGTTTGCTGGTTACTTTCTAGCCACCACTATAGAAGTGAAATACATGTACCTCTTGAAGGTGGTGTTAACCTAAGTTCATCACATCACATCACATCACATCACATCACATCACATCACATCACATCACATCACATCACATCGCAGGGTGTCTTGGTGGCTAAGTAAGTGGCCAAGCTGTTTGGACAGTCAGTGCTGGCGATCGGTGCCTGACTCAGAGGATGTAGGTTCAAATTGTACATTGTAATCTAGTGCTTTGTTAGTGGTTTGTTAGTTCTCCCTACAATAATAATATAGCCACCACAATAGAAGTGAAAGAGAAGGGCGTTAATGAAACAGTTCCTTGCATTTGTGTTGATGAAACACCTCCCAATAGTTACCTCACGTCACACACGTCCTTTCTGACAGCTAGGTGATCCACAGGTTAGTAACACTTGCCGATAGACTCTTATCTAAGTCTAAGTGAACAATTAACAGTAACTTCTACCTGTTGTCAGCTTGGTTAAACACTCAATCAGTCACCTAGATGATTTTGGTTAAGAAATAATTAAACACCTTTTTTGTTTTGTTCTGTTTATTTTCTACTTCATCTAAATGAAGTACCTGGTAGATAGATGTACCCTCTAATGAAGACCAAGTAAAGTAATAAACCTTGAGCCAGTTGCCAGTTCTCGATTATTCCTTTGTTGCCTATTTGTGATTTCTATAAACAGGCAACTTAGAATGGTTTGGCAAAGAGTAATTGTGCAGATAAAGTATTAATTTTGCTTTGATCCACTTGCTAGCTGTGTATTGGTTGTAGAAATGTGCTAATAGGCTAATAAAGTTGGAGATTATTCGAACATTTCCCTTGATTGAAACATGTATTTTGATCATCATCGGAAAATGTTTGCATAATGTACCGTTTCTCCGACAAGGTTTTAATCTACACATCAGAACATATTTGCATTACCTTTTTTCTGACAAGATTTAAAAGTACATAAGGAATATTTCCATGATTTGTTGTCTTCAACTGTACATTTATTACTCCATTTCTCCACAGCTAACCCATTTCCTCATGAACATGTGACAAGGTAATTCCCAGGTGTTATTTGTGAGAGTTGTGATGAGAAAACTTGAGTTGTTTAGAGGATCAATGGTGCACATTGAGGTCGACCTGCTTCATTGAAGTGAAAGATTCAAGAGAGGCTTTATCATATTAATGAAGTTAGAATGCCACAAATAGAAGGATTGTGAACACCATGACATTTCCTCAAGTATGAATTTCATGTGTGGAGAATATTCATATAACTTGTACATCTAGCGCTGCTGTATAAATTGTAATATCTTTCCGTTGTTTGTTCTTCTCCGCACTAATGCAAAGAGCAAAAAGGTATTGATTTCAAATTTGAAACAAAATTAGAAAAAAAATTTGAAAGTAAAAAAGCTTTGTTGTCCTTGTACATTTTGAAGTTTGTTTATGCCAGAATATCTTGCAGTCACAGTGCAGCACAAGTAAAAGCATTCTGTCATTAAAACGATGAACAAAAGAAAGTAAACAACTCCTATGTTTTGACCTATAACTTGGCAGGGAATCAAACCCCAGCCAGTCAGGTGGTAAGCAGGTACTGGATCAACTGAGCTACATCCGCCATGTTTCAGAAGACCACATGAATACTTTATTGTAAAGGCTGCATGTGCATCTGACCTTACTTTTCTGTCCAATATTGTTTCATTTTATTAAACGCTATCTGCAATAGTACAAATTCTTGTATTTTTTTCGGGCCGAGGTACTTGCAGGATTCAAACCCACACCCTCAGAGTCCGGAAACTATCACCAGCACTGACCGTACCAACAGCCTACCACAACACCAAGACACGACAATTAAGTTTATTTAAAGTATACTTTAATCAGAGCATGTTTGTTCCTTCCAGGGCCAGGCAGCCGTGTTGCAGAGACGATCGGACAATGAAGAACCCGTGGAAGTAGGACGACTTGGAACATCAGACTACTTTGGTGAGTTGACTGAAAACTTCACAAATATCATAGGTTTGCTTTGACTCAAATTGAGATTTGAATATTTATCGTTCTAAAACCTTGCATTACACGCTGATAAACGTAAAGTGGTACCATGTTGAATCACAATGTTCATCTGTACATTCACCACCATTCAAAACAGTGGATATTCGGTATAACAACAAAAAAGTAAATAGTTTAACAAAGTGAAAAGAAACCACTCTTTATTTCAATTAATATATGTATGTCCTGTCAGTTTAAAGCTTGTGTATTGCCTCAGTGAATCAGTAATTACATGTATTTAGTGAAAGTTTTACACATATATATATTTACACATATTTATTATTTCATATAGTACCCTAACCCATCGTTAGATGGTCGATTCACATACTTCAATGTCAGGAAATGAGAAGTCATACAAAGTCTTTTTATATACAACAGCTATTTCACTATACACATACACTGTATCTCTCTATATACAACAGCTATTTCACTATACACAAACACTGTATCTCTCTATATACAACAGCTATTTCACTATACACATACACTGTATCTCTCTATATACAACAACTATTTCACTATACACATACACTGTATCTCTCTATATACAACAGCTATTTCACTATACACATACACTGTATCTCTCTATATACAACAACTATTTCACTATACACATACACTGTATCTCTCTATATACAACAGCTATTTCACTATACACATACAATGTATCTCTCTATATACAACAGCTATTTCACTGTACACATACACTGTATCTCTCTATATACAACAGCTATTTCACTATACACATACACTGTATCTCTCTATATACAACAGCTATTTCACTATACACATACACTGTATCTCTCTATATACAACAGCTATTTCACTATACACATACACTGTATCTCTCTATATAGACATCAGATTGTGAGTGTATTGTCCAGAAATCTGTTCGTATATAGTTAATCACAACTGTTCGAGTGTCGGAACCTGACCTGCTAACTTTACCGGAGATAACTACCAGCAAATACCACGTAAATACAAGCAATTATCACAAGATTTATATCCGGTTTCCTCCTTAATGAGACAGTCACACATATACATTTCTCTTATTTGACAACGAGAATGAATGTCAAGAAGATTGATGACATTTTCTACAGATTTCTTTAATTATACTTTATATACCGGTAGTCAAAGACAAAATTAGACATTCAAAGTACAAATAAACCCTATAATAAATGTTATATTTGTTGACAGTAGATCAGAAAAGTTAGGTTAACACTAACTTGGACTTCGTCTTTCATATCTCTCTGATAGTTGACATTTGATTTTGAACAAGATTATACATATACTGCCTGTCAATTGAATTCATTGAAACATTTAGGAAATCTTGCTAAGTTAAAAAGTTCACTTATTTGCAAAGGCAAACAGAATTATTAATGAATAAACATAACAAAATAATGTCTAGATCTATAATCACAAGTTTAAAAGACTTAAAGGTGCTGTTGCACATTTTTAGCAAACAAAAAATTCTTATATTTGTCATTTATTATTCAACTTTTATATAATATATTGTTATGTTAGAGGGTAAAATATTTTATTACATGATCCGATAAGCCATATTCATAGAAAACTGTTATCCTTATTGGAAGAAAATGGTACAACATATAAGGCGTGTGGTGTGGAACTCTTCATCTTGAAAGGTAGAATTGTAGGTCTCATGCAAAGCAAGATGGTTGACCATTCCATCGTTGAATCATATTTATAATTCTAATCTCATAAGATGTTTTATGCATATTTCACAAGAAGTTTTATGCAAATTTCATAAAAAGTTCAGAAGAAGTTTTATGCATATTTCGTAAGAAAATTTATGTACTTATTTCATATAAAGTTTATGTATTTTTCAAATGAAGTTTATGCATATGTACTTCTTAATACTTATTACCTTGCATCATGTGCCAATTCTAATTTATTTCATGGGGAATCTCAGATTCGCACATATTCTCATCTTTCCATTTCCACTAAAGTGTGTTTCCCATACCCGGTAATATAAATTCCAGTTTCATTGTTCATGCAGGGTTAGATCGGAGTGCGCTTCCATCTACTCCTCATTTCACATGTATTCGTTACTACTGGGTCACTCTGGCAATCAGAGATGTTATGTGTTGCGCTTGCTACCAATTGCACTGACCGAGCGGGTAAGTTTTGATAACCGCTAAAAATTTGTGCTGTGCAAGGACAGACTAGATGCACAACCTAGCGTTGTTTGTTTTTGCATTATATACATGAAGTTTTTGACATTTCACACGAAGTTTAATATACATTTAATATGAAATTTTAGTTTATCTCATAACGAAGATGTTAAATGTAATTATTATATACCTGTTTACCTGTTGCAGGTGAGATAGCACTGCTGTTGGACAGACCCCGAGCTGCTACCGTCGTGTCTCGGGGACCTCTCAAATGTGTCAAAATGGATCGTGACCGTTTCGAACGGGTTCTTGGTCCCTGCGGCGACATCCTGAAGCGAAACATCACTCAGTACAACAGTTTCGTATCTCTGTCGGTGTGAGGCCGAGGTCGAAGGTCACAGATGCATGCTGGGATAGGTTACAAGCTGCATGTAGCTTCCCCTCCAGGCCTCGCTGTTTGTACGTACGCCGGTCTCGCAACGGGGCTGGACTCGTACATACCAACTAACAGTCGTCTTGTGTACAGTGTACTTACATACTTATATAAATACATAACTTCTTGGTAAATCAGCCCGTACAGGCTGGGTGAGATAATTGATGGTTTAGATATTGAATAAAGAAGTCTCCTGATATTTTGAAGCTAGTCCAGAAATGATCATCAAGTATTTGCTCACATGTTCCAGTAATGTGCCAACTGGATCAATCGATCAATCTATCGATATATGCCTCTGCAGTCACAATAAATGGTTCACTTTATTTTATAATTTTTATAAGTCTAAAATAAAGATTTTCAATTTACAATAGGAGAGTTTTTCATGAAAAAAATTAACTATTTTCTTTATATCATTTCCATTTTGAACAAGTTGAAGGAGGGTTGCTGAGTGACATTGCTTTCCTTCGATATGCAGTTAGTTCATTCCCTCTCACATTCAATCACGTCAATAGCGTGAGGACACTGCATAACTCAGGACTAAATTGATTAAAGCTTTCACCGGCACACAGCGCTGCTACTGTTCCACTCTCCACAAACACATTACAGAACAATCAGCGGTGTTCATATCACTTATACTTGTCTATAATCGTTATACAGAATACTCCTTCTTCACCATTTCATCATTTAAATCCATTGGTGACTGTACGCATGCAGCCACATACCAGCTTTTTAAATAAACAAACTTTAATTTTCATGATTCATGAGTTTTTCATTAATGAATTACTTTTTAAATTTGGAAAATGAAATATTTTTGTGAACTATGCTTTAGTGAATATTTTCTTTTTCTTTACAAAATACTTTTCTTTCTTTAAACAAAGGAGTTGTATTAGACCAACAATTATATCGATTTTATTTTCATCGGTTGTACCATGATTCTTGACTGAGATGATCTCGAGATGTACATCACTGTGGAGTATGTTTTCAACTCCCATCAGTCTACTGTATCAGCTATTACTGGGGTTGGAAGAGAATTGAATTTACCAAGTTCAGTTCGTCAGTGTATAGTGCATTCTTATCAGTTGCAATAGTTAGTTACTAATAATTTATTTATAAAATCAGGGATATCATGAATGTTGTGCGAAGTACCACAGCCACAAAGGAAGTTAACATTTAAGTATCTTTTTATGTCCCTCAAATGAAATTGAATGGGAAAGATTTAGTAACAGAATTATATGACTTTAATTATGCTACTTAAGTTATTGTTTTCGCTTTTGATTGAAGCATTCATAAAATCTTTGTAAGAAGCTTCATTTGTGTGATAAGGGAGATAACTCATGCATAGATCTACGCAATATTGCTCCACACATCGGCAGCTTCATTCTTCATTATTATTAAGTCTAGTCTTTATTTATTATTTCATTTTCATGTGAAAATTCTTCCAACACTCCCAGCTCTTTATGCATATTGTAAAATGACAAAATTCATTTCATGTTGAGGATATTGCAAGAAGTTGATTATCCAAAAAGTACACAGCAATAAGATCTACTACTGCTACTAATTCTCACAAGTAGTTTAGCAACTATTTCTTTAGAGTGTTGAAGATTCCAGTTAATTACCCCCACCCTACCCCACCCTGACCCTGTTTTGTACAGTCGTATGCATGTACGTACAAGTGTTGATTGACTATTCATATAACCAGGTCGACAGGTCACACTTTATTTTGCTGAGACCAACAGAGGGTGAAAACGCAGAATGGTCTCTCGTAATCTAATGGAGTGGCCCTGTCCATGTGCTTTGCTGACAACTAACCATTGTAAGATGATAGTAGATAGATAAGACCTGTTGTAGTTGTAGCCAATCACAGGGCTGGTTAGATCCAATCAGGTTGGCCAATGCTTACAACTGTTGGTCCAGATTTAACCAGTGTATTTTACAACTTGTACGAAGCCAGACTGTCAAATGTTAAACACAGCTATATCTGCAGAAGTACCTGAATAAATGATAATTTATGCCCTGTTTAACCCACGTGTTTGTTTTTATTCGATGGTCTTGACACATTTGGAGGTGATCATCCTTTGAGTTGGCAACAAAAGACATGAACAGAAATATATACACCTCGTCACGAATATTGCACCACCCACTTTTGATCAGTAAGTAGAACTGGATCTTCAACCTCAAACAATAAGTACCGTGGAAAGCACTTTAAACTGTTTAGATGGTCTTGCATATATATATATATATATACATATGTGAAGGTTCAGTTGTACCAAAGGAAAGTCCACTAAACATCACAAAAAAAAAAGGTGAATAAAAATGACTGCGGAGGTCGTTACAACAAAAACACAAGAAAAAGAAAAAGTTTGTGATGTCATGTTCACATATGATGCGGTATATTCGATATGTTCTTGTAATGTCAACACTTGCAAAACTATTTCTGGTTTCAATTTCAAATGGGTGGTGTGTTACTAATGACGAGGTATATCATTTGAGTTGAATCAGTTTTTAGCTCATCAGGCCTGAAAGTCCGTAAACTTTTCGCATATTCAACTTCTTCTCTATAACCAGTGACACTGAGCTGAAATTTCATGTACATACTCCTTGGACAATAGAGATTCTAAAGGATAGATTTGATGACCCTGTGACTCCAAATGTGGGTCACAGGGGTCATGACCTAAAACCCTATTTTCATCTTCTCAAGTATGAAAAGCTCTAGAAAGCTGAAATATTGTGTACAGACTCCTTGGTCAATGGTGATTCTAAATTGTAGATTTCATGACCCTGTGACCCCAAAAGTTGGCCACAGTAGTCATATACATAAACCTATTTCTTGCTTGTTTACAATGTATGACGAGGGGAGAGCATGAGATTGGTTCCATGTTTACCAGATAGGGTATTTATTGCATCGATTTTATATGTTAAAGACACAATCAACTCATCAGTCTTTATCAAAGGTAATTTATTTATTAAACTTCACATGATGATCGATGAATTGATGGCTTAAAAATCAACATACAGTAATGAGAAAGGATTTGCACATGGCAGATGGCAGTACAATGTTATGACATATATAAAACACCTCATGAGGGTAATTACACTTCCCGCAATTCACTCAAAAGTATAGCCCATCTTATCACTGTTGTATACTCAATTGCTCTCTCCTTTGCTTCAAGAGATTCAAAGCTTGGTCTTAAGTGCCATGAATTTAATGTAATATAGACTTTCATAGTACTGAGAAAAATTCGAAAACATGGGCCCTGAACATGCACTCCCTACCACAATTAAAAAGAATATACAAAAATAAAGTTCAACGTAATATCCTATTCCTGTACTACAAACTCCCTACTACACCAGGTAGAAAGCTCATAAGTATAAAGAAAAATATGGCCCCTATGATGATATTTTCTACCCAGTACCAAAACTCCGACCTCCGAGGTTTGTGTCGGACATGGCCGGTCCGCTGGTAGTACTTGAGCACCTGGGAGAGATCGTTCTGTTCGGTGGGCGTGTAGCCCAGCTCACTGTGGGCCTTGGAGATACTGAACGTGTGGGTCACTCCCGTCTTGTACACCTGCAATAGTGGGATAATCAGAACCTGTTTGTGACATGCTGGGCAATTAATTAGCGCAGAACGATTCCTGATTGGATGAATTTTATGAACAAAGGGAAACAATCACAGAGTTTACTCAAGTCATTTCTTCCATGTATCCCCTGTTACAAGTGAGCAATGTTTCTAGCAAAATCTTCTATAACATGATTATATATATAGGGTAACACCACCTTCAATAGGCGAAATGGTCGTGTGGTAAGCTGCTGGTACGGTCAGTGCTGGTGATAGTTGCCTTACTCCAAAGGTGTGGGTTCGAATTCAGCAAGGAACTCGGCCCGAAAAAGTACAAAAATTTTTACTATTGAAGGTGGTGTTATCCCAAATATAATCATGTTATTTTTTTTCACTATCTAAATGGCATGTATTTCTAAAATCTCCAAGTAATCAAAACTTGTGACACAGACATTGCCATTATTTCTATCCAAGAAACATGTTTTGCAGACTTTTATTTCTTAAAAATATGTGCACGTCACACACGTGAAGAAACTCTGGTCCTCTCAATGGGTTACAGGAATGGACCAATTCTTCAAGTTGTAACATGAACACTGATTGCACTACTAACTTTGATTCCATACAAACAGCTTCCTATTTCTAGCCAAGAAAATCCTCCACTTGTGAAAGCGGTTACATGGGAAGAAAACAGTTGAGTAACCTCCGTAGGGAGAGAATGTCCATAATGACCGAATTATCACTGCTTTGGTGAAATGAAAATTGAAGCACACATAAAATGTCTCAACCCTTTCATGCCTTAACCAGCTGGACTGTAAATCTACTTTCTTCCATTGAAGCATACAGTTATGTCTTAATATTAAACAATTAAACAATGCAATTATTATACAATAGATCGTCATTTGACATTTTTAAGCAGAAAATGACATGGAATTTAAAAAATTATTAAGTTTAACCTATGTAGGTGTTAACAATGTTTAAAGAAGATGACAAGTTCCAATTATAAATACCTCTGTTCTTGTTAGTAAAGGCTGGAAATTGTAAATCCTTCCAACTATTGAGTGGAATATTTCAGTTAGAAATGCTGAAAAAGAAATCATAAATCCAGAAAATATTATACATGTATACAAAAACTACAAATACAGAACAAAACCCCATTAACAGTTGGTGCATTTTTGAGCTTTGAAGAATTCTATTTCTTTACAAAATTGTTTATTTTACTGAGTGATATTTTGAATGTAGATATGTACATCTGAGATATGATAGAAACTGCACACTAAAAGATAACAGTAAAAGTGCTGGTTTTGATAACAAAGAAAAATTCAGTCTTCTTTCAAACTATTCTCACCCATATAGAAGACCATATTCAAGGGAAGGTTCACTTTAGGGAAGGGGTAGCCCAGACCCTCAAACTGAAACAAACAGGAAACTGGGATATTTTATGAGAGCTTCCTTAACTTTTCATCATTATAAAGGTAGAAATCATTGAATGTGCAACATAAATTTAGAACTATCAAACATTCCTAAAACTTCATACATAATTGCTATACTATGATATAATTTTACATATTAATTAGCTTTTAGTAATAAATTTGATTTAATGAATAGTTTAACAAGAATTTTATCAAACAGCCAGAATTTAGAAGGGACAAATATCAATCCCATTTAGAGGCACAACTGTACACACACAAGCTGGAACCATATATTTGTCAAAGGGAGTGCATGAAATAAACTTGACAAGTAGCCTGCCTAAAACTGTTAAATGCCAAAATGAAAGAAATACCACCAAAAGTTTGAATTCCAGACCAAAAGTTACCAGAATACTTGAGATGTTGAATGAGCTTTATTTCCTACACTGGTAGCTGGTGTGTAAAATATTTCAATGGTTGTTTCTACAAATACGACTGAATCTTTATCAGGGCTGGATATTTCACCAAATTTTGTAGTTTGATATACTGCAATACACAGCTGCTCCATGTGTTCATATTAGCTACAGAACTGTACATATATATATATATATATAACCTCTTCCCCCAGTATAACCTCTTCCCCCAGCATCATCAAAGGCGACGACAGGGTGTCAAAGAACCTATTTTGGCGAAGCAACTGCAGCTAGTATTGCAATATACATGAAATGAACATTATTTTCACCGTTTACTTCTAAATGCAGTTTAACATTACGCTTTACATAAAATGCCCTGCAGAACTTTAAACAAAAATATTTCTCAGACAGATGAAATTTGGAAATAACGTGTCAGATGAAACAGATTCCAAAACAGCAAATGTAATACAACCCAACAAATGTTCAGCACATCAGGAGCATTTTCTTGCATCTAAAATCTACAAGTTTACTTCAAAACAATATCATACTTATGATATTTGCATATACATTTTACTTACTATGGTTTTGGTACAATCGATATATTGCTAAAAAGCAAAAAAAACATATATTGCATAATCTGTACAAGTATATATCGATATACACTGATATACTCGAGCTAGTAATAATTGCACAGCTCTATTTCTCATAGAATCAAATGGAAATGCTCACATAACAGTCAAAGCTGTATCAGTTAATAAATCAACAATTTATCGCTATGTTACTAATAAAGAGTAAAGAAAAAGTTCTTTCAGTTCCGACTCCTCAATCATGTACAGCTACCTCATGCAACGATTAAAAAACACTGTACAGCATCCTTATCTGGCTTCTACTCTATCCACCTCATCCCAATATATGGTATGTATGAACATCTCATGTCTATAATCTCAATATACGGTATGTATGAACATCTCATGTCTATAATCTCAATATACGGTATGTATGAACATCTCATGTCTATAATCTCAATATACGGTATGTATGAACATCTCATGTCTATAATCTCAATATACGGTATGTATGAACATCTCATGTCTATAATCTCAATATACGGTATGTATGAACATCTCATATCTATAATCTCAATATACGGTATGTATGAACATCTCATGTCTATAATCTCAATATACGGTATGTATGAACATCTCATGTCTATAATCTCAATATACGGTATGTATGAACATCTCATATCTATAATCTCAATATACGGTATGTATGAACATCTCATATCTATAATCTCAATATACGGTATGTATGAACATCTCATGTCTATAATCTACAATGATTTCTCCTATGTATCACTTGCTTGACAACGACATTACAATCAAAGTAAAAAAGTCGCCTATACACAATAAAGAAAGATCCATTAATATAGTCCTTATTCTACATTAGGACAACTTCTAGAATGTTACTCAATGATAGTCACAGTTTGAATCTAGTTTCTACAGTGATAGACCTGTGTTCATTTTCTTACATTTTACAAACAAAAGACATGCATAATTCAAAAGTATTTTGTAAATTACAAATATAATGCTTTCAAGAATCAACAACAACAAAGCAATCGGAATTTACCAGAACACCATATATAGTTAATGTCAGACTGGACTCATAGTGACAGAATCTCCAAAGTGTTAACATCTAGTTTATCAAAACTCTAGTTGCCAAGGCAGACAGGCTTGCTGGCTGTTTTTGCCAAGGCAGCCATTTCAAACATTGTCTGTGGTAATATTATAGTTACCTCCCTTTTACCGTAAGCATACATACCACCCTCCATATATTTGTATTGACATTTCGAAATCTATTTCATCATAAAATCACTGTAAATAAACACAAAATCTGTCCAAAAAACTCATAACTCATATTATCAATATCAAATTAAACAGACAATTGAACATACTTCAGCGAGGTATATGACAAGAAAACAGACTCCAGTTCAGAACAGTTCCATCCTGACCTGCAGAGGAAGGACACAAATCTATCTTTTTGACAGAAGAGTTCACAAAGCATGACTCCTGACCGATACCCAGTAGTCTGACAGCGCAGTTCTGTGCTTGTGTAAGGAATTAGCTCACTTACCAGGGGACGGAAGAACTCAAAGTTGTTGATGGGTTTTCCGTCTGAGATGAAATATGCCTGGCCCGCCTGCAAGTGACAAACACATTGATGGCAATTCACTCAATGACAAGTCAAATGGAATGATCACTGAACTTTGGCTTGTTTAACTCGGAATATCTTTAAATGAAGAAGATTCAGTGGAAGGATGTCATTACATTCAAATCTATAACTGGTTTCATGTATTTTCATTTGAACTTCTTCCTGTTTAAAGTTGTATATAGCGCTTGATGATTTTGGGTGATTTAACATGGCAATGACATTTGACCTTCGAAATATATAACAAACATGTGTGACAGAGTTCTTTAAATCATGAAAAATAAGCCATAGGATCTGTAGCTTATCAGTTTTGATCTAATATTTAAGCTTGAACATTAATATAAGAAATCAGTTTAATAAGTTTAATAAGTTTATAATACGCAATGAATCATCACCAAACATTCTCAGTTGGTGTAGACATGTTAACACAGGATTTCAGAAGTATGAGAGATAAGGTGATGTGGGCTTTAATGTCTACTTGAAAAGTTTTTCACTAGTATCATGGCTGCTAGCATTATTGCAGGGAAAAAGCCTGCAACACCATGGTGATATGCATTGTGGAGAAACCTGCGAGCATCGATTGAACCTAGCAAACCATGAGTGGTACTGCATACAAATTCAG
This sequence comes from Gibbula magus, assembly GCA_936450465.1. NCBI lineage: Eukaryota > Metazoa > Mollusca > Gastropoda > Trochida > Trochidae > Gibbula > Gibbula magus. Next base: position 16,722,106 of record OW388290.1, on the reverse strand, counting down.
TATAGCATTGCACCCAAACCTTATTGCATGTAGAAGAATGGCCGAATGTGCCAACCATTGCACTTCCCCCCCCCCCCCCTCCCCCCCCCCCCCCCTCAAAGAAGTAAAAACATAGAAAGTAACCTCAATGGCTCTGGGGAGAAGTCACACCCATAACTGAAAAGTAGCCAATACCAGATGTACATATTGTAGTCTCTTTACAAGCCTGATGAGCTGAACAATTTACATTTTCCCAATCACAAATCAAATGGCCAATATGTAAGTTATACCAACAAAAACCCACTACTTACAGCTATATAGCCCTGATCCAGACACAGGGCCTGACCAGCAAGTGAGTGCGCCTGCGTAAGGTTGTCCACGTGGAGGAAATCAACGAGAGATTTCTTCGAGCCGTACGTCACCACCACCAGACCTTGCTCCAGGTACGACTGAAACAGAAATACAAAACAGTTAAATATGTCAGGAGGGCACAACAGGTCCACGCTGTTAGTTGTATCCACAATGTACAACTGTATCCACAATGTACAACTGTATCCACAATGAACATCTGTATCCACAATGTACAACTGTATCCACAATGTACAACTGTATCCACAATGAACATCTGTATCCACAATGTACAACTGTATCCACAATGTACAACTGTATCCACAATGTACAACTGTATCCACAATGTACAACTTTACCACAATGAACATCTGTACCCACGATGAACAGTTGTATCCACAATCCAGCCTGTTGATCCTGATAAAGAAAAATCACCTAAACCATATCTTCCTCCATGTAGGATCTAGAACAGAAATAAACAGCCATCCATTGCTCAATTAACTTCCTTCATTTATCATCTAGAGCTGAATTAAACAAGTCTAGTTATCAAGAGGCACAACATTGTATGGAACATCACACACCTGTGAGGGAGGGAGTCCTTCCTGCATCACCATCACCAGACCGTGATACGTAGGAGTACGTAGGAGTACGTAGGAGTACGGGTGGATTAGATAAACATCAACACTCTCAGTGACACTATGAATTATCCTCACAAAGATGAATATCTCATCATAAAATATTTAAGAAATAAAGTTCGCTGTACCCCAACTTGTTTTGTAATAAAATTTAGTTTTGCCCTGAATTAATATAGTTAAAGTACGAGGACGGTAGTCCGAGTACTTTGACGTTATAATAGTTCAGGGAAAAACTATACTTTATTACAAAACACATTGGGGTACAGCAAATTTTATAACTTTTCTAAGATAACCCATAACACAACATTCTGCTTTGAGTAATTTTGAGAGAAAAATAGAGTTTACTTCCTTAATATTAATAATCCATGATCAGGGCCAACTGACGTGCCGTGCGACAACAGTGACTATGACGTCATTGTTCTGTTGTGACGTCATAGTGGTTCCTGGGGTTGCCAAATGCGGATTTCGTCGTTTTGGTTCAAGTACAAATGTAGCTTAAAATTTAAGACTAAATCGGATACAAAAGAACACATTCCTTCAATAATTGTTATAAAAATTAACGCTACCGTTGTTTTAGGACATTATCATTTGCAGAAAAAGACGGTCTTTTCAACTGCCCTCTTTCGTTGGGTTACCATGGGCACACGTGACTACGAGGGGAGCGGAAACGTCATTCAATTGTTACGTCATCAAAAAAACTATACCTTTATCGTCTGATAAAGTACTTTTATTTCGATTGTTCTAGCCGCTAGAAATGCTCTTTAAAAATGTACTTTGGTGATTGACTTGGTAACATGAGGATCTGTATGGTGTATTAGTGAGTAAGCATCTTCACAGATAAGTATAGGTATTACGTTGTGTGAGAAGTTAACTTGCAACCAATCCTGAATCAATATTGTGACCATATATGACTTTGTCTCCTTCATCTGCAACAACTGTGGTACTTCCTGTGAACATACATGTCGGGGAATACTCCTGATGGCATTTGGCACCTGATGAAGGAAATGTTAAGTTGTGTTTATCATCCAAAACTGGTTCCCACAGTAGATATCGCTTGTGTGAGATCAAGCGATATCTACAAGCGATATCTACATTGTAGATATCGCTACAATCAAATCGTCATAATCCTATTACATCATCAGTTAATGACATCACAAGGCTTTGGCATCACTTAGAACACTGCTAACAATGATATGACGTCACAAAGTTGATTACGTAACAATGCTATGATGCCATAATGCTGATGACGTCACAATGCTATGACCTCACTGAGATCACTGCTGAAGAAGTTCAATGGCAGTTTTCTATTCATTCTTTTGCTATTAATTGTTGAAGAATGATTTTGAATGATAAATAAAATCTCACCCTCGTGTATTCTGATATCAAATATATCAACACTCGTTGATTAAAGTAAAAATATCCTCGGCAAGCCTCTGATATTTGTAACTTTAATCAACTCGTGTTGATATATTTGATATCAGAAGACACTTGGGTGAGATTCTCTATATGTTCACAAGAAGGAAGTTGTTAATGTTGTGAGGAAACATGAAGCAATGCTGTCAACAGTTGGATTCATAGATGTACATCATTGATACATGTCATTAAGTAGAACATCACAAGGCTTTCATCGCTCTCTCCTCTTGCAGTCCCACTTGTATATAAATGGGAAATGCTAGGACATGAAGAAATATTCTAGATGGGCATGTTCTAGCAAAACTGCAAAACAAATCTATCTCAAACTCAGGAATTGAAAGATATTAATTTGCATATGAATGAGATTAAAATCAATCACATTACATGATCCCAAGACAACAACAACAAAACTGATCTTTTATTTCATAATGTCACTGTAACCTGTATTCAGATATTCAAACTTGATCTACAAATTTAAAAACCCAATGGAAAATTTGTCAAATGGAGCACAATCTCTGATCCTTGAAAATGGAATGTGTTAATTGATGAAATGAACAAACTCGCAAATGATACTTTTAATAACATTGTTAAACTATAATGTCTGAAGGGTGGTATTATAGCCTTTAAACTCCAACGTAAAATGTGTAAAATATAAATCTATTTAAACATTAAATGTTACATGATCTGAATTCATAAATTCTTTACATTCTGAGTGACCAGTTTACAGGAATATAGTTTACAAATGAAATATCCAGGATTGAAGCAAGGTGACACAGAACATTCATGGACTCCCAGATAAAGGCTTAAAGTTGGGTGACAGGGTTTAATCAAAGGATGTGTTTAAAGATACATATCAAACATTCAAAGTCAAGTTGAACATCTGAAACTAATGAAACACAAATGCTGGTCCTTGAAATGCCATGAACTCAATTATAGAAGATTCTATTTCTTGCAAACACAGTGTTCATAAAGTTGTCTTAATCACTTGGTTTATTTAGATTGAATAATCAACAGATTGCATAGAGAAATCGAGAAAAATATTGTGAACTCAGATCGCAAACAAAACTGATGAACATTTCTCTGCATTTGACGTATTTGCCACGATATTATTTTTGAGTACTTACAACAAATTCCATTACTAAGATTGGTTGATCACCCCACTCGTGGCAATCATGGGATTAATTGCCCATAAAAGAACATCAACTGTTTGATAGCGGGACTGGAAGTAAGTGAAGTGGACTCAGCTGATATCACATCTATTTCATTTGATTGACATCCATGCTGCTTTTTAACATGTAAAATAACTCTAGAAGATTGACACTTATATTGTTTTTACGCCTACAAAATACATCTCATTTGATTGACATGGCTCTTTGGTTTATAAAATACATTTAGTTTCAGTGATTGAATTGATACTTGAAAATACATTTGTTAAGTAAACATATCAAAAGATTGACAAATTTGGAAGTTATGGAAATTGTGAAAAATATTGAAATGTGAAAAATAAGAAAATAATAAAATTTGATAGATACTAAAAATATAAAGAGTACCGGTATGTAACATATCTGGTTGTAGTTTGAAATGCAAGGATATATAATATAGCCTGATCAACCTAACTTGTTTGAAACAATTTCATCCCTGTTGATTCAATTCAAAACATAAATACTAGTGTTGGCCGTCATATTGACATGAAACTCAATTGGAGGTGACGTGTTGTTTGTCATAGCATAAATATTGACATCAGTGAATCTTTTCCAGTGATCAATTGTCTTCAGAGTGGTGCCCTGATTGTTGTACAAGTCGAACATGAAGAATTATATAACAAAATGGAGTGTGATTGAGTCACAAGGCATCGAAATTGGATTAAACAGGAACCATATCAATCATTGCGAAAGAATTCTGACGAACTAATCACAATAAATTACATCCAGCAAAGAATTATGTCCGATTCTGGAAGATCTAATATGTACTTGTACACCCTCATGTCGCAACAGAAAAAAATATTCTTATTTTTAATGACAAGGTTAAAAGTGATATTTCAAACAAAAGAAATCTGAAATTGTTCGTTGGTGAAGATTAATTTTGATCTGTTTATGTTTAATACATTTTTGGGGGGTAAGCAAAGAAAGGATTTGATTAAATTGACAGAGTTCATAAATCACAGAGACCTGAAATTGGCAACTTGATCAAGATATAATCATAGGGAAAATGAACATTTATATCTTAAATATAATCTATGTTGTCATCTTCATTAAACTTTTGATCAACTATCCAGAATCGGTCAAAGGTGCATGCATTAGGTACCACAGAATCAGTTTAAGGTTTGTACATTGGGTACCACAGAATCAGTTAAAGGTGCACGCATTGGGTACCACAGAATCAGTTAAAGGTGCACGCATTGGGTACCACAGAATCAGTTAAATGTGCATTCATTGGGTGCCACAGAATCAGTTAAAAGTGCACGCATTGGGTACCACAGAATCAGTTAAATGTGCATTCATTGGGTACCACAGAATCAGTTAAAAGTGCACGCATTGGGTACCACAGAATCAGTTAAATGTGCATGCATTGGGTGCCACAGAATCAGTTAAAAGTGCACGCATTGGGTGCCACAGAATCAGTTAAATGTGCATTCATTGGGTACCACAGAATCAGTTAAAAGTGCACGCATTGGGTACCACAGAATCAGTTAAATGTGCATGCATTGGGTGCCACAGAATCAGTTAAAAGTGCACGCATTGGGTGCCACAGAATCAGTTAACGGTGCATGCATTGGGTACCACAGAATCAGTTAACGGTGCATGCATTGGGTGCCACAGAATCAGATAAAGGTTTGTGCATTGGGTACCACAGAATAAGGTAAATGTGCATGCATTGGGTACCAAAGAATAAGTTAAAGTTGGATGCATTGGGTACCACAGAATCAAGAAAGGTTCATGCATTACAATTCTTTTTCCAACACTGTAAAGACAAAGAATCATCCCCCAATCATAGTTTTGTGGCCTTATTGTTTTGTCACTTATCATCTATGGAAAACTGATTTTGTCCAACTGTTAAAATTTTGCATTGTGCTTGTAATGGTAAACTGGGACACCCAGCTTTGAGGAACTCGAAAAAGAATTTTGGAGTAATTTAGTTCACACACTAAACAAACATAATGACACTTTCTAAACACAAGACATAATCTAATGGTATCACAGTAGGACCGAAACGTTTCAATTCCAACACTCTGATAAGCTTTTTTGATAAGTTTTGTCGGAGAATGATATAAAAACAGTTTACACAGAAAGCAAAAGCTCAATCCGAGAAGTTGGACACTTAACAAGGACAAAGTACTCAATACCATTAAACAAATATAATTACACTTGGTCAACAGAACGGCACAGACTGCATGAAGACACTCGGACTGGATGGTACCAAGGACTGTACAATATAACCCAGCACCTCAAACATCTTCATTCAACAGTCAACACAGAGCAAGCACCACAAACAGAGAAATTATACCTCACGTTGGGATTATCCTCAAATTGATCATAAGTCACTTAAATCATGTAGGATTCTCGCCGGGACAACTCCAGGATTCTTCAAATAACATTATTCTCCGCCGAATGATAGTACCGATATGTCAATGTCCCTTTGTTTGTTTAAGCCCTGCTTGTGATTAAAAACAAACTGAGCCCGCTCAGGTCAATCGGAGACGAAATCCTACACATGAAATCTTCAAAAACGAATTGGGCAATATGTTCTCCACAAAGGGACTTCTTCCTTTACAAATATGCCTGCTGATTTGTAAAAAAAAGGGGGATTTATTTGAATTCAAACATCAGCATAAAAAGTATGTTTATCTAATGAGTTTCAAGAAAATCAATTAACTTTTTATCTGACAGCTCAACAAGTGGTCTTGGCATGCAACAAATTGTTGGATTGTTCCGTCAGAAAACGAACAGCAAACTATTGACTTCATAATTTGTTCCAGCACAAAAGTTGACCTTTAGCAAGTTTAGAATGTGATTTCTTAACCCATAGAAAATCATCAGGACCAATTTGCACTCAGCAAGCAAATTATTAAATTTAAGCTGTAATTTTCATCCTTTATGTTATCTTCAAGAAATAAAATGACTTAAATCCCAACAGCCACATAATTTTTAGATGTTTTCTACTAAACTGAAAGTTTTCAAATCTGTTCGGAATAAATATTTAACTTTGAAAGTTGAAAAGAAAAAAGAAAGTTGAAAAGAGGAAGATTTCTACTGTATCTTATGTGGCAGGTTCAGGCCTCATTTCTAGCCATCAAGACAAAAAATAGATCCTCGTTCATGTGAAAATCATATTTAATGCCTGTGAATCATAAGAATTCAACATTAGAAAAATGTTGATAGGTCAGCCATACCTGCGATGGCTGACAAATGACAATTGAAAGTGAATTCAAATTGTCATACGTCACAAGCGTAGAAGCCCTTGATTTGGCGAAGAGCCAAATACGGGTGGCATGTACAACTAACTATATAAGACAGCGGAGAAGCAGCCTTCTGATGGAAAGAAAGACAGGGTTCATACAGAATTTCAAAAACCCATATTTAAGGCTTTTTAAAGGCTTTTTTAAGGCTTTTCTTGACAAAATTAAGGCTAATAATCATAAGAAGCGAAGCGACACAAAGTAACTGAGAATGCGCAATAGACTGTGTATATATATACTGAAACGACGGAAATTTCTGAATGTACAGAAGTCACTCAGACACACATACATAAAATTTGAAAAAATTCATGAGACAGTACTAAATTTAAGGCTTTTTAGTAGTTTTTCAGGCTTTTTAGTCATTTTTCAGGCTTTTTAAGGCTAAATTAATTTGTAAAGGCTTTTTAAGGCCAAGTGCCCAAATTCCAGGCTTTTTCCAGGCTTGTACGAACCCTGAAAGAGATTTCAAAGGCTGTCGGCGACACTTATGACATGTGGAAATTTTGCTTACCTATTTTGTTAATTTCAGAAGAGTATATCTTAGCAACTAAGGTCCATGCAGGGTATGGATTAAAACCTACAAACCTCTTCAACAGCATGGAAGAAACTTGGTTCCTGACCCCTACAAACCTCTTCAACAGCATGGAAGAAACTTGGTTCCTGACCCCTACAAACCTCTTCAACAGCATGGAAGAAACTTGGTTCCTGACCCCTACAAACCTCTTCAACAGCATGGAAGAAACTTGGTTCCTGACCCCTACAAACCTCTTCAACAGCATGGAAGAAACTTGGTTCCTGACCCCTACAAACCTCTTCAACAGCATGGAAGAAACTTGGTTCCTGACCCCTACAAACCTCTTCAACAGCATGGAAGAAACTTGGTTCCTGACCCCAACAAACCTCCTCAACAGCATGGAAGAAACTTGGTTCCTGACCCCAACAAACCTCCTCAACAGCATGGAAGAAACTTGGTTCCTGACCCCTACAAACCTCTTCAACAGCATGGAAGAAACTTGGTTCCTGACCCCAACAAACCTCCTCAACAGCATGGAAGAAACTTGGTTCCTGACCCTCACAAACCTCCTCAACAGCATGGAAGAAACTTGGTTCCTGACCCCTACAAACCTCTTCAAAAGCATGGAAGAAACTTGGTTCCTGACCCCAACAAACCTCCTCAACAGCATGGAAGAAACTTGGTTCCTGACCCTCACAAACCTCCTCAACAGCATGGAAGAAACTTGGTTGCTGACCCCTACAAACCTCTTCAACAGCATGGAAGAAACTTGGTTCCTGACCCCAACAAACCTCCTCAACAGCATGGAAGAAACTCGGTTCCTGACCTCAACAAACCTCCTCAACAGCATGGAAGAAACTTGGTTGCTGACCCCTACAAACCTCTTCAACAGCATGGAAGAAACTTGGTTCCTGACCCCAACAAACCTCCTCAACAGCATGGAAGAAACTTGGTTCCTGACCCTCACAAACCTCCTCAACAGCATGGATTTCATCGATGCATCATTGCCCCCAAAATGACGACCAAGTGGGAAAGGTCTTGAGGTAGAGGTAAAGATCAAAGTCAGACAGGACAAGATCCGTAACACAAATGGCAGCTTCAAAGATGGCTACATTGGCTATATGGACAGGAGCATTGTCTTGAAGAAGTGCATGTCTTCCGGAGGTTTCCTAGTTTTGATAGCATCTCTTAGTTGGTTCACAGTTCTGATGCAAAGAATTCTCCATTACTAGTTTGTCTCTTTTCTAGAATTGTCACCAGTACAGATCATATCTGCTGCATTCTATAAAACATACCCCATTACTTAGCAGCAGAAGAAAACTGTTGAAGTTTGGGAGCAGGAGAAGCATATATAGTGTACACCTGGACTCAGGTTCAGAATAACAGATCCATGTTTCATCCTGTGGTCATCTCTGGAAATAATCATCTGGAGAGGCCTGGAGGTGATCCAGGTATATACAGGAAATGTCCATTATTTTCTTACACCTTACACTAATTGACTGTCAACATCTCTAATAGATAGACATCAAAATGACGTGCATTTTTATGGTCTTTGCTGTTTTCAAAGGCTGTTTATGTTCTTGTTGTGCTTACCATACTCAAGCTAAAATAATACTCAATACATCTGGAGGTAATGTTATCAAGATTGAATTGTTATGATTTCATAAACGATTTTCTTGAGCTGAATGAATCTTGAAAATTGGAGCAAAGTACAATGTATGTTTAATGATCAACAGCCATCACAGATTCTGACAGGGTAAATGTTTATTAGATCAATATTAACATTGCATCAACTCAAATATAATTCACTAATATATATGCAACACACATAACACAGATCCCATCAACAATACATTTGCATTAAAAATGGTATCAATATCCTATTTCAGAGATAAAATGTCATCTACAAATTAACAACAAGTCCCATATAAGCACAGATTGCAAGCATTACATCCCTTCTCATCATAAAAATAGAACAGGAGAGGTTAAATATGTGCTGCCATTTTGAATACCTCAATAAAATTATTTAAAAACTAATATGGCAATAATCGCGTGAAGCGTGGCCAGAAATCCCCTGACAGTGAGGAGAGGTCGAAACCTGGCACGTGTTGACAAACTGCTACATACAGAATGGACTGTACATATGAATGGGCTGACACTAAAGACCTGTTAACTGCGGCACTATTTGACTGGAGGTCTCCAAGGTGAACCTTCAAGTCTGCGAAAGAAAAACAAAAGAGTGATTCATTTCTCAGTGGAAATCAGCACTGCCGTCCGTTTTTACAGCTCCCTGAATAATTCATTATCCAAATTTAATTACAAACATAGGAGAAGAAAAAGTTCAAATTTGATGGAATTTATCCTTTTGTAGTTTCCATATGGTGAAGAAAGTGACAGTTCCTCTTCTCACTGTTTCTTGCAGGTCTATTCTTTTATATTACAATCAACACTCTACAAAGATTTTGCCTTGAAAGATCTGTTTGATGTTTGCCAAGTCTCAAAGCTACATAGACCAACACAGGAGATCCTTCACAGCAGGGGGACTGAATACAAGTCAACTTTCTTTTCATTTCAAAGGCAAACTTTCCATTTATTCAACTTAACTTTTCTTTCAGAACAGAAGACAAGGCCAAAATGTACTAATGTTAACCCTTAAGGTGCTGAATTCATGCCATGCCATTCAGTGTGGCCAATTTACAAGGATCACAAAGAGGATGGTCTCTGGCTTCAGGTAGGCATTCCGAGAATGTTCAGGGATTCGCAGGAAACGGGGTATAAAGTACTCATTGCCATTTCTCTAAATTGGGACAACTTATATATAGAGAAATATAATTTTTTTTTTTAAAAAGCGTCATTGGCTCTCTATCTCATCAAGAATTGCATTACATATTCATTATTTCTAAGGTAAAGACTAACATGAATTAATAAAGGCATGATCTCTTCTACAGTTTGGACAGTCAGCAAATTTACAAATCATAATCAATATTGGTAAAGGTATGTCTATACACAAAATGAAATTGTTCTTGATCTTTGCATTCTAAGGAAGAAATAACAAGTAGATGTTAAAGGAGTGAGTTCTATTATCTTGTCACACAGAAGTTCTAAAACAGCATTTTAGAATTCCCTATGGCCCCCATCACCCCATCCTAATTCCCTCTCTGACCCGACGAAAGACCTTAACCCCTGACATCCTGGAAGGACTCTACTCTTCCTAGATTTATTATGCTTGAAGTTAAAAGGTTTGAAGATAGACACCTTGCAGACCCAATGAACTGAAAAGTAAAAAAAAACAAGCAGAAACGTTTGAAAAGTTTGTATTCCTATTTTAATTTAAATGTAAAGAACAACATATAACCTAAACATAAAAAAGCATACTAAATTGTAAATTATAATGTCAGTGATTCATGTCCATAAGAAAAAGGAACGATACTTTTCAATTTGCATCCACAAAACAATTTAATAACTTTTATAACTTCATATACCCAACAAAACCATTACAATCCAATATTTGAGAGATAAACTCTACACGAGCAACAAGTTGCCAAGACTGGCTGGTCACGTTACATGGATTCTAACAAGATTTCATTTCATTCCGAAATGACATCGTAAACAATACCAGGCCACTAAACAATATTGCCAGAATTTCATTAGGAAATGTACACATGGATTAGTGATATGGGCAAACGTTCCCTATATGATTACAATAAAGATGAACATGCTTCATGAAACGAACTGAAATCCATTACAATTTGTACACAACAAATAGAGAATGCATCCACTCGACGGCCATGTGCTTAGAAAATGAGAAATGTGCGCTCTCGTTCATAAAAAAATCCTTGCAATGGGATAAACTGCAACGGAGAATGCAACTGAAAACGATTCATGGAATGAAATTTGTCTCTGAAGCTGTCATGTTGATACGCGTACACATCCAATTCCTTCATGAGGGAAAGTGACGCTTCATATTTGCAGACATTTGGTAATGACACGAGCGATTAATCTAATAATTCAGTAAATCATGTTGCAGCGATGGCAGGATCGCGCCACGCTTATTACTTTTTCTGCAATATACGATAGCGACAAGTGATCTAATATCGGGAGGGGAAAGGGGTTAGCCAAAGCCTGCCCAAATCTAGTACCATCTCGTTAAAATCAATATCTCACAAGATAAACTTTTCTCGTGTTTTTGCGGCAAGTTAGCGAGCGAGCATGCAAATCAATACAGAGCGTCCCACGTCCATGACTTATGCTAGAGAGGAATACGTTGGTCATTCATTCATTCATTCATTCACTCGCAGGTCTCTCGTCCACTGATTCGAGGAATTCCCTCGACACACCTCGTCTCTCTGTGAGTGACCATCACCTCCTCCACTCTTCGTAAGTGATTAAATTTATTGAGTTTGCCGAGAATGGAACAGATTGATATCCTGCGCCACTTGAAGAACTTGTTCAATGATCAGTTATGTTAAGAGCGTTGATGAGAACATTGTCTTGTGTCGGTGACTGCCATGGCCCTCAATCCATGTGACAATTTGTGATTAAGTTGATACAAGAGGATAAAAACATCTCGGACTCAACAGGTATGTGCATGCCTTCATTCAAGAGTCTTGCTGTCAGATTTACAACTTACTTTGGATCCTTGTAATTGGAAAGTTTTTGTAACAGTTTTTTTTATAGATTTGTTCAACTTTGTCATTTTACAGATCTTATGAAGAAAAAAGTGATGTAGATATAGAAAATTAAATTGCTTACGTGATTATAAAAAAAAATTAAGAAAAAAATAATTATGTATTCCCTATCCTGACCCCCTTTGGATGTTAACCGTGATTATAATCTGCAGTGAAATTTACTATTTGTATATATAAATGAGAAACATATTTTGTCTTATAACTATAAATTGTGATATTAAAATCATATTCATGAAAATAGTTGCAGAAATTCAGCAGGTTATCCAATGATAAAATCAAATCATAAGAAGGTATTGCCAGCTAGGAGACATCTCACACACTCTGTCACATACCCTATCTCCACACACTCTGTCACATACCCTATCTCCACACACTCTGTCACATACCCTATCTCCACACACTCTGTCACATACCCTATCTCCACACACTCTGTCACATACCCTATCTCCACACACTCTGTCACATACCCTATCTCCACACACTCTGTCACATACCCTATCTCCACACACTCTGTCACATACCCTATCTCCACTCACTCTGTCACATACCCTATCTCCACTCACCTGTACTCCATTGTTGTCATCTCTCTCTCTTTATAGTTCACTAGACCACCACACTATTTGAAAGAACTGTTTTTCCACATTAACACTTCTGAAGTAAAAAGTGCCAACAAATTCTGAGAGGCTAACTCACAGCAATAATTCAGACTTTGAAATTTAAGAGATAAGCGCTCTGTTAATTGGATTAAACAATTAAGGTCATGTGACCTTTGGGACTACTTTACCTTATCATTACACAATTTTGAGACTGCTATCACATGTCATTTTCTTATGTATACTTTTTGAAAACTTTCAATCTAGAACTCTATTTGTAAGTTTGGTTAAAAGTTACATTAATGCAGCACATCAGAACCATAAATTAAATACTTATGACTTTGAACTATGTTTTGCATTTGGTGACACTGAGTGATACTGTATTATTACGTAAATAATAACAACTTGTGTACAAATAGAGCAATCTTGTTTTGGCTGCTAGCTAATGATAGATACCCCACAATATTCTTGGGCTTACAGCTAGAAGGTTGTAAGACTTTATATATAAGACTGAAAGAAGAAACAAACATACATTTCTTGCTGTCATGAATCAATGAACCAAATAGGACTAATAATGAATATAATCATTGATTTCACAAACATCTAGCAAACAACATGCAACTCTCTTACTGCTGCATAAAGTCACCAACATTAAAATAAAAGAAACATTTGAGTACCACCAACTTCAAAATGAATGACAACTTTTTATTTTATTTAAAAAAAAACAACAACATTTTAAAGAGAATTAACTTAGTGTCCTCTTCAAGCCATAAAAGCAAGTGAGTCAATGAAGGATGAACATAACTTCACCTCAACTGGAAGTATTTGTGGCATGATGATTGAACACCAACAGTTTTTGGGGAAAACGACTACTCTGAAATTATGGTCAATTGTAGTTGTTCTGACAGCGACACTTACTTACCGCGTATACGACCAAATTGGTGGTGCTAGGTTCCACAAAGGCTTCCCAACAATTCTGTAGAGCTGTCAAAGGGCGTTCACCGGCTTCAGCAATTTCTGACCATTAGTGGGAGTGAGGGGGAGAGTGTCAAATTGCGCCTATCCAGTGGTACCACTTCAGCCGTAGGAAATAGGTCTTTAATTACCATTGATATTATACGTAAAGAACTCTCGAGATGATCAACTCCTTTCTGGTGTATGTATAGGGATAGCTGGTTCTGGGGAAACATCAGGGAGTTGGTCATGTACTGCTTGTTGTGTGTGCTTTGGCTCATGTTATATGAATTTGTTCTGATGATGGCAAGCGATAATGATGATGTTGATGATGATGGCAAGCGTTATGATGATGATGTGATGGTAATGGTGATGATGGTGATGATGATTGTATTGATTACATAGCATTGATGATGGTGTTGATGATGGTGATGAAGATATTAATAATGATGATAATGATGGTGATGATGGTGATAAAGATGTTTATGATGATGAAGATGATGGTGATAAAGATGTTTATGATGATGAAGATGATGGTGATGAAGATGTTTATGATGATGATGATGATCATGATGATAATGAAGGTGGTGATGGTGATGATTGTATTGATTACATAGCATTGTTGATATTGGTGATGTTTATGATGGTGATGAAGATGTTAATAATAATGATGACAATGACGACAGTAATGATGATGATGATAATGAAGATGATGGTGTTAAAATGCATATAGAAGTATAAAACATTGAAAACGTCCCTCAAAATATTGCAATATTATTGCAATACAAGAGCTGTGCATCTGTAGTATATCACAATACAAAGTTTGGTGCAATGTCCAACCGATCAAGAACATTGTTCTTTCAATGTCCATCTTGTTACGTCCTGTGTTTTTGTGTGCTTGTTTATTGTAACATGTGTTTTATGTATGCAGGAGCAACTGATGTAAACAAATTCCCTTTCGAGCAAATAAAGTATTATCATTATCATTATCATGATAACAATAATGATTGGAACTATATTGATTTCAATCCCAGTCCTTTAAAAGTACAGTTTGGTTTGTATACTCCTCAGGGGATTGACTGGTGGACATTTTAAAAATAAATGTGTCAACTAAAGCATGTTACATTCTGCACAAAAACACAACAAGCATGAAGTGTATCAATCACCATCATTCTCCAATACTTTGCAGCATAAGTGACATCTTTCATTTCCGCCTCCTTTCATGTGTTAATTTTTGTAGTTATCAGCAACTGCTTTTCTAATTCAATTCTACAATCATGTCAACAGATATCAATATCACCACTAATAAACAATGCTAAAACCCTCGTACAATGAGAGAAATTCCATTGGAAACAGACCATAGCATATAATTATGTCACGGTTAATGTCATCCAAAATCAATAATCAATTACTCAAATTGTTACAAATTTACATAACATTGACGAAAATTGATTTAGAATTTACCAAAGTCATTAGCACTGACAATGGTTCTGAATCAATATGAGTAAAAGACAACATTTTACAATGTCTCTCTGGTGGGAATGAGAAAGGAAATATGAAAGGTTTATTCACAGATGTCTCCCCATATCACACGATGTCTCCTTCCTTCTAGAGTCTCTGTTAGTTTCACATGTTTACTCTGCGTCATCAGGGACGTCACTTTTTGCAGGTGAATATCTCAGTGATTAATTCCATCTTTACATTCACTTTGCTGGCACCATGATTATACATGGAGAGAGGACAGCTGGTTATTATTACGTAATGTTTTCATTTAAATAGCTTGAGTTTGGCATTACCTATCAATCATAACGTAACAGTTATAATACTATAAATGTTTATACGTGTGTACACACTGTATTGTTTATTCCATATATTGTTTGTAAAACATCACTTTAAATTTTGATTTTGTTAATATTAGAAAACATAACACAAAATTTATAAAGATGTTTTGGGGCTTATTTCAACCTTTAATTATCATAGACAAAAGATTCTTCTAAAAAAAATCATATTTAGTTTATATACCTAAATCAATAAATATTTCCATATTCAACTAAGAACAAGAAACAACTACCAGTATAAACTTTGTTTGAGTTGCTGCCAGTAAAACAAGGGAAGGTTTACCGCCATCTTCCTCCTGAATGATCACTAACTCTAACTAACAATTCTACTGGCCGACTTTTCAAGTCCCGCTCATCTGACGATGAAGAAAAACATCAGCGTATCATGCTTGGAGGAGAAACACAATACATGGAGTATTTCTCTGATTAGTTCAATTTGCTCGCAACTAGATCATGCTTTCTGCTTCTTGCTAATCCTCAAAGATCTGCTGATTGGACAGCTAACAATCCTTTGCGTATCTACATCAAGACGTGATCAGGGTTCCTGGCTTGATGGCATCTAACTTGTACAAAATACCGACTCAGCAAAAAGCATTGTTGGCTTAATAGGCTTGTGGTTATTGACTGTTCTTAAAGAGGCAACTGCTACCGCAGACAGACAGATTCAGATGAGAGCCTTTCAAATCTGGAACTGAACAAATCTCATCTAACATCAACATCAAAGAACAAGTCCTGGACGTACAAGTATTAACAATGCTTCAAATACCCTGTGTGAAACATCGGAGATTAATTCGGCACTGAGGCGAGAGCACCGACCATGATGGAACCAAGGGATCTTGCCTGAAGGAACTGTTAGTAAACCATCACACTGCAAACTGTCTCCACCAGCACTTCTAAACTTGATCCAACTTTCTACAATAAATCACTGTCACTTTTACTTTTCGAAATCCTTAATTATCTTTCCAGGGGATTCTAGATAATTATATTAGAGGGTCAAGTGTGGAAAATTCAAGTGCAGTATAAAAAAAGAATGAAATAGATATTAAAGTGGAATGATTAGAAAGACAACAATGAACTCTAATTACTTTGGTTATACAAATAAAACCCTAGGGTTCTATTGTCTTCAAAACCTCTTTATCCTCTATTGAGGCCAGCTAGGTTCTCTGGGTCGTATTTATATTAATTAGCATCCCTGTTACCCCTGGCTTGTATTTGAGGCTTGGAGTATTAAAGAAATGATTACCACTTTAATGTCTTCTTAATAAATATCAATTATTAATAATAAAATCATGCAAAGTTTGTTTCAACTATGTCAATTATTTTAATGTCATGATAGCAATTGTGTGGCAAATCCTTAAGATCTTACTACTCACTGAACTATATTTCTGACCTTCAGGAATATATTGAAACTGGGGACTTTTTACATACCATGAGGTTATATTGGCTCTTTGTTCAACAAAGTCATAAGCTTTCCTAAGGAGAAAATGACATATCTTCTAAATATGACAGATAGTGATCATCTTGAAGCTATTTGTGAACCATCAAATTCTAGGTTTATCCTTTGACCAAAGCTGTTTTTCATATTGACATATACAAACTCCAGAAATTCAATCAATTAATGACTTATAAACAGTGAGTCTAGCAATGACTCTCTGATCTACAAGTTTCAAGCTTCCTCAAGGAAATATGACATTACCTCCGATTCTACAGATAGTGATCATCTTGCCGCTGTTTGTTAATCATCTACAGAACAATCTGTCTCGTCAGGCACTACAGACATCCAACATGAATAATATTTGTCACAAATATTTGGAATACAGTAATGGAGAGATAGACAGAGCTCCAAGATGGATAATAGCTACCAGCCTGGGAAGGGGGTTGGGGGAGACAAGGGGGGTCGGGGGAGACAAGGGGGGTTGGGGGAGATAAAGGGGGGTTGGGGTAGAGAGTGTTAATAAAAGATGAATGTTCAGCCAGACTTTTCAATATTATTTCATCAGATATTCATGGATCAATAAATCAGGGTTACTCTCAAAATTGTGATAAAATGACTTTTATTGTTATCAACAAATCTCTATAGATCGATGGATAGTGTGACGCAGCTAAGCACTATCAAAGAACATGTGGGACATTACCTATCATCATGAACACTAAGTCCAGGAGAAAGTTTTAAAGGCAATTTATTTTCTAATGATACATATAACTTTGATTGATCTTTCATAAAAGTCACAGAACTAATTCACCAATGTTTATTTGATTACCAATTAAGTCGATCATGGTGAACCAAGACCTCGACATTTTGAAATGTCTTTAAGCCACATTTTCAAAACAATATATTTCAAACTTGATGCATAAACTTTTGAACTATGCCATGAGAGATTGAAAACTTGCAAAGGTTTTGGTTACCCCAGAATATTAGACACACAGGTAGAGGGTTAACTCCGGACAACAACTTTAAAGGGAAGGTTCTTTTGGGGTATCCGCCATTTTTCTCTTATGCATATTGCAAATGAGGAAATCGTTTTATTTTCACTAATGTTAAAATTCTTAAATAATAAAACATATATATTGATAGAATATTGACAAAGTAACAAATCATTTATCAGTAGACAATGTTTTGCTGTGTCATAGAAAAGCTATTATCAGTACTAGAGAAAGTATTGCACATCTGGACACTGGAGGCTAATTATCAACATCCTTTTACAGCAAATTCTTGCAGGGAAACAGGTGGAACATATGAATATGATTGATTTAATAATAGCAGTGATTAGTTTCATGGACTTCATCAATTATATTGCTCAATGAGCCATTCCTCGCTCTTCTACTCTAAATATGTGATAACACGCACAATGCTTTCTTTAGTGTCAACTTTTATAATTCCTCGTAATAACTATCTTTTTGATCACTTAATAACATCCTGGCTTATTTTTCTTTCATAACGAGAGAAATCAGCCATGTAATCACCTACATAGAATTTATTTGAAATTTCAGATGAGTTCGCGGAGCGGAACCAACACGTTGAAATGGAGGCCTACTCAATATGGTCTTAGCGATGGCAGATGACTCATGACCGATCTCAAGTCAAAACAATGTCTTGTGACAGCGCCCTGCATATCATTATCAGATTAGACAATATGAAATTCCTTGAGATTCCGAGTGTAACGCTACTAAAATTTCATTAGTGCCTTCCTATGGCGAAACCTATCTGTCTTTGGCATGCCGAAATATTGACTTGATCAGTTAGAAACATTTAAAGCACACAAGATCGAACAAGTAACCAAATTACGAATGATTTCAATACGAGTTAGCGGCAGGCGGATAAGATTTACCCACAATTCCTGTTTCTTGTAACCGCTTCCCATATCACGCCAAAAGGGCATCAGGGAATCTTCTAAACCGTTTTATTTCATGTTTATTCAGCACTGGACTGACAACATCAACAACAGTTTGAAACAATAAATTGTTTTATTGGAAAATTGTGATATCAATGTCAATTTGTGTATATTAACCAAATTCATTCTGACAGTGTTGATAATTTAATGTTCTGTACAAGAAATACCACTCAAAGGTAGCTCGGATAAATTGCCTAAATGGGACAAAACAACGAAATATTATCACCCCTATGATATCACCATGGTTTTAATGTACCCTCAAAAACAAAGGTTTGTAATTATATTGTATGAAGTACATAGCATGCTGTAATACTTCATAGAAATGTTTCGTTGTTTAACACACTCTTAAAGAGCCGTTGAGTATTTTTCATAATACTTTATTAGACTTTCAAACTTGTCGAAAGACCACATGTTCTGATCGATTTAAGTTCAAATAATTTCACTTGACTTGCATATTAATACTGTATTATTAATTGCTTAATATATATGATAGTTGTTTGTTTCCAATGAAAGCAACAGCCTTTTACATGTGCAGAAGCCGAAATCCCACATCCCATATATATGCACAGTAGTTATAAAGACCTATTAAACATTACCAAGTTACCAACACACATCTGTCTTTTTGTCTGTTACAATGCACATTTCCACAGTTATATCTGACCAATTGGCGTGCACCATTGTCTGGTAACATAAATCAAGATTCTCATCTTTTTATTGTGACTATACCGAATGAACTAGCATTAAACTGATAACTCTCAGCAACAGTCAGTACTTCTCAATAAATAACACCATTTATAAGGTTAGACATAATGTGACTCCAAAACATATTTAATGGCCCTTTGAATACAGAACCATGACAACCTAACATTTGGTAATATTTCATAAAGATCAATTGCATTACCTTTACATATATGGAGATGTTTCATCCATATAGAATCTATTCACATACATTAGAAAAGGTATATATACTTCACATAGTAGATTATAGAATAATTTTAATTCATTTGAACTATTTTACCGTTTTCAAATTTGAAATCTGAGCCTATAATTCTAGTAGATGGGCACATGCCACATCTCTTATTTGTACATTTGGAAAGTGTGAATCTGTCCATGAATATCAACACTTGTCAAATCCACTGGAAGGCTTATATTTCAAGTTTGACAACAGCAAAATAAATCCTTGTGATTTATTCACAATTCTTATTTATGAGAGTTGGAGGATGTAGGAACTGTGAACTGTGAATATATACATTATATATATATATATATATATACATATATATATATATATATATATACTATCTCAATCTCAATATAATTATGGTAAATACATTTCACAAAGGTATTTTATTAAATAACTAATTTTGGATGATGATAACAAACCAGATAGGATGCTGACGGTTAATGACACTGTCTGATTTATATAAGTGTGGAGAGTAGGGTGTGAATTTCATAAATAGCAGTTGATTCATGGGCTTACCTCCAACAGTGGACACTGGTGGGGGACCGAGACACTAATAGCAGGTTTGTGTAAGACTGACTAATGGAGTCGCTGTCTCAGACAGACAGAATAATTATAAAATTGGACTATTCTTCATTTGGAACACGATAAACACACTATCAGTGACCACAATCTCTTTTGTAAATCCCTAAAGATGACAGGAAAATTATGGTATTGAAGCATGAGATATACTAAGAAATTACTTTCTTACATCTCGGGAGAAAAACAATGCACTCGTGGTCCAGATTCAGAACTCACAGCACCGCTTCAGAGAAAGGAGCTCTTGAATAAAGAGTACTCCACACTGAAGAGCGATGATAAGAGGGACAATCCAAGATCAGAAGATGGCCCTCTAGTCTAGGGCGTCCATATAACGATCAATAGAATTTCACTTACTATACTTACTCAATGGATTGCAATTTCTTTTGACTGAGAGAGTTCAAGTCGATAAGCCTATATAATCAACACTATTCAGAGTTGGGTTTTTAGAGGAAGTGAGTTAAAGATACGTACATCGTATTGATCTCCAGCTGTGCCTGACCTTCACCAGCTCCCTCCCCAGACTTTACCCCCTGAAATATTAACATCCCTCCGACAGATCGGGATCACTACCTCACCAAAATGTCTCAATTCAATAAGCCTGCAGCCACAGGATACAAATGTGATCATTTACTCAATTACATATTCAACAACGTACTAAATCTATCAACGTCAGACACTGAAAAAAAATTGTTTTTTAGATAATTGTTTTAAAAAAAATTAGCTGTCTGCAGGTTTCCTTTCATTGTTGAACCGCTCCCCGTGTCCGCTCTCTGCTTATCAGATTCTCATCAAACTTTCAACTTCCAACCACTGCTCTCTTTAGATGCTATTTTCAGCTGGGTCTATCTGCTTGTGAATCTTCACTTAACCCAACACTAGGACTTGTGAGCTATACTTCATTGACAGATTTCCTAAGGCAATCAATTCTTACTTGTTCACTTATCAAGCATTCAAATTTCACCCACATATATCTGATTTTAAACTGATTCAATACGAATGTAATTCTTACCAGCTTCAAAATAAAGAATCAAACTTGGCAAAACTCCATCAACAATGTTTGTCAAGCTTAACTCTGACAAAACTTATCTGAGCTAGAGAAACTATGAGATTATGAGACACTTCCTTAATTGTCAAAATTTGAACTCTTATAAATGGTCAACATGTTTAATCATACAACCTCCATACATGTACCATTTATCAATAGGAGTAAATAACTTTAACTATAGAATAAACAAGTGTTTACCACTAACATGGCAATGTCCCTCGCCGGTCCCATTGAGTTTAAAAGACACATCATTTGGTCAAAATGAGCTACTGAGCTAGTGTCTTGATGATTAGCAAATTTGAAGACTTTGGGTGCTCGGGTTCATGAGATATTGGTTAACAAGAGTTAGAAAAGTGGTCAAAGTGTTATAGTCAGATGAAAAATAAGGTCAAGGTCACCAAAATTGACTGGTGTCTGCGTCATCCCACAATATAGGCTGACACCAAATTTAAAGACTTTGGATGTAACGCTTCATGAGATATCGTGTAAACAAGAAATGTGACGTACGGAAGGACGCCGCTGAATACATAGTCCCCCGTTCCGCGTTGCGGCGGGGGACAATTAAAGAGCGGTACCACCACAAGAAGTAAATTCAAAACATACTGGTAGTGAGCCTAATTAGTGATCTAATGAGTTTACATTAGTCTATTTACAGTATCTAGAACTATAGAAGTACAACCACATGTTTTTATGTCTATACAATAAATCGTTACTACATGTATTTAATAGCAGGGTTTGAAATACGTCTGAAAAGTTACAAGATCAAAAGTACAATTATGTAAATTTTCATGGTCAAATTAAGCAAAAACCTCAAAGGTTACCAGCCTGAACCAAAAGTAACATGGCTATGGATTGTAAGTTGGGCATCATTTTATACACTTGTATGTTCATACACAAGGCCATAGTGGTATAATACAAATGAGAGGCATTCAAGAATTTGGTAGTATCTTTGACTAGACTTTACAATAATGATATTTATATTGTTAATGGCTTGTTGGGCTTGAATCTAACTGAAATGTTGTCAATCTGAAAACTCAGAAACAAACACCCAAAGGTCTTGTCATGACAAGGTTGGAGTAAACACTACATACTGCAGATCTATTTATCTGTATCACTCACCACTATGCGAGGTATGTGTCTCTGTTCCCCAGGTCCGTATACACCCGCCAGTCGGAGAGCACATGTGTTTAGAGTCTTTTGATTGGCTGTCTTGGAACCATTGGCGCCTAGAACCTTCTTCTCAGAGAGCATCTTGGTGTAGGAATAGTAGTCTGTGAACTGGAACAAACAATTAACAGTTGAGCGTCTAAAACATTGTTGTGATTTGATCTTTGATCAAATGTTATAGATTCAATGTTAAAGAATCAAACCTGATTTCGATTATCATGACAGATTTTCAAAATCTTTAATGCCTTTAACACCTACAGCTCCTGCTCCTTCAAGATTCGACCATGCAGTTGGTGTCACTTGCTTATAAACCGCTTATGAACCCCAACTTCAGATAATTAGATTTAAAACATATTTAGTTAATCATGTCAGTGAATCACAACAGCTCTTTAATGGACATTTTATAAGCCACACCACTATATTTGTAACTTCCATACCAAATTTGAAGTTTCAAAGCAAAGTCAGGATATCTGGAATTCTTTGTTCCATATCAACATTTTTACATTTTCAACTATTGATAACCAATTTCTGGCCAACCATCTCTAATAAAATTGATCATAATAATTGAAAAAAGAGTAAAGTTTGTATTTCAAAACCAATTGAAATACATTGTATGTCAAAAGATTCTGATGATCTCACACAAAATATAATAACCCGATTTATTTCTAGTCCTTTATAATGATTAACCACTGGATCCTTGTACCGATTTCAGTGCTTTAACCTTTCTGTTAAATCTCTGACCACAACTAGAGCTATTGAAAATCGGTAATTACAAGAAATTACACAGGCTGATGGCAGAGAGGTGTCCCAGTGGAGTCTGTGACTTGACTAGGCACTCCTCCGATGCAGATTAATATCCCATTATCTACAAAACTGAGTATTCCATCATTTTATGATCGTCATAGTCTGGGTATAAACCCTATATTCAATCACCAGCTGATCCTCCAGCCTACATATGGAGATTATCAGCAATATTCTCATTACAGTACTGCCTACTGCTTGTCTACACAAAGGTGCCTTCATGGAGAAATTCAACAAACAACATTATTATTTTTATTTATATATATCAAACCGTGGCGTTAGAAAGTTTTTACCTTATGCATCATATCTGACACTTGTGGAAAAGAAAATAGAAACTGCTCAATTCAAGAATGTATTTTAAAAGAAAGACTTGAGCAATAAAGGTTCAATGAGAAGAAATTTATTGATTTTAATTTGTGAGTTTCTGCAAGATCAGGAACATTTTGTTTGTAATAAAAGCAAAACATCCAAGACATCTTAATTAAATGCAACGGTGGATGATGAGTGAAAATTGAATCCCATATCCAACTGAAAATATACCCCAAATTTCATCAAAATAATGAAGAAAGTCTTCAACCTTGATCCCACTTTATGCCAAAGCACATGATAAATCAAAATTAATAACAATTTCATGCATCAGAATGTCATCATGAATTGGCATCATTATTAATCTTTGGAATTTGTAAACAAATAATTAATTGAAACCACAATTTGAACTAGCAAGCATGCAGATTTTGAATTACAGGAGATACTTCATAGAGTTAAAAACATTGAATGGTGCGAATGACATGCCTGTTTTAACTGAGAGGAATAGCGCCAATTGGTAAGATAGTTGGAATAAGATTGAAAGAGTTGAGATAAATTGATTTGAGAGTATACAACATTATTATATTCATGCAGCTTGTCTCAATGTTGGGAGAAAGCATGCAACACCATCATGGCTATGCATTGCAATGAAACCTGCAAGCAACAACTGGAACTAGCCAGTCATTTATGATGACTAATTGAATTGCAATGCAGTACTGCATCAAAATAGCAAAAGGCTGTTTCTGTACATCTCAAGAGATTAAGCTGCAAAGTGAGGGGGAGAGGAGGGGGTTGGGGGAGACGGAGAAGTACATATTGTGAATGGGGGCACCAGATGTATGTGCAACATTAGGAGGGGATGTGTGGTGGTTGAGTGGGTTTGGGGAAAGGGGGACAGTTAATGTTTTCAAAGTATGAGTCTTCTCCAAAGGTCAAGATCACAAGGTAAAACATTATGGCCTCATCTGAAAAGTCTTGTCACAATGGATGCACATAGCAAGTATCTCAGGCCTATCACTTACCAATCCAAAGTGATGGCCATGCTTAAAGTTATTACCATTTCTGAAACATCTCATCAAAATGGATCCACATGGCAAGTATCGCAAGCCTATCACTGATCAATCCAAATTAAAGTTATGTAAGTTTTAAGTTTTCAAAATATGGTTCCTGTCACAAGGTAAAAAATTCTGACCTCATGTGAAAGGTCACAACACTATGTAAGCACTTGTGAATTATCAAAGGCAAATCAGTGACCAATCAAAAGTAATTGCCATGGTTTAAATGTTTCGGACAAACCGACAGACGGACGGGTGAAACTATATCCCCGGAATCTCTGATTTGGGAGCATAAACGGGTCAAGGTAAGGAAAACCATCAGGTTAACCATCAGAATTTCCCTCCCTTTAGGTTTTCCTTGTACACAAAAGTTTCTGGAGTCATGTTTTCCCCTTCACAAGATACATCAATGAAGGAATGGAGTGAGAAATGGAGGAAGGAGGGTGGGGGTTGGGATTGAGGTTGGGGTTAGGTTTGGGGTTGGGGTTGGGAATAGGGTATTGGCTCGAGGTTGTTGGTTTAGTTAAGGATACGGAGGAGGGTGACCATTGGGAAAGGGAGGATGAGTGCTTGATCTGGTACAAAAAATGACACGAAAACATGACAGAAAATGGTAGGGGAGTCTGATTATTACAAAACATACTTCAAACAATGGAGGAGCGATTTGGAGTGTTGGAGTAAATTATTACAAGCCAGACGCAATGTGCCCAGATGTAGATGTATAATCTGATGACTGTCAGACTCAGATGTGTTGTGTCTGGACATTATACTATTATACTGCAGGGGAGTGTTGTGCTCATAACACCTCTCGACGAGACGGTCTCGCAGTAACTGAATTCTTGTCATACAAGATCACCTCTATCTATCTAACATTTAGCAGATTCATCAGCGCAAAAAATTATACAGCTGTATCAGACGAACAAAAATAATTCTGTATTTATTTAACTTAACAATATTTCAAAACAGATCATTTCATAGACTTAAGGTAAGGGTCTTTACATTTTCATTTTGTAACCACAAAAGAGTTGTAACGAACCCCATAGTCCTTACAAACCTTGTGACAAATATCTCAAAAGTAACACTTCTATATTAGGAATATTGTCATCAACTGAGGTGAAATTGAACACACAACCCTTCACCAAAGCACAAACCATTGTTCTCAAGGACCACCTCCCACCCCACCCCACCCCCTTAATAATGCTGCATCAATAACCGACAGTAGGTAGATTAACTCACCTTGTCCTCAGCAAGATATGGTAGACTCTCATCTCCATCTTGGATCTCGTCTCCACCAAATACAACATTGTAGGTGCTTGTATACACCAGTCGAGTGATGTCATTGGTGTGGCAGGCTGAAATGTTGAAATATCTCTCATCAACATGGTGAATACAGCTATATGAGATAGAATGTGTAACATTGTTTGGAAGAGCAAACCTGTACAAGTTTAAATTCTATGTAAGATATATTACACAAGAACTTTACTTCTAAGCTATGTCAGTGTCTGTTATCAATACAAATATTCAAACAACATCTTCTTATTGAATATTCTATCTACTTATATATCAATCAACCACTTGATGTTCACAACAGTCAGGAAAGGTTCAGTAACTAATATAAAGGCTATAGTGTCCTAACGGGTAGAAACATTTAACACAGCTTATAATATAACAAAATCAAAGTTCTCCTATCATAATGACTTGTATTCAATAAAATTAAATCATTTTTGGTGTTTAAGAACTTGCATTATCAATGAAAAACTCACAAAGTTTATTTGCCTTTGAAGATTGATCAGATTCCATAAAATGAGCTCTTTTACGAAATAAAGAACACTCAGTAAATACATTGTTACTCACAATATCAAATTTTTATTACAAACTAGTCACATTAATTCTCCTCAATAAACAAAAATTCTTCACTTTCTGGCAATGGAAGTAACATAAAAGCACATAATTTGTCATTTCCAAGAGACTGAGTACAGAAGCTAAAGACTGCCTAGCTCCAAACACTGAATAACACCAGATAATCAGATACATATCAACCCCCGACACCCTTCCCTCCACTCTAATCCCAGAGAGGAAACAGAGAACATGTTCAAGAAACGTTCTGGCACGCTGACCACCAATAGAGGGAGAGAGCAAAGGAAATGAGGAAATCTGCAAACCTTCCCATCATCCCATTGGGTTACGAGGGGTCATCTGCTAATCAAGGCGTAGATTTCTCGACTGAAAAAACTCTGAATGAACGTTCTGGTACACACAGCATCAAAGTCGACATGAGCACGGATCATTGTTCCTGTCTGGTTTCATGCAGCCGTTTCCGTTTGTAATTAGCGCCGTCAGAGAATCAACGGTCTTGTAAGATCAAGGTGCTGATCTAACAGCAATAGGCTTGTGAAGGAAACTTCTTGTCTCAGAGTGAACATGATAACTCTGTTGAGTCAATATGAGCCAGACAGATATAATTCTTTACCTCCCCATGTCCTTGTATATAGCTAATACTTTCTCTTTCTTTGTTACTAATATTTTTGGTTGCTTACAATATGGTTTGGCAACAACAAATACAGAATCTCAAGTGTAAATATTAACTTTTTAGAGATATATGAATTTTCTAAGTCAATTTATTAATCAAATAATCAAAAGTTTGAGTAAAAGCAAGACACTTGTATTGTTGTGTTGTGTTCGTTGTGTGTTGTCAAAAGGTTAATGTCCTATTAACTATTACACATTTAAAACAATTGCCCTTGGCCTTTTGGAGCTTCTGTCCTATATTTGTACGGCATGGAGAGTTACTTGAACACTACAGTACAGGCAGCTTCTCTAACTTCAATCAAATAGTTCATGCATATGGCTTCTCATATATAATTCAATACTCTTTTCAAGGCTAAATTAAGGTATCACATTATTGATGATTGATTAGAAGAGCTATTTCATGTGTTAATCAAGATGAACAGCTTGTTGCAATGTTGTGTGTTTTCTAAAGAAAATGGTCATGAGAATTGGCTCTTTATTTCATATGAACTTCTTCTTAATCCAATATGAATTCCTTCTTAATCTCATATAAATTCCTTCTTAATCTCATATGAATTCCTTCTTAATCCCATATGAATTCCTTAATTCCATATAAATTTCTTCTTTATCTTATATAAATTCTTTCTTAATCCCATATAAATTTCTTCTTAATCTAATATAAATTCTTTCTTAATCTAATATAAAATCCTTCTTAATCTCATATAAAATTATTTTAACACAAAATGAATTCATTTGAACTTTTTCAGATTTAAATGTTATATAAGAATTCAATCTTGAGTTTTCAAAGAATTCAATCTTGAACTCATGAGAAATCACTCTATCATTAAATTATTCTTAATCTTCATTTGGATCAAAACTGTTCATACTGAATGACTGACATTACATCTGACAATAGAAATTGTAAAACCAGCGTGGAAAGTAAGCCTGAAAAGTGCCAGTCAAGATGCAAAGTTCCGAGTGGTAAGGCTGTCGGACTGACCTAATTTCATACACTTCAATAACGTCATTCCCTTCAACAACAATAGAACAACAAGAAGATTTATTCTAGCTATACATCTCACAACATTACAATGCAAACTTCCCTGTCTAACCTAATAAATCTCATATAAGAGAAGAATTGGCTCAGACAAGAGAGAAACAATGTTACCCAACCTATCTATATATATATCCAGGATGCATGCACAAGTAATAAAGTGTCTGAGTTTTAATCTAATTTGAGAGAAGTTAAATAGTTACCTATCTGGGTTGTTCCGCTAACCAGATCAAGAGCCTGTACACTGACGGAGACTACTACCCTTGAAAATTGAACTGTCTGCAAGAGTGGTTTCTCCCCCAAATAGTTCGTCTCTGTCACAGGAACTCCCATATTTCTCGGAGATTGAGGGCATTTTCCATCAACCTCCATCCTCACCCAATAACTCAGAGTTTCTCTAGTCAAGGATCACTAGACTTACAGACATCTCGGAATAAGTCGGGTTAACAGAGTTTGCTATTGCTAATAATAATGAGGATACTTGTGTCGTGGTAAACTCTGCGCCAGGAAGGCCATGCTCAAAGCACACGCACATTATTATCCTGGTTTAAGACCAATAGCATTCCTTTTTCATTCTCAACTCATTGAGAGTATGCAACCTAACATGCTCTTAAGAAAAGTTATCTCTCATATTGCCTTCACTACCATACCAGTATATCTCATTGTACTGCTGGGTGAACAAAGGCACACTTTGAATAAAGTCACTTGCCCAAGGTAACTACACAAGTGTCACAACTCATGTATTTGTGTAGGGAAGGGAATCAACCCTTCAAACTCTCACTTTATCCATCATTGAAGCAGACCACTCATCCATTCGGTGAGCTGTGCCAATTCTTGCTGAACTTCACTGAAAGCGGTCAACAGAACTATACACAGGACCATGAGCAGCCACGTTTATATTAAATGCACTCATGCATTACATGATCTAAGAATCAAATACACACCTACGTCAATTAAATCTTTCATATACACTGATAATAACATAAATATAAAATTATATCAGTCTGAGAACTCATTATCACATTTAAACAAACACAACTGATGATATGTTTCAGATCTCATTTTCCGACTTTGAATTTATGTAGGAATGAAATAGCCAGAAACTGAAACAGAGATGTTATATACAAAACACTTGGCACTTTGACTCAATATGAATATGCCTTATGAACACCTTTTGACTATTAAGACAGTTAGTATTTGTATTTGTAGTAGGAGTAGTAGTAGCTACGGTATTAAATAAGAAATCTCCATCATGTTTATATAAACATAAATTACATTGAACTACATTGATTTATTGGTTCATTTTCTGAACTTTTGGTCTTTTATGGCATTGAAATTATAAGAATTAAATTTCTTAAACATGTTGATCTTCCCTAACAGAAAGATCGGATATTACCTAGTGCTGAGGAAAGAAGCAGGTTTAATTAACTTATATTCTCCAGGGATGTTCTGAACTTGTGTACTCTTGTACACCTACAGAACTGTCCTTGTCTCCAATTATAGAAGACTATTCCTGTTCACGATCAATGCAAGACCTTTTTCATAGTATATTCTTCAGTTCTTGGCTCCAAAAGTATATAAAATACTGCTAAATAAATGTTTCAGAATTTTTCTTGGACTTTTATTATTGCCTTAAAGGCAATGGTATTTATTTGGGTACATGCCAAAAGCAAAATAAAGTTAAGAATTATATGACTATAGGTTCCTCCAGATAGCAATTCAGAACCTATTTTGGATTCCTAATTTATTCCATTGCTACAGCTTTTATCAAAACGTAAGTTTAAAAGTTGGTATTGAATGTAAATGATTGCTTTAAGTGAGACTGCTGAGCTAGACATTTCAGAAGAATTGTGGTTTTTATGATAAACGTACCTAGATTCAAGTTTTATTTGTGTGACCTAGACCTATATAAACAGCACTCTCTAGATGGCTCCACAGTCGTTATACCGTCACTATACTCCCCTGCACTGTCATATTTAACCAGACATTGCTAAAAGCTTATTGTAATATTTCACAAAATTATAGTGCAACAAGAAACCAAGAAAATCTGTACCAAGATATGGTCAAGGACCTATTACAACTTTCATCGAATGGAGACTGTGTGTAGAAATGATGTATCTTCTGTGTGTTTAGAATTTCTGTATCAATGAGACTCTTTCACAGAAGCATTGAGGCAACCAAGAAAACAAATGTCAGCAATGCATAGAATGAGGTCAAGAAAGATCACATTTATATGGCATGTAAAATGTATTTATCAATGTGTTTAGAATGAACAAACTTTGATCCCCCATGTGCAAGGTACATTTTCACAGAATTTCAGCTTTGGGGATGCAGCAGTTTTAGAGTTGAAGTCGAAAATGTCAAAAGTTTACTTCTTGGACGCCGATGTCTGACACCCGTCAGACAGCGGCCAATACCATAAGCCATCTTACCTTGCAGGCCTGATGAGCTAAATTTTAACAGAGACTTTTTGACAAACTACATTGATCCAAAGAGAAAAAATATTTCAGTATTGCATGGTATAGGACATACAGCACTTTAACCAAGGGAGGACTACTCCAAACTGTGTATATAAATGCTATCAAAGATCAAAGACAGGCACCACTTAGGTAAGTGAATATTTTCACTAAATTCACTTTTCTTCTTTATTGAGTAAAAGCATCATGTCTATATGGAACTGAAAGGTTAGGAGGTGAAACTTGAAAGGAATCTTTCGGTACAACTGTAAACCAAGTTTGCAACATGAAATATCGTTGATCAAACTTAACCATTGTTACACTAATAAAACAGTAACTGTACAACATTTAAAGGCACAGTAGTACACTGGTAAACAAGATTACAGGGGTACTCCCTTTACACAACGCAATATTAAACATTTTGCACCCTTTCTTCACAATGAAACTTTCAGCAAATCTATATCCATCGATATATACTATAAATTATATACATATACACAAAATGTATAAAATAATATCAGTTTGACATTTTTATTATTTGTAAAACTAAATAAATCAACAGAAAATATAAACAGGTTATTAATCCTTGTTTAGTAGATTTTTTTCCTAAGAAGAAATGTATGCAGCAAAATCCTCAACAGCGAATCAAAATGAAGCTGTTGATCAGAGCTAAACAACACAACACAACAATAGAACAACACAAAAAGTTTTCTGAAACCATTTAAGCTGCCCTAATGACCTACATACTATCACGTACATGACAAGATTTCGTAATCTCTACAAGACAAACACCCAGAGACGACTAACAGACGTGCAGATTTGTGTGGCCTATTTGTCTTTCATCAGGCTAACAGCTTATTATTTGATGAAGAGGGACATGGCAGTCTTGCTGTAAGAACCTTCATATTCCATTGTGGACTGATGTGGGATCCAGAAACCTGCCCTGGGACGTGGTCTGAGACTGCGGAGGAACAACACTCACAGGGATTTAGATTGGGGAGGGGGCTAGAGAGGGTTTTCTTGGAAGGAGGGTGGGGTGTTAGGGTTATTGGAACTTACTGGAACACAAGGGATTGGATGGTTGATGCTTTTCTCTGGGTCAAGCAATCAGAATGATGCATTAACACATTTATCTTATTAGATTGCAATTATACATGCACACACATATTGAAGTGAAAACAATATAGATTAACAACATGGTTGCAAGGATATAATTGTTTTTCAATGGTATTCTCATTATTTTTCATTTACTGTAAGAGAAAATAACGAAAACATCAAATTAAATTCATGCACAAACTAGAAATATGTGCATGTGATGCACTGTGATGTACCCCGCTTCAACTTTCAATCCAACCTAGTCATATTACCCTTATTTTTCACTTATGCTAAGCACTAAGTTCAATACTGCATTAATAACGAGAAATAAAAAATTCAGAATAGCCAAAGTAGCAAAAGGCACCACTCTATCACTAGGTCTTAGCAAATACAAAGTTTTGTGAAAAAATATTGAACGGTTTTGGAGATAGAGGCCGGAAAAGGTCCCTACCCCCAATATGCACTAAGTTCAAATTGTTTCCATGGAAACCAGAAAAAAAAATTCAGAATAACCAAAATAGCAAAAGGCACCACTCCACCACTAGGTCTAACCACATACTAAGTTTCGTAAAGAAATACTAGATAGATTTTGAAATAGAGGCCGGAAAACGTCCCTACCCCCAATATGCACTAAGTAGAAATTGTTGCCATGGAAACCAGTAAAAAAAATAAAAAATCAGAATAGCCAAAGTAGCACGGGGCAATCTATCACTAGGTCTAAGCAAATACCAAGTTTGGTGAAAAAAAATTGAACGGTTTTGGAGATTAAGTTCAAATTGTTTCCATGGAAAACAGAAAAAAAAAAAAAAATCAGAATAACCAAAATAGCAAAAGGCACCACTCCACAACTAGGTCTAACCACATACCAAGTTTCATGAAAAAATATTGAACGGTTTTTGAGATATGGCCCGGAAAATAAAGCATTTCGGAATAACGGAATAACAGAATAACAGAATGACGGAATAACAGAATGACGGAATGACGGACGGAGGCAAAAATATTATGTCTCCCGGAAAAAATTTTCGGGGGACATAATTAAACTGTTTGTGTTCTCAAGGCCTTTTGAGATATACAAGCTCAAGCTCAAATCCAATATTCAAGAGTCATAAAAAGATCAAGCTTCTTCATTGCAAAGTTCAGTTTACTATCCTGACAATTTGATGAAAAATAGGTATAGTTGTTCAAAGACAGATATTCAAGGAGTGATTAGATTAGCAGGAAGACCAAGACAAAGTATTTCTCTGTCTTGTATCCCAATAAGGAAGCAGGGGAGATGAGCATCTGATGGAGGGACATGTAGAGGGTAATGTATACTATTGATAAGTTTATACTACTGACAAACCTCTAATGCTCAGTGCCTACAATAATAAAGTAAGAGAGATGAACATCTGATGGAGGGACGTGTAGAGGGTAATGTATACTATTGATAAGTTTATACTACTGACAAACCTCTAATGCTCAGTGCCTACAATAATGAAGTAAGAGAGATGAACATCTGATGGAGGGACGTGTAGAGGGTAATGTATACTATTGATAAGTTTATACTACTGACAAACCTCTAATGCTCAGTGCCTACAATAATGAAGTAAGAGAGATGAACATCTGACATGTAGAGAGTTGTGCACATCACCATGTAGATGATAACGTATACTACTGGCTAACTCTTAATGATCAAGTTGAAATGAGGGTTGGATGGAAGAACAAATGAGGGTTGGACGGAAGAACAAATGAGGGTTGGACGCAAGAACAAATGAGGGTTGGACAGAAGAACAAATGAGGGTTGGACGGAAGAACAAATGAGGGTTGGACAGAAGAACAAATGAGGGTTGGACGGAAGAACAAATGAGGGTTGGACGGAAGAACAAATGAGGGTTGGACGGAAGAACAATCATGGCAGGTACTGTCCACACACCTCCTGACAGAAGAGCAAAATCAGGGAGAGGACGTACATCAGAGAGTGGTCTGGGAATCCATTATTACACCGAGAGGCATCATCACACATCAAAGATGTACCGACCTCGGAGTTGATGTCCAGTGCAAGGACACTGAGTCAATCAGAACATTAGCACCAGAATAGATAGGTTTACCAACATTGCTGCTCGTCACAGAGTTCAAAGACATCACTTTCAGAGAAGTGAATTAATGATGAATGCTCTGTGAGATCTGTCTGAACATCAAAGGTACACTTCACACTGTATTTTACAACTATCCGACAATGATGTAAGTAAAGTGGGCGGGGCCGTCACAGCTGATGGTGTCCAAACTAACGCAACTTGACTTCACAAAAATATACTTTCTTGTGCTTGGTTGATAGATGATGTATCAATTTAATGCATCTGCAAAAACATTGAAGGCACTGTAGCACTTTTTTGTATATCATTTGTTCTCAAATTTGCCAGTTATTATTGAAGTTTTATAATATATTGATAAGTTAGATGGTAAAAATGACATTACACGACCCGATAAGCCATATATCCACAGCAAACGGTTATGAGTATTGGAAGAATTTGGTATGACATATAAAGTGACTATTTGACAATATGGTTGACCATTCCATCATTGTACCATATTCAAAACTCTACTCTGAGTGTTTAGGTTTAGCTATAACTATACCATATATGGTCAGTGAGATCAACCAACTTCGAGGAGCCATTTTGATTGTGAGCACCTAAAATGCCCACTCAATGGGAAATAACAAGTTTTTACCATTTACATTATGCATTACAAGTATTAAAGTGTCATGAAGATCACCAAATTTGTTGACATTGGGTACTATAGTTCATGAGATATCCATATATCTGATATTCTTTATGTTTTTCTTAAACACTCAACCCAAAACTGAATGAAAGATATTTATCTGCAAAGAAGTAGAATACAGAAAAAAAAGATAATTGAGCAAATAACTTTTTCAATTGAGAGATCAGTATATAAAGAGAAAACTTCCTCTTGCCAATTATAAAGCTGAAACATTGCACTGCAAAGATGCTTCTTACATTATCTCCTTACAGATATATATATATCAAGTCCTATATGTACTGTTTCTGTTGTAGATTTAAAAGAAATTGTGGTTATTGAATAGATCAAATGGACTGTTTAACATGCATGGTTTAGAACAATTTAAATTGAAAACAAAAATGTTTAGAAACAAATTGTTATTTTCTCACATAGTTGATATATATTGAAAAAGAGAAAAAAGTTCACTTTATAATGAGAAAACTTTGGAAGTTATATATCTTACAGTTTTATTTTGAACATTTTAAAAAATTGTTACAATATTTAAAGAATGCAGAAAGCAGGAAACTTCAAGCACTGTTAATCCCCATATAAATCACTTTATCATGATATTTATCTGATAAGTTTTTCTTTAGAAGCCAGTGCCTATATTAAGATAAATCGATCAACCAGATAAATCAATCAATCAGATAAATCAATAAATTATATATCTATATAAATCAGATCAGACAA
The DNA here is from genome assembly GCA_936450465.1 of Gibbula magus. NCBI lineage: Eukaryota > Metazoa > Mollusca > Gastropoda > Trochida > Trochidae > Gibbula > Gibbula magus. Next base: position 16,686,801 of record OW388290.1, on the reverse strand, counting down.
AAAAGACTATTTGTGTTGAATCAAAAAATTGAGATATTAAATTTTTGGATTACAATAAACACTCTCCTGTGGTTTTATGGTCAAAGAAAGGAAATAAATATCATCAATTAATGACAGGAAGAGTTTTAACAAAACATTAATTTCTATTAAATATAATTATAACCATTTTGTATAACAATTAAAGCAGTGCATGGATACTTCACTTGATTATTTGTATTATCCTTTAAAAAATCAATCAGAAATATGAACTACATTGTATTACAAACTCATTATACTACACTGGTTGAAGAAAAGTTTCAGATAATTCTATTGGTAATGGAATCTGTTAAATTTTAAACGATATTAATTTAATTATTTTTCGTACAAGGATGTGGATGGGGTTACGTGGACATGCATAGAAGTTTGTTGATGATTTAAAACCATAGACCTGGAACCTTATCAATTTACTTAATTCAGCTTTCAGAGCACAGCTGACTTGTTTCACATTGAACAAATGTAAATTTACTTAATTTGCTCTCTAATTATTAATTCATTACCACTTACTGAAATCAAACACTGTAAATTAAGACATGTTATTCCAACCCTATCAGCGACATCGCTATGAACACAGGAAATAAACAATTATGAAATGTCTGTACATAGTCTATAAAAACAATTAAATATATCAAGCACTGTAACTCTTGTCCACGAGTCCACACTCCTCTTTGAGAAGAGTGGTAACAGCACCCGGAGGAGCTTGTGCCAACAACGTGGATCTCACGTAAATAGTCTGTGATTAAACACATCACATTAGGATCAGCGCTTAAATCAAGCACATCAAACATCAACATTTATAACATAAATACAAACTGCACAACTCAATAGGCAAACTGAAAGGCATCTTTGTAAAAGTCGTTACGTGAAATTCTCCGGAAATAATCTTTCACTTTCCGTTAGTTTTATGGCGGGTAAATAATTGATAGCCAGAGAGACCACCGTTGACATGTGCGATGAATTACATCGTGAATTATTTCTTGGTTCCGTTGCAGTTCGTATCATATTTCTTACACCATTGTCAGGAGAGATTAAGGCATGCCAGTCTGAAGTACGCAGATTAATGGATTAAGTATAATCTCACTATTAATTAAGAAGGTGATATATTTCTTTACAAATTAAATAACTATAATCCTTCACTGCAAATTGAAGATGAACACAGTGTCCAATAAGTTATTGATGGTTAAGCATGTGTATTAGATGATTATTCATCAGTCCAAATAGGTAAAGACAGGTGAAAAACAAAGCAACTTCTGTTTTAGTGAAGATGAAAATTAGAAAGCAAAACAGGCACAGAATTAAATAAGAAAATAATAATTTTTCACTCATGTTTTTAGTTCAAACATTTTTCAGTGGGAGGGACCAAATTGGTCAAGATCATGGTAGGAGAATCAGTAAACCAAGTAAATATTTTTTTTCGTCTTATAGACGGAAACATTACAACAAGAGATATGGTTCTTCAAGATTAAAATGATGAAATTTGTAAGTCATTCTACTGTTTGATGACTTTGCTTTCTTCTACTGTCAAAGATTATTAGAGTCAGCTCGAGACTTTGATCTTTAATTGAAGATGACAGAAAAAGATTTAACTAACAACAAAGAAATAAACGTGACTATGAAGAAATCCATCTCTTTTATCTAGCACACCAAAGATGAATATATATTTATTTTTGATAAAGCCATTTTAGGCTTCAATACTCATTAGGCATGAGTGCAAAAGTATATTAAACATAAAGTTCTTATGTACTTTGGTGATATCCTGTTTAAAGACGATGATTATATGGCTGGTGGCCAGCCATGTATACTTTGATTAGTTATTGGGTTGAGATTCCTGTAAATTGGCCACGTAAATGTTTTGGCACTTCTTTATTCATCAGCTTGAATGTTTTAATTAAATTGAGTTGGAGAGAAGACAAAATTGAGGCAAATTTTACAGAAGCCTGTTGAAGTAATTACTTACGTAAAAACGGTAAGATAAGATGAAGTTTAGAGGTAATATCAAGTGGATGGAATCAAATAAATTTAAATCACATCCAACATCACATGAGTACTGGAGTCGGCACCAGGAACAGTAGAACCGGTCGTTAACATTAGTTAAGGCTCTCACTGCAGCATAATACCTGAAAAGCTATGTACGTAGTATTTGAGGGCACATGAGGGAATGCAAAAGAACATAAGATTTTCAGGAGAACAACTTTTTATTGTGTATCGATACACAACGTTCCGGGTATATGCCTACCTCCTTCATCAGATGTAATGTGGAGGTAAAATAAGGTCAGGTTCATTTATACAGAATGTTAAAAATTGTAAAAAAACTTAGTCAAGGAGACTAAAACATATGAATAAGTTATATAATGAGGATTAAACAGTGTGAGTGGACTATACAACGAGGATTATGATATTGTAGTACATGCATAATTCTAACATATTTATAAGTATCAAATTAGAAATTAGAAAACACTCAGGAAATGTCTTTCTATCACTGTTTGATTTTCCATCTTACCTATTGTTAATCATACTGCATATATTTACACATATATATCTAGAAAGTAACTTGCATTCTCAACTCCCTTGGAAGTCTGCCAGGAAGGCTTTTAGTTAACTTTTACATTGCCTTCAATTATTATCAAGGTATTGAATTGAAGTATTAAATCATTTTCTGAACAAGTATTTAAAACAGCAATCAAGGAACTGGCTGATATGATTGTTCGGTATATTGAAGTTACACACTATATGTCCATTTGGAAAAAAACCATTTAGAGACATAGAATGTTGGAATTGCCTTGGTTTCTTTACAGCTGTAAACTTTCACAATAAACAGAAAATGAAAGCACTAGTTGACAAGGGTGCTGTTCAGCAAGATATTCCAGGAGCAACTCTTGCAAACTTTATTCTCCACGCTGCCTGCTCTCAATTTTTATATCTGTCGTATCAAATTAGTGATTCTAAACTCAACAATAAAAGTGCAGGAATTTGCCAGCCATTCTCATCAAGCAATAACCCTTCATCCAGCCTAATTTTGCCTTGTATGTGCCTGAATTATTAATTTGAGGTGCGATGAGGCTAGATAGTGAACATGACTTGATCGTATTACATCCAATGATCTGATTACCATTATTGATTCTATTACGGACTGCGATCGCCCAGGGAGCGACCAGAAGTCAGGTATACCAGCTCCACGGCAGGAGCGTCTTTCAAAGCTCCTTGCAGCTCATCACAGCTCTTTGCACTGATGACAGCTACTCAGAGTTTGCTCATGTGGAAGAGACGTGAAAATGACAAAGAAATGACGAAAAATGAATTTGGCAAATAGCATAGATCAATAAGAAGTATTTTCAGGAGAGGATGTGCAAATGTGGGTCTGTAGCTCATCTTTCAGTCAGTAATTATCAACTAACTAAAGCTCAATCTGTATCAGAAGATTACCCCTTTTTACTTTAAATTTTTTCAAAGTATTTCTGAAAGGGTTTTTAAGAACAATTTTTACAAAAGTCTGCTAATTTTTTATGTAAATTAATAATATAGATCTATTTAGTTATCTTCTTAGAATATTACATATTACATGTTCTTTCCAAGTCTAAGAGGGCCATTTTAAAGTTGAATACATAGGAAAACAAGATTTTCTGGATAACAACTTCTTTATTGTGTAGATACACAGCGTTTCAGAGAATAGTTTTCTCAGTGTTCTCACAATTGTTAACATTCTGTGTAAATGTATCCTACCTAGTTATATCTCCACATTTCACCTGATGAAGGAGTAAGCATATACATGAAATTGAAATAATTATATCTTGCCAGACTTGATTCTGCTAAAAATTTCTCACGAGATAGAAAATCATTGAAGATTTACTGTATTTCCTTTATTGACCTTTCTGAACAAGCTTTTAGTATAAACTCTGCACCTATTTGAGAGCCAGCACTAAAAGCTCCAGAGGAATTACAATTAAGTACATCCTCTATTGGTATTTTATCTGAGCAAAATAATCTGCGCTTGTTTCAGTTACTTCACTTCCAACATCACTTCTCGAAAATCTAGCCTCTGGTGTTTATAAGAGGAAAAATGGTAATCATTTGCTGAGATAAGTTCTGCAGACCTTTACCAAATCTGAACAACATTATGTTAAAAGTTTAGAAAAATTACATTAACATCAAATTATACTATCATGAACAGTTTCTGTTTACAGAAAAAATTTTCTTCCAAAATACACCTTAGGAAATTAAAAAGGAATTGTGACCTGACTACTAATTAACACTCTTAATGACCAAAATCTGCTTTAGCAATCCAACATATTTGTATAAGCCATCGAATACAACTCTGAAAGCGAAACAAAATTGTTTCTCTAGTTTCTGGGACACTGTACCTCAGCTAAAGTGAGATTAGTTTTACCGGCAAGCAACTGCAATAAAACAGTTCTAGTCTCATTAACAAGAAAACAATAACTCACAACTGCATTTAATATTTCATTGTCTCAGCATCACTCGGATCAGAATAACAGGAAACAAACAAGAACGAAGGAAGAATCAGCATATTCCATTATAGTTGTGGGAATGCAATTATTTCCTGGACATGAAATAGCTATATAAAACGGAATATACATATAATGTCTGGCTTTATTACGCACCATAAAACAAGGTACTCTTTCCACACCTGATGGACGCGTGAATTATAGATCATAAAGAGACCCCTAGTGGTCAACCAGTGAGAATGTGCTTGTCCAATTGACCAATATATCCCTCGTGTAATGTAGACTTGCTTACATCTCCTAACTTGTCAAACTGATATTGCTTTAGCAATTTTGAAAGTATTTAAAAAAATTCCTCATTGATATGACATGAAGATGACAATTGCTCTTTACTATACACGGAAACGTATCTTACTAACACTTAACTGACTTGATACTGACACCACATTGCTTGTATGTTGGTGGATCCTCCACGGGATTGATCCCTTTGCACTGAAAGTATTCTGCTTGATAGGAAGAGAAAGAGTAACTATTCACTTTTGAGAATTCATCATGTTTTGTTTTCATAAAAACTTTGGAAGCATTTTCTTCCAACATCATCAGATAAATTTAAGTGACATAACATGATGATGATGGTGGTTATGATGATGATGTTGATGTTGATGTTGATGTTGATGTTGATGATGATGTTGTGATGATGATTGTGATGTTATGATGATGATGATGTGGGTGATATTGATGATGATAATGATCAAAATTAAATAGGGAATTTGTACATTATTGAAGATATCATCCATTTAGAGTTTATTCCTAGGTTAAGAAACTTGATTACAACTATCAGACAACCATAACAACCAAATATCATTCCACTTGAAAACTTTTCGAAATGATGTTTAACATTAAAGATCAGCTTCAATTTCCCCCAAGAGAGCATGTGAAGCAGGCAGGCACCTTGTACTAGAGGCCGCTTGCATGTAAGATTTGTTCTCTCTGTGGTAATTTGTCCTTCATCTCCAAGTTAATGTCCATAAATATTGATTTGTAATGAATCCATGCATTATCAGGTAAAATGGCCGCAGGTCCTGTTTTCATAAAGCTAGAGCATCACAAAGCTGCACATCCTACCAGCAACGTCATTTCCTGAAATAAACTGAAATCTAATATTTCACCACAAATCTCACGCAAAAATCATGAATTTCAGTTTGATATCAGAAAACCACAGCACAACATCTGTAAGTCAGTTTACCATGTAAGGCTACGCTTGTTCTCAGGGACACTCTGTTATCTACTCTCTCAAAGTCTTTTATTCCTCGCTACCTGTTGTACGTATAAATATTGATTCTCATCGTGCAGCATAACCAATCTCAGGTAGAACTCTTTACCTTCAGGCCTGAAGAGCTACGTACAAGAATCTGGTATCAGCGCTGGAAAGACAATAGAAGAGCCAAGTTGAGCAAGAATGCTGCAAGATGCACAGACTGAATGAGTTATCTAACTTGTAGATGCAAGAAGAGACTACATCAAACTGCAGATAAAACAAATGCAATAATTGTCATCACTGGCTGTTGCTCTGCCGTGGATGACAAGTTTCTGTAATTGTTCTCTCATCAATAATTGTGCATCATCAGTCAGTGCCTGGACAAACATCACTAATATAAGTGACCAGCGTCAAGGAGCGATTGGTGAGTACTGCCTATTTGTTGTGACGGCGATCGAGCCAATATCGGAGATATCATTTGGTGATTAATTAGACGAAAAATGAATCTGGCGTTAGTGGATGTGGAGGGTTTTAAGCTGCAACCATCGATTGAAAGTCTGCTGCCGGTATCTGAAGATCATACTCGATGGTGTTTATTGATAATGAAAACTAACGAGATATGAACAGCATAACCAATAACGTGATAAGTGTGATTTTATCTTACCCATAATGAATTCTTAATCTGATGTGGTCTGAATCTGTTATTTAATTGTCATTGATAAAATGATATCCCTGACATGAAAATATGATTAAGAAACAAACACAGGGATGCCTCATTACTTTCTTTCCTGATACGATCAAGAGAAATGGAGATGAACTTGTGAAAAACTGGATGAAAACTGATATAAATCACGCTTCTCTTCAGACTTATATGGAAGATAAGAAGATAGATCTCCTATTACACAGTGATCGTGTAAATACATACAAGGATTTATATAATGTGAACTTTAAAGCTTCCAGTTGCTGTTTAGACTTTCAAACTCCTGAAAATGAGAATGATTTTTTATTTAAAAGTAGCATGTCATTGACAGGCCATTATCCTCCATTTAAATCAATGTAAAAATCATCAATTCTATCACCCCAAGAAGAACATGATGTTTAAAAATTCAACAAATTAAGTTTCCACTTTACACATGTAAACTTTGTCTAATTGAGACTAGTGACTGTTAATTTAAGTTTATCTTTCATAACCAATATCAATCATCCACAGCTGATTTTGAAAACTAATTTAAAAAAGCGATGTTGGTTTCCAAGAAATCTGTCGCCATGTTATCAAAAGCCTTATATTTTAAAATGCTGCAACATTTCTACACTTAATGTCTTCCACTTAATTTATATTTTTAACTATCAAAAGCACTTGCAAGTTTGAACAAATCTAATAACTTACTTGACTTCAAATTACCCTTGAATTATTGCAATTAATTATTGCTAAATACATCAACATTTCTAATTAGTAATCAAATATTGAATGTTTAGAATTAGAAGAACGAACATTTGCTCTCAAGAAGATATAATTTGATTTTCTCAGTGATTCGACTAACATAAGTCGCAACATTTCCCCCGCCCAATTCTCAGAATCCACATTTTGCACCGAACAAGAATCTCTTGACTGCAATTGAGTTGTTAATTACATTACTTACACTGAAGAATGGGAGCCAGGTCCAACCTTCCCCTGTTCACCATCATTCTCTATTGACTAGCATAATCCACGCAATAATCAAACATGAAAAATGTTCTTAGGGCTGAATAGAAATCATTACGTACAAAAGGCAAAGCTGACATAAATTGTAGCGAGAGGGCAACTTGCGTGAATGTAGTGATTATTCCCCTCAAATTCATTTGTACTTACTTAGTCGACGGGAATTATTTCATCACAAAGAGGCAGTTCAGAATGATTGGGTTTTCCTGCACAATAGCTAGTGGAAGGGGATGGAGAATTGACGAACACTATCTCCCAATCACATTTAGTGTTATTACTTGCAGGGGAATCCAACCAATGAATGAATGTATTCTCACATATTTTCGAATAGAAATTTTACAAATTTATTTCACTTACTTATCTCTAAGAATTTAAATGATTGGCATGATTTTATTTGAATGTGTTAAAGGCTTTATATAATTTATAGCGATTTGTTTTATATAAACATGTCTAACTGCATCTCAGTTGTGTAGTAATAAACTGCTATTTATTTTCATTTTGATATATATATATCTGCCCACTTCTTTTCCTTTATAGTCTATATTGAAGGAACATAATGAGAGACAAATGTTATGGATAACAACTTCTTTATTTGTTTCACACAACGTTTCTGGGCTACTTCTTGCCCCTTCTTCAGGTGGTTGATCTACATAACATTTGTCTCTCATTACTGTAACAACTTATAAATGTCTTTGAAGACTTTGAAGGAATATAATCCACAAATATTAAAAGTATTGAATTCACACACCCTAAAACAAAGTAATGTATCAGTAAAGTATTTCAATGAATGTATTCTTATTGAATTGACCAGTAAATATTTCTCTTATCTATCATTTATTAGTATTTAAAACACAATTTATGGTGAAATAAACATAAAACAAGTTTATGACTCAAACAACTTCTTATTCCCTGTTGAACGTCACATCATTGGAAAGTACATCAACCTTATTTGTCACAACATTGGAAAGTATATCAACCTTATTTGTAAAGTCATTGTTTAGTATTAGTTTGCCTTCTATCAAAATAATGTGGATTTATTTCAAGCCTTTCAGAGACGCAAAATGATTTGTGTAAAGTTATATGGTTTTCAGGAAAGGTCAAATAGTAGAAAAGAAATAAAGTTACATATAGCATTGCAGAAAAACAATTGACTTACAAATTGAAATTCTTTTAAAATGTTAATGGTATAATGTACACTTTTTAATTACAAGAAAAAAGTGAGCATGGCTCACATACCCGTGATCCGTCCATTGAGAATTATAGATGTCAAGGGTACAATGTTCAAAAGACAGATTCAAGCATCATAATATTGTCTAAAATATTATTGTGAACTGGCTTTTTTATTACAAAATTTCATTCACCCAGATGTAATATTTTTCAGGTAACTTAATTGTTCCCATTAGAGCATCACAGCGGTAATTTGTACCAATTTCAATTACAGATTCAAGGGCCATAACTCCATATCAATAATATTTCGGAACTGGACTTTGAACTCGATGAAGAGTATCATCTGGACTACCTACATGTTAAATTTCATTCAGCTAGATGTAATAGTTGCCAAGAAAACATGTCCGAGTTGGAACATCACAGCTCTGTTGGTACTAATTAAGTTCAACTGCAGATTCAAGGGCCATAACTCCATAAAAAATAATATTTCAGAACTGGTTTTCGAAGTCTATAAAGACCATGGTCATGAGTACTCACAACTAAAATTTCATTCGCCTAGGTTTAATAGTTTCCGAGAAAACTTGTCCCGATTGAACACAATAAAACTAAAGTCCAAAAAGTGACGTTTCCATGGAAACAACACCAAATTAAAATCTCAGAAAACTTAAAATTGCCTTAGCGCGATGGGAAGAACATGGTTAACAACTTTACAAAGTTTGGTTGATGTACCTTTGACAGTTTTGAGAAAATTGACCGGACGGAATGACGGACGGATGGACGGACGGACAGACAGAATGACCGCTATATACCCCCGCTTACTTCGTAGCGGGGTATAATAAAAAAAAAATCCCCCAAATACCTTGTTTTTTGGTATGATTGTAATTCATTAACCAACTATATTAAAACATTTTGTGACAAAAATAATTATACTATGCAGCTAGAATTCTCAAAATCAAAACCTTACTTTTCTAACTTGAAACACCCTACCAACAAGTCAGTTGAAAGTTAGTTCTGTGTGCATTTTGTTCCTGAGCGGATGCAGAAGGCGGCGAGAAAATGGCTTGTGGATTCTACATGAAGAAGACGAGGTTCAATACCTAGTCAAGCACAAATTTCATTTGCCCTGCTCGCCAATGTTTTCACAATTGATCAAATCTGACTTGCAAACTTCTTTCTTAATTTTTCTGAAAATCTTATACAACACTTTTACCTCCAGATTCAATCTAGCCTCACTGACGTGCCTCATAACATGGTCAGGTTTTTCATTTTCCTTTCTGAATTTGTTTAATAATGTCAAAAGCAAAGATTTGAGTTCTCTTAATTTCCTAATTCAATGTATTGAAAAACGTCAAGACAAATACGACTGAGATTGGACTATGACGGTTGTTGACATAAGGTACGTGACCACTGTTTGTTCAGATCCAATCCATATACATCCCTTGAGAAGGGCCTTCCAGTCTCCACTTGTCCATCTGGATGGTATTCTGGTCTTCATGTGACTTCAAGCAATCAACTGTGGTATTTATTTATTTAACCCCTGATATATTGATCTGGAAATAGTACATCTCGAATTATGATATCATCGTCAGGAGATTTCATTATGATATATTTATTTCAATGAGTGCCAAATTGACAAAATATCTTTTAACACATTTCAAAAGTGTCTCTGGTTTTGTGTTACACAAGGGTTAAGATGCAAAGTGTTGACTTTTAAGCTTACATGTTTTTATATCATTATGCCAAGGAGTTGTTCATACTCTGTACTTCCAATGGTCTTGCTATAAACTGTAGGGTTTAAAATCACAATTTCATTTCTTTCTTAACAAATGTAAACTAAAATTCTTCAAAAGCATATAGAAGTTGGTGTGATAACACTTGACAATATTACAGAACAATTTTATGGATGACAACCTCTTTATTTGTTTCTCACAACATTTCTAGGCTTCTTCAGGTGGAGGAAGGGCCAAGAAGAAGCCCAGAAACGTTGCAAAAAGCAAAAAAAAAACAGGCTGCAATGCAAAATATTGTTTTGTAAAATGTAAATTACCCACTGACTGTGTATCAGAGTGCTTCTTTAATGGTACTCATTGTATAATGTGTCCATGTTGAGAGTGTTAGATGAAGGTTCTGTATCGGTGATCAATGTGTTGCCTATATCTAAGAAAGACAATAAGAAGTAACTGACATGTGCTGGAGCTACATTCTCTACAATACTAATACCATAGTATAAAGAGTCTTTGGTACAAGTATTTGTAATGATAGCAGGTAATAGTAATCATTGTTTGAATTATAGGACCTAAGTTGGCGTAACACAATTTATAAATGACTGGTGTGGTTAAGCTAGGTCCTCTGTAATAGTAAATCCATGGTGTACAGAATCTTTTGAACACATATGAGTCAGGCTCTGTAATGGAAGTCAAAGTTTAACCTATAGCACATATGTATATCTAAGTAATCAAATTTACAAGTGACTGTGCTACAGCTAGCTCCTCTGTAATGTTAACTCCGGTCCATGGTGTACAGACTGATCCCTGGTATAGGTGTAGGAGTCTCACACCAGTCACTTCCAACTACAAGTCTAGCTCTCTCACTATAGCACCTGTGATAGATTTCCTCATCAATTTCTCTCACGGAGCTGATCACACACATGGATTGCCTGCCCCACTCAAAGCCAACAACATCCTAATAGTGCCACCATTCAAACTCTTTCAGGCTCAATTAACTGCTGATCATCAAAACTGCTCTCTGCCTGAAAGTTTCTTAAAATCATAGCTTTAGAATTTTTAATTTTCATAAACATAATCAAGTAAAATTTAAGTTGCTCTTTGCAAGTTTGTTACTTGAAAAAGGCTAATTGAGTAAAGTTTTGATGCCCTCTGACAGCATGAATAACCACATGTTGCTCATGCAACGAAGACGTAACTCAGTTATCTGCTTTCTCCATGCACACAGTTTCTCTTGCTGTCTGCAAGCATAAATAGCTAAGTGAAGTTTCTGCATTGAGCAATTCAGTGATCTTTCTGTTTTGTGCAAGCATCTTGGCGAAGTTTTCATTTTGAACAAGCATAGGTTAGTGAAGTTAGTTTCTGTAAGTATAATTCTCTGTTAAGTTTCTATTTGTCTTGCAAACATGCCTTTAGCAACTGAAGATATTGTTCATTTCTCAAAGCAAGACTAAGGAAAGTTTCTTTTCCTTTTTGCAACCAGTTGTACATGTAGCCACTCTTTATATTTGCAAGCATAACGTAATGAATGCAAGCAAAACTGTAAATAAACATTTTGTTGCTTTTTACAACCTTTTAAACATGAAGTCACTCTTAATAATTGTAAGCAAAGCTTAATGAATGCAAGCATAACTAAGTGAAAGTTGGTTTTGGTCTGGATATTTGAAAAATATTTGTTCCTAAGTACTTTGCAACTCTGTCGGCAAAGTCGAAAAACGTTCATGTACTTTGCTAGTAAGATGGAGTGAAAATTATTATTTCCGTTACGTTTTTCATCATCATAAGATTTTCAGATGATGACAGTGGCACAGTTAGGCTTGTTGCTCATGTCCTGCCATGTCTATCACTCGGCTGTCTTCAACAAGAGTAATATACCTGCAGCATTGAAAGCCCAACAGCTGATGTTTAGAGTTACGCTACTTGACACTTTTTGTACTCAGTGTTTTCCATTCAACCATCCTGTTTGGAATGGAAAAACTCTTTGTCAAGTATTTGAAATGCTTTCCACCAGAGAAAGAACATACAAACAATTCCTGATATTTTCTTTCTTTTTACAAACATGAGCTAATTAGGGCGGTATTTTTGTGTTTTTGTCATAACAATCATGGTGAATTTAGACTCTTACTTGTCAGGGGCATATCGATTTGAGGTTATGTCTGTTTTGAAAGAGCAGAAAAATAAAACCATAACTGCATGCTTTTCTCATTTTCACTTTCAGCAGTACTATTCAACTGAGTGGCAGACAATGGATGAAAGTCTAAACATGAAATCTTAGATTCCTATCAAAACCAAGAAAATGCAAACAAAAAGAAAGCATAAATTTGTTTTCAGCTGCAGAATTGATGAAACACGATCAAAGATTTCCATGCATTTGATTGCATCTCTTGAGATAATAAAACAGATATATAAGCCAGAAACATTTGTTAACATTTGTTTATTGTGGCCACCTGCAAAAATTGAAATAAGTGAAAAAAACATCCGAATGTCGCCAAAAGATGTTGTCCATGTGTCAAAGTGATATCAAACTCTTACATATCTACAGTTGAGCTGGATTATTTGTAAAGCATCAAATGAATTTGATCCGTAGTATACATTCTTGCAGAGAGTGCTGAATCAATTAACCATAATTCTCTTGAAAAGAATCTTAAAAGCACCGCTCTCTATTTCCTTCAAATTCCTCCATCTGCATACCTGATGTTCAATTTTCTACAACATGGCATGAATGGAGCAGACGTCACCTGACGGCCATCTTGAAAAGAAGTTGTAACATAAACAAAAACATTCTGTTTTGTGCTAAGAGAGCAATGTAAAGTATTGGTGGCATCATTCTGCAGCTAGGTGGCACTCTTCAGTCCCAGGTGCCGAATCTATGATTACTTACACTAACACGTGGGGTGCCAGCAAAAGCAAACATACAAATCCATATGTTTTACCTATACGCCTCCGCATCAAAGCATGTAGGTTGGGACATCAACATGATGACATAAAAAACAGTAAACACGTGTTTAACATCACCAGAGCTGTTAGTGGAATGGCGAATCAGCCCATTTTTATGGCAAGGAGGTCCCAAGTTCATGCCAAAATATATTTGCGATGTTTATCAACACAGTAATAATGGAAAACCAAGGTGTTTTTCAGCGCTACTGATTTCAGGTGATAAATAACCATCATTCACTAGAGGCTGATAGATCACGGGTCATTATTATTCAACACCAGATGGCAGCTGCAGCAATGATATGAATGTGTTTTCTCAACATGTGGCAGCCATTTGCTTTTTGTGTTTCACCTGTATGGGAACATACCTTTTGAAGAATTGTCAGGGCGGAAGACATATTTGTTATATTTACTGATATTCATATTGACATCGAATATTGAAATGTTCTACTTTAATTTGTAAAAACAAACACAATTTATCATCAGTTTTACTCGTACAGAAATACATTTACAGGAAGACTACATTTACATTTGTGACTTAAATTCAACTCTTTCCTTCTATCAAAAACACCTCATGCATCAAAATTCATTGTCCTTGAAAATATAGATGATACTTTTACCACATTTTAGCTTTTAATCAAATAAGCTTGAAACTTTTCTGGGTACGATTTTATAAATTTTTATGGTAAAGTTACTACACATTCTTAAGTTGCATTTAATAAATAGTTGTTGCAGCATAGATAACACATGACTTAAAAATCGTATACTGAATCACATCATAATGAATCAAACACAAACAAGATATTATTCCAGTCACCACCCACCTCCTCTGTCTGCATGTGTATATACATAAACCCTCTACTTGATGTACATGCTATTCATTTGTGATTCGTCTAATTTAATTATGGGGAACACAGCTGGCTTGTACTCAGCGCGGCTGATATCACGATTCGTGGCCCTCGTACGATGCCTGCATATGTCCACGTACTATAGTAGTCCATTGGTACTCCCAAGTCAATATTTCCAATTTCCCCCATTCCTGCTGTACATATGATTGTGACATTTTTAACCAACTTGAACCATTGTTGGAATCAGGAGTTGGTGTCTGGACTCCCCAGAAAATGGGACAAAGAACTGGGATGAATTAATTCTTGAGTATTTTTACTTTGGGGTCAGATTGGGTTAAATTTATCTCAGAAATAAATGCCAGTACTCTTAAAACTAGACAGGTGATTTGAATGTTGGAAATTACTTTCTTCATCGATGTCTGGTAGAGCCTTAGATCAAGGATGTTCATGCTGGGAGGAAAAGAGAATATGCAAATTACTCATGAATATTCATACATATTCTGTTATCTGGCAGATAATCTACACACTCACTCGTCAATGGAATAAAAGTACTCATGTAAAAGCAATTTTGAACGGCCTTAACAGAAACATAATGCAGGAGGTTTTCATCAAAATTTAACAGGCAGTTTACTGGTTCTTTGATGAAAATAATAAATATTTGAAGAGAGATTTAAGATTTTCATCCGTTTATTCTAACCCTCTGGATTTCTTCAAGGCGGGGTTCTATTCCAGATTTGTTTTAATTACATTAGCAATTAACACATTTTATTGACTGACATTAAACATGAATCACGATGAATAACTAACCTCATATACACTGTCATGATGAAGCTGGATGTACTATACAGGACATTCGTGTATTCTTGAACAGCTATTTAACATTCCTCCATGTTGACAGGGATCAAGACTTACATGCAATTGTTTCATCAGTATCATTGCAGTCTTGGTAAGTGAAGACTTTTCCCCACTCATACCTAACATCCCCTTCAGAAGTGGTCTTTGGATCTATGGGGTAAAACATCTTCAAGGAATTGTATGAATTATCAATATTCCAAATCATCTCTATAATTCTTACTGCCTATTCTGTGAAACAACTTCAATGGATTCTCCAAGAACACTACAGCATTATAATGCTGTTCACCTATGACAATATTCCACTAAGTTCTCTGACTTAACCCTCCCTATTCCAGTTCTAAAATTTCCAGGAACCAGAATAAATAACTCATGAAGTTTTTGACTAATGATCCCCTACTTACTCACAAAGTCATGAATTATTACAAAGAATGTTTACATATAGTTATTGCATGGTTATCAGGTATCTAAAATAATAACACTGGATGTCACAACACATTAAACATCACCAGTTTTTCCTGTTTTATGTGTGTTCAAATCTCATCGTTCTGATCAAGCACGAGAAACGGTTATCTTGAATAAGTGTGATACAACTTATAATATTGTTACATTTGTTCAGCATCTAAATGGTATATAATTCCAGTGAATGAAAGATCCTCAGGAACTCTATATCACTAAATACAGCTACAAGAGTCACGGTTGAGTGATGACGCTAACTAAATACACTGTTCTCTGGAGCCTCCTCTGGACATCAGAACAATCAGGGATATCAAACTTTAACGTCCAGGCATCGGCAAGGGAGCTAAGCTTTTCTCTCCGTCCCGGGAGAGTCCTGCTACTGTCAAGGGTCCAATTCATTTGGAATTAATCTTCATATCAAGATTGGTGGGCCGATCTCAGAGGAAACGAGTCAATGGCTCGATTGTCAGGACATCCCAACCTTGTTAGTTGAGTGGGTCAGGTGTACAACAGACATGTGTGGGGTCGTGTTTGAACCTGCAGTTTGGTTTTGTTATTATCCAGTTTTATGGGTATTTGGGATTGGAGCGTTTTGTGCTGAGATCAATATTTAATGGGGTCATGCATGGTTAACTTTGCAGATTTGAAGCTCATGCTTGAAGGATTTTGCCACCAACAGTGCAAAATTAATACTAGGAAATGTAATAAAGGACATGTCAAATGGAAGAAGTGTGTTTAGCTTTGCAATGAATTCGATGTTAACAGTGTAAAATTGCATGTTAAAGAATTATTGTGTTTGAATGACATTCAATGTCAATGTTAATAGTGTAAACTTGCATGTTTGTGAATCATAGTGTTTGCTAAATTATTGTTATAGAAAAAGTGCATCTGCATCAATGATATCAAAACAATAGATTTGTTTAGGTTAGATATTGAATCAGACATTAAGATATTTATATACATATTTACGTTTAACACTTTACATGCGGGTTCACGAATATTCTTGGTTAGTCTACCCTTTTAACCTGAGAAATTCTGGGTTTTACTCTTTTTTAAATTGCTGTAACTTGACTACACAGAAGGCTTATTACCAATTAATTCTCAACAAGAATAGTTAATGATAATGTAGGCAAAATATACAAATGCCTTGTTTCTTCTCTATCATCTATGGACTCCAATTTCATCTTGTTATTTGTTTTTCTGTCACCTTGGGGTGCGGTACTTTTCTGCTATAACAATGACAGTATTGGTCACTTTGATGCTGCTATTGATGATTTATGACACTGATTGAGAACTGGGTGGTATGTCAGCCCTATACATTTGTCAATGTCGTAGGTAAAGCATAATTAAGTTTCATAGTCCTATAACTCATGAACGAAGATGCAAGGAAACAGGCAGAGACAAGGAAACAGAGAGAGACAAGGAAACAGGGAGAGACAAGGAAACAGGGAGAGACAAGGAAACAGGGAGAGACAAGGAAATAGGGAGACAAGGAAACAGGGAGAGACAAGGAAACAGGGAGAGACAAGGAAACAGGGAGAGACAAGGAAACAGGGAGAGACAAGGAAACAGGGAGAGACAAGGAAACAGGGAGAGACAAGGAAACAGGGAGAGACAAGGAAACAGGGAGAGACAAGGAAACAGGAAGAAGTATTTCAATGAGATGCTCAGGTGGACATCAGAGAAACAATGGATTGATATCAGGAAGTGATTATTAATTAATTGTGCATGTGTCCGACTGATAAAATGATGGAATAAACAACCCATGAGGATGGTTTACTACTGACTAATAAGGTCCCAGGGGTGGGGAACAACTACACTGAAGCAGTGATGATTGATATAGCAATCTAGTGAATGGCAATGATATTTAGAGGATATATGTCTTTTCTTAACAAATATCTTGTTTTTGATTAAGTGAAGACCATTCATACTTTCAGAAATAGCAATAATGAATAATATTGTGTAACTTTCTATCTCACATGATGAGATGAACATGTAATTTTAATTTGTCGTACCTTTGTAGTAAGGGGTTTGTAGTACAATGAATTGACACCAGAAAGAGCTTGAACTTTTTAAATGATGTCAGGGCAAATTGTGATCATTAGTCACTACTAAACATACATATAACATATATTTTCACAAGTGACTTATAACATGGTTTAATTTTCATTCATTGTTCCCGATATTTCATAATGATTCTTTGGTTCTAAAAATGACAGTTAAACCAGAGTGGTGTGTATATATATACATAAAGTTCACAATCGGAAGATTGTCTAACTCTCAGGTAGTAAATATGGTAAAATAATGGATTTAGAAGTAGAAATCATCCATTTTAATGGCGAACTTAGAAGTAGAAATCCTTAATAAATTCATCTATCAAATATCAAAACAGTTAATACCCTGACAACATCATTATAGAATCTATGTCAAAACTTTGCCTAGCTATACAGAATAAATATGATGTCTATAAATCCAAATAAATATAATTATTACCCATATGGTTGAAAATAACCGAGTCAATATTATTGACATGAGCACATGTAAAAAACCTTCTCTCCAACATTAATAAACATGAATAATGAAACATAAAGTTACTAAATGTTACTAAATTGTACTTTTTTCAAATCACTAGCAAGGCAGCCAATACATAGCTGATCATTTTATGGCTTGAAGGCCGTCTTCGGTTAAATTATATAAATCATTTGTGACTGAACATGATGAAAACCTGCCGAAAATATCGAAATAATCTCGAATATTGAATGATACTGACTGTGTAATTATATATGTAGGTATTCTTTGATATATAGCCAGGAAGCCTCTTCAGACAGGAGAACTGACAACATGACATGTTTGAAAATTGAAACTTGCAACATGTAATTATCATTCCTTCAATATCAAGAAGAAACAACTCATTATTCATTGCTTTGAGTTTCAATTTCTGTCTGTGACATTATCAGTGATGAGTTTATACAGATTAAATTAATCTACAAATAAAATAAAAAAATCACATATAAATATGTTTATCTGTTATTAAGAATATTATTTATTTGGTTGTATTCATCTGATATTGTCTCATATATTGCATAATAAAATTATCATATACTTTATCATGTTGTTGGCAGTTTAACTAAATACATATTCCAAGTCAGCAAATATTTATTCTTTGTTTAAAAAATTAATCAAAAGTTGATGCTTTAAATGATTTAAACCATATCTTGATATGATTGAATTTAATTTCAACATAGTGAGGAGGCATAGGGTAAATTCACTAAACTTTCAAATGAAGTTTCCAATTAATCTTCATTGAGCAATGGGGAGGCGCTAACCTCGCTATTGCAGGAGAAGAGAGTATAAGTTGTTGGACATGGATCAAATAATTGATACCTGGCGGTACAAAGGAGATAAGTATATAAGGGGGGAGGTACTGTCAAAACACGTGACAACAACTGTTGTGATGAATATCACATTTTACTGTGACGTTTCGGGGGTCTTTTGACCCCCTTCATCAGACTGATGAAGGGGGTCGAAAGACCCCCGAAAAGTCACAGTAAAATGTGTCATTCATTGATGAAGGGGGTCGAAAGACCTCCGAAATGTCACAGTAAAATGTGTCAATCATCACAACAGTTGTCACATGTTTTGACAGTACCTCCCCCCTTATATACTAATCTTCATTGAATAGAAGCCCAAGTTCCAAGGTCAGTTTTCTTCAAACATTAATGTCCGTTAGTTAAAAAGTTATCTAAAATTATCAACCTTTAAGACATCTGATGCAAATGTTTATAATTTATGTAAAAGCTAATTTAATCTTTGTATCATCATATGATGATAATACAAATAGTTATCAAATATACTGAAATGTGAAATGTTCTAAAGTTCAATGAAATATATGTGAAAAGATTACAAAAATTATATCATCCTTTGATCTTTTGAGGATTTATCGATTTAATATTGTTATCTTAGCACAGTGACTGAAACTGTTTTAGGAATGAAGTTAAGAAAGTAGATGCCGTTCTCCCGGGATTTGAACCAGGAAAACTGCCACGTGATTGATGGCTTTGTGAAAAAACCTACATTGTGGGTTGTCTCCCTTGAGAGGTCATTAGCAACTATTGAAACAGCTTTGTAAAGTTTTTCTACAATAAAGCAAAAGTGGTATGTCTATAATTGTCATTAAGTGTCAACACAATATACTTGAATAGATTCAACTATTCTTTCTTCAAATGCTTCTTCTTACCATGAAAACATAATTTTTTAAAGCCAATTTCCTAAAGGAATTAATTAGCATATATAAGAATTTAAAACGTTTACTTTGATTCAATTCAATAATAGTTCTTTTCCCATGCTGAAAGATCAACAATTATGATTAAAAAATAAACCTTGCATTGCAATAACACAGTTAATTTTTAGTCTATTTATCTATACATTACATTAATTTTCCACACATAATTAGCATACCTGCAACTAGTTTATCAACAAACATTCAGTTTGCTAGTATCCCCTGACATAGTAAATCACTACTTACAAGATAATGGTCATATTTGTCATAACAAAACACAAATCTCAACTCCTAATCTTCAGATTAACCTCAATCTGGATATGTTGGAGATGAACAGAATATTAATGGAATAGTTCCATAACTAGCGAAGGATTATGGTATACAGACAAGATCCAGCCTACGCAAAATGTGAATATCAAAAGTCAAGGATGAATGGAACTGTTAGGGCTTTCATTTGGAAATTGTGTTAATATTCTTCTATTTTAGACATTCTCATTCCTATTTGGATTCTAAATTGCCTGTGGTCATTAGGCACGGCAAAGTTTTCTGAGGGTCGTTGAGCGTTATGATGTAACGCTGTGAGGTGACGGGTCTAATTAACTCCGTGAATCCAGAACTATAGTTAACTCAGACGGTCTCTCATCACATGTGAGTTAGAAGGTCAAGGACACTGCAATGGACGATGAATTACTCCGAAAATTTGCATTTATTTCTCTCGACCTTTCAGGAAATGTGAAATGAGGAGAGTTATTCTATTTTGTGCCAGATCCAGACGATTTATCGGCGAGTGTTCCACAGACCTGAAAGTTTATTTGTCTATGGTCCGAGAAAGTAAAGAGTTAACTACTGGGTGGTGATGATAATCTCATATACTGTCAGAAATTACCATTCATGGCCAAAAAGATTGACGTAAAATATCAATGTATATCATCCAATGTTAAGAAACTTGGCTCAAATTCAAAATGAGAAGCAGTCATAAAACAATTGGGCTGAGAAATCACAGGCTATTTTCATCATAAGTCAAAGAGACTTGGAACTAAATAGCAAGAAAGCCTTCGTAATTTACCTCACTGTCATTCCTACTTTCATATTGAAGAGTTCTGCATTTAGAACTTCAAGTAGCGTGAAATGTTGAATTAAAATCTAAACTTTTTCCTATGTACCAGATATAAAAAGTTATAAACTTTGATGTATAGAGCGGTTCTTTGACAGCTACAGTTTATATATCACCTTCTATCAATTTGGGAAATGTACTTTCACTCTTTTGGAATCAGCTTTCAATCTCATACAAGAGGAAAGGAAAGATCAAATATCAATAGTATGTCCTCTCCAAGGGATATTGAGAATGATGTAGAATACATTTAGAATTTAATTTAAAAGCATCCATTCATTCAAAATATTTTCAAAGGCAACTTATATTTATCTGAAAGTTTTCACTACTCATTAACTTGTATATGTTCAGGATGTTGCCTATATCTAAGTAAGACAATAAGAAGTAACTGACATGGGCTGGAGCTACATTCTCTACAATACTAATACCATAGTATAAAGAGTCTTTGGTACAAGTATTTGTAATGATAGCAGGTAATAGTAATCATTGTTTGAATTATAGGACCTAAATTGGCGTAACACAATTTATAAATGACTGGTGTGGTTAAGCTAGGTCCTCTGTAATAGTAAATCCATGGTGTACAGAGTCTTTGGTACACATGTGAATCAGGCTCTGTAATGGAAGTCAAAGTTTAACCTATAGCACATATGTATATATATATCTAAGTAATCAAGTTTACAAGTGACAGTGCTACAGCTAGCTCCTCTATAATGTTAACTCCGGTCCATGGTGTACATACTGAGCCCTGGTATAGGTGTAGGAGTCTCACACCAGTCACTTCCAACTACAAGTCTAGCTCTCTCACTATAGCACCTGTGATAAATTTCCTCGTCAATTTCTCTCACGGAGCTGATCACACACATGGATTGCCTGCCCCACTCAAAGCCAACAACATCCTAATAGTGCCACCATTCAAACTCTTTCAGGCTCAATTAACTGCTGATCATCAAAACTGCTCTCTGCCTGAAAGTTTCTTAAAATCATAGCTTTAGAATTTTTAATTTTCATAAATATAATCAAGTAAAATTTAAGTTGCTCTTTGCAAGTTTGTTACTTGAAAAAGGCTAATTGAGTAAAGTTTTGATGCCCTCTGACAGCATGAATAACCACATGTTGCTCATGCAATGAAGACGTAACTCAGTTATCTGCTTTCTCCATGCACAGAGTTTCTCTTGCTGTCTGCAAGCATAAATAGCTAAGTGAAGTTTCTGCATTGAGCAATTCAGTAATCTTTCTGTTTTGTGCAAGCATCTTGGTGAAGTTTTCATTTTGAACAAGCATAGGTTAGCGAAGTTAGTTTCTGTAAGTAATTCTCTATTAAGTTTCTATTTGTCTTGCAAACATGCCCTCAGCAACTGAAGATATTGTTCATTTCTCAAAGCAAGACTAAGGAAAGTTTCTTTTCCTTTTTGCAACAAGTTGTAGATGAAGCCACTCTTTATATTTGCAAGCATAACGTAATGAATGCAAGCATAACTATAAGTAAAAAAACGTTTTGTTGCTTTTTACAACCTTTTAAACATGAAGTCACTATTTATATATATTTGCAAGCATAGCTTAATGAATGCAAGCATAACTAAGTGAAAGTTGGTTTTGGTCTGGATATTTGAAAAATATTTGTTCCTAAGTACTTTGCAACTCTGTTGGCAAAGTTGAAAAACGTTCATGTACTTTGCTAGTAAGATGGGAGTGTAAGTTATTATTTCCGTTACGTTTTTCATCATCTTAAGATTTTCAGATGATGACAGTGGCACAGTAAGGCTTGTTGCTAAAGTCCTGCCATGTCTATCACTCGGCTGTCTTCAACAAGAGTAATATACCTGCAGCATTGAAAGCCCAACAGCTGATGTTTAGAGTTACGCTACTTGACACTTTTTGTACTCAGTGTTTTCCATTCAACCATCCTGTTTGGAATGGAAAAACTCTTTGTCAAGTATTTGAAATGCTTTCCACCGGAGAAAGAACATACAAACAATTCCTGATATTTTCTTTCTTTTTACAAACATGAGCTAATTAGGGCGGTATTTTTGTGATTTTTGTCATAACAATCATGGTGAATTTAGACTCTTACTTGTCAGGGGCATATCGATTTGAGGTTATGTCTGTTTTGAAAGAGCAGAAAAATAAAACCATAACTGCATGCTTTTCTCATTTTCACTTTCAGCAGTACTATTCAACTGAGTGGCAGACAATGGATGAAAGTCTAAACATGAAATCTTAGATTCCTATCAAAACCAAGAAAATGCAAACAAAAAGAAAGCATAAATTTGTTTTCATCTGCAGAATTGATGAAACTCGATCAAAGATTTCCATGCATTTGATTATATCTCTTGAGATAATAAAACAGCTATATAAGCCAGAAACATTTGTTTACATTTGTTTATTGTGGCCACCTGCAAAAATTTAAATAAGTGAAAAAAACATCTGAATGTCGCCAAAAGATGTTGTCCATGTGTCAAAGTGATATCAAACTGTTACATATCTACAGTTGAGCTGGATTATTTGTAAAGCATCAAATGAATTTGATCCGTAGTATACATTCTTGCAGAGAGTGCTGAATCAATTAACCATAATTCTCTTGAAAAGAATCTTAAAAGCACCGCTCTCTATTTCCTTCAAATTCCTCCATCTGCATACCTGATGTTCAATTTTCTACAACATGGCATGAATGGAGCAGACGTCACCTGACGGCCATCTTGAAAAGAAGTTGTAACATAAACAAAAACATTCTGTTTTGTGCTAAGAGAGCAATGTACAGTATTGGTGGCATCATTCTGCAGCTAGGTGGCGCTCTTCAGTCCCAGGTGCCGAATCTATGATTACTTACACTAACACGTGGGATGCCAGCATAAGCAAACATACAAATCCATATGTTTTACCTATACGCCTCCGCATCAAAGCTTGTAGGTTGGGACATCAACATGATGACATAAAAAACAGTAAACACGTGTTTAACATCACCAGAGCTGTTAGTGGAATGGCGAATCAGCCCATTTTTATGGCAAGGAGGTCCCAAGTTCATGCCAAAATATATTTGCAATGTTTATCAACAGAGTAATAATGGAAAACCAAGGTGTTTTTCAGCGCTACTGATTTCAGGTGATAAATAACCATCATTCACTAGAGGCTGATAGATCACGGGTCATTATTATTCAACACCAGATGGCAGCTGCAGCAATGATATGAATGTGTTTTCTCAACATGTGGCAGCCATTTGCTTTTTGTGTTTCACCTGTATGGGAACATACCTTTTGAAGAATTGTCAGGGCGGAAGACATATTTGTTATATTTACTGATATTCATATTGACATCGAATATTGAAATGTTCTACTTTAATTTGTAAAAACAAACACAATTTATCATCAGTTTTACTCGTACAGAAATACATTTACAGGAAGACTACATTTACATTTGTGACTTAAATTCAACTCTTTCCTTCTATCAAAAACACCTCATGCATCAAAATTCATTGCCCTTGAAAATATAGATGATACTTTTACCACATTTTAGCTTTTAATCAAATAAGCTTGAAACTTTTCTGGGTACGATTTTATAAATTTTTATGGTAAAGTTACTACACATTCTTAAGTTGCATTTAATAAATAGTTGTTGCAGCATAGATAACACATGACTTAAAAATCGTATACTGAATCACATCATAATGAATCAAACACAAACAAGATATTATTCCAGTCACCACCCACCTCCTCTGTCTGCATGTGTATATACATAAACCCTCTACTTGATGTACATGCTATTCATTTGTGATTCGTCTAATTTAATTATGGGGAACACAGCTGGCTTGTACTCAGCGCGGCTGATATCACGATTCGTGGCCCTCGTACGATGCCTGCATATGTCCACGTACTATAGTAGTCCATTGGTACTCCCAAGTCAATATTTCCAATTTCCCCCATTCCTGCTGTACATATGATTGTGACATTTTTAACCAACTTGAACCATTGTTGGAATCAGGAGTTGGTGTCTGGACTCCCCAGAAAATGGGACAAAGAACTGGGATGAATTAATTCTTGAGTATTTTTACTTTGGGGTCAGATTGGGTTAAATTTATCTCAGAAATAAATGCCAGTACTCTTAAAACTAGACAGGTGATTTGAATGTTGGAAATTACTTTCTTCATCGATGTCTGGTAGAGCCTTAGATCAAGGATGTTCATGCTGGGAGGAAAAGAGAATATGCAAATTACTCATGAATATTCATACATATTCTGTTATCTGGCAGATAATCTACACACTCACTCGTCAATGGAATAAAAGTACTCATGTAAAAGCAATTTTGAACGGCCTTAACAGAAACATAATGCAGGAGGTTTTCATCAAAATTTAACAGGCAGTTTACTGGTTCTTTGATGAAAATAATAAATATTTGAAGAGAGATTTAAGATTTTCATCCGTTTATTCTAACCCTCTGGATTTCTTCAAGGCGGGGTTCTATTCCAGATTTGTTTTAATTACATTAGCAATTAACACATTTTATTGACTGACATTAAACATGAATCACGATGAATAACTAACCTCATATACACTGTCATGATGAAGCTGGATGTACTATACAGGACATTCGTGTATTCTTGAACAGCTATTTAACATTCCTCCATGTTGACAGGGATCAAGACTTACATGCAATTGTTTCATCAGTATCATTGCAGTCTTGGTAAGTGAAGACTTTTCCCCACTCATACCTAACATCCCCTTCAGAAGTGGTCTTTGGATCTATGGGGTAAAACATCTTCAAGGAATTGTATGAATTATCAATATTCCAAATCATCTCTATAATTCTTACTGCCTATTCTGTGAAACAACTTCAATGGATTCTCCAAGAACACTACAGCATTATAATGCTGTTCACCTATGACAATATTCCACTAAGTTCTCTGACTTAACCCTCCCTATTCCAGTTCTAAAATTTCCAGGAACCAGAATAAATAACTCATGAAGTTTTTGACTAATGATCCCCTACTTACTCACAAAGTCATGAATTATTACAAAGAATGTTTACATATAGTTATTGCATGGTTATCAGGTATCTAAAATAATAACACTGGATGTCACAACACATTAAACATCACCAGTTTTTCCTGTTTTATGTGTGTTCAAATCTCATCGTTCTGATCAAGCACGAGAAACGGTTATCTTGAATAAGTGTGATACAACTTATAATATTGTTACATTTGTTCAGCATCTAAATGGTATATAATTCCAGTGAATGAAAGATCCTCAGGAACTCTATATCACTAAATACAGCTACAAGAGTCACGGTTGAGTGATGACGCTAACTAAATACACTGTTCTCTGGAGCCTCCTCTGGACATCAGAACAATCAGGGATATCAAACTTTAACGTCCAGGCATCGGTAAGGGAGCTAAGCTTTTCTCTCCGTCCCGGGAGAGTCCTGCTACTGTCAAGGGTCCAATTCATTTGGAATTAATCTTCATATCAAGATTGGTGGGCCGATCTCAGAGGAAACGAGTCAATGGCTCGATTGTCAGGACATCCCAACCTTGTTAGTTGAGTGGGTCAGGTGTACAACAGACATGTGTGGGGTCGTGTTTGAACCTGCAGTTTGGTTTTGTTATTATCCAGTTTTATGGGTATTTGGGATTGGAGCGTTTTGTGCTGAGATCAATATTTAATGGGGTCATGCATGGTTAACTTTGCAGATTTGAAGCTCATGCTTGAAGGATTTTGCCACCAACAGTGCAAAATTAATACTAGGAAATGTAATAAAGGACATGTCAAATGGAAGAAGTGTGTTTAGCTTTGCAATGAATTCGATGTTAACAGTGTAAAATTGCATGTTAAAGAATTATTGTGTTTGAATGACATTCAATGTCAATGTTAATAGTGTAAACTTGCATGTTTGTGAATCATAGTGTTTGCTAAATTATTGTTATAGAAAAAGTGCATCTGCATCAATGATATCAAAACAATAGATTTGTTTAGGTTAGATATTGAATCAGACATTAAGATATTTATATACATATTTACGTTTAACACTTTACATGCGGGTTCACGAATATTCTTGGTTAGTCTACCCTTTTAACCTGAGAAATTCTGGGTTTTACTCTTTTTTAAATTGCTGTAACTTGACTACACAGAAGGCTTATTACCAATTAATTCTCAACAAGAATAGTTAATGATAATGTAGGCAAAATATACAAATGCCTTGTTTCTTCTCTATCATCTATGGACTCCAATTTCATCTTGTTATTTGTTTTTCTGTCACCTTGGGGTGCGGTACTTTTCTGCTATAACAATGACAGTATTGGTCACTTTGATGCTGCTATTGATGATTTATGACACTGATTGAGAACTGGGTGGTATGTCAGCCCTATACATTTGTCAATGTCGTAGGTAAAGCATAATTAAGTTTCATAGTCCTATAACTCATGAACGAAGATGCAAGGAAACAGGCAGAGACAAGGAAACAGAGAGAGACAAGGAAACAGGGAGAGACAAGGAAACAGGGAGAGACAAGGAAACAGGGAGAGACAAGGAAATAGGGAGACAAGGAAACAGGGAGAGACAAGGAAACAGGGAGAGACAAGGAAACAGGGAGAGACAAGGAAACAGGGAGAGACAAGGAAACAGGGAGAGACAAGGAAACAGGGAGAGACAAGGAAACAGGGAGAGACAAGGAAACAGGGAGAGACAAGGAAACAGGAAGAAGTATTTCAATGAGATGCTCAGGTGGACATCAGAGAAACAATGGATTGATATCAGGAAGTGATTATTAATTAATTGTGCATGTGTCCGACTGATAAAATGATGGAATAAACAACCCATGAGGATGGTTTACTACTGACTAATAAGGTCCCAGGGGTGGGGAACAACTACACTGAAGCAGTGATGATTGATATAGCAATCTAGTGAATGGCAATGATATTTAGAGGATATATGTCTTTTCTTAACAAATATCTTGTTTTTGATTAAGTGAAGACCATTCATACTTTCAGAAATAGCAATAATGAATAATATTGTGTAACTTTCTATCTCACATGATGAGATGAACATGTAATTTTAATTTGTCGTACCTTTGTAGTAAGGGGTTTGTAGTACAATGAATTGACACCAGAAAGAGCTTGAACTTTTTAAATGATGTCAGGGCAAATTGTGATCATTAGTCACTACTAAACATACATATAACATATATTTTCACAAGTGACTTATAACATGGTTTAATTTTCATTCATTGTTCCCGATATTTCATAATGATTCTTTGGTTCTAAAAATGACAGTTAAACCAGAGTGGTGTGTATATATATACATAAAGTTCACAATCGGAAGATTGTCTAACTCTCAGGTAGTAAATATGGTAAAATAATGGATTTAGAAGTAGAAATCATCCATTTTAATGGCGAACTTAGAAGTAGAAATCCTTAATAAATTCATCTATCAAATATCAAAACAGTTAATACCCTGACAACATCATTATAGAATCTATGTCAAAACTTTGCCTAGCTATACAGAATAAATATGATGTCTATAAATCCAAATAAATATAATTATTACCCATATGGTTGAAAATAACCGAGTCAATATTATTGACATGAGCACATGTAAAAAACCTTCTCTCCAACATTAATAAACATGAATAATGAAACATAAAGTTACTAAATGTTACTAAATTGTACTTTTTTCAAATCACTAGCAAGGCAGCCAATACATAGCTGATCATTTTATGGCTTGAAGGCCGTCTTCGGTTAAATTATATAAATCATTTGTGACTGAACATGATGAAAACCTGCCGAAAATATCGAAATAATCTCGAATATTGAATGATACTGACTGTGTAATTATATATGTAGGTATTCTTTGATATATAGCCAGGAAGCCTCTTCAGACAGGAGAACTGACAACATGACATGTTTGAAAATTGAAACTTGCAACATGTAATTATCATTCCTTCAATATCAAGAAGAAACAACTCATTATTCATTGCTTTGAGTTTCAATTTCTGTCTGTGACATTATCAGTGATGAGTTTATACAGATTAAATTAATCTACAAATAAAATAAAAAAATCACATATAAATATGTTTATCTGTTATTAAGAATATTATTTATTTGGTTGTATTCATCTGATATTGTCTCATATATTGCATAATAAAATTATCATATACTTTATCATGTTGTTGGCAGTTTAACTAAATACATATTCCAAGTCAGCAAATATTTATTCTTTGTTTAAAAAATTAATCAAAAGTTGATGCTTTAAATGATTTAAACCATATCTTGATATGATTGAATTTAATTTCAACATAGTGAGGAGGCATAGGGTAAATTCACTAAACTTTCAAATGAAGTTTCCAATTAATCTTCATTGAGCAATGGGGAGGCGCTAACCTCGCTATTGCAGGAGAAGAGAGTATAAGTTGTTGGACATGGATCAAATAATTGATACCTGGCGGTACAAAGGAGATAAGTATATAAGGGGGGAGGTACTGTCAAAACACGTGACAACAACTGTTGTGATGAATATCACATTTTACTGTGACGTTTCGGGGGTCTTTTGACCCCCTTCATCAGACTGATGAAGGGGGTCGAAAGACCCCCGAAAAGTCACAGTAAAATGTGTCATTCATTGATGAAGGGGGTCGAAAGACCTCCGAAATGTCACAGTAAAATGTGTCAATCATCACAACAGTTGTCACATGTTTTGACAGTACCTCCCCCCTTATATACTAATCTTCATTGAATAGAAGCCCAAGTTCCAAGGTCAGTTTTCTTCAAACATTAATGTCCGTTAGTTAAAAAGTTATCTAAAATTATCAACCTTTAAGACATCTGATGCAAATGTTTATAATTTATGTAAAAGCTAATTTAATCTTTGTATCATCATATGATGATAATACAAATAGTTATCAAATATACTGAAATGTGAAATGTTCTAAAGTTCAATGAAATATATGTGAAAAGATTACAAAAATTATATCATCCTTTGATCTTTTGAGGATTTATCGATTTAATATTGTTATCTTAGCACAGTGACTGAAACTGTTTTAGGAATGAAGTTAAGAAAGTAGATGCCGTTCTCCCGGGATTTGAACCAGGAAAACTGCCACGTGATTGATGGCTTTGTGAAAAAACCTACATTGTGGGTTGTCTCCCTTGAGAGGTCATTAGCAACTATTGAAACAGCTTTGTAAAGTTTTTCTACAATAAAGCAAAAGTGGTATGTCTATAATTGTCATTAAGTGTCAACACAATATACTTGAATAGATTCAACTATTCTTTCTTCAAATGCTTCTTCTTACCATGAAAACATAATTTTTTAAAGCCAATTTCCTAAAGGAATTAATTAGCATATATAAGAATTTAAAACGTTTACTTTGATTCAATTCAATAATAGTTCTTTTCCCATGCTGAAAGATCAACAATTATGATTAAAAAATAAACCTTGCATTGCAATAACACAGTTAATTTTTAGTCTATTTATCTATACATTACATTAATTTTCCACACATAATTAGCATACCTGCAACTAGTTTATCAACAAACATTCAGTTTGCTAGTATCCCCTGACATAGTAAATCACTACTTACAAGATAATGGTCATATTTGTCATAACAAAACACAAATCTCAACTCCTAATCTTCAGATTAACCTCAATCTGGATATGTTGGAGATGAACAGAATATTAATGGAATAGTTCCATAACTAGCGAAGGATTATGGTATACAGACAAGATCCAGCCTACGCAAAATGTGAATATCAAAAGTCAAGGATGAATGGAACTGTTAGGGCTTTCATTTGGAAATTGTGTTAATATTCTTCTATTTTAGACATTCTCATTCCTATTTGGATTCTAAATTGCCTGTGGTCATTAGGCACGGCAAAGTTTTCTGAGGGTCGTTGAGCGTTATGATGTAACGCTGTGAGGTGACGGGTCTAATTAACTCCGTGAATCCAGAACTATAGTTAACTCAGACGGTCTCTCATCACATGTGAGTTAGAAGGTCAAGGACACTGCAATGGACGATGAATTACTCCGAAAATTTGCATTTATTTCTCTCGACCTTTCAGGAAATGTGAAATGAGGAGAGTTATTCTATTTTGTGCCAGATCCAGACGATTTATCGGCGAGTGTTCCACAGACCTGAAAGTTTATTTGTCTATGGTCCGAGAAAGTAAAGAGTTAACTACTGGGTGGTGATGATAATCTCATATACTGTCAGAAATTACCATTCATGGCCAAAAAGATTGACGTAAAATATCAATGTATATCATCCAATGTTAAGAAACTTGGCTCAAATTCAAAATGAGAAGCAGTCATAAAACAATTGGGCTGAGAAATCACAGGCTATTTTCATCATAAGTCAAAGAGACTTGGAACTAAATAGCAAGAAAGCCTTCGTAATTTACCTCACTGTCATTCCTACTTTCATATTGAAGAGTTCTGCATTTAGAACTTCAAGTAGCGTGAAATGTTGAATTAAAATCTAAACTTTTTCCTATGTACCAGATATAAAAAGTTATAAACTTTGATGTATAGAGCGGTTCTTTGACAGCTACAGTTTATATATCACCTTCTATCAATTTGGGAAATGTACTTTCACTCTTTTGGAATCAGCTTTCAATCTCATACAAGAGGAAAGGAAAGATCAAATATCAATAGTATGTCCTCTCCAAGGGATATTGAGAATGATGTAGAATACATTTAGAATTTAATTTAAAAGCATCCATTCATTCAAAATATTTTCAAAGGCAACTTATATTTATCTGAAAGTTTTCACTACTCATTAACTTGTATATGTTCAGGATGTTGCCTATATCTAAGTAAGACAATAAGAAGTAACTGACATGGGCTGGAGCTACATTCTCTACAATACTAATACCATAGTATAAAGAGTCTTTGGTACAAGTATTTGTAATGATAGCAGGTAATAGTAATCATTGTTTGAATTATAGGACCTAAATTGGCGTAACACAATTTATAAATGACTGGTGTGGTTAAGCTAGGTCCTCTGTAATAGTAAATCCATGGTGTACAGAGTCTTTGGTACACATGTGAATCAGGCTCTGTAATGGAAGTCAAAGTTTAACCTATAGCACATATGTATATATATATCTAAGTAATCAAGTTTACAAGTGACAGTGCTACAGCTAGCTCCTCTATAATGTTAACTCCGGTCCATGGTGTACATACTGAGCCCTGGTATAGGTGTAGGAGTCTCACACCAGTCACTTCCAACTACAAGTCTAGCTCTCTCACTATAGCACCTGTGATAAATTTCCTCGTCAATTTCTCTCACGGAGCTGATCACACACATGGATTGCCTGCCCCACTCAAAGCCAACAACATCCTAATAGTGCCACCATTCAAACTCTTTCAGGCTCAATTAACTGCTGATCATCAAAACTGCTCTCTGCCTGAAAGTTTCTTAAAATCATAGCTTTAGAATTTTTAATTTTCATAAATATAATCAAGTAAAATTTAAGTTGCTCTTTGCAAGTTTGTTACTTGAAAAAGGCTAATTGAGTAAAGTTTTGATGCCCTCTGACAGCATGAATAACCACATGTTGCTCATGCAATGAAGACGTAACTCAGTTATCTGCTTTCTCCATGCACAGAGTTTCTCTTGCTGTCTGCAAGCATAAATAGCTAAGTGAAGTTTCTGCATTGAGCAATTCAGTAATCTTTCTGTTTTGTGCAAGCATCTTGGTGAAGTTTTCATTTTGAACAAGCATAGGTTAGCGAAGTTAGTTTCTGTAAGTAATTCTCTATTAAGTTTCTATTTGTCTTGCAAACATGCCCTCAGCAACTGAAGATATTGTTCATTTCTCAAAGCAAGACTAAGGAAAGTTTCTTTTCCTTTTTGCAACAAGTTGTAGATGAAGCCACTCTTTATATTTGCAAGCATAACGTAATGAATGCAAGCATAACTATAAGTAAAAAAACGTTTTGTTGCTTTTTACAACCTTTTAAACATGAAGTCACTATTTATATATATTTGCAAGCATAGCTTAATGAATGCAAGCATAACTAAGTGAAAGTTGGTTTTGGTCTGGATATTTGAAAAATATTTGTTCCTAAGTACTTTGCAACTCTGTTGGCAAAGTTGAAAAACGTTCATGTACTTTGCTAGTAAGATGGGAGTGTAAGTTATTATTTCCGTTACGTTTTTCATCATCTTAAGATTTTCAGATGATGACAGTGGCACAGTAAGGCTTGTTGCTAAAGTCCTGCCATGTCTATCACTCGGCTGTCTTCAACAAGAGTAATATACCTGCAGCATTGAAAGCCCAACAGCTGATGTTTAGAGTTACGCTACTTGACACTTTTTGTACTCAGTGTTTTCCATTCAACCATCCTGTTTGGAATGGAAAAACTCTTTGTCAAGTATTTGAAATGCTTTCCACCGGAGAAAGAACATACAAACAATTCCTGATATTTTCTTTCTTTTTACAAACATGAGCTAATTAGGGCGGTATTTTTGTGATTTTTGTCATAACAATCATGGTGAATTTAGACTCTTACTTGTCAGGGGCATATCGATTTGAGGTTATGTCTGTTTTGAAAGAGCAGAAAAATAAAACCATAACTGCATGCTTTTCTCATTTTCACTTTCAGCAGTACTATTCAACTGAGTGGCAGACAATGGATGAAAGTCTAAACATGAAATCTTAGATTCCTATCAAAACCAAGAAAATGCAAACAAAAAGAAAGCATAAATTTGTTTTCATCTGCAGAATTGATGAAACTCGATCAAAGATTTCCATGCATTTGATTATATCTCTTGAGATAATAAAACAGCTATATAAGCCAGAAACATTTGTTTACATTTGTTTATTGTGGCCACCTGCAAAAATTTAAATAAGTGAAAAAAACATCTGAATGTCGCCAAAAGATGTTGTCCATGTGTCAAAGTGATATCAAACTGTTACATATCTACAGTTGAGCTGGATTATTTGTAAAGCATCAAATGAATTTGATCCGTAGTATACATTCTTGCAGAGAGTGCTGAATCAATTAACCATAATTCTCTTGAAAAGAATCTTAAAAGCACCGCTCTCTATTTCCTTCAAATTCCTCCATCTGCATACCTGATGTTCAATTTTCTACAACATGGCATGAATGGAGCAGACGTCACCTGACGGCCATCTTGAAAAGAAGTTGTAACATAAACAAAAACATTCTGTTTTGTGCTAAGAGAGCAATGTACAGTATTGGTGGCATCATTCTGCAGCTAGGTGGCGCTCTTCAGTCCCAGGTGCCGAATCTATGATTACTTACACTAACACGTGGGATGCCAGCATAAGCAAACATACAAATCCATATGTTTTACCTATACGCCTCCGCATCAAAGCTTGTAGGTTGGGACATCAACATGATGACATAAAAAACAGTAAACACGTGTTTAACATCACCAGAGCTGTTAGTGGAATGGCGAATCAGCCCATTTTTATGGCAAGGAGGTCCCAAGTTCATGCCAAAATATATTTGCAATGTTTATCAACAGAGTAATAATGGAAAACCAAGGTGTTTTTCAGCGCTACTGATTTCAGGTGATAAATAACCATCATTCACTAGAGGCTGATAGATCACGGGTCATTATTATTCAACACCAGATGGCAGCTGCAGCAATGATATGAATGTGTTTTCTCAACATGTGGCAGCCATTTGCTTTTTGTGTTTCACCTGTATGGGAACATACCTTTTGAAGAATTGTCAGGGCGGAAGACATATTTGTTATATTTACTGATATTCATATTGACATCGAATATTGAAATGTTCTACTTTAATTTGTAAAAACAAACACAATTTATCATCAGTTTTACTCGTACAGAAATACATTTACAGGAAGACTACATTTACATTTGTGACTTAAATTCAACTCTTTCCTTCTATCAAAAACACCTCATGCATCAAAATTCATTGCCCTTGAAAATATAGATGATACTTTTACCACATTTTAGCTTTTAATCAAATAAGCTTGAAACTTTTCTGGGTACGATTTTATAAATTTTTATGGTAAAGTTACTACACATTCTTAAGTTGCATTTAATAAATAGTTGTTGCAGCATAGATAACACATGACTTAAAAATCGTATACTGAATCACATCATAATGAATCAAACACAAACAAGATATTATTCCAGTCACCACCCACCTCCTCTGTCTGCATGTGTATATACATAAACCCTCTACTTGATGTACATGCTATTCATTTGTGATTCGTCTAATTTAATTATGGGGAACACAGCTGGCTTGTACTCAGCGCGGCTGATATCACGATTCGTGGCCCTCGTACGATGCCTGCATATGTCCACGTACTATAGTAGTCCATTGGTACTCCCAAGTCAATATTTCCAATTTCCCCCATTCCTGCTGTACATATGATTGTGACATTTTTAACCAACTTGAACCATTGTTGGAATCAGGAGTTGGTGTCTGGACTCCCCAGAAAATGGGACAAAGAACTGGGATGAATTAATTCTTGAGTATTTTTACTTTGGGGTCAGATTGGGTTAAATTTATCTCAGAAATAAATGCCAGTACTCTTAAAACTAGACAGGTGATTTGAATGTTGGAAATTACTTTCTTCATCGATGTCTGGTAGAGCCTTAGATCAAGGATGTTCATGCTGGGAGGAAAAGAGAATATGCAAATTACTCATGAATATTCATACATATTCTGTTATCTGGCAGATAATCTACACACTCACTCGTCAATGGAATAAAAGTACTCATGTAAAAGCAATTTTGAACGGCCTTAACAGAAACATAATGCAGGAGGTTTTCATCAAAATTTAACAGGCAGTTTACTGGTTCTTTGATGAAAATAATAAATATTTGAAGAGAGATTTAAGATTTTCATCCGTTTATTCTAACCCTCTGGATTTCTTCAAGGCGGGGTTCTATTCCAGATTTGTTTTAATTACATTAGCAATTAACACATTTTATTGACTGACATTAAACATGAATCACGATGAATAACTAACCTCATATACACTGTCATGATGAAGCTGGATGTACTATACAGGACATTCGTGTATTCTTGAACAGCTATTTAACATTCCTCCATGTTGACAGGGATCAAGACTTACATGCAATTGTTTCATCAGTATCATTGCAGTCTTGGTAAGTGAAGACTTTTCCCCACTCATACCTAACATCCCCTTCAGAAGTGGTCTTTGGATCTATGGGGTAAAACATCTTCAAGGAATTGTATGAATTATCAATATTCCAAATCATCTCTATAATTCTTACTGCCTATTCTGTGAAACAACTTCAATGGATTCTCCAAGAACACTACAGCATTATAATGCTGTTCACCTATGACAATATTCCACTAAGTTCTCTGACTTAACCCTCCCTATTCCAGTTCTAAAATTTCCAGGAACCAGAATAAATAACTCATGAAGTTTTTGACTAATGATCCCCTACTTACTCACAAAGTCATGAATTATTACAAAGAATGTTTACATATAGTTATTGCATGGTTATCAGGTATCTAAAATAATAACACTGGATGTCACAACACATTAAACATCACCAGTTTTTCCTGTTTTATGTGTGTTCAAATCTCATCGTTCTGATCAAGCACGAGAAACGGTTATCTTGAATAAGTGTGATACAACTTATAATATTGTTACATTTGTTCAGCATCTAAATGGTATATAATTCCAGTGAATGAAAGATCCTCAGGAACTCTATATCACTAAATACAGCTACAAGAGTCACGGTTGAGTGATGACGCTAACTAAATACACTGTTCTCTGGAGCCTCCTCTGGACATCAGAACAATCAGGGATATCAAACTTTAACGTCCAGGCATCGGCAAGGGAGCTAAGCTTTTCTCTCCGTCCCGGGAGAGTCCTGCTACTGTCAAGGGTCCAATTCATTTGGAATTAATCTTCATATCAAGATTGGTGGGCCGATCTCAGAGGAAACGAGTCAATGGCTCGATTGTCAGGACATCCCAACCTTGTTAGTTGAGTGGGTCAGGTGTACAACAGACATGTGTGGGGTCGTGTTTGAACCTGCAGTTTGGTTTTGTTATTATCCAGTTTTATGGGTATTTGGGATTGGAGCGTTTTGTGCTGAGATCAATATTTAATGGGGTCATGCATGGTTAACTTTGCAGATTTGAAGCTCATGCTTGAAGGATTTTGCCACCAACAGTGCAAAATTAATACTAGGAAATGTAATAAAGGACATGTCAAATGGAAGAAGTGTGTTTAGCTTTGCAATGAATTCGATGTTAACAGTGTAAAATTGCATGTTAAAGAATTATTGTGTTTGAATGACATTCAATGTCAATGTTAATAGTGTAAACTTGCATGTTTGTGAATCATAGTGTTTGCTAAATTATTGTTATAGAAAAAGTGCATCTGCATCAATGATATCAAAACAATAGATTTGTTTAGGTTAGATATTGAATCAGACATTAAGATATTTATATACATATTTACGTTTAACACTTTACATGCGGGTTCACGAATATTCTTGGTTAGTCTACCCTTTTAACCTGAGAAATTCTGGGTTTTACTCTTTTTTAAATTGCTGTAACTTGACTACACAGAAGGCTTATTACCAATTAATTCTCAACAAGAATAGTTAATGATAATGTAGGCAAAATATACAAATGCCTTGTTTCTTCTCTATCATCTATGGACTCCAATTTCATCTTGTTATTTGTTTTTCTGTCACCTTGGGGTGCGGTACTTTTCTGCTATAACAATGACAGTATTGGTCACTTTGATGCTGCTATTGATGATTTATGACACTGATTGAGAACTGGGTGGTATGTCAGCCCTATACATTTGTCAATGTCGTAGGTAAAGCATAATTAAGTTTCATAGTCCTATAACTCATGAACGAAGATGCAAGGAAACAGGCAGAGACAAGGAAACAGAGAGAGACAAGGAAACAGGGAGAGACAAGGAAACAGGGAGAGACAAGGAAACAGGGAGAGACAAGGAAACAGGGAGACAAGGAAACAGGGAGAGACAAGGAAACAGGGAGAGACAAGGAAACAGGGAGAGACAAGGAAACAGGGAGAGACAAGGAAACAGGGAGAGACAAGGAAACAGGGAGAGACAAGGAAACAGGGAGAGACAAGGAAACAGGGAGAGACAAGGAAACAGGAAGAAGTATTTCAATGAGATGCTCAGGTGGACATCAGAGAAACAATGGATTGATATCAGGAAGTGATTATTAATTAATTGTGCATGTGTCCGACTGATAAAATGATGGAATAAACAACCCATGAGGATGGTTTACTACTGACTAATAAGGTCCCAGGGGTGGGGAACAACTACACTGAAGCAGTGATGATTGATATAGCAATCTAGTGAATGGCAATGATATTTAGAGGATATATGTCTTTTCTTAACAAATATCTTGTTTTTGATTAAGTGAAGACCATTCATACTTTCAGAAATAGCAATAATGAATAATATTGTGTAACTTTCTATCTCACATGATGAGATGAACATGTAATTTTAATTTGTCGTACCTTTGTAGTAAGGGGTTTGTAGTACAATGAATTGACACCAGAAAGAGCTTGAACTTTTTAAATGATGTCAGGGCAAATTGTGATCATTAGTCACTACTAAACATACATATAACATATATTTTCACAAGTGACTTATAACATGGTTTAATTTTCATTCATTGTTCCCGATATTTCATAATGATTCTTTGGTTCTAAAAATGACAGTTAAACCAGAGTGGTGTGTATATATATACATAAAGTTCACAATCGGAAGATTGTCTAACTCTCAGGTAGTAAATATGGTAAAATAATGGATTTAGAAGTAGAAATCATCCATTTTAATGGCGAACTTAGAAGTAGAAATCCTTAATAAATTCATCTATCAAATATCAAAACAGTTAATACCCTGACAACATCATTATAGAATCTATGTCAAAACTTTGCCTAGCTATACAGAATAAATATGATGTCTATAAATCCAAATAAATATAATTATTACCCATATGGTTGAAAATAACCGAGTCAATATTATTGACATGAGCACATGTAAAAAACCTTCTCTCCAACATTAATAAACATGAATAATGAAACATAAAGTTACTAAATGTTACTAAATTGTACTTTTTTCAAATCACTAGCAAGGCAGCCAATACATAGCTGATCATTTTATGGCTTGAAGGCCGTCTTCGGTTAAATTATATAAATCATTTGTGACTGAACATGATGAAAACCTGCCGAAAATATCGAAATAATCTCGAATATTGAATGATACTGACTGTGTAATTATATATGTAGGTATTCTTTGATATATAGCCAGGAAGCCTCTTCAGACAGGAGAACTGACAACATGACATGTTTGAAAATTGAAACTTGCAACATGTAATTATCATTCCTTCAATATCAAGAAGAAACAACTCATTATTCATTGCTTTGAGTTTCAATTTCTGTCTGTGACATTATCAGTGATGAGTTTATACAGATTAAATTAATCTACAAATAAAATAAAAAAATCACATATAAATATGTTTATCTGTTATTAAGAATATTATTTATTTGGTTGTATTCATCTGATATTGTCTCATATATTGCATAATAAAATTATCATATACTTTATCATGTTGTTGGCAGTTTAACTAAATACATATTCCAAGTCAGCAAATATTTATTCTTTGTTTAAAAAATTAATCAAAAGTTGATGCTTTAAATGATTTAAACCATATCTTGATATGATTGAATTTAATTTCAACATAGTGAGGAGGCATAGGGTAAATTCACTAAACTTTCAAATGAAGTTTCCAATTAATCTTCATTGAGCAATGGGGAGGCGCTAACCTCGCTATTGCAGGAGAAGAGAGTATAAGTTGTTGGACATGGATCAAATAATTGATACCTGGCGGTACAAAGGAGATAAGTATATAAGGGGGGAGGTACTGTCAAAACACGTGACAACAACTGTTGTGATGAATATCACATTTTACTGTGACGTTTCGGGGGTCTTTTGACCCCCTTCATCAGACTGATGAAGGGGGTCGAAAGACCCCCGAAAAGTCACAGTAAAATGTGTCATTCATTGATGAAGGGGGTCGAAAGACCTCCGAAATGTCACAGTAAAATGTGTCAATCATCACAACAGTTGTCACATGTTTTGACAGTACCTCCCCCCTTATATACTAATCTTCATTGAATAGAAGCCCAAGTTCCAAGGTCAGTTTTCTTCAAACATTAATGTCCGTTAGTTAAAAAGTTATCTAAAATTATCAACCTTTAAGACATCTGATGCAAATGTTTATAATTTATGTAAAAGCTAATTTAATCTTTGTATCATCATATGATGATAATACAAATAGTTATCAAATATACTGAAATGTGAAATGTTCTAAAGTTCAATGAAATATATGTGAAAAGATTACAAAAATTATATCATCCTTTGATCTTTTGAGGATTTATCGATTTAATATTGTTATCTTAGCACAGTGACTGAAACTGTTTTAGGAATGAAGTTAAGAAAGTAGATGCCGTTCTCCCGGGATTTGAACCAGGAAAACTGCCACGTGATTGATGGCTTTGTGAAAAAACCTACATTGTGGGTTGTCTCCCTTGAGAGGTCATTAGCAACTATTGAAACAGCTTTGTCAAGTTTTTCTACAATAAAGCAAAAGTGGTATGTCTATAATTGTCATTAAGTGTCAACACAATATACTTGAATAGATTCAACTATTCTTTCTTCAAATGCTTCTTCTTACCATGAAAACATAATTTTTTAAAGCCAATTTCCTAAAGGAATTAATTAGCATATATAAGAATTTAAAACGTTTACTTTGATTCAATTCAATAATAGTTCTTTTCCCATGCTGAAAGATCAACAATTATGATTAAAAAATAAACCTTGCATTGCAATAACACAGTTAATTTTTAGTCTATTTATCTATACATTACATTAATTTTCCACACATAATTAGCATACCTGCAACTAGTTTATCAACAAACATTCAGTTTGCTAGTATCCCCTGACATAGTAAATCACTACTTACAAGATAATGGTCATATTTGTCATAACAAAACACAAATCTCAACTCCTAATCTTCAGATTAACCTCAATCTGGATATGTTGGAGATGAACAGAATATTAATGGAATAGTTCCATAACTAGCGAAGGATTATGGTATACAGACAAGATCCAGCCTACGCAAAATGTGAATATCAAAAGTCAAGGATGAATGGAACTGTTAGGGCTTTCATTTGGAAATTGTGTTAATATTCTTCTATTTTAGACATTCTCATTCCTATTTGGATTCTAAATTGCCTGTGGTCATTAGGCACGGCAAAGTTTTCTGAGGGTCGTTGAGCGTTATGATGTAACGCTGTGAGGTGACGGGTCTAATTAACTCCGTGAATCCAGAACTATAGTTAACTCAGACGGTCTCTCATCACATGTGAGTTAGAAGGTCAAGGACACTGCAATGGACGATGAATTACTCCGAAAATTTGCATTTATTTCTCTCGACCTTTCAGGAAATGTGAAATGAGGAGAGTTATTCTATTTTGTGCCAGATCCAGACGATTTATCGGCGAGTGTTCCACAGACCTGAAAGTTTATTTGTCTATGGTCCGAGAAAGTAAAGAGTTAACTACTGGGTGGTGATGATAATCTCATATACTGTCAGAAATTACCATTCATGGCCAAAAAGATTGACGTAAAATATCAATGTATATCATCCAATGTTAAGAAACTTGGCTCAAATTCAAAATGAGAAGCAGTCATAAAACAATTGGGCTGAGAAATCACAGGCTATTTTCATCATAAGTCAAAGAGACTTGGAACTAAATAGCAAGAAAGCCTTCGTAATTTACCTCACTGTCATTCCTACTTTCATATTGAAGAGTTCTGCATTTAGAACTTCAAGTAGCGTGAAATGTTGAATTAAAATCTAAACTTTTTCCTATGTACCAGATATAAAAAGTTATAAACTTTGATGTATAGAGCGGTTCTTTGACAGCTACAGTTTATATATCACCTTCTATCAATTTGGGAAATGTACTTTCACTCTTTTGGAATCAGCTTTCAATCTCATACAAGAGGAAAGGAAAGATCAAATATCAATAGTATGTCCTCTCCAAGGGATATTGAGAATGATGTAGAATACATTTAGAATTTAATTTAAAAGCATCCATTCATTCAAAATATTTTCAAAGGCAACTTATATTTATCTGAAAGTTTTCACTACTCATTAACTTGTATATGTTCAGGATAATAAATATAATAAATCTCTTTCTGAAACATAAAAAGCATTACAAATTGGTTATCAAAATGATAAAATGTATGAAGGAAAATGTGGTTGTTAAGCCAGACATGAATCTTGAAATATAACAGCTGTATATTTGGCATTTTCTGAAACTTGGATCCCATTTTAGTAATCATGACATTTTAATGACAAAGGATCTATCTTACTGTACTGATGTGGAGAGCTTTGGATTTGTGAATGTTGAAATGGTATACTTCTGAAGCAAATTTGACTTGTGAAATAATAATAAAAATAGTCATGGTATTGGCAAAATTTATTCACAAGCCTGAATCAGAAGCAATGACATCGGAGTGTTGTTGTTAAAACAAAATTGCCACATAGTTTTTATCAAGAATACAAGGTTGTGCAGAGACATGTTTTTGGACTTTGACAAGAAGCAATATATTTGATTTATAAAATTATTTTTTAAAAAATGAACAGGTAGTAATCATTCTCCCAAGATTTAGTCAGAACTGTAAATACTACAACAATGACATCAGAGTATTGCTGTAAAACTGAAGATAATGAATCCAACAAGACGCGACAAAATTGTGCAGATTTGTGGGCGTAATTTAAGCGGTGTCTGGACTGTACAGTTCAAAGGAAAAGTGAAACTAGTAAGGAGTTTCAGAATCTTGGCACAATTTTACTTTTCCAAAGCTTTATTATGCATCCAACACAATGGAATCAACACATACTGCGAATAATAGACAGGACTGTGTAGATAGATTCCTGCAACTGGCCGATGTTGCTTCGTGGCATTCATCTTGGCATTCATCTTGGCATTCATCTTGGCATCATCCAGCACAAAGAGTTGGCAGACAAAGCATCAGAGAGATCGTTCATGCAATGAAATTGTCCATTTTCAGAGCCGTGGACCTTTGTAATATCTCGTGTTTGGACTTGAAAGTGGGATGGGAACTGGCACAATAGATTAGTACTGTCGTGTGGTCACTTTGTGCTGCAGTCCTGTCATTATGTGGTCAGGCCAGACGTATTAATCATATCAGTGGCCATTGGTCCAGGAACAGCCATGTCATCAGCACTGTGTCATTGTCAGGCTAGGCACGCACACTTTAACCCCCAACTTGCAGGGCTTAGATTCTACTGATTATCATCAGCACTGTGTCATTGTCAGGCTAGGCACGCACACTTTAACCCCCAACTTGCAGGGCTTAGATTCTACTGATTATCATCAGCACTGTGTCATTGTCAGGCTACATATGCACACTTTAACCCCCAACTTGTTTTGTTTGCTATATAAATGTACTATATTTTGTTATTTCCTTACATTTAACCTGATGAAGGAGTGAGTATGTACTCTGAAACGTCGTGTATTTTCACATTAAAGAAGTTGTTATCCAGAAAATCTTCCTGTCCCCAACTTGTTATTTTCGTAAACTATTATCCATTTTATGCTTTTATTGAAGCTGCGTATAATTTTATGAATTTCACATGTTATAGTAGCTCATAACTCATATTGAGTGGTTCTGTACTTTTATCTGTGTTTTATGCCATGTTTTTAATATTTTGATCTACAAAAGTGAGACTCAAATAAAAAATTGTCTGTCTGTCTGTCTGTCTGTCTGTCTGTGTTTTTGGCGATTTAACACACCTCATAAATTCATCTAGCGTCAGTGATAATCATCATTAAGTAATTAACGAGGCTGCACGGAATGTGTAGTCCGCTGATCACAGACGACCCGTCGTCTGTGGTTAATCAGTCATGCATCAATGATTCTTCTCAAAACGTTTCCCCGGCAGAAATCGCAGTATTGTTAAAATGGGTAAATTAAAATCATCTTAATAATAAATTGCAAGTGTATATTGTCTCGATTTTATGCTCAATTGATTCCGATATACAATATACATAGAGATACTCATCTGTCATTCTTGAGAAAAATAGAGCCATGGGCTCTGTAGTTCATCAGGATTTCATTGATTTACTATCTAAAGTTGAATATTTAAGTTATTTAAGTTATTGTTTACAAGCAAAAGATAGGTTCTTAGATCATGACCACTGTGACCCCATTTGGGGTCACGGGGTCACATAATCTAAGATAAGATAAATCTTTATTGCCCTTGGAAGGGAATTTGAATTGTCATGAATTGAGCACATTTGAAATACAAAAATATATAACAGGATATAAAAAGGCTAAAATATACAGTAATGACAAATTAACAATAATCACATGGCACATGGATTATTACAATTTACAATTTAGAATCCCCGTGGCCAAGGAGTCTGCACACAATTTTTCAGCTCTCTAGACCTTTTGAAACTGGAGAAGAAGGTGAAAATAGGTTTTTAAGGATGTGACCCCTGTGACCCCATTTGGGGTCACGGGGTCACATTATCTACAATTTAGAATCCCCATTGGCCAATGAGTCTGCACACAACTGTTCAGCTCTCTAGACCTTTTGGAACTGGAGAAGAAGATGAAAATAGGTTTTTAAGGATGTGAACCCAGTGACCCCATTTCGGGTCATGGGGTCACGAAATCTACAATTTAGAATCACCATTGGCCAAGGAGTCTGCACACAACTTTTCAGCTCTCTAGACCTTTTGGAACTGAAGAAGAAGATGAAAATAGGTTTTTAAGGAAGTGACCCCTGTGACCCCATTTGGGGTCATGGGGTCACGAAATCTACAATTTAGAATCACCATTGGCCAAGGAGTCTGCACACAACTTTTCAGCTCTCTAGACCTTTTGGAACTGGAAAATGAAGATGAAAATAGGTTTTTTAAGGCTGTGACCCCGGTGACCCCATTTGGGGTCACAGGGTCACGAAATCTACAATTTAGAATCCCCAATGGCCAAGGAGTCTGCACACAATTTTTCAGCTCTCTAGACCTTTTGGAACTGGAGGAGAAGATGAAAATAAGTTTTTAAGGATGTGACCCCGGTGACCCCATTTGGGGTCAC
Organism: Gibbula magus; assembly: GCA_936450465.1. Lineage (NCBI taxonomy): Eukaryota > Metazoa > Mollusca > Gastropoda > Trochida > Trochidae > Gibbula > Gibbula magus. The sequence continues at coordinate 16,641,803 of OW388290.1, read as the reverse complement.
GGGGTCACTTAATCTACAATTTAGAATCCCCATTGGCCAAGGAGTATGCACACAACTGTTCAGCTCTCTAGACCTTTTGGAACTGAAAAAGAAGATGAAAATAGGTTTTTAAGGATGTGACCCCGGTGACCCCATTTGGGGTCACGGGGTCACGAAATCTACAATTTAGAATCCCCAATGGCCAAGGAGTCTGCACACAATTTTTCAGCTCTCTAGACCTTTTGGAACTGGAGAAGAAGGTGAAAATAGGTTTTTAAGGATGTGACCCCTGTGACCCCATTTGGGGTCACGGAGTCACATAATCTACAATTTAGAATCCCCAATGGCCAAGGAGTCTGCACACAATTTTTCAGCTCTCTAGACCTTTTGGAACTGGAGGAGAAGATGAAAATAAGTTTTTAAGGATGTGACCCCGGTGACCCCATTTGGGGTCACGGGGTCACTTAATCTACAATTTAGAATCCCCATTGGCCAAGGAGTATGCACACAACTGTTCAGCTCTCTAGACCTTTTGGAACTGAAAAAGAAGATGAAAATAGGTTTTTAAGGATGTGACCCCGGTGACCCCATTTGGGGTCACGGGGTCACGAAATCTACAATTTAGAATCCCCATTGGCCAAGGAGTCTGCACACAACTTTTCAGCTCTCTAGACCTTTTGGAACTGGAGAAGAAGGTGAAAATAGGTTTTTAAGGATGTGACCCCGGTGACCCCATTTGGGGTCACGGGGTCACTTAATCTACAATTTAGAATCCCCATTGGCCAAGGAGTATGCACACAACTGTTCAGCTCTCTAGACCTTTTGGAACTGAAAAAGAAGATGAAAATAGGTTTTTAAGGATGTGACCCCGGTGACCCCATTTGGGGTCACGGGGTCACGAAATCTACAATTTAGAATCCCCATTGGCCAAGGAGTCTGCACACAATTTTTCAGCTCTCTAGACCTTTTGGAACTGGAGGAGAAGATGAAAATAAGTTTTTAAGGATGTGACCCCGGTGACCCCATTTGGGGTCACGGGGTCACTTAATCTACAATTTAGAATCCCCATTGGCCAAGGAGTATGCACACAACTGTTCAGCTCTCTAGACCTTTTGGAACTGAAAAAGAAGATGAAAATAGGTTTTTAAGGATGTGACCCCGGTGACCCCATTTGGGGTCACGGGGTCACGAAATCTACAATTTAGAATCCCCATTGGCCAAGGAGTCTGCACACAACTTTTCAGCTCTCTAGACCTTTTGGAACTGGAGAAGAAGGTGAAAATAGGTTTTTAAGGATGTGACCCCTGTGACCCCATTTGGGGTCACGGAGTCACATAATCTACAATTTAGAATCCCCATTGGCCAATGAGTCTGCACACAACTGTTCAGCTCTCTAGACCTTTTGGAACTGGAAAATGAAGATGAAAATAGGTTTTTTAAGGCTGTGACCCCGGTGACCCCATTTGGGGTCACAGGGTCAGGAAATCTACAATTTAGAATCCCCAATGGCCAAGGAGTCTGCACACAATTTTTCAGCTCTCTAGACCTTTTGGAACTGGAGGAGAAGATGAAAATAAGTTTTTAAGGATGTGACCCCGGTGACCCCATTTGGGGTCATGGGGTCATGAAATTTACAATTTAGAATCCCCATTGGCCAAGGAGTCTGCACATAAAATTTCAGCTCTGTGGAGTCATTGGTTCTGGAGAAGAAGTCGAAAAAGCGAAAAGTTTACGGATGGACGGATGGACGGACGGACGGATTGACGGATGGACGGACGGACGGATGGACGGACGCCGGACACCATGCCATGCCATAAGCCCATCGGGCCTTTCAGGCCTGATGAGCTAAAAATGCATTTCACCAGATCTTTAATACAAAATAAGGTTTTAAAAAAACTTCATGTTGTGATAATAAACTGAGAATGATCGAGGTTTGTATTTTCTGACAATTTTGCATCAATTTAAGTTTACAGATTTAAATAAAACAATGATTAAAATTATCAGTTTAGCCAGAGTTCACTTATATTTGCAAGTTCCTGTAATATTTTGCCAGTCTTAAATTTGTTTGAAACATAGAAAAAATAGAAATAAGTTTCAAGATTTGGTTTCTTAAATTGTTTGTCCTTTCCCTGCAGTATTGTATTTTTTACAATTATTATACCGGTAATGGGGAAAACTAACATACTTTCTCTTTGACGTTGGTCACCAAACAACAGAAGATCATAGGCTATGTAGTTTTGAAAGCAGGATTCTTTTGAGAAATAATTTCATCATGTAACGTTAGCTCAAGGTTCTTGAAGAGACACAATATTATTTTCCAGCTTTGAATGAACATGATTTCGTTTTATCAAAACAAGTCACTGATCGAGCTGAGATTTCCGTATTATTTCAGAAAAATCTCTCTCACAGCTAATCAAATATCGCTTCATTTTCTAAAAACTGTTGATATATTCATAAAAAATGTCATATCGTCTACTACTGGCTTATCTTTGTGTATATAAAGGACATAATATTTACGTTCAACTATTCAGAGGAAGATCGCCCTGACTTGGAAGTTGCGTCAAAACATGTGCTCAAAATAGTTTCCTTATGACATATTTCCTATGCAATATTTATTAACTACATATTACTTCTTTTAATACGATTGTGTTCATATTTTATTTTGGAGAAATATTTGGCGATTTTAAATAAACATTTTATGGAATTATTAGAGATAATATAAACATGAAAGAGATTTGAGTTTGTAAATTAGCATAATATATTGTTGTTTCTTGTCAAGAAACTATGATCTAGGTATCAGACTGTGTTTACATACATATGATCTTATGAGATAATGTTCCAGATTTCTTTGCCAATTTTTGTTTATGCAATTAAATATTTTCAAATTGTTTTTTTAGCTTTGCTTTTGATCTATTTTGGTTTATCAGAACTTTTTAATTATGACTGAATTTAATTTATCAAGATTCAAGTATATTCAGTGGAGCCAAAATGAAGATGTAACATATTCATATGATTCACCGGTGCATCGTACTGAAGCCAAACACGCTAGATCTAATTGTATCTTTGACAAAGTAAGACAATGTTTTATAGATTTTCTTCTTAACTTTTGACACAGTAAATTTTAGAAAAGTGGTAGATTTTGACCTCTGGGCAGGAGGGCAAGAGTGAGGCTTGAAAAACGGTAGACTACTGCCTAAAGCGTGAGATATCACATGTCTGAATAGAAGGAAGTTAAGTATTCTGTTTATTACTCGCCAACCTATAATCCAGTGAAATAACTGACATGGTATGAAACTATGATTCCTGCGATATGAAGTCCGATACCATTGTGATGACATTACTCCCATTGTGACGTCATAACCGGAAAATATTGTGACGTCAAATGTGCAGTGGCATTACAATAGTTTAATATTGCCGTATAAATAAAACACTGCAGTATCTGACACGGGCGAGTTATAAAAGAATTCATCCCTTATTGGCCACATGCTAAAGAATTACTATCGCAGGATATTCTGGGACCTGTTGGTGCAAGATTTAACCCTGGATCTGCTAATGTGCCTTCTTTGCCACTGGCTATCGAAAAATATTCCAGGTGAAGGGTCATGGAATAAGCTTGTTATTTTCTACCTCTTGCATACTCAGTGCAGTACCACCCTTGGCTTGTTGGTTCCAGACATGGTTACACTTACAGCTTTCACCACAAATCAAATTGATGATAGTCTTGGCCTATCTCCCTGCAGTAATAATAGCAACAATGATATAAGATAAATATCCTTGAAAGTTTGGTTTATGGATATACAATGTTTTATTCTGTGACCAATGATACTATCGCTTGATTTACAGTAGCAGTAGAATCTAATTCATCACCTTCACAATAATTTGTATATCCAAAGAATTGTCGTCCAGTCTCCCAAACTCTTGGAAGAATTCGAGAAAGTGGGGTAAAATGCCAAGTCACCTTATTTAACCCCTTTCTCTTTAGATATTATTCTTTCAAATTGCCTCCAGCAAAACTGCTAATCTGGCTTTTATCTGAACTAAAGAATATAATTCTAAGGTAAAAAGAAGACAAGACTCATCACCTGTGAAATTAGTTTCTTGAGACAAGCCATGCATGTGATGGCTGATGTTGACGATGATGCTTATTGGCAGGTATTGCTGCAGGTAAGTGACACCTGTCTAAAACTTCCTGGTCAGGGATTTCTACTTGTCATTAACCCATTTTTCAGGTGTGTCCTATTCATACCATTTCCTTACATCACAAGTTGTCAGCAAGAAGGTTTCTTTTTTTCTTCTTCCTGCTGTCAAATGATTCGATGACCACGGACAGATTTTGATTGGAATATATTCTACACCTGTCTTTTCTACGGTACACAGGTGTTTAGTACTAGATCTTAATGGGAAAATGCCTTTTCCTCTGGGCAGCATGGATAAAACCTTCACATATGCAGTAAAAGATACCGGGAAACTAACACAAGACACACCTGTCATTAATCCAGTTCTCAGGTGGTCTTTAAATGGAGGCTTATATCATTCACATCAACAATACTGTTTCAGGTATTTCTTTTCTTCAAATCTGAACATTGTTGAACAGATTTGAATTTGTGGCTGATATAAACTTACTGAAAGCACTCAAAGTACCCAGAAAGAATGATATATATTTTACTTACTGCATCTCTGTGATTACAGACAAGAACAATTTGAACTTGCTTCTGATGAAATGTCTTTAATCATTAAGACTAAAAAGCTTGAAACATCCAATTAAGTTGAGTAATTTTCTGGCTTACTTTTTTTTAATTGTAATTTTAATAATGTCTCATTCCTCTATCTAATATTCATTAACCCTTACGTTGCGTATATATATTTAACCATTTTTAGCCCCTGTGGCGGAATTTACAGGCTCGCAGCTCGCAGCAGTAGTTTGAGCTTAGGCACTAACGAGGTCTGCTGGCGGAATTTACAGGCGGCGATTCCGGTACCGTTTTTACGAAATATACCGCATCTACATGGCGAATAAGGACTATATACGGGCGTTCAATACAAATTCAAGTAGCGACACCCGTACACAAATGGCTAATTCACACCCGAAACTTTGAATGAATTTTCTATGATTTTTCGTTTTTATTCTATTACTTTCGAAAGATTGTCTTTAATTCGGGCCTCGTAACATCATAAATAATACAAACACGTGGGTGAAAATAGCCTCAAGCGAATTAATGCTTCGGGGGCTAAGCCCGACAAAATTGGCCTTTTGTAAAGCTAATTATCAATGCGTTACGGGTCAACAATGCACACGCAATTTGGTGTGAATTTTACTTGATATTTCGACCGGACATTCACACAGACTCGTTATCGTGGCTATCTGCGAGATGTATGTAAACAAGTTTTCATGTGGCGATATACGGACACACTTCGTCTCGCATTTCGCCTGGGGGGCAAATATAATTATTACTGACCCGGTAAATGCACTAAGTCCAACGTACGGGTCTCGCCAAGGGTTCTAACATTTTTCCTTATGAGCCTCCCGGATAATTACAGGACCCGCAAGTTAAGGGTTAAATAAATAAAATAAGTTTAGTTTAACAAAATCAAAATAATTTGATACATTGAATATACTGTATGTTCTGATGTTACTTGAACTTAAACAGTGACCTGTATGAACTATATAAAGAACTTCTCTATTACAGGAATGTCAGGTAAAAACATAGCATTACAGTAAAAGAAATGGACACCATGTGTATTGAGGTACATTCCAGTATATTTGAAGTTCAAAACTTTTTTAATATCCATAAAATAAATTGTTTCTCTAGCTGACATTCAGTTTCATCCAATTTCTTTTTTCTGACATTTTCAATAATAACTTTTTTATTTATAAACATGAATTCCTTTTTCAAGCGTATACCTTAACAGTCTTCCCTAAAATAGCCTGAATCTGAGAAAATATGCTTGCCATGTAGTTGTACATCCATAGGGCCAGACATCTTAGACAAAAACAAATCTTTTTCAAGGCACATGGATTACCCCTGAGCTGCCACAGAATCCAGCCTGTCAGAGAAGCATGAATTCTTCTCAAAGTGACTTCCGTAATGAAAGCGAAATGCCTTCATCTCCAACTCTACATTACATAAGATCATGGAGCATTCCCAAGCTTTTAATGGCGTTCGTTTCAAACCTACTTCAACAGACTTGAAAAATGTAAGAGCTGCTTAGCATCTTTTTTTTATTTCAAACTTATTTAGAAATTTACTTCACAGATATACCGGTGATTTGTTTTAAGCTTTATGTTTTAAGATATTTCAAGTATAACTCTATTATTGAAAATAGAAAAGATTTCTATTTCAAGATTTACTTTTTAAGTGTAAATGTGTTAAGTGTTTTGTGTGAAATACAAAAAGCAAGAAAGTAATTGCACTTTTGCCTACATAGATCAAAATACCAGTATTTCTGGTAACATCTATGTCTTCTCTTGTCATAAGGGAAAACTCTGTAGTGTAGGTGGAGAAAACAAGAAATAGTACAATAAATGCACATTTATCAATGAACTAGTACCATCTACGCACTGAGCATGCATAAATGTGTGGACATTTCCGCTCTACGAGTGACATTGTTATTATTACAGGATGATGACTTATGAAACTGTATAGATCAACAAACTTACGTTACAAGATAATAAAATCAAGTGTATATAAAAAGTTCAGGCTACTGTTCCACTAACCAATCTTAGCCAAGATCAATCATAGCCAATTACGAAACATGGGCTTACAATAGATCGTAGGCTAAGATAGGTTAGTGGAACGACTCCGTTGTTTTGAAGATTTTGAGATGAAGGTTCATCTGACATCGAACAACATATCTGCATAAGTATTAGAGGTATATATCCAAAGGATTATGGGAAGAAATCAGCTCAAATACAAACAGAGACAAGCACCTGTATAACAATGTGCGCAGGTGGAGGTAGGTGAAATTAGTTCATGTGAATAAACACTTCCATCCAAAATGATCAAGAAAACATAATAATCAACTCACTGAAAGTTACGGAAAATTTATGATGACATTTGATACATCCAACTTGGTGACGGTGAGATAAGTTTGCATGATTGCAAGAGATACACCTAGAAGATCAGGTTTATACGGAATCAACTGGTGTGATTGTTGAGGTGAAATGACAATAATTGAGCACGTATCACTCAGACATCTTGCGAGGCAAGAGTGTCTCATTCTCCCTGTTCAATGCCTCATACAAGCAGAGGAACTTGGCTAGCACCACAAGCCAGAAATACCAACCAGGGATTGGTGCAGCTTCCACTAGACAGGTAATTCAATTTCCTTCACTTTACTACAACCTATTCCCTAGGTGCGTCACCGCTTCATGAATGTTGTTCTGGAATCGTTTGAAGTTGTCCGCTCAGCGTTCCTCTAAAGTGTATGTAAACTGTTTCATCTTCCAAAATACAGCTTCTGTTGAGTAACGCTGTGGAAATGATGCTAAAATGTTATCTTTGTATCTGATTTATTATTTGGTAGCACTGAAATATCAGATGTAAATTGAGAATGATTACACCTTTGTACGAAAATGATTATACGATACAATTGAAAGCGTTTGGCTAAGGTGATTAATTTTCAAGTGCAGGAGAAAATGAGGATTTTTACCTGGACACCTGATGGTATTAATCATGAAATCACCAAATGACCTTCATACTTGTATCCATGGCAACTGGCAGAATATAACTATGTATTAATAATAAATAATGAGGATAGTTATATAGCGCACATTTCATTGCAGAAACATGCTCAAGGTGCTCGCTGCATTATTAGCTTGATCCAAGGCAAGCTGCTGATTATAGTGTTCGAAGGTCATCTCCATAATAACCTTTACCAGGTACCCACTTAAACTGCAGGGTGAACGGAGAGATTATTTTGAATAACTTCTCTTGTCCAAACTGACATCACAAGGCTCCCAATTAATGTCTCAGCGAAGAGCAAGGAATCAACTCTCTGATTGTGACAACATGCAGCTGGTCACCCATCTGGCAGCTAGGCAACACCCATTACTGCTGAACTTCACTGATAGCATTCAACTGAGCTATGCACAAGAATAATTGTCAGACTTTAGTTACACTTGAACATAAAATATCCTTAACAGCTAAACAATTAATGACTAATAAGTAGAGAAACAATACAAAATGTCCATCAGAAAAACATTAATCCATAAAGCGTAACAAATTTATCACAAATGACTGACAATCTACAAAAACAACAAAAACAAGCCTTTTCAATTTCTAGAGAAATGTTTCCAATGCCACCTACCCTTGAGGATATTCTCAGTTCCTGTGATGTTGACTTTTTCTATCAGCTTCCTATTCAGCTGAAACAGAAAGATTTGTGGGTATGAAAATTGGATGAAACCAAAATACAAATGGGATTTATAAAGCACACCTGCCACCTCTCAATACTGTACTCATCAAAGCTATATTTTTCATGTATCTAATAATATCACACATTTTCTAAACATATATTGAATCAGAAGCTTTCCTAGCCAATTGCGTTTTAGTTTGATTTGGGGTAGTTGCAAAAGTTGACAGCAAGCCTGTCTGGCTCGTGGGATTTTTACTATCTACACATTGTAGGACCTGCCAAATTTGAGGATGGCTGGTTGTTTTTATAAATAATAAGCCCCAATGTCAGTGAACATTAAAAGTACTTTATACACATTATTGGACGAATATATGTCTGAACACTGTAAGTGTTTGAATTACAGGAATCACAAGAGAATTCTCTGCTTTAACAGGAGCCAATAATGAATAAACTAGTAATATAAATGCTTAGGCAGGTATAAAGGGCTAACTATTATTCTGCTTGTCCAGTATAATCTGACAATTATGTGTATCACAATATGAAGTCTTGTAATAATGTCCAATAAGTTCAGTAATTCCAGTAATATCTCATGGTTGTGACATATGACACAAGGTCCTGTGCACAGCTCACTTAAATCACAATCATAGAAGTTCAGCAACAGTGGTCATGGTTTGCTACCGAATGGGTGACCTTTTACATCATCTGGCAAATATGCAAATTTGAAGGGTTTTTATCCTGTTCTGCACTGAACAATGAGTTTTTAATGTCACACATGGTTAGGTGAGTGAATATGAAATGTACTTTGTACACCCAGCATTAATTGGGTACCAGGAATGATACCATTGTAGTCTGAAACTAATTCAGCTAGAAAGAAGAGTAGTTCCCTCTAAATATATATATATATAGGGGATGATGTAATATAGGGGATGATGTATGAAAGCGCTAGTACAATAAATCGTTCAATGTTATACATAAATGGAAATATAAAGAAAAATTTAACTTTATAATAAATCTGTTTGCTGTTGAAAAAGTTTAAAATTTATGAATTTTCATAACATTTCTTTTCAAAATTATCTTGATATTTTCAAAAATCAAAACTAAAATTTGATTAAATGTGACATCCTTTCTTAATTAATGCAAAAAAGTTGAACTGACTTCATGAAGGTGGAAGAAGGAAGAAGCGTGCTGCGACTAAGTAATACAGTTCACAGCATGCTCAACCCCAAATGGCCTCTCAATATTTTTGCTATTTTAGAATCATAAAAATCTTGCAGAATTCTGAAAAATCCATTATTCTCTGCAAAGAGTCGTGTGAGCACATCTGTGCTCTGAGTTTTTAACCACATGTATCCATAGTCGCTACATTTGCATCCTAAATATGAATCAGTTATGAGCTTAAAAACTCTTTTGCTTCCATAAATGTTTTATTCAGTGAACATCATGTCTGCAACCGATTCAGTGAAAATAGCAAAAAATAATTTGTCCTTAACTAAAGGGAAGAAAATATTGGATTTACATATTGACTTTATGGTCTAGAAATAGACAAATTTGTGATTTAGAAAATGTTAGATCTACATTTTTGTTTTATGATCGTGGAGAAGATATATGGTGAGATTGAGACAGGGAAGTTTATACAGTAGACTTTAAAGTAAAATAGAGCCACTGGCTCTGAAGCTCATCAGGAATCATGTTGTTAATTATCCCTAAGGAAAAGATTAAGATATCACATAATAAGTCATTGCCCAGTCATCAAATTTATTATCAAAATTGGTTACACATTAATCCATATTCATTGTAAATAATGTAGACCTTTGCAGTTTATTGCTTTACTTCTTATTTTTATTCTGGAATTATCAACATTTATTACATAATGAAAAAGAGCCCCTATTTGTTTCTAAAAATCCTGTTTCTCATAGGCTCATAGTTTCATGGGCTCCTTTTCAATATTTAATTAATAAATTCTATTGAGCATCTGAGTGTAAGACTAAATCAGTAACACAGCAGAGAAGTAACCTGAAACCTCCGTGTATTAGCTGCTGTTTGCATCTCTGCTAGGGAGTGGTCACTCCCCAGGTCAACACCTGCAATTACACAACATGCAGACCCTGGACTCACAGCCAGTAAATTATATATTTTAAATTTTGTTTTCCCCATCTTTATTTATTTTTCTTTATTGGAAAAGAAGATGTGGTATTACAAACTAATGTAGCTAGTTTTAATAGTCTTATCTTACTTCATCACCAGTCATATTTAGTTCATATTTAGTTCACATATCTAATGTAAAATAAAACATTTCTTAACCCTTTTTAAATTTTTTCCTATGCATCCTGTCACAATATTCAGTTCACAGGCTATTCAATAGTTCTTATTTCACATTGATTACATCAAACATGTCCATAATGTAGTATTTCTCTTAAGCTGACATATGAAGTGCACATAAAATCTCATTATCTTCACAGCTCATTAAAACAGCTGTTTTAAGTGGTTACCCCTGTGATCCATATTTGGGGTGACAAGATCACCAAATCTACAATTTAGAATCCCCATTGGCCAAGGAGTCTGTACATAACATTTCAGCTCTCTAGAGCTTTTGGGACTGGAGAAAAAGATGAAAAATGCTTTTTAGGTTGTGACCCCTGTGGCCCTTATTTGGGGTCACAGGGTTACCAAATCTACAATTTAGAATCCCCATTGGCCAAGGAGTCTGTACATAAAATTTCAGCTCTCTAGAGTCATTTGTTCTGGAGAAGAAGTCGAAAAAGTGAAAAGTTTACAGACGGACGGACGGACGGATGGATGGACGGACGTCATCCCATGCCATAAGCCCATAGGGCCTTTCAGGCCTGATGAGCTAAAAATGAAAGAGGAGGAAAGGGGGCAGAGAATGATTAAAGAATAAGACATTTGTGGGGAGAAAAATAAAAAACAATACTCTATTCCAAAGAAAAATACATTGAATGAAAATATATATATTGAAATAATACATATAAATACCGTTACATACCATACCATAACATGACATTGACATTGTGTAACCTCAGGGTTATTTTGATAATTGCCATTAAAGAACATCACATTCTAAACTAACAAAAGTCATTTTTTAAAATTCATTTTGAAAAAATATAGTATTTAGGATATTTGAATTTTATATTCATATAGATTTAACCATTCAACAAGTCATATAAGAAGGAAGTTTCTAACATCTTTACAAGATGGCATCTCCTGGTTCGAGTTCGACTAACAACATAGGTAGTTTGAAGTTGGGTTCAAATATTGAGCATGGCAGCTTGGGAATGGGAACCGATTTAAAGTCAAATGGAGGAAGGGAAATTTAGACAGATAGGTAATTGAGAAAATAGGTATACATAAGAGCAAACATCGACTTGCTGCCAGACCCAGGACTAGGAGTACAATACGTGCAGCACGTAAACTTGGCGTCACATTATCACTCTGTCTGTCTATGTCTTATTTAGTAAAGGATATAAATAAAGGAAATTGGACTTCTAACCAATTTGTTCTCCTGCAGTGGTGCCATTTGGTACGAAAAAGGTACTTTCCACTTCTCCTGTCCATAAAGTCTCATGCTCCCAGCTATTGTTCATCTCTGTACAACAAAGCACTGTGGTAAGAGCAAACCCTGGTTCAAACTGCCTTTCAATTGTGATCTTCTACATCAATTTGACTCTTGGAACCATTCTTAGGACTGCTTTGTTCCATTTATAATTTCAATTGAGTGTTCTGGTGCCAGAGAGTTTTAGTGCTCTTGTAATAGTTGGTTACTCCAGCATTACATCTCTGTTGATAGAGCATGCCTTGAGATGAAATCATAGATATAAGTGAATTTCCGTATTATTCCTATCAGATGTAATAAAAGTGAGTAGAAGTATATGTTCATTCCACCTTTGATCGTCTTTCTCATGAAAACCTTTATGAAAGTTTTATTTACGATCCAAATATTCAATAAGTGAAATATTACTTTTGAAGCTTTGATCTGTCTTTGCATAAAAAATGATGTTGAAAATGAAAAAGAATTCAAACATAAATAAACAATATAACTCATTTTCTGATATAAACTATGCAAGTTGAATTTGAATTAAGAACTGTATTTCATTAGTTTTTATCTATAGGATCTATGGGGGGCTTCACCAAGGGGGGTCCATCAAATTTACAAGTAAAATTGTTCATGGGGGGATGAGAGTTGGGGGGGGGGGGGGGGTGTGATGGTGGTTCCCCTACACTCTCTGGATCCTCCACTGTTATTCAGGTCCTGCTGGACAACTGCTCTCCGCCCGATGAGAAGAAATTAGTAAATGAGTACTAGAGTAGTACCCAATCCATAACTTGGTCATTAAGTAGGGGGAGATAACTCAACTTGATACCCATTTCCTGAATATTGCTGTTCATCTTGCAGCATGCAATATCCTAATTAAATAGACGGAGCTGATGTGAGGACGTCATAACCAGAATCATATCTGCTGACTGACGGGTGCTCGATGGATGAATTATATACAGGAGTCCAGTAATAACTTCCTTGTGTATTGATCAGTTCGGCACACCTAGGAATGTTGTGTCTCATCCAGTCTCATATAATGCATATATCGGTGGTCTGGCTCAGGGCCCCTATTTCGTGTGTCATCCTTTCTTCAGCCCAGATCCTACCATAGAGTCTTGTAACATGGTTATACATGGGATCATACTGTCTGTAATAGTACACGTTCTTGTACCCTCTTTTACCGATTTATGTCTAACTGCATTAGCGTTTCCACTCAAATCCTTTAGTGGATCCATGTAACTTATTGGGTGATGAATCATTCTATATTCTGGTACTCAAAAGGTCTCAGGCGTACTCAAAACGTCTCGGGCATACTCAAAAGGTCTCGGGCGTACTCAAAACGTCTCGGGCGTACTCAAAAGGTCTCAGGCGTACTCAAAACATCTCAGGCGTCTCAAGCCCACCCATTGACAAGCACTGTCCCCTCTATTGTTATATTTGGTATTTCAACATCTGCAATAGTACAAATTCTTGTACATTCTTCGGATGAGTCTACTGAAGGATAACACCAACACTAAATGTCCAAACAGCTTAACCACTCATCTACCAAGACTTCAGTGGGATACTGAATGTCACATCTCAACTACATGTACTCGCCTGTTGGCTTTGTTTCGTGAACTTTCAATGACATAAATATTTCAAATGATAGACTTTAGATGATAGAGTATAACTAGCAGTTATCTAATTTGAAACTCCCATTAACCATTTTTTCAAGATTAATTGACCATTCACTTGTTCACTTGTTTGCTCATTTAGGGTATTCATAAGGTTCAGGTGTTCCCTGTGGTGTATCCTATATTTCACTCTCTTATTGGTTTCTTAATGAATTTTAAATAAATTCATTTACATACATACAGCAACCACACCTATCTACTGGCATTCACTTCAAACTATATACTGGTCACTGTGTTTATATATAGTACAGGCTTCACCTAGTACAGTGTATGTCCATCATGTCCTGTGAATAATGTCTTATTTACTTACATATATGTCGCTTGCAGTATTGTCTCCCAAATTATATTGTTTGCCTCTGTAAGCATTATATTGCTTGTCTGTCAGCATATTGAATTGCTTTACTGTTAGCTTCATATTTCTTCTGTTAATAAATATGTAACATAGGATACTGTAAATCATTCTGCTTGATAAATCATGCCATCTTGATTCAAGATATTGTATTTCCACTATAGCATCCACACTTAAGTAACTGTTACCAATTCAATAGTTTATTCCACTAAAATTTAAATGAAACAAAAACTTAATAAAGTTATACCATAACGATCTTTAACTAAGTATGTGGGGACACTTTCTCTTGATTCGACCAATACATGAAGATTAATTTATTTCTATAATATCATTTAGCATGGAAAACATTTGAGATCTTTGTTACCCTTGAATCACTAAATCATCTCTTTATAAAATTTATGTTTGTATCTTCTTTATAAATGGTCTGCCTTTTTCTGGGGTAAAACATAAAGTACTTACTTTGATGATTTGCTTATCCAAGTTAAATTAGTCTTTTTTTAAAGACCTTCGTACTAATTCATTTTTTTGGCAACAAGATTGCATATTCAATTAGACACCATGTTTTCACGGCAAATTAATTTGTTAGTTCATTTAAGCTAAACTGAGAACTGATGGTCGCTGACCCAGCGTTAACTGATTACCCTGCTAATTTGGCAAGTGATCAGGGGCTCCTATGCCGAAAATCCTTGAGTTTGCTCAACTCCTGCGGAAATCTTGGTCCATCAGGATGAGTGGCTGCCCAGGTGGAGGCGGAACAGATCTGACTCGTCTGTGGTCCGTGGGATTATGTCAAAGTGATGATCATTTCAATTTCGTTTTCATCCTTCATTTTAATTGACGGTTTCATTTCCTAATTGCCACAACACTCTCGTCATCTCCTCATTATAACATCACCTCATTATAAGGCAGATCTGAGCAGGAGACGAACGGTTGATATTAAAATACAGCTCATAATGAAGGATGGTATATGAAACTGATATCAATCAATATCATGTCAAAGACAACACGTCCAATGAAAGTAGCTGGGAAGCAGTGAATAATGAACGTTAATTTCACACTATGTGATATAGACGAAGTGCTCGTCCAGACGAGAATCCCGGGATGAGATGGGATCACACATAATTTGGCTTAATCCACGTTAAACAAATGGGATGTTCCGGCCCATCTGTGCACCTAGCTAATAATGAATCGTCAGCCTCAACCTGTTTACATCGCGCCTTTTTCTCTCCAGGAGCAAGATAGAAGCTCCACTGCTTTTTGTTAAGGATTTGTTCCCTCTCAGTGGATGTGTATTGGAACTTAGACTTACAGAAGGATATATAACTAGATTTCTCTCGCAACGGAGAAAGTGGGACATAAATACGTGAACTGTCAATACCAAGGTAAGAATCTTTCCTGAACTTCTTAATGACTTATCAATTCATTATTCCTTTATTTATTTATTAAAGCGATGAGATTGGATTTATGACCAGAGGGATTTGGTATTCGAAATACAATGGAATCATCAGATTCAATGGATTTTCTTCTTAGAGACGCATTTTAGAAGTAGAGAGAAAAGCAATCATTGCAATAAGAAAGTTGACTATCCATACATTAAATTGAAATTTGTACAACCAAATTAGAAACTAATATTACTTAGCATATGCTTATTTTTTCATTATACTGAATTTATATATTTTGATAGATATTATTACCATGTTTATAAATATTAATTACCATGTTTGTAAAGATAATGTCAGATATAATGATAATGAATTATTACAAAATAAATTACAAATATTTCAGTATATTGAAGGTTTTGACATATATGTGATCAACACAACTTACAATGATGAGTGGAGGAGATCAATATCCAATTACATCATTCTATTGCTTCAGCAAACACATATATACATGTTGTACTTGGACTCTCTTTGACTATCTGCTCTGATTTCCCCACTTGGTGCTTGACTCAATGAATGGAGTTCTTCTGATCCTCACGTCTAGTGATGTCTCTGAATCTTGTGCTTTTCTGGTGTCCAAATATCGCTCCCTCTACTGTCGGTAGGATGATCAAATGAAGTGAGATGAGATGACTGAGATACTGCCACTTTGAAGTGTACGTCACTCATATCTCAGAGGATAGTACAGGCAGAAAGCCTGCAACATCAATTTGCTCTGCATTGCAGTGAAACTTGGTACTGGATCTAGCAAATTTGAAGTGTCACAGTAATTCTTGTTTCTACAGGGAGAAAAGCTGCAGCGCCATTGTTCCTATATATTGAGAAACTTGTAACGAACACATTTTAAGTGTAATTCACTAACATCACAGTGGCTAGTGTTGTTGCAGGGAGAAAGCCTGCAACACCATTGATGATATACACAGTGAAACTATGATCATGAGCACAAACTAGCAAATTATTGTGCTGTAATAAATGACAATGCAACATTGCACCCCAACTACAAATAGAATAGTTCTTGATCAGAGATAGACTTGTAGAGTCACGAGAGGGATTTAAACTGTGGACTCACTGATCCCAATGTGCTGAACTGCACTCCTCTGTTCTGACTGAGCACCTGCAGACACAGGTAGATTGATTATAATCAGTTGGTAAATCTTCATCTTTCAGTTGGACTCTTACTGGTTATGTAACTTTTATCAAAGGTGTTAATTTTTAATAACTTCTTTCAAAGGCATTTAGAAGTTGGTTAGATAAGGAGAAGGAGTTCTATGGATATACAACTTCTTTATTGCAGGAGTGCGACGTTTCTGTGTAGTCATCTTTCAAAGGCTTGTACGGGTTACATATCATTCATAGAAGCAACAGTACATTGCCTGACTCTGGGTACTTCCAGTAATCACATCATGATATCAATATAACGCAAAAAAGATACAATCATTTACAAGTTCAATTTGATTTCACGTCATCTAAGAAATCTAATCTAAAGCTCTTCTATAGAACAAATTGTCCGACTAGGCCGACAACAAAAAATAAACTATAACCTCATACATAAAAAGGGTTCATTCGTATTCATTTGATGTGTGTAAACCATAACAACAATATTTAGCTTATCATTTCCTCTATAAATTCATTTTGCAACATTCAAATCAGCAGGGAATTAAATAAAGCAAAATAGAGAGATTTAAATTCAGTTTAAATCTAAAATCTTGAATCAACAAAAACCTACTCATTTTCCTTGTTTAAAAATAACAAAGTCCATCTGTATGCGGGACGAAGACGGTAGGATTGATTTTAGTAGTTAACCCTTTCAGTTGTTCTCTTATCAAGTGTAAGGATCTACAGGGAAGGAAAAAACTCCTTTTAGTTTGTTATGGGTTAATTCCATAATGGCAGGCTATTACGATTACTCTGATTTGTCAAAGTTGGTTATGCGGAGGACAATTGCTTGGGTGATTTTCCGACTCTTCCCAGGCATATTTCTGCAAAATGACATTCTCTCAAAAGCAAGACCATTTCCCTTGCTCATGAATATAATTTTTGAAAAAATAATTCATTTGAATTTCAATTCGTGAGAATAAAAAAGAAGGGGAGGAGAATGAGATTGGTTCATGATTGATGCATTGATGTGAACAACTTGGGCGACCTAACCAGATAGGGGAGAGAAGGGTCGTAATACCATCTCTCATTCTTCCACGCTGCTCGTGCAACGGCAGGCCTCATTATGGTTTCTGGGTCAACACTCTGTGATTAAACGCTCTTTGTGCAGCTCTTGACATCTCTTCATCATGTCAAAAAGATACAAAAACTCAATCTAGATTTTTGCTCAGTTTCTCTAAAAGGTAGTTTCAATTTTGTATGAAACACATTTGTTGGCTTTCTATTGACTTTTAACACTGCTATGAAAGAAAAATGTCTGTTAGATAAACAGTGCTCAGATTATGATATGAAGAATGACAACTACGAGATGTTTTATCATTCCTACAACCAGTGTATGTAACTTTCGTCTTGATAGATTCTTATTACCATATTGTTCTAGGTAAGTTTGTGAAAATTCAGTAAACCATGTAAGTATTTTGTTGATCTTGATATCAGAATGATGATTTGCAACCAAAGGAACCTTATAGATATCAACTTTTTTTAGGAGGCTTTGATGCAGACTCTTGCTTGAAATACAAAAAATTATGCAACCTCCTGAAAAAATTGTCCTTATATTTGACATTCCAAATTCTAAAATGCATTCAAAGAAACATGGAATTTACAGATCCTTATATTTTGTAATTGATATAATGAATATCATCAAACAATATAAATACACATCCAGGTTTCAAAATCTTCTTGAGCACAACTATGTACATATACTATCTACAGTATAGGTTTTCCTTATGCCCTTCTATCTATGTTTCTAAGGTTTCTTTTAACATTTACACAGAGTGATGTTGTAGGATTTCATCCTTACAGCTAATATTGCACTACCAGTGGAAAGAATTAAGCTTTGGGATGTGTATAAATGTTAAAAGTTAGTTACATATACACAGTTTTCATTATTTTGGTGATGTGATTTTAAGTTTTCATTTCACAATTTATACAGAATGATGTTGTATGATTGCCTCCTAAGGTAATTACAGTGAGAAGTTTGATAAGTTAGGGTGGGAAAAAGGCTTAAAGACATAGTGAAAAGTGTAAAAATAGATATATATAGATATACAGTCAGGCCTCGATAATCCGAATGTTCCGTTTTTCATCAAAAACGTTCGGATAGTGAAATGTTCGGATTACTGAGTACTGAGGACTACTAAAGAGATTAGTTTGGTTACATCTTCCTACCGTTCGGAAACTGCGCGATTCGGATTATCGGTGGCCAGATTATCGCGGCTTGACTGTATATATATAAGAAATTATCAGATTTATAGACATGACGTCATTTGAGGGTAGGGCACCATATGGACGAGTCTCTCTGGAGTAAATGTGCTGATGTCTTGACTGCTCAATTCTCTATACACAGAGAGAAGCTTTATTCCATAATTTAGATTCTATATTGTTGATTGGTGAAACTAAGATCATAATCATAATCAGTTCTGTCATGTAACTGGTTCACAATGCTGGTTTTCAAACAGAAATACAATCACAAAATAAATCATAGTTATTGTTGATTTATGGATCAAATTAATTCATGACACTTAGGTTAAAGCAACTGGATTTATACCATACTCTGTTTTCTAATTAACTTACAACAGTTAATAAACTTAAAAACCATAAAACATTTTGAAATTGAAAATGTTGTTAAATACATTAGCATCATCAATAATTGTTCAAAATAATATTTTTTTACAGCAATGTTCACTTCGATGAACGAAACTTGTCTATAATCATTGTTATCATGACTTCATTCACCAAGTGTTAACATCCTCAACTGTCTCAATCTGTAGACAGGAGATGGACCAGCTTAAGCCCTTCAAGCTTAAACCCTTATTTTCACCTAATTCTAAAACATTTCAAACTTGAAGAATAAAAAACAAATAAATCAATATTTTCTTGCCCTCTAATTCAATAAGAAGATTTCACAAACAGGTGTCTGCAGTAATCACTCCTACTAATATATAAATTCAAACAAACAAAGCCAGAAAAAGCTTGAACTAACCCTCTTTCTTGAGGGCTTAAAAACTGGTAGCGTTGGCAGATAAGTTTTAATCACTTGGGCTGTGTCGGCTCATCGTTGGGAGCAGCCCAGCAACCTGCCTACCTCAAGTGATTACTGAATTCTCTCTGCTTGTCCGTAAACTCACAATTGTCACAAAAAGAAGATCTCGCCAGCAGGTGCGACTGGCGGTAACGGTATCAGCGCTGATGAAGATCTCACTATATTGCCACCTGGTGGCAGTTGCTGGAATTTCTGACCTACTTTAATTAAAACCCACAAATACTCCACCCTACTGCATCCTTCTGGCCATTGATTTGAATGTTGTAGAGATGTGGTGAGACATGGACAGATCTATACTGCAAGTACAACCTGGAGAATGGTTATATATAACTGGATGAGAGCAATGCAGAAAACTGCAGTTAGATTTTACTCACATTTCAGGAGGAATATCTTAATGAGAAATTTCAATATTGTTTATCTGATGATCTTAGAACACATGTTTCAGGTTTAATATTCTTTTTAAACATAGCTGTAGTATCACATGACAAGATTAGGACAATGTTTGTAAAAAATATTGGAGAAAATTGACATCCTTTTGTTACATACCAGTTAGTACTGTTACTATATGTGAATATTTTGCTTCAATGTTTATGAAGAATGGCTAAAATCAAGTTTTATTAGCTAACAAAATGTAAATTTTTCGATTCATAAACTATATTCAGGGATTTTCAGGAAACAAAATAAGAAATTTATATAAACGACTCATCTCAAATTAACTAAGACGATATCTTGCATATGTACTGCAAAAGCCCAGTGTAAAATTCTCCATGCTATTAGGTAAATCAGGTTTCATATTCAGCAGCTTGTTTATAGTTACAAATCATCTTTGACATTTAAAATGCTGCAAACTTGGAGCTATTCTTACTTGAGTCCTTGGCGCTTCAGTGCCTGCAACTCTTAGATAATTACCATCTCTCTCTCCAAGACTCAGCGCCAACTACCTGCAGAAGATGTTGGCTCTTTGTCTTGTTGGCGGCCAGTCTATAGGGAACTGGCAACTCACAGTAAACTGTTGAGTCTTTTTCATCTATAGCAACATCTGCTTCTCATTACACAGTTTCAGCATTTTTAAAATGAAGGTAAAATACAACAGGGAATTGAAATCTGAAGATTTTGGGGACGATTTTTGTTTATCCGAAATTGAGGTAATTACAGTAGGATGAGCAAGGCAATTTAACTGTGCTTTTAGATAGCTTGTCTTAATTCTGTGAATGAAGACCCTTTCTTCATCTTTCATTGAACTAGAATTTTTAAATCTTAGTCACTTAATGAAGATTTTACATTTGGATAATATGTAATGTCTAAATATGTTACTAAACCAAATCCAAAATTGATATTTATGGTAGATATGGTGATCATTCCAATCAATATTAATTGTCAATTATAGTTTTATTAAGTAAAACAAAATTTTCTGGATAAGTCTAATATTTTAACATAACTTATTTCAAGTTTTCACTGTTAAAAAGAACAAAATCATCAAACCTCATTTGATTGGAAGCTAAAAGCTTAATCATAAAAGTGAAACCATAAAGAACAACTTTTGAAGAAGTCATTCCATAACCGCCAATGAATCTCTGTAATCTATATATTATCTCTCTTGAAAATTACATCCCAAATCGCCACCTATTACTAGAAGGGACATCAACTGGTAATAACATGTCTATGGACTCAACTCGATTGGAAGTCAGATACATGCAAGCACTAATTTTCTCCAACATGCAAACTCGGGGAGACATGGCGTGCCAGGCCATATGTGGAAATAACCCGTACAATTAAGTGAGATTGACTTCCTAAGAGATTTATAATAATCATGCTGCTCCATGCTTACAAGTAACTGGCCTGTCTGTTTAACATACGTTCATATAGTAATCTGGAGTCTCCTTGTCGCAATCCCCACGTAATGTCGGACTCGCTGACTGGTGTGAGTATCAGAAGCCTTGATTTCCATTCTCTTGCAAAACTGGTGCAATTGAGATCAATTAGGTAATAGACATGAAAGCTTTCGCTTCAAAATTACTTTTCTTTCCAATCAATAAAACTGTCTCTATTTGAAAAAAAAATTCCCAAATCAGCCCTTTAGTGTAGAAATTGATTGAAACTTATAGCAGACCATTTGATAGACTTGCATTGTGTCCTTCAAATACATACATAACAATGCAATACGACTGGAACTATAGTATTCATCGGAGAATTAGAAGTTTATGGAGTCACAGTATGGTGAACGGAATGTCAGCTTTCTGACTGTGCATGCTTCAATGGTTAACAATCAGAGGACTTCGGATCTGCCATTACAGCTGAATTGTCAACAGTCTAGCATCCTCTATCAAAACTTACTCTATCAAAATACTTGAACACCCACCTATTCTCAAAGATCAGCCTAAGTGCTTAAGAGCAGCTACACTTTCTGGAATATGACATTTTATATGCGCATTAGTTCATCAAAGAATTTTACAAATTGGTTCCGATCTCGAGTTCTAGATCTGTTGTCCTGAGAATTGTTGAAGGGTAGGTGATCAGAAGAATAATGCTTTAGATATAAAGACAGTCTACAAATTGGTTCTGATCTTAGATCTGATGTCCTGAGAATTGTTGAAGGGAAGGTGGGAAGAATAATGCTTTAGCGACCAAGACAGTCTACATATAGGATCCAAATTGTTGATCACTGTATATGTGTCGCAGTATTATATTTAGGTTGCCATTTCCAAGATTAATGTAGGCTTTCCAAGCTTTTTCTGTGCAGAGGGAATGTTTTCTGTGGCAGGTTAAGGAGATCACAACACAGTCTATAAGTTGATTCCAAGTTGTTGATCCGTGGTTGAGGACAATGTTTATTAAGGAGATCACAACACAGTCTATAAGTTGATTCCAAGGTGTTGATCCGTGGTAGAGGACAATGTTTATTACATAATCCTGACCGACCACACGGACATATGCTGTGTTGGTGTCTACAGCGTCAGACATCTTGTAGGGTGTGTTCAATGACAGAGGATTGTGGGGATTTTAGTCTCCCAACGCTAAGTATCTTGTCGTAAAACGATTTTGTGTTCTAGGTCAAACCCTGGATATATCATGATCAGGAGTGCAACTGTCGCTTGTGCTATAAAAAGTGCAAGTGTTCTTTTCATCAGAGAAGAGAAAAAATAACGGTGCATTGTGGTTGTGCTATTTTGCATAAATGATATAAATTGACTTTTTAACCGAATACTGATCAATCACATGACAGGTAAAATGCACATCATTGTATCAAGATGATAAAAACATACTTGTGTGGTGGCAAGCATGTGGTGCTTAACTTTACATGTTAACGGGATGTAGCTCAGCTGGTAGTGTGTCCAATCATCATCTGGAAGGTCGGGTTCGACTCCTGGTTGTGTCATACCAAAACATGGTAAAAGATGGGAGTTGTTGCTTCCTTGCTTGACACTCAGTATTATAAGGATAGTACACTGCTTGGACTGCCACTGCACTGTGGCTGCCAGGTGCCAACAGCACCAAAAACTTTCCAATTTACATTGTAATGAGGACAATAAAGTGTTCTTATTATCATTACTATGATCACTTTCAGATGAAGTTCAGCAATGAGGAGTATGGTGTATTAACAGATCGGTGACCAGCTTCTTTACCCAATGATCAGAAGGTTTAAATAATCAATTGATTTTAAAATATTATATTCTCGAGGAAAAGGATTTGGGACAAGTTATCCAACTTTAAAGACCCTCTGCTTGTTGATTTTATATAATATTTCTTGAAACTTGTTTATCAAGTCACTCTGTATAGATACATTATGAGATAAAGAAACTTGTTATAGATTAATTGTATTTTATTAATTATATTTATTGCAAGCAGAAAGCCAGCAACACCAATGTGGCTACGCATTGTGGTTACACCTGTGAGCGCAGCTGGAACTAGAGAGCCATGGGTGGTACTGCGCTGACATTCAGTGTAGCATTGCACCCAAACCTTACTGCGTGTAGCTCTGTTGCCGAGACCCTGGTGGGATTCAAACCAAGACCTCTTGATCTGAAGCCAAACGCACTAACCACTGCACTAACCCGCCCTCCCACTTGTAATATCTCTTGATAGAACATGGTGAGGATTCAAACCTGGACCTGCCAACTCATAACACACTCTACAATGCTTGTGCAGTGCTAGTAAAGCAAGAATAGCCAACATGACATTCGTAGCAGTAAATACTCCACACAAAAAACGGTCCAAAACATCTTTCTTAATTTTTAAGCTAAAGTTTTACCCTTTGGAGAAGATAAGTAAGTAATTATCTTTCCTCCCCAATAGTCTACTTACGAAGCACTAAGAGCAAATCCTCATGTGGCAGTCATTAATCAAAGAAAAGAGCTAGAAGTAGCTCCCATCTCACAGGGAGTGAAAACATTGCCTTCAAATACAAACTTTGTCTTCAAAAAGTGAACTTTGAAGCATGCTTCAAGCAGATTATTTCACTTTGAAGTACCTTCATCCTTTTCAAGAATGTCATCCTTTTAGAAGAACAACAATGGATTAGAGAAACTTTCTGCCTTGTGTCTTATGAGTTGATCCACGTATCACAGCTCGCTGGCGGCGGACACATTTCCAATATATCACATCTCTCTGTTGACATTTAACTTAATGAGACTCAAGATCTTAAATGTCATATTGCATAAGATTGTGCACATAAAAAGGAAATGGTTTTCAAAATTATGACATATTCAATCAGTTTATATCCACTGAAATGTCACTGTTTATGCTATAGTATCAAACTGAATTGGTTATATGGTCTTTAGTAATATCATAGCTTCTTAACAAATGGTTATTAGATAAAAACTTCAACAAAATATAAATATAATAATCTATAATATAATAAAATATAAATTTAAATATTTGGAAGTGAACTTTTACATTCTCTTTTACATGGTCCTCGAGGGATTAAACTCATATTTATTTGAATTGTTTCTTTCACATTAAAACATATTACTAATCACATATTTGGCATCAAACAGTTTAAGTGGAAATGTGTCAGCTTTCACACACAAATGTAGCTGAATGTATAGATATATTTTCAATGATTAGCTCATCAGTATATTAACCCTTAACTTGCGGGTCCCGTATTGGTCAGGGAGGCTCATAGAGAAAAATGTTTTACCCCTTGGCGAGATGCGTACGTTGCATATACCGGGTCAGTAATAATTATATTATGTCTCCAGGCGAAATGCGAGATGAAGTGTGTCCGTGGATCGCCACATGAAAACTTGTTTATATACATTTAGCAGTTCGCCACGATAACAAGACTTTGTCAATGTCTGGTCGAGATGTCCAGCAAAAATCACACCAAATTGTGTGTGCATTGCTGACCCGTAACGCATAGATAATTAGCTTTACAAAAGGCCAATTTTGTCGGGCTTCGCCCAAAAGCCTGATCTCCCTGGGGGGTTATTATCACCCACGTGTTTGCATTGCCTCGGGTATGCATTGCCCGTACATGCTATCTGCCTCGCATCTCGCGGGACGGGAACAAAAATCTGTAACTTGCCTTACTCGCGCACTTCATATCATGTGAACGAATTGGTTGTTTTAAAAATTGTTTACGCCATCATAAAGGGGAAAGGCGATTTTCACAACTTCTTGCACAAATATCACTGCTAAACTACTGAATGCATTTTCATATTTTTTATATCACAATAAACCGAAAAGAATAATCTTTTATTCTATATAAAATGCGCATATTTATTCCCAGAAATAAAGATACAATTTTACCTTTCTGAGAGGCATGTAAAAGCAAACGACACACAAACTAATCAACATATTTTCATCGGTTATGGTTCGAGGTTAGCATTTATTGGAAAGGTCAAACAACATAACCATATTTGGGTTGACATGTGCTTATTTGTCAACTGGTTCGAGATTATGATTTCTTGGAAAAGTGCGATGAACGACCGTTTGCAATGCTGCATACATGTTGTAAGTAAATACGATGTTATAGGTGGAAATAAAGACAAACTTTACATAGCTATAGAATTATAACCAAAGGTCGCATTCTAATAATTTTAATTCTAATATTTTGTTTTTATATCATTGTGAAGCCAGATATCTTGTCTTCAATTCCATATATAAATTGAATTTGTTCGTTTCGTATTTATGATATTATGAGGCCCGAATTAAAGACAATCTTTCAAAAGTAATAGAATAAAAACGAAAACTCATAAAAATTCATTCAAAGTTGCGGGTGTGAATTAGCCATTTGTGTACGGGTGCCGCGACTTGAATTTGTATTGAACGCCCGTATATAGTCCGTTTTCGCAAAGTAGATGCGATATATTTCGTAAAAACGGTACCGGAATCGCCGCCTGGAAATTCCGCCAGCAGAGCTAATTAGTGCCTAAGCCAAAATACTGCTGCGAGCTGGATGGTCTGTAAATTCCGCCACAAGGGCTAACATGGTTAGAATAGAAATACGCGACGTAAGGGTTAAGGACATTTATCTTTTTTCTTTTGCTTAGTTACTTGTCAGCCACCAATAGATAGATAGATAGATAGATAGATAGATAGATAGATAGACAGATAGATAGATAGATACTTCATACTGTCTGTATATTCCTGTGCCTGTGATGAGAACCTTGAACTGAGTGAAATATAGCTACTATCTATAACTTCATTGACCACTACTCATATAGGCTATGAGTGCTTTTACCACAGTACTGGCTGAGTTAGTGTTAAAACACATCCAGCCAGTGCCTATTCTATCTTGATCTACATGTATCTGAACACTTTCTCTGTTTCCTTTCCTGTACACATATATCTGTCATCAAAACTGCACTAGACACTGCTTTTCAGTCAGAATCACAGCTAGAAGATGCATGCTTATATCACTGAACAAGAGCCATAGAAGAAATGTTTTAAATCTTCTATCTCTATCCGCTACTTATCTCCATGCACTAACAATGAACATAGGAGCTATTGCTTCACCAGTCCTAGCTAAGTAGAAGGTACAAGACACAACTGATCTAGTTTATATCTGTGATTCCAACTGTCGCTTGGACCGTGCCACGAGCTAGCATCACGCCTGTTGCTGGCACCACTCCTCCAGCCTGGACAGAGCTGCTCCATCAGTCTATCACTAGCTTCTGTCAGTCGCTTCTATCAGTCGCTTCTATCACTAGCTTCTCCACTGGCTGATCAATTCAATGAGTATAGGCTCAGCACAGTGCAGTACACTCCAAGTGTGCGTTACGTTAGATAGCGCCTAGCACCTGCGGGAGTTAACGTTTGATTTGCTTTACTGATTCAGGGAAGTACTCTGTGCAAAAAGCTTGTTATATGGGCAACAAGGCTGAGTAAAGACATTTAATGTGTGTTGACAAGTTGCTCCTGGAGGTGAGACCTAGCACAGGTAAGTGCTTAAGCTATGCTAATCTGACTTAACTCGTCAGCCAGGTGGGATGGTTGCGGAGGAAGTGTGTCGTGCCTAGTGATCTCTGCCATCTAACCACATTAGGTGATTGTACGCTAGCTAGTGTGACCACACATTAGATGAGTGTGCTGAATTATGGATTAGGAATATCAGATGATTGTATTTCAGTATGAAGAATTATCAGATGATTGTATTTTAGTGTGAAGATACATTAGATGATTGTGTTTTAGTGAGAGGAATTTAAGATGATTGTACTAATGAAGAAGCATTACATGATTGTATTTTAGTGAGAAAATACATTAGATTATTGTCCTGAAGTATGAAGAAACTTTAGATGATTGTACTAACGTATAAATAAATACCAGATGATTGTATTTTAGTATGAAGAATTATTAGATGATTGTATTTTAGTATGAAGAAACATTGCATGATTGTATTTTAGTATGAAGAAACATTACTTTATGGTACTTTAAGGATGAAAATACATAAAATGATTGTGCTATGATTATTTAAGTATAAAGAAACCAGAGGATTGTACTCAAGTAAGATGTTTGGTACTTATGGGTGGGAGCATGAAGACTACTCGTATGATTGGAACTTTAGTAGTCAAAGCTTAAATGATTCTTGTATTCTTGCAGATAGTTAGCATACTTAAACTTATTAAATAAAGATCTCTATCATCATATCAATATAGTGGCTGAGTGGATATGGTGTTCATCACTGGCCATAGGTGCCTGACTCTGAGGGTGTGGGTTCAAATCTACATATGGTCTGGTTTTGATAGCGATACTGCTTATAATACACAAATAGCAGTAGAACTGGCGCAACATAATATAATCTTGGTAATAAGCATGTGACAAGTCTGTGGTTTATTATGACAAGAATGTTTATGGTGTAAGATATGACAATATGTACACAGTAATCCTTTTCAATGGACTTGTAGTAACTCTAGTATATATGTATGGATTAACTCTTAACCTGCAGATCCCAGTGGACAATCCATGGGATTGCCTTTTGTTAATTAATGAGTAGAGATCCATGTAAACTGGCCCCTCAGAATGGGTTGCCACTAATCAATACCCTAGATAGAGTGATAACAGAGCAGGGAGTTGTAAGGTGTATATTATAACTGACACATCTCTCTGGAACCTGGTAGAGCTGATTATACTTATAGAGTACGTAACATGTCATCTACTGATAACACCAGTTACATTATATATTCAATTAAAAGCTATCCTGTCATTAATTTTGTTTATCCAATTTTAGATGGACAAAATTTTAAATCAAAGGTCCAGAAACAACCTCCTAGTCAAACCATATTTATTTGCCTATGACCCATGAACTTGAATCTGAGTCCAGTTTAGGACTTTGAATCATTTAGATGAACTAATAAATAAGATCTGCAAACAGTATGGTGCAGGAACAATCAGCTAAACAACATAGGCAAGCTATCTCTTCCAAACATGTGTATCTTCCTGTAACTGTGAATGGAGCATGACAGCTCCTCTCTCGGGTGTCATAAAGTAAGAAGTATTTTCCTCTCTAATCAAGAGTCGACACAGAGGGAATACCGCTATCATCTTCATACTTCCCCGTCCTCTCACTGGACCTGCCCTCTCTTCTGTAAGTGTTTTCTCTCATCACCTTTCCTTCTATTTCTGAATGTCATAAATCTCTGGACATTGATTAGACAAATCAATGGTGAAAATACCTTCCAAGGCAAATTGTGATGAAGTGGGACATTGAGGTTGGTTAGCAATACATAACTGAATTGGAGATGAGGAGATCATTATTGTTATTGATGTTTTCTGTTATCAAATTTGTCATTGTCGCTATCGTCATTGTCATGATCCCCATTGCTGTAAAGCTCATCTCCATGATCACCATCTTTGTTATGATACTATATTTTTTATTTTTATCATTTAAAATGAATATTATCATCATCACTTTCATCACATCACATAACTTTGATGATCATCATTATCATCATCATAAAATTTGTATTATTGTAATAACTATATCATCAAGCCCTGAAAGTCATTATTTTATAGTCATCACCAACTTAATTTTCATCATCATCATCATCATCATCATCATCAGCAGCAGCAGCAGCAGCAGCAGCAGCAGCAGCAGCAGCAGCAGCAGCAGCAGCAACATATATGTTAATTTTTTGGATATTATAACAATTTAACAAGAAATCATAATCTTCATCACCATCATTACATCATCATCATCATCATAACGTCATCATCATCATCATCATCATCAGCAGCAGCAGCAGCAGCAGCAGCATATATGTTCATTTTTTGGATATTATAACAATTCAACAATCATAATCTTCATCACCATCATCATAACGTCATCATCACCATCACCACCACCACCACCACCACCATCATAACACTCATCAAATACCATCATCATCACATGGTTTGATATGACAGTAATATTTAATAAGATATATGAAAGATTGAATCATTCTTTGATTCAAGTGATATAAAGCAAAACTTATTTGTGTATTTTCATGATAACATTATAAAAACTCCAATAGTATGTTTGCCACTTCAATTACAACTTTTTGTTTTTAAAACACTTGGAAATTGTAGTGAAGTACAGTAAAAAATAATCCTTTCTATAATATTGTTTTGTTTCAAGAACATTTATACAATTATTCAAAACTTATTTAGGCTGTTTTCAGTCTATGCTACTTTTATATTGAACCAACCAATAACTGATAGATTCTACCAACTAGAAACTAATAAGCAAACAACCTATTTCCATCACTAATTGTAAAAAAGCAATTGGAATAATTCAAATAACATTATTTTTTGTTTCTCCTCATGAGCAAGTCATAAAGCAGGTTATTTTATTCGTCTTTATTATTTCTAGCACTGGCGGTTGTAGTAAACTGCCTCCAAACATCGTTAATGAATCATTGATTGGTCGTCCTCTGCATCGGGACCGCTGCTTGTAGTTGAAGAGTTGCTGGTCTTATAATGAGAAATGTAATAATAACAATGCTCTCTATTAATACTATAGTTCCGTGTTTTCTTTGAAGCCTCTGCAACAAATAAATGTCCACAGAAGGCAGAGCCCGAGGGCATTTATTTAATCTACCATAGTAATTAGTAACTTTGAAGAGCTTGAATGCTGTGTGCAGTCTTATAACTGAAACATTTTCCTCACAAATCAAAAAAGAACCTCTTTCGAATGTTTTTCTATTTTTTGAAAAATGATTTGTTTGTGAATCCAACTAAAATGATATTTGGTATTTCCATTATAGCGGCGTTGCTTTATTGTTCTTATTATAGTTCTTTATTCCATGGTGCCAATTTATTTTATACTTTTTATCTCAATGTCTATATTTTAGTCTCTTATTATCATAAATGACAGATAACACAAGGAGTTATTGTCACAATGAAATTGATATTATTGTGTATTTTTCTAAAACTTCATGAATATATTTTAGCCTTGCACCTCGATCTGTAAATAAATAGATTTGATATACATACATTATGGTATAATCAAAGCTTTTTGTTATCTTCAGAATACATGGAAAACTTAAAAATACATTTGACCATATAAAAAGTATATTGATGTTGTTTTCTAATCATGGAGCTTATCAAAGCAATGAAGCTTTAGATTGAATCCAACAAGAAACTGTGTATTTCCTGATGAACGCAGCAAAACAAAATCTTCACTTTTTGTCAGATATCTATACATGCATCCTTCAGAAACATAAAAAAATATTCTTGTAAATTAATTTATTTTTTTTCAAACTCAATCAAGATTACTATTTTTACTTATAATTGCTCTGGGGCAGAAAGTCCTACAACTTTTCTTCTGAATAAACATGTTTTGAAGCAAGGCAACAATGCGGCAGATAAGAAAGCCCTACAAGTGTTCCCCGACTCAGTGACCAATGAGAAGGCTTGTGAGGCTTCACCTCATCCAGCAAACTCTTCTGTGAAGGAGGTTCTTTGAGGAAGCATGTTCCTTTGTTGACAGAGGCCCTGCTTAACACTGGGCTTTGTTCCAGCTCAAAGGAAACAGCCAATATCAAACCAACTCAATTTGCCTAAATCAAACTTGGACAAACTTATCATACAAGATTGCTGACCAGTGTTAGTTATTTAATCCCAGCCACTGAGATACACATTGATAGGCATCTCGGGGATTGGCAGATATTGATGCTTACTGCAGTCCAGGGTCACAGCTTCTCGGGGAGAAGTAGAGAAACCAGGCATAACCTTACACTGAGAAATTAGTCAGGGGAGAACAAATATTTTTTCCATTGCAACACGATGCTCATGTTTAAGGAGAGTGTCCATGCATGGTATGTTTCGTGAGATCCTTGAGGGTTCGATACTCAAAACGTCTTGAGGGGCCGCAGATAAAAATCAGCTGTTCACTGATCTCAAATTGATTTCACAGATTCTGTTTATCTTGTGAATCACTTGAAGCTTCCCGTTATTATACCTGCTACGTCTCAAGACGTTCGTAAAGACTCGTGATTATGCAGTCACATTCTGGAGTTTAGAAGATCTGTGTAGTCATTTCGGTGAATCTTCAAACTATTGACTTGTGTGTCGTACATGACTTTATTTTGATTTACACATTTTCCTGAATTTTCATTTAATGCCCAGGGACTCGGAAAACGATTGTATATTGATCACAGTTTGAACTGATAGTGGTATGTAAAGGTATTTTAGAAAATGATCTTTCGATTAAACTCATCACATATGTGAACAATTTCGATAAAATTCTATATAATTCTTTTGAAATTGAAAGCATAACTGTTGAAGAAGAAAAAGATTTGTAAGTGACATGACATTCAATTATTGACTAAATATTTGTGTGAATACCTCACTATTTGTATTTGTCATTATGCTCTTTCTTTGTGGTGATAAGATTAAGATCTGAATAGCATATTCAATTAGATCCAGGTTGTAATGTTTGTTTTATTGTCCTCATTACAAAGAAATTGGAAATACTTTTTGTGCTCTTGGCACCTGGCAGCCACAGTGCAGCGCCAGTTCAAGCGTTGTTCTATCCTTATAATGCTGAGCACCAAGTAAGGAAGCAACAACTCCAATCTTTTAACATCATTTGGTATGACACAACCGGGAATCGAACCCCGACCTTCCGATTGATGAGCTGACGTTCTAGTTTCAATAATCACAGTTGTAACATACAGAACACTTGAATACTGTGTTAATCTCTGAAGTAGAGATTACTGGATTTATTGGACCAAATCAAGAGTAGTCACAGCATATCAGAAGTGGGAGAACATTTAACAAGCAAAATGACCCTTGTCCCACGTCCACCCTATCGAAGTGACCACATCAAGAAATGACGGGCTCCTCAGACTGGTCAAGCTCCATACCGGTCAACTTAATCAGCACCAATTGATTGGCAATCAGTTGGACTGGGCTGTGGTCAGTTTAAACATGATGGAAAACCAACATGGCCTGAGCTGAACGTGTGTCGAAGGAAGAAAGCTGATGTTGACACCCGTCAATCCATCGCTACCCCTGTGTGCACTGAGGGTCATATCTGGGGCAAATACAATTGGCAACGTCAATCAAACGATGACCATTTGGAATTAATTGTCAAAGTGACGAGTCCTTGATTACAAGAAAATGGAGGCCGAGCAAACTGTTTGTTTCTCCTTTGAAAGCATATCGTTGATTTATAGCTAATTCATTTGAAAATTGAGGACCGCTTGAGGACTTAATCATCAACTTTAAACATGGAGAATTGAGAACACTTGTAATTAATTCATATGCGTGGGATATTATCTTTGATTAATCGCAGGTCTTGGGGTAAATGGTTCTTCATCTGATGGGATACAACTGGAGTTTTCATTTAGCTTTCATTATCTAACAAATAAAATAAATTATAAATTTTCATTGTGATATTGAAAGTATTTCATAATTGAACTCTATGACATTTCTCATATGTGCATACACAAGTGGGGCAAGGTGAGATGAAAGCGTTCCTACTTCCTTCGGCTAGTGGGATATCCCTTTAGCTCAACTGGTAGAGCACAGGACTTTCACCCGGAGGTCCAATTCCCACTGGAAGTGATCTCACAATAACTTCTGTTAGATTTGGCACCCAACGTGGGGCCGTGGCAACTCTCTATACACCCTGGGTACGTCGAACTGAGGTGCTTGCTAACTGGTTGCCTCGAGGACGAGTCACTTTGTGGAGGGGGTGTATTTGACCTTTGGTAACTTCTTATTTCATCAGTAATACAACATAAATCCATGAGATTCTCTTCATCTACAGCAAATTTAAAACAAACACAATTAGACAAGTCCCTCTAACCCTCTACAAAATGTGCTACAACACAATAGACAATCACATTGCAACTATTACTTTATTCTATTGAACTTAATACATGCAATTACAATTATATTGTAAAATTGTTCTTGTTCTAATGTAATACATGTAATTCCAATTACACTGTAAATTTTTGTTCTCATATGTATTTCATATATTTAATTCCAATTATGATGTACATATTGCTATTCTAGTAAGTGCTTAGGGAAATTCCAAGAGATCATGGATAAATAAAGAGCAGTTGGAGCAAATTGAAAAAGTATTCTCCGTAGAGAAAAGCTTATCTGATACTGGGGGAACCTACTAGTCACAATATAATGTACAGTTGATGGATTCTAAATGACGGAATGATCATTTCTGAGTTAATGAGTCTCCATACATTTACAGTAAGTGCATTTCCAGTTGTTGAGTTTTCAGTTGTACTCAGTTGTAGATGCTAATCTTTCATAGTAAAATATGCGATATAACGGTACCACTGTAATTTCTACCAAGATGCTCTCAAATTTCTTCAAGTTAACTTTAGTTTAATCGTTAATCACTTGAGTCATTTTTCTCTGACTATATTTTCATGTCTTTACCATAATTTACAAGTTGGTCTGAATGGTTTTCACTTGAAAGAATATTGAAAATCATTTTTCTACATAAGAAGAAATTCGAGAGTAAAGAATTATTTCATCGATTCTCAATCATCATAACATGATTTTACATTTGCAATATATTTTTATTTCATCATCAACAACATCATAATCGATAAGAATGTTTCCTAATGGACATTACATAAATCTGTACAACACATTTCCATAGCAACATGTCCAAAGTGTCTCTACAAATGGAGGATATAACATATTGCTACAATTTGCATCACAGGGTCAATTTCACTTTGGTAATAAACAAATTTTATAGCTGGTTTATGATTATCTCATGTCTTTGCTTTCTCATGGTTTATGATTGAATGATAATATTGTTTTTTAGAACTCTTATGGAAACATGCTGGAATATGCAAAGTAACTGCCACATTCCTTGTTAGACACACTTTCCTTTTGTTTGTTCAATGTAACCTTCAATTTCCGAACTTGAAACTAAAAAGTTAAAAGCTTTTTTCTTCATTTATATTTTGAAGGTTAAATAAAGTCAATTTTCATAGGTCAAATGAAGTTATGAAAAATATCATGTAGAAATTATTGCCATATGTAATTACCAAGAAAATCAGAACATAACTCAATTACTTTCTGTAAATATCAAACATCTGATGGAAAGGCTATGATATTCATCAGAAGAATTGATCGAAACGAGCAGAGTAAATGTATCGGCATGGATATATCTGACTAACTACCAAGACTAAATGGACCTATATTCTTAAGAAAATTAGATGCTGAAAGCAGCTAGAGCCTATCTGATATTGGTCTCAGAACAGAGACAAACTATAATTACAAGAACAGATTGAAGAAGAGAGCAAACATGGTTGTAGTGATGTCTCAATCAACTTGTAATTATAAGACTATGGTTAAATGCAAATAGAATAGATACAACAGAACATAGTGTATCTGATTGGATTTGTAACAAAAACAGCTTCTAACAGAAAGAAGATGGTATTCATAGGGGAACAATATAAACGAACAAGATAATATCTGATATGTTACGCTAAGCAATCTCTAAGACAAGACTTATTCATAAGAAACACATTTTGATATTGTACTTGTAGAAAGACTATGATATTAATAAGAAAAAAACAATAAATCGGATCATATCTGATGTTACACGATCACCTCTAATCCCTCTAAGGCAAGGAGTATTTATAAGAAACACAGGACATTTTGATATTATGCTTGATATCAAAAACTGCTTCTAAAACAAAAAGACTATATGGTACTTAAAAGCAACAGATGAAAGGTTATAACTTTTCTGACTATTCTTGTCTGGCAGGTTAGGAATATAAAACTAGCTTCTTTCAGAGATTCAATGGCAATTCTATAGAATTTGTTTTAAAACAAACGAGCTACGTCGAAATGTAGCCTACACAGAGTAAAGAAGTTGTATACCCAAAATATAGTTCTTCATCATCTCAACTTCTAGAATGTCTATCAAAGATGACAAGAGAATGATGCTATTAAAGGGGGAGTAGCACGTTTTTTCGCTCAAATAAGTCAATGAAATGTATTTGAAAAATAATGTCACCAACAGTAAAACACCATTCTCTCTTTGGAAAATAAATTTCTAAAATGTGTTCACAATAAAATGGCCGCCATGAAATTTTTTCTTTATACACAACACCGGTTTTACCACTACGGATAATTGGTTTGTGTAATAACATGTTGTACCCTCTAATGTAAATATAAATGACATAAACCATTATTCTAAATGGGAAATTTAAAAAAATAAAATTTGCAAAAAACGTGCTACTGCCCCTTTAAGGCTAAATTCAGCTGCGAGCTAGAGGGTCCGAATAATCCGCCATGGGGCCTAAAAGGGGTAAAATATAATATCGCAACGGAAGGGCTATCAATAGATATAGATAAGGAAGAGGGTATATCTAACTGAAATGGTCAGAAGGCAGGATCCATGAAGAAAGCTACACTGTATAAAGACACCAGGTCAGTGGGGCCTGTAAGTGAAGGACTTGTATGCTGCAGACCTGGTGTGGGACGCTGTATAGTAATTGCTTCTTCTCCAATACCACAGAGTTTAGTCTGGGAGGTTACCAATCATGTGACAAGATATCCTATCCTGTCAACCTCCATAACATTTCAATCAATCTCATGGAATAGGGGCTTGCTTTCTGATCTTCCTTCCACATAATGCCGCCCTTTGATATACCATATTGGGTCATTTTGCTGCATTTCACAATCGTAAAAGCGGTATATGTATCATTTGTAAAAGTGAAAACGAAAAATGCTTCCAAGTTTCTTTGACAACCCTTCTTGTTTCATATTTCTAAAATCTTTATAGTCATTTATCATTTATTTCACATAAAAAAACAGGTATGAAGATAATGTCTTCTTGTCTTTATGTAGCAAATCAAAATTTCTCTATGACAAAAATATTATTTCATTTGGCAGCGGAAAATACCTTAGAGTGTTAATGTCACAATGGAAGATTAATACCTTGACAAACACTTTGAATTTGCAGTTAACTTGGATTCAATTAACTGGCAATTCATCGAGTTTAAGTTGATATTGTTTCAGCAAAAATGACTGGATCATAAAGTTGAAGTTAGATATTATATCAATCAGCAAATAAATATTTTTTGTTAAAAAAAACCTTCTCAACTATTTACAGAATGCTGATAACATCATTCTTAAATTCATATCATTCTAAAAACTGCATTAAAAACATAACAAAATGTTAAGTCTAATTACCCACCACTTGAACAATTTTGAAAAAAACAAAAAGCAATTTTCTAAAACAACACAGAAAATTTCCTCTGAAATAAGTTTGAGCGATATTTCTTCTCTCGTCTCAGTGGACATATAGTGTGACCATTAGCCTGTCACTTGCCTGACATTTCATTAAAATTGTTTTCACATTTATTGATTTTTCAGCTGTATACTTGGAACACAAGCCAGCTAAGCAAGAAGAAAAGGCAATTTTTGAAACCAAATTAACTTTAGAACATCCATTGTCAAGATATTTACTTCATGATAAAATAAACTCGATTAAAGTTAACTTTAAGTGAAAAACAGTTGACACTAAGAAGTTACTATGAAATGAGATGAATTTAACAGCTAGCATTTGTCTGGCAGTTTCAGTAACTATTATACTAAAACAAAACACAAACACAAAAATCTATTTGAATTTATATTTATAATACACAGAAAAACACTATTTTAACTTACATTTCACATTTATTTTACAGTCAACATATTATTTCCCAGACAGAAGACTATTTTTACCTGACAATCACAAGATACACAAGATACCTTTAACAAATATGACACGGCTTAGTTATTCCATTAGCACAGGGAAATACGGTCAAGCTCATCCAAGAATAGACTAATATATAGGACATTATGTGTTTATCCATTGTCCTGTGTGTCCAGTCTTGTCACCATGATCTGTGAGTTGTACAAGCCAATATAAGCATCTAAACACCTTGACGTGAGACGCTGCCGTCAGACACCTTTAGGCGTTCCTCTTGTATAAAAAACAAGCAAATCTGGTGACAAATTGACTTTGATATTTTGTAGCATGTTCAATTTGGAGGACAATCTGCAGCTCTCGTTGGATCTCATTAGGGGATGGACAAAAAATCAATCTGGAACATCAATACATATAGGATTTATTCACAATAAGCTAGGATGAGGTTAACATTGTTGATGAACATATGTAGGGAGATCTTCTCGACAGCTTTTGACAAATTGTTCAGAGAAAAATAGAGTTATGGCTTCTGTAGCTAATAGGGCTTTGTATGACTTCAATTGGAAAAATAATTCAAACAAAATCCATGGCCATCAATGAGTTTTCCAGACATCACAAAACCAAGCGGCTCAGGACAAAGTGTCCATGCAACATATGGCTATATGGGATCAGAGAAGAAGGCTTTGTATATTTTGGGGTTACTTCATATCTGACACAACCCCATCTGAAATATAACCAGACAAATTTACAATCTGTTTAATAGGTGTAACGTACCTCCCCATTGAATTTAAGTTTTGAAAGTACAAGAGGAAACATAGAAATGTAGAAAGAAAAAGGTTACTGAAACTTGATATATTCAAGTCAACGGTCATACTGTCATCTGATGATATAATATATGTTTTACATTCCAAAATGAAATTGAAATCTTTATATAGATACAATTATACTGAAAATTGGTCTTCAGGAGACGCTAGATGTGACACAAGTGTGCTTCATGAATCCCTTCACAACGTTTTATATTTAGTGTTTAGGATCCTTCACCAAACTTAATTTGTGGATCGGTGTCTGATACATACTAGTAACCGAAGAACTGTAGAATCCAATTAGCTCTACTGACTATTTGTATTGTGTAAGAATTACAACAATATAAACTTTCACAAAATTAAAAGTTGAACTAAGTGCTTTCAAACATATAAATGTCATTCACGACTCTCTTGTTCAATCAGTTGTGGTGTAATAAGTTACTATACTGACATTTGAATGGCATCTTGTATTTCAGAACACATACATCCACACTATAATTGCCTTATTGTTGTCAAAGATTTACTCAGGTTTCAAAATATTAAATTCTAATTGATTTCACTGATAACTGATTTCTATGTAAGATGTATAAGTATCATTACTACATCATCCAGATGAGATAAAACAATATTCCATAATGATTATCTCTTTAAAGTTTATCAAGATAAAGGCTAAAAGCATTTGTTTTAGAAACAAAAGAAACTAAATTCTTATATTTTATTTCCATTGTAAAGCATTAAGAATGAAATAACAAGCATAAACTTTTCAGCATTTTCAAGGATCTAAGACGTAGATTGGCACTTGTGGTAAAAGGATACTTTACCATCTCAACTTGAAATGGTACTAAGAAGTTACTTTCCATAGGAATTTTTTTTCTCAAAACCTAAACTCTGATGCATATCAACAAAAGGAATAACTATTTGAAGTATTATCATTGATCATATTATCCTCTTTCTATATAGCAACAAGCAGGGAACATCAAGCATCATTCATAGAATATCAACAAGTGTCAGAGCCAAGGCTTCTCCGACTTTAATGATCAATGTGAACAGGTATTCAACCAGCAGGTTTCAAGGTCAAGGGTCCTAACATAGATTTTCTTACTGATGAATGTGAAAAGAATTCAACTGACAGGTTCCAAGGTCAAGGGTCCTAACGTAGACATTACTGATAAATGTGAAAAAGTATTCAACCGACAGGTTTCAAGGTCAAGAGTCCTAAAACAAATATCACTGATCAATGTGTAAGATTCTTGATACAGTCCCTCCTTAATAAGACGATGTACATCACTTTTGGTGCTAAGTTATACCGGAATCGCGCTCCATGAACAGAGCCCCTATCAGCACGACCCCTTGTGGCATTCACTCAGAGGATCAATATCCAGAGACAGCAAAAACCTTTCTGCAAAGTGTCGTCCTAAACACACTATACAGCAGCTGAATGGGAGCCACATTGCCAATGGCTGCATGCTCTATGATCTTGTGTAAAAACCTGCAGGATGAACTTGTTTAGACTGGCAAACCTTCAGCCGTAAATACTCTCTCGAAGAGTTTTATTCAAATTGGTTGACAATTTACCCCCAAGAATATAAACATATTGATGGTCTCCCCATCAAAAAAAGTTGATTGTGTTAACAACCTAAATTATTGTTCAGGCAAGTGAGAAAGCAACAAAAAGTAGAGATTGCTACTGGCAATTTCTCCAATTGACTCATCTTAAATTCATAGGTTTTATTGATTTGTTGCATATTTTGCGTTTTTGGTCTGGCCTCAATCTTATCTATTGTTTCATCACTGGATCTTATCAAGCGATCTTGGAAGAAAAACAGTATCAGGAACAATGCTCCTGGGCAGTCTGTACTTTATCAGTTTTATCATTATGTTTTATTAAAGCCTTTAGAACAATAAGCTGTCCCCCTACAGTGACCATTTCACAAGCACCGTAACCAGAGATCCTTGTCAGCCTTCTCTGGCACAATAAGTCGTTTCCAACTACAAAACCATGGCTATTTAAGTCCATTCTCTTTCTATCTCAGAACATGATACAAAAGCCAAGGCCAACAAACAAAGCAAGTTTAATGCAGACACACCTACTTTTACTGGCAAAATAGAACACTGTAAAAACAAGTCTCAATGAAATCTCCCGGTCTTAACTCTGCCATTTCGATGACCTTCTGAGAAAAACATGGTTCCTGAAGGTGGGTTCCTGTGTGTTGGTAAAACAAACTTCCGTTGGTGGTAATTACTTGAGGCCATAATCCCTTGTGCTACAAATAGCTTGATGAAGTCTATCTGTCCTTGGCCCAGCTTCAAATACTGCTTGGTAATGTGGCCCCACTAGACATCAATGCTCAAGATATCTTTATCAGTTTACCTTCCTTTCAGAAGCTACCTTCTTGGGAATACGACGTACTCATGCAACAGGAAACATGTTTCTTCATTCTCAACTTCAATAGTTTTGACTTTGATGTTTGAAAACAATTTCTTTAAAAATATATGTCCAAATCCATTTGAATCACTTTTATCAGAGAAAAAGTGGTATGTCATTTGCAAAATTGTAAATTTTTTTAAAAGCAGATTTAATTTGACATTCTTCAACAGTTGAATTTTCTTCTTGAATTTGCTTTCTATAAAACATATCCTGCTTTGACACTACAAAGATGTTTGGGCATAAATAGAATATCTTAATCTAGAAATCAGACAAACTTTCAATAGTTGCTTCTGTCTTTTTTTCTTATAAAATAAACAATTTGTATGCATTAATAATACATATTTCATATAATATTAAACCACAAGGGGAGTCAATGTGTTCCTGAGGGACAAAATCACAGGATTTTTAAAAGGAAATTCCAAATATAGTTAGCGATAATGATACACGGCTTTGTTTTAAAATTTAATTAGAAACAATAAACCTCATGTTTTTCAGAAATATAGACGATACCTGAACCATTGCTTCACAAATCTATCCCAACTTCTGCAACCAATTTAAATGTCATGATACATAATGTATGT
The DNA here is from genome assembly GCA_936450465.1 of Gibbula magus. Classification (NCBI taxonomy): domain Eukaryota; kingdom Metazoa; phylum Mollusca; class Gastropoda; order Trochida; family Trochidae; genus Gibbula; species Gibbula magus. The sequence goes on along the minus strand of OW388290.1, from coordinate 16,600,837 downwards.
GTTCATCAAATGTGAATATAATTGACAGTATTTAAAACCTTAAAAAAAACATATCGACACTATGTATGTATATACATGTATAAAGAATTAAGATGAAGATAAATAGAACTGGTCAATGTTTTATACATATGACAACTACATATGCAATGTACAAAACCTAAGACTACCAAGAATTACATCAGGGCAAGGGCTTTTATTTTCATGTCATGATCTTTAGTACATGGTTTATAAAGCAAAATCGCTAGTCTGGCATGGCTTGTTCAGTAGGTAGAGATGAGAATCTCTTCAAGATCCAGGAGATGGCGAGTTGAAAGGAAAACTGTCATCAAAAGAGCCTCCACTAATCATAGACAATTATTTGAAAAGATGGACAGATCAAAGACTTGGGCTGTTTCTGTATACGAGACACAAAGAGCTGGCCACGCAGCAGTAAGGAGATGGTAATGGAAAATAAGAAAATATATGTCTATCTGAAGTTGTTTTATAGTCTGAATAGAATCCTGATTAAAGGAAATCTGAAACAGGGAAAGAGTGTATTGTTTAGGGTTCTACTATAGTCACCAAAGTTGCATTGTTGTAAACATGTAGAAAACACCATCAGAGAAAAGTGTCTGATAGAGAGTTATTTGGTGTTTATTTAAATAAAATATATCACTATTGTAAACAGGTTTTAAAATGTAGTCTTGTATTTGTTATGTTCGTCCTTGGAATACTGAATTATTTAGAAATTATTTAGAAATACTCCCAGGGGAATTGAAAATGTTTTATATTCAACCACGTTCAAAACAAATTTAAGCACTGTAATTTTATTCCTGTTATAAATAGGTGTCAATTTCCATTAATAAATTCAGTTGCTGATCATTTTGATTTACGTAAGCCTACATCAACTGTGAAATGTAGTTATCTTTTATTCTACATGTTTTAAAATTTCATGTGAACTCTATTCAAATTTTCAAAAAGTAGAAGATTTCCAATATTCCTTTATAAAATAAAAACAATGTTTTAGTTGGAAATCATTCTTTTGTTTGATCACATTTCTCTTCAAAATTGACGTATGTTTAAAAAAGAAAATTATTCTAACTTCAGTCTTTATATTGTTTATAATTAATAAAGTAGGTCGTATATGAAATGTTGTAGTTGCAATTGTTTCCTCCATGACTCCCCTGTTCGACGCCATGGTATCATATTGTTTTCTTTCAAAAGAGAAGTAAGAAACTGAGTCATTTCAGTTTTAACAGCGCCAAATAGGCAGTAACAGTGATACTGAGTTCCCCTAATTGTCAGGTGTTGTATGCTGGGATATTATTGAAGGACTGAAAAATGGTGACAGAAAAACAAATGAAAAAGTATCATTGCTTGAATCTGGCGGGCGTAACAATGACTTTGAATTGCAGGCAAAGTTCTGGAGCGGCCTGTCACGTGAAAAAAATAATCTCTCGACTAACATCAATCACTTAGCATGAAATAATGAAAATGAAAGAGGAACGACGATCGCAAAGTAGCTTAGAAGGAAATTAGGTAATGACGGACAAAGCCAGATTTACTCTCGTGTTACAAAGCCATATAGAACTGAAATGAAAATAATCACCCATTAAATATAATTAATAGAGCAATTACTTTAAGAAAATAGTCAGTAATTTGCTCTTTTACTTGCAATCGTTAACTAAGGGTGTGTTTGACTGCTAACGCGCCCATAATCATCCTGTCCGCAGCTGACAACTTGTCGGCTTAACCACCTGTTGTAGATTTCATTTCATGGTAAAAATGAGAGGCCTGAGTCAAACACTTAATAAATTTCAGCTCATTTTGTGTCAATATTCACGTAAATAAATCCCCCTTTCTTTTCTCTTATTTTAACTTTCAATTACAGAATTAAATCATTTCTGCTTGTTCTTTTAATTCACTATTAATTTCACGTCCTTCACCCAGGGTGTAAGAAACCCCTTTGAAGTAAAGAAACAAACGAAGGAGTTATTTCACACACAAATCATAAATGGCCTGCTGAAACTGCTGGTGCTACAGGAATTGAATTTATCAAAAACACAGAGTTGACAGAAAATTATTTTTCTGCAAAAACAAGTAAATATATGTGTAGCAAAACATAGCAAGAAGCACTTTCTAGTTTATGACAATGACAAGTTAACAGTTGTCACTTTTTCCAAGCACCAGTAGCTGAAACTATAGACAACTTCAGTAGACTGCATCCAGGGGCTAGCTTTATATCCACAGAGACTAGCTACAGCTCCACCAGCTACTGGCAGCTATCCACAGAAGAATCTGTTATTTTCTGATCAATGAATCTTGGCATATGTGATTAGAAAAAAAGAGGAAATTAAGATTGCTTCTGTTTCGCGATGTTTTCTTTACAAATATCAGTGATTACTGCTACAAGCATCCTGTCAGTGCCAGCTGATGTTCAAATTGTAAGTAAAACTTTTTTTATTTAGCAATATCTTCACTTCACAAACTGGAAAATGACATACTAAATTACTGAAGGTATATATGGAAAGTGAACTTCTTTATTGCAATGAATGCAATCTTTCGGTAATTAACACTTTTATCAAGCAAATGACTATCAAAATATCTAAGGAAACCTAGCTTTGTTGTCATTAAATTCAGGGTTCAAATACCAACCTTTTCAAAATCCAAATAAGCCTTACTTGGCTTAAAATATCCCTAAAATGATCACCTGGTGACAACACCCAAACTACCCAGTGATTTAGAAAATCCTGGATCCAATCCGCCACTGAGAGTCAGGCACCCATCACCAGCACTGGTTAATGCTGAGTTGTTTAACTTGTTTAAGACAGGAACTGTTTTAAGTTAATTTTAAATTTCATTTAAAAAAACTGACAACATCATTTCTATATCTAATATGCTTCAATGCATATATTGTTCAACAGAGCTAAACTAGTAAAATATTTCTCTACATTAGTACAGGAAGATTGTTTAAAAGCTTTTTGACATTTACTCAGTTAATACAAAACTTCAATTTTAGAATTCATCAAACTTACCCTCAAGCTGAAGAATCAACTTTGGTAATGGATGTGTCTACATATCAGGATATTTAGAAAGAGTTAAAAAGTTTCTGAAATGATGACTTAGCTGTATATATTGTTTGACATATCACGATATTCAGTAAATATATCAAGAGAGGAGATGTTCATTGAAATCTTTACTTTAATTTTTAAATCATCAATGGACGAAAGTAAAAATAACCTGATATGTGTTTGCATAACATATAGTGACATCTTTTTTGTTTTAACATTGTAACAGGCATGACACAATCACGTCCAACACAACATTTAAGGTTGTCGAGAACATTGAACTGAAATGGAGAGTGCATGATCTTTATCTCACGCTCAGTTTAGATATATATCTGGATATATTTTGGACAAAATATAAAATTTACATAAGGTTTTTGCTTCCTATGTAGAACAAATTTCTTGTTAAACTGTTTGAGAGGCATTCTAGAAGTTGGTGTGATGAAGAAGACAAATATTTATGGATGATCAACTTCTTTATTAACAATTAACACATTTCTTGTTGACACCTTAAAAAAGTTGCAATAAGGATAAGGTTTGAAAACAAAGTTAACACTGTACCCATAAAATACAAGTAATAGTATTGTCAAAAAACGTGACCATGTCCCCCGCCGCAATTAAGAAATGAGCTAAAAGGATGGACACACAGCTGGTTCTGTGTAGTGACCATTATATGTTTAATACAATTATTATTATATCGGGCTAAGAACATTTTAAGAACTTCTCAAAGTCTCATAGTGACCTTGAAAATGGGGTCACTGTCACCCAAATCAACTGGTGTCTGTGTATTCCCCAAATGAAGACTGGTACCAAATTTGAAGACTCTAGTTCAAGGGGTTCATGAGATATCGCACTAACAAGAAACAGGACGGACGTACGGACAGACGTATGGATGGACGTACGGACATACAGAGCTGAATACTATATCCCCCGCTTCGCAGCAGCAGTGGACAATAACAAACTTCTAAAGCAACTATAACCAAAAGGCACCAGTTCATCCCTCTTGCATAACAGTTTCAAGTTTAGGTTGGACACAAAGAGCAAAAGCATAAATTCCTCAATCCGTTTCCATACATGTCCAATATCTAATTGGTTGAAAAGAATAAAGAAAATGTTTGCATTTACATTTATTCTTAGAAAGTCAAAGATTTACTAGATTCGAGAACATTTCCAGACCGATATCCACTACCGCCAGAAAACACTTGTTGCTGAGGCGTGTCTTGTCATGACGTGAGACCATTGTTTGATGATGTCACAGCGTTGTTGGCATCATTGCCTATAGTCACTATCAGTTGTTGATAACAATTTTAAGTTCAATGTTATTTTCACAAGTGACTGTCATCAAGATTCCTTTTCAACAACAGATCTCAGAATTCCCTAGGATACATTTTATGAATAGATTTAATATCAATGCAACTAAACATACATACATAACCTATGCTTCTTTTACACATAATGAAAAATTCAAAATAAAACCTAGCAGTATATCCTTCTCTCAGAGGAATATTTCATGTTCTTTATCTTGCGAAGATGACATTGCATGATACAATTTGTTTCCATTTTTTCTTACAATGCACAAAATTGAGTTAGAAAGCGGGCAAATTCAATTTTCTAGACTATAAAGCCCTGATCAGAACGATAACAACACTCCTGCTACGAGCTTCTTAGCCTTCGACTCTCCTCAACATTGCATGGAGGATAATTTGGTACTGCGTATTCGCGGCCGATAGATAATTTGATATCGGAAAAATTCACACAAGTTTGCGATCAATACAATGGCTGCAACTTCAATAAATTCTAACTGGATTACACTGTTTGAAATTCACTTTAAGGTCTCTGTTAACTGTAGATCTGAGTAATTTGAGGTTGTGTTTCATGTTACGCTCAGATTTATTTTCCCGAGTTTAGTTGATTTGGCATCCGTTATATCAAGTTCATGTACCAGATAGTTTATTTAGTCAAAATATGAATATCGCAGAATACTGATATTTGAATGATGGTGAATTTCTGAACCAATGCAGGTTACAATGATAGACTCTTATCTGACATCATGAGAATTAATCTTTTACAATTTATATCGGATACACAATTATATATTTTCATTTTGATATTCTTTCTTGGAATCTATTTGAGATAGAACCAAGTGATTGTTTTAGCAAATGTAACACATTCTCTTTCGAATATATTTTTAAATGATCATTTTAATTAACGTGTGTATATTATACATTCTGTACTATTTCTGTATTAGATCAACTGTATTAAGATACAGTAGCTCTCTCAGAGAAGTCTCTCTGAAAGTATTTCTGATCATGTGACAGCATGAGAATTGGATTATCATTGCTTATCTGGCATGGATCACCAAATCTACAATTAATGATCCACATTAGTCAAGGTAACTAAAAACTAGATTCCACTTATCCACTGGTTCTTGAAAAGAAGTTGAAAATGTAAAAAGTAGATAATCAGATTCCAAGTGCCATAAAAAAACACCTGTTTGGTCCTGCAGTCATGGACTAGAAATGTACAGATTCCTTCTGAATGTGTTATACTCCTACATGGCATAAATGTCATAGGCGGGATTGAGTTATACGTATATGATACCATTATGGAACAACTAACACTATACAGGCCAGGGCCCAGTGTATAATGAGTATCTCTTATAAGGTAGGAATGTCAACCGATATTAGATAAAAGCCTTGAGTTCTATTCCGATAAATCCATACATGGAAATACTGGTTAGAGTCAGAGTAAGTCACCCCTGCTAGAAAAGAGGCCATTGTATTCTTCTTCTGTAATAATTTATTTACAGGGAAACTAATCTAATGAAATGGTAATCCAATGACACTGAAATGTTCTACCTAATTTCAGCTAATTCAAACCACGAGATCTAAATGAATTTACAGGTCAATCAACAGTTCTCTAATTAATAAAACTAGAGCAAACTATTCCAAGGTTAAAAGGATTACAAAAAACAACTCAAGTCTAATGATGTTGGTAGAACATGCAGAATTAATCCCTTTAGTTAAAACCATGATTCAAAATGGTTGAACATTTCCTATTACAACAACAATCAAAGCTTTCCCCTGGGTGAACCAAGAAATTCAATTTCACTTGTGTTTCCATAAATTGAATCAAAATTCAGCACTTGGACAATTTGTTTGAGTAAAAGTTTACCGAGAGAATTAATGTCAGTCAGCTAATCCATAGAGGAAGGAGGCAGGCCGAGAGGTGTGCTCCAGCCGCGTAATTATTGCCTGCTGGCGCTGCTTAATTTGAGTTATCTCCCTTGCATTATACTCAGCAGAGATATGTTGGATTTAGTTTTAAGACTGGAATATGATTATATATTGAGCAAATGTATAAAATTACACCAACTTTTCAATGATGATGTTGTAATAAACTTGACATTAATATAAACATTGATATATTTTGTGATACACAAAACTATTTGTAACTGTATGTTGCATCATATATATACATAATTATACAATATATACAATATACAATAATTTTATATGCATATTTTAAAAAAACTAAATTCTGTATATATTCTATAATCAAAATATTTCATAATTGTTAAAATACCATTCACAGAAGTATAATTAATTGATAAAGAAAGAAAAAGTATTTGTCTTGTAGTCTCAAAATAAAAATTACAGAACATTAATTGATTTGACAGAAACGTGTATAGTATAATGTTCTATTCATTACTGAACTCATTAATTTAAGGAAATATGCTTAAATCTACTTTCAACCACAGGCTGACATCGTGCATTTAGAATGCCACGTCATAGACAAAGCGTGACGTCATAGTATTGTTTATGATGTTATGTCACCATGAGAAAGTGATATTTTGTCCAAGAGCAGCGATATGATTGCCTCATAGGTAATAAAGGTCTGTATTTCCCGCGTTCAGGTACCTACTAGGTACCTATTTAAACAGCTGGGTGGACCGAGTGCAATGATATCTAAGGAATAATTATATAGAATATCAATCTTTTATATATATTATTAACTATGTCAACAGAGGCGTTTAGAAGTTAGTTAAATCTTTGATAAGAAAGAAGAATGGAATATGAGTTCCATGGATTGCAAAGAAGTTGTAAATCCATGGAAATTGTCAAGTTCTTGAAAACTGAGACTTTTTGATCAGGTTAATCATTTGATATCTTTAAAAGTATCAACAGACATGTTTGGACTGGAAACATATAGGGTTAAGCAATTAGGTCATACCAATTTAATTTTCATTGATAAGAAATAATCTAAATGTTACATATCAGTAGAATAATTATTACAAGTCATACATTTCATGGATATCATTTGGAACTAAATGATTTAATTTGTGAGAGAAAAAAAAGATATTACAAAATAGGCATGTTTAGAAGTCCAATATTTCTTACTTTCTGTCGTGAATTCAACTCATGTCATGCACATGTAGCAAAAAATGTTAATTTTAAAAATTGTATTTCGTAGCTTTCAACATGATCTGAATAAGCAACTACTTACCCAGGTCTCCCAGTGCATGTGTCCTCACTCTTATCTTTAATCAGGAAGAAATATTAGCCAGCTATTTCAAACTGTTGAAAAGAAGGTTCTACATATTTTCAACACTTTAAATTTTTTATCACAAAAATAACAAGGAACATGTTATCCCAAATAAATCACTCATTTCACTTCTTTTTATCACAAAAATAACATGAAACATGTAATTCAATATAAATCACTCATTTCAGTTTTTGAAAATCGCAACAAGCCAACTAGGAACGATTTATTTGTTCTTGTTACTTATTCCGTGCTGAAAACACCAACATGATAATCAACAGGCAGATCAGTGGGTACTGATATACCCTAAACTGTCAGCCAGAGTAATCATCAAAACCAACTAATCTGACTTCAAGACAGAAGAACATGCCATGTGAACCTGTATACATTACTAACACAACAAGGAGGGGTTAGAGATGGATTGATAGCGCTGGAATTATATCTATAATCAGTCTACATGCCTCCAAATCATCCATCTCTTATGTCATCTAGGTAGGCATTAGGAAAACAGTATGTCTTTGATCTGCCCGCAATTGAGGAGAGAATGGCCAACATCTTAAACTAACATTCGGTGGGGAGATGTATCTATATTCAGTCGTTGGAAAACAAAGACGAGGAAATTACACACCAGAGAAACGGAAGGATGATGGGAACAAATAAACGCTGATCACGACAGCTGTTGAGAAATATGCAATATTGTTATCTTGCCATTTCCATTTCATGGGAATCTCTATTGTTTCCAAGACGAGAACTTGGGTTGAGGCAATACGATGACCTAACTGTGTTATCAAGAACCTTGAGGTTGATATATTAAGTTTCAAAATTCATAAGAGCATGCCTTGGAAGTTGTCTACACTGATAATGGATGATATATAAGACGTATTCATCTGACATTGGATCGTCACATTAAAGTGTTTATCAAGTTTTTTCTTAAGCAAATACTTTTATTTTGTGTTATTATTTACATCTGAGAAAAGATATCAAAGGATTAGAATGAATTTTCATAAGATCGATAGCTTGATATATAAACTGTTACAGGAACAATTATCATAGTGCACTGGTCTTTTTTTCTGAACATGTTTATCTTCCAATTCATCAGAAACCATAAAGTAAGATATGTTAAGATTCATTAAAATAATCACTTTCAACATGGAATATTTTAACAAAAGATTAAAATAAAGATTAGGTCAGCTCTTATTTACCTCATAAATAAACTACAATGTATTCTGAAACTTAATTCCTTTTTCTCCAAGCTATGCTACGAGAATCCAAGAGAGGAAAAAACAACAATTTCCTAATTTGATTTACCTATGATTAGGCACTGAGCACATTTTGAAAATAACTGTTATTTCTGCAAACACACCTAATGAAGTTTTTTTAGTTCATGATGGATTAGCTCTCGCAATAACCCTAATTGAATTTTCTCCGGCTGAGAGTAGGAGAGAGGGTTAGCGTAGAGGAAGGCATCAGATACAATACCAGAGTATCCATTTTCCATACACAGATCCAGCCTGCATCTAATGTCATACAGCAAATGCTTTTTAGCTGCAAGATGAATGACTCTGAAATTGTATTTACTTGCACAACAAACGTTAGCTTCAGTTGCTTAGCTGTGTAAACGTATGTAAAGAAACACTTTCAACTGATAACCAGTCAGTATTCCTCTGACAGTGATAGATTAATTCTGCACCCTTAAAAGCTTGGAAAACTTTGTTCCATGAAATGTGATACACTCTTCTTCCAACTCTATAATCCCGGCAGATATGATTTCAATTACGAGAAGACCATGTTATGAAGAGTCAGTGGACTGTCATTGATTGGAATGAAAGAGGTGGTGTGGCAAGGTGCTGTATTAAAACGTAGCCTCTTGGAATAAGTATCTCACTCTAACAGTAAACAGCACCAACTGATCCATCAGAGTCAGTTAGGAGATCTCCAATGATTTCGTAATGATGCCATGAACTTGGAATGATGAAAAAAGATAGAATAGTCTTATAGTTTTTTTGAGGGTATACAGTTAGCCTTAAAATTATAATTGGTCAAAAGAACATGTAACCTTATTAAGTTCTTTATGTAACCTCATGTGCAATTTAGTTTAAATCATATCATATAAATTGTATCAAAGTTTATCAATGGATACAGATATGTTTTGTCTACCAATACAAAATATGATCTCGCATTTAGTGTGTTCGATGAACCATAACTTCTTGTGTTCAAATATACATCTACACGTGTACTTCCACATCTCCATACAAAACCATGCAGAAATCTGCCAAACATAGACATAGAACTCACACTTGTTTGTTTTATTTGTCCACACTTGATTGCAACACATTTCAAATGTTGGTGTCTCCGTTGCTCAATTTCAGCTGAGTTGAATTCTTCTGGAGTCCCTGTTAAATATACCTCAGCTTCTAGATTGCCACCGAAACAATGCAGAAACTTTCTGATATTTTGAACATTGTGTTCTTTGGTTATCAGCAAAGATATGTAACACAATAAATGTTGAACAAAGTACTGTTTGACTATCAGCAAATGTTTAAGTGGAACACAGTGCTCTTTGATTATCAGTAAATGTAAAGTCAATGAAAATGTAACACAATGAATGTAGAACAAAGTACTCAGCAATGTTATTGTCAGTGAAATATGTAACATTATAAATGTTGAACATGGTGCTGCTTGATTATCAGCAAATGTTAAAGTTTGTGAGTTATGTAACAGAAACAGGACCAGATATGATTTTAAAGGTCATTGTAAGAAATATTGACAACCTTCTCTGTTGAAATTTAATGAAACTGACATTTTACATTTAATTTGAAAGAAAGTCCATAGATTGTCATAATTCATCATTTCACAACATCGATTTTTACTTTTTAATGAATGTGAGTATTTGAATCCAAGACAGTTACAGGAAACTGCATGCTCCCTGGATTATCGGAGATTTGTTCAATAAGCATGGTCAAACTTTGGATAATACTGAAAGCTGAAAACCATAACAGATTATCAAAGAAAAATGTCACATGATCTAAGTGTAAGTAAACTTTATGCATTAGAATATAGTTGCTTTTCCAACTTAAGACAGCCAAATATCTTCAAATCAAACAGTTTATCAATAACTTGAGCACATATTTCTGTGAACTTACAGTTTTATTGTACTTAAGTTTAAAAATTTTAAGTTGTCATTGCATTATTATGATTGCACTATTGTTATGATATATTAACTTTTTTTTGTTCTTAAAAAGTGTACATTTGAATATTTTTGTGTCCTTTGGTAACCATAGCAACAGTGCAACACCAAAGAATTGTTCTGTTTTCGTAATGCTGAGCGTCAAGCAAAACAGCAGAAACTTTCAAGATCTTTTGGTATGACAATATATACATGAACTTCAACCAGAAGAAAAGTTAATCTAGAGAAGCAATCGAACAGTTCTACAAGTGGAACAGGAGAAAGGTTTGACCAATAAACTGATATATTTCCTTCCCCTTCTCTAGGCTCCAGTATATAAGTTATAAAAATACACACACTCAACTATTTGGGTGAGGTAGACTCGAAGTTCTGACTGACATTGTGCCAATCTATCTACAAAATGAACTAATTACAGTAGTGAGGGTCCAGTTTAGTTGGTCATCACTTCATCAGGCAGGATCTGGAGCTAAACACTTCCTCTCTAATGGCTTGACTGTTTTCTTACCTTCCTCCCTCACAGGCATTTCAAACAAACTACTGTAGGCAGGTAGAGTGTGAAATAACACTGAAAAGTTACAAGCCTGAAAGTAGGAGAATTTCTTGAAGTTACCAGGTTAAAGGATGTTCCAATTCAACAAACTACTGTAGGTGACTTAGTCAGATCCTGTAGATGACAACATTTTAAACTATTCAAATTTATCATCAACTCAGCTGTCATGTTCCCATCCTAACAGTTCCTAAGACATTTATTTCATCATGAAGCAATTAAATTATTGAAAAGTAAATAAAAATGATTTGCAAGTTTTGCAATTGTGAAGTTAATTTCCTGCTAAATCAACAATTGGCAAACAATTTCTAAATTTCTGACTTTCAAAATAATTAACAAAGGCAAAAATTAAGAGTTAATGACTGACAAACCAGAAACTGTTAATAAGCACACTGGCAGGTCAGGTCAACTAGTGTGATAAGCTATCTACTGATGTAATTTGTTTTAAGAAAAAATATTTAAAATTAAAATAATTTAACAAATATTTAATTTACAAAAGGATGTAAATCTCTGACAAGGCTTATTTAGAAAAGCAAAATAAAAGGTTACAATTATTATATAAATTCATGACTGATCACTAATTCTTATCTGTGGGTGTTCCTTGTAGTTCTCTATCAAAGATTTATCAAGAAAGGAATCCAATAGCATTCATCAACTTTCAAAACAAGCCTGACTGAGTTACAAATTAAATAAATCAAAGGTTACTGCTGAATAAGACCTTTTCCATCATCAAGCACAAGCTCTTGTGGCCTCTGGGTCATTGTATTAACTGTCCAAATCAATGGCCAGGGCTGCAACGAGCCCAGGGGATGTTTAGGATCACGATACCTTACGCGGGCAGACCATATAGACCACACAATCATGCTGAGATTAGAGCCACTTCAATCAGCAGCATCAACAATCTGCTGACCACGCCACTCAATACAGAATTTGCTGGACTTCACATGCACAGACATGGAACTGGATTCTTTAATGGAAGAGTTTGGTGTATGATTCTACTTTCAGACATCCCTTGGGAAGTAGAATCACCTTCAGGGAATTCTTGAATGGATTTTTTGGGCAAGTGAGAAAAGGGTAAAGTAGATTGGTTTATGGTGAAGAATTTTGGTGTCGTGTTGGTATATATATCAAGAGTAAAAGGGTAGAGTAGATTGGTTTATGGTGGAGAATTTTGGTGTCCTGTTGGTATCTATCAAGAAGCATTGGTGAGGAATGGAGGGGAAGCAGACGTGAAAAGTTGGAAGCAGACGCGATTTGTTTGGATGGGAACAATGGTGGATTTGAGGCATGCAGGTGTGATATATGTGTTCAGGTGAGGCTGATGAACAAGTAAGCAGGACTTCCTTCGTAGCTTTTGTAATGTTTATTTGGACAGGGAAGACAGAATGGAACGGTTACAATTGTTGGGTCATCTTTCATTCTCAAGGCAAGAATGAAAAGAACAAGCAGCTTCCCTCGATGCCGAGTAAGTCAAGACACAAACAAAGCACTGAACAAGCAAATGTGGATTTACCTTTCAGAGTCCTTCATAGGTTAATGCTTAAACTCTGTACCGACTGACATTATCCTTCAAGAAGTTAACATTAGAAGTTGCCTCGCTATTTAGATCCAGCAAATGCCATAGTGAGATCTCCATCCATAAATATCAATTGCATATTTGTAGAAAACCTTCCGAAAGAGAAAAAAACAGACATTTGATGACAATTATCATTTTGACAAAAAGTGAAATTGGCATACTTGTATAAAAACTTTGAAGAAGATAAAAAAGGAGACATTTGTTAAGAAGATGATTGTTTTGAAAAAACTAAATTGAATACATTTCTGAAAAATACAATTACTTACAGTGAGAATTTCTGTGAATGTGATAATTGGCAAACTTTTTGGAATTTTAACATGCATATGAGAGGAAGCTATACCAGAGGAGTTGACAACATTTCTCATAGCACTGACATAGCATGTATGTAACATGACACCAGGGCAACTCCATAATTTGCCATCTTCATATTTCAGAACATAATTGACAAGGGAACAGATGAATTTGAATATTTTTTTCTGTCTTCAATCAGGTTTATTGGGTGGATTATGAGTTAGCTACAGATTTCCCAGCTGTTGAAGTACACTGTCATTCCTCGTCTCGAGAACAGACGGTATAAGTCGACGTCTTTAAAATCAGGTCTAACTTTTGGAAAGATTTATACCTTTTCCAGGTTTTTGAGAAATCTTATGCAGAAGGTAATTTAAAAGCTGAAAATAGCTAAAGCAGAGATGAACAGATGCTTAGCTGAGGTGAGTACTCTCGTCTGCAGTTCGGGAAGTCAAATTTACTGGGCTTTAATATTTTACTTTTCATTGACAAAAAGGTTAAAGTATTTCAACAGAAATTTAAGTGAAGCAAATGGAAGTTTTCAAATTAAAGGAGATAGATGTAGAAATTATTTTTTTCTAGTTTATTTATCACTTATCACCATACCATTCTTAATAGCCAATTTACAGGAATCATTATTAAGTTGATATTCTAGAATTGGCTAAAGATTCAAGGGCCCATTGGTTTAGGGTAAGACAGCAATTTCATTACAGGAGTTTGAAGTTTCCAGGTTAAATAGAATATGTAACAGATTCTTTTAAATGCATGGGTATAAAAGAAAGATCCAGGGTTCACAAAGGGTCCATCAACATCAACACTTCTCTGGATCTACCACTGGTAGTTTTAGCAAGGATGTACGGTAGATGATATACCAGGAAAATCTGTCTTCTTATCACATACATTTCCTTACAATTATTCTTAAAAACATGAATATCTTTGAAAGTTTGTCCAAACTATGAATAGGTTCTTTACAATGTTGACTGAAATATGATACACTAAATACACAACTCTATGAAAATCTGTTAAAAGTTTGAAGAAATTCTTGACAATGGATTGACAAGTATATATTTTTTTAAATTTACATTTGTTAATCACATTTCCATTCATATGAGAGCAACTTAATACTTACATGAGCATATAAACATACATTTGACAAATCATAATGTTCATGTGCATGTCTATGAAAGTATACTAAAAGTAGGAATGTCTTGACAATGACAAGTGTTTGTCTGAAGGACCAATGGCTAAGCCAGCATGTGTTTGTCTGCACTGTAGGTCTGTCTGGGAGAAGATGATTCAGCTACTCTTCTCTGTGTGAGCTCCAACTTGTGTCAGGGATATGTCTCTTCAAATAACCTGCATATTGTTTAAATACCAGCAGATGTCATCGATGTCTACAGCTCCCAGTTAACTTCTCTTGTACTGTAGGCAGTAAATGTTCTGTGGAAAATACTATGGAAATGATGCAATGTCAAGAAAATACAGAATTTGTTAATTTACATTTAAACCTCTTCTTTGAGTCTCAGAATATTTCTGGACATCCAATGTTTATATATAGCCATGCGGTTATCAATTCCCTTTGTTAAAGAGTAAAATGGCCACTTTCAATGGTTTGGCCAATAAATAAATCACAAATTTAAGTATAACTGAGATCTTGAATCTGTAAAAGGGGCATTCACTAGATTGATTACAGAAGAGAGACAATACAATAAATAAGTGTGAGACAATGGTAAGACAAGGGGCACTTACTAGATTGGTTACAGTACTACAGAAGAAAGACAATAGAAGAAATAAGTGTGAGACAATGGTAAGACAATGAGTAACCCAGACAGTGAGTTGATGGACATGTGGGCAATATATGGAGCTTTGTACAGCGTATGGTCTGGGGTGCCTATAATCACTGTAAGATGTGACAAAAAGTCAAATAAACTCAACAGAAAAAATAAACCACACTAAGAACGTGTGATGCAGATGGCAATGAGGCTTCAGTAAAAACAGCACAACTGCCCTGTAGAAACAAGAGGCAGGGAGAGTGGATAGTCATATGTTCAGGACATGGCCAGGCAGAGGTGAGGAGCAAGACAAAGAAGAGAATTACATTGTCATGGGCAGGGTTATAAGGGTACACGGGTAGATGATGACAAAGAGAAGAACATTGTCATTGGCAGGGTTATGAGGGTACATGGGTAGATGATGACAAGGAGAAGAACATTGTCATGAGCAGGGTTATAAGGGTACATGGATAGATGATAACAAGGAGACGAACATTGTCATGAGCAGGGTTATGAGGGTAGATGATGACAAGGAGACGAACATTGTCATGAGCAGGGTTATAAGGGTATATGGGTAGATGATGACAAGGAGAAGAACATTGTCATGAGCAGGGTTATAAGGGTACATGGGTAGATGATGACAAGGAGAAGAACATTGTCATGAGCAGGGTTATAAGGGTAGGTGATGACAAGGAGAAGAATATTGTCATGAGCAGGGTTATAAGGGTATATGGGTAGATGATGACAAGGAGAAGAACATTGTCATGAGCAGGGTTATAAGGGTATATTGGTAGGTGATGACAAGGAGAAGAACATTGTCATGAGCAGGGTTATAAGGGTATATGGGTAGGTGATGACAAGGAGAAGAACATTGTCATGAGCAGGGTTATAAGGGTATATGGGTAGATGATGACAAGGAGAAGAACATTGTCATGAGCAGGGTTATAAGGGTATATGGGTAGATGATGACAAGGAGAAGAACATTGTCATGAGCAGGGTTATGAGGGTATATGGGTAGGTGATGACAAGGAGACGAACATTGTCATGAGCAGGGTTATAAGGGTAGGTGATGACAAGGAGACGAACATTGTCATGAGCAGGGTTATGAGGGTATATGGGTAGGTGATGACAAGGAGACGAACATTGTCATGAGCAGGGTTATGAGGGTAAATGGGTAGGTGATGACAAGGAAAAGAACATTGTCATGAGCAGGGTTATGAGGGTATATGGGTAAGTGATGACAAGGAAAAGAACATTGTCATGAGCAGGGTTATGAGGGTAGGTGATGACAAGGAAAAGAACATTGTCATGAGCAGGGTTATAAGGGTTATGAGGGTAGATGATGACAAGGAGACGAACATTGTCAAGAGCAGGGTTATGAGGGTAGGTGATGACATGGAAAAGAACATTGTCATGAGCAGGGTTATAAGGGTAGGTGATGACAAGGAGAAGAACATTGTCATGAGCAGGGTTATAAGGGTATATGGGTAGATGATGACAAGGAGAAAAACATTGTCATGAGCAGAGTTATGAGGGTAGGTGATGACAAGGAAAAGAACATTGTCATTAGCAGAGTTATGAGGGTATATGGGTAGATGATGACAAGGAGAAGAACATTGTCATTGGCAGGATTATAAGGGTACATGGATATATGATGATGACAAAGGCATTAATCCTTTAGCTAGCTGAACCGCCACAAAGAGAGACAGATAGTCAGAGTGCAGAACAAATATTCATGACAGAAGTTGACTAGACTGTACAGTGCCGTACATATGTCATTTGAATGATTTGTAGGATGCTCTGTGTTGTCTATTTGTAATTCACTTATGTAAAGACAATTTTTTTCAAATCTAGAAAACAAGATTGATGGATTTGATGACCTAGCTCTTTATGTGCTTCCTTTCCTAGTTATGGTGTAACTACTTTTATAAGAGCAAAGTGTATTCACCCATTACCAAACCATTGATTCACTTTGTCTCAGTAAAAGGTAAAAGAGATTTAATAAACCTAAAAATATGAAGAACCAGTCAAAGATATTTAGAATTTAGAAACAAATATGAACAACTTTTAAGATGAAAATATAAAACAACTTTTAGAATGAAAGTTTAAAGAAAACCTTTTCAAATGAAAATATAAATAGGACTGGGTTATATTAAGCATCTTAAACTTGCTGAAAGTCTGTCTTAGAAAGCCATAAATCATAAGGGCTATAGACAAGACAAGGTGCAGAGGTGCCTGTTACACGTGGGGAAGATGATGCTGTTAATCTGGTCTCGCTGTAACCCTACCAGTCCGGGCCAGACCCCCTGGTGTCTGGATCACACTCGCCCGGTACACTGAACCTGTGGTTTATAAGTCTCGGGGGACAGGATAGATAACATAGACATAGAAACCTTCTTCTGAAGCTACTTCTTCTCCCCATATCCTTCGGAGACCCGATCCAAAGTTTGTCCCCTCAGTGTATTCACATCCTCTCTAGGATGCTCTTCTTTCCCCAGGACCCATTTCTTGAAACTCCTCTCCCTGCTTTACAGTTAGGTAAGAGTAAGACTATCTCACAGAGGTTTTTCTTTCCCTCGGTGCACCTCTCTGCTTGGTTCCGTCTCTCGGCTTTCAAGTTTTTTGTCCGTGTGATAAAGAGAGGCTACACCTGATATAAAGCGCAGATGAAAGTTTGCAACAGGATCCAGCATCTAAATTTAACCGAATTTGAGATTTAGTAGCAATGGTATTTTTTCTCGATGGGTGATTATACTGCTGGGTGTTTGGGAACATCTTTATGTGATAGCACAAGCCTGTGATACGCCTTAAGAGATATATCTTGTAAAAATAAAATAACAGCTTGGAATAACATCAATACTGCAGTTGGGATTTACTTTTTGCTCATAAATCTGATTGGCTTACGTCAACAAATAAACATGCTACATACCTATTTAGATGAATTGAAATTTATCTGAAAATATCTCTTACATCAAAGATAATGACCAGATGTGAGATCCCAAATGATTTACAAATATTAGTAGTCTACTGTTCTCTTCGTGTCAATAATCATCATTCATAAAAAAAACTCTTTAGGGACATTATTTCACTGGACCTTTACGTCTTGTACATAAATCCTCTTGCTACACAAATAATAAGTTTGATATTATTAACACAAAGTGTCTAGAACCTACAACGTCCATCTGTTCCACATGCAGAATTATACCCCAATGACCGGCTCATGTGGTTAGAAGGTTTTCACTGTAAATATGACACTTATTTTCTGTCTCTTTCCAGCCACTGGTACCACTGATTGACCGTGTAGTCTCACTGGAGTGATTTATAGTATTTACAGAATATCGCCTACATCAGAAGACGCTGGACATCAGTTTGAACCGATATCAAATTTGTTGTGAAAGTGCTGTGTTTCCATCCCTGTACTGCAAGAGGTTCCAGCAGTCTGTTCTGGAGTGGGACCTCGAAAGTATTATGTTCTTTGTTGAGTGGCAATATCTGACAGGATAATTGACCAAATATTATAACTACCAGTCTGAGAAGCTTCTTTGGATGGAATTGTCATGTTCTTGGTAAAACTCGGCCAATTCATGCCGCGGAGTGAATAAGCTGAAATTACATTGATCAACAATCACACCAGTTTGTAAGGAGAATAATTTGTGAGGTTTGGCCAAAAAATTCTAATCTTCATAAATCAAATTTGACAAACTGTCAGAAATGATTTAAAATGTAGATCTTAAAACTGAAATCAATGCCGTATGATTACTCTGGTAGAAAACTTCATCAATTCTTCGTGGAAAGTTAGTAAACATACATTACGCCCTGCTAGTCCTGGGTGCTGAATTGGGATATTAGTGATTTGAAGAGTGAAGAGTTCACTGGTCCCAAGGAAATGTGTGATACATTTGGAAGCAGTGTGTAGCTGGTGTGTAGCTGGTGTACCTTCAACACTGAGAGCTGTCAGCAGCACGAGTCACGGCAGTGAGAGTGAGAGACTTCAGAGGCCAGTCTGTGGATGGATCGCGTATAACATCTGGATCTATTTGCCAATGAGTGTGTGTCTATCGCTGAGCTATACTCGGCTGCCCTGCACGTGGCCATGTAATTCTCTCTCGCCTCTCTAGGTGAGAAGTCACAAAAGCTCATCTCAAGGAGTGTAATTATTGGCTAATTGAGCATTGTCGAGCAAGACTAATTGGTCAGTGGAGCTGACTGTGGAATTTTACAGCATACCTTGCTGGTGGATCTTCTACGGAGGCAGCATCAAGGTAAGTGCTTTAGTAGCTTTGTTGTCACTTTCCATGGGATCATGTGGGAGAGTGTTCCTGGGTGTCCTCAACCATACAGGCAACAATCTTTACAATGGTCTCACTGTATGTATGTATATTAGTAAAACTGTTATGGACATTGCATCACAACATAGACAATATATTCTTTACAATGGTCTCACTGTATGTATATTAGTAAAACTGTTATGGACATTGCATCACAACATAGACAATATATTCTTCACAATGGTCTCACTGTATGTATATTAGTAAAACTTTTATGGACATTGCATAGACAATGTTATAAACATAATTAACATAAACATATTATTCACATGGTCTCATTATACATATATTTTTATGGACATAACACTACATCACAACATAGACAATATATTGTTTACAATATAGTAAATATGTCTGTTTACAAAACCATCATATGGCAAAACATGTTTGTATTTACATTTCATAAATAAATTTATTGTTTAACAAACTCTGCATTTTTATATAATCAAGTTTTTTTTACTGGAAATAATACCCTTAGTTCATCTTTCTGAATGCAAAAATTTAAAATAAGAATATAAAATTCACTTTTAAAGTTTCTTGAAGCACATAAAATTTACAAAATGCACACAACTCCGCACTGAGATATCAATTAGCCTTTTCCCAAGTAAATGGAGTAAAATTACATAATTATCTCTGAAACCAAACCAAAATAACTTCTTTTCCATCAAATTACACTTCTCTTGACATCAAAGTCTTGTGGTTATTTATATCATGTCCAATTACACAGGACATAAATATTGTGGGCAAGGTCCTACCTTAATTGCTATAAACAAGCTTCTCCAAGTTCTATGTTATTACTGGCAGGGCTGAAATCACAGTCGACAACAGACAACAACACAGTCCCGCAAATCATTAACTGTCCTATGTCTTCGATTGAAAGCTACTCCGCAAAGAATCCCCGAATCAATTCCAATTAAAGTGACTAGCTATCTTTTTACGCAGTCACTCAAAAGTGCCAACGCAGTATTCTTCATTTTGTTAGACCAAGCCGCTATAATGGAAACCTTCAATTACCATCTACATCCATCTTTTTCAGCTGACTTTTTAGCTTGGTATTTAATAGGACCCTTTTGTTTCAATATTATTCCTCTTTCTTTTGGCGCAATGTGTTTATTGCCTAATGATATATCTGTTCAATTTCAAAGTTGACATTTATGTTGATACTTTTGTATGCAGATTATTTGAAAATATTTGCAGAATGAAGTAACATGTGATTATTACACAGAGCTGTTGCTTCTCTGTAACTATTGACACAGACAAGAGTTGATCCATACGCACTGGTTGTGTAATGATAAATCAATGATAAACAATCAGGTGTAATTAAGTGTAATTGACATTGAGTGTTGATTACGAACTGACTGAACTAATACATTGACATATCATTTAGTTGATTCTGTTATGAAACATAAGAATCACAATAGTTTTATGATCATATTAATTTATCTAATTTATCTCCCAATGTCATAAAGGAAGACTCTCAGTTCATTAACACAATGATCATGCTCAGTGAGAAGCTCATAGAGTTACACTCCAGTATCACCCTGACTCCGAGCACATCTTTATTCCATAGACCACATGCAGATAGGGCTAAACCAATATTGAGGTAGACTCCTATCTCTGAATGCAATAACTGGTCATCCATTGACTGCACAAGCAGACCCTATTCACTTGCAGATCTCCATGTTTCCACATGCTGTGTATATAGGCTTACTGGTAAATGTGAAATTAGCTGACCATTACACAGAGCGACTGACCTTCCATTGCCCGTTTAACTGCCTAAAAGAGATCACATTCATATAAATAGTCAGCTGCAGAGATCCATGTTTCCACATGCTGTGTATATAGGCTTACTGGTAGAGGTAAATTTGCATGCAATAACTATAACCATTCCAGCAATAAAAGGTCTGTTTGAGAACATAATGGGGACACATTGACAGTATAGATACTCAATGCAGTTCAGCTATGTTTCCATATGCTGTGTATATAGGCTAAATGGGCAGTGTCGTATCAAGAGGAGGGTTCATGGGGCGCAAAACCCCTTTTGAATCATTTTGCATGTAAATTTGACGAACCCCTTGAAACATATGAACCCCTTCCTGAAAATTACTGGATACGCATATACTGGTAAAGGTAGATTTGAGTGCAACGACTATACAACCATTCCAAGCAAAACAGGAGTAATTGAGAACATAATGAAATCACATTGACAGTAGATGTTCCATGCAGCTCTCTATATTCCATGAGAAGTGTACAAGCTGCTGCTATAAGTAAATGTGCTGATGCCCTCTCTGCGGGGAGGCCGTTTTATTGTGTTTATATGTTGTGCTCTGCTAGTCTTTTACAACTGAGAAAATATGCCAGTTGTGAGGAAGCTGTACTGACCATCAGACGATGTTTTCTAACTGGATTCCATCGTGTGGTCCGCTTTGGTTGGCAATATTGATACGTATTCCAACAATGTTCATGGGTGCCACACTCTGCACGTCTGATGGATGAGTTTATGATTATTGTCTTGACATGGCCAGGTAACTAGAAGATAGAGTTTCAAACTGCCCGCAATTATGATATCCGCCGCAAAAACATGTCTCGTGTACTGGCGATAAGTGAGAGAACAGAGAGACCTTAGGTAGAATAGGGAATCACTACATTCAAAATGCTTTCAAAACTTCATATATCATGTTTAAAAATATATCTTCTTTAAAAATTCTTCATAACTAAATTCATCATAATGTAGTTTAAAATTGAATGTTTATTTTATGTTATTGGTGACATTGCAAAATATATATATGCTAGATAAAAAATACTTTGATATTTTTCTGTACCGTATATGAATGCT
This sequence comes from Gibbula magus, assembly GCA_936450465.1. Taxonomy (NCBI): domain Eukaryota; kingdom Metazoa; phylum Mollusca; class Gastropoda; order Trochida; family Trochidae; genus Gibbula; species Gibbula magus. The sequence continues at coordinate 16,578,717 of OW388290.1, read as the reverse complement.
TGAGAAATTATTTAATTATATCCAGGATGAGTATCAAATAGATTCAAAATATGCTTATCCTTTTTCCACTTTGAGAATCATGCTTTTTTTAAATCTTTATTTGTCCACCATTTTTAGTTACATGTGTTTGTCAGATTTTAATATTTTAACCTTATTCAAACTTGTTTTGTAAATGACCATGTTACTGCGATAAATACCATCTATTATTTGTCCTGCATATTTACCGCCTGAGCAGCTGGTAGTTATCACGATGCTACCTGAGGAGTATTACCATTATTACATTCCCATGATCAATGGCGCCATCGGACAAATCACCAAGTATGTGATAACATACAATTAGTTGAGAACTCCTGGCAACACAGCAGGGCATGATACTGACCACCCCTACTTAAACTTCTTTACATCTAATCAAGCATTAAATGAATAGTAAAAACAGTCATATATAATCAAGATTACAAAATCTATCCATTTAGAAAAAGAAAATAACAAAAGTTCTGCTTTTGTCATTTCGTGATCGACCAAATTGCAGATTGTTCCAATTTCATGGCTGAGTTGCTTCTTTGCAATTATATGACATGCTTGTAAGGCTTACCATGTGTCTGAGTTGTAAAACTGCAGACAATATTGCATTACTAATATTCATGGGGCAAAGGCATAAACAAAGCTGGGCTTAATGGACGACTTTGAAGTACACCTAGTGCGAACTCTATTCAGATCCTAATCAGCCCATGCCCTTCAATGAGGAGGCCTTTGCTGGATAAATATTGATAAAAACCGTAAGCTAAAAAATAAAGCTCTTACATGTGTTGTGATACTTCCACATTTTCAAAAGTGATGTCATATGTTGAAAGTGAAAGCGACAGAGACATATCTCCACCAGTAAAACTTGTACATGTTTCCACATGTGTAAATGATCCAAAAATATTTCAGCACATAATGGTTCATTTTTTTTATTGTTAAATGGGAAAGACTTTTGTTCATTAGCAGTTTAATGACTTCAATCATGATGTTATAAAGACAAAAGAACTATATGATCCAAGGAATGTATTGTTTTAGCAAAGAAGAATGCTTCTAAACGTTCTCACTTGGGTGGCAAGTTATATTGTCTGTTGTAAGCATCTGGCTAATTCTTGCTGCAGACAAGAGAATGGGAAATTGCCTATATCTTAAATCACAACCCTTCTGATTGTTTATCCACCTGCATTGATATAAAACGTACTGTCAATTATCTTACCAATTGTGCTATATCTATCTTATCAAGCGTATCTACATCTTTCACAGAAAAAAAGGTTCAACTTCTTCTGGTAGTGATAAAAATTTGTTGGAATAACATAAAGTCAATAAACACATATTTTAAGAAAGATAATTAAGATGTTATTAAAATACTTAACGGAAAAAGGGGTTTCAGAGTGTACTTGCATGAATCCAGAAAAGATTTGATTTGATTTCAGTCAAAGGAACTGTAAAAAGAATACTCAAGAAGGCTTCTTAAACAATTCATAAAATACATCAATATGACTAGACATTTGGAAAAAGGTTTGACAACAAAATGCATCATGTAGGAACACATTCATTAGATCATTATCTGATTGAGCTTTGACTCACATCATTCACTGAATCACTGAAAACCACTCTGTGTGACCAGTTTAAATAAATCACAAGTCAAGGGTTATATTCCTCTATTCACTTGTAAAGAGTTAAACATCTTAAAATAACTATGCTTATTTAAGGATTATTGTGTATTTCAACTCTCTTAAGAACTCAGTCATTTGACGGCAGTAAGGGAAAAAATAGCGAGCAGTTTTGATACCATTTCATTAAAAACATAATAATCAATATGAAAATCAAGCAACAGAAAAGTGACAACTCTAGAATTACACAAGAAATGAAATTGATGCTATGAATTTCCTGAATCGTGTGCCGGCCAACTGCAGCTAAAGCCTGGAGTAGTCAATACAGGCTATCAGCATGGTTCCAACAAGCATGTGATTGATAAGGGTCAGGGCCAGGGGTCAGAGGAAACCATGATGGGATTCCAATGGACTCCAATGGATTTCAAAAGGGAGGGTCACTCATTAATAACTTCTAAGACTTCTTGCTTTGCTGGTGGGTAACTAGGTTAGCATCTGTAGAAACTCCTCTGACATGGCTGCAGTCACATTTCAGTGTCCTAGGGTTTGAGTGCATCTAGCAGCTTAAATATCCATTCCAATGATATCGAACTTACCAGAAATCTTGTGATACTCTTACACAAATTTGAGATTCAAAATATACATCCACAGCCTTTCAACATTATATAGCCAAAATATCACCTCCATGGGGTAATGGTCCGACAGCTTATTGCATTTCCATTCCAATATTAATACCAACTCTGCATTCAAGATCAATGATAATCAATATCTTTGTAATTTAAGAATAACATAAACTCTTTTTCAATCTGAAAAGTCATCTTTCAAATAACCTCATTCAATAATGTACTTTGTGACCGTAACCGATGCATCAACTCACACTTACATAACAACTCCTTCAAAATGGATATAAACAATTTATTATCAACATCTACTTCAAAATGGATCAAAAGAATTTATTATAAACATCGAAAAAAAATTCCTTTGATACATCTTATCAATGAAGTCATTTCCAACAATGTAAATCTCCGTCAACCAATATTTTCTTTCATGTTTGTAAACTGAGGGCCATGATGAACACCTTGGCTAAATGTATCCAGAGACATGCATAAATCAGTTCCACTGTGTGTATCTTTCAAACCATTCCACGCCTACCAGGCTCAGAATCAAAGACAAACACCGAGCTATATAAACAAGCCAGAGGCCTGATGTAAACAGGCCTAATTACTTCATCACAGGGATGAATTACTGGGCAATTAATCCCTCACCCAGAGATAACCACCACTGATACACAGAGGTACACGAGGCAGTGGGGTCAGCCCTTCTCATAGACTCACAGCCTCAGTTTCCTGCTTCACAGATCCCCTGGAATTATTTTTACCTAACAATAAATCTGTGAAATTTGACTTTTTTTAAATGACCAGACTTAAAAATTGGAACTGGAATCCAAAAGAGCCTCTGATATCTATGGTAATTAGGCTTTCTGGACTTGCTATTAAATTATAGACTTGGCTTGGCTTTGATTCAGTATAAGGGTCTTGATGACAGACTAGAATTATAATAGAGGAAAGACATAAAAACAAACAAGTGACCATAATCCTGTCTGCGATAGGGAGATAATTAAAACTGGTTTTGTAAAAATAAATGTTGATATGTATGAGGAGACAAGTGTTTTAGATGAAGAAGACATCAAGGAATATTATTTTATGTAATTCACTCAAGATTCACCTTCATGATAAAAAAACCCAAGATAACTCTTGTTGAAGTTTATCTATTATCTGGGAAGAGTTGGCACTGTAAATATAAACCTTCATAAGGGTTTTAGTATCTTCCAATGGCCATCATAGTTCTTGATGAAATGTTCCTTCTGGCAAACATTCTTCTGGAGGTACAGCAGAAGAAAAACAAATGCCAAATGATCAATGCACTGAAACAATAGTTTCACCAAGACCTATGAGATCGGTAAAGGAACGCTACCCTTCTAGCACTTTGGTTGTATACTCCACAGGGAGTTGAGTTAAGAACATATGGAGCCTCGTGATCTTTGCAGACAAAGCTTGGATATGTGAGGATTCAATGCTACAAATAAGGCAAAGATCAACTTGAACAGAAAAGGATAAGTTATTTCATCATCTCCATTATAAGATTGTTTAAGGTTAATACTTATGTACCATCAAATTACACTACAAACTAGGAGTCTTTCACATCAAAAGTTAACCTGTAGGTGTAGGTTCCCTAAATATTTTGGTATAGACAATCTTTAGCTACTGTCAAGCTATTTATAACAAGAAGATTACTGTAAATATGCTCCTCAGGATGATTGACAATCATGTAAATGTACATGTAAATCTCCTTTTTTGTATGCATCAAACAGGCCATGATGTTATAAAAGGAAGTAAACTACCAAAATTAATATTGGAGTACAATGTTCTAAAGAGGATAGTTACGAACAAGAACAAATGATACGAAATCATTTTACAATATGCACAGGGCGACAGTTTATGAGACGTTGGTACATCATCAAAAAGCCATCTTCTCCCCCCTCCACAGCAGCAGCAGGAGATATACAGCGTCATTAGCGGGGAGGAAGTTGTGAGGGATGCAGCTAGTTAGTGTTATCTATCTGGGCTGCAGTCTCTTATCTACACCCAGATAATGCTCCGACTAGAGTCTGTACTTTACCCAGATAATACTCCGACTTGTGTGTATACCTTACCGAGATACCACTAACTCTGAACACAGGGGCGCGATCTCTGACACGCAGCATCAGTCAGCCTCTGATTGCTTCATAATGTGCCCCTAATTGATATCAAATGTAGATGCTTACAGGCCTCCTCTACATAGGTAATGAGAAGAGATTTGCTCTCGAACCACAGATACCAGATATCTTGGCAAATTCAATTATCGTAGGTGATATGATGACATTTTATAATGATGTGGAGGTTGATAAAATCATTCAATATTAATTTCAAAGAAATAATGACTTAGGGAAGAAGGGACATTAGGATCCTGTTAAAGGCTATTAGTCTACCATCTGGTCACAAGCCCAGGGCACAGGAACACAGACTAAGATACTGGCATGTAGCACATGCTTGAGAACCAGCAGCTCCTCGCCTCAAGTACCTGTATTGTTGGAGCACAAGTGCCCATTGTCTCACTCTACTACCTACAGTACATGCAGCCACTTCACAGAGGCTTCATTCCAAGTACCTAAATGTCTTAGAAACAAGTACCTGCTCTCACTGTCAATACCAACAATCCTTGCAGCCTTTAAACAGAGACACAATCTACCTACAAAACATGCAAACACAGAAAAGAAATATTAGCAACAAGTACCCTGTCAGACTCACTGTCACTATAGGCATAGACTAAAGACCATGTTTCTTTAATATTACCCACACAATGCAGCAATTTGCACCTGGTCTGCAAAACATATATATGCAGCCATTAAACACTGACTCCGTGTTTGGACACAAGTGCCATTTTCAAACTGTTTTTATCTACAATACAGCCACTTCATAGTGAAGCGCACTTAGTATGAACACTGGCACAAGTTATGGGGGGAGTTGAGTGAAGAACAGTATCGGTAGAGGTAGAGGACTGTCACCATGAGTTCTTTAGACAAGTGGGCTTTAGTTAGATGAGGATAATTCTAGGTTTCCTGTAAACAATAGTTTTTCAAAACAAATGAAAATATTGCAAGGTTAGATATCTGAGTATAAGCATAACAACTAAGTGAAGTTGACACTATTTAGCCTTGAGTTCACATTGATCAAATGGTATTTTCCCCTTGATTTCTTGTTAAAAGAGGTCCAAAGAATATGTCCATCATGGATTCAAATTGTTTTGTGACCATTAACACCTTTCAAATAATTGAAAATGTTTGTTCTATCAGCTTGTGTGTGGGGTAAAGACAACTGTTCATATCAGATAAGTACAATTTGGTTTTAGCTTCATCTTTCGACCTTGAGGTCCGAGATACATCATACACAGCACATGATTTATAGTTGAAGATATCAGCTGATGCCTTGAGAAAGGTTACAGTGCTTGAAGACTGACTAAAGATCTTGTCGGTACACCTGACAAGGACACAGCAGACTGTACGAAGCCCTTACTGGTCATGGTTTATGTTCTGGATAACAGCACGATCCTTCAGTCTGGTCACCATGTTGGGTGACTGAAGGACAGAGACGTCATGACATAGGTGCAGATTGTCTCACTCTTAGTCTCTGAAAGAACTAATATAGTCTTAAGTACTATTTATATGTTTGGGATCACACTATCTGATATAGTACACATTTTTGTACTTTTTTCATGACAAGTTCCTAACAGGAGTTGAATCCACACCCTTAAAGTAAGGCACCAACCGCCAGCACTGACTGTACCAACAGCTTACCTCTTCAGTCAACGTGACCTCAAATATAGCCTTAAAATACCAATTTATCAAATATTGTAAAGGAGCTGCTGAGAAATTTCTAGACTTGCTTTTCAAGGGTTGATTATGTTTCAAGGCAGGGTATTTAAAGAAGGGGGTTTGAAGATAATGAACTGTCCTCTTTGAGTAAGACTAAAGTACAGACTGAACACTCATTGCTAGGATGGTATACAGTTACATAGACACAACATAGGCAGTAGTGGACCAATCCCTGGCTGAGCATGACATATGCCTATGATAACAGGTGTATTGTTGAGACAGGAGACCCTGCTTGAAGACTCTGGCAATACAAAGATATCACACAGTTATATAGAGACACAACAGACATAAGCTAAGCTAGGTGTGCATGATTTATGTCCTGTAATAACAGGTCGGGATGGCGGACAGCCAGGAGCTATAGTATTCCTCTCGGCCAGGGGAAGGAGCTGGTTTGTTTGAATATGTCAAAACTTTTAACACCCTCAGACTCTCGCAGTGTGCCTGTCATTACATTGCTATAGTTACCTGATGACGGAGGAAGGGATGGAATGATGCTGTGTTGGTGATGGGAGGAAAAAATATTGCTTGGGTCTTCGTTGATTACTATAACATGATGTTCAATTCATGTCTAGATGGTTCCACTTTTGAGTGCCATCAGTATAAAGAGTGAGTTTGTCATCAAGAGCACTGATAACCAATTGTTATTTGAATTGAAAACATTTCACTTTTGGGCTGTGAACCTTTCAAGCTGATTTTACAGTATGTGAATAGTTTCATAATTTTAACCAGTCATGAATCAACATAAAAGAAAGTGATTTAAATAATTTCACTTAAAAACTATTATATGAATGAATATTGGAAGTTTGTCAGCAAAAAAACCCAATGATCACCAATTCTTCATTAAGATATATGCAATCAAGAAGATCAAAGAGTCCCTCATCAAATGCCATTGTGGGGCAATAATCCAAGCCATCAGACTACAATTCCAAAAATTCTAGTCCTAACATTAAAATCTAAAATACTTGAATTTTCTTCCTTTCAAACTGGAATCTGTGCAGATGTTGTGAGTTGTTGTGAGTTGTTGTCAAGTCTGACACCCCCACCAGCTGTCACCTGTTGTAGACAAACTGATGGAAGGGATCAGGTAGAGGAAGCAGAGACAAGGCCGTCCTGACCAGGATCTAGGTTCATCAGGTCTCTTCAGATACAGCAGTCTCAGAGTCTCATTTCAGAAAGATCCTAAGGTTTCCTTAGCACGGTATCAATGATTCTGATGGAAGGGATCAGGTAGAGGAGACAGAGACAAGGCCTTCCTGACAAGGATCTAGGTTCATCCATGATATCAGTGTTTCTGCTGTAGACAAAGTGAGTGAAGGAATCAAGTAGATAGAGACCTTCATAAACTAATGTTTCATGCAGTACCAGATCTCTTCTGAATCAGCAGCCTCAGAAACAACTTTGTCAGTGACAACATCTTCAGAAGCTTCTGTTAGCAAGTCCCTACGGTTACATGAACATAGTGACTTTATAATGATTAAACAGATCATTAGTTCAGAAAATCTTTTCAGAAAGGTTACATAAGCATAACGTCAAAACACTTCCTTCTCTACCGTAACAGCCCTATACATAGAACTCCTTTCTGAAGTCTGTTAGCATAATGGCAATGCTCATCTTATCTGGATCGAGCTCCTTGAATCCTCTGTTACTAAGGCCCTAAGGTTACATCATAATGTTGATGATAGTCTTGGTCAGAACAAGAACTTCAGAACCTCCTCTCACTGAATCACGACAGGCTTTAATATACATAGAGTCCCTTGGGCCCTTCTGCATAAGGTCAATTATTATCGTTTGCTGACAAACATTCATTCAGATTTCAGTTCACTTTTCATTTTCTTGCAGAACTAAACATTCGGGATCTTGTTCTATTAACATTTAAGCAGGTAAAATGCTGTCAAAATGCTTTCCTGAGTAACAGAAATATAACTCGGGCATGTTGTTCCTTATTGTTTTGCCAAGCTTCACCACAAATTGAAACCAAAACCAGCAAGGATGATCCCAGATTACAATGGTATAATGTTAACACTGGGTCTGCTAATATGATATCTGCTTGGATTTGTTGCTGATTTACAAAATTATTCTGGCAAAGGAACCATCTTACCAGAAGCCATTTTGCTTTCTCAATATCAAGATAATTCTGGCATTGAGCTTGAGGATGATATTACTGGTGACCTTAAGACTGAGGTTGTTTGTAAAACATTGCTCAATTCAGTAAATGGAACAGGAAACGTTATATTTTGAGTCGACACAACAGAGGTGTTGTTTGTGATGCCAACAGGTACCGTGGTATAATGATAAAAACAAAAACACATTGTTTAGGTAATGGTGTTAGACAAAAGGCTGGAGGCCAAGGAGGTGAAGTTATGGCTCATATTTTATTCCATCTGTCAAATGTTTCCTTCAAAGTCAGAGGCAGCTAAAAAAAACATGTGTATAGAAACAAGAGGAAAGAAATAACTCAAAGTTAAACACAGGATTTTCAACATAATTACATCACAACAAGGCGGGATATTATTTCTCTGAATAAACACACACACAAACAGTTATGAATAGTTGTTGGGGAAAGAGTGCATTGGTGCAAATGCTTTCTTGAAATGCTTGGTTTGAATAACGGGAAACAGTGATTGAGTTTCGCATGTTTAACAAGAAAATATCACTTTTTTGGTTCAGTCTGGCACCTCAGCTTCCATTACTGCCTGGACTCACACCTGTCAGGACAGTGACTGATCACGGGCTCAACCATCCAGATAGAGTTCCTTGTCTCCCAAAACTCTCTCACTCTTCACAGATATACTTGATAATACAGCCAAAAACAAAGTTGTGAAATTCTCAATATTTCACAAAAATGTCTCAAAGAAAATGAGCCCATTATCTTGTCTATTCTACTCTGATACAGGATCAGATAAGGTTTTCCCAACACCTCACAGCAGCATGTGACTCCTTCAACTTTCACAATCAGTTATTTAAATAATTACAGCAAACTCCTGAGTAGGGAAACTGCATACATAAAAAGAGCCCTTAAGCCTTAGTATATAAGCTACAGATGGAAGCCCTCAAACTGACAATACCTTATCACTTTGAGCAAAAGGAGTTGAAGTTGCTAAAACAATCCTTTCCAGATGGTTTAAGGCAAAACTGTAGAGTTGAGCGATAGCCATTTATCCGAAAGGGAAATAGAAGTCAGCGAGAATGTTCTGCCTCTGACATGGGTAGAGTTTATATAACATTTTAAGATGCATTAGCAGAGCGGGTAGTACCATACATGTATATAAAGCAAACATCCGATTGGCGTGGATGTCAAATATGGGAGATTAAATCCAGAGATGTACTATTGGGTAACAGGGAAATGATAACAAGTCCCTCAAGCATCTCACATCACAGGAAACTTATCTCCACGTTTTATTCTTATCGCATGTTGATTTTTGTAACTATGGTTCTGCAGAGGTGAGCATATTGAGTGTGGGTGTGCCGTGGTTAGATGCAGATCTCTGCAACACAGAGCTACCTTAGGAGTATACACCCTTCTCCTCATACAGCCAAGATAGAGTCCTTATGGACAGTCTACACAATTGTTTCATAGGATAGATCAAAACATTTTCTTTAATTAAATGATTGACTGTAGCCACAGAAATGGTTTCATCTCTGTAAATAAGTTTCAGAAAAATGTTCATACAAGAATTTCTCGTGTGATGATAACATAAACCAAACTCTAGCACATTCTAGCAAATTTAAATGTCTTTTGCATGGACAAATATTACCAAGTTTAAAATGATCATGTCTTCCTGTGCAAATGTTAAGACATCTGTCTGAGGTTCACCGGGAGGCTCTTGCTCCTATATTACGGAGAGTTATCACCCCGCCCTATAACGACTATGCAGTCAGTACTTCAGGTATCTCGTGTCTACACTGTTAAAGAGCACTCTCTATCCTGTACCCAATTCGTCTAACGATATCTCCGCAGACGATAAGACCAATCATCGGTACACGTGTCCATTGCAGACTTGAGTCCAATTTGAGACTGGATGTTGAAGGGTGGTGTTGGCGGGTCTCCGATTCCTTTTACAAAACACTATTCCAGGAAGTGCTTCTCATATATTGTGTATATATATATATATATATATATATATATATATAGAGCTTATATATAGTATCATGTGCTTGTTCAGCTGAAGCTTATTCAGGTATCTTGTAAGTCTTATACAAAGATTGACTACTGATTCAAAGCATTATTATTGAAGAAAAGCATGGTAACTAGAATAGAGAACAATTGATATGTAATACTAAAGGTTTAGTTCTCTTATCAACATTTTCATTTAATTTACAACTACATTAATTTCTTTAGTACAATTAGATTAATATTAATCATAACACTCTAATCATTTGTCTTAACAGAAATTATATTCTTTCCACGCACTCTAAATAATCTCATCAAAAGTTGTCTATATGTATATATATATTATAATTTTTTAATCATTATCTTTGTTTTTATTTATGTTTACTTTGCAAAATTCAATAAATGCCAACAACTATCTAAGACTTAAATTGTTGTTTTTTAGAAGATCAATTAGGAATCATATGGATTGCATTAACATTTCTGCTACATTAGGATCTCCCGTAAAATTGGTCCACTCACTCTGACATCAACTCCAGGATACTCAAAATATTTTCTTAATTCCTCGCTTCCCATTACATGCAAAAAAAGCTATATTTGATCTTCTACATTAGTCACACCTAATTAATATTGCAATCACCTTGCCTTTAATTGGCTGTGAAACTAATTTCTTTAGTCATGTGTTACACTGTATAACACCTTCAAGATGGCTGCATGCAGGCGGCCATATTTGATATATTTAAACTCCCAGTAAGGCCGTTACGGCTGATATACAAGACAGGAAGTTACGTGCGGGATCGTTTGATGTTGACCAAGAGGGCACTACTCCGTGAAACAATTGTAATAGTGGGTGAACTTCTAACAATTGATATTTACAACATGTGAAGGAATTATTTAATTTAGTAAGTCATTTGTTTCAAATTTCAATTTGATATCAAAACTATAATTAAAATCATTCTCTTTCAGTCAAGAGCACTTTTATTTGTTTCTCCTTAATTATCTTTGAATAATAATTATCAATCACAAGTCTTTCATGAGGTATTGATATCATTGTTTTAATTTCTTAAAGTTCGAAAGCAATGCAGTAATGAGTAATTTAGGTAGTGTACAGGTACGGAAATTCCTCTGTTTAATAATCCTATCCCCATGCCAACCCTGTCCTATGAACAATCTCCCTACATCACTAAACCACTCTTTCATGAACTTTCTATCAGGCAACTTTGTTTTGAGCAATGTGGTAAATGAGAGAACAGGCTAATTCTGCTGCTTAATAATCCTGTGGGGACAAAGTCCTTGGAAAATCAAAATTAAGCCATAACAATTACTTTGAATAAAATGGTGGATACCCGATAGAACTCTCCCTTTAAGCCATAACAATAACTGTTCCTACCAAGGGCATATGGAACATGAGGAATGTCAGAATCAAGGTGGCACTCAAAAGAACAACTACCACTATGATAATGTTATCATAGTTGTTTACCTGAGAACATGGAGCTAGAATCTTGGTTATGTTATAAGTAGGTATACACATCTACATGTCTGTGAAAGTAACTCTGTGAGCTCCTACTACACAAACCACAGGTAAGAACAAGCTCCCCACCTAGGAATGTGTCTGATTATAGACACTGATCGTAGTTCCACCCTCTTCTAATTGGTGCGATACCTTGGGACCACTTTATGAATTTATCTTGAACCTGCGCCAGCCACAATAAACCTTTGTTTTTGTACCTCCAGCATACTAAGAGTTGCCGTAGCTAATCACGAGACAAACGTGAATATCTACCATGGCTGCCAATTTGTAGATAGTTCCCATGGTTTTTATAGTCTCTGGCTTTTAAATCAGCCCACGAGTTGCGTTATCACTTCTTGAATCTCTGCACTGCTCCCTCTGTCCTATCTCACCGTCTTGTTTCTCGAAGGAGATCTATTCTAGCGCTCCAACGGAACCGATGACGATCCTCCAGACTTCAGTTCGGTGGTTGTACAACATTAATATTTAGCTTGGCAGATCTTCCTTCACAAGAAACTCGAAAATATTTTTCAATATGGTAAAGTATTGTTTGACTGTTTTGGCTGGTATTCGTAATTGGCTGTTACCGGCTGGGGAAATATCAATGAAACTTGCACGAAAGTATGTTGCCCAAAAAAATGTGAACTTTCGGTTCCGTTATTCAGATCAGACATTGCGTAACATCGGTTCAATTAAACACAGCTCCCGTCACATCTGCGGTTTGCTTACCTAGAACAGTTATGAAAACATAAGTTAATCACAGTGGAGTTATGGATAATATTGACTCTCAAAATAACTCTACCAGTGATATTCTCCCTGTGGGTTCAGCTCTAGTCTATGCTTATACATGCCATGGCTGATAAAAAGCTATCCAAAATATCATGAGTTGAAACTATTAAAACTTTTGGAATAAAAGATTATTTTTGATTATTTCCTTGATTGGTTAAAGTTTTATCAAAAGATATACTTTCATGTTATTCATATCGTATCATTTAAACAAATATCAGTGACTGATTTGACTATAGTTTTCTTAGAAAATTTAAAATAACAAACAGTTGTCATGACAATTTTAATTGTTGAAGAAAATAAGATAAAATAAACATTAAAACTGTACGTTGTATATTTCAACTCTCCTGAGAGGTGCGCCCACCATTGTATCCCCAGTCTGGAACCGCACATGTCATGTATGGTATGAATATTATCTCTCACATAACATGAACATAACACAAATATGAGTACACCGTTTCCTAAATACAAATCCATGGCCTATTTACTTCTGCATGATTTACCTTCCAGGGTTTCTGATAGGCAGGTTTTCTCAAGTAATAGTACAATATCGAAGGATCCTTTTCCCCCTGATTTTGTTTATGTCGGGGATGTATTTGAAGAAATATGGTCCAATTTTTCCTGTTTTATTTATTTATGTAAACACTCAGATTAAAGTGTCACATAGCACAAACTTTATGACCTTTAGAAAAGAACAAACGAGCTGTATTTTCCAAGTTAATGGTCTATCACAGCATCTCAGTGCCCAAATCTATCCTCCTTGTGAGCCAGTCCCCCTCGATCTGTTTGATCAGACTTTTACAAGCTGGAAGTGAAAGAAATCAGGTAAAAATCTGCTTAACCGCCTACCTGGCCCAATCAGATATACTTGAAGTATCGAGATCAGACCTTTTAAAATCATTAAAGGCACTCATGACTGCAATGGAGTAATTCTAAGCGTATCAAGTCAGGTTTTTTAGCTCAACATATGCTCTCATCGCAGATTCTCACGTGTTTGGAGGAAATCTATCGTTCTTACCTGACGCATTTCATGCCCAGCGTGAATGTTTATATAATCAATCTGCCCACATTTTCTAGTCAGGATCAAAACATTGGCAGGCATTGAATGATACCAAGATTAACTGCTTATCGCTTAAACAGGTTGTACAACGTTTTCAGAGTAAACCTCCCACCGCTCGACACTCACTGTGCCACAAGGTATTACAATGTTACTGTTCTCCTCACAATGCCATATTTATGAAATTTTGAAAGCGACCATGTTGATGTTGGCACTGACTGCCATCTTATTCTGGGTCGTGCACTTATCTATACGAGTCTCTGATATCCTGATGGTGTTATTGTGTGCTAACTGTTACAGTGATGAGTTTACTTGTTTTATTCCCCCCCCCAGGGCTGGCAGTAACACTTGTATAAAACTGTCACGAAGACATATAACATATGGTATAAGTATACGCAACCATTTCATTATCCCACCTCAAGACAGCCTCCTTTAGCTTTCAACATTCAAATTTGTTATAAAAAATTCAGTTATCTAGTCTTTGAAGACTAAGGCTATTCAAATCTGAAACAAAAACAAAATTATCCACTCAACTTTTTATCTTTTTTAAAGTCCCAAAAAATAATTGCAGTCATAAAAGTTGAACTGTACAAAACCACTCAAGACAAATCCAAAACTGTAGGAAAATAATATGCAAATAAGACAGCATCTCTGACATAGACTCCCAATCACAATCATATCGGCATTATTGACTCGCATCCTACAATTATTTGGGTGACCTTGGCATCACCTTGATTCCGCCATGTCACTACCTGTCACAATCTGTGCTCTGGTTGCGAGACTACTGCATAATCAATGATGCCAAAACTAGGACGTCAAAACATTTGTTCACATCATGTGTCACTTCTAAGCCTTTCGGAGAGGCTAAAGAAAGGCTTTGCGAGGTTTGGGCCTCTGAAATGGTCTGCGCCACAGGTATAATATCATCGTACACGCCATCCCGTGATTCACCTTGCTAGAAGCTGTTGGCTGTGACATATGGACCAGGCTCTCCACGAACACTTAGTGCATCTTACTGGAGCAGGAAAGAGCTTCTCCAAGATCCCCTGCCATATCTGCGAGCCATCAAAGCTCCCGTTATTACTCTCCAGTGTCTATTTCAAGATGAAATTGACATTGCTGAAATGAACATGATAAGACAATGTCAATTTTGACGTTATTCTTGCTGATTATGTAATGAGTCTAGTGGCAGCTTCAAGGAGAAAATGATCCCTTTTGTCATATTGCTATTTGCGAAGGCATTGATTTCAATAAATAACATCCACGACTATTTATTGGCACATGCAGTCAAGATTGTCAGGCATTGTTTTTGCTCTTAAATAGAGACGGTATCTGATTTCCAAATAGATTTGCTCCACCTGGTTCTAATATACACAGGATGAGTGGGCTTATGCAATAAAAACAGCATGCCCTTTAGAAGAATATTCAAGTTTATACAGCAAGCGAAGAATAATTATCTGCGTTTATTCTGATGCTATTTTGAATGGCACGGTGAGAATGCCAAATTTCTGACGGCTTTGAAAGAAAAGTCAGGAACAACCGTCTCCCCCTTCCAAACGGACATGTTCAGAGAGAATCTAAGCAACCAAGACAGGTAGAATTGAATAGTGTTTATTAGAAATGGAAGTAAGTAATAAACAGAAGACACAATGTGACACCTTTCTGATCAAAAATAGTTTTCTATATACTAACATGGTTTGCAAGGATAGTTGGAACATCTTTACAAGGGTAAAATGGATTTTGCTTGCAATATAGTTTCCCATAATTTCTGAAAACTTCATTGCTACAAAGTTTGTTCAATTAAGCATTATGTGGGGAAAAATGTAAAAACAATTTATGTTGTTGGTTATTTTTCTTTCAAAAAAAATATTGGAATTTGAAACAGGCTGTCCGGAACAGGATAATTTTTTAGCATTCAAGTTTGTGTATTTCATTTTATACTTGTCATTTTGACTTCCAAGCTAACATGTAATAAGCTGAAGATATTCTCACTAATCTGTTAATGAAAGCTAATGCAACAAGCTTTGTTTATAGCTTACAGCCACCACCTACTACCTTATGTACTCAACTGTACACCAGTCTTCTCAAGTAAACACAAGTCTTACACTACAGGGTCCTTGAGACAGAAATATAATTATCTCTGTTTTATGCATTATGGTAATTAGTTTCAAAGTGATTGTGGTTAACCTTTGACCTTCAACATGGTTAGATAATGAAATATACTTATGTTCGCAGATATTGTATGAACTAGAACAATCCAGCATGCTGGGAATGACAAAACCATCTTTCATCATCATCTCCCACACAAGAATATGAGGATGTCACGTGTACAGAAGGTCAATCAGTGCTCATTCTTGTTTTCAAAGTATAATGATTTAATTCTTTCAAATAAATAATTCTATAATATTTTCAATTAATTCCAACAGAATTCCATGTCAAACATGTAATATGTTATTGCAATAAGCACTTCTATTGTAATATACCCAACATCCATTATTAATTAATTTGAAACTGTTTAATCAAAAGACATATTTTCTTCTTTACAGTAGGGAGTTTATTACATCTATTTTAATTGATAAACATTCAGTTGACAAGTGAATTCTGACACATTAACGGTGATCTATTACTCAAGCAAAGAGTGAAGTTTGCACTGTATTTGCTGAAACGAAGCCACCCCCCACACCTCCTACCAGAGCCTGGTGCCTGCAGGTGTATTCCCCCTTGGGGAATATTAATCATATCAATATAGCCAGGAGCTATCAGGTTCTGTATGCGCTGCCTAGCTGTGGGATACATACACTTCACTGAAGGATACTAGTGATAGATCTCTCCAAGCTACTGAGATTACACCATCGATGCCATTGTCTTTAAGAGATTGGAGAGAACAGAAAAAAATACATTTGCTCATAAATGCTTTGATTTTGATTTGTTCATTAATGCTTTGGGTCTGAAAAAAAGAATATTTATTGAGATATTTGTTGAAATAAGAATAACTAGTTGACAATGACAAATCTTTATAGATGATTTTCACATTAACAACATTTAGGTGTAGACCCTCTTGTTCTGAGGAACATGAATCTCTATATACCATCAACTTCCAGATTGTCATTAAAACAACTCTAACTATTTACTTAAAATTTTAAAGTTTCATTGCTTGGCAAAACTATTACTGAACATGAATTTATTAGTAGAACATAAATATACAAATATTGAAGATAATTTAATTAACAAAATATCATAGTTAACATTTTATCAGTGAAAACAGCACTAAATGTTTTGTTTTTAAATAATTAGGCTTTAAATGACCCATTTCTTGAGATGGCAAGTCTTTATTGCTTGATTGTGGAGCAGTGAAATGAAGAAGGTAGGAGGGTTAACCTCTTTTATTGTAGTCATGGAACTAATTGGGGGATCTCCACCCATATCTTGATTCATTTTCACATAAAACTCACCAAATCCAGCTGCATTAGTTCGGAATTAAGATTACTCTAGATGGATAATTGCCGGCAACAGTTAAACACTGCTTTGAAGAAGACAATGATGTTTTTTCTGGAATGCAGGTGAACTAATTATGGGGTACTAATTGGGTGTCATCAGATTTCTGGATTGTTGAAGATTGTTGAGTTGCAAACTATTTTTTAAATACCAACACAAATCTGATTTTTATTATTTACAGACTTGAAACTTTTAAACAAAACAGCAGTATTTATCATTGCAGCAAGAACATACATCAATTTCGACCAATATGTCACCCCCTCCCTAAAATGGGATACAGCTGTTATTGGTACATATTCGTAGCAAGACAATAGTTCAAAATTTAAAATAAAACAATAAACATCAATTGCTACAATTGACATTTTTATACTTAAGCTTAAATAGAGTAGCCTCCACTATTAAGTATTTTGCAATAAAGTTTTGCCCTGAACAATTGTAGTTCAAACACAAATCTGAAGACCAAGTGTTTAGACTTTTAAAATAGTTATGGACAGAACTCTACTTTATTGTATAACACATGATGGGTGAGGCTACTCTATTGCTCCTCTAACAAGCAGTGCAGATTTTAACTTGTTTTATCAATATTTTCACAAAAATAAACGTAAAATTAGTGACAATATAAAAATAAAATTAAGGAAATCCTCAGCACTACTTCTAATGGCGTCATGACACAATTGTCTTTGACTTCATCGAACATTTTTCCATGATGTTACTCAAAAACAGTTCTTTACTGCAGAAAAAGGGATGGCATTGCCTTTGACCTCAGCCTGTACATGAGCACAGTTAGAGCATTAGAGATGCGTAAGTTCAATCTGCAGGAATCATGGCAATGCTAGATGTGATGCAGTGGACAGATCGTGTACCTGTACGTTGCTCCTGCACAAAGACATATACTATATATCAAGTTGAATCTGCACACAACTCGTCCATGGAGACCCATATATCATAAACAAGAGAATAAACAACGCATGTGATATGGTAACTAGAGCCCCACATTGGGACTATAAGTCTGGAAATCTTTATCCCACCAAAAGTCGTAAAAAAAATACCACAATCTTCATGCAGAGGAAATCTACCAAGTTCCAACCTCTTGTGGGAATTTTACTCACAACAAATGTCCAGCGAGACTGCGACAGTAACAGTATCGGTATCCAAAAACAATAAACGTCCAGATGTCAAAACATTGATTCCATAAGCTACCATCGTCTTGAGAAAATCCTGTCCTCTATTGCATGCTGGGATATACGCGCGAGAGAGATTATGTAACCAGACCACCCATGTCTGATGCATGACAAACCATGGACGTCACAAGTCTGTCAGAGGCATCATTCTCCCCGTCCTGGAGTAAACGATGAACAATATCTGGAGATGTTGCTCCAGAGAAGGATATATATTATCTTTATTACATAAGTTGTATTTGTTAACGATGCCATGTTTGCTTTGACAATGAAATGAAATTTGGAATATTGTTTCATGACAGTATATGTGACTTCAAGATGTTCAGAAAGACATATTTTGCAATCCGATTGGGTGTTAACTGTCATCCAACCCTGCGAAAAGACAGATGACACTATCGAATTCAGTTTTATTACCCGAAGATTTGTTTTCTTCTGACATTTCTGACCCATCAGGGTCCTCTTCAGACTAAACAGATACAGAAATAATTAGGGAAATAAACCAAGCCTTCCTTTGCTTATTATCACTTCAGATTAGCTATTTCCAGAAAAGAACATTCCCATGAAAGAAAACACCAGGAAGTGACCACAACCGGGGAACATTTAACAACAACAAACAAAGATGGACAGACAGACAGACAGACAGACAGACAGACAGACAGACAGACTGAAGTCCATACAAGAAGTCTGTACACAGCATCAGTTAGACTATCATAGAGTCTCTCAATTATTTTTTACTTAAAAGCTTTTTCATGTCTTCAAAGACAAGACTTACACAGATAAAGTCAGACTGTCCATTACATATAGGTGACATATGCAGGACATGATCAAAGAACAAAATGGTCCTTGCTTCTTGTACACACGCTGATGAGATGACAATTACAAAATCGATAAAAAAAACAACAACTCTATTTCCTTCCTTATTGAAGATATTCTTTGGTTTAGAAATAGATCAAACAAAATTGCATATGGGCAACTTCCTTCAGATTTTGATACCTATCAATACCTAGTAAACTAATCTGCTGATGTAGGGATATTCCAGGAATAACAATCTTCCACCCCTCGCCAACGTCAGATTATTCCCTTTATAAATAAGTATAATGATTCCAGAAAATGAGACACTAAGGATGCCTCTTTTATAGGTTAAGGTCAAGATTTATTTCTTAAAATTTTGCAACTCACATTCACATTTCAGGGCTTGATGTTTAATTCAATGGGGAGGGAAGCAAGTTCACCTGATATGAGATGAAAATCAATGTATTCCATATGCTATAGGCTGGTTGGTCAGCTTTTTAGGTCCTTGTGTTGTTTTAGCGAGAATTCCACCTTTGGCCTTATCGTTCTCAAATCACTGGACGAACCCTTGCCAGAAATACTACAAAGAAAACTTTGGAGAGAAACTGGACACCTACTGCTGACCTCTGTGTGTTTGTAACCTTGGTCTCTGATAAATATATAAACTTATCTTGAGGACTGAACCTTTCAAATGGATTTTGACTTGATCTCTTCTATAGAAGAAAAGATAAGAAAAGTTTTGCCTTTTTTTGTGTAAAAACGAAATTTTTTGTATTGTCAACAAAGAATATTCTAAATGGAATGTTAATCTAACTTGTTTGCACAACAACAACCAAATTATTTCAAATATTTATCCAAATTTATAATGAGAATTCATCTTGACTCCAATTCCAATTATGTTCTTTTTATTCATATAAAAATGTAGTTCACTTCTGACTTTGCTAATATTATATTCTTTCTGTGAAACTGGTTAACAAATTCAATTTTAATTTGAGAGAAAATTACCCAACAAATAACTGCACTCCTCTCTTGTATAACAATCTAAAGACCTATTTGTGTAGAATCAACTGAAACTGGATATAAAATATACACCTGGAGTGATATGAAAAAATTATCCAACCAAAAATATGACTTATGAGTGACATTTATGTTTTGCACAGTACACACTATTTCAGGTCTATTTCCATAGAAGCCTATCAAGTTGGCGTGTATGTAACTATGAATATAAATACTGGGTGTAGTGTGCATCTACCCTATCTAATATTGCTGATAATGAGCTGGGTGAGAGTATATCAGAGAGATAGCATCTTCTCCCTGTCTCTCTCTGCAACTTCAAAGCTCTGTACACTTGGATACAGACCCTACTGACAGTATCTTCATCTCCTAGAGAAATATGGGCTCACATTTACTCAGTAATTACAGGTCAATCGTTATGGTTCCTTTGATCGTTAGCTAATGAACATTATCAGGAGATATATTATTATTTATGTTATCCATATTTTTTTACTAAATGTTGAAAATGCTCAGCACGTAAATTTAGAATGATAAAGATATTTCTACATTTAGCAGAGAAAGAGTATCTTATTAAAAGGTTTTACTTTATATAATGTTAAAAGAGAAAGTATAAGCTTGAAAATGGTTAATCTGTATCAATAGGTCTCACCATTATAATAAAGAAGTTGTTATTAACTTGCTCTTATTTGACTTCAAACTTCTAAAATGGCACTCAAAGAGGCAATCTCAGCAAGCTAGTAAACTTGTGTGGGAGATGATTAAATATCAAAGGAAAGTATAAAACATCACTTTTCGAATTTGACTATAATGGAAAGTGAATATATAATTTTTAATGAGAATCTTAAGGCGAGCTAATTTTTGGGTTCAATCTTCAATTTAAAGTAACTGTATCCTTAATGCAATGAAATCAATAAAAGAACAATGTTCTTGATATATTTCCAACTTTAATTATGCCTGTTGCCTAAATGATTGGATTGCCAATAAATCTTCCATAACAATGATCTTGATTTCTTGATAATACAACCAAATAAAACTTTTTGCAACAGTTTTCCAACTTTCTCCATTCTTGATAGTAGATTATGAGAGAGCAGATAGATGTGAGCACATGAAGCTCTGCTACAACCAGCACCTGCCCCTGACATATAGAATCAATTTCACCTCCATGCCGATGCCAATAAGATTAATATTGATGTAT
Organism: Gibbula magus; assembly: GCA_936450465.1. NCBI lineage: Eukaryota > Metazoa > Mollusca > Gastropoda > Trochida > Trochidae > Gibbula > Gibbula magus. The sequence goes on along the minus strand of OW388290.1, from coordinate 16,557,480 downwards.
TACTTTCCTTTCTCCTTATTTTCACACCTGCGTTTATGCCCTTTACTTAATAACATAAAGTGTCAGGATGCACAATTCAGCCCATGAAATACGTATGGTATCTCCCATTTGGCACATTATGCATGGTGGATTCCATACCAGCCTCTACACCATTCTGGTCATTACGGAGTGACATACACCCTTCTCAGCTGTCAGTATCTCCAGCTTTCAATTCACATGAGCAGATATCTACAGGAATGAAATCAACAGGATGAAACAAGGCCATTATAAGAGATGATATAATCCTAAATGTTTCCATACAATCTCCCAAGCAGGTGATATACACTGCCCAGGGAAGACATATGATGCGACACTGGTGAAACAGATAAGAATATAGTTCCATTACTGCAGACAGAAGTATACGTTTGGTGTAAACACTATATCCTTAGAGTTGTAGCTCTCTTCAAATGGAAAAGATTTTTTAAATTTGAATATTTGTTATTTTGAGAATGAATGGTACAAAAACTAACAAAAACATTAAATTTCAAAATTGATTTGCAAAGTTGTAAAGTTTTGTCATCCATTTCCATGATATTACATCACTTTGACTCCCAATTTCCTCGAGAGACCATTTTTGTTCAAGAATATCATTGATTACAAAAAATATGGAGCTGGCCTCATAATATGTCGTAAACTTTTCTCATTTTAATACACAACGGATGCTTTTAAAGAAAAAAAGGAGGATGAAATGACTTTGCCACACTGGAGAAAGTGCTAGTGCAAATACATAACGATAAAGCTCCGCTACCAGGTGATAAGAAGAAGGTCTGTAGAGTCAATTATCACTCGGCTAAATGATCAGTGAAGACCAACCGTGATGGCCATGGAGTGAACAGTCTCTAGCTGGGCAAGTCTTGTAGTAACTTTAGTATTTAGTTGGGAGACTCTGCTCTCAAATATCAAACATAATTTTTATAAATGTATGGCTTTAATAACTAACTCATTACATGTATCTTGATTTAAAGAGAATCTGAATGGATAGATACACTTATCATGAACTCTATATAGCTACTCAGTTTGTCATCGATAAAGTTCATGCCTTGGTTTACAGTGATCTGCCAGTTCTCCATTTTCCGAAAAGGAGTGCAAAAACTAGGCAACGACAAGCCCATGGCAGCTTTTGTCACGGTCCTCAACATTGATAAAACGAAGTCGCTTTGCATCGGGATCATTATTACCAAAAACGTTTGTGTGATTGTTCCCGTATATACATGTATAGTAGCGTCTCAAAATTGGGTGAATAATGAGTAACAGTGGGGCAATATTGACCCGGTCGACTTCGTGGCGGTTGAAGGGAGACAACTCACATGTGCAGCTGATGTGTGTGACCGTACAGGTTACGATAGGATGAGCGCATTCGACTTTGTCGTTGTTTAATATATAATATCCAGATTGTGCTCAGTTTGTGATTCCTATGAATTTTAGTAATTTGTTCACTTATGAATGGCAAAAGTAGTCCTGCCCTCGTGACCTCGGGTCATCACCATGGAACGACCAATCAGATTCTTCACTCACAGTATCTAACATACGTTGGATACCAAAAATATCTCTAAGTGTTCTCACTCACATGTGTGTAATAAAACAGTAATTGTAAAATTCCATGTAGCATATATAATGCATCCTAATATGACAGAGAATTTACACCTGGTTAACATACTACAATGTGCTCATTTTAAGAGAAAGTTATAGTAACGTACATATTCTAAGTCTACTGCTGGATAGATAGAACGTTGGATCTAACACATGTAAGAGAGAGAAGACTTGTAACAGTAACTTTAACATGGGAAACTAACTTGTAGAAATGGGTTTACCTGCGAGTTTAGTAACACATGTGTTGGTAATCAGACCTGCATGAAGGCAGCGTTGAGGCTTTCACAAGTCTTATGACACACTTAATCATCATAAATGTCATTAAACGTGATACCTGCTGCTGCTATCTCACTATACGAGCACATTTAATACGATTTTGTATTTTTTTACACAAAGTAGTAGTATTTTGGATATGATTTAAGAAGGCGCAAAACACAGCCTCATCAATTTACTTCTAGAGAAACAAACAACCCTATTACTTGCACAGTTTTTAAAGGCTTAATTCATTTACCTGCCAGCTGCATTGAACATATTTTCTCAAAAACCCTTTTTTTTCAAAATGACTAATTCTACTTCTTAATAAGAGTAGTAAAACAAAAAGACAAACAGTAGTAACATGAACCTTTTTTCCAAGTGTAATCTAAATTGAAAAATACTTAAATTTCAAAAAAAGATATTCAACTGAAAATGTTCATGCACTAGAAGTGCAGGTAATACTGAAACGCCAGCTAGTACGTCTGACCCAGAGCGGAACCTAAGTCTGTACGTTAAATGTCAGTGCAACATAAGAAGCTAGATCCTATTTCTGTCAAAATTCAGCCCAAGCGAGCTAGTCAAAGACAAAAGGTATTGTCATCATTTCACAAGGATTTATAATGTCAGCATGAAGATCACTGCCATTATTTACAGTGTCGCATTTCAAGTCATTCCATTCAAAATGGCCAACCCTGTCCCCCATGATGCATTGCACAGTGATCTTGGAACGTGACCCCTCTTTGGTGCCATGTGCGAGTGATTAGCCAAGATTCACTTTATTTACACTTCTCTTTTTAACAGCCTTGCTAATACCAGGAAGTGAGGGAAATCTTTAACATAATGGCACATTACCGTATTCCTACAACTACATATTTTGAAACCATTTCTGGCATCATTGGTAATTGTCTCAGGCTGATTTGAAGACCATGTCACCAAAGGCCATCAAGTTCTGAAAATGTCATTATAGAAGTTTTTCAAACGTATCTCCTTCCCAATTATGGCAATAAGTAACTCTATACCAATGCCAAGTGCAGACTTCTTGCTTTCTCAGCTTCAATTATGTGTAATAGTTGTCCTGTTTCAAACACTCAAACTCATACTATTACACCTCTTTCTCTTTTCAAGTCATCCTGTCAGATTTAACCAAATGTGGAAATGTCTAGAATTTCACTAATGACAATAGATGAAGAGAAAACAAGAGAATTAAAAAATTTTACGAGGAAAACATTTCAATGAATGATAATTCTTACAGCTCTAGGAGTGTCAAACATCATCAACCAGTCACCTAATTTACCTGAGAAGGTTTTTCTCTATCCCCAGGGACAAAGATTTTATTTTGCCTCAGATCATTAAAATATTATATAACAAAATTCATTTCTTTTACAACTTAAAAGAAATTACTTTCTATCTTTTCTTTTCTCAATAAATAGTTACATTAAACAAGTCAAATGTTATTTTAAATATTATATATATTATATTAAAATTGAAAATATAAAAATGTTTCACCTTTTATTTGGAAGCATAAACTTTGTCAAAACAAATTATTTTTTCTACATCATAACTTTGTTCACTGCATATTTAAATTGATAGACATAACTCTATTACCTGCTCAAAGAAAACAGTGAACATGTAGAAACAGTTCTGAAACATACAACTTTAATGAATTCTAAAATAATTGTATTCAACTGTTTACTTGATTACTAAAAAAGAAAAATGACAGGAATGAAGAAGACGGGCTGGGTTCCTGTAGAGTGACTCACATCAAGGTATGTTCGCACGATGTCAAGTGTGGAAAAAACTAAAAATATAATCAGCAAATGAGGAGCAGAATCTGATTAATACTACACACATTGACATTCATAAACTTGTGACCTGTAACTATGTAAGAAGGACCTCAATTCTCTGTACAGAATACACATAACACATACTGGTGCTTACTCTGTGTAGCTGACATGTAATTTTATCTGTCATTATTTTAATGATAACTATGAGGGTGTCCTTTCACAAAGCACTAAGTTGATCGTAAATCAATATGGTAACCTTACTGCATTGTTAAAGAATGGGAGTTAAGGTTAACCGTAGTAAAGGTTACATTGTGAAAGGAGCCCCAGGTATAGAAACTTCATTTCAAATTAAAACAACTCCATACTACTGCTCCATCAGTGTAGCTCTATCCACTAAACTACTACAATACCCTGATTTTCTAAGCCCTATAACTGGCATATGGCTGTAAATAATCAGCCAATGAAACAACTTTCATTTGAGCAATAAAGGTAGCACCCAGATGGGAGGACAGTTGAACGATCATCGACGTTCAGAATTACGATATTTCATAGGCTGAAAAAATCATATGTTTTATATAGCAATGATTAACCAATCTACAGCAATATGTGTGTTAATGAGCTCAGGGAATCAGGGTATTGTAGTAGGGTAGAGGATACATTGATGGAGCAGAAGGGAAACAGATTCTCTCTTATGTAGATTCTTAGTCCAAGGAAAGGTATGTAAAATGTGCAACCTGAGATAGGAACATATAAATTGGGTGATGATGTTATATATTTAATTTCATATTAAAAAAAGATGAAAAGCTTGGGGGATCTATCTACATTTTACAGTTAAAAAACTAGAGTAAGTATTTATTTATCCTCAAGAAGTATTTTTGAAAATGTTATCTAAAACATAAACTGTAAATCACAGCCATCCATCAAAGTTCGCAAAAACATTTCTTCTGGCAGGTTAACCATCAAACAGTTTATTTTAACTCTGACATTATCAAAGAATGACCCCTTTCAGTTTACATATGAAATTGAAATCAGCTGCACACACATATATATTTCACTTGTAAATTGAATCTATGACAGATAATAACTGCATGCTGTTTGAAAACTTTCGTACCCTGCATCCACTGCACAAGATGTATAATGCAGACTTTGATTCATGAACCAACATATGTTGGAAAAGCTTGGACCAGCTGTTTTCAGTAACTTTCAGCATTAGATGTGTTTTTTGCTAAGATCCCAGGTCTAATCTAGATAATCGAGGGATGAAACACAAGCGAGGTCTGTTCCTCTGTATCTACATTCTCCATCCCGCCAGAAAAACATCAGCTTGCTGCCATGTTGGTGGGCAGTCTCCTCACTTCTCTGTCTTCACAGGAGGAGAGTTCTATTACAACTTTGTGTCAGTACATTGCATTTGAGGACTTAATAATATCGTTAATGCAAATCAGAGATGCTGTATTTATTAGCCCTGATATCGATCAGAATTACAGAATTTGACACATACATATGGTGCATGTCCTACGGCCCAGATTCTGGCAACTTTCAGTCTATGATGGTAACTTTTAGATATATTTCTAATTTTACCTTTTGGAACACGTATTGGCTGGCTTCTTTTCAAGCTTATTCCAACAACTGATACAGTATGGAATAGTGAATTACCATTTCATGTGTCTTGTAGTCTTTTTCTGTCACGTCGACAGAAAATGACGAAAACAAATATACTGACCCCAACAACCATCACTGCATATAATCCTTGAAGAGGCTGTGATACATAGCCTTGACCTCCCATCACCAGAGAACAGGACGGTTTCGGAGCCAGTAGAATTCTGAATAACTACATCATGTGAAGGAGAACAGGATCTATGCATAGTCAAGTTCTTTTATGCAATAGATGTCATTTCAGTTTAAATACTGATATCACTTTCTTGACAACAGTTTAATAGTGTCTTCATCAAAATATTGCAACCATTGCAATAAAGAAGTTGACTATCCACAGAACTTCTTCTGCTTCCTCGATCTCCTTTCGCAAAGCCTCTCAGAGAATATACTCATAATATACTGAACAAAATAAGTGAGGGATATTTGATGTTTTATGGTTAATATTTAATTAATATGTTAAGTAATACATCAATCCTCATTTCAAAATATTGTTAACCTTTTGGACCAATATAATATTCCCATTACCATATCACAAGATTACCACCTGGCACACACTCACTCCATCTCACATCTTTGGTAATAAACTCCAAATATAAACCCCCAACCTCCAGCAGATAATTGTCAATCCCTTCGATCTAAAGTGTATGTATGACTTCTCCCCTACATGCAGGCAGACCTGTCTGGAGAAGTGAGAAGTGGGAAGCCTGTAGTTGTCTGGTGTATGACAGTAGTGTCAAGAGAAGATTAGCACACTGAGGACACTGACAACTCCTAACTGAGGGTACATAATCCTCTCTGTCTGGTCAGGTCTGAGCCGGAATCAGAGGCAGGGGCAGGTCCCACATACATGGAGTTCATCGATATTTGACATAAACCTTCTTATCAGAATTAATTTGTACTGAAAGGTATATTCAGACTAAACTGATAACAGAGGTATTAGGACGTACTACAAATATATCTATATTGATAATTTTATCTGTCGTGACATTTATAACTGTGCAATTTGTCAACTTAATCTAATTCCTGATTGATGACATTGCAATAGATACATAGAATATTGCTGGAATCAGGAGCTGTGGGACGTCTAGGACATGCACAAAGCAGCTGATAGGACATCTGTCATGTGCACTTAGACATAAAGCCTGGTCCTGACACAATCAGAGTTGACTTGAACTGGAAAGATACATGTAGTCTTTACTGGAATCAGATAGCTAGAGGCATTGGGATAGATTTCAAATACATGTGTCATAAGCTGATGACTTCATCTGTCATGTGCTCTTAGCATAAAACCCTCTGTACTGACATAATCAGATTAAACTTGTGTGAAAAGATACATGGGAAATCAGGAGCATTGGGACAAATTGTAGATGCAGGCAGATTAAGTCAAAGGCATTATTACAATTGGGAGATACATGCAGCATTAGTTGATGAGTTAACCTGCCATGGGCACTTAGACAGATACCCTCGGTACGGACGTAATGAGATCAAACTTTGTGAAGAGATACATGCAAAATCAGTAGCATTGTACAGTACACATTGTAGATGCATGCAGATTTAACTGGAAGCAAAGGCATTGTGACAAATCAGAGATAAGTGCAGCAATACTTGGTTAATTAATCTGTCATGAGCACTTCTATTCTAACATAGTCAAAGCTAACTTGTACATGAAGGCAAGACCGTATTCAATGATGAAGAGGCTTACGAGATGCTTTGGTCCAACATGTTATCTGTGACATGGATCTATATCGAAATGTACATGTTGCATGTAACTGGGCTTATTTATACTACAAATAAAGCTATATTGATGATTTCATCTGATATGACATTAATTCCTTGCAACTAGTCGACTTAATCTAATCCATGATTGATGACGCATCACATACCAAAGTTTCTGATATTTGTAGTTAAGATCAATTAAAATGAACATAGGATCGACACATTTACTAGATACTGAAGATTTGCCAAAAGATGAAAGAAATTTTCATGGCCATGTCCATGTGGTGACATGGATGATAAATACATGATTTTATACATTTAGGAGGCAGATTTCATCAATAACTTATCAGTTGATATATAATTTACAATGATTGGATTAAGTGGCATTTGTTGATTTTATGCAGTTGTTTTTTATGCTACTTGTTGATGATATACATATATACATATATATATATATAAATTCACCACGACATGTATTTCATTTTGTATTTTGGATCATTATACATATAAGATTATAGCTTGTTTACCATCCAATTCTTCGTTGAAATAAATATGTTTAAACCATGTAGCGATGTGATGTAAGTTTAACACTGTTTACAGGGGTATTTAACTCATATCATAGCAGGGAGATCACCGATCAGGCCTATCACTTTGCATTGTGGTGAGACCGGTGAGCATAAGCTGCAACAAGACTTGCTCATGCAGAGCATGGGATACTTTCTGAGTCCGAGTCCAAGAAGTGGTTCTCCACCGGGCGTGATAGGTGTAACATGTAGTGGGCATGACATTCCAGTCTGTGATTGGGTCAGCTAATGAAGTGTATTCAACCTCCACAGTGTGTGAAGCATGCAAGGATGTTTGCTGGTGGTAAATGACCCTTGAATATGTCATTCCAGAAATTAGTTACTCATAACATTCAGACTTGCCAAGTCTACCGGTTTACCTGGTAGACTACCGGTTTCTAGACCATTCTACCGGGCTACCGAGTTCGTGGTATTTTCAAGTCAAATAACCAACTATAATGTGACAATTTAATGTCTAATTTATGAATTACGTTATAGTCTACTGTGCAACCGGAAACAAAACATTGCTTTTCCTGGAATATGTTTATGAAAGGTGAAAGGTTAGCCAATCAAATGTCTCAGATGTCGTAAACAAGGTCAAAGGTGAAACTAGGTCACCCTTTGTAACAAATATATCACAGGATAGATTTCTATCACCGTAGAGACTGGTAATTGTTTTACGGGACTTGGTTGCATGACATAATATATTTCTGTCACTTGATTAGCATTTTGATGAAAATATTTTTATAAATTTGAACCAAGAGGCATAATCTAGTTCTAAGGTTCAATTCACACAGTATTTTTTTTATTGGAAAATGAAACATTCATTGATTCAACAGTGGATTTTATTACCGGTACAGTACAGTGCATGCCTAATTCAGGAATGTTTTGGTTTGTACTCAGCATTTATACCATCAAAATATTAGTTTAAAAGTTATAACCAAGACAGCTAATTTAAACTGTCAATTTGCATTGGTTAATAATAATATCATAAAAGACATCAATACAATAATTACAGATAATTTGTAAATTTTGAATTGAATATTTATAAATAAACTAAATTCCTAAATTAAAATAAACAAAGAATGTGCTGCATAATGATTTAAAGGAGAAAATGTTTTTTGTAAAATGATTCAATATCTAAATATGACAATAAAATAGTGAAAGTGTTAATCTTTGTTGATCGGTAAAACGGCGGCGGGGCGATTCAGAAATCTACCTGGTTGGAACCTTGAAACCAGGTAGATCTACCTGGTTGGACCAAATGAAACTTGGCATGTCTGCATAACATGATGGTTCCGAGACAGAGCTGGGTTTCAGGCCCCTCACTGTAAAGTATGGGCAGGTGTCTGATGTCAGAATATCACACCTCCATTGTCAGTATAAAGTATGGATAAGTAGCTGGTGCCTGAAATTACACTTGTCAGCATAGAACCCTGACATGGAGTTGATGACTGAACCTTACACTTTGTCAGTATAAAGTATGGCCAAGTGACAACAGAATCTCACACCTTTGTTGTCAGTATAAAGTTGGGGCAAGTAGCTAGTGACACCTCTATAGTGGCAAACAGTCTCTGTAAAGCATGTGCACGTGTCTGGTGACTTAACCTCACACCTCCATAGTGGCACACGGCCACTGTAAAGCATGTGCATGTGTCTGGACCATAATTAGCTGGAGCAGTAAATGAGGCTTATAGATACCAGCAGCCATGTACTGACCGGGACTATAGATCTCAGATCTCCATGGGACTGACCAGGCATGTAGATGTGGACCTGGCTAATGACCAGTCGGACCCTTTGAACTGTCCAGAAAAACATCTCTACAGTAAGTGTACATGACAGCTGATGTCTGGAGCTGAGCTTGATTATATCCTCCTACTGCTAGCCAAACAAACACTTGTTGTGTCTTCAACATGATATACAAGTAGGAGGAATCATTCTCAGATACAGTCAAGTTTCTTTATGAAAAAAAGTTTTTAAAATATTATTATTTCTTTAAAAGAATTCATCTTGAGTACACATCGAATGCCTCGAGAATTGGCAAAACAATGGATTTGTTTTTGGTATGTTCATATAAAAGGAAATTTACATGTCATATCGAAAAAAGATGCTTCCTTGAATCTTTCTTTTAAAGTCATGAAGTTGATTGTTCATGATACACTCATTTGCCTAATCAGTTCCTGTACAACTTGTCAAACCCCTATCACAGTAATAACATAGAGTTCCTCTCATCAATCTTATAGCCCTGCATAAGTGGTATTTGTGGTGGTATTAACTAAAGGTATCTATGGTGGAATCTATGATGGTATCATCAGAATTATATCTCCCTATCTCCGACCCATACAAGTCCTATCTCCGACCCACACCAGTCTTATCTCCGACCCACACCAGTGGTATCTGGGTTCTGATCCATAACAGTGAGCGCTTATAATCGCTAATTGATTGTTCAATGTAGTGCTCAATGTCGCGCTCAAGTAGCGCTCATTCTCTCTTGAACGACACGGTGCAAATTCCTCGAAGTTTGCTCGCCTTGCTACATAGTCCTACATTGAGCAATCGCGTTCAAGGGAGGTTTAAAAGTAATTGAGCGATTACTTTGAAACCTCTCTTGAACATGGCCCTGGTCTATGTTCTCCCCACACCAGTACCAACCCTATCTCCGACCCGCACAAGTGGTATCTGGGCTATGTTCTCCCCACACCAGTACCGACCCTATCTCCGACCCGCACAAGTGGTATCTGGGCTATGTTCTCCCCACACCAGTACAGACCCTATCTTCGACCCGCACAAGTGGTATCTGGTCTATGTTCTCCCCACACCAGTACCAACCCTATCTCCGACCCGCACAAGTGGTATCTGGTCTATGTTCTCCCCACACCAGTACCGACCCTATCTCCGACCCGCACCAGTACTGACCCTATCTCCGACCCACACCAGTGGTATCTGGGCTATGTTCCCCCTGCTCCCTGTTTGACTGGACGTCCCTGGCACCTCATTATGTCTCATTTCATGGTAGATAACAACAATACGAGATTCTGCTAATAGGGTCAGCCAGACTTGTAAACTGTCATTCCTCCCTCCTAATTGGCCAACTCCGATCATGATGGATTCAAGCCTCATTCTGACCTGGTCTCGGCATCTGATTTTACCATCAGTTCCAGTGAATGCTTCGTTTTCATGGTCAAATGCTCCTCTGATGACCAACACTAAAAATTCTTTTTGTGGAAAATAAAATCTCTGCTGGAGGACGCTTGAATACTTGAAGTCTTTAAGTTTGACCTTTCTCCTCAATGTTTTGAACATGTCTGTGTTTAACAGTTGTTTGAAAGCTATGAAATGTCAATGAGACTCAAATTATAAGGATTTTATTGTGAGGAGATATTCTTGAGAAATGTAAAGTGTTCTTTAAAATGTCCTTTTCAAAGGGCAAGATAATTATAAAAAGATTCCATTTAAAATAATGAGATATTCAAGACATAGCATGATAATTACTTCTAGATTAATAGCTCTTTATTCAAACTACAATTTAATTCTGACATCGCAGCTTTTGTGAGCTGGAGTTACAATTCCAAAGGATTTTGAAATGTTTTAAGTCAAAGAAATATTTATGCCCTTTTAGCATAAACACACCAGTTACTCCTGTTTTCAATGACATCAAGGAACATGTTTTTCTTTACAGATTCAAATTTTTTAAAGAACTCAAGCAAGAAATTAGAAACTCGTAACATTTTCATTGAAGGAAAATGATCTAGGCACGTTGTCGAAAACTTCTTATCCAAACGAAACTAACTGCTTCAGCCCCTTTCACCCCATCTTGAAAATATTTTGCTTGTTCACATTCAAGATGTGTCCTAAATGCCCCCTTACGTAATGAATGCACCAAGTGCTGTCAATGAAAGCAGACTTACATCAATTCTATTTTAGATTTTTCTAAAATAAATTTTATCATTCTAATTTACAGCGATTTATTTTCAGTTTAAAGACAACCATTGAAAGAAAAACGTATCTCTATGTATCATGTCAGAGTTTAAATTTTAAAAAATTAAGAATCAAGGAGAAAAAGACGTTGATTCCAGAAGACAGTCTAAAGGTAAAACAAGTTCGTTGTTCTAAGCGTACAGAGTTTTTCCACCTGTCCCGTGCAATTGTTGACACTCCCATAGAGTGAGCTGCGATGACACCACACACACAGCTGCAGACATGTGAAAACAGATGCAGTAGTTTGTCATGTGCAGGGAGACGGTTCCAACCATTATGTTAATTAGTCTAACATCTAGTCTCTGAAATTCATTTTTTGGTAAAATTTCTTAATTTGAAAGACTGAAAATAAAATAAAAAGCAGTCAATGAACTGAGATCTATGGTCTTGTTTTAGACTTGCCAAGGAGCTTAAAAGATTATGGGTTCTGGATGACAATTAAACTACCATACCGTGAGCTTGTAAAGATCTGCTCTACTAGTCAGCTGGACTTGTAGCAGGAGATCGGCATTACAGAGATCTGTCCTGAATAACTGATAGTAAGTGAAGACAAGAAAAATAATTATAACAATTTATTTTTGTGATTCATGATTGTGGTGAGTTTGTTAATTATAACAAAGATATGTTCAAATTTTGACTTTGAATTTGATTTATTAGAATAAAATTTGAACACGATTCAGTTAATGATTTATTGAAAATAGTAAATTGACATAACATCTTAAGTATACAAGTTGACTTGACTATGACAGATGTCAATTAAACAAAAACTACAAAACAAAACACCAATCTACAGGAAGTAATCTCTGATATCCGTTCTACCCAATGCAGTCACATTATAGGGTAATCAAACAGTCATGGGATCCCTCTGTCTGATTACCCATTACCTGAATAGAATATCTATAGATCATATTTTCTATATAAAAATCTTTTCAAGAATTTTATTTTCATTCCATGTTCTGTCCTATCTGTTAAGGGACGCTGTGGTTTCATGTAATCTGAATGCACCGAGAGACAATTTAAATCATATCATGCATGAAAGTAATAAAACATCTATGCTACTTAATTATCTTTGGTTCCATGTGTTGACATCCAATCAGAATACAGGAGGTTTTCACATCCCAGTAACAATGAGAGTTGCATGCACCATGGGATCACACTGTAACGCATGTGCACTCAGGTGCATTCTGGTTAGTAGTCTGGCTTATACCGATAAACACAGAGTCACCACACATCAAGTGATTACGAGACATAATCACAAGAACAGGGGCAGTTCTTGAAGGAAAGAACATGTATGTTCGTTCCATAGATACATTCTCTCTATAACTGGGATGGAAATGACATTAATCTATGGAAGTGCAGTGGATTGTCATGGAACAGTAACAACAGGTACAATTAAATGATATGTTTATTACTTCAGGTGCTAAATTAAACAGTGCAAAAACCATGAGGCCAATTCACAAGAATCACAAAATGGTAACAAATGAAGGCATTCAGGAAGTCACTGACCACATACTTGCTACAACTAAAGCTATCTGTATATTTTGGAACATACAGGTAAATGTTGAAATTATTGAATACTGTGAATAAACTAATAAGAATCAGTGAGGACATTTTACACCAATAAAACATTGATTGTGGCCAATTTACAGGAATAACCGTTCTTTTCAAAGGGTACAATCTGATAATGACCACTGGCTATGAAGAATATTGCAGGACCGGAACGTTCTATGATCTCATCACAGCTCTCTAGTTAAAGGAAACAATTCTTTCTGCTGATAGACATAGTTCATATTTTGTAGCAGTTATTTCTCATCTAATCTTTCAAAAAGCAAAAAATCTATTTATCATGATGAATATCTGTAAAGTGAAAAGAAAAATGTGTTGCAGAGATTAATGATTGTGAAGGGGAGATAAGTAACAGGTTTCCCATCCTCCAGCTGTCAGTGCTAACATATGGGACAACATGTTCAAATTGTTCCCATGGAAAAATGAAATATGAATATTTGTTATATATGGACTGCCTGACCCTGAAAATGCATTCCTACCAGTAGTTTTAAATTTCTTTTTAAAAGGATAAAATACATTTAAATATGTAATTAATTTAATTAATCATCAAAATGTAAGATGATGAATACTTTATTGTTAATTGCATAGTTATACAGGTGTGCCATGCATAGTGATATAGCTCATATCCACTAGAGATATATGGCTATGGGTGCATGGTAGCCTATAGTTACTAAATAGGTGTCCAGTTTTGTCCACAGGTTCTGGACTCATATAGTGATGGTCAATGGTTGACCTATGGTAATTGTGATTTTAATTAGCCGTAACATATTTCATTTGTCCAAAAAAGGTAAACTACTGGTTAAATACTTTCTTGACTTAAATGTAATTAGAAATGGAATATGCCAGTGTGGTCAGTGGAAAGATATATTGATTTCCTATGGTAAAACATATGTCTTAGTTTAGATCTTGATAAAAAAAATAATCTATTGGATGGACTTTCGTTATTACTTTTGGTCCTATTCATCAACATTTTGAAGTGAAATGACTTGGTTATTTCCCTTTCCTCCACACTGTTTATAGCAGAGCGAAAGCCCATATTACAAGTTCAAAATTGCATTAGTGTGAAACCTGCAAACATCATCTGGACCTAGTTGCCATCTACTGAATGCCTACACTGTTTCAATGTAGTATTGTAACATTACTGTTAGTAAAAATTCTCTCCAGACAAAATTGCCAAGACTTCTGGATCTGAACCCTGCATCTCTTTATGAAGTTGTACACCCAAACCACTGTCCTTTCCTGCCCCCCAAACATTAAGACATTGTTCCAAACATTGCTGTTCTCAGACAGGGCTGGAGTGTGAAATCTATCAAAGTGAACATACAACACCACATTCACTGCTTCTAGACGTTCAGTACTGTTTGAGAGTCTAATGTTCCACTTTTTTCGGGACTATAAGCCTGAGAATCTTGCGTTAATGCTGTCTCGTCTCGGAGGAAACGCAACTCACAGAACCAGATTTATTCTTCTTTAGACAGCTGTTCGACCTAACTTTTCAATTTCGCTAATTATAAGTTCCAGTGTTAGATTTACCTCTTGCCCATGTTCGCCAGATTTAAACTGTCGGATAGACGAACATCTGAACCAGCTGCTCCCAGCAACAACCAATCAGAATGACACATGTTTGAGTCGTTAATTATGTGACATGAGCAATGTAATACAACCAATCAAATTGACATATGCTGAAGTCATTATTTATCTGATTTGATCTTTGCTTGAATCAAAACGTCTGATGTTTACATCAAAATGGCATCATATTTTTTAAATCCTAATAATAATTGATTCTAAAATTTCCCTTTTGACTTCAATGGAAAGTATGCTGTTCATGTTACTTTATCTATGCCTCTTGGGTCTGACGTATATCTTAGTTCAGCACTTTTTATGCATTATTCTGAAATTTCATTCCTTTTATCTGTAGGAAACACGTTTCAGTGTCCTTCCGAGGGGATTTTGTATGTCACAGAGAAATGTCAAATCAAAGATAACAGCCATCGTCATATAAAAAAAAATAACTTTCAATTTACTGTAGGCCACAAAATCAAAAACTGTGTGTGTCCCTTGTGGGAATATTTTGATGTACAAAAGTTGCCTTTTGATAATAACATCAAAAGTAAATTGAGAATATGATTTTCAATTATAAGCGTTATGAGATGTGAACAACTCATTGATGTCGTCTATCAAGAAACACTCAACACTTAGGGCACAAAAAAGTTTGATTTTGTTTACAATAAAAAAAATAATATAACTTTGCCATTGAGATGAAAATCTATAATTAACAAAAATAAAATAAGGAAAAAGTCTGCTAAGATACCAGATTATGTAAATTTCTTTCACAAAAAATAATAAAAACATGTTTTCTTCTGGTATGAAAACATAAAACCATTCCCATAGAAAATATGTTAGGAGTATCATTTCTCAGAAAACAAGTTTTCATAACAAACATGTTTCCTATACTAAGAACATATACAAGAAAGCCACGAGTCTAGTACCGCACCTCACAAGATGGACTTCCAGCGGAATGAGCTACATTGATTACACAACTGTCTGAGCGAATATTGCTTTGATCAATCTCCCCACCTGTCAAAAGCTGCTCAAGCTCATCTTCCATTTATATTAGTTTCCATTTCTAAACAAGATCCACAATATTGCAAGTATTTGGCAGACTTGAAATTGGCGATGATCTCTCACTGGTGCTTGTTTCGTTGTATTGTAGTATATCTGTTTTCTGTGAACCACCTCCGTATTCAAGTACCCCAACATCCACAAAATCCCAATTATTTGACAGACCTGATATTTAAATTAGATCTCGCGCTAGCTGGTCCACATTGTGTAAGTTTTGTTTCTGTGAAGTGTGAATGGACCACATCCATATTCACGTACCCCGACATCCACAATATGTAAATTATTCAACAGACCCAAAGTTGAAGGAGAGAAATTGGTGGAGAAGTTTAGATGGCGGTTGATGAAGAAGATATGATGTCATATGATGACGTATGGGAAGTGACGTGGGGTATGAAGGTATGCGTGCGCGGAAAGGAAAGGGAAATGGATAATAAAATTAAATTAAAGCTTGTTATTCCCATCATAAAGGCATTTAGCTTTGAGTACTAAATGCTATTATTTGATAGACCCAAAATTAAATTGGGCTAAGATCTCTCACTGGTCCATATTTGTGTATCTGTGTTTCTGTGAAGTACAGGGACCACCTCTGTATTGAAGTACAAGTTGTTTCATTTGTAAACACTGTGGATATCTGTCCAAATACGCGCAGGCAATCTTTGACACGAGTTGTCATGAAGAGAAGACATGAAGAGAGGGTTGTAGATCTTCAGAAGTTCTCGAACCCACCATGTGTTGCACAAGTTTGCTTTCAATGAAGTTAGCAGGGCAGAGTAATTGCAAAGACAGTCATGTAGGTTTAATTGGTGTTTTCTCAGCTCGAGATCTCTGGTAATTAGGCACAGTCCTCGCTGCTGACTTCCGATTGTTCCTCCCACACCTGCGACTCTTGGGGGAGCCAGCTGATACCTGAATGGATGTAGAGCTCCGAGCACGAACCCACGGATCAGTCAACGAGTTTCTCTTACAACTTATCATTTGACTATGAACATGGGTAAAACATTTCATTTTACCACCTGATAAGCCGTATCCATTGAAAACGTTTTTCTGTATTGGAAGAAAATGGTTTCGATTTGTACCGAGACAATTTTGTTGAATTCTTCATTCTGAGGCATAGATTTGTAGGTATCAAGCGTGTCATTATTAAAACTCTACCCTGAGTGTTTAGGTATTGCTACATCAGTCAGATCACTTGAAATGCCTTTTGAGTGGCCATTTTGATGTGAACACGCATGACTTAACCAAACCATGTACATTTGTTTTAGTACTCTATTTATTGATTCAGGAGGGTTATTTAGCCATTGGTAACACATATTTACATTTTCATGAGAGCACCTTATTTCAGGAAGAACAACATACTACAGCGCGTTTAAGGCCCATCAGACAGTCCATAACCTGGTAACCTTTGATTCAGTCAAGTGAAAATTGAGACTTTTCTCTAATGATACCAGTAACCTGATAAATACAATTTTGGACTGGTTACTTTACAAGCTCATTTCATATGCCGAATGACAGAAACAAGTCCACCTGTGCTTTAGAATGGGCCTATTAAGATGAAATAGCCAATATTTTGATACACATAAAACCAAATGAGGCTGGTTCCTGCGTCAATGTATCCCATGATTTCTGCTCCTGTCCTGTGAGCAGGAAGTCTGCAACTGTCCTATAGAAATGTTGTCAGCAATGGTGCTATGGAGGTGTGTAATTGCGGCAGATTTGCACCATCTGTCGATGCAACACAGATGTTCTTGTGGCAGAGGGTTCTGGTGGCAGTAGCAGTAAGGTCACCAGAGTCTGATCTGCATCTGCCACATGTAAGCTGTTGTAAGGAAAACATCATCTCTGGACCAACTCACTGACCTCAGAGTCAAACATGCCAGATCCTAAACTTCAAATTTGTTTGCTTTCAGAAGCTGCAAGTGGTTTCTCGAGTGTAGGTTTAAGATCAACAAGAAATCATTGCAAATGAGATGAAAGAAAATTGGCCATTTAAAAAAAAAAATTTTAAGAAGAAGTAATAGATCTATTGTCAATATGAAAAATCTTTACTTTATCAAAGGGATGTTTTGAAATTCTTAAATGCTTCTCAAAGAACAAAGCTGCTCCTTAGAAATTTGGATTGGAATTTCTATATCAACCTATCAACCCTCAATATTGTGATAATGTAACTAAATATTAGGGCTGGGACGGGTAGATATTTCCTACCCGGGTACCCGACCATCTGTTACCCTACCAAACCCGTATACCTGTTTTGTTGATCTCCAACATCTATTTGTAAGATTTTGTACTACTTTATTCAACTGGTTGGCTGGAACATGGGGCTAGAGACCCATGGCTATTTCAATCAAATTTATTATGAATGACAACTTGATCATTTTAATATTATGTTAGAATCTTCAAATACATTGTTATCTTAAAATGAAAGAATAGCAAATAAAACTGTTTTATGATTAGTCACATGATAAAAACGGGTCCGGGTAGTATGATGGGTACCCGGGTCCTACTCAATACCCACACGTCCCGGGTTTCCGGGTACTCGTCCCAGCCCTACTTAATATGTAATCAATCATATCCAAATATGTTAACTGAAAACATAAATAGAGAGTTTACTGATTGTCTATCTAATATAATTGCTCTGTGTACCTTATCAGAACAAAGATGCTGTCTGATCAAAGCATTGGGACTACTGCTTTCATTGATAACTTGACTCTTTAATTTATCAATAACTGCCGAAACAAATATATGTCAAGTTCAGAAATATGTGGAACAAAAAGATCTCAGAGGATATTTTTCATCATATTTGTACGTTGTACATTGCCAAGATCTCAATAGCCGAGTGGATAAACTGTTGGGACAGTCAGTGCTGGTGACTGCTGTCTCCATATGAAGAACTAACTTGATTACTATGCGACTATGGACATGTGGTGCTGATGGTAGGGTGCTTGACACTGGTGGTCTGAGTTTGAATATTAGAATGGCGAAACAAGTACTGTTCTTGTAATGTGCAGATAGGAAATAATGGTACAAAATTACACTTAGGACCTATCTAACTCACAATTACATATATTCAATATTTAATATTATTTCCAAATCAGATTTGATCAATATATTCAGCATTCAGAACAACATGTGACACTCAAAATAGCTATATGTATACCAATTACTAGTCGAACACTTAGATTATGAAAAAAGTATTATCTTTAAACATCACCATTTTATTAAATAATGAAAAAGAGTCCCTGGAAATGGGTTTTCAGGGAGGCTACATTTCAATATTTAATAAAATAATTATATTTTAAGAACATTTTTTCAGAGTCTAAGTGTTAGCGTTACCAACTACCTTTTATACAGAATGTGACCCTCAGTTACCAACTACCTACATACAACCAGTGCAGTGGGGGTGAGTAAGTACTGGTGACTTGTGGCAGGGAGAGAGAGGGAGGGGGGTAATTGTTCCCTATAGGTAGTGACACCCTTGGCGACAGCGGGAATTGCACTGTCAGCTGCTCATATGGGACTTGGAAACATGTCTGTAGATACTAATTAAATTAGAACTCTAAATAGATTAGTGTAAATTGCTTCTCTTTGGTACAGGTAATTAGTGGACATACAGAGAATAACTAATTCAATTGCCTTGTCCCTTCTGTTGGGGTGAAATTGTGTATATTCAAGGTGTCTGCTATCTTGGTGAGAACACAAATCGAGACATATACCAAGTATGTGTTAGATCTCTGTAACCAAGCCATACATCCATGGTCAATAGAGCTCCTCATTCAAGGATCTTTTGACATCATTACATTGTCAGCCATACATCCATGGTCAATAGAGCTCCTCATTCAAGGATCTTTTGGAATCATTACATTGTCAGCCATACATCCATTGTCAATAGAGCTCCTTATTGAAGGATCTTTTGGAATCATTACATTGTCAGCCATACATCCATGGTCAATAGAAATCCTCATTCAAGGATCTTTTGGAATCATTACATTGTCAGCCATACATCCATGGTCAATAGAAATCCTCATTCAAGGATCTTTTGACATCATTCCATTGTCAGCCATACATCCATGGTCAATAGAAATCCTCATTCAAGGATCTTTTGGAATCATTACATTGTCAGGAAGCAAATTCTGAAATGTTAGAATGTTATTATTTAAAATGAACATAATCAATCTGAAGAAATTTTTAATAGAAATGATTTCTTATTTGTAACAAGATACGATTAAGCTAGATAGAACTTTATTTCATCATAAGTAGTTTTCAAAATTTTACCAAATTGATTACAATGAAGCAGATAAAATTCAAGGATACTGAACAACAATGAGATTTTAGTTATTATGATTACGTACTTCACAAAAAACGGTCTTTGATTTAAGAATTTCTTATTACAAGAATGTGATGTTTTGTTGTAAGTACAAACATCATAATTTATGTTTCTGTTTCATCCTACCAACTCAAATTAATCTCAAAGAAGACACATATATAAATGTCACTAACAATACAACTGACAAATCTGCACTGATTGGCATGAGAAATGGCTCTTCAATCTACAGCTCTGATAAACCACCCCGTACTTCAGGAAACAGGTACAAACTGAACCACGTGGGCGCGGAATCACACGTCAACACACGTGAAGCAATGGTCCTATTTGGATAACATTATCTTCTTTGGGTAGAGAGTTTCTGCCCAAACCAAACCGGCTACCATAGACCTTGGGGACCCAATTCAGGCACACATGGAAAATGTCTTGTACCTTGAGATGTCGATTGCTGGCCGAGATAATGGCAGCCATGTTTGTGCAAGTTCCAAGTGAATGTTGGAGCCATGTTTTCAAAGAAACTTAAACCTCTCTTTCGCATCATTTCATGTAAAGAGAAGCCGTCCAAAAACAAATAAGAGCTGCAATACTAGGCGGAAGTGCCTGATACCCAGCATGCAACTGCCTATTCCGTCTATCTCGAGATCCATCTTGAAACTTTTATCTTGATTTGATCAGCTTGGTATCGTCATGGTTATTGGGTGGTATCGTCTCTGCTTGATCTCTGGAGAAATCTCTGTGAAACTCAAAGCTTTCACATTCATATCCTGAAGTTTCTTCATAAACACTTCTGTGTTCAGGTGTTTTATGTATAGTCCACAGCCATCGTAGATTATATTTACTTTCTCTGAACTGGAAAATTAAAAGTGCAGAAATGGATTCAGTGCAGTCCAGTATCATTCAATAGTAGCTACATGCCATGATCTTCTTTCCATATAGGAAACACTTTGCAAAGGCATTGTAAATTTTTTTTAAATTGGTTAAAGAATCTCCTTGATTTTAAATACCTTATTCAACTTTAAATGATGACCTGAAAGGAACAAGTAACCATATTCCAAAACGTTAAAACATCTACAAGAAAAAAGTCGACATCAAAAAACCTATAGTCAGTGTAAGACTCTCTAAACAACATTCAAACATGTAAACATTTATCATCCTAAGCACAAAACAGTTATTTCCTGTTTGAGGCTGATGTCATTAATATGCATTTACAATGTTGTCACATATCATTAAGCAAAAAACGCTGGAGGTCAATATTTATTTTTAAAATTCCAAACTGTCTTTGTCCCCAGTGTGACGCATAACCCTCCCCTACCATACATATGGTTGTCACTAGGTTACTCGACAGATTGACTAACCAGCCACAGACACTTTAAAAGTAGTACCTTGTCTCAGAAGCATCACAATGAGCGTGCGACAGTGTTTTATCACATGCGTCCGTCATCATACACATAACATTACCCATTCATCATACGGGGAAGCTTTACAACATTAAACATGACCTATACTCGTGATCAAACAAGAACATTTGTTCCTTCTAATCTAGCACATAGGTTTTCAACATGCAAAACAACTTCTTATA
The DNA here is from genome assembly GCA_936450465.1 of Gibbula magus. Lineage (NCBI taxonomy): Eukaryota > Metazoa > Mollusca > Gastropoda > Trochida > Trochidae > Gibbula > Gibbula magus. The sequence continues at coordinate 16,535,814 of OW388290.1, read as the reverse complement.
GATTCTGCATACCCGAATTCTTGCTTCATATGGAGGAATGGTTAAATATCTAACATCTGGAAGGTTTTTTTGCCTGTTCAATTCCAGGCAGCAGGTTTCCGTGTCCTGAAGTCAACTTTACAACATTACGGACTGATCTTGTACGTCAATGCTGCTGTAAATATTGAAACCATTCTCTGATATGGTCCCTACATGTGGGTAAAACATGCATCTCTTCACGTTTGATGCAAACAGTGATGATGTCTTTTTAAAGGTGTTTTCTCAATCATAAAAAATCGGCCTGTTAATCTGAAATCATTTTATGTGTAATGCGTTTTTCTTAAATACTTCATAAAAAATGCACTCGGTATGAACTGTTCATGCTGCATCACATTTGTTTGAGCACATGATCATAACAAATATCACGACAATAATTTAAGTATGAAACTCAATTTTGTAAAAATGATAAACAAAGAAGAGTTATTGATGGATAAAGCCTACATTTATTCAATGTTTTAAGAATCACCTTTGTAAAGGTAACTTTTCTATGAAGTATAGATATAATCTATCTTCTCTGTCAAATATAACATGAATATTTTCTCCTATAGATATAATAGATATAATCTGTGCTTTGTAAAGTAGCACATGAAAAAATTAAATTTCAAGCAAACCCATTGACCTGAATAATCATACATAACTTACATTCCTCATGACAAATGACCCAGCACCAAGATGAAATGCTATGCAAAGTAGTAGAACTGTTTTTGTGAGGAACATAATTTATCATAAGCTTCTTCAGTGTAATGATTCCTTTAAGCCTCTCATATGTTAGGATATTTCACCCAGGTTTCAATTACTTCCTTCGAAACAATGGCTGTCATCCTAAATCCTCATACATCAGTCTCTGAAATCATTTTTGTACGGTAAAAACATTTCCAAACCAGAGAAGCACATTACCAGAGCTTTAATCCCTCATAAATCTGACTTTAATACAAGTACTTAAGGTTACCATCATGTACCTGAGTCGTATGACTACGGTTTTAAGTATCTGAACATAAACATTTCAAAATTCTTTAAGGAAAAATTTCATTGACAATGTCTCTTTCAGTGAATATCTCAAGCTTTTCTCTTTTTTTCAAAAACTATAATCCTCACAATGCATTCTTTCATTTACATCAGCAATATCCTATATAATAAACACATATACTGCCTATTCTTTCATTTACATCAGCAATATCATATATAGTAAAAACATATACTGCCTATTCTTTCATTTACATCAGCAATATCATATATAGTAAACACATATACTGCCTTTTCTTTCATTTACATCAGCAATATCATATATAGTAAACACTTATACTGCATTTTCTTTCATTTACATCAGCAATATCATACATAGTAAACACATATACTGCCTATTCTTTCATTTACATCAGCAGTATCATATATAGTAAACACATATACTGCCTATTCTTTCATTTACATCAGCAATATCATTTATAGTAAACACATATACTGCCTATTCTTTCATTTACATCAGCAATATCATATATAGTCAACATATATACTGCCTATTCTTTCATTTACATCAGCAATATCATATATAGTAAACACATATACTGCATATTCTTTCATTTACATCAGCAATATCATACATAGTAAACACATATACTGCCTATTCTTTCATTTACATCAGCAGTATCATATATAGTAAACACATATACTGCCTAGTCTTTCATTTACATCAGCAATATCATATATAGTTAACACATATACTGCCTAGTCTTTCATTTACATCAGCAATATCATATATAGTAAACACTTATACTGCATTTTCTTTCATTTACATCAGCAATATCATACATAGTAAACACATATACTGCCTATTCTTTCATTTACATCAGCAGTATCATATATAGTAAACACATATACTGCCTAGTCTTTCATTTACATCAGCAATATCATATATAGTAAACACATATACTGCCTATTCTTTCATTTACATCAGCAATATCATTTATAGTAAACACATATACTGCCTAGTCTTTCATTTACATCAGCAATATCATATATAGTAAACACATATACTGCATATTCTTTCATTTACATCAGCAATATCATATATAGTAAACACATATACTGCCTATTCTTTCATTTACATCAGCAATATCATATATAGTAAACACATATACTGCCTAGTCTTTCATTTACATCAGCAATATCATATATAGTAAACACATATACTGCCTAGTCTTTCATTTACATCAGCAATATCATATATAGTAAACACATATACTGCCTATTCTTTCATTTACATCAGCAATATCATACATAGTAAACACATATACTGCCTATTCTTTCAAGCAATTCATTAGTAACATTTATATATTTTGAACACAAGTTCCTGGAAACATTACTATAGCCTTTCCATGATAAGCATATATTACTTCAGTCAGTAACCCTTAACAGCCAGATTACTGTGCATTATACATATTGTGATCCAATTCAGAATGACAATGGCAAAGTGCAAACATGAGTTCTTTGATTGGCTTTTTAGAAGTCAGGGTGTTGAAGAATAGAGACAAGTTTGGTGATATACAACTTCTTTATTATTTGAAGGTAACATTTCGAAGGGGTCAGTTTATCTGTTGATTAACCAAGGATATTTTCACTATTCAGTCAGGAAGGATATTAGCAGCATAGGTAACCTTTTTACTCAACTCGATAAAGTTAAATTACAATGCATAATGTTGCCCACATCAAATTGTAGATTAATTCACCAGCTATGACAACTTCCCCGCAAGGTATAACTGGTGCCAGTCTCTATCCCTGGCTAACTAAAGTATTGTTGCATTTCATAAACTTTTCTGTACCAGCATAGCGCCATGCTGTACCTGAAGTTCAAAGTGTGTGCTAACAAGCTAGCACAGAAAAGGAGGAATATGAAGCTCTTTAACTTCTGAGTCACATTTACATGAAAATATTGAGGGTCGTAATGTTGTATGAAACAGAGTACCCTTTCTACCAGCTATAGCAGAAGATGTCTGACACCTCTATCTACTATGTTAGCTACTCCTTATACTTTGAGATCCCTAATCTAACAGTTGGTTCTAGATTCAAACAGATCTCTTGTTTCCAATACCTTGAGAATCTTACTCCAGCAGTCGGTCCTAGATTCAAACAGATCTCTTGTTCCCAATACCTTGAGAATCTTACTCCAGCAGTCAGTTCTAGATTTCAACTAATCTCTTGTTCCCAATACCAAGACTTACTCAAGCAGTTGGTTCTAGATTCAAACTGATAACATTTTCCAAATATCTTCAGAATCCTACTGTCGCAATCGGTTCTAGATTTAAACTAATCTCTTGTTCCCGATACCTATAGCTAAAGGTTCTTACTCCAGCAGTCAGTTCTAGATTCAAACTGATCTCTTGTTCCCGTAACCCAAAGATTCTTACTCCCGCAGTTGGTTCTAGATTCAACTGATCTCTTGTTCCCGTTACCTAAAGATTCTTACTCCAGCAGTCGGTTCTAGATTCAACTGATCTCTTGTTCCCGTTACCCAAAGATTCTTAGTCCAGCAGTCGGTTCTAGATTCAAACTGATCTCTTGTTCCTGTTACCCAAAGATTCTTACTCTAACAGTCGGTTCTAGATTCAAACTGATCTCTTGTTCCCGTTACCTAAAGATTCTTACTCCAGCAGTCGGTTCTAGATTCAAACTGATCTCTTGTTCCTGTTACCCAAAGATTCTTACTCTAGCAGTCGGTTCTAGATTCAAACTGATCTCTTGTTCCCGTTACCTAAAGATTCTTACTCCAGCAGTCAGTTCTAGATTCAAACTGATCTCTTGTTCCCGTAACCCAAAGATTCTTACTCCAGCAGTTGGTTCTAGATTCAACTGATCTCTTGTTCCCGTTACCTAAAGATTCTTACTCCAGCAGTCGGTTCTAGATTCAACTGATCTCTTGTTCCCGTTACCCAAAGATTCTTAGTCCAGCAGTCGGTTCTAGATTCAAACTGATCTCTTGTTCCTGTTACCCAAAGATTCTTACTCTAACAGTCGGTTCTAGATTCAAACTGATCTCTTGTTCCCGTTACCTAAAGATTCTTACTCCAGCAGTCGGTTCTAGATTCAAACTGATCTCTTGTTCCTGTTACCCAAAGATTCTTACTCTAACAGTCGGTTCTAGATTCAAACTGATCTCTTGTTCCCGTTACCTAAAGGTTCTTACTCCAGCAGTCAGTTCTAGATTCAAACTGATCTCTTGTTCCCGTAACCCAAAGATTCTTACTCCAGCAGTTGGTTCTAGATTCAACTGATCTCTTGTTCCCGTTACCCAAAGATTCTTACTCCAGCAGTTGGTTCTAGATTCAACTGATCTTTTGTTCCCGTTACCCAAAGATTCTTACTCCAGCAGTCGGTTCTAGATTCAACTGATCTCTTGTTCCCGTTACCCAAATATTCTTACTCCAGCAGTTGGTTCTAGATTCAACTGATCTCTTGTTCCCGTTACCCAAAGATTCTTACTCCAGCAGTCTGTTCTAAATTCAAACTGATCCCTTGTTCCCGTTACCCAAAGATACTTACTCTAACAGTCGGTTCTAGATTCAAACTGATCTCTTGTTCCCGTTACCCAAAGATACTTACTCTAACAGTCGGTTCTAGATTCAAACTGATCTCTTGTTCCCGTTACCCAAAGATTCTTACTCCAGCAGTCGGTTCTAGATTCAAACTGATCTCTTGTGACTCAGGCTGTGCCTTCAAGCAACTGTTTTTCTCCTCATCCATTTTCTCCATGTTTTTCTCATTTGCCATAAAAATCTTTCACTACAAAAACTAGTCGAAGCTTATCAAGGGAGACAAAAAACTGCTAGTTTCTGACAGGAGGCACAGCATTCAAGTGGAGAGAGCAGCGGTTCTTACAAACATTGAGTGAATGTTATATGCTGATACTCACATAAAAATAGGGATACCAGGAAAAAACCTCAACATGGGAAAAAAAGTTATTTGAAAAGAGCAAGTATACTGTCATGCCAATGGTCCTAGCCCATGCCTCGCATCAGTGTAGGTAAGATTAAAGGAAAGGTAATACAGACATGTTTACAAGTACCCTCCCCTCAACCCTAACATGCCTGTCTCCATTATGATTCATGCACAAATAATACATACTCTAAACAACAGACATTATCTTTACAACTAGCATGATTCAAGCATCATTTAGTTTTCCAACGTATCATTACAAACTGCAATTGAGATACCTGAAAATCTTTTGACGAATTAAATATCCCTTCATCAGCTGTGAATATGCGTGTAAAGGGCGCTAGCATTTGTGTGTAATCTTACCAGATGTTTTCCTGTCTTCAGGTAGAGATCTCCCGTCACTGGATATACCTGCCATCTATCACCTATAAGCCCTGATTATATTGGATATACCTGAGCAAGGAAGGTAAGTCATTTCACCTACCACACCTTCCTAACATTCTCTGCATTTAACACTTAAACTGTTAATCTAATTAGATCCAACTTTTCCTGCCGGCTTAACCATTCTTGAAAGTAGGTCTTCCCATATAAATAGATCGACCTTCTTGAAATATTCTTCGACCAGCAGATAATTAAGAAACAGGGTAGCCTCAACCTTCAAGAGCTTTGCAATAGAGTACAATGTTGCTCTGAAATGACTGATGGCCAAGTGGATTGATGATTATAATAGATCAGGGTAAAACTGTACTTTATTGTAAAACAAATGTTCAAGCATGTCAATTTTAAGTAATTTTAAGATTATTTTCATCAAAATAAACACAAACTAAAAGAATAAATTTGGTCGTGAATTGGAAATTCTTGATCAGGGCCACTTCTAGTGACGTCATAACACAGTTTATCTTTGACATCATGGACATTCAACTGTGACATCAGTCAAAACCAGTATTTTATTGCAGAATAAAGGGTTATAGGAGCCTTTGATTACAGCCCAGAAAAGGCTAGAAATATTGGCTGAACCTCTGGAATTAAGTCAGTGATGAAAACATAACCATTGAAATACAGGGATCTTCTCCTGCAGAGGGTTCTACACTTACAGAATCTTTTTAAATTTCAATACGATAGTACCAACAGTTCCAGCAAACATATTTCACTATTAACATGAAGTCCTTTCCACATAAAAACGTGCTGCAAACTTTATCTTGAATAATGCAGAAGAGAAGAATTTAGTTTGACGTCAAATCTCCAAATACCATTAAGTGCTTAGATACAATCTCTTGTTGAGATAGAAGTTTGAGTATAAACAATGATCCTGTTTACACATACAGGACATACTTCACACAGTCAGGTGCAATATAAGGATTGAGGCACTAGACAGCGCAGGTAAAGTTCTCGTAAAGTGCTTACGCAATGTAAGAAACGTAACGTAACGAAGCGCTCGGTATGCATCTGTGATTACCACAACAAGCAGGAAATATTCGCCATGCATACACGACATAACTAAATAAACGACAAAACTTGGCAAACTTTCACATACAGTTAGTGTTTCTAACGTGTGTTTCGATCTGTGTGGTCCGACACCGCTGTCCTCCGTTTCATGTCCCCATGTTCTTGCCAGCTATATCTTCGCGGTGTATGATTTATCACTCCGCTAGGTACTGTTATGTAACACTGCATGTAAGAAGCTGCTATTTAGTTGTCAAGTCAGCGCCGAGTATCATAAATCTTCCCTGAAACCTGGTAAAAGAGGAAAACGTTTTTGCAAAGCTAAATGACTTGGAGACCTGTCCCTAAGAATTATGTCAGAGTATTTTTTAGCAGATATATGGTCTCATGACATTTCCATTTAATGGGTCGTAGACAAGGTAAAATTCATGTTGCCAGCTGGCTTCTAAAAAACAATCTTTACTCCACAAACCTTTAAATGCTTCAATTACTTTTCACCCATGCTTTAAATGCTCATCAAGAAAATGTTAATTTCAAAGGTATAATGATACATGTTCGACATGTTTATCCATTTGATGTTCAACTCATTTCAAGCTTTCCATATATCATGTTTATTCCTGTTGAACATCAATTATCTCTTTCCAAAACATGTCCGAGACCATCTATTTTCAAAGCTTTTGGTCCAAACATTTTTTTTTCACAATCATTTATTATAGAGAAGTACCAAAAATTTACATTCAAAATATGTATCCAAGTGGTGAGGATGTCGCAATACCAACCTAGATCTTTACATATCTACATGGGCATCCTTGAAGATGGATCTCGAGATTCATAAACTCTTTCTGGAAAATATCTTGGTTTTTCCTCCAGTAAATAAAAGTTGTATTGTCAGAGTGATATTACAGGTACATAAAACATGTTTTCATGTATAAACATATGACACTTGAAATGATTCATATATTGAAAAACAGAAAATCAATGCATCTATGACAAGTATATGAGTATACTCCACTTCTTTATTACACAGTATAGTGACATTTTGGTATATAGAATATTATATAATTTTTAAGCATAAAGAGGAATTATAGAAAACAACAGTTTATATATACCATACATGTGGGCACAACAGTAATGGTATATAACAATGAAAGAGATTACCATTACCAACAATGGTAATTAACTTGCATCAAAGGGTGAGGTGAGATGAGATGATTACAGACCAGTATATGACACTGTAATCAAGAAGTTTAAAATCCTTAAAATATGTCATGTCTATCACTACTATGGATGATTTAATGGAAAATATTTTGTTTTTTCAATAGATAAAATATATACATATATTTTGACAACGTATTATCCCTTATGCTTTGATTAAACGAAAATTTGATCTTAATGAAAATGACTCTTAAAGTACTTTGTTAATTAATAAAAACAAAACATACCTTAAAGCAATGTCATCAATTCAAAGTGTAATTAAGTCTCATTAAAAACTCCTCAAGACATATCTGCAAGTGTTTGTTCATCTAGTTATTGATTCAGACAACAAACAGACAGATATTTCAATACCAAGCCAACACATGCACAAGAAGTTCTCACATTCTAGCAAGTCTGCAACATAGCACACACGTCTTCCTTGTAATGGACCTTGACAGAAGACTTAATATGTCGACAGAGACGAGGCGAGAATGACATCTCGATGGTACACTGCATGTTATGCATGTGCGACATGCACGTGCATCATTCCGAATATGCGTGCAATGCATGCACGCTCATTTCAATTTCATCATCTCACCTTCACATGCTAATGACTCTGATGTAGAGAGCGAGCTTAGTTAAATCTAAACCAGATGTCCTCTTGACTTGGAATGTAATTTTAATCAATTCTAGTAATTATTTAATCAAAGTTTTTAAAATCATGGAGCAATAAGTAAAAGGAATTAATTTTGCTTTTGATGAGAGGAAACGTATAATCAGTTTGCACCAAGAGTAGTGATATCTTCTTCACCTCGGTAATTTCACTCAGGTATGTTAGACTATCATCAATAGTGCTAGTGCACCTTTAAGAGCTTGGAAATTACCAGAAACTGTACATATTAATTAGCAGATGGAAGCGATTAAGCGAGGTAGGACATTTATCTTATATTTCATGAAGCTGACTTGTACTCAAAATGGTTGATAATAGAAATGTTGATAATTCAAAAGAAGCATGCATGTCGTCAAAACAGAATCTTTGCCAAAGACAAAAGTTTAAAAAATCAAACATTATAGACATTAAGGTAATGATTTTTCTCAAACTAGATCTCAAAGACATCAAAGAAAGATGATTTTAAATTTCTTTGATTGGAAGTTGTGGCAATGAGCAATGTGAACAAAATCAATGGCAACACTGAATATAAAAATAGTCAGGAGGTGGTACATGTTTTTCACGGTGAGGTGTGGCATACCAAGTTAAGGATATATAAAGGTGAAGGATACATATATATATAGACACATCATTTACATTTTTTTACATAATAAAGGGAGGCTGGATTGGGGAGAGGGGACGTACCATCCAACAAAAAACAATATATTAGATTGATGAAGGGAGACAAAAGCATTCCGAAAAGTAACTATTAAAACTTATCTTTACCAAATTTTGGTTTCCATTGGATGGTACATACCCCTCACTCCCTACTTATACCGAATGTTAAAGATATTTCTGTATGAAATTGTCCTCATCATGCGTATTGAAGACAAAATCAATGATTTCACCTGCAACACTTAACAAAAGAGAAGATAAGTTGTGAGGAATCCAACATAATCCTTTGACCAGCCTTATCTATTGTGTTCTTTTAAGTGACAAGGATGATAATGATGGTTATTCCTGGCAGTCGAGGACAGAAATACTCCACCATCAATTCATGTGCTATCATACATCTGCATACGATCGCAAAATCTCCCCGCCTGGGATAAACCTGCTTCAACAGGAAGCAGCGATAAGCAGACACCAATCACAACAACAATTCCGCGAATTCAACATTGAAGCTCTCTTCATCTTATGCAGGGGAAAATGTCATTGGTCTTCTGTTACCACAACAATCGTAACCAAAAGTCTGCTTTTGAAATTGTTTATAATTGGATCTGATCTGGTTTCAGTTCCTGTTACTCGTATTGTGTCGTTGTTCTGCTGGTTTTCTTCTCTAATTCATATAATCTGTTCTTGAAGGTAACGACGTAAAGAACACCATGTAAGGGACAAATGATGTTGAAAGGTTCTGTTTTTATCTCTCTTGGTTCATTCTGTTTTTTATATTACCTGAATGAACACAGGAAGAAACAAATACTGTTGACCAATTTTCTCTTCCTCGTTTTGCATGTGTAGTTTAACTTATTCTGGTTCAAGATAATTAGTTACAGAATCATCATTTGTGTTGAGACACAACACGATAATTTATCTGAATTGTTTTGTTGTTATGGACATTCTATCACTTTAAGGAACATAACTCCGAAATTGAAATGCCTTTAATCACCCTGGAAATCAAGCACATTACATACATCAATTAGATCAGGTCAACGTCTTTTGAACAATACTAAACTCTTGCAACAAGCAGCATAGGAAAGAACACTAATAACCCCAACCCATGCACTGACAACATTTAAACTAAGATGACAACCAGAGAAACAAGATATTCTGGAAAACAACTTCTTTATTGTGAAGATAGACAACTTTTTAGAGTATATTCTTAATGCTCCTTCATCACCATTGGTTGTGATTTTAGATTTGTTTTCCTACACTTTTCAACAAAGAAAAGTATTCACCCTAAAGTATTTCAACATGTCCTCATGTAACTCAAGAGAATACAACAAAGGTAACACATTACAAGTAAGAACTTTTTGCTCAGGTACGTCACAATCAGCATTAACCCTACTGAGACAGACTGACAGACAGGTACAAGTTGTTAGAATGCTTGCTGCTACTGTATCTAATCACTACACTATTGTGTCCAACTATACAGCAGGGTTAGGGACAAGCAGCAGGTCTCTGTGATATATCTGGAGTAAACTAAGCCAATACAGGACAACCAAATAAATTCAGGTAATTAGGTTGACCCTCCCAGCAGATCAGTGTCAATCAGGAATCTTAATGAGCTAATTGGGATATCAGTCTTCAAATACCATACAATGTTGCAGGAGAAACCTGACCAATTCAGATCTTTTATTTTAGTTTGACAGCCATCAGTCCAGGTATAATACATAAAGACATTATATTATTGTAGAGTAGACAATAGCCATAAGTCTATGTATTAGAGTCAACCAAAGTTTTTTCTTATGGAATTATTGAAAAGTGACTTCAAACACTATCATCAGTAAAGAAGAAACATTGAACATTTATTTTCTTCTCAAACTGGAAATAAGTTTTTATATTTTTTTAGAAAAGTTTGAATGAATTTTAGTATAGAAGAACTGCTCCTATGTACAAGGACAAGAAAGGTGTATCTCTTTGTTAAAGTGACCTTTAACTTATCAGCAATTTATTGTTAAAATCAGTCAAATATTTTCAAAATGAACTGGACACACATGAAAAGAGTTACCACTCATAAATTATGTGTATATTATAGATAGCTTCAAATATATATCTGTGTATAAGAAACCTTTATTTATTTAGTAGGTTATTTCTAGGTATTTGTAGATGTAACTTTAAACTGAAGACAAATGATTAATCACAGTATTTGCTTCTTTCGGAGAAAACAATTTCAAACTATTGTTTAAATTACTTATATTTTTTATATATATAATAAACAAAGAGTCATTACTTGTTTGTTTAGTTTCAATTGAACTGAGAGATCTCCACCTGTGAATAAAGAAACGCATTTTCACACATAAAAAAATATAAAAAACTAGCTGAGCCTGCATATATATATCCATGTGGTAGCTAATTACTGCGTCTGAAAGTGAATTTTGAACTATTTTCTTTTCATTTATTTAAAGTAAAATAAGCAAACATGCAAGTTTTCAACGAGCATGAAAGAATACCTTTGTGTATATTACTCTGAAAGTTACGATGATGTTTGAAATTATGATCTATATAAATTTAATATTGGTATTACATTTGGGATCAGAGAGATTGATATTAAAATTTTCGAAAACAAGAGACAATCATATTAAAACATTGTATAATTAGGTACCATCCTTTATAACCAATTGATTAATTTAGTTTTTACATATAGGCTACGTCTTTGCATAAAAGAATTCTCAGGAGAAATGTTATCATGGGAATCTGAATTATCATCTTGTAATAGTCTGGTTTAAACAAAAGAGAAACAGTTTTTGTTTTTGGTGAAAATTTAGTTCTATCATATCATAACAATTTCTGATAATAGTATGTTAAAAATACTATCTATAAATATTTCAGTAAATAAAACTTCTTTAAGTCTACATTGGCATATTTGAGAACTATACAGACTCATTTCTAGTATTGAATCTATTGGTTTCTTAAAAGGTGGCTCTCAGTTAATGCATTGGTGCATAGAAAAAGGTATACCATTACTCTTCTAGTGATGGAATAAATACTGTATTACTATGAATAAGTTTAACTATATATTTATTATGAATAATAAGACGTAGTATGTATAACTAGTTTTAACTACCACTATGTTTAACTATGTTTAACTATTTGTACCGACTTAGACAAAATACCAGTACATCTCTATTTGCTAAATGACTATATTCCATTACACTTTAGTGATTCATTCCAGGAATTAAAAAAAATCCTCAGTGTCTTTGTTTTCCTGCATGCACATCTGGTAGGTAAGAAGCTCAATCATCATGCACGCAGGAAGTGCAGGGACAGATCGAGGCCTTACATCCATTAACTCATCTTCTTCAACACTTTTTCTACTCACAACATCCCAATACATTTCTGTTTTTACAATACCATTTGTCTTTAAGGCCGATTATCTGAATACAAGTTATTTACCTATTGGCAAAAACATAGAGAGCAATTCGTCTCAGTTGATTATCTGGATATAAGTTCTTTATATGTACAAGAACAGTAGGTGACATCTTAACGTGAGATCAATTATCCATTAATGCTTATGGCATGTCTACAAACATGTAAGGTACATGTTCACAAAACAAAGTGATGAAAAGGCATCAAAGACATCTGCTTTCATCTCCATTGAGAGAGCGCTGACATTTTTTTGCAACTAACAGTTTTACTTCTAGGTAAACAGTACCTGCTGATTAAGATGTGGGAGCAACGAGCGCATATGATTAGCGAGGGATGTTGTAGGTTGACTAAGAGGCCGATTACAGCCTCACATTGGGAAAGACCATCAGTGCCACATGGCTACTGGGGCTTTCTTAAATACAATTTGGGAAGGAGACATAAAACAGAGCACACATCATCCATCCTTGTCAGCTGAGAAATCCGGGCACTTTTCAGGTACCTTGAAGTTTTTTACAAGTTCACATGGTGTTAACAGTGAGTTGAGGCGCCATATATCACACGCCAGTCAGACAACACTTGCTGCCACACACTCCCAGCACATCAAGTATTTTGGTGGGAAATGTTTTGTCTAGTTCGTCTGCTTACCATCTCAGAGCAGATGTAAAACTTGCAGCGGATAGACGGCAAAAGTCAAGGGAGATAACTCTCTGAATTCTCCCTCTGGGGATCAGTTTTAGCTTGTTTGAGGCAAATTACCTTGGCAAGATGGATTATTTCCATGAAATGTGGCCATGTCTTCTTGTTTGCTTGTTGTTGTCACTCAGGTGTTGTGAAAATAGATTAACACATAACTATGTCAGTGGCCTAGCTCTTTCTGGAAATGTGGTTACTTGCGATATTGAATGTTTCTTTTAAAATATGAGGAAACAGTTGCCTTGGATCTATCTCAGATTGGAAGTAAATCCTGGAAGAACATGAAGTTTGACAGCAGGAATTCATTGAAATCTCCTCTGTCTTCTGCAGTGTCATAAATAACTGAAGTAAACACTTTTATGCTTTTCATGTTTTATTTTTTAATACGCACTTTATCTTTGTCTTCAAACAGAACTGTCAAAGGGAACATGAAATATTGTATAAGAAAAGTTCAAAAGTAAAATTTGAAATTCATGCAACTATGAACATTATTACTCCTTTCAAACTAGACATCAGCATAAACAAAACACTGCAAGAAAAATAGAAAAAAAAGAGCCATAGATTTGTTGTTAATTTGTTACAGGTTTGAAGATCCAGAGAAAAGTTTCTCAAGAAATACATTGTTAATTTGTTTGTCAAAATGCCTGACATAGACATAGCTTTACATATAGCTAAGAATGAGCCTCAAATAAGCAAAATATCATTCTTGTCCCCCTACCCAACCCCATGCAAAAATCTCCCGCCAGTTATTGTATCATCCCCTTCCATCCTTAAAGGCCAGGAACTCCTTTCACAAAGCACTAAAGTGATCGTAAGTCACTAAGATAACCTTAGTGCAATGTTAAAGAATGGGAGTTAAAGTTAACCTTAGTAAAGGTTGCTTTGTGAAAGGGGGCCCTGATGAACTAAAGAGTATCAAATATCAAAATTATAAGAAACAAACCTATTAAAAGCATACAAAGACAGAAAACCATCTTCACAATATAACATGATTTTATCACAACTTAATACTATGCCAGCACTGATCCTAACATCCACAAGCCATTATTAGTAGATTTATCAACTTACACGCCAATAAATATTCCTTTATCAGTACATGAAACCTCTATTATATAAAGCACTCTGAAATGTCTATAAATATTGTTCCTTATACATTCCTATTCTCGTACTGCTGGAGACTTGTCCCAGACAAGATGTGTGACACTAGATCTATATGGATGAAGAATATTCTGATTCTGGAATGTGCCAGACAGATAGGACGTCTCTGCCATTACATATGTATGAAGCTCACTTCTGCTCCTCCAGTTGCCAGAAGTGACACAAGGATGTCGTCTGCTATTACAGCATAGCAGACGCGCTGGGAGATTCTTCTAGATTTTTATTGTCAACCCATGTCTCTGTAATCGATAGCGTTCTATTGGACAAATATTAGTTTTTGGACGGAATATGTAATCAGGGTACCCGGTACTGAGTCCTACCTGCATATCCATCACCTTATCTAGACCTGCCATAATTATGTGACTAAATATTGGACAGTTGAATTTGTATTACTTTTATAATTCAAAGATTGAATTGTATTTGAAAATTTCAACACAATTACAGTCAATTGTAAGATTGCAAAAAAGGACTTCATATTTTGGCCTCCTAGTTCTATATGACCTTCTGGTTGAAAGAATAATGTTTTTAAATTCAATGTTAGAGATAAACAAAATGCGGTTTCTGGAAGGTAGAGTGATAGAGGGTGGGGTGCCCAGGTTCAAAGTTTGGACCTCTCAAAGTACTGTGGCATTCAACAAGAAGTTTGTAAGACTAGGAACCCCATGGAGAATTGCTAGTTAGTCGACAACTTACAGCAACTTTTAGCATGAGACATTTTCCTTAAATAAGCTGACATCAAGATGTCAAAAAAATAAAGTATCTTGATGTTCATGATCATGATCAGAATATCAATTCATTCAACTGTAAACTATAAGGTGTTTTCAATTGAAAAAAAAGATGTCTCCCCCTTTCCCCAATTCAATTTCAGTTATTACCTTTCTAAACGACAAAGTCCAAATTGTTGCCATGGAAACAGAAAATTATTAACTTAAAAAAGTTCAAACCCCTAAAAGGAAGATCTAAATGATATCGGAAGGTAGTGTACACAATTTGTTGAGGATAGGTCACATAGTTTTAGAGATCTGCTCCGGAAACCAACTTTACCCTTTAAAAGGACAAAGGTCCACATTGTTGCCATGGAAACTGAAGAAAATAAAAATTTTAAAAGTTCAAACCCCCAAGAGGCATATCTACATGATATGGGGAGGCAACATACTAAATTTGGTGAAGATTGGTGAATTAGCTATAGAGATATGCTCCGGAAACCAACTTTACCCTTTAAAAGGACAAAGGTCCACATTGTTGCCATGGAAACTGAAGAAAATAAAAATTTTAAAAGTTCAAACCCCCAAGAGGCATATCTACATGATATGGGGAGGCAACATACTAAATTTGGTGAAGATTGGTGAATTAGCTATAGAGATATGCTCCGGATGCTCCGGAAACAAAGCCTACTCTTCAAATAAACAAAGTCAAAACTGTTATCTTGGAAAAAACTTTTTTTTTTAAATAAATCTGAAAACACTAAAAGGCTCATCTACATGATATGGGGAGGCTGTATACCAAATTTGGTGAAGATTGGTCGAGTAGTTTTAGAGGTAAGCTTGGGAAACAATGGGAACGATGACAGGAAGTTAACCAAAAACAATATGTCTCCTGACCCTTTAGGGGGAGACATAATGAAAATATATGTAACCATTTGAACTAAGATAACCAGGGTCATCAAATGCTAAATATGGCATAATATTTCATTTATATAGTGACAAATATTTAACAAACTATAGAAATTAATGTATTTATCTTTTTATCAATATTTCACAAAATTCAACTTAACAGAAAAATCTTGAAATTCTTTTTCAAGCAAAAAACATCAAGGAAACTGGAGACATTCATCACAATCATCATGTTTTGAAAGAAACTCAAGTCTCATTGTTTGATGGCCGCTTGAGTAATAAAATTGACAAAGAAAATGTGCCAACAGAAACATTTACTCAAGATGAACAAAAAAGAATTTTAAAAAAAGAATTCAGCATGTTTAACCTGACAGATATCACCCAAAACCAAAATTTACTCGACCATTTAAAATTAATGGTGCAATATCCATGACTGCTGTCATTGACTTTTTACTTTGAACAGAGGACGCATGATTTTTCACAAAGAAAACCTCACACCACGTAAAATATCAATTTTGTAAAAAAATACTGCGACATAGCACATTCCCACAACAACTTTAGTTTGAATTACACCATCACTGAGGGACGGACCATACTAAGTTTTTCCCCAAATGTCACTGCAATTCCTGTTTCAACAATCTTCATCTTGGAAAGTCTGGAAGACAGTCGACACATCTTGTGACTCCAGGGCAGTGACAAGGTCTCTGAGCTCTTCGCCACATGTACAAATAAAACAGACTTTTTCTCAATTTCATAGATTCTGGATCTCTCTGTTTAAAACACCATCTGCTTGACATTTTTTAGGCTCCAAGTTAAATACTACTGGCAACATGGCCAAACAAGGATGCTTCATTTTCAAATTTTGAAAAATATAGAATTCATTATTCTTTTAACAATAATATTTCTTCTGACAAAGTAAAAACAGGAGCTCTGTGTCCCTGTTTATTTTTCAGGACAAAAAGTCTTAAACTCAACTTTTGCACAGATGTGTTGGGTATAACTGTTTGTCTGTCGTCAACCCTACTAATCATTTAAACAACCCATACAATCCAAAGGCCACCCTTAAATCTAAACATTTCAGATATGTCTTTTGTCACAACATGTGTCTAAACAGTTTTAGGTGACATTATGTGACAATTTCTCTGGTAAACTGAACAAACACACATGATGAACGTTAACACGATCTAAAAAAAGAAGCCTTGGGTCCTAAAACATAAAAAAAACAAATTCGTTTGTGTGCAAATTAATTTTCAGCAGCCCTGCCAAGACGTAGGTTGTTGTTGACGAAAACAATTTCCTAACCATGCTCATAGTAAAATGTATAACAGTTAATGTTGATTCTATCATCAAGGCCCCACATGTTCTGATACACGAGTGGTGTTGAAATGAGGTGCTATGTGACACAATCATAGGGTCTTTTGGAAAAAAGATTACCACTTATAGAGGAATGCCCTCCCATGGGAAAAAAAGAAATTTCTATCATTACCTTGCTATCATTCTATTTAGTTCCTTTACTTTCTGACAGAAGAAGGAACGTGTGACCTTAATTGCTCCGATTATCAAATTTGAATAAATTTAAGATAACCCCAGACCAACCATATATTCAGTAGTCTGCATATCATCGAGTTTTGCACAGGAGGGTATTCTAATGCAACTTCTTGGATAAAGATTGAGCAATCATTATCATAAATGCGGATATAAAAATGTCCGCCATGACTAAATGGCAGACAAATTAGGGATGATTTATCAAAAAACTCTGCCCCAAGAAGATCAAGTCAGCAAACACCTGATGGCAGTTCAATGTGAACGAGACTATGATTAAGATGGATTTCAACTGGAGCGCTACATACGATTCTGTGAATATTTTTGTCTGAATATATCCTGTGAAGTCAGATAATTACGATACATAATAACATAATAATAAGTTGATAACGATAGCGAATAACAAACATTTCTTTCTTTGATTATTTAACGACCTTCGAGAGGTTAAAGTCAATATGCCAACCCAAGATGCTAACCCAATTCTTTGCTGTGGGTCCCTTCAATTTGTCACTTTAAATATTGTAATGTTTTTATTCTTGTTCCACTTTGAAGTGGCATGGCGGCCAACATTTGAGTTTAAGATTAGGACACAATGATTGATATCCAAAAAACTAATGATTGAAAGTGATCTCCGTTGAGCTATAGGTTTATCTGAACCTTGTATTCCTCTACACTGATACCAGTATTAGGTACAGACTACCATATCTTATATTGTTTATATTCAAATCTATAACGCTCATTATTAACTTATTATCCATTGTATGGCACCTATACAGTATTTTGTGTCACGACCATATATGATATAGCAAAATTGGGCCGATATGGCAAAACTGGGCCCATATCTGTCAAAACTGGACACACCATGCAAAGAAACACATGATGAATGACTGCTATTATTTCAAAATGTTCAATGATTCACCAATCTCATTGATAATTCTCATATGGTGCCAAAAATATAATAAAGAGGTTAATTAATAAAATTGTCAATTGTTTACTCAAAGCTGAGTTACAGGTCCTCGGTCTGCTTATAAGACCTCAACTTTGTTTCATGGAAATAATACAGAGCTAGGACCTAGGAACTGTAACCCAAAAATTGGTAAATACTTAATAAGTACAATTTTATCAAAATAACATCCTAATCAACATGTTTCAAATTGACAATGTCAGGCATTAATTGCTTACACTAAAGTAAGAACACTTGAAACAAAAAACAAATTGATAGTACTGTTCCTTTAAACGATTCTGATTTTGAATCTATCGCCAATATCAAGAAGAACAAGAACAGTAAGAGAAGTATGTGTGGGAACCTGGTCCTCACAGGGGAACACAATGAACTTCAATAAAGAAATTATGGGAACTTTGAGATCAACACATCAACACTGCATAAAGTCATATATAAGATTACGTGCCCCACAGCGTCTGAATTCTGCAAACTGTTTTCACTTTTCGTATAAAACAGTCTACGAAGGGGAAACGATGACAGCTGAGGAGACATAAAATCATCTCGGTGACACAAAAACTCTCTACAGGTTCTTTCCTTCAAACCATTAACTTTGTTAATTTACGACAAATTTAAACTTGCTCCGGAGCATTTCCCAGTAGACTTTTCCTCTCCTCGTACTAACAGAATTAACTACATGGGCAATCATTTGTAGGAAGAATTGTCTCCCTTGGGACATCTCTCGCTGAAAAGAAATCACTTTTATTGATGCAGGACCAGCTGAGGGTTGCTGGTAAGACAGAAAACTCTCGTGTAATGCGATTTTCCGCGATGCGCTTATACCTTTGTATCCAACATTAAGGACAAGAGATAATTACCAACTGTGGTCCTGCGTAATTGTTTCTACTTGTCCTTTGTCACAAGCAGAATTGCCGTCTCCATTATTGACCTTTTATACCACGGGTCTATCTCAGTTCAAATTACACCATCAGCGATGATAGTAAATATTGTATCCAATAATTAAATTAATAATGACTTATAACATATTCAGAAAATAGAATTACCATCATTTTGGGAAATCAGTTAAAACCCTACATAGATATGAAATCTTACTGAACCTACTAACTATCTGAAAAGATTGTTTCTCTTGATCACAGTACAGAAGTACAGAAATGATAATTAAACAAAAGAAAAAATGGTTTGCAAAGGGTTATTAATGAGGACATAGGAAATATCTGCATTGGCTTATTGAAAACCAATTTAAAAAAATGGAGGTATTCACATTTCTTGTTAGAAGTCATTGCTAATTAAAGTCACAACTTAGACAAACATTTCGTCCATAAAATGAAAAATTTCCAAAACAAATTTGTTATTTAAAGAATGAAAATAAAATTAAACTAGATAACCCTGATATCTTTTCATTTACTTGTACTGAACAATTTAGATTTGAGATAAAATTGGATAAAATTGCTGGTACACACAAACACAACTGAGTATAGGATCTGAATGTTTCACTTGCCAACACTATGAGAATGCACAAACCTACAGCACACATGTAACAGCAACTCTGCAGATGTAGCTTGTCTCCAAGATGGAGGAATGTCCTGAGAACCAAGTCTAAACTAAACCATGAGTTGTGGTCTGTACTCCATTAATCAGCTGGAGCCACATGTACCACTGTGAACAACAGTAAGTATTACAGTAAGTAAGTGAGGTGCTGGGCGCCCAACACAAACCAGTCCAGACTGTTTGAATGTCCGCATTTTACGACCAACACCAAGTGTTTTGTGTGAACATGAATGAAACCAACATTCGTTTCCTTCAGCAACAGCTTACCTTGATTTCTGAAATGTGGTCTTGGTACCACTCCAAAGGAACACACCCAAACACTGCGGTAATAATTGCTGACAGATTTAGCCAGACCAAGATATTGTACAGTTTGTCAACAATGTAAGAAATAACTTTTTATTACATTATCATGATCAACAACAATATAATCTGGGTTACTGTTGAGAAAAATTGGGATTTCTCTGTGGACATCAACAATATAATCTGGGTTACTGTTGAGAAAGATTTGGGATTTGTCTGTGGGCATCAACAATATAATCTGGGTTACTGTTGAGAAAAATTTGGGATTTCTCTGTGGACATCAACAATATAATCTGGGATTCTTCTGAGAAAGATTTGGGATTTGTCTGTGGGCATCAACAATATAATTTGGGTTACTGTTGAGAAAGATTTGGGATTTGTCTGTGGACATCAACAATATAATCTGGGATTCTTCTGAGAAAGATTTGGGTTTTGTCTGTGGACATCAACAATATAATTTGGGTTACTGTTGAGAAAGATTTGGGATTTGTCTGTGGACATCAACAAGATAATTTGGGTTACTGTTGAGAAAAATTTGGGATTTCGCTGTAGACATGAACAATATAATTTGGGTTACTGTTGAGACAAATTTGGGATTTCTCTGTGGACATCAACAATATAATCTGGGTTTCTTCTGAGAAAGATTTGGGTTTTGTCTGTGGACATGAATAATATAATTTGGGTTTCTTCTGAGAAAGATTTGGGTTTTGTCTGTGGACATCAACAATATAATTTTGGTTACTGTTGAGAAAGATTTTGGATGTGTCTGTGGACATCAACAAGATAATTTGGGTTACTGTTGAGAAAGATTTGGGATTTTTCTGTGGACATCAACAATATAATTTGGGTTACTGTTGAGAAAAATTTGGGTTTTGTCTGTGGACATCAACAATATAATTTGGGTTACTGTTGAGAAAAATTTGGGATTTGTCTGTGGACATCAACAATATAATTTGGGTTACTGTTGAGAAAAATTTGGGATTTCTCTGTGGACATGAACAATATAATTTGGGTTACTGTTGAGAAAAATTTGGGATTTCTCTGTGGACATCAACAATATAATCTGGGTTTTTTCTGAGAAAGATTTGGATTTTGTCTGTGGACATGCATGAACAATATAATCTGGGTTTCTTCTGAGAAAGATTTGGGTTTTGTCTGTGGACATGAACAATATAATTGGGTTACTGTTGAGAAAGATTTGGGATTTGTCTGTGGACATCAACAATATAATTTGGGTTACTGTTGAGAAAGATTTGGGTTTTGTCTGAGGACATGAACAATATAATCTGGGTTTCTTCTGAGAAAGATTGGTCTTTGTATGTGGACATGAATAACATAATCTCGGTTTCTACTTCCAATATGCCTGTATTTGTATATTTTATACACACAATATTTACACAATATCATTCTTTAAGGTGAGTTGAGGTGACAACAGCAATGAAACTTTGGCACCAGGAGGAGCTATAGTGAACAATAAGCTGCAAATTCACATCAAATATTTATATAATGGTCTGATTACCTCTTGTTAAAACTGGTCTTGTAAATGGTGTGGTTCTATGACTAGCAAACTTCACTGTGAAATGTGGATAAAGCTAGGCTATTTCTTCCCAGTTACCAGTTCTCTTACATGTATATGTTACCTTGTATGTACACATTCAACAATCCCTCACTGGAACCTTTTCTACATGTATGAGTGTTTGGTTGATAGGTGTTCAAAGTTTACACAGTTGCAGCAGTGTCGCTATACAGACCCCAATTAAAGAATCCCATATAAAACTGAATGTATATGTTGTTACTAAATGTCATGAGGTCAAAATAAATAAGACTTAAATGCCATAGGTATGCCAATGAGGATCCCTTCTGAAAAAGAATAGTGTATACCTACTCCATGACTGTGTGCACAATAAGAACCTTTTATATACAGTATAGGTCCCTATTCAGCTAGTCTCAACAAACTGAATACATAAGGAACTGATAGCTTAAAGAAATAAAATCACAAGGATGAAGGTACAGTTATTCTTAAAATTTCATATGTTAAATTTCAGTCTAGTATATGTGCAACTCCTGAAAATAAATGTTGGATGAAATCATTGCAGGGAGATCCTTGATTATCAGGGCTAAACACTTTTATGTATTAAACTCTCAAAGACTGACCTGTTCTCGGCCGGACATTCCGTATGACGCCATGTGATACACGATGTCCACACCGTCCAGTGCTTCAGACACCGCAGACATGTCCGTGATGTCACCCTGGGAACAAATATATCATTTTTTACTTTATATACTGAAATGTTGCCGTTGTTAAATAAAGAAGTTGATCATCCCTAAAATTGTCTATAATCCCAACATCTAGAATGCCTCTAAAACAGATAATTCATTACTTTTCTTTGACCTTTTCTTATGAAAGAATCTCATTTTGTATATGTTCCCACTCTTGAAACAAACTTTTAAAATTCAAAAATAAATCTGCAAATGTCAAAGCTGTAATTAATGGACAGATTTTGTAACTGTCTTTACTGACAATCACTAAATACAAAACTTTCAAAATGTTTTTTCATTTAACTCAATGTCAGTTAGACTTTCTCCTTTTGTTTTTATGTTCTTGATTAACTGTTACCGAATATATACTGCGCTACTCAAAATAACCATCACTAGATAGCTGCAGAGATTTCCGATTCCCCTGTTGCCGTGAGCATTCAAACCAATGATACCAAACTCTTTTCAATAAGGGAAGACAAACAGAAGCACAATTACATCAATACTGAGTTTTTTCTACCTGGAAACGTAAGCTGCTGTTTATTAGCTCAACTTCTTCTATTTGTCACATGCCAGGATGATGTGCAAACTGCACAAACATCTCCATACTGGAAATGTCAGAGATAGCGCCAGATCTCAAGCACATTCAAAACAAATGCTGCAATCCCACATTCAGTGCAATTTCCACGGTAATCCTTCCTCACATTCTTCAGGGCTGCTGTCAGAGCACTGTGATATATTCTTCAGGGCTGCTGTCAGAGCACTGTGATATATTCTTCAGGGTTGTTGTCAGAGCACTGTGAATATTCTTCAGGGCTGCTGTCAGAGCACTGTGATATATTCTTCAGGACTGCTGTCAGAGCACTGTGATATATTCTTCAGGGCTGCTGTCAGAGCACTGTGATATATTCTTCAGGGCTGCTGTCAGAGCACTGTGATATATTCTTCAGGGCTGATGTCAGAGCACTGTGATATATTCTTCAGGGCTGCTGTCAGAGCACTGTGATATATTCTTCAGGGCTGCTGTCAGAGCACTGTGATATATTCTTCAGGGCCGCTGTCATAGCACTGTGAATATTCTTCAGGGCTGCTGTCAGAGCACTGTGAATATTCTTCAGGGCTGCTGTCAGAGCACTGTGATATATTCTTCAGGGCTGCTGTCAGAGCACTGTGATATATTCTTCAGGGCTGCTGTCAGAGCACTGTGATATATTCTTCTGATTGAGACTTAGTACATTCTAATCTACAAACACTTGTATATGCTTATCTGAAATCATTGTCTTGCAACTTGACTTGGCAGTACATTCTAATGCCACAGCATAAATATGCTTATGACAAAACTTATTGACTTTGCAGCATGTGAATATCCTAATGCCACAAGGACAGATTATCCTCAAATCATCATTTTGCTCATTCTATTGAATCATAAGTCAACAATCAAGGTTTCTATCCTATATTATGCTTAAATTGCAGGACCATCTTTCACAAAGTTCTTTTAAGTCACCAACAATAACATAGAAGTGTCATGTTGAAAATTGGGAGTTGAGGTTAACCTTAGTCAAGTTTGGGAATTGAGGTTAACCATAGTCAAAATTGGGACTTGAGGTTAACCAGAGTAAAGATTTGGAATTGAGGTCAACCTCAGAAAAGATTGGGAGTTGAGGTTAACCTTAATTAAGATAGGGAGTTGAGGTTAATCTTAGTCAAGATTGTAAGTTGAGGTTAACCAGAGTAAAAATTGGGATTTGAGGTTAACAAGAGAAATAAAATTGCTTATTGGTTCTAATTATTGTATTCTGTTTATCCAGAATAAACATTATCAGGTAAAGAAATGCACATTAACTGTTCAAGATCATAATTTTTGTCGCTATTATCTAATTCTGATTGTAGCAATAATTGATTCTGTTTATTAAAATTTAATAATAATAAACCCATTAGATGAACAAGTTTTCTGCTTATTCAGATAGCAACACAATGCCTTAGATAGCAGTACAATTGGTTTGTGTGTCCATATTCATTTTTAAGTGTCAAGGGTTTATCCAGCATCTAAAATATAGAGGTCTCATAATCTCAAATTCTGCCGATCATAAGATCAGTAGAATATCAGCCCACAGTCACAGATATCCAGAATTCAGCATTATCAGCCCACAGTCACAGATATTCAGATTACAACCCACAGTGAGAGATATCAAGATTACAGAACTACAGCTATAGGGGCACGTAAAGGTAATACCAGGTACTGGGTTGGGGGAGGGAGGATGGATCTCTGAAGATGAGTCTCACCTGGCTTACAGCATTGTACACAAAGCGAGGAATACCTCCTGCTTGTCTGTGAGGGTTGGGTTTCCTGCAGATACATAGGTAGCATTGCTCCCTCTTTAC
Source organism: Gibbula magus (assembly GCA_936450465.1). Classification (NCBI taxonomy): domain Eukaryota; kingdom Metazoa; phylum Mollusca; class Gastropoda; order Trochida; family Trochidae; genus Gibbula; species Gibbula magus. The sequence goes on along the minus strand of OW388290.1, from coordinate 16,511,024 downwards.
TTACCCTATACTTACTTTACGGGCAATCAGTGCACATCTCATACACATTCTAGCATGTGACTGAAATGACCAAAATAATTTTTATCGTTTTCTTGAGTTTGCGTTCACAGTTTTATCATTTTTAGCTCCAGAATCAAACAGCAATTGGATACATAATGTCATATAAAATGTGTCTTCTGCAACAAGATTGGAACACTGTGTTGACAAAATAAGCTAATTCCGGTAATGAAATTAAACCCATTAAAAAATCGTTTGTTGTTTGACAGATTACTTAAAACACTGGGCCATTTAAGATGAGCAAATGTATTGTAATGTGAAAACTGATGCGAATTATCACCACATAAATTTCTACCACATAAAAGATCCTGCCTTTGTGGTTCAAGATAATGTTTTTGAAACTTTTAATGACATTTTCACCACTTTCATATGATCAATGAATTTCAAAGTAGCTACACAAATTGAACACTTCAAAGATCTCTCAAAACTCCTTAACCAATTTCCGCACCTAGGTGCAAAGTAATTCTTCAACATCAACTTGATACAGGTGATACTTCTTGCCAAGTTCCAAACTCCTCACAGGGTTTGGTGCAAGCACATTCTTCAACTGTCCGCTATTTGATGCCACGCGGTGTGCAGATCTTGCTGACAAGATAGACGCAAACATAAACTGAATTTGTCAAAATAATCCCGATTTTATGCACCTGCTACTCTGCACTTGTTACAAAGTTTTTGTTTGGCTGGGAAATATTTTGACATGTTGATCCAAGGCTGTAAACTAACTCCATGCAACGAGTGATTCACCGGGGTAAATGACGTCTACCTCCACGCTCCAATCTCCAAATGGTCGCCCTCCAAACAACAATCCCATCTACAGCAGACATATTAGTGCTTTTAAGGACTTCAGTAGGCAATCTAGCAATTAGTCTAGGACAGCATGAGGCCTCTCTTGATATCGACATGGAAGAGTTCATATATATGAAATCTTATATCATAACCAGTGATGTATTTGTAATCATGATATGTCTATAGTCCACTCCATCTACAGTTAGCTTGCCATGTCTGTGGTGGGAGGACGGTGTACAGATAGTGGTCAAATTTGCTGTATTTTATGTTAAATACTAGATACAAAATGACAGTGTAATGTAACTGTATATCGTCACAATGTCAAAATAATATTTACTAAAAGCAGGAATTAAATGGGGAATTTTAAATTCATCATGCAAACAATTGTAAAAAAATAATTCAAGTTTTTAAATACAGCTTAAAAATAAATATGAGAACTTGAATAACTATGAAACAGCAAAATATCTCTTTGATGCAAGAAAATCAATTGGCTCAGAGCTAAAGCATCGCGCATGCACATGCATGTCAACACAAGAGATTTTTAGGCTGCTTCATTCACTTCTAGGCAGTCACAGTCCTCAAACAGAATCAATCAATGTAGCTTTAAATAATAAACATTAAAGTATTTGAAGCCTTTACTTAACTTCACCAATAAGAAATACAATGCATCAGAAAAATCCAAAGAAAGATTACATGAACCATAGAAATAATTAAATTATTTTCAAACAGGAAAAAGATTAAAAGTTGGCCATCGAGGTTTAATTACAAAATGTGAAGCAGGTGCTAAAACAATCAAGCGTCTTCTTGAGCATGAAATGAACAAATTACCTGTTAGAGTACCTCATGAATTAAATATTCTGTTCTTATTTTAGCCTTGAATGAGGAAATCACACAGAACGTTAACTGGCAAAACGTCACTTACTAGATTAGAATAACACCCCAGGAGCATTCCACTCGATTACAATAAAACTGAACACCCTTTCCTGTAAAAACTTATCCATTATCTGAATTTCAATACATCTTTAAACTTGGATGCTGCCAAAGTGTAAAATTGCAGGAGATTTATTTCTCAAAAACATGAAGTTGAATTTCTTTTTTGAAGAACTTGAATATGTTTTGTCGCTGGAGTTGATGCCACCCACAATGTTAGAACTATATATATCAGTATTGAACATAGCAGTCTAAACACATTTAATTACAACAATCTAACGCCTTTATATGTTATTAAAAACAACAAATATCTGCTATATTGTTGTGTGTACTTGAATAGCATATTGAACTGATTTTGTACCCGTGGGAACATGTTTTTATAAAATAGGGCGATGTTTACATGTTGTTATGACTAGTAAGCAATACAACATGAGGTTAGAAAATGTGTGCCAAATATACCTACCAACTGTTTGCTATTAGTGTAGCAACAACTTAGTTCAATGACAACATTCAATAAACTTTATTCAAAATTAATATAAAGTAATTTTAAGAAATAATTCATTCAACATATGAAGAGTATAAAAAATAGCCATTGGGGACTGCCCATGTGGCCTCTATAATAGGTTGAATTGTCACTTCAATTATAATTGATAATTTGCATTGATCAATATATGTCTTCAAAATTTTAACATATGTTTTTTCTATCAAAACAGCTTTTAGGGAGTGACCACTATTTGCCAAATGCTCTCTCAAACCTATCACACTAGGGAAAAGCTTAAATGGCCTAATGGGTCTTAGGAGGATGTCTGCAATTGAGAAAATGTCACTTATTTTCCATCTCCAGGTGAATGGACAGAAAAAAGACAACTACCCATGCCATAAGCCTATCTAGCCAACAGGTCTGAGCTAAATATCATCAAAAACAATCGTTTGGTATTCATCATGATTCTAAGGAATAGTTGCTGAATGATTACAGTCACACAACAGAAGAGAGAGTAGAAAAAGGTAGATGAAGTGAATTCAAGGTCAAGATGACTCTCTCTTCTGTTGTACGTGTGTAAACTGGATCACAACCCATCTGCCTTGCTGGAGTAGTTGTCTCAGTTTACGAGCCCCTTCTTTGACCCCCTATTTTCTGGTATAAAAAAGCTGTCTTATACACAGTAATATACGGTACTTTTATTTAGGGCCCATTCACACGACACAACTTGTAGGTATGATTTGTAGTATTCAACTTAGTTGCAGTGTAGGAACATACATTGTATCAACTTATCAACTGATATACGAGATACCATGTAGATACTGCTGGTCACTCCTACACATTGTAATTACAAATTGCAATGTGTGAAAGCACCTTTAGATTTTTGGTTGTATTTCAGAAACATGGAAGATGCACGTACAAACGTTGCTGTCTTCCATCTGAGAATACACTCAAACACACTGCATGTTTCTGCAAACATCACCCAGACATGACCAAGTATCAAAAACTGCTCTCATCTGATACTGAAGGAGAAAACCTCATGCCTAGACAACTCTTGTAATATTTGGGTAAAGCACCTTGACTGATTGCTGGAGATAGAATCCATTTTGATAAGCCTTGTGAGTTCCTGACATCATGTACAAAAACTCTACCTGTCAAAAAAGGCGTGCTCATCATAAATCATAACATATGTTGTAACACAGGCAATGAACTCGAGGTTTCCTCTGAGATAGCAAAATAAACATATTCCTAAGTACAGTCGCCAAAAAACATTGATTCTTCCACTGCCATGGTGGCATCTTTGTAAAAAAAATTGGAAAAAATTATTTTCACTGAAAGATTTTCCGTGTAGTGCATGTAGCAATGAAGAAAAAAAGCTCAAAACTCAAATAAGATTTATGGCTTTCTACTTCCTAAAAATCTCAATTTTTAGTAATCAATAAGCTGCAAACAAACTTCTTTTACTAAACTAACCCAAATTTTGGGAATATTGATCACAATAAGTTTCCAGGAGTTACAACATGATAGCTGAAATATTGGGAGTACCAGATCCCCAACAACACTTGGCACTAAATACATCTATCTTGGGAGATTGATCGATACTGTCGTCTCTAATGATACTCTTCCTGCAATCTATAAGAAACAGATAAATCAAAATAGCAATCAAGTGATACGCTCCAGATTTCAAGAGGACATTGAGAGAACAGTTGGGTGCGACTGTGTCTCGGACTTCTCTAGTAGGGAATCACTCTACAGGACAGATCTGCTGGGAGGATATTGATGACAACATCACAGAATGCTTAAATAATTCCATTTTCTGCATTATATACTAAAATACTGGCAAGAAAGTTACCTGACTATGAAACATTCAACAAACATTAAACTTTGTTTAATAAAAATAAAGCCATGGTCTCTGTAGCTCATCAGTACTTGCAATATCTATTATCTTAGGTTGAAGATCTATAAAGATGGAACTACTGGCTCTGTAGCTCAGCCCTTTCCATGCTTTATAATCTAAGGTAATTTATCACATAAACCAAAGGTCATAAAAATTTATTACTATTACTTGACAGGTACTAATTGCTTAATATAGTACCATCTGCCAGAGTTCATTCAATTAAATGTATAGTTCAAATGAGTGAGTGAGTGAGTGAGTGAGTGAGTGAGTGAGTGAGTGAGTGAGTGAGTGAGTGAGTGAGTGAGTGAGTGAGTGAGTGAGTGAGTGAGTGAGTGAGTGAGTGAGTGAGTGAGTGAGTGAGTGAGTGAGTGAGTGAGTGAGTGAGTTATTGTTTAAAGCCGCTTCGGCAGTATTTCAGCCATTTGCGGCGAGTGTTTGAATGAAGTAAAACATTAGTTTCTAGCTACTAAAATGCACCGGGTGTTTGCTAGATGAAACAAGTAATTCCAAGACTGCAGTGAGCAAGAGTGTTTGAAACAGCAGGTCAAAAGTTAATAATTTTGAATACACAGAGATAATCAGTCAGTTTATTGAACTAAAAGACTCAAATACTTGAAAACATAATCTGTACTTGATCATTTATAAGGTGAAGAAGCTCCTATATACACACACTAAGTATGATGCGGCAGTGTATATTTCTTCAACCCTAAGTCAAGCACACCTATAATAACTTCCGAGTGCTTGAACCTTCTCTTATAGAGACTCTCTCAAACAATTTGTCTTTGTATATCATAACATATAAGCTGTGCAACAAATGCTAAAGGTGGGGCTGCTTTGTGCTGTGTTTCCTATACAGCAGTGGAAGTGTATGTTTCTCTCTGGGCAGTGCTCACATGGCTGCTTGGGCTGATGTTATACAGGTGTGACCAGGAACATTTCTTAATGGTCTCCATATCTCAATGTCTTTTTGGAATTCTTAGTATTGTCCTTATACACACTGTATTTAAATTAATTTTATCAACATTGTCCTCCTTTTTATTTTTGTGTGGAATTAAGTCAGCTTCCCCTTTTTCATGTCTTATTCAATGTCTTTAAGAAATTTGTTTTACTGAAGTAACATCAATGAATGGATATGTATATATCCTATCCCTGTATGTAATTAAAACATATGTGGCAGGGTGAGATATATAGAATACTAAACGATGTCCCGTTTGATAACATGTTTATGAAATGAGTGAATGGTTTGGTATTTTAACGAGCGAAAGCGAGTTAAATACTGATGCCATTCACGAGTTTCATAAACATGTTATCAAACGGGACCGAGTTTAGTATTTTATTTATTACTCAAAGATGTAAATAGCGCTGAATTGCAACAAAGTCATTTTTAGTGACGCTCACTTGCAAAAAGGTCATCCACTATTGCAGTCAAGCGGCTAACATTGTGACGTCAACCAAAAACGACTATGACGACACAGGTCGATTATGACGTTACGGCAGCACGCAGTGGTATCACACATGTGTGTAATCAACTCATTGTTATCTAATGAGTGATCTCACCACGGTTGAGTAATAAGAAAGTGTTTCCTACTGGCTGCAGCTAGTGGGATATCCCTTTAGCTCAACTGGTAGATCACAGGACTCTCACCCGGAGCTCCTGGGTTTGAATCCTATGACATGATCTCACAATCACTTCTGTTACACATTTATACAGTCCTCTACTCCCCTTTTGTAAACTTGATCATGCTAAAGTGTAGCATAGAATTAATTTAGTTATACACATAGTTGATAATAATTAATTAAAAAATTATCAATGAAAGTTTACATTATTTCCAAAATGAAAACATTAAAACAGTTAATGGTCAAGGTTCAACACAATCAAATTTTCTAAATACAAAGTTGATATTAAATATCAAGATTTGATTCAGAAGTCCAGATCACATCCAGAAGTAGTGAATCTCTTCAGGCAGTTAAGTCAAAAGACCTTCAAGCCTAATATTCCTCACAATAAAATTCACAATGACAACCATATGGATTTTTTCATAACTTTAATGAAGACAATCTGATGAACAACCACCTGTATTTGTTTTTTCTACAAATCCAGTTCACATTGGTAGTTTATCGGCCTGGGGAAAAATGCCTCAATATGAAAAAGAGTAGGACTGTGACATTTAGCGACCATTTCATGGCATTGGCACCCCATTGATTGGAGTTTAGATTCGTCTCCTGGACTTGTTGTTAGTGGTCAGGAATGTAGTCTGTAGAATGTTGCAAATATTTGGATAAAACAGGTGTCCTTTCTAAACAGGTGTGGCCATTTAAACCTTACAAGACCCTAACCAGTTCTTTCCGATTTCTTGCTATCTTGTTACAGCTGGTAATTAGGTTAATGAATTTGCAATTTTGATTAGAGGAGGAGTATCTAAATATTTTTCAAATCATTATAATAATTGCATAAAAAACAGACTCAACCAAAATAAAGTACAAGAATGTATACTATTACAGATTGCATTTGATCATCTAAATTCTAAATTTGAAGAGCTATTATTTAAAGTTAAAGTACTTATAAATGCTTCTCAAACTGTCAATAGAATTTGTTTTAAACAGATTCTAATTAAGATTCATCCGGCTCTGCAATCACTCTTCCACAGAATACAAGTGTGTAGTAACAAAGGTTACCATGTTCCATGTTTCCATGATATCTGTACATGAACACTTCAAACAAGAAGCCCACTTAAAACAAAAGCTGATATTTTCATTGGGATACAGGAGGTGAAGTTCTACTCAAAACCTTTAGTCTAAATGAATCCTTACTTCTACTCTTGACTTGTAACCTGTTTGTAAACACCACTTCTATTTATCTTACATTTTTTCCAAACAGTTTAGAAGTCTCTATCCTCATATCATATCAAAACTTGTTATCATTTTCCAGCTGATTACGGGTCGTGTATCATATAAACACGACCATGTGGCCCGACGTAGCCGGAGTGGGCACTACTCACGGTGAGACGTATGTTGGTCTCTGCTCTACTCTGTTTGTTCTCTAATCAAAGCCTAGCCAGCACAATGTAACACAGAATGATACACCGACCAGACCAGAGAGTGATATCACACAGGTGTTAGCACCATATTGTCCAAACTTTCGTCTTTTCACAGAACAGGAATTACTCTTTTGAGGAAGATATAAAATATTTAACATTTTTATAATGTGTGACAAACACCGGTAAGAGTCTAAAAGTCTCTTGTGTATTTACATTATATCACTTTCATCTCCACTTTTGTCCATTAGTGTGATTCATATGTTGAGAAACAAAGATTGTATGTTTTAACAGAGATATCAAAATCTTTGTAAATGTTTAGTTAAAAATACCATTTGTTTTGGATTAAATTCTGTCAAACGTACAGACATAATTTTGTTGTTCACCACCCACAAACATAAATAAAACCAGTCAAGGACATCAAGAAGATGAAATGTTATACAATAAGGCATTATTTCATTCCACAAATCAACAGTGCATGAAATAAGCTTGAAGAGTAACCAGTCCAACTTCAATGTTGAAAACAACAACTCACAAAGGTTACCAACAGGGACCAAAAGTTACTGGGTTCTGGACTGTCTGACAGCGCTAAATTCATACACTGACATCAACAATGAAGATAATATGTCTTAAAAGCATACACACCTAAGTTCTTAATAAATGTCCTCTTATTTCAGAATAACTATGGAGTCACAAGAGATCTACTCATATAGTGGACCATAGATCCAAGGTAATCATGGAGAGAATGATACATGATGAACAGGACGAGGCTAGACTCCAGGTAGGTGGTGCATGTCTTCTTTAACGTGCAAGGAAAACTGCAACAACAGACACATGCCTTATTTATTTATTCAATGTATGTTTTGATGATCAAGCACTTTTTTCAAAGGAGACTACACAGTTTTCAAGATTTCCATCAGAGACAAAGATCTGCAAAAGGTTAGTAATCATTTGCTTTTTGTGACAAACCATATCATTTGGTTCAGAATATTTTCCTGAATTCATCTAAAAATAATATTTTCAATTTTCATTGACAGAATAAATAAACCAAATTTGTTCAAGCTAATTTTTTGTTTCAGTTATGTTTACTTTTGTCAAAATAAACAATATCAGATTGTTAGCTATAATGTATTATAGGTCAATCAGCATACAAGAACACTGAAAACATTTCACATAAATTATTTATATAAGTCTTAACCTTGAAAACCCAGAGGCAAAGGAGGTCATTATTAAAAGTTCAGTGTCATAAATTGTTTATTTAGATAGATGTTTCAGGCATTACACATGTTTCCCACTTATCAAGCGATATGTCAGTAGAATAAACTGAAGCACAAGTTGAATAGGGAAAGCACATGTGAAATGTGTGTTAATCACCATCTAATACCTGTGTGGCATATTCTTAGCGTATGTACACTGCAATATGTCCCATGCTAAGTGTACCACAAGAAACTTGCCCGTATCATCCAACATATGTTAAGTTGTTGATCATATTCTAATGTTAAAAACACTGTACTTGAAAACAAGTTGTTAAATACTGAGCTAACATTTTGTTTATACCAATACTTACTTAAAAAAACATAGACTATATTGACATAAATTTCAGGAATTCATTATTGTTGACATAATTACTTTATTTACCTTTATAAATTCCATTCCTTCAACAAGTTCCCAAACAGGTTCTCTGATATCAAACAGCCGCACTCTATGTCCTTCATCTACCAACTTTTTACCGAGAGAAAAGCCAGGATATCCACCTCCTCCAGTTATGAGGTGCACCCGTTGCATTTTGCTTGTACTCCTTGTCCTCATCCTAGAAAGAAAAATCCCCGAAAAATCCTGACTGAATCAGAGTAGTTCACAATTTCTCTAAATATCCATTTACTGTAGAAAGTTAACTATTGTTTGATTCATTCGTTCTTGTCTTTATCACAATTCAAGATATTGGTATTAGGAAAGATAGTTAATGTCATGATATATGTTTACCGGTTTTTACTAAAATAAATCAGTATGTTTTGTTCTTATTCAATGACAATTACACACGCGAATTTTAAGTGAAGATAGCGAAATCGCATGATTTAAAATCATTGGTTTGAAAGCATATCAATAGGACATACTCTTAAGATATCAAATTGTCATTGACACTTACTAAAATTAATGGTAACAGCAAATAAAACAGTTATGTTTACGAACACAAGTTAACCACGCCTTCTCGTCAATTTTGGATATGAATCAGAATATGGTTGTCGTAATCACCAAGAATTTGGGTTTACAAATAACATTTATAACAATATTAAAATATATTTCTTTATACTCTAGGCGATATGGAGAAAGACGTATAAATTAACATATTTGCTTGCCTTGCGATAAATTCGTCCTTGTTACGACTACCATAGATCGATAGAGAGTCGTTTCCGCCATCTTGTTCCATGGCAACAGTCAACTATCGCGAAGAGACATGGACCTGTGAACTAATTTGATAAATCTTGATCTTTCGGTGGTTAAATTGCATTCACGAACAGGTAAGAATTAATATTTGGTTTATGTTATATCAGTTTTTATAACTGTCATGCAATTTTATCTAATCATATTTATAATGAGAGAGGAAACTCCATCTCGAAATGTAAACAAATGCATCTAGGCCTACAGATGCGAGTCGGAGACAGAGATTCAGAGGGGGTTGTGCTAAATTCCAGAGATGTCTAATTTATTTGTTTAATATTAATTGATAACCGATGTAATCGGTTATCAATAGATACCAATCCCCTCATTCTAAACTTATAACTTATACTTAAAGTAACAAAATAAATTGCATCAAAGTGTCATAAGTGCATGTTTTACTTTCAGCTAAAAGAAAATGTATGACAGAGCACCAAGGGATTTAATTAGGACATTTGGAAGTACTCCACACAATGTTGGTCCTGGATCTTATGATTCTGGTGCAACATCAAGAGCCAAACTTAAAGCAGGTAATTTTTCAAACATTTCTAAATCGTTTCATTTATAGTTGTCATTTTAAAAAATTATCTACACAACTAATATCATATTATTCCTTTTGTTGATAAATTTATTTTTTGAGATTGATTAATTTTACTATAAAACAATGAAACCTCATGCTAATTTTGTTTATTATCATTTAATTATGTGTTTCATTGTTAAAATACAGGGTTGCATCTAGGCCATTGGATTATGGGATAAGCATCATTTCAAATACCTCTCATGCAATTTAAAACAAATTGTGGTGAGGGAGCAATCACAGCAAAACACATCAACTCTTGCAATTAGTCTACTTAATTGTTTGCAAGCCAATGTAACTAAAAATGTCAAAAACTAAGCGCATTACTGGTTTATTTTGGAATTCAACGCCAATTCTCAGTTCTGACTCTACTGATAAAAACGATGATATTTAACTCTTTCACCACTGGCCAACCACAGCACGGAATGCCAGGCACACTGGCTAACCAGAGGCTGTGACGTTGTGTACCCTGAGCTCCCAGACAGACGTCAAAATGATTTCTACATAGTTTTGTCTTTGCTGTTTTCAAAAGCTTTTTTGTGTAAAATATTGCCATGCTGCATACCATGTTCAAGCTAAGATAATTCTCAATAAATCTGGAACTTATTTAAATTTTATTGATAAACTATTTTTATGATTTCAGGTAACAAAGACGAAAAACTGGGGAAAAAAGAATAAATTACGAATTTATGTGATTATTAAACCAAATAAAATATTTAAATGCCTTGTCTTATTTATTCCCATAATATTGGAAATGTTTATGGCTCAAAACATGGAAAAATAGCTAGTATGTAGGTGTTTATCACGATATGAGTGCACATCAAAAGACGTGACAAAAATCATGAAAATTTACGGCAAGTACAAGCGTAATTATCTCCCATAATAAATCAAAGAGACTGCCACAAACATCCAATATTAAAATATATATTAATGAAATTAATAATATGAAAATACAAGAAATTAGCAGGGTAATATTTTTGGGGAAATTATATTTACAATACGATAAATCGTAAGTGGAAAAGCGATTTTGAAAAATTAACTTATTTCACATTTCGCACGGCAACACTTACAGCTATTTTAAAAGATGACAACTATAAATAATGACAATATAATGAATATTAAATATTACATGTTGTCAACGTAAGTTAATGTATGTTTATTTATAAAAGTTACAAGAAATAGTCACTCTATTTGGCTTTATAGAAATTATTTTCGGAAGTACGGCTCATCGACTCAGATCGCCATTTTGTGATTTACAAATCGAAAACAATGCGATGATTTAGACATCTGCTATCATTCAAAGTTATTAAATACTTTTTAAAACGTCCATAGTCAACTATTAGTACATTAAGATTATCATATATCAAATAATGTTATCGTATATGTTGGCAAAATACATTAGATCGGCAATAAAATGCGAGGCGAGAAAGCCGTGGGCGGGGCTTAGTGATTGACAATTTGACAGGCATAATGATCGATCGAAACCACGTGGTATTGTTATGAATGTTTCAAGAGAAATTATTGCTTGAAAATCATATATTCAAATATTTATTCATTCACAAATTAGTAATCACGAGTTAAATTCAATTCAATTACGAATACAATATAGTGTTGAATAAAAACAAATACCATAAGTAATGGCATTGTTGACGGCTGACATCGCACATATTGCACTCGCAGACACTTCGTTTCACTATTCGTTTGTAATAATATTTACACAAAATTCCCGCGAAAAGACCGGAAGAAATATCTAGAATTATGTCAACTATCGTTTGAAGTCTCGTTTCCGGTAGTCATGTGATCAAAAACTACGAGATCAGGAAGTAGAATCACGATTCTGTCAACATGACCTGAATTTCGGATTTTCGGTCGCTCGCGTACGAGCGCAAAGAATTATCGACCGAATATTCGGTCGCTAGGGTGTCAGATTTGTTACGTCACGCCCGGATATTCGGGCGCTAGGGATGAAAGAGTTAAGTGAGTGAGATCATCAAAAAACAATCAACCACAGATTACAATGTTTCAAATTCAACAATAACATATCATTTAAATTGTCATTAGAATATTTCACTATTCTAGACTTGTCTTCTTATTATGTTTTTGTATGTCAATCATGTGTTTATTCATTTTATAAGCCCTATATATTACATAAATTCAATTTACTCTTGCACTTGTAAGGGGGACCTCCCCTTTTTTCCTAATGCCTGGATGCAACACTGTAATAATTAGCTTAGTCAACTTAAAGAGCCATCACGGATGTTGGTGTTTCAAATTTTTGGAAAATATACTTATAACGTCATTCGCCAGAGAAATCTTTTATCTACAACATGGCATATGTTAAATAATTTTCATATCACGACAATGTATTGCAATTTGGTTTCAAAGAGAAGTATCACTTCGACTAGCGCGCGCTACGGGTATCTGACGTATATAAACAGAGTCCCCTTTTTTGCGTAATACGTACTACACAAACAGCAAGCGCTTCCGAAGCGTGAAGGCTCGTCTTTAGCGCAAGTCGCCATAACAACCCATTTGCTGCACGTACTGCACGTGTCTCTCTTGCAAAGTACCTTTGTCACACATTACTGAATGTGACGATTGCTTTACAAACTATGTTTCTAAATGTCCTGAGAATATACAAATTATTTCCTGTTTAATGTTCTTTTTATTGAGATAAGACCAGCAAATTATGAAATTTTTTTACTCTCATTAATTATAAAATTCAAGAAAAATACCTATTTGGGTAAAACAATTATTCCAATATCTGTAGCAAATACATAATTAAATGGAATGGTAAATAAATAACTGTAAAAAAATATGTATATTTCGATTACTTTCATTGCTCATATTTTGTGTTATTCTTTCGTGTCTTGGTTTACTGTGTGTGAGCTGGACCATAATGCTTTGCGCTTGAAAATAATAACCTGGATCTATATTTAGACTGGAAAACACCTTTACTAATTAATGCAATTTCTCGGCTTATTTTAAGTTGGAAAAATTAGGGAAAAATTAAGTGAATTTATTTCACGGAGATAGATTTTTGGAAAAATTTTGATATTTTCATCAACATCAGTGATGGCTCTTTAAATTGTACAATAGCATATAATTGGATATTCACTTGGTGAAATAATGTTCATTTGTAGATGGTTATGCTCCATTTCTGTCTATGACAAGTCGTGAGACGTTCCTCAATGTAAGTGATCAAGTTGTAGCAGCTCCCGGCCCTGGTCATTATGATCCATCCAAGGCACAAGATGCTGTTAAAGTGAGTTATCTCCCTTCCTCTAGCCCTTGCTCTGCTTTGATATCTCTTCAAATTCAGGACTTTTTTTGTGAATTGAAATGTTTCTTACATTTCTTCTTAATCTATATCTGATATGTGTTTATTTATGTTTATTTTGATAATCATTTCATGATGGTTAAAAGATGTATCAAAGGTATATGTTTCAATGTATGTATTTATTACTGTATATATTCATATTCTGAGATTAGTTGTGGGGGTAGTTGTGAAGTAGACTCTCTATTGAATGCAATGCATAATAACTTCAAAATTCTAAGCACTTGTATATGATTAATTAACATACATGTATATGGCATAATTCCAAGACCTCTGAAAAACTCTTGCTTATTAGTGATATGCTTTATGAGAGAGTATATACTTTCGCATTCTTCAACTGTTATTTATCATTTCAAGGGAGGAAAAACACTCGCTAATAAGTCGAAGAGATTTACGAGTGTTCCATCGGAGACACCAGGTCCAGGTGCATATCAAGTGGACAAAGAAACTGATTTCCGCCAATCTAAATCGGCACCTGAGCTTCGGGCACAAGGGAAGGGCTCAGTAAGTCTGTCTGCTGTTTCATGTAGATATTCATCTTTGCTTCTCAAACCTCACTTTGTCAGAAATAGTCGGAGCTAACATTGCCACTGATGAGGTTCTTGAGAAGCATTTAGAAGTATTCAAGTATGAGACAAAATATTATTGAAAGCTATGACGCCTTGTGCATACAATAATTAAGATGTTGTCTTCCATAGTATTTTGTCAACAATCAGAAAAATGTTTTAAAAATATCTAGTACAAACGTGTTTCCTTTCCAAATTGATTAACAAAATAAAATTTTAGAAAATATACAGTTGACAGTCTCAACCAAAAATTAAAATGTTAATGTCATTCTGCATCAAATATTTTTGTCTAAAAAAAACCCGACTAAATGTCGCCTTCATTTTTTTAAAAATTCTTTTCTTTTGAGTCGTAAATTTGTGGATGATTATTTGACACCAAATGTATGAAGCAATATTCCTTGATTGTGCCTTGTAATGATCATTGTCTTTGAAGCTGTTGTCAAAATATTCATAATTGATCCAGATTATCATCAATATGAATTATTCAGTGATTCTTTATCACTAAGTGTAATTCCAAAAAGAAAGCTTAATATTCTGATTTTTTGTTAAACAATAGTTCTTGCGCTAATTAATTTCATTTAAAAATTTTGGTTTGCAGCTAATGACGAATCGAATTAAATTTCACCGTAAACCTGAGGCACCCTCCATTCCGTATCCAGGCCAGGCATATGGATACGAGGAATACGAAGATGGTACACTGAAGAAACAAGATGCTCCAGACCGTGACCGCTCGCTTGGACCCGCCTTCTATAAACCTACATGTGTAAATATTACTTCTTATTCTTCTATGATGGGATCAAGCATGGTGATCTTCTGATTGCCCCTTTATAACCATTTCATGCTGTTTAGAATGATTGATGAGCAAGCCCTTCAGAAACTAAATCTAAATTTTGGAAGGTCATTGTTAAAACAGTTTCTTTGTCAGGAATCGGCTCAAGTTTTTTTCGGACAAAGCTGATTAATACGAATAGCTAAGTGAAGTTGCTGTACAATTTTTTAACAATCAATCTGAAAGTGTAATTTTTCAAAATTAAAATAATTTGTTGTAATTGTCTGCACAGCAAATGACTGCCTCTTGGTATAATTACTCCCCTCCTCCTTTTACGTCAAATTACCCACAACCCGTTTTACAATTACAATCCTACAAGCAAGTGATATATCTAGTTGCGTGATTGATGCAACCCAGCATCTTCTATGACATAATCATTTGTTAGTCAGACATTTTACAGCCTTTGGAAACAGGGGAAAACGCTAATTTAACATTTTTTCTCTCTACATCTGCTTGTTACATTTAGGCAGGTCATTTTCAAACAATGGCAATTTTCAATCAAGGTAATTATGTTAAGTAATTAAGATATTTGGAGCACAAGCATCCTATGAATCTAATCCAACGTGAACAAGGGTCGCCCATTTTGAAAATCACTATCACCTAAAGTACCCACCAAAGCAAAATAAATCAAAATATCTGTAAGATTTCACAAAGACAGGGCAGTGTGAACAGGCTGGAGGTTTAATGAAAAGCATGGAAACATTTGGCGGATGGTAATAATGAGGCTGAAATTCCTAATTAGCAGCTCTTCTCTGATTAGTGTAAATCCAGTATTGTTCAGGAGAGGATACCTAGAGCTTACAGTTTCAATCTCGCTCCATTATGTCCCACATCCTTCCCCAAACCCCTACGGCATGTACTGCGCCCTGTCCGCGGATGTGCTGTCATTAAACACTGTTAGACCTCTTGCTCCGATTGTCCCGGAGTTTTAGATGCACCAATAGCTTTTTACCAATAACATGGTCTTTTCATGCCTGTTTGAGCGCGAATAAAGGCAGGCAAAGGGTAGTCTGGTCTTCCCGGAGTGCAGGGGTCGTAATAGTCAGCCCCGTGGGTGCCTCAGAGTCAGAAAGAAAGGGGAATTAATTATAGAATAGGTTACAAATGCAGGGGTTTCTTTTGGTCAAATTAATAACTGAAAATGGTATCCGTGATCCAAAGCGGGATGTTATTAGCTTCATTTGGGAGTGATGTGAAATTCATGAGTTGAAATAACACTATTCATGTAAGGGAATTGCCTTGAAATTTAATAGGGGCTGTTTTACTAGTAGTTGTATAATGTTACTAATGATATGACATCAGCAGCATTCTTTGAAAATTAGTATTTCATCGGAAATGAGATGGTCGCACTGTCACTGACCTTTGTTGATGGGTGCTGACCTTTTATCAGATAGCAAATAATTTTATTGAGAAGAGATAATTTATTTGGATAACATTTCCAGGTTTAATGGACTATTATCAAAGGTGCCATCCTTTTAAATAGACCATCATGCAGCACTTTGTCTTCTCCCTATTAGGGTTTATGCCCAGAAATGACACCATAAATTTCCATCTTCTGTCGCTGCAGCCTATTTGAGTACAATTGCCTGGGGTTTCCTAGCTACATAAATCTTGAAAAGTGTTCTATGTATGATAAGGTTTTGTCCCTGACATTCAGCCCCTCTCTAGGGTGTCGGTGGACACTACTATACTGTCTCTTAGTAACATTTACACTCTATGTGAGTCATATGCTTCACTGTCCTTAATCTTTCCAATATCATTATATGCAATTATCACAATTGCCTGTCAGTGTCATAATTCCTGAATTGATTAATGTAAAGTACTATTTTTATCTTTTGTCTTGATATTCTCACATGACAAGTGACAGAGATATAATTTTCAAATCGGTCCTGCTTTGTGTAATGTTATCGCTGTATTCTGTTATCAATGAAAGTGACAGGAATATAGTTACTGATCATCATTTGCATATTTTAGTTCATATTCTCTGCCAATTAATTCTGTAACATGGCCCTACCAGTTAGTTATCAGGTTAACGTCGGGTTCACTTTCTATCATATCCAAATTTGCACGTGCATATGGGAGCCTGTTTTGGTGAGACAAAGTTCATTTCTTTCTTTGCACGATTCTTTGATCAAAATCCATTTACAAGTTAACAGAAAATCAGATCATTCTTACGCAGTTTAAAAGCGCAAATTTAATTTTACAAGTTTGAAGAGTGATGCGTAAAAGTTAATTGATAGTTGAAAGCAGAAAGACGTCGGGGTCAGCAAGGGGGGAGTCGGGTGAACGGCTAGTGATACTGATGATCCACACTCATATATTTTTTATTCAAACTGTCACACGGATGTGGGAAGTTGTCTAATTATCACGTGAGCACGAGCGACCAGTCACACCCCTGTCAGCAAAAGACAACGTGGAAGCGCATGCCTTTATGAATACATTTGCATACAGATGTAAAAAGTCACGAAAAGTGGGAATGGGTTTTGAGGGGACAAAGGAGCGGGCTGCATGACAGATTGAACTAATGACAGCCATTACGGGCGGCGCTCTCCTCCGAGGATACCTCTACACTTGTCTAGCACAATGAATATTTTATAATTATCCAGCACCGAAGCTCTTCCTTTTGTTTTATTTTTTTTTACCACTGTAAAACATGCAAGGGTTATCTCTTTGATTGAGCCAAGCGTTTCAATACTTTGCTTCTTCTACTTTAAAACTGATAGGTTTTTAATGGTATGATGAACTTAATCAGTTGTGAAGGTCACGGTCCAAGTTCGTTAGGGTTAAACACTTTCAGTTAAAGGGACATAAAATGAAAGTGATCCCAGTGATTAAAAGAAAATGATATAACCCTATTGTACTAGGGACTCTATAATTCTCATAGAATAAACTTAAACAATGTACATAATTTCATCAAATTTATTGCTATTATATTGTTTTTGTCTTAGGACAGAAAAAATATGCTCAAAGACTTAAAAGATCACATTCAAAGTGAAATTTTATGCAAATTTAATTTCGCAGATTTCATCGTCAGTAATGAATTAAATAAATGTGAAGGACATTTTGGCATGCATTGAACCTTCTAGTCATTTGAACAATTGATATCAAGAACGAAATATTTGCTATCAGCAATTGTATGTCTAACAGCTCCAATCTGAAAATTGCACAAAGTTAGTTTTCATTTATCATTGTCTCATAAAAGTTAAATTTATCCCTCTTTTAATTCAATTTTCATATTTTAAATGACTTGAGATTTGTGTTGGAAAACTTGTAACCAATGAACAATCAAAATATGACAAGGTATCAGCCAGTTCACTCTGTACGAGAAGTGATTATTGAAAGAATTACTGTCATTCTGTTCATCACTTGAGAAAAAAATAATCATCTCTGTGTCTCTTATATAAATTTCCATTTGCAAACTGCCAAATGTTTGCTCAATGTTTGTTTTAGAAGACAAGTCAGTTGTAAGGAAGAGATTTCTATAATTGTGGAACAATGCTAGGCCATAATACTCTGCCCCACGGCACATTTTCATTCAATTAATAAATGATGTTCCTCTAAACCATTTCTCCCATCTGCAAATATAATTACAACATTTGGATCTGGGCATTTAGTTTGCCAATTTTAGTTTCATATTCCTGAATTATTCATCATTTTTGGAAATTATTTTTTAAATGGACTCCGGCTATAATGTATTTCATGACTCGATTAATTCATTTTTGAAATTTGAATGTGTAGTATTGTTTCATTTAAATCCACATAACTTTGTTGCTAGCTTGTTATGAAAATCACTCATTCGATACTGAATCACAAATAGAATTCGGTAAAACTTGCCTTACATTCAACTGCTGCATCAATTCCTTACTTTGAGGTTTAAACTAACCAAGAAGTGGAATATCATTGGTTTCAAACAAACCTTGACCAGGTGATGTGCTGCTTTTCTAGAATATATCCTGAGCCCTATAACCGTTGTATAGCTATAAATAAGCAACTAATGAAAGAATTTGCATTCAAGCAATTTAGGCAGTACCTACCTATAAGAGGAGCGACAAGCGATAATCTACATCCCAAATCATGACATTTTATTGACAGAAAATATTATGTGCTAAATATAGCGATGAGTAACAAATCTACAGCAAAACGTGTGTTAACGGGCTCAGGGAATCAGGGTATTGTAGTAGTTTAGTGGGTACAAATACACTGATGGAGCAGGATGGTGATATACATAGTCCTGCACCATGACTATGTGATGTGAAACATAAGAGCCTTTATTGCAGTCTAGATCCTTATTCAACATGTCTAGATAAACTGATACACTGAAAGTATTTAAAATATATAATCATAAGTATGAAGGTACAGTAATTATAAAAATTGCATAAACCAAGTTTTAGTCCAGTGATATCACAACTAAGGCAATTCATGCAACTATAAGAAAGTGTACTGATTGTTACAGGAGGACACTAAGCCGTCCAAGCAGTACAAGGGTGTCCACTTCGGGAAGATGACGTCCAAGCGGACCAAGTTTGGTGGAGCAGGGGGACCTGGTCCGGGGGAGTACGAGCCGTACAAGGAGGGGCAGTATCGAACAGAGACCCTCAACGCTCCCGAGGAGGACCGCGCCGTCCGTTATGAGGCCAAACTACCCAGATATAACGAGGCTATCGTCAAGGATGAGGAGAAGAAGGTGAAGATGATGTTTTGAGAAATTATTTTAGTATATCAGCTTTTAGAGCTCTTCATAATTAGTTCCTTAGTATACATAGTATACTCCAAGACCATCAAATATTTCTTTATTTGCAAAACACTTACTGTTTTTCTTATTGGAAATTTCCTGTTACGATAAGATACTGTGTTCCTGAAGAGTAACATTCATGGACAAGCGGTGGATATGGATGATTACTGCAGATTGTCGTTTATGTTAGTACTTAATTTTCAAAGACATGAAAAAGTTATGATAAGCTTACATATAAATTGAAAATCAGTTTCATATTAATATTTTGCAGTTAATTAATTACCACTTTTATTTGTTATGTGTGACACATCAAATCTGAAATGTGTTATGTAACCTTTGATCAGTTGAAATGCAAGAAAAAAAATATTTAGGAGAGATATTTCAAGGAGAGATTCTTTGAAATGAAGTTGTAAATCTGCTTAGTCATCAAGAAAGTGGATTTACATTAACCGCTCATACTCGTAAAAACCTTTCCACAAAAACCCCTCAGCTATGAAGTGGTCTCGGCATGCATCACCCCTGAACCTGTATAATCAAGGGCCGTGGCTTTATAGAGGCTAGTTTCAGCATTTCTTGCACACTGCAGTAAAATGTCGGTAAAATGAGGTTATCAAAGTTTCTTTGATAGAGAGGAGGCATGCACAGAACCAACCTTATTATTAATGTGATTAGAGAACTGCAGTATAGGAGGGACATTGATCCTAGTAGTATCTGCATTGTGGTCTTTACATTTTGAGCAATCAGGTATTCATAGTTTTTATACTTTTTGCTTTTGTTTGACCATTTAATAGCATTAGGGGATGAGTTTGAAATGCATGGTTCATATTACCATCTTAAGCGTTGGCTGATGTTTCGCAGTTAAGTCTGCCACTAAGTCTTCTTATGAAAAAAATTCATTCTCCCAATGTTTATTCACGAGAAATTTTAACTGGTATGTTTACTTTAACAATCAAAATTAATGAATCAATATAATTCTCATAAGATAGAGGTTATTTTAAAAATTAGTCTTTTTCTAAATTTACTTCACTTAATCATATTTCGTCCCCATAAATATGTCAGAACTTCTCGAACATAAGTTAAGTATGTATGTCATCGCCTTTGCTATTTTTGTTTCAATGTGACATTGCCTGTTATATTTACTCTCGTAAAATTCATTTTCAGCCTTATTCATGGAAAATATACACTACTAACTGTCATTGTATGTAAAGATTTAAATCACTCTGATATAGCTGGATTATACCTTCAAAAACTCTATATTTAGAATTTTAGATAAAAGTGAAAAAAGAAGATATATACAATAATATTGTTTGAAATAACTGTTTTTAACAAAAATAATGTCTTTGTGGACATTTCTTAAAACATAGAAGCTTTGAACATTTGTTTTTTAATTTTAGAATTTTATTTGTACTTATACATTGTTCTAGATCAAATGATTTATTAAATGAAAATTTAGTTTGAATTCTTTTATCTATATTGACAAGTTGATCTGAGTTTGTGGTTGTGTAGCAGAACTGACAATTATAGCTGATAGACCACTGAATCGTGCACATTTTATTTCCATATATTAATATATTGTGATTTTGTGATTAGCGCTGACAGTTTGATGTGAAAAGAGGAAATTATTGGACCATATAAGTTGCATATTGGGTGCTAAGTTCTGGAAGGTTATGTTTCGAGCTGTCTTGTAGTTGATGTCAGAAGAGTGCTGGTAATTAAATCATAATTTGAGATTAGTTGTCATGATAGTAGTATGAGTCACAGTTTACACTGGAAAACTCTCCAGTTGTCATTCTGTTTGTACAAGATATGATTTGTGGTACTGGAGAAGAGGATTAAATACACCCAGCTCTTCCTAGTCCCTTTTTTGCGGGCTGAATTTTCAACAGGGCGCATCGCTCACTTCAATAAAGTTCAGTAGTTTCAAGATGTCTTGATAAATACTTGGTGGAAAAACATTTTGTGATGCAAAAAATATTTTTCCAATTAAAGAAAAGCCAGTGTGATATTGTGTCAAATGTTGTTAGAAAGATAGAGTCGGGAGAGACGAAGGGGAGTAAGCAGGGTGGAAAGTTCAGATACCGACTAACCTTTATTAAACATGACACAACAGCATCCCAGAAATCTGATAAATGTGACAGCAGAGTGATTGAATTTCAGTTGCATCCTCCGCTGTTTTTATTGCACAACTACATATCAGTAGGGGCTTAAATTATTGATATAATTGTATCATGAAATTCTGTATTTTATATTCAAGAGAGCATGAATCACTTTGGATGTAGAAATTAATTGGAAAACATGATCGACCATTTTATTAATTTTCAGTCAAATCATTGCATAATTGAACTTACAAATTTCATATTTTGTGTGCCTTTAAATTCATGCAGACCCTTCCTTTTTAAGCAATATTTAAGGTTAAACTCATACTGTGTGGTGAATTTGATGTATTTCTACAATGAGAAGAAATAAATAGTTGATAAGAATTAAGGGACAATCTAGCAGGGCCATGGTTTGCTATGTATTTAGACATGTACTTATCAACAAACCATCATTGCAAGAGGCAGCCAGCCCTTCTTATCACATTTCTCCGTAATATTTATGAGCTAAATGTTTTTTTAACAGCTTGCTCCAACTACCACAGCCCTCTAAGCTCTGTTGATAAAATCATGGCAGGTTCTGTGGTTTAGAAAAAACACATTACAATTTGAAACTTAAAAAAAGCTTCAATAACAATTTGGCTACATTTGAAATCCTTACTGTTATACACAAGGACAAAACGAGAAATGAATTCTACCAGCAAGACACCAATCTCTCCTTGTAGCGGCCCCACTCCTGCAAGTGTTAAGCTTGGGGTCAAGTGAGTCGCTTTATAAAATCAAACTGTTTATTTTTTCAGGACTTCCACAAACAGGGGGTTATTGTAGGGAAGTTGCTTTTTCTCTCTTATTTGAAATATGGTTTCAATTATATCTATAACATGGGGAGGTAGATCTAGTTTTTACTTCTCCCAGGCCCCTTGTCTCCATCTATGCACCCCCTGCCACTCCTTATCTCTGGCCCAGGCACCCATAGGGGGTGTATTTGGGGGAGGGGGGTGGGGGAGAGGGGTGGGGGAGGGGGGTGGGGGAGGGGGGTGGGGGAGAGGGGTGGGGGAGAGGGGTGGGGGAGGGGGTCAGATAGGAGCAGATGTACATTCATCATAGCACACAGTCAGGCAATGTACTTTTTGGTTTAATCTTTCACCCATCTTTGTGTGCGGCAGCGTGATTTACAACTAAAAACTTGTGCATTTCTACAAAGGTTAAAAACATTTTGACTGTTATGGTTCTGATCCTGGTGGATTTATTATCACCCCTGCGGCTATATAGATAAAACAAAGCATGGGTCATGCTTTAAATTTGAAACTATTTTGATAAGGTGTTGAAAACAATATTTCTCATCATTTTTCTTCAGGATCTTTCCTAATGTATGAGATTTTAATGGTGCTATATCACATTGCATTTACAATGCTAGTTACCTGTATATTGATATTGTCTTTTTAGCTTTTATGTTTATATATATATTTTTTTCAATTTAATCAGGGTTACTTGAGATACAGTGAAAATGTAGAAATAAATATTTAAAAAATCTTTAAAAATTACAAACCGCAAACAATAAATTATAGATAGATAAAAAGATATAATGTAATTATTTTTCTTGCAGGCAATCCCAGGTCCAGGAAAGTATGAGATTAAAGGACAGTTTGAACCCCAACAACCGAAAATAAACACAGATGGAATTGAAATAGAGCACCCTCCTTTTATGTCGCAGTCAAAGGTATGTTGGAATCAAAATTAACATTTCTTATAAAAATCATGATAGAATTTCAGTGAAATTATATAGATCTTGTTTATGGTATAAAGTACATGAATATTCAGGTTTTACACCTTCATCTCCATTTCATCAAAAACTAAAAGTGTTCAAAAGAACACATATTAATTATTTTGTATTTTTCAACTGTTTAATAGATTTCTGAATTAATTTTTATTTAATTCATTATTACTCTAAGGAATATTAAGATAGATAACATACACAATGTAAAATCATTTTCTCCTCAGAGATTTCAGCCGGTCAAAGCAATAACGCCAGCGCCTGGCTCATACAACGACCCACGCACTGCGCTAGATTCGATGAAAAAGATTACGGGACTAAAGAGGAGTCCGTTTGGACAGACATCAGTCCGATTCAACCCGGACGGGAAGAGAGCTCCAGGTAAAATCTCTACTCTTCGTCCTCTTGCTTTGTTGCTAAACAGGAGTTACCTCCCTTGTCATATAGCTCCATTGCTCTTTTTGTGTGCTGCAGACGATTCATTAAAAGCACAATTATGTTTCTGAGCTCATCATGATTTCGAAATTTTTTTAAATGTGGAGGTATTTTAACTTATTTGAATAATACATTTCAAAGATAACTCTTTTCAACGAATTTAAATTCGAAATACCTCTAAACACAATTCTATGGTTCTCTCACAGTGTTGTTTGTAGGTGATCAGTTGAGGTAATTTTGGACAATTCTGAACAAACGGGACCCTTTTCAAAGATAAAAGTAGTCAGTTACCCCAAATTTAAGCCACATGCAACAGGCAAAAATTATGAACTAATTCCCCAGGAGACACTGACAATCATAAAGTTATGAATAGTTTAACATTAAGCTTGAGTGACTGTAATTATAATCATATTCTCGGTAAACATAAACCAAAATCTCCTTCATCAAGCCTAATGGAATTGTTGAAGCAGATGTTTGTGAGTAAATTAATCAGTTACAACTGAGATCATGTTGAGTATGAAGTAATGGTAGGTATCTACTACCTACATGAATGACTCATGTTTTTTACTTGATATAATCAGACAGGACCCCTCCCCAATTACCGGCCCATTACCCACATGATGAACGATGGTGTAACAGTGAACTCCCCCTCCCTGTGTAGATCCTGTTCTCTCATGTTGAATATTTAAACATATCATAATCTAAGCTGAATGCAACCAGTCCAGTGTGTTTAGATTTAGAGTAACTAACTGTAAGGGCTTGATCTCTTCTGATTATCAGCTGATGTTAAGAGGGCTGCATATGTCACAAAGAATTTATCTTATTCATATATTGTTTCTTCGCCAAATCTGTTTTGAATTAGGATATGAAATAGTTGTCTTAGATCTTAGGATTCAGAATAGTTTAAAGAAATCCAAGGAGACTTATTTCTGAGTGATAAATTGCATCAAGGAACATCTGAATTTGTTAAACATGATCAAAAGAAGTAATAAAAATTGATGTATACACACTTCTCTTTTTAGATTTGTATCTTTTGTACATAAATAGAAATTTGAAATTAAAAGTGATTTAACTTATGGTTCAAATTGATCCAAATTGGACATGTAGCAATAATGGAAATGGCTAAAAATATGACCACTCCTAAAATATATACAAGAAAATGTTAAAATAATGTTACCTAAATTCCAGTAAATAAGTCCCAACTGTAAGTGACAGTATAATTACACTCAGCCAGGATACTCCCTGGTCCCAATGGGATGTGTTTACTCATTCAAATATGCATACATTTATTCATTGATTCTAATTGATTGTTCCAAGTCTACTTATCAGTCCCAGTTTATACAGTTATAGTTGGTGATTCCATTGGTGCCAGTCTTTGTACTGGTAACAGTGTTTATAATTACCAATATTCATATAAAAATTATAAGACCAATATTAGAACTTAACTTCATTGTTTACAAGATGTTTTAATTTGGATATTTGATACTTTTGTTAACTTTTGTTGGTATATTTAAATTGTTATCAAAGAGTTCAAAACTTCAACTTTGAAGTGCACTTTGAAGTGAATGACGTAACAAAAACAAAATTTTCTGGCTAAAATTTCCTTATGGTTAGGGAGATATTTCAATTTCCTCGACTGAGTCTCCTTACATTTGTTAACATTTTTACATTGCTATGCATTGCAGTATAGTGTATATACATGTATTGTTGGTATTCCCTACAGTCCACGTGATTTAGTAAATATATATACCCTGAAGTGGAGTGTATTTTCAGAATGAATGTTCACAAAAACCTTGCTTTTCTTCATCTACTGCTTTACTGATACTTCTCACTAACAATTGCTACTTGTCATACACCAGGCCCGGGAGCGTACAACATCTCGGGTATGGGTGCAGAGAGTATGCGGAAGGCGTACATGGAGAGTACACGACGAGGGGTATTTGGGACAACGTCGACGCGGATCCAGGGTATGGCGAAAAAGGAGGAGGTGGAGAAGCCGGGCCCCGCCCACTACCAGATGAAGGAGAAACCTTTCCAGAGCAGATACCAGCAGCTCTCGTCTAACTTCGCCTCTGTCACCTCCCGACTCACTGAACCTGCCAACACAGTCAAGGTACGTTGTTTATTATTTTATTGTGTTTTAATTTCAGCATGACAAGGGTTAAAGTTAAATGTTTTCTGTTATAAAAGTTCTGGAAGTAATCAATTTTGAAGAGCTGTGATTTTATGAGTGCTTTGATTTGAACCAAATTGGTCTTCTCTGGATAAGTTAGGAATTTTGAAGTTTGTAAATTTGTACATTTTTTGGTGAATGTTTTCGAAGTTGAAATCTGCTTTTTCTTTGTACTGGTGGGACTTTCTGTTCATTTATTCATTGGAGAAATAGTTTAAATAAAAAATGAAAGCTTTGAGTTTGTGGCTTGTATGAGTGCTTCCATTGAACCCTTGACTTTGTGAGATTTCTTATATTAGGAGTTGTGAGATTTTATGATGTCTTTGATCATGGCACACCTCCTTGAAATTATAAAAAAGTGTTTGTAAAACTGTATGGAAGAAGTAATGATGAGTGAGATAAATAATTATACTTTCTTAATTTTAATTATGTTGTTCATGACCAGTAATATGTGGTTTTGCTTTCAATATACACATTCTATTAATTATTAAACTATCAATTTCTTACTTGTGACTTTGTGAAAGGAGGGAGTCAATAGTTTTGATAACATATGGATACATGAATACATGGATATGAGTTTCATTAAACTTCTGTATGTAAGTAATTTGGGTGTAAAGAGTTTGAATAACAATGCACACTAAACATTCAGATATAGATGCAGTGAGAATGAATGATCCCTTTGTAGAATTTCTACCAAGAGGGTTTGATTTTGGAGAGATTGAGTTTCATTTCTCCCTAGAACAACAATATTGTGTTTCAAATCAAAGTGCAGCAAATACTTGTTCACATGCTTCACTACACGTTAGCATTTCGCCTGTCAAGATCCCTGATAATACCACTTCCGAAGGTTAATGCTTACCATTTGCCGGCAACATAAAAATACAGACTTTATTTTCTCGGATAAATACATTGACGCCAGAAGATGTGTTTGAAAACAGTGCAGGACCTGATGATATTTGAAGTGAGGGCAATGAGGAGAAGCAAGTCTCCACAACATATGGTCACTTTTCAATGAGAGGATGTGGAACTCTTTTGTAAAAGAGGCAATAAAGGAAAACACTCGAGACATGTGCACACCTTGTGATTGCAGAGAATGCATGAAATAAGAATTGACACTCTTATCTTTATATCTTGATGATTTATCTCTTTTTACTCATGCTTTTCGGTTGAGTCGCTTTCGTGCTCCAAGTGTAGATGAATCAGGAGAAACATGCCTCCAAAATGCACCAAAAATGTTCCTTTTCTCAGAACTTACTTTTGAGGTTGAAAATCAAAGGAGATAAGTTGTCTAATAATCTTTGAATTTAAAAAAGTAAAGATTTGGTAGAGTTTAAGATCTCATTATAATTTGCATTTTATCAACTTAATTTACTTGAATTAAATTTCAAACTTTACTGGTTATAATTAAATTAATTTATAATTGTATAAATTGGTTTAGTATGAGAAACATAAAAATGTTCAAAGGAAAGATAACTTTATTTATTGAAAGGAGAAGATGTATATGAGTTACTCTGAGCATCTGTGTTCCATTAGTGTGTATGTGTGTGTATGTATGTAACTAGTAAGTTGTGAGTACACGTTGTCAGTGACGGATGAGAGTCCCAGAGCGCATTGTCAACAGCCTGCACACCCCAGCAGGCCCACGGAGTATCCCCCTTCAAACATGTCTGTACACTCTCATACAATCCAGTCTTCAGACGGCACACTTTCCCTCCAATTTGCAAATCAATCTGTATCACAGAGGTAGGCTGCCCTGCCTGTACAGGAGCATCAGTCTGATGAGCTGCCGGGCAGGTTAGTCAATGGAGAAGTTTCTCTGCCCGCTTGAAACAGTCGGCTTCAGTAAGTGTTTGGAGCAGCTGTCAGGTACTGCTAAACACAAAGACAGAGTCGCTTTCTGGGCGAAATCAGCTCCGATGTTGTTTGACACCCAAAAGTGCTGCAGTGGCAGACTACCAACTTGAACCTCTACCCCGAGACCCAAGTTTACCCCCAGGTCCTGAAACCCCGATCCTTCCCCACCAGGGGTCCGCTTGTTTCATTAGCAACCCTTCTCCACACAGATCAACTTTTATTTTAGAGGAGGGAGAAGCAGGTAATTTATAGAAAGAGGGGACAGGGTATCCAGCTGCCAGCATCAAGCTTGGGCACCTATTGCTGGCTAGCTTTAAACAAGATGGTTGGTTTGACAGGCCTCTTCTCAATACTTATCTTGTTTGCTCCCAGGATATACAGATCAAGATTAGAGTTAAAGTGTTGCTGCATGAGAGCCCTCTCAATGGCCGTGTTGTCCTTCAAGATAATTCAGTTGGCTTTGAAATGTTCCCTGTTTTCATTACGAGGAATACTTTTTCAAGGATTTGTCTCTCCGAAAATATATACCTTATGTGGTTTTGATGGTGGAGTTATTAGACTGGAATTAATCTAATGCAGAGATTGAAAGTTTAAGTTGACACTAATTGTTGTTGCACTTTGGATTGTGTATACAAAGCGTCCCTCATTCTTGGGTTGGAGAGATACATGAACCGATTGGTCTCCTATTTCCCTTCTAGTTTGTTAAATTGTACTCTCCACAAAGTTGAATGTTTGATTTTTTAGTACATAATGGTTGGCTGTAACTGAAGGGGTTAAACATTGTTTGAAGTAGGGCCGATTTCACAAATAACATTTTATTTCATTGTCATTCAATTCTAGTGCTTGGAATGCCTTGCTAATGCTGTAACCCTAAACAGACTATTTTTAGCCCTGAGTTAAGAAATTCAAGCGAGTCATTTAGGAGTAGCTGTATGAGGTACTCTTAAAATGAAATTGAAAAAATAATTACTTTTTAAACACACTTCTGTGTTGGTAAATGCTCAAGGCAGTCCAACAAATGTAATTATGGCTTAAAGACTAAAGCTCTCGTCATGAATGTTTCAGTAAGGCAACTTTTGCTCAACAAAACGGGGTGGGAAAATTGAATGGAGCTTGAATTAATGAGTTAATTAGGTAATTAATCTTAAGCTGATCAAGTGAAAGAGACTGAAGCTTGTAGCAGTAGAGCAGAAACAAGCATGCACTCGAAGCAGAGCGCCACCTTATCGTGAGAATTGCCATGTTCCCTAGACTTCTTGTGCAAGCCAGATGCCTTGTGAATACAGTTTTATTAATGACACTCCAATTTAGAAGTGTAACCAAATTAATGTCCAATATATTTGATCTCAAGTCGAAAGCCGATCCAGTAGAACATGCCGCAGGATTAACACCCAGTATCGGATCTGACCAACCAGCAGCTGGCGGTCACTTGCCAGTCTCGTAATGACCTCTGGGGTCATCCAGCGATCTGCTGGGTCAACTTATTGCAGGTTGAGATCTCAGCTTAGGATGTTACCATCTCTGAAACTTAATTACTCCAAATAAATCACTATATCAATCGCAGATTTGAATCAGTCAATTGCAAGAAGAGCCCATACAATTGGGCAGTGTTTACTGGGGGCAGGTCACCTCACACCAGTCGCTCCGGAAAATAGAATAAGCTTGAGGTACTAGCTGTGAAAAAGATGTTTATTGAATGATTGATGAAACAATCAATGAGGTCTGTAGTATTGTGTGAGTCAGAGATTGGGTGTCGTTTAGTCGCACCCATTCAGCCGCTGGAGTGGATTCATTCTATCAAAATCTTATTTGTTACACATCAAGAATTCACCATGCCGTGTAACTTGTTTTAACATGCCTCAGGAACTAATCACAATTTATCACATCAAATTGTACCCCATTACGAAAATATTTAAACTATGACAAAAATGTTAATATTTTGTATAATTGCTCTGTGTTAAGGAATTAATGTAGAAATAATAATGCTACAAAATGTTTTGATTTTTATCAAAATAAATATCATGTTATAAATTCTCCGGGAATTAATTTACAAAATGGTATTTATTATCATTGATATGACAAAATTATTGTTATGAGTACTGCTAAAACTGGTATGATTCTGTTTGAAATAAAAATAACCTGGCCAGTGCCTGTTTAATGTCCCCATCCTCCCCATTGTGAGTCCCTGGGTATCAATGGCAGTGGAAAGATGATACTATTCGCTTCATTCAATATTAAACACAGGAGTCGAAGTACCCATTCTCCTCAACTCTCTCATCCAAGCAAATTGGAATTTATTTTTCACAGATTTTTTAATGCATTACTTAATTTTCTCCATGACCTGAAAGAGGCATTATTCTTTCAAAAATCAGTGAACTATAGCCGACGAGCATTATTAGAAGTTAATTAACTAATTATCCAAGTCAACAGGAACACCGCCAGGAATCTCTCAGCCGAGGCTTTGTTAACCAAGCTTCCACACAAACACCATTGTCATACTGTAACATTTGTTAATCACTCCACCAGCTCTATATAAAAAATCTCATAATGACAAACTAATCTGTCCGCTTGAGGTGGTCCGTTGATTTGATTTATCAAAAGATGTTATCAGGTAAATGTGGACACAGAATAGAAGAAAGCGATTTCGACTTTAAACCACGTGTCTAGATGAATTTGTGGGTATTGTTCGTGCATGAGGCCTGCTGCTCCCCACCAGCTGACCACGCCCTTTTCTCGTGTACACCCCTGGGGCTGGCTCATGAGCAGACCGTGAAGATCATCCTCATAAATCATAGTTTACCATCTGCGGCCAAGAATTACTCTCTTTTAGCTTCCTGTGTAATCCCTTTAGAAATACTTGCTGTAACTCCAGCAGTATAACTTACGTTTGATGATAGGGATTTATCTAATTATGACAGAAAGAAGGATGGAGGCTGTGTTATCCAGGCAAGGTGCTTGTTACACAGTGGTTAGATCATATCACTCCCCTCTCGGCTACAGTCGCTAGAGTCGGTGGGGCAAGCGGGATATGACAGGGTCCACGACACTCTGATGGCTGACAAGGATCTCTGTATGTCAGCCGGCAGTGCAGACTTAATCCCTTTATGATGGTAGACCCACTTTTTATAGCAACTTAGTCCTGTAGTTATTTCATTGCTTTTGTTGTGACATGAAAACCCCAGTCTCATAGGTATTAGCCCTAATCCCAGTTAGTGTTATGTCCATAATTATTTCCCGGGCATTCATCTTTTTATCTAGGATAATTAACTTGATATATTGATAACAGAATTGCTATTCTTAGTTTTATTACAAACCATCTGTAATATTTCTAATCTGTCTGTGTGAAAATGCCATTATTTCTTAAAATTTTAATCCACCATCAGTGCTTGACTTCACATAAATCGTTTCATAACTATCTTGTTTTATTTAATGATGAGACCCAATTGAGCTTCCAAAATGAAACAAATAATGATGAATGCTAATATATTTTAATGAATAAAATAAAAATAGCGGTAATCAAATCATTGGCCGATCCAGCCCTTCCGCCTTTTGGAAATTTATGCGTGTAGATTCCAAAGTGAACCCCCTTTTCAATTATTGAACTAAAATTCTGTATCCACCTATGTATCTGTCTACAGTAGAAAGGACACAATATTTAAACGTAGTTATCACTTGTCATACAGTATGTGAAGCTTCACTCCTTGGGTCCAGAATCCACAAGTTCAAACCTTCCTGGTTGAGAGTCATTACTAAGTGTAATCACAAATGGCAAATGATATACAAATTCTTAGTGAGAGTTTGTGAAAGAGACTTCAGATCTTGATGTGCATGTCACAGTTGAGTGTGACTTGATCATGGTGAAGTGACCAGTCTCCAGGCTGTAGCAGCTGCCTTCTTCCCCTTCCCTTGATCCCTCGATCCCTCGATCCCTCCGTGCTTTACGTAATCCTTGAGCTTGCATTCCCCAAGAGTTGCGCTCCCTGTTTTGTTGAGAAATTTCTTCATCCATTTGGGTGGAATGAAATGCATTCTGGATGAGAGTGAAATCATGAAAACTGGTCGGAAATGAGGAACAATGGTACATCAGGGAACAATAACAGAGAATTTTGTTGCCATGGCTCAAGTCAAATGGTTTTCGTCATCGCATCCTGTCACTTTGAAATTAAGTTTTAAAACACTTTCACACCAGGGGCCCAAAGTCATGGTTTCTTTCCAGCTAGGCTAAGTTGGGGGGAAACGTCATGCCATTGTTTAGTAGCAGAGTTCCACTGCACTTGCAGAGGTGTGACAACTAGCACTGCACATTTTTCTTTCTTTTTATGTCACTACTGAAGTAGAAAATTTGTTCAGGATTGTCCTCATTCAACCAGGATCAAAGTTATGCGTTATTTGTGAGTGAAATAATAATACACTATTGAATCATTGACTCAGGAAAATTTAGAGATGAAATAATTGTATTTATATTTCAAATCTTTCCATTTTCAACTTTCTTCATTTTCTCCATGCAGTCCCAAATTCCATTAGAGCTCACTAGTTGTTCATAATAGACATACCAAAATTAGTCGGCTTGAACAGATTTGAAATGTATCAAATTAAATTTGCATACAAAGTTATCAACTTCAAACTGAGGCCTGAGTTGACCAGCAATAGTCTGATGCCTGGACAGACACATTAACCAACACCACTTCTCAACCATATCCCAATGCTTCTAACAAACCAGTCTTCACCCATCCTAGGGTCTCCATGTTCACAACTTGACCACTGTCTTTCCCCAAATTGTCTCCATGTTACTACCTGACCAGTGACTGACCACCCGGCAGATGCGGGACATGGACACTTCATCAAGTAGGTGATGGAGTCAGGCAGTCAGTGAAGATAGGCCTCCATTAAGATTGTTAAATAGAGATAAACATGAAAGAGGCTTTCAGCAGCAAGAAATGAGCTCAACTGATGGTGGTGATTAGGCAAATTGATGAGCTGACTGGTCATCTGTATCGAGTGCTTAATGGACAAACAGACAGGTACTCTTGTATAGGTCACATATATTGAGGACCTTCTGTGGTGTTTGAAATTGATGAATCCTCATTGTCTCCAACATGTAGTAGAGCCTAGCACATTGCTTAGATATGAAAACATAACTTTGGTTGACGACACCCAGTGTAAGATGATGGATAGGTGGAATCTAGGTTGAGAGGTCTACAAAAGGGTTTGGTTGCAAATTCAATTTAAAATTCTTATTTCAAGACAGATGTCAATTGAACTAAATAATGCCTATTTAGAACAATTTAAGAGTTCTTTTTAATTTGTCAATGAATATATATTTTTATCATAAATTTGTTAAGTCGTACAGAAAACCTATTGAACTAAAACCCTTCAACATCGTCTTGAACAACTGTTACACGGACAGACAGACAGTAAGACCGGTTTTATTCAATATCCAGTGACCCAATGGAAGTTGTATCCAGAGAGCTAGTGATCAGATGACAGAGACATACATGCTATAACCCTGTAGGAGCTAGAGTACACGTCACACATCCAGCTGTAATCAGAACTTTATGACTTAATGGTATCTTTGCTCAGGTGCCTCTCAATTAAATTGTCGTCCCACCTTAAAACTAAACCCTTTGTAAACACAATGTCTTTTGTTATGTTACATTATTTAGCCCATGTATCTTTTTATGAGGGATAAATCAATAAATGAATCATTCAACAAATGCTGGTCATCATGACGAAAATCAAACAAATTAAATCTTGAGGGACATGATGGCATGAATTGGTAATATCATGCAAACCTTTTGTAATTTTTGGGACCTCTTGAGATGTCACTTGAACGTTTTTGTATATCTTGTTTACTTTCTTAGTCATTCAGCTTCATATGTTGACAAAAACTGAGCATCATGATTTGATCAAATTGATGCTCGTAGTTGGAACCCTGAAAGTGATACGGTCGTCATTGAGGATTACTTCCCATGGTAAGAGGACTTATCCCCGTCTGTGCTTATGTTTTGCATAATGTGTGTTGTGTGCTGTATTGTGTAGTGTTTCACTGGAGTCGGAGGGAGATGAGTCTGTTGACTTGATGTTAAGTAGCGGAGCTGTGTACGGAGGAAGGCTTGGATGTATTTACATGTCGAGTGTTGGCCCAGCGGATTACGTTTTGTTTGAGAATGCTTTTACCTCAGTCCCCGCCACCTGTAACCTCCCAGTTCTGTTTGGATAATTAACGCACATTTGGAAAGTTGAGACGACACTTGTCAACTGGCCACTCGAGGGCGACGCTGTCCCTCGTATCCCTCATTGATTGGACAACACGTTTCCCTCAAGCCTCTCCAGGTCTTCAAACCTCTAATCTCATTCTTCATATCTCTGTTTCAAGCACCATTCAGAGAAGCAACTCAATTTTCTCCTGTTCAAAATCAAAGCAGTTGTGAAATTAACATGGTTTATTATAAACAGATTGGTATCGACGAGATAAACATGTTGTATTGTCAATATTTACACAGCTCAGCTTAGTTTAAGACCCGGGCATTAAACCTTAATTGTTGAAAAGAAAAATCAATCTCTACTTGTAGTTCAATTGAGCTGTGCTTGCAGAGTTGATCTAACTGCCGTTATCTGTTAACATTAGAAATGTTTGCTATAAAGCTGATAACTCTGATTGCAAATAAGTGATCATCTTGATTTCATGCAGTACAATGCTGTTGTAACGTGATAGTTGCAGCAGGTGCAGACCTCTTGATGTACACTTTATGCTACATATATATCTTCATCTAACACTTCTGTAGCTTCATCCAACACAAACCTCTTTATTTTGTAGTCATATATACACCTTTACACAACATTTGATAAAACGTAATGAAATGAAAGAATGATTTTATGGAGCCCCTTGTTGCTAGGCCAGCTGTTGAGAGAGAGAGTGCTCTAATAACCTGCTTGATTAGACAGAGTGCAAGCAGCGTGAATATCATCACCCATCCACAGTCACATAGAACTCCTCAACCTCTGATGGATCGGCCATGTAGGCTTCAAGTGTTAATTCATCGATGAATAGCTGATTCCATGTAGGTAATTCAGAGCTGATAGAATCAGGCCGCAATGAATTGTCCCCTAGAGAGACTATGTTCATGTCACCTGGCTGTTTGGTAAATGGAAATGATATACAGATAAATGTCCACAATTTCCCCTCATTTCCCCCTCCTCCAAGACGCAAGGCAGCACAATAACTGTCAGTAGGGAGGGGATGTATCCCTGTATATAGCCAGCCTGACAGTGATGGACTGCGACTGGGCTCAGGAAACCTACAATCCACTGTACACAATTCCACTTGGGTTGGTGCCTTGTTAATCGGGAGGATCAAAATATTTGGAACACATTTATTTGGACAATCCCCTTGATAGTCTAGGTACTTAAAACATATTTATCTTTAAAACTTTTGGAATGTTTCATAATTAATTCCCCCCCTGGGTGAAGCTTTTATTTGTTTAAGTTGAATAAAGTTTGTGTTCACATGTTTCAAGTCATTTCTAGTTTGGAAATATTTATATTGATTAAAAATATTTCTGTTTAAAATGTCAACTCGATTTAACGATATTGCAGAATATTCTGTTTCATTAAACTTACCATTTGCATAATTCCTTCATGTATGAAAATTGATGTTGACTAATGGAAAATAACCAACATTGATAAGATGTATTTTTTTAATCATTTCTAGAGATAGCAAATTAGCAGTTAAGTCACAATGAGCAATATGTTGAAGTTTCTATTTGATCCAACAAGCTATTGATACATCTTCATTACTTCATATTGAACACATCATACTTGTTACATTAAATTCAACATCAATCCGAAATTAATGCCATTTTTTATTGACCTGTATAATGTTTTCACCAGCCTGATTCAATCAAGAGGCGCCAGTGTTGGAATTAATATCAAAAGATAGCATTAACCCGAGCTGGTAAATATTCCATGAAAAATTCAAAATGTCATGTAATGCGTCATTTGTTTGGACATTGTTTGGGTATCAGGTTGGTTTAGACTGACACTAGCCAGGCCTACCCCAGGAGGTGATAGGGAGCAGTGATGGATGGGTCCCGTGTCCCCTCACCCTGGTCTAGGATTGATTCCTAGCTCCCCTCACACTGGTGCAGTCTCACCTCATGTCCTATACATGGACCGTTTTAGTAGTAATTATTGTGCAAGACAGCTACATCCATCATCACAATGCCTGATCATACTCAAAATCAATACATTACAATGAGTAACTAATAGTCATGGGTTCAGCGACGGGGAGGAAAAGGAGAGTTAGTCACTTCATGGTATACAGATGGTTCAATGAAAATTGTTCATATTTTGTGTTAAAAACATTTTTGGAACTTTTTGCTTATTTTTTGTATTCATGAAAACCATAGAGTGTATGAGGAGGGATAAGGGAATTATTTTAAAAAATAACTTTAAACATATTTACAAAAGTAGCCTCTTTCATACAAAATATATATAATGTCCTTATTCATCAAATTATTTTCTTTTATCTGACCCCATATAGTTATGAAAGAATGAAATTTTACTTTTAGAAATGAAAATGACAGAAGATGTTTTAGATATTGTTATGTAAATACAGTTGACATGGCGCAGTAATGATTGTTTGCGTATCACCTCCCATCTCGGAGTCTGGCGGTAGGCATAAAGAGGTGCATTGTGTGCATTGTGTGCAAGGTGGCGCTGCAGCTATCGGCTGCACGACTCCACTCTATCTGTTATCGTAGCTCCGGGCACAAGCACCAGTCAATGGAGAAATTCATTTAATGTTTGTATAATGGTTTTCCAATTATGTTCCAGTCTTTGTTCAACTGAACCAATACATGATTGAAAAGGATAATGATGATAGCCAATCATCTAAATGACTCGCTATCTATGCAAAGTACACTACCAAATGGGACGGTCACTTTTAACAATAACCTGGGCTTGATGATCAAACATGGAGCATGTTGCATGTTCAGGTTGCAATATGTCTGTCAGTCTTTTTCAGTCGCTGATCAAAGATGGAACTAACTCCACACGACAATCTTGCTTTGAAGTGAAATTGTATGATAAAAGTTTGTCATTTTTGTCAGGTTAGTGATCTGATATGGTGAGAAGGGAACTGTTTACTTTGTGTTGCTGCTGGTAGAGTCAATGAGATTACATTAGATAATGAAGCTATCTGTAGCAGTTAGGCTTTGAAGTGAGGGGTGCTTCATTGGGTTTAGTTCTATGAAACTGAGTTCTCCTACATGTAGGTGACATGTGATCAGGGAACTTATTCCTCAGGTAATCCCACCTCCTGGTTACCTGCTAGTTCAGCAATATTCCAGGTGTGACTGTCAATAGGCCGAGACCAAACGTGAAGTATTCCTCAAAGTTTCATACAGCTAATTCTCTTTTAAAATTTGTAAGTAAAGAGGATACACAATTACATTAACGTTGAAGAGTGTCTGTACAAGAACATTACTTGTTTAGTCAATCACCCATGAATTGTTTTCACTGTGAACCATTTTACATACAGTGACACCTAGTGGTGACAAACCATTTACTAGCACTTTAGAAATGTTTATATAATAATGATGATAGTGATGATGACATTTATTATGATCAAATAGCTTGACAATTACTCTGTTGGCTACATTTAAAACTTCATATGAGATCAAGTTTTAAAGTTGCTAAATGACATAAAGCCCCCCTGTTGAAGAAAAAGACAATGCGTCCGAGAAGAATCCAAGCCTGAGGATTGGTCGATGATGCAATAATGATATTCTTCAGATACAGATGTATCACAGGTGATGCTAGTGTGCCCATCAGAAAACAATCATAAATTACCTGGCAGGTTTGTGTGTGTTTTTCAGGGCTAATTTGCCAGGTGAAGATGTATGAAGCAGTGTTGAATGAATGCAGGTGTTTGTACAGTGCTTATGAGGAGCATTCCAGTTTTCTTGTTATTTTTCTCTCTTTCAGCCGTCTAATTACCTTGTTGTGTGTGACAGCTGAGGATATATTTGTATAAACCTACACCTTTGTGTGGCCCCTCATTGAGACTCTCCTCCACAAGGGAAGAATCCATCTGACTAAACCAATAATACCTGCCGGAGAATAGCCCTCGTCCATTATACCCAGCTGATCCCTGCAACCTCACTGCTCAAAGAAAACATTTAAAATTGAAGGGTTTGGGTCCTTTTAAAAAAAAGGGATGGGCGAAAGAAGAATAGGCCTTTCTTTCCTCTTGTACCTATGCTCGTAATAGTTTACCCAAAGAATTGAGTTTGGATTGTATAAACAGTTGCGGATGTGAGGTGATTACGTGAGAGCTGTTGTTGACTGCACATTTTTATCTCATGTGTTGGCTGGTTCTCTTGGCGACCCTAAAGCTGGAATCAAGTGTTGTCACAGTTTGCTGAGAAACCGGGGACATTCAGAACCCGAGTTTCCCAAGAAACATGTCAATTATCCCATTCTAAATATGAAACATGGATTAAAAGTAATAAATTTGACGCGATCATATGGTTATTGATGCCATTTTGCCTTCAATAGTTCCAATGAGTCATTACAGCATTTTTTCAACACTTAATATTAATAGTTTGCATAGCAATCTTCAAATTGCCAGTTTAGAAAGGACAATCTGTTGGGACTGTCTGGTTGTGAGGACTGATTTACACCAAGAAACAGAGAGCTGAGATACTTGTTGGGCTCTGGTGTAACGAGGTTATAGAGAGTGGACTGTAGGAGCGGAGCCTGGCTTGGACCACTTATCTCGTGGAGCTGTTCACATAATAGCCTTATTTACACCTCAATAAAAGGATTGAAAATTAATTATAAGAGGCCATTCATCACAAATGATCACAATTATTGCAGTTTCATTAACACAGTTCCGAACATGTTGCGATAAAAATCTAATCTAGATTTACCCTCCTGATTGTAAAATCTGAATAAATGTTGAACTAATGTAATATTTCATTAATCAATTATTAAAATTGTGTAAAAACACTAAATATATCAACCAGAAGATGAAATAACAGTGTGATGTATACATGAAACAATACATAAGTATAAACATGTTTTTAATATTTTACAAAACATTTGTATGTCAATGTGAATTATTTGTTTTATTATGTTACTTACATTATTTTTTGTTATAGTCCAAACAATATGTAAAACTATTTCTTTATTTGCCATCAAATGATTTTCAGATATTAGACATATGTTTATAAAGAATGAAAAACTTGTATTGCGCTTTGAAGTATTCTCTTTTTTTTGTCCTTTAATCGTATGTTAATTTTGTCCATTGTGACAACCCACTCACAGCAGAAATTTTGTTTTTGAGACACAACTTTGAAATGCTGTAATTAATGAGTGACGTAAAACCAAAGGATGAGACACAACTTTGAAATGCTGTAATTAAAGAGTGACGTAAAACCAAATGATTTTCCTCCTGTGTTTGTTATGTCTGAGGATTGTGTTGTCAGTGATGAATAGGAAATCAGAAGCTCTAGTGTGAAGGAGTAATGGTGCAAATAAATATTGTATCAAGTTGACCTGGTAGTGATACAACATGCACACACTAAACATTCACTCCTTGGGGAGTATACATATTGCACTAGTCACAAAACATTGTGGGACACATACTAGGATATATATCAGTCAGGTACCTATTGGAGAAACATGAAAGAAAAGTTTGAAGTTTTGGTTGTAATATGGTAAATTAATTTGACCTTTTATCCTAGATGAGTTTATAGTTCTATGGTTTAATAAATGTGAAGAAGGTGAGATTCAAGTTGACAACTCTTGATGAAAGTTACAAACTCTTTCTATTCCTTTCCTGGGAAGTGTCACATCTATGTGGTCCTTTGACGAGAAAATCATACAAACAGCATTAGGGTTTTGCTTTCTTTCAAGATTTCATGTTTGTGCCAAATGGGAATAATTGTTTCTTTCAGTAGAAGAGAGAGAAGATTGTCTTGCTATTCTCTATCAGTAGATGAAAGACAGCTGATGAGTTGAACATCGTGTAGCAATAATTCCCATTTACTGCCCTCCTCCTCCTCCTCCTCCTGCTCTTCGTCTAGCAACTCTGATAGAGAGCATGGACTGCAGTCAGCTGTTACTTTGCCTCGTAGGTCCACAAGTGAAACTTAATTGGACGAGAGTTGTCCTCAAGAGCTTCTTTAATAAGTATTGACTCTGAGATTTGAGTTTGGCTAAAGCTTTTGATTGCTTTCAAGGAGTTGTTGCTTGTCGTTCAAGGCTGTTTATTTAGACATTTCCAACTATGCCTTTGTTTAGCCGAAAGCTGACAAACATTTGATGTAGGTAAAGCACTGATTGAATATAAAGATTTAGCCATGTGGTTAGATTAGGCGGCCAAAAATCTCTTATTTCTTCTTTAATTCTGTCTTTAATTTGGCTCTGTTTTCTTTATTTCTCAACACTGGATAGTTCCTTAATAAAAATAGAATAAATTCACTTAATTACAAAACATTTTTTTTTTTACCATTAAGATAAAATACTTGCTTGGCGTCTAAATAGGTATTACTCCTGATAAAGTAAAGCAGCGTACCGTTTAGATCATGTCGACCCAAACCTATTATATCTAAAGATAATTCTAAAGCGGTTAAGCATATTTGAAATCAAATACTTTTCATAGCCAATTCAGTAGTCGTTTTTCTTTATCATTTCACGCTAGATAACACATGATGAATATTGGCAATATTTACTCCAACCATTTCCTGCTATCTGTTAGCTGCATAAAGCAGTATCAGAGTCTGGTCACTGTGACTCTGTCTGTGCGTCTTATATCACCCTTCACTGACCAATGTCCCACACAAGGAGAAGGAAGAGTTTACACTCCAACAGGTCCGTCCCTCCGCCCGTCCGCTCACGTATTGATATCAGAATCTCACGGCCCACTGAAGAGTAATAACACGCAGTCAAGGCAATAGCTTACTGATTTCATACTCATTTATTCCGATTGGATCAGCAAGTCGCAATGTCAATAACGAGCCATTTCTCTTGGCTGTTGCTTTCATACATATTTGTGCAGTGCGAGAAGTAAAGTGACGTTCCCTCGAGGAATGAATGCTTCAGCCAGATGCTTCAATCACTTCTAAAAGCCAGTTATAATGCCAGATTTATTCATCTTGGACCGTAACAAATTGTTCATTTCTGCCGGTGAAATGAAGCTTTATAAGGGTAAAGGGGATTTATTTCCATCATAAGTATTCTCCAAAGTTATCATTATTCTTTCACTGCAAGTGTTTGAATGTGCTTTGTGTTGATGGGTTTCCTGGAATATAAGAATTTTTTAAAAAAGAAATGGATTAACAAAATGAACGTTTGAAGATGTATTTTTATAAAAACTTTTGTTCTCGAAATTTTAAAGATAAGTGCTTTGTCAGACAAATAATTCCAATAACACTTTTACTTTTGTAATTTGATTTTAACATTTCGTTTTCCACTTTTAACCATCAAATAAAGAATATAAAAGCAGCCTTCCTCCTTCCTGCAGTAAATGATGAATATTATTTGGATTCAAGTACAGAATATACAATCATGTGTTTGATATCAATTGTGATTGCTTTGGTTAAACCTTTGGTGTTTAGTAAAGTGGTGTTAAACCAGGGCTTGACAGTGCAATGCTAAGGATTTAATTCATTGTAAAAGAACAGATTATCTGAATATCCAATATCTCAGACTCTAACACCAAGGATAAGGGTCAACCCTGATGTTTGGATATAAAACTGGTATAGTACATTTACAGAGATTTTATTTCAGCGGATTCACTAATTTACAATGTTTTGGACTGATAATTTCTCTCTAGGTTACAGATTTATGCCTTTGTTAAAAATATTTGTGGTATTAACAACATAATCTCCTTACTACATAATCCGACTGTATATATGCAGGATCAAAATGTGAACTATCTGTGAGAATGATTTGAAGGTAAGGTGGACATAGGCAGGATAACCTCCTGTTGGTCAGTGCACTCTGATCGTCCCATTTCTACAAGAGAGTTCACTAATCAATAGCAATCATGTGTGACATTGACGGTGCCTATTTCAGCAACCATTTCGTTGAAGCCTGCGTTTCATTCCGACTTTATCTACGTTTATATCAGTGACTGGGACATTTATGACCAATCTTACTTTACATGATGATATACAGCCCAATGTTCCATCTCCAGCGACATTGATTTTCCCTTCTCAGCTAGTTATGCTGTAATTGGAATAAGCAATTCCCTAGCTTTAAAGCCGCAGAATCTTAAACTGGTCGCATTAAAAGCAATAACGGTCTTGTGAAAAAACGCAGGGAAGTGAAGGTGGTGGTTCAAAGTGTTTTGTGACTGATGCTTGATTGTAAAGTGTTAATCATGCTTGGAAATGACAGCTTTTATTGTTATTATATTGTCACATTACCTCTGGCAGTGTTTACAGCACTGCTTGGGCTTAGAAACGAGACATGTTTGCTTTTATATTTTCTTTGAAATGATAGCCAGGAATCAAAATGGTTTGATTTAAGCCAAATGATGTTTGATTGCACGTATCAGGACTATAGAATACTAGAGATAAGGAAAATGTATTCTTGAACAGCAAGAATCAGTGGAAATTACTTGCCAGATAAAAAAAATTAATGTCATGAATCAAGCAATTTGGATCGAGTCATTTATTCTTTAATGTTGGGTACATGAATTATCATTTGATTGTAGATCAAATAAAACCTCTGTCTATTCCTTTTTCCATATGATCTTTTTGTCCAATCTCTTTGAAGTTGATGGCTCAAGATTGCTAGGTATTAAAAAAGGATTGAGTGATGTTGTTTTTCTAGTCTTTGACGCTTCCAAATGAATGGTATTTTCTGGAAATCAAAGACAGGTGCAGTAGGCTCAAGCTGGATTTGTAGACAAATATCATGTTTGCCTCGGAAAATATACAAATTGATTGCAAGTGAAACTATATAAGAAGCTCTTTAGGATACATAACTGTGTTTTCATTGCATCGCCCTAGGTATGTCTTTGATTATTACAACAGACATCGAACAATTTCCATATGTCTGAAAGCAAAAACATCTTCATCAAAAAATAAATTTAGTAGTTATTCCCAGCTTATCAGTATTGTAGGAAATATCAAGGGTTCAGGCTGCAAGAACAAGTCATCTCTTTGGGTAGATTAGATTTAAAGAACAATAGCGAGCAGTCACATAATCAGTCTTGCATGGTTTGGACTTGGTGTTTCGTACCCAGGATGTGCTCTCACCGCACCAGGCCAGAAATGTCAGATTGCTTGGGGAGTATTAGAAAAACAATTAAACTCCAATTTCAAATATCACATGTTCTTCTATGGGATCCTTAGGTATTAGGTTAGCATTGGTTCTTGTCTGCCCATTGGGGCTTATCAGATATTTATCTAGTGGTCTGCATCTCCATAGACAGCTTGAGTCATCTACCTTGCTGAAAATTATTGCGTTTATTTTCATAGGTGTATAACCTCGTCTTTAAAAAATAAATGTGCATTTGACATACCCTCCAATCAAGAGTTTTGATCAGATACTGCAAAATGTTTATTTGGATGTTATTATAATTTATTTGACATGTATATATTAACTTCATAAAATATAACATCCTTTTTTTAACTGGCACATCTGGAGT
This sequence comes from Gibbula magus, assembly GCA_936450465.1. Classification (NCBI taxonomy): domain Eukaryota; kingdom Metazoa; phylum Mollusca; class Gastropoda; order Trochida; family Trochidae; genus Gibbula; species Gibbula magus. Next base: position 16,467,365 of record OW388290.1, on the reverse strand, counting down.
GATCATGTAAGCCTGATTTGAAATTTTCTCAACAGAACCAAAATAATTTTATATACAAGATTTGGTACTGTCAAGTCATCTGAAGAAGATCAAATTACTCATATCAACTTGCCCTTTGTCTTTGCTAATTAAAGTTAACTTTGATCTCAATTCAAGCAGACAGGAGAAATGAAGAACTGTCCCAAAACAGTGAGGATGTCAATTTCTCACATGCGGTGATGTTATCACAAGTGACAGTCCCAGAATTAATCAGCTGACTGGGAGATGCTTGTCAATATAAACTGTTAAAACAACCCAGGTCTTGTCCACTCTGCTGACCACAAAGTGAACATTAACCAACTGGCCCAGGGCAAGGTGTGAGAAATCTGATGCTATCTACCTCAACTTGTCTCCAAATGGCCAACTCTTTCTCTTGCACCCAAAATGGTAAATTAGGCACCATCTGGCACTTTTGTCACTTTGGTACCATTGTCACTGGACTGGTACTCTGTGCTTCTGAAGGTGTTGTTATAATTGGCTACCATTCAAATACGTGTTAAAATATTTATCAATTAATTATGACTTCTTTTTTTATGGTGAAACGATTAAAATCAACGAAACAAAGGGATCTGAATATATATCCTACTAATTACAGTCGGTCCTTTTTGTGACTATAAGGTCGTTATCTAACATGTACTTTTGAGTAAAAAATGCATTGACATTAAATTGATTTGTTTCACAAAACTTTTTGAACAAAATCTTTCATATCAATATGATTATTGCAATACATTGCTAAAAGTAAGTTTACTTTCATGCAGATTATAATTTTCCATAAAAAAATGGGGGAAAATCAGTTGTAATCATGCATGGCAATTTCTTTTGTTCTTAGGAAAAGAATCATGTTGAATAATTCCCAGGCTAATTATCGCAAGCATAACAGGATGGCATTCAAAGGCCATAATTTCATATTGTTCCTGGCTTTTCTTTTGTGAGGTAGTACCTGCCAATTATTGCTGCATGGAGGGATATCCAAACCAGCTGCCAATGTCATGTGGATTTTTGTGGGATAACGCTGTGATTTGGGCACTTCTTTGAAATATGCCTTCCAAATGCCAACCCGGATTTAGCCATAAAAAATTCATAACTGTTGGCAAAGATACAAACAATGAAAAGATTTATTCCCAAAAGTGGTGCCATTGAGAGTTGAAATGAATTCTACTTTCCACAAAGGAAATATCGGAAGCTCACAAGAGTCTGGGCTTGGGGGTCTGAGAGGCTAATCCACCCCATGCCTTCAGTGTATTCTGATACCATGGGGAATAAAGCTTGGTGGCGTAAGTCTGATGGACTTGTTAGAGACTGCTGGGCTCAGCTTGTCCTGTATTGCAGGTTCCTGATGGTGCATTAGGTATGTTTCTTACCATATGTTGATCTTTATTGGACTAGCTAATACTTCTTCTTCATAAAGACATTAAGAGACCTGGATTATTAGAAAACTTGAGTTATTTGAAGTAGTTTCTGGACTGGAATGTTACTCGCCAGTCTGGTTCCACTTTCATCCAATGATTTGGATGCACTTTACGTTGCTTTTTAATCCCATTTATCACATTTTGTCAGTTTGTAATGGGCCACAGTTTAATTGTTTGAGAAATGAATTGGTTCACAGGATCAAACAAAGTTTTAAGAATAATATAAAGATATTTGATGTTGTAAAGTGTCTTATGAATCAAATGTAGCAACACCTCTTCCAAACATTGACGTCCTTTGACCATGATTAAATGATTGTAGCACAAGTGTCACTCTAACAGCTGAGCAATACTGCACCAATTTCATCAGTTGAAGACCCCCTGGTCAATCCATCAGCATTAGACTAACAACTGATCAGCGGTGCAGAAGATCTTCGCTCTGTCCTCAAAGGGGAGTAACTCTGTTCTCTTGGCTTGTCCTGGTCATCTCTTGCAAGTGTGGTCCATGGGGTCAACCCGCCTCATCTTTATCTGACCCCTTGCTCCCTTGGTAGTTGGATTATCCAAGCAAAGGGGAGTAACTCCCACTTGCTGACAGAGATTGATCACCTCCACCGAGCCAGCATAAGGGAGCCAGACCTTTGGGCTGATGGGCAGAAGATGTTAGGCTTTTCTCAATTGATGATGTACCAAATTTGCTTTGTCTAATTTAATTGTTGTGGGGCATCTTTTTAAGGTTAGATAGAAGAGTTTTACTGATGATAATTTTCAACATGATGTCACACTGTAATGAATTATCATTGTCAAAGCTTAGTTTTCCGATTAAAGGATTTTTTTTCTTTGTTTTTCCCAGAGGTTAATTTGTTCAGTGATGCTGCTTGTGTTTTGTGTCAAATTGTTTGCTAATTGAGGCAGATTTTGAAGTCAGTATGGATAAGGATACAATGGAGGAAGCAGCAAGATTAATGAGTTTGTCAAGATATGAAGCAGTGCTGGTATGAAGAAATCTGTTTGGCAGTCATATCTCATCTACATTATCACAGAATCCAGTTTTTTTTCATAGCATGAACATATGTTGAAGAAATTCCACATTTCCAGTCTTGTTGTTAGCTGTGGGCCTGATGCTGTTTCTTATTGACAGACCAGATAAAAGAGAATGTCGCTCTACTGCTGCTGCTACCTCCTATTCTGATGGTGGCGTATGTTATTCATTAAGTTTTCCAATACCCCCAGCAGCTGAAGAAGCCTATTTGTTGGAGCATGTATCTCTTGTCATTTCCATGTTGATATATTTGTTTCTGGTGGCAGGAGTAATACTCAGGTACACCTTTTTGTTCATCTTATATTTTTCAGGGTTTCTTATATAGTCAACACTTATATCATCATATCACAGTTATTTGTCATCATTAAAACAATCTCCGAGTACATGTACTAAAAGTATCAGATAAATGTTCCGTATGAAAGTTGGTAGAATTTTTTCAAGCAACATTGATCAAATTTGACATTTGACATTTAGTATCAGTTATATACCAGGATGAGGAAGATTAATGTTTTAAGAGTTTGTCTTCTGAGTGGGAAGGATCTATTAAAAACAATAACTTTTTTGTCAGTGTTTGTAATTGATAAGAGTGATAGTTGTATAAAAAATGAAATTATATTTAAAACAAAAGAAAATTTGAGATAGGAAAACAAATTTACTTTTATATATATAAAAAATGCTCCAAAAAATTCTGAAATTATTTTTCGTGCAAAAAACTTTCAAAACCCACAGATAAAACCTTCTTGTAATATGATAATGCTTTTTTATGTTTCTTATCATAATAATTGTCAATTTTTTTTACCTCACATGTGTGTAACAGTTCTTTCTATTCTTATAATGAAACGTAATTCTTTGACAGCTCAGTGATAAAATTGTCCAAACTGTGCCTTATTCTTTTTGTAGGACATGTTTTTAAGTGCTAGAAACTGTAGACTGAGCTAGTTTACTGGAGCCCTCCCGATCATTCTTGAAGTTTGTGTTCGGTATCAGCGTGCAATCAGTCCCTTACAGAAATAACCACAGACCATAACCCAAAACATGACACTTTTATATTCCACTCTGATGCTTTTTGCCGACCCTTTGCAAGTTCGACCTCGGCCATAGTGATTAATTTTAACTTCTTATTAATTTTTAGGAGAAGGTACTAATGTTTATTGTTCAAAATGTGTGGTCTTGTCATATATTTTCGAAAGCCACAATGGAAATTTGCACCCAACATCTGTCAAGATTGTTTTATCTCTATTTGAAAGTAAAACTTAGTTTTTTTTTATTTTGCTGGTCTTGTCGTCAGTAGTGCTTCATGTGTGCCAATCTTTCATCTTCCATCTAGTAGAATCAAAGCAGTTGGGTTTTATTGAAGATGGCAAATAGCAAAGCAAACAAAACTTGTGTTCTGTTTCTTGTTTTGAAGAAGTTTTAGATCTCACACATCAGATAAGACATTTCAGGAAGCAAGGCGTTGAGGATCAAATGTCTTCACATGCAGATGATGTGTTAACTGACACCAAATATTAAAAAATTACACAGAAATAAAGTTTAAAAATCATGTTCTTGTAATTTTCTAAAATTTTGGGAATTGTCAATTTAAACTGGATTCAAATATTTTGGTCAAATTTCAAATGCTTTGTCTATAGTGAAAACGATGAGTTAAGTTGTTTTCATTTAAATATCCTAGTATTTACGTTTTCAGTGCAAAGACTTCGTTCTGTTTACACTGACAAGATAAATCCCAGTTGTACATCAATGGTCATTATTTAGCCTAATACCTCACTTGACACCTCAAGTAGATAGATCTCAGTCCTAATATAAAAGCATTAGCATGGTCACTTTGAGACCATTCCACACACACACTGATTTGGAATGAGGAGAATTGAATGTATCTGAAGAGGAGGTAAGGAACTGGAAGTAAGTAGCGGCACTTGAGGTAACAGCAATGGTATGAGTGGAGGAGAGAAGGAAATGGTCTGGTCTGTAGAGCGAGATCTGTCTGACCGGTCCGCGGAATGGAGCCATGTATCTCCATTAGAGTCGCCAGTGGAGACAGGAGTTCCTGTAGATAGCAGGAGGAGGAGATACGAGATGGAGGAGTGGGAGGAGGACAGGCTTTCCTCACTCTCAACTCGAGATACATGCACTGACACTCATATTTGAAAACTTATTTGGTTTTGATCAATTTGTTTCAACATGGTGTTAAGAATTATTCATGCTATCTTGTTCATACAAGGAACAGATAGAATAGTTTATCTTCTTTCATTATTCTCATCACATGGAAATGAACCTGCTAGTTTTTGCATGGCCTGACCCTAATCAATAAAACCCTTGAGAAATATGGGTATTTAATTTAAATGAAATGAAAGAATATACATGAAGAGTAGACTAAAGAATTAATTTCAAAATGAAGTGAAGGGAAAATGATTGAGGTAAAAGTAAAACAGACCAAGGGAGACAATGCTTTTTGCCGAGCTCTTTCTTGTAGAAGGAGAAGATGGATGAATCAAGGATGAGAAGACCATCTCTACTGATGTCTTCACTTTGAAGCTGGTCCATCTATTATAGTGCCTGCAAGTGTAGGTACACTTATCACAAGGACCCTTCAGTTTGAGGAGGATAGAGATCCAGTGTAATACACACCTCATCTCTCACCCAGGCCCTCCGCCTGACCGACCAGCTGACCACTCACTGATCATTAGTGCTAATAATCGAGGGTGGTGAATCGGGACAGTTTGGGTTCAGAGAAGTGGTGGAGGATTTGAAGTGTGAGAATTGAGAGTATTCAGGTTGGATAAAGTTTGTCCTGAATGGGATGATCTCAGGTTATTGAGTTACATCCCCTTCAAGATACTTGTCTCCTTGACAGAATTTGGTCAGATTTGATGAGTTGATCTTCTCTTGACCACCTCCCCCCTACCTCTGCCGTATCACCTGACAAAGTGTCACCTTACCACTGTTATCAACTGTATCACATACAGCAGTGGAGGATGTAGCCCGTATACACCACCCATTATCATATTAAAAATCAACAGCTATTGCAAAAGTTTTATGGAAGAGTATTAAACAAATAGCATTCTTGAGGGCATTACAGATCAAAGCAGACTGACCTGTGTTTACAGATCTCATTACCATTGTTATCATAAATCATAAATCTCTATTTCCCATAATCCACATTCCCAAGCCAATATTTGCCCAGGGCATACAGTTTTGTGAGCATACTTCCTCTATTCTAGTCTATGATATTATCTGACTAGTCAATCTTGTACAGATAATCAGTTGACTTTGAGGATCCTTGGTCAATAAACATGTATATAACAAGAAAAATATGTCGCCCCAGATTTACGACTATTGACGGACCTTGATGACCAGCCAGTATTGTCCACCCTGAATACAAGCCACAAGGGACGCACGTTTTCAATCAAACTCCCTGACCAAACCCAATTACGCGGGATTACTATTTAAAAAAATGTAAATATGGCGTGGCAGACCAACCAATGTAGTGTGTAGTGAGAGGGCCTGTCAACTCTGTTCTCGGTCCATTGTGTGATTCTAGTACCACTCTCTCTCTCTGACTGAAGCTTGTGCTGGGTGATAGATAGGTCCTGTTTCCCCCTCTCTCTCTGTCTCCAACTATACATGATGGATGGGGCCAATATTTGACTTACAAATCCTCTCACTGTATATCTATCCATCTGTCATTGCCACTGATCCCAGTCCTTGATACAACAATACATTTATTAATTCGAGTTCTTAACTCTGACATTTTACATATACATTCAATATATTTGACAGTAAAACCTGCATTGCGTATTTCATCTGGGCTATTTTTGAGAAGTGACACAGTTCTGTTGAATAATCTATTCCAAAAGCTATCAGTCAGAGTAAACTTGATAAAGTAAATGTATCACAGGGAAGAATATTATAAAAAATTGTATTTGAAATATCATTTAGCACATTTAAAAAATATTTCTGTGAAGTACATAATAAGAGAAAACTTACATTGCTAGAAAAAAAAATTGAATCTTGATGCTTATTTATTTACATAAAAAATATTGAGTAATCTTTTTGAAAGTTATGGTATAATTAAAAAATGAGATTTGAATTTAAAACATCTCTCTTTTTGTCTTTTGGTCAGCATTGTTTTAACTCTTTCCTTTCTCAATCATCATTAAATCATCTGATATTGCTGGAAAAGTGAATTTTGATGGAGAGAGCGCAATGTCCATCACTCCAGGAACAGCCATGTTGAATGACAACACATAACAATAAATCGTAAATTTGCTGCTGAACCTAGGACGAAGGTCACGCAAGTAATTGTCTCATGACGCTGTCCCCGGTCCCGGTCCCCAGTCCCCTCCCTCTGCTGAGACAACCATAATTCTTTGTTCTCGTACCAAAAACTATTTCCTCCAAATTAAGAATAATTCACATGTGATTCCTTCTGCATTAATCAATGTTTATGTTTCTTTCCATTGTTTTGTAAATTATATCGCCATGTTTTGGTACAATTGAAACTGTGGCCAAATAAAATTTATTCATTGCTAATTAGTTTCAGTGGTATCGCATCATTGATGTCAATGTTATTAGGTCTTTTTATACTTGCAGGCCAAGAAATAAATTTATTGGGCAATATTGTTTTCAGTGTTAATGTTTAGCGTCTAATTATCTCTTGCTAGTAAAGGCAAGCATGGAGGACATAAAATCATTCCAGAACTTGTGAATAGGAGAATAACCATATTTAGGAATTTTTATCAGAAAACCAGATACAAATACAATCTAATTTGACAAAAATTAACAAAATCGGGATAATTTTCAATTTGCACTTTCTGGGTGACAAAATTGCAATTTGATTATTTTCATTGTCATTGATAAACCAGATCATGTTTGACTGAGCAATTATGTTACATCATTGTTTCAAACAAGAATGGCTTTGAGAGAGGGACAAAAAGCAGAGCTTCTTTCAAGTCTAACTTCAGGAGGGGTCCCGAGAGTTCAGGATACTGCTTGACGTGAGGCTAATGTTAATTAGCACCTAATCGTGCAAAAAGGATGATTCGGGGACGACAAATCCATTCTCGTCCTTCAAGTTATCTAACTGTAACATCTGGATGAAATCCAAATCTAAATTATTCATGCTACAAATTTAATACTGATGTCCATGTCCAACAAAGAAGTCCATTTCAGTGTTCAAGATAAAAGCTTTGTTGTCAGTAAAGAAGGATTATCCCATTGGAAACACGTCGAGTATAGTCCGGTGTGGGAGGTTTAATCCATGGCTTGTCCCCTCCCCCTCCCACCTGACAATTAATAGCTGTCCGTCTGTGAGAGGACAAGACAGAGCTCAACTTTGCTTTAAAGATGATACTCTTGGTCATCAATCTAGCATGACAGTTTTGCACCTTCCACATCGGCAATTAAGTTTCAGTTTCTGGTGGAGAGCTATTATCTAATCATTGACATAGTTATTCATCATGATATCTCATAATTGATATTAGGTGTCACTTTATCGTTTGAAGCATTTAAGGACGAAACTTGTGCCCATTTATGAAATATTTGATGTGGCACAACTCTCCTTTGATGTAGGGTGGCCAACGGGTTGATTTGTAAGCTTGTCAAAAATGTTTCTGGGTGATGAATGGCAGCTATTCAGTTAATTTCCTGTTCCTCTAAAGAAACTGCTGTCTTCAACTTCAGAATCAGAATCAAGTTTTATATCTGCCTGAATCATCATGTAATTAAAGCTGTGCCAGCTAAACAAAGGTTCATTGTTCTGTGTCATGTATCTCATTGTGTCAAAGATTGTTGTGAACTTCTTGTACAATTAATCTCTTTGATGTTTTAAACTAAACATTTACCCAGCTAAGGCAGCTATCGTTTGATACAAGATGAGTTTACACAGGTTTACCATTTACCTGCTGCCAGGAACATAAACTTTGAACTGGATTCAGGAAAAAGATAGGGGTATTAAGGAGTTTATTTCATGAAAAGAATGTTCTTGCAAGTTTTTTAAGCAACTGACAATAGTATGGCTTGTATCCATTAACTGGCACCATAGTCCATCTATTGACAAATGCAAATCAGCATGTAGAATATCTGAAGGTCTCTCATGGAAGAGATTTAAAAGGCATCTTCATAAATGTCAAGTTCGTTAAAAACTATTTGTTCAATATATGAATTAAATCCATTCATATTCAGAACATTTGATCTGTAGTCAAGTGCCATGAATGTCAACCATGGCAAGGTGAGGTGAGGATTGATGAGGGTCGACATGCACAAGGAATCTTGTACAACATGTGGAGAGATGACCTGACTGGTGTCACTCTGACCTGCTGATAGCAGCTCTGTCTCTCTGTCTGTCTGTCTCTCTGTCCATCTATCCTGGTGCTGATGGAGACAGGTCGCTGCTCCATGCAGACAGAGCTTCTAAGTACAGCTGAATGGACTGGGAGATCAATCGGAGTGGAGAGAAATTGTCTGACATGTGAAGTTGTGAACAGTACTAAACACTTTACACACACCATCTCCACTGCACGACTCTTCATTGGTCGTATCATGTTCTGTCACTTTGAATGCAATCACCTGGAAAGACATTGTTTGTTACATGTCATTGTATAGATATAGCTTCCATGAATTTTTACTTGAATTGTGTTTTGTTTGTGGCTTTAATTGTTTTAAGCTTTTGACAAGTTAAAAGAGTTTAGGGTAACTATAGGTGGTCTGAAATGAAGAAGACAAAAGTGACCTCTGCAATGTCTTGTGAAATGGTGTTTATTCACTGTAAGTATAATGAGGACATTTCTGAATATTGAGAGTTAAATTCTCTTGAGAGACTTCTATATTTGAATGTTGAATGCTGAATGTCATACATTGACAAATTCATCTGGTGATTAAACTGCTCTTTTCAATTGGATATGGAGAACTTGGATATTTGATTCGCATTTATTATTTCCTGTTTGTCAATGGAAAATAGTAACTTTTCAAACAGTGTATATAGGTATTATAGCAGGGCATAGGATATTTGTATCACTTGCTATGCTTTAGTATTCTTCTTCTTCTCCATCATTGTTTCAATTATGTTTGTAAGTTTGTCTGAACTGTGAAACTTATATTGTATTGTCAACATCTTTACACAAATGTACTTTTATGTCCTCTTCTCTTGCCAATTAGTTACATGGTGCTAGTTTCAAAGAGATTTCTTTAGATTCCTGTCTAATAATTAAGAATATGTATACATATCTAATCTTTTTAAAAGACATTATAATGTTCCTTCATAGCAGAGTTTTAAACTTCAAAGACAAATTTTTCATTTGAGTATGATATAGATATTTTTGATAATCATAGTTCTGTTTGTTTTATTCTATGAAATCTCAATTGACAGGAAGTCTTTGGGATATAAGATTTTGTACTTCCTTTACTGTATTTGGAAGAGAAAACAGCTTGTACTTCAGCATCCGGTTATGTTAGTGTGTACCTTCCTATACTTAAATTGTGTTTCATCTTTAATTTGAAGTACTACTTCATTTCCAGGCATCACAACTTGCATCATCTGACAACTGAAGTACCTTTATATGGTAGCCCTATATTCACAGTGTACTCATTTGTAAATTCTGTTCTTATATTTTTTAAGATTGCAAATCTAAGAGTTGTTGTATCTTAAAACCCTTTATTTCAACTGTGAACATTTGTGTATTTCAGGATCTGCCCCCACCAGGTTCCTATGAAGTTATACAATCCTACGAAAAGTCCCAGCTACGAGGTGATAGGTCGCAGCCTCGATCTGATGCCGCGAAGAGAAAACATGGCTCCTTCCTGTCAGCTGCGTCACGGTTTGCTCCTCCACGTGATATCCTCTACGAACGGGCAGACTCAGAAAATCCAGGTAAATTTGGTTTTCGTAAAATTATGTCAAATCTATGCCAAAAATTTGGATTGCATGAAACCTGGTATATCAGTTTGCCTTGTATCTACTTGTAGTTAACTAAGTATTGAGTAATGGCCCTTAGTTCAAGGGAACATTGCATCTTTCAAGGACTCTTAAGTTTTATAAATACCTGGTAAATAAATGGCTCAAAGATTATAGCAAAAACAGAAATTGTTACACACATGTGCAGGCAATGTCCACATGGTCAGCTATGGTCAAGCTGACCCTGTGATATTGCAAGTTGCAAATAATCTTTCGTGAACTGTTTCCTCTTGCAGATCATGTACTATAGTCTTGGTGTTGTAAACTCCAAAGAAGCAATATAACTGTATCAAAGTTCCATACATCTTGTCCTGCCTGTTAACTTCCTGATGGAGGTTTCAGCGAACACCTGATTGATCTCCAATCCAAATACTACCTTACTGTCTCCTCATATATACATAGAGTATGTACGTTCCGAAATGAAAAATATTTAACAAACAAGACAGTCCCCAGCAATGCTCAGAAGCTAAATCTATATTTATATACTTTGCAAGACTTTGTAACAATCAGGAAACAATGTTTGTCTCACAGCATACTTTGCAGTTGCATTGTTGCAAAACAGTTCCAAAATATGTAGAGAAAGCTGAAAACAGCAGACATTATTATTACCTAGATATGTGGTGAAAACGTATACACTCTGGCCAATGACATCTCATTCCAGTGTATTTACCTTTCATCTGATATAATTCAGAGGACATATTATAAATATTGTGTTGGAAGAACTCTGAGAGCTCCCAGTTGTGAGGACACCTATCTCTGAGAGATAGAAGGCAATGATCAGTGGAGAACTATACCCACAGTTCTCAGTTTAAGTCAACAACTACACATCTGTCCCGCTTGTTTTCTCAGCGATCCGTCTCCAGATAGCATGGTATTAAAATATCGCCCACTTTCTGTACATCAACTTATATCAGGCTCTTTATGTCTCCTTAAGATAGCCCTGTTTTGTTACAAAAGAGTCTTTATTGCTGCTAGTTGATTCGCACCCACATGGCACTGGCACACAACTATCTCCACCTGGACTCCATGTTGGATTTGATGTCAAACATTTACCTTCGTGATACTCTTGTAAGCAAGATTAGGTTCCACGATTGTTCTCCTGGTGAAAATACACCTGTTCCAGTTAGTATCAGCCAGTTTGATTGCAAATAATTCTTTTATCCATTCAGAATTTTTTGCAAAGAATTTTTTGAAAAGTCAAGATTCAAAATGGCCGCCCCAGATAACTGACTGATAAGACATGAGTTGGTTCGGCATGAATCAGATCTTGCTTGTAGCCAAACAAAGGAGTTTTTCAGATTCAACTTCTTTTGATGAAGGAAAGTAGGGTATTGTAACCAATATTTGCTCAGAGCAACACAACTCGTTAGTAGCTGCACAAAAAATGTGTATCTGTGATTGGATGGCTTGAAAATGTCTTTGTTGCAACATGGAGTCATTGAAGTTTGTTCAAATTTACTCTGGATTTATTACAAATTGTTTCTGTTTTGTGGGAGTGCTGAAGTTCTTTTTTACATTAAATGATAGTAATTATGTGAACAGTCTTCCGTCAAGTCATTTCTACAGACATGCTTAGCTCACCCTATTGTTTCTCTTATTAATAATATATTTCCTGCTTTAACATTACAAGGCAAGAGATCCCCGTGATCATCTGAATATTGATTGAAATTTTATCTTAAAATTCTGCTTACTCATTTTGCTGTAACTTTTTTTTTTTTATCCTGTTATTTTATCTATTCTATCTTACAGATGTAAACAAATTGTAAAGATATTTGTAAGCATTGAAAAAATAAATAATTGAAAATTTGTAACTCACAACTATTCATCACAGCTTATCTCCTCATTCATGCAGCCATTCAAATAAATAATCATCATTTATCAAAGATGAACAATGAATTGTTAAAAATGATAACATTTTAGAAATGAGGAAAATTGGTTTTCCATCATTTGTAAAATAACGGTATATCTTCATGCAGTTAGATTCATCAGAGTCTGTATCTTCCGCTTATATCTCACCCCTTGAAATAACATAATATTATCTCGTATCTCATATCTTCCAGTTTGTATCTCATGTCTCGTATCTCCTATCTCCAGAGATTCTGAAGTAGCTGCAGAGACCTGACAAGCTTGATTCAGGTCATCTTGAAAACACACCATTAAATGGCAGAGTGGCGATTATTTCAAGATATAGTTGTGAGAGATAAACATGTGTAAAACTCCATGGTGACCTGGCCTGGAGAACATCCAACATTTAACTAGACAATTTACATCCATATGCTGTAAGATAAACACACGCTGGCTGAATATTAAATAACCATTATCTTAAGTATTCCCTGGTGAAGAGCAACACACGATCCTTTCTTTGATAAGGATGAAAATTGATTAAGAAATGTGATTTGGCCTTATCGTTTAACTCTGTCATTATTGATTTTTACGGATCATTTACAAGAAAGGATAATGTCTTTTTGAGTCAATGTTTCAAGACTGTTTTGAAAGGCAATTGATCCATGATTGCTTGCTTCCCTGCTATATATATTTATCAACATTATATCGATTCCTTCAAATTCGTTGTTTCTTTTCAATTATGTTATGTCTTTCTTAGTAAAATATATTGAAACAAAAACATTTTTTAGGCAAGAAAGGTAACAATATTAAAATGAAAATCGGATGTTGCTTGACTTTATTCAAGTTAGTGGACTTTACGCGAAGTGGTTAATTAGCAACAGTGAATGAAGATTGAATGTGGAAGAAAAGTGACAAATCCATGTCATTTTTTTGACACTGTTGCTCTCAAACCATTTTAATCTGCATAAACACACGGAGGGTTTGGCAAGCAATTTCCAAATAATACAAACCATTAGCTCGGACCATGTCCTCATGGCTCCAATCTTGGTGTGCGATGGACATTCATGTCTTAAGTCTGTATTTAAGGTGTTTAGTTTTATAAAATATTCATTTCATCTTGATTTACATCTCCAATTATCGGGAGCAGCTCTTGGCCGGAGCTGATATGGATGTCCAGGCAAATCGAGTGGAGAAGTACTCAGTGCCAATTACAGCAGCCCCATTAGCCGCCATTTGTTGATAAACTGCCTGATTATACAGGTCTATGTTTGAGATATCTGCCTATTTAGTCCCTCGTGAGTCAGGGTTAAACACACGCCAGGTCAGGGGTCAGCTCATGTCAGATCCCGCTAAGACGACACATTAATATTATGCCCATTTGATAACTGTATTTTCTTCAAGAATTCTATTACCATAGACCCATTTGGTGCCTTTTATGACTAGGCCCACTTACTTTGATAAATATTTAGATGGATTCATATATTTGAAAATATTATAACCTCATCAACAAAGTTATGATAGATGAAATGGTTGGTTTATGTTATGATATAGTTGTTTAAAGAACGTTTTAAAGAAAACTATCATCATCAATTTGACATTCCTGTAAATAAGATACTATTTAACAAAATGTGTACATTGCAAGATTTGAATGTTCGATGTTGTCCAAAATACAGATTGATCAAACGTAGAGTTTCTCTATGAATACCATGGATGCCATTAGTTGAAGGAGTTTCACTGAAAACAGATTTGTTATAATGCTAAAGTTAAGTATGACATTCCTAAATGCCAGATCAAGTCATATGGCAGTGTTGTTTCTGACTGGGACCATGTTCTGGAGATATTGGCCGGTTCATGGTGTATGTCCAGAGTGCTTCTCTATTGTCATTACTGCCAGGAAGAGATAGACTGGGTCAGGGATCACCACTTCCTGCAGATAAAGGCAAATTGCATTTCTCTTGTTCTTGTCCATCCATAGTACTATCTGCGTGCAAATGCCAGAGCGGTTGATCTGTGTCTCTGGTTACCTCATGGAGTGCAGTGCTGATACTACACATAAATGGATTTCATAGAGCACAGGCAGCCTCGGACACAGGGAAGCCATTTAACACTTAGACAGATTAATCTTGTACTTAATTTGTTCCTTCACTCTGAAGACAGACCCTATCATGATGTCACACTTGTAGGACTTGCTGTACAAAAAGCTTTGCTATTGAGAAAAGAAGACAAATGGTTGACAGGTCTCATTCCACAAGTAACCATGTTACAAGTTATCAATACTGACACAAATACAGGCCACCATGTTATTAAGTCCTCTCACAAACCTCCCTCCCCAAACTCACTTCCACTGTTTCTTCTATTACCCACATAAAAGGGCCAGAATTTACTGATGTCCATTGCTAATATTATTGATTGGGTCCTTTCTAGTTTCCAATAACTCACAAGGTTTATGATGGCTGGCTATAGAGACAAGCAGCATCCTACATTAGCCCTGAATCAAGATATAGACTGTTGCTGTGTTGCTTCTAGCGGCCCATTCAACTAGTCCTAAAATCAAAGTTCTGTGACAACTCGAGAGGATAAATTGTTGCCGTTAGACAGCCAAGCTGAGTGTAATCATAAACAATTGTCTTCAGAATTGGGGGGCCTGTGATTAAAGAGGCTAGTGGACACTGTAAGGACCAAATTGCTCCTCTGATCTGCCCATCCATCCATCCATCGTACTGATCAGAGACGCTCACTGGCGAGATGTTCAATCTCTCAAACAGGGGACAGTGAGGGAATGTGAGTGCCGTATGATGACTCACACACCCTGCTCCATCAACAGATGAGTTACGACATCGATGCGAAGCACTCTCCTCCTCCCTCCTCCCTCCCTCCTCAATTACTACATAGAGACCTCACTTCATAAGTGCTATTCAACATTCAAGTCCATAAAATCAGCACAAGAACGGTCCAAGTTGAAAACTCCAGTAGTCAAGCTCCCACATTTCCTGCCTATGTTGCTGAATATTTAACATCATGCTTGCTTTAAGCCAGGTCTTTATCCCTAATCAATTAATCTTGCGCTCGGCTATCAGGAATGGCCCCATTTTTCTATTACACTGGGCATGAAGGGTTTGCAAGATTGCCATTAAAAACATGACTTGACATCACTTGACCCGAGCCAGTCCATGCCAGACTCATCAAATTTAAAACGGTAAAAAAATGCTGATGAGCATTTGTGCGGCAGATCAAAGGTTTGAGATTGCCAGCTCTAGAGAGGAGGGATTTGTTCATGAACTAGCTCAAGCCAGCTCCAGCCCTTGCTGCTATCCTCATGTTTACAGTCAGGCATGATTTACATTGCCATCTGACCAAATAGTAGATAATTTCTCCAATTGTTGATGTAATCCCGCGGACCCGGTGGAAATATCCCCAGTTATCCCTCCTCCCCCACTCATCTAACCAACTTCAACTTGTATTTATTACTGTCCACTCATAAATCAATTTGATTGCTCACTTGAGCACGTTTCAAGGCATAAAAATGTAATTTGGTTCTTTCCATTGGTTGGGTATAACTGGTCACTCATTTCTTTTGAAATGGCCTTTAGGTCAACTTGAGTTAAACCAATGTATTAGGGCCCAATGCTTTATGGCCTAATCTGTTTGAGGATGAATTTGTGGCCTGAGATGCCCCCAGCAATCTACAGTCAAACCTGTTTAGGAAGAATACATTTCAATCGAACCACAATAGTTATCTGGCTTTGGTTTAATGATTCTGGGATTACTTGCAATATCAATGGTTTTTTTCTTCATTTAAAAGTTTTGATAAGATGACTTTTTTTATAAACGGCAAAATTGAATTAATTTGTTAGATTTATTCATTTATTTAAATCTAACTACAAATTTGATTATCGTTAAAGGTTAGAGAGCACAGTTTTTAAAAATAATTGTATTTTGTGTTATTGATTCAAATTCTCAAGAATATATTTAATGAAAGGCATCTGTTTTTTAACGAGCAGTTTTGAATCAGAAAATTTTCATGTTTTTGTAATGTTTTCAATATCTCAAGTGAATGGATGTATTACGTAATTCTTAATTTGTTGTTTAAACAGTTAAACATCTTCCAGTATCAAAGAGAGTTAAGTTAAATTAAAGTCAATAAGATTTGACAAAGGTTTTGCTTCAGATCATTGCTAACATCATCACTAGAATTCAATGTCCTAGAAGACAAACTGCTGAGGATGACAAACTTACATTGTCAGAGATCTGGCTGATTGCCCAAATAGATTAAATTACCCACACCTTTGTATTCCCGTTACATGAGTACAAAATACAACAGGAGAAGTCTCCAGTCTGGATGAGGTGGCATCTTCTCTTATCTATGAGAAGTCCTCTGTCCTCTATAATGTGACATACACTCGCTTTTACTTAATTATTCCATTGTGCCTATGATAGGACATTCCTCTATCAGCACTGCTGAGATACAGACCTGCCTTATATTGGTTTTGTCACATGTAATCCAAGTTGTTTCGTCTCTTGTCTGCCCTTCTTAGACTTTCTGAAGCTTCCAAGATCAGCCTTCTTTAAAATTCTTCAATCATTGTCCCTTTATAAAAAGCACTAATTAATGAATCCCATTCAGATTTCCCTGCCAGAATCTATCTGACAAGTGTTGTGTGTCTATCCAGACGAACCCGTTATCCTGATATTCAAAATGGCTGCCAAGGATTTAAGATGCAGGTAATCTTGTATTTGGCTCATCAACAATGCTGTTATAATTGTGTATTGGTCAGTCGGGCTGTCCGGACGAGTTAGCTGGATGACAGTGAGCTTTTCCTGCCACCAGAGGACGCTAAATCAGACCTGGAGTTTACGTCTGCTTCTGCGTCTGCCTCTTCCCGCCATGCAGCCAGACTCTCTGCATTAGTGTCAAGCTGGGCAGTCTCTGCATTCAGGATGTAGATGGGCATAATCCACTGCTCATTACTGTCACTGATGAGATTCCAGTTAACAGATCGCTTAAATGTTTGATAAAGAGCTGTTTATGCTAACAGACCAAGGATGAGTCTCCAAATGACCGCAGAGTTTTCATATTCCCACTGATGTACTTATGCAAAGCATGTCTGTTTCAAATTAGCCTGCAAGCATTTCATTAAGTTTAACATGAACGGTAATGAATATTTTTTTAAAATAGACTTATTAGTTTGTAAATAATATCCATCAGTTTGCAGGACGTTATTTTGGAGTGCTTTGAATTCAAATCATTCTTATATATAATGATGCAGGATTTAATTGTAACATTCCAAATTAATTTTTCGGAAATATTTTTAGTTTTTTCATGGCAATTATGGCAGAAACAATTGGTAGCACAAAGTGTTGCCATAATCTTCTGTAATTGTTATGTTATGATAAAACTGGTGAATGACAGCAGTAGCATTTCATGAATAACGATCTGTAAACATTAAATCTGACTCATGACATTGTTGTAAATTCAAGCATGAAAGCTCAAACAAGTCCATCCTTTGAAATCCAGCTATAAAAAGCTGAGCTTCACGGTGTGTTTAGTTTTAATAGTGGAGTTGATCTTGCCACCTATGATGTCCAGTGTGCCACATGCAGCCTCCATGCTGGTCTACAACAAGGTGGTCTGCTGGGACATGCTTTATTCCCATAGTTCACCATATTAACAGGGAGTGATCTCACTATTTTATACCCTGCTGTACATTCAGTGGCTTAGGTTTGGAATCCCTGTCCAGATGTGTGCCGTAGATCAGTGTTTGCAGTAAGTGTTTGCAAAGACACATGTTGGGTACAGTTATAGGCTGTTTGTGAGCAGCACTTCACAAGCCACAGCTGCAGACCATTGTAGTCTTCAGAAAGCTAGTAAACACCTAAACACACAATCTCCCACTTGAGCTCCTACTGCTGGAATAGTGAACCATATTTTCACTGTCACATGTTTCTAGTAGGTAATGGCCCCGCTGATTGGGCTTTGAAGAGTTCTGTAAAAGAGCAAATGTAGATTGAACAAGCAATGCAGCATGCTGCTTCACCCAGCCGTAGCTGCAGAGTGGGACATTACTTTGTGTCCTCCCTGTAAAATATGAATTATGATTCTCATTAATGTAATGGTAACATGTGGAAGGTATTTGAGACTCAATATAATTCTTTCGCAACTTGTCAGGTTTATGCTATTATAAGACTTTCTACGACTTTTTTTCTTCTTTGTGGTGTGGATGTTTCAATGTTATGGCACATCTTTTGTTACAAGGGTGCTTATCAACAGTCGCATCAGAACCAAGAGTGAAGCACCGAAACTTTATTGTCAAATATATAACAACATATTACCATCCTCAAGAAAATAATGAAAGGCAATAATATCAGGAACACCCAAGCAGAGGTTTTACTCACACCCAGCAGATGTACATTGTTTTTGCCAAAAGCTCTTTTTCTAAATGCAGAAATAACCAACCCTATTTGTGTTTATACTCTTTCCATGAACATTTTAAAAATTATTTTCTTAAGTGCAAAGAGCTTCGAGCCATCATAGAAAAAATGTGTATATGACATGTGACTGCCGTACAGATTTCCTCCATTCATGAGGTCAGCTATTATGCTGGTACAATGAAAGCACAGAGACCATCCACAGGACTAATGCAGCCCAGACACTTAACTGACCTTGTATGACAAATGAAGGGATTATTGGCATGTTAAAGTCTACACTTGTGGCTAGCATCTGTTGCTGGTGTGTAGCTGGGATAAGGCTGCCTTATCAATGTCCATGCGTTCTACTTTCATTCACACTTGGCCGGATCAATAAATATAAAGATGGGCAATTTCCTCCGACTTTAATTTGTGTTTAGGACTTGTCTTGTAGTGGAAAAGGGTGTCATTTTGTCTATTTTATCTTGGCAACTACTTGTAGATTGCCATGTTTTTAAATGATGTGACATCTCCAGCCTATCATTTGGCAGCTATCGTGTGTGAAATTGGCAATAGTTCCAGCATGTCAGTCACTTTGTTCTCAGGGAATGCTGTTGTAATTACAGTTGTTCCTCAAATTTGTGAATGTTGCAACTAATACACAAACTGCATGCAAGAAAACATGTTAAGGAACTCAGCTTTTTCATATTTTCCAATATGGCATGCATATTAGAAGAACATCAGATTTTAATGAAACATGGACCTGGTTTCCTGAAAAAAGTGACATTATCTTCCTTTATCATTGAACTGAAATTGTTAAAAGTTTTACAATCGTCTTTTTGGTTATGCATGCTCAAAGATGTATTGTTAACATTATTCATATCATCTCATCACAACTTTCCTTCCATTATTCTTTACATAGATTTTGATAACCACTTATTACATCTGTGAACTTATACATTTAAATAAATTCTCAATTCTCTTTACCCCTAAAAAATGTAACTTGGCTTAAAATGTTGTCCTTCGTTCCAGTAACAATCTGTTCATCCATCCATCTATTCTACACATAGTCTGTTCATTGATTATTAAACTTGCATCCATCAACTTCTACATGACGATGTAACTTAGCTATGTCAGTATAGAACTGAAAAGAACATCCAATGATTGATATTCAGAAACCCCTATATGTATACAGAGGAGCTGCGAGCAAGTCATTAGTCATCTTGGAGAATCGGAAATTAACTTTGTTGTTATTCCCCTTTTAACTATTTAACAAAATAACCCTTTACCTTATAAGTTAAATACAAGTATTAACTAATAGGTTGTTTCCGAGAGCAAGAGTCCAGAGACTGATACATGTACATAGAAAGCCTTGCACAGTGTCCAGACAGCAAGTCATCAGTCCTGGTGCCAGCTCCCCAACATGATTACCTCTGACATATTGCCTTGTCCAGTTGGTCTGATTAGATGTCCAGACTGGGTGTAATTGTTTCCCTCTGTCCCCTCTGACCTGCCTCATGCCCTGAGACCAGTGTACACCACTGAGCAAGCCCTGGTCCCCATCCCGCCCATAGATTGACCAGATAAATCTCCTCCATTACAACAAAAAGGGACAGGTCCAAACAACGGCCCAGTTAGCTGGAGCTAATGTCAGTCCAAATGGCCATGCACACCATTCCAGTTTGCACCAATCCAATTGCAATCCATAAATTACTCTCTGATTATCTCCCCCTGACTGAGCTCTCTTCTGTACTGCAGTAAAGAAACTTGCTTGACATGATTATGATTGAGTTGAAAGGATGTTCTGACAAGAGCTACGACCAAGTGTGAAAAGGTTTGTTTATTCAAATCCTGCCCAGTCAGACTTAACATGTTAATGTCATACTTAGTGGTCAGAACTTGATGTCCTGGTTGGCTCAAGCAACACCTTGACCATGTATGTCCAGTATCTTCAGAAACTGTACACTTCAGGTACCGTGTTACTCAACCAGAAGTGAGAACTTGATGATTTGATCTGCTCAAACGAGACTATTCCTTTGATGACCAGGTCGTCTTTACAAGACTACTCTGCATAGTTGAGTTTGGTTTTCCTGAACCAAGACAATGCAAGATCAATGTATAAACAATATAAAAACAAAAGAGGACTATTGAATGTCAAATTTACAAGAGCAAACAAGCTAGAACTGCATTTTACATCAAAATGGATTGACAGGAGTTTGTTATGTAAAAGTTTGAAAAAAACATTTCTTTGAATGTAAAATTTGAATAATGATATAGATTTACGATGAATGATATAGCCACTGAACAAGGGAAAAGTAGGCTGATTGGAATTGCTCAGAAAACTACACTTGATATAACTGTTTCTGTAGTTTTGTATAAATAAAGAGCAAATGATTCTGTAGGCGTGTTTGAAAATCCTTATTGAAATGAACTTGTCTTTATTCCAATTTGTCAGAATTCTTTGAATTGGAGTTTGAATACTTCGACTCGAATTATGTTTACAATGTGAAACTGACATGCTGCATTTCTTATGGGACATTAATGTTTTTCCAGGTTGAGTTTGAAACTGTAAAGACTGAAGTAAATGATCATAATGACGGTGAAGAATTTGCCCTGTAATTGGCAGTAGCATTCTCAACAGCCAAGGGTAGAAACTGTCTGGGAAATATTTCCAATCATAGTAATTGTTGACTCCAGAGACATGTGTCTCTCTGTATCTGTAAACTGTTTTCTTTATACCATTATCTTTATACAATTAGCAACTTGAAAACTGAACCTTTTAGTTGAAATGTTTCAAATTTTTATATATCCACAGTCATCAGGTAGTGACTTGTTTGAAAGGCATTCTAGAAGTTGGTGTTATGAAAAAGACAATAACATTTATGGGTGATCAACTTCTTTATACCACATTTGCAACATTTCGGTATAGATCCTTATGATGCTTGATAATAGTTTTAGGATCTATTCCGAATCGTCGCAATCGTTGAATAAAGATGTTGATTATGGTCATCCATGAATATCCTGAGTGAGTTTCGCTTCTTTTATAACTCTACATCATATTTAAGCAACATTACCAGTAATCTATTCGTGAATATTTATTAACATATTTTTTAATGCATAATGTCATAATATTTAGTTGCCGAATTTAGTTATGCGATTTATTATTCTTACATCCTTTTAAGAGCTCTTTAGACATAATTTCAATAAATTTGTAAAAAGTACCATAGACTCGGTGGATAGGACTTCTGAAAACTTAATCTTCTGGTGTATCATCAATCTTCGTTATTTGCATACATGTCCATGTTTTTTAATAAATTTGTCACTTGTATGCTGTGTCAAGGAACAGATAGACACATCTTACATACTTGAATGGCAGTTTCCTCTCATATAGTCTTTATAGTTGGATGTTGCAAACTTAATGTCTTTCTTGACTTGCACTTCCGAGAGTTGAAAGTGACACAAGGTCATCGTGACCTGTAAGATGTAGAAGTTCAGAGCTTGAGGGCAGGAATAATGTTAGGGTCATACAGGAGATATATATGGAAATGAATTAATGTTTGAAATCTTTTTATTTACAGTATCATCATCTGTATGAGTTTATTTCTTCAGGCTTTGAATTTTATATTTAGTTGAGTTTGTAGTTGCTGAATGAAACTCTGACACTATTAAAGTTGTGTTAGTTTACATACAGTCATTGAGGAGAACAAACTTAGCAGTGAAACAAACTTAATACATCATTGTCAGTTTTCTCTCACTGTTCATCAACATGTAGACATCTTCTCAAGCTGGTCTATCTGTAGTTTGAAAGTAATTTGTCAGACTTGTCACAGTATAATTATGATGTCAAATCCAAAATATCGAAAAGAAACATTTCAAGTTTG
This sequence comes from Gibbula magus, assembly GCA_936450465.1. Lineage (NCBI taxonomy): Eukaryota > Metazoa > Mollusca > Gastropoda > Trochida > Trochidae > Gibbula > Gibbula magus. Next base: position 16,444,796 of record OW388290.1, on the reverse strand, counting down.
TTATTACAGCTATAAGCAATCACCATTTTTTAAAAAGATGTTTTATCAAATAAAAGGACAATATGACATTTAATTTTTTGCACTCCTTTTGAAAATGACTGTGACATATATTGCCTTGTGTTTCTCCATGAATGTGCATTTATATTGGATGGCAGGTCTCGGCAAGTGAAAAGCAAGACAACTTGCTCGCATACAATACAGGTACATTGTTCTAGTCGGATGTTGGTGTCATACGTAAATGGCAGGGTAATTATTTCAGACATTTCTCAGTCACATGTCTCTTTTTTTCCACTCTTTAAAATATCTATTTTTACATCAACTCTTATCTCATTTATTCAAGACAATTGTGGACCATTGTATTTCTGTGATTCATGTTTAGGCAAATAACTACCGTGCTTACTGTGAAATTTACTGAATCACAAATAAAGAATAAAGAAATCTCCTCAACAGATATCAAGAGTAGAACATGACTAATATCAATCAAACATGAAGATTTTATTATATACATGAAGATGTTTATTTATAAGTAAATTGTTGAGAATTGCATGATTTCTCTCAAAAATAAATGTCTGTATTTTTCTGTAAAGATATAAAAGGTCAATAATAAAACAAAGCAAAGCCAGCATATTTTTTTTAACATACTGAGATTCGATAGTTTACGAAGTAGGAGAATGTGGACGGATGCCTCACTTCCTGGTTGGACAAAGCACTGAACTGTGGGAAGTGCAATAAACTGCTGATATGGAATTGTTGGTGGAGCTTTAAGGAGCTAGCGAAAGATCTCCCCACAGCTGCATGGGGGCAATAGTAACTAAATCTCCACAAAACTGACGCTGCCTAATTATATACAGCATATAAAACTAAGTCAGAGGTAAATGCCAGGGTGATCTAGACCCTTTGTCTGCAAACCTTGTCATTCTGTCTGTCACATAAACCCAAGACGATTTACTGACATACCCACATTATACAGGTCTGAGAAAAATGTACAAAATCTGTATACTTATAAACAATCCACAGCTTACTCTAAGAAGCTGAATGCAGTGCTTATATCGTGCAATTATGTACATGTAATGACATTCTCAGAACATGTTTATGGGATGTATATCAAATGTGAAAAAGAATGAGATTAGTTTTGTTAAACAAACTAACCCTAGCTGTAAGGTATCCTTGCACTTCCATCATGTGCACAATAGGAGTTGGAATCCTAGGTGTTTGGAGAATGGAATTTAGAAAAACCTTTGGTTTTGTTTCAAGTTCATTGTATTAGTTGACATCAGTTTTGTGACATTGGTCATAATAGACCTAGGGTTAAAAATATATAACTTATCTCAATAGATATGAAGCGATTTTGTTTAGAGACACATTTTGTATATTATTTGTTTATCAGAAATAGGTCTCTAACCTATCGTGGTCAAGTTGTTGTACAGAAAATCATGAGATTCCATTTCCAACTCTCCTTGAACTTGTGCCTTATGCTTTGAAGCATTAGATGTCTCAGGATTATTTATGCTTGATTATGTCTGCAAATTAAACGAGACGGTTATTATGCTGAAGAGGTTTAGCATGAAAGACATTATTGTCATTAACTAATGAATAATAGTGATGATAGCCTGAGTCACAAATAAGCTGGCCCGGTCTGTACAGCAGGCGTTTGTCTCCCTATGAGTAGCCCACTGGGCAGTACAGTAGAGTCGATGGCCCTCCACCGGCTCTGTCTGTATAAACAGCAGAATACTGTCACTGCATATCTTACCAAATAACACTTTGTAGTCTCATATCTGAATGGAAAACAAACTCTTGACCCACTGGGTTATGTTGTATCCTTCCATGCCTTCTTCAGACAATGAACCAGTTTGCTGTTCACTTGGTTTTTTCACAAGTTGATCTTTTAGATTCATACATCATTTAATAAAATACAAATCTCGTTTTCTGGAATTCATACATCATCATTTTGTGTCACTTGCTTGGTACCAGTATCGGAAGGTTGCAGTCATAACAATAAAGAAGATGACTATCCATAATGTGTTCTCATTTACAAAAAAAGTACTGTCCAAAGTTTTTGAAGCATGTAAAGTCATAATACCCACTGAAATAAGAATTGCACTTAAATTAAGTCACTATATATAAAATATCCGTGTTAACTTGTGTAAGACTAAGTCTATAAAGAGAATGATCTGTTGCAGGTCCAGGGGCATACAACCAGAACGTACCCCGGAACCAGAAGGGGGGTCTGATGGTCACCAAGGATAGCAGGTTCAAGCAAATCAAGGGGGACGGACCTGGACCAGGGGCTTATGAGGTGAGATACATGACTGCTCATTCCATGTTCTGAGATGTGTTGAAGGGATGAGATACATGACTGCTCATTCCATGTTCTGAGATGGGTTGAAGGGATGAGATACATGACTGCTCATTCCATGTTCTGAGATGGGTTGAAGGGATGAGATACATGACTGCTCATTCCATGTTCTGAGATGGGTTGAAGGGATGAGATACATGACTGCTCATTCAATGTTCTGAGATTGGTTGAAGGGATGAGATACATGACTGCTCATTCCATGTTCTGAGATGGGTTGAAGGAATGAGATACATGACTGCTCATTCCATGTTCCGAGATGGGTTGAAGGGATGAGATACATGACTGCTCATTCCATGTTCTGAGATGGGTTGAAGGAATGAGATACATGACTGCTCATTCCATGTTCTGAGATGGGTTGAAGGAATGAGATACAGGACTGCTCATTCCATGTTCTGAGATGGGTTGAAGGGATGAGATACATGACTGCTCATTCAATGTTCTGAGATGGGTTGAACGAAATGAGATACATGACTGCTCATTCCATGTTCTGAGATGGGTTGAAGGGATGAGATACATGACTGCTCATTCCATGTTCTGAGATGGGTTGAAGGGATGAGATACATGACTGCTCATTCCATGTTCTGAGATGGGTTGAAGGGATGAGATACATGACTGCTCATTCCATGTTCTGAGATGGGTTGAAGGAATGAGATACATGACTGCTCATTCCATGTTCTGAGATGGGTTGAAGGGATGAGATACATGACTGCTCATTCCATGTTCTGAGATGGGTTGAAGGAATGAGATACATGACTGCTCATTCCATGTTCTGAGATGGGTTGAAGGAATGAGATACATGACTGCTCATTCCATGTTCTGAGATGGGTTGAAGGAATGAGATACATGACTGCTCATTCCATGTTCTGAGATGGGTTGAAGGAATGAGATACATGACTGCTCATTCCATGTTCTGAGATGGGTTGAAGGAATGAGATACATGACTGCTCATTCCATGTTCTGAGATGGGTTGAAGGAATGAGATACATGACTGCTCATTCAATGTTCTGAGATGGGTTGAAGGAATGAGATACATGACTGCTCATTCCATGTTCTGAGATGGGTTGAAGGAATGAGATACATGACTGCACATTCCATGTTCTGAGATGGGTTGAAGGGATGAGATACATGACTGCTCATTCCATGTTCTGAGATGGGTTGAAGGAATGAGATACATGACTGCTCATTCCATGTTCTGAGATGGGTTGAAGGAATGAGATACATGACTGCTCATTCCATGTTCTGAGATGGGTTGAAGGGATGAGATACATGAGGTCTCATACATACTCTACCTTGCGGATTGTTACGAATATAGAGGGGCAGTGAAATAGTCAATCAGTTGGTTTTGGCATTGACATCATTGGAAGTGCCTTCTTAAAGAACTTTGACAAACAAAATAGCATGAGCTAGTTCTTGTTTGTACAGAGTTCTCACACAGACAGTCATCTGATTATTGCTTCTTGTGTCATGGTAGGTAGTGTCATCATAATGTTGAAGTTGTAGCTTTATTTAGTCATAACTAGTCAGTTGAATCATGGTTTGTTGGTAGCGTTGTTGATTGCAGAATGATAATTTAATTTCTGATGGATGTCACATTATAGATGATCAAGTTTTTTCTAATAGATCTAATTTCTTTTTTGTATTCATAATCTTGAATTTGGACAGATGTGAGTAAAGATACAGATATGTCTTCCACGTATATATCAAAAGGGTTTGAAATTTGATTCTTTAGTTTCAGAAGTTTCCTAAACAAAATTTGCATTTAAGAATTATCTCATAGGAATTAAGAAACACATTTCATAACACATACCACATGTTATCGCCCTTAATGATTTTGAATGAAATAAGACTAATAGTCAGTGTTCAAAGACATGCCATAATATTTCAGGAGAATCAGCAATATTAATTTCCTGAACATATATCCAAGATTGTATCAACTACTTGCAAGCTCGTTGAGATCACATTGGACGATGAGAAGAGATTGGAAGACTGATCTGCCTCGTTCTGATTGATGAGCCTCTTTCTGACTCAGCTGTGAGATGACATCGTCCACCATCGCTGCAATTGCCCATACCATAGCTTTGACTTCCACTTTCACTTCAAAGATGAATTCAACGACAAATTTCTCGACATGTAATTTACTTGAATATGAGAATTTCCCTTTAACAGATGACCACTGGGTGTGGTGCCATTTCAATTCATTATAGTAATCTATATATTTCATTTTTTAAAGAAGAAGGTTATAATTATGTTGACATGACTGTAAATCATATTGCGGTTAGGGATTCAGGGGTGATATGGATAAACTCGCACCAGAAGTTCTTTGTTCTTGGTGCCGTGCTGGCTACTTCCTACTTGAGTAGAAAATTTGTATATTCTTTGAAGTCATAACTCCTCTCTCTACAAATAAGGCGAGATTATTTGAAAATCTTTTTATTGATGGTTTTACTTCTCCCACCTTTGACGCCTTGTTCCAGGAAATAAACTTGTCATTATTTGCTTGTAATATTCATAGACTTCCCAGGTTTCTTACAACTTTGATAAACATTTGCCGGACCATTAACTGTGTAAACTTTCCACCCAGGAGTCTAGGTAGGATAGTCCAAATATACAAATACAGTGGGTGGCAGGGGACCAGCATCCCACTTATAGGAGCAGATTCTACTGTTGATATAGCCTCTTGAATAATAAAATGTCTCCTCTCTGATAACATCTTCTCCCAAACCTGAAATAAATACATTTCTGTCTTTTCCAGTCTCCTTAATAAAGAATTTATGAAGGCTTTTAAATATTTATTGTTTTCCGCGATGTCTAGATAAATTCTTACTTTGATAACTTTTCATGGGTGTTAACAAATTTGTTGCTTTGAAAGGCTTTGATTGTCAAACGTTTTTCCAAATTTATTAATTTGTTTTGAAGAAATCTGTCGAATACATTTCTTTCTTTTTTTAAATTTGCGCTATCCTAAAATTAATTTCTAACTTTTGTTTTCTGCAAACTGTCTGTTTTATTAATCGTTTCAAAAATCATTTATCATGTCAGACACACAGAATGAAGTGCTGAGATTTTGAGATTCAGATTTCAATTACTCTAGAAAATCATAATTGTTTCAACTTCATGTATTAAGCGTCAGAAATAAAACACATGTGAAGAAAAACAACTTTGAACACATCTGGTATTTGAAAACTTATGCAAATTTTTTAATCATTCTGGCTTGTATTGAACAGATTTGGATGATTAGATGTTAAAGTTATTTTTTTTCTATCATTTATGAAGTAATTCATCATTCTTAAGCTTGCTGCTTGAGCTGGGTGTCTTGGATGTGAAACAAAAATGCCTTGCTACGTCTAAATGTTTAACAAGCCTAAGACAAAGAAAAATAAAGCGATTAAAGATGTTGGAGAAGTTGTAAGATGAGAAAGAGCCCTGACAGAATATGACGGGAAGAGCGAGGGGGGAGAGGGTGGTTCCTCATTTTAATGCATTCATAATGAAGAAGCAGAGTTTCAGTTTCAGTGTGAGTGGTCAGACACCCTGCAAGGTGACATCTTCGCTGTCACTTACTAACTCACGCAGAATAATACAATTGACCCGTCAACTTTGCGGCTTGCAGCTTTCCTAAAATCATCCCCAATTGATATCGTTTTACAGTGACCCAGTGAAACACGTTGATTTATCCATCTTCATGTTAACTAGTATCGTGACAGGGATGGAGTATGGTTACTTTTAATCTTCGAGCAATTGACGATGTACTTTCCATATCCATTTTAAATGAGTTGAAACAAATGTAGCCAGTCTGTGATGTTTGCTTAGGAAAAAACGTTGATGTTGTTGCAGTTTGTATTTCGCGTGCCAACATCTGTTTGTCTTTTTCCCTTTTTAAGCCAACAAGGCAATTAAATTGGGCATTTTATGTGATTTGAGATTATTAGTTCTAGAGAGGAGTTTTACTCAAACAATAAACTTTGAAATCTAAGGTTCTCTGCTGCAGTAGCCAGGAATCTGTTATTTGGGTAAATATGCATTTGGAATTAGGTTTGTTCAATTCCTTTGTAGAAAGTGCCTCTCTTATGACCTCTTGTAATAAAACTGAGAGAAAATTGAATTATCTCACCAACAGACAGCTGACGGAAAATTATTTTCGGAAATTTTCAATTTGGATCAACCACAGGAAACTAAATGTATAATTAGAGATGACTTTTTTGTCAGAGCACGTTAAAGAGTAGGTTTGCATTGATGAATTCTGAGCAATTTACGTATCCGATTTCACTGTCATGCTCTGCCAACAAAGGCTGGAAGGAAAATCTGCGTCATTAAACAAAGCAAAGAAAACTGTGGCTTACAGTGAAATTACTGCAGTTGGTGGTAATGACATGGTGGAGAGTTGGGTGGCTTTGAAGTGGAGTGTAATAATCATATGACCGCGTCATTATCTACAAGACAAATGTTAAATTTGCCATCGTGGGGGATAGCTTTTCTCACTGCTTGTCTTTGTGTTCATGCAGCTCATTTGAAATTTGCATTGGACAATGTCAGGGTTACCTTTTATGTGATTATCTGTTTCCATATATTATTTCATGAATTTCATTTCATTCTAACAATTTGTTTTTGTGTTCTTGCAGCCCACATATTCTGTCATGTTTTTAATTAATTTGCAGGGTTACCATATCTGTGCTTATTTATCTCTGTGTATTTTCACTTTTCAACTTATCTAAGTTTAGAAATTTGTGAGCTATTTAACTATTTTTAGTGGGTGGTAATATTGCATTTTGGAAATAGGTTAATTAAGTGGCCGGGATTTTAGTTGACATCAGTGTTTTTTGTTTTCATCAGTGATTTTTTTGTGTGGATTTAATTGGTTACTTCCACAATTTATGTAAAGTAATATCAATCCTAAAATTGGAGTTGTTAAATTAGTTAGATCAAATTAGAAAATGATTAACAACTTTGAGATGTAAAAACTATCAAATGAAAAATAAGGACCCAAAGCTATGAAATGTACATTTTCCCATCTTGACATAAAAAAGTAGTAAATTAGTAGTAACATTGAGCCATTATAATGGATCTTTTTCTCCCTTTATGTCTCCAAACTGTCTCTACATTGAAAGTAGTTTGTGCAGTAGCATACATCAATCAATAGTTATTAATATGAGATCATGTAGTGTTTCTACAAGCCCTCTTCATTAGTAGGATAATACTCTACGGGGAGCCCTGCAGTCTGGGATTTCTTTACCCTCTCGTACATCACACCATTATGTAGGACCAAACACTACTTCTTCTCTCGTTCAATTCCAGACTTATTACAAGAAATCTGTTCCATAAACATAAAAACTGAAACTGAAGTCACAAAGCATTTCTTGTTCAACTTGGAATTGAAATTATTTCACTTATAATGAGAAAATGTAATTAATGGTTTAAATTCAATTTGATGGAGAAGTTTTTCAGCATGATACCCGTTATTGAATCGGATTGTCTGGGTTTAATTTAAAACGACCCATCATACTATCAATCATACAGTTAATGCAGAAGTATTCATTTCACTCGAAATTAACACCCATGTCACTGTCAACTCAACTGTCATTTTAGCTGCTGTGGTCAATTTCTTCCATGATAGATGGAGCGTTGCCCTGCTACAACAAGGAAGGGATGGACAATTATAAAGAGCCCTGTTTCATATTTTATGAAGTCCCCATCGTAACCCAATTAACATGGGCAGGGTGTGAGTCAAGTCTCACCTCCCGCTCAGGAGAATCGGAACTGGGGAGGGGATCTGAAAGAGGGAGGGAGAAAGAAATGCAGGAAGAATAAATGAGTAGCCGGCGTTGCCGTACGTCTTATTATGTTGGTACTTGGACATCCTACCAGGTTGCAAGGCAGTTATTAATTTCAGACACCTTAACCGACAGGGATTGTAATTATATGTGATTAATAATTTGCTCCTCAACTTCTATGATTCATCACCGATGGTTTATCAGCATACAGAATAACCCCGGGTCATGACTTGGTTAGCGACACTGAATTTTTATTCACAAAAAAATTGAATGAAAGAATCTGAAAATCAAATTATTCCACAGAATGTTAAAAGTGTGAAAGAATTTTAACAAAATGTTTACATAAATAATTCAACTGAATTCAAAATTTCTTGTCACATAAAATTAGCAATGTTTTAAAAACAGTCTGAAAAAAAATCAAATGTTTTAACATTATTCATAATCTTTAAGATATTTCAACGATGAAATTTTATATTTTGATCAATAATGCCAAATAATTTGTTAAGTACATTGAGTGTTTAAATCTATTTGGAAAAATATCAGTTACTAAATTTAAACTTGTAATATGATAATGGATTTGCACTATCAATAGCTCAACTTCATTTCTAGGTTTGCTCAGGTTTTTAGCAATATAACCTTGAAGCTGATATATATTTCATATTTGTTCGACAATGTGAAATTGTTTGTTCTGTATTCATATCTAGAGAGGAGATATGAGTGGAGAGATCAGAGAGAAGACAGTCGATATCCCCCCTGCTGTGAGACCAAGGGACGTGTTACCCTCCCCATTCATACCAGTCATATCATAGCATTGTATGAGTAGTTAGGAGATCTCACATGATGCTCTAAATGTTCTCACTGACATTCCAAATGATACAAGTGAAAGTTGACTCATGTTTCACACACCATTCATAATTCAGTTCCAACTTTGCATCTGAAAATCGATGTGCTAAATATTCAGATGACATTGCAATGGTCAAAACAGAAAATGAAACAAATTCTTATATCATTAACATGCTTAGTGAGATATCTTTCATTTAATGCATACAATTTTGTTTATACATTAATTGTGTCATTATCATTCGATTACTTATATTTGGATCATGACAGTTTGTTATGTGTTAATTATTATGTGCAATTGATTGTTTTAAAAAGTCAAAAATGCATAATTTGACTGTCTTTTCAAATAATTAAAAACTAAGTAATTTCTCCATACTAACTTTATCTGTTTAAAGATTATCTATAACTTGGTTGTGTATGTCAATGCATATTTCATTGTCTACTTACAATGATCATTGTCATGGTTCAAATAGGAAAAACATATCAAGTACCCAGCTAACACACAACGTAATCCTGACGTTGTGGGATGGTCGTATTTTGGTAACGTAATTTCTTGACGTTGCTGCGACGTTTATAGTACGTAAAACCTAACGTAAATTCCCAACGTTGTGACTACGTTGTAGATTACGTACTTATCACGTCACTAAAACGTAATAATGTAACGTTGTGCCGTACGTCCTTGCAACGTCATAATTACGTACTTCATTCAGAATATAAAATGATAAAATTATCTAATATCTATTCACAGTCGTTCTTTAAATACACAAATATATCAGTATAAACAGTAAGTAAAGACCAAACAGTCGTTAAATGTTGTTTTTCTGGTAATGTGATTTCTGGACGTTGCTACGACGTAGTAATTACGTAAGCTCTAACGTAATTTCTCAATGTTGTGACAACGTTGTAGTTAACGTACTTATCACGTCATTAAAACGCAGTAATGTTACGTTGGGCCTTACGTCCTTACAACGTCATAAACACGTACTTCATTCAGAATACAGAATGATAAAAGTAAGTAAAAAATATCAAACATCTATTCACAGTTGTTCTTTAAATACACACATATATCAGTATAAACAGTTAGTAAAGACCAAACAGTCGTTAAATGTTGTTTTTTCTGGTAATGTGATTTCTGGACGTTGCTACGACGTAGTAATTACGTAAGCCCTAACGTAATTTCTCAACATTGTGATAACGTTGTAGTTAACGTACTTATCACGTCATTAAAATGCAGTAATGTTACGTTGTACCTTACGTCCTGACAACGTCATAAACACGTACTTCATTCAGAATACAGAATGATAAAAGTAAGTAAAAAATATCAAACATCTATTCACAGTCGTTCTTTAAATACACACATATATCAGTATAAACAGTTAGTAAAGACCAAACAGTCGTTAAATGTTGTTTTCTGGTAATGTGATTTCTGGACGTTGCTACGACGTAGTAATTACGTAAGCCCTAACGTAATTTCTCAATGTTGTGACAACGTTGTAGTTAACGTACTCATCACGTCATTAAAATGCAGTAATGTTACGTTGTACCTTACGTCCGGACAACGTCATAAACACGTACTTCATTCAGAATACAAAATGATAAAAGTAAGTAAAAAATATCAAAAATCTATTCACAGTCGTTCTTTAAATACACACATTTATCAGTATAAACAGTTAGTAAAGACCAAACACTCGTTAAATGTTGTTTTTCTGGTAATGTGATTTATGGAAGTTGCTACGACGTAGTAATTACGTAAGCCCTAACGTAATTTCTCAACGTTGTGACAACGTTGTAGTTAACGTACTTATCACGTCATTAAAATGCAGTAATGTTACGTTGTGCCTTCTGTCCTGACAACGTCATAAACACGTACTTCAGTCAGAATACAAAATGATAAAAGTAAGCAAAAAATATCAAACATCTATTCACAGTCATTATTTAAATACACACGAGAATCATTATGAATATTTACTAGAGACCAAACGGTCGGTGGAGCCTTCATTTTTGTAACGCAATTTCTTGACGTCGCTACGACGTTGTTGTTACGTAACATCTTACGTAAATTCCAAACGTTGTGACAATGTTATGTTTACATACCTACCAACGTAGAATTGTAACGTTGAACCTTACATCACCACAACGTCATAAACATGTACTTATTTCAGAACATAACATTTTAACAGTAAGTCAATTGTATCAAACATATACACATGGGAAAATTTAGCGCGGTCGCACCCCCTGCGTTTTTTAACAGTAAAAGTAAGAGAACGGTATGAATCGTAATCTAGCAATTTAAGGAAGATGATTTAATTCAGATAACGTTTGGCTTCTTTTGGTTATTTGCATTTATAGGAATGTTGGTATTTTGTCCTCCAAAAAACCTGTTAGGTTATTCTGAGAAATTTAAGTGAATATTGGTTGCTCTAATGTGAGCAATTCATTCTTTCAAGTCAACTGGTCAAAATAAGTCATTAGTTAAAGCACTATGAACTATCAAAATCACGAATTTTGGAAAATACAATTTCAATAAAAATAGCGTACTGACGAAATCTTGTCAGTGTTTACTGTAATAGCCTACAGCATTGAAATGCGCTTTATTAACAGATTGAACCGGAAAGAATCCAATATGTATTGAAAAAACATATGAATACGGCAATTTTGTCAATGATAGCTCAAACAATTTGCACGAAGAAATCTTTCATTTAACCTAAGTTTATCGTATCGAAAGTGATTAATTCAATTCAAGTACAGTAACGCTCTCACAACATCACATTTCACTTTAGAATACGGAGGTGCTTGATTATTTCCATGTGTATATATGCATATTGATCATTCTTCAAATACAGACAAGGTTCAGAATAAACAGTTTGTATAGCCCACATGATGGATAAACTCTTTATTCTTGTAATGTTATTTCTCAACATTGTGGCGACATTGTAGATTGTGTACTTATCATAATTATGTACTTATAATGTAACGTTGGGCCTCACGTCCTTACAACGTCATAATAACGTACTTATCTCAGAATATATAACATAACTCATTCCCAATGAAATTACTCAATTACTAACAATTAAGTATGTCATCTCCATCAAAATCTCCATCAAATTTTCTGTGAAATCTTTGATTCAATGCCACACTTAATTTATTCCATTTAAATTAATGCAAGTAACTCGAGCATTAGTGAGAAGAAAGGTAATTCAATAATATATCAAACATATATTCATGGTCATTCTTTAGATATACATAGGAATCACTATAAACGGTTACTATAGACCAAACCGCCGTGTAAAGCCTTTATACTGGTAACTTGATATCTGGACGTCGCTGCAACGTATTTAGTACGTAAACCCTAACGTAATTTCTCAACGTTGTGACTACGTTGTAGTTAACGTACTTGTCACGTCACTAAAACGTAGTAAAGAAACGCTGGCCATTACGTCCTCGAACCATCATAATAACGTTCTTTCTTAGAATATATAATGAGAAAAATAATATATTATATTATATTATATTATAATATATTGTAAATACATTTCCACGTGTACCTCATATATATATGCTTAATGATAAGGAAAAGAGGCTCATGTTGATTAATTATGAAATCCCGAAATTTGTCTAGAGCATGTCATTGCGAATTTAATCTTTTAACAATGTAATTTTTTCTTAATATTTAGAGTTTACGCAAAATTGAGAGTTGTAGTTACTTTTATGTAAGCTGTGAACACGAATAGAATGTTGAAATTACCCTCATTATGAATTTGTTTTAAAGAACATTCTTTTGAATGCCGTTTCCATGGTCTGATGTCATAATATGGTCAGTTGTTTTGACATCACAAAATTGGAGCCATTTTCACATTTAATGGTTCAGGGAAATGTCGATGATTTAGAAATTGTTTAACTCAGTTTTTACTTCTTTATCTCAGAATATACAATATGAAACGAGCTAAATGTGTTTCTTTGCAATAAACTAGATTTCGATCATTCGTTCTGTACAAATCAACTATTTCATAAAAATGCCATTGAACATGACACCGTTTAGTATTATCTCTGAGTTAACATGAGCTGAGTTGACATTTATAATACGAGCACAAACACAAATATCACGTTTTCCATTGGAATATTGTAACAAAACAATTAAAATCCCACTTGTTTCGTACCAGTCGTGTAAAGTATATGATAATATAGCATACTTTCTAGGGTAAAAATCTGTATAAATACTACACACAACGACCAGTGTCTTTACGAATCTCGTATGTATTCTATTATAGGTTATGTTTCCTCAAATACCGAAGGAATATCTTCGTTATGTGTAATTGGAAAACAATGAGATCTCATACAACATGTCTTCTGTGACAGGTATATGTATATTTCAACGTCAAACACATAAAAAACATATTGTCATAATACTTTATCATATACTTTGGTGTGAGAAACTCAGTGAAATAAACCTTTACCTTCTACAGTGATGATTACCTTTATCGACACTCAGCAGAGTGACGTGTATTTGCTAAAGTCGTACATTTACCATTGCAATCATTCATTTTCAACATAAAACACAAAACTTATATGATAAATGGAATGTCTGTTGTACTATGTTTGCAAAATACCATGTTTATCTGATCTCCTGATGTAGAAAAGTATGTATTTCACTCGTGGCTTCGCCCCTGAAATAAACATGGTATGTGGCAAGGGAAGACAGATATCATCTACATACTATAGTATATAGATCATCAATGAATGACTTGGCAATACTATTCCATCGCTAAGGGCACAACTATAACACTGCTGCAAAGTTATAATGTAAACATGATTGTATTGCCAATATGATATTTACACATAACATGCGTTTGACAAGAATGCTTTCCTCCTTGTGAATGGTTGGGATTTAAAACGAAGGAAAGTGGTACGTATTGTCCAGAGTATTGTTCGTAACTATTGTACTGATCTTATATCATTATGTTTAAATGGTTTCTCATTTGTTTGGAATAGCTTGCTTGTTGCAAACTCGCGTTATTAACGCGTTCACATGCGTCAGAATATATGGCAGAATAATTACACGACACATAAAACCAATTTGTCATTTTCCTCAAGTCCAACCCCCACAACGATTTAATAGTTGATTATTGCAAAACTAGTTGTAATTCTATATTTCGGTGCCATAGTTTTCTATCATCCTAATATATTTGAAGAAAATACTTGGAACACATATTCTGGTCATGGCATATGTAATGATTATTATTAAAATGAAGTTAAAATGAATCTCAGCGAAAACACTTATGTGAAACAAAGTTTCTAAGATCTATTTTATAATGTGTTTTCCTTAGGACGTCAATTGGTAAAATACAACATTGTTTTAATTTGTTATCAGAAAGGTAACTTTGAATCAATGTGTGTGATTTCAGTGCAAAATTACTGTTGTTTTCAAAAGAAATATTAAGTACGAACAATCAGCGTATTATCTTAATTTCATAACGAGATGAATATTAAATGCATTCAATTCGTCATCAATTATCGTTGCAGGAATTTCAGCATGATGTAATAACACTAGCTTATATACATTCAAAGAATTCACTGAATGATGGCTTTAAGATACACATGTATTTTGATTTGATTGCAATCAATGATAGTGATGTTTTTTGTTAAAAACTGGATACGATTTCTTGTTTTGGTGTAATATTTATTGTTCTATCCTCTGACAATTTTAGTAAATACAAATGTTGGTTTCTTTCTGTTATATCTCAATTACCCTACATTCGGCAGTGCAGGGCATCGCATTTTCACAACACCAAAAATATACACATTGAGTTGCAGTGAATGGCTTTACTTTGAAGATATTTCCAAATAAACGCAACAATTTAGATACATGATGGTGAAATACAATATTTATGAAAATCAACAATATTTTACACACAATAAACGGATATGTTTAATATGTGAGTAGACAATTTTCAAGCAATATGCCGTCATCTTCCTTCAATTAATATTTCTGATGGTTTTTAGGTTTTAGTAAACACCTTTCACATGACATACGTATATCATCTGATACATGATGGCTTTAAATATAGATCCATTGTTCTTATCGTATCGGGATATCCAAACGGACTCCACATGTCCTATCTGATTTTTCAGACATTGATTAATGAATTTTGAAAACAAATAAGTGTATATATATATATATATATATATATAAATTCAAAATGTGATTTAAATATTAGTTTTTAAATATAGATCGTTAGAATGACGTAATATCAGTTCGAATTAAGTTCAATATACCGTCGAATCACGTCAATCACACATATTTTCACTGTGGTAAGAAAGTTATAGTTCACTAAAATCTCAATCATTATTTCATTACTCATTACATACTAGCGGTCATATCTGCTATTTTTATAATATCATGTTTATCTCATCGAGTGCGCTATTTGTCAACAACTGACAGATATTTTATTTATCATATGTAAAGAGTGCAGATTTGTGTATTTCATGTATCTGAATGTAACACAGCTCTGTCCAGTTTACTCGTGAGAAATGGGTCATGCAGTAACACAGGTCACAGGGTCACATCTGTTGCACTCATCAACCTCATGTCAGCTGGCCCTTCGGGATGGCTGGGGGATAACCTGGTCACCATAGACCAATCACAGTGTATTCACGTGACTAAAACATGCAGCACTTGGAGGAAAGACAATACTGGCGCCAAATCTGCTAGTGCAGTTGATCAACACCATTTTCGTTTTCGACGCCGTATATGATATCATATAGGTAAGAATTTATTTCCTCATTGTCTATCTCTTTAAATTTTTTCTCGTTTACTTCAGAATGCTATAAGGCATCTACTAACACCAACAGGGATACGCCTACAGTCGTAGTCGTTAGTAGACCTAGCCATTTCTTTTACTTAATGGTGTATGTAAATATTTGTGGAGCGAGTCTCTAAATCCAGTGTGTAATTGAACGATTACTTACGACCGTATACATCATTACTAATATCATATTAACCTATGACCTATATTATAATAACATGCTATTTTGAATGAAGACAAAGGTTCAATTTTGCTATTGTATTGTTTATAGCTCCGGTTGCTAACGACTTTGGAGGCGATTGTGTTCGCCGCGTGATGAAGAAACTGGGGACAAATCACCTGATGTCGGCAAGCTGCTTAAAAGGTAAAAGAAAAGATTTCCAAACTACACATTTAATGACTTCACGATTACTTATGACCCATTAGCTTTATGACAATTCAATTGACACAATATATGGAAAATAGATATCGCTTGATGTCATGCAATTGATATCTAATATGATTGCCAATTCATAAAAATAATTATCTTACGGTTCTGCTTGTTTTTTCCAAATCCAATTCAATTATTTCATCATATATGTATAACCTTAGTTAAATGTATAAAGTTTTTTGGTTTACGTTTTTTGAAGGCAATAACTTTCATCATAAAAAGCAATATACTTGTGTTTTCAAACTCATAGTTTTTTATTCCTGTTTTAACATTAAGACATGTTGATTTTTTTCAGAAGCCTACATGAAAAACATGACTGCAAAGGAAGTGATGTCGAGGGGGAAGTTTCGGAAAGCTTAATACATGCTCCAACTTAACATGCCGGGCCTCGATTTCACAAGGTAACTTTTTTTTGTCGTACTATTTTTGCAATAATTTACACGATCATACCTCCCTGTAACATTCATAGTTATAACATTATTCAATTAAACCTCTGTTGTTTATTTATCATGCTCAAACGTTAGTTAAATAAGTGCTACATTGTTGTAATGAGGTATCGCCTTAAATTAAGTTAATGTAATATATAATAATAAAATAATACAAAATTTGTGTATGAGAAAGAAGAATTATTATATAAACGTAGATGCATACTTACATCAATATGCTTGCTACAGGATATTACTGATTTCCCTTACCTCTTTCGTTTTAAAAAAATCAATGTTTATAAATGTGTATTATTTGTTTGCAGAGAGCAGCATCCAACAAGGAAACAAGCTCACGAAGCGAGAAATAAACCAAAGACAAGGAAACAAACTAATGGACAAGGAAACAAGCTAATGGACAAGGGAACAAGATAATGGACAGGGAAACAAGCTAATCGGAGGAAAAAGCTAACTTTTTAAGTTCAATCAAATTAAAAGTATAATCACAGTTTCATCTCTCTGTTATCTTTGTGTTCTCGAACTTATAGACAAGAACACTGAAAACATAGCTTTTCATACTGTCATGCATGTTCAATCATTCAGTGAAGAACATTATCACAAATGACAAACGATTTTACCATTTAAAAATGAAATGCCTTATAATAAGCAGTCTGTCAACTCAAAATTCATGTTACTAGTTGGCAAAATTAGAAAGCACTATTTCATAATATGTTTTTTATAACTTATTTTATAGCGGTGGTTAACTTAAAGAAATGTTACTAAATGTTTTTGACAATATGAGTTGATAGACTGTTTATGTACATCGTCTGAATTGGGGAGTCTACAAATGGAATCTGTAAGGACGTTATTCCAACGTCGTAATGCGTTTGAGAGACAACAAAACTACGTGAGATAGACGGCATTTTCGTGTTCTCACATCATCGTATGTAAGTAGAAAAACAACGTTGTAGCAACCATTTCTGGGTGTCTACAGATTGACGTTGTGACAACGTCAGGATCAACGTAAACATAGACGTCGTTACAACGTTCTCACAACGTAGTAATTACGTAGAAAATCAACGTTGTAGCAACCTGTTTGGGAGTCTACAAACTGACGTTGTCACAACGTCAGGATCTACGTAGGGACAACGTAAAAATAGACGTCGTAACAACGTCCTCACAACGTCGTAATTACGTAGCAACACAACGTTGTGGCAACTTTTCTGAGAGTCTACAGAATGACGTCAGAATCTACGTAAGGACAACGTAAACATAGACGTCGTTACAACGTTCTCACAACGTAGTAATTACGTAGAAAATCAACGTTGTAGCAACCTGTTTGGGAGTCTACAAACTGACGTTGTCACAACGTCAGGATCTACTTAAGGACAACGTAAATATAGACGTCGTTACAACGTCCTCACAACGTAGTAAATACGTAGAAAATCAACGTTGTAGCAACCTGTTTGGGAGTCTACAAACTGACGTTGTCACAACGTCAGGATCTACGTAAGGACAACGTAAAGCTGACGTTGTCACAACGTTATCACTACGTAGATTTGTTAGCTGGGTACTAGTTTATAGACTTAATCTTGGACCCTTTGAACTCACACTCTGTAATATGTTGAGCACTTAACCAATATACAACTTCAACATTAAGACCATTGATCCTAAACATCATCCAGTGTGTATTATGATAACTGAACATGAGAACCGATATATTCCATGATAATCAGCCTCTAATCTTCAAGATGGCTCTCAAAATATAAACAAATCTGTATTCTGAAGGTTTTCATGAGAAATTACTCTCATTGTCCTATTCTAAACATCACCATGCTCCGGAAATTGTAAACAAAATCATATTCTAAAACAAATATGTTCCATGAGAAGAAGCACCATTGAAGATGTCGACACTCCATGGATGGAGCCGTGCACAATGCTAACTCAAACAAACACACCCCTAGAACTGTCCATCCTAATACCCCACCACCAACGAGAGAGAGAGATCCCCCTGTTATCTTCTACCCTTCTAATCTACATGTATCTGTAGGAAACAAACTCATTCGGCAATCTAGAAAATAATGGCAAATATAGTTTTCCTCATGCTCTGGATATTAAATCTCAAAACTTCAAATTTCAGTTTCAAATCTTTATTTTACAGAGACATAAGTAATGTTAGTGAAGCTCTTACCCCTGTCCCTGTTCTAGGATCAAAGAGACCAACTATACCCAATCCTTGCTTGAGGACCTATATACCAGTCAACAGTGCCAGATCCCATCTCTCTTGTTTGTTGTTACTGTCCTGTCACTCAGGGGCCGGCCACATACTGCTGGGTCCAGTGTAGGTTGGACAGACAGGAGTTCCCTTGGGAAAGTTCTAACTATTGAGATACTCATCACTACTTGTCTCTGATGTTAGATTGTAATTTTAGCTTCTGTCTATGTCTTAGGTTGTAAGTTTGTCACTGAAAAATGTCAGGAAAAATTCTTGGTCCACTCTTTGTCCCAGCAAAGTCTGTTTCCCTTGGGAAATATCTGTGATTGTCATCAGGTTTACTAACTGTGTGGATAGATCCACCTTCAGTCCTAATTCTAGTTATCAATAGCTTGTCACTGAAAAGAAATATTAGATTCAAGGTCCATCTGAATAATGGGAGGACATTTTCAGATTATCCTCAATACTGGACTTTTTTCAGATCCTCAAAATTTACCCTTGTTAAAATGTCATGAACATGAATGGTTTCGATAATGTTTAAGATAAGAGATCAAATCAAAATCACATCTAGTCAAATAACAAATGTAGCTGATCTTAGTACCAAAAGTTGTATACTAAGATGCAAGTTTGTAGCTATTGTTCAGGTTCAAATGTGATATTCACAAGGCCGTGTCTCCCCTTCATTTATCTATTTTACAAGAAACTTCTCCATCATTTCTCTTCATTAGTCCCTTGTCTTAGTGACCCAGAAATCTAGTCCCTAAATCATTAGCTTGGTAATTGCCACTGCATCATATGTCAGCAGTCATCCATTGGTCCAGAACCGTTCTGTCGTTAAAAACTTGCCTGCAGAATTAGATACATAAAGATTAACTATAACAACCTATGTGCTCCCTCACTTTGTAATGACTGATTAAGCCAGGAGGAGTAGAGGTCGGAACAGGGTGATTCTCTTGGTCCAATAGAATAATAACTTGGGCTCCTCGGAATAATTTCCGTCATGATAAGATCCACCTGAAATGATCTTTGTTTGTTTTGGGCCAACAGAAAATAACCCAATTTTGTCAAGTGCAGTCTGGGGGCTACTTGGCGCACGGCTTGTAACAGATTGACAGATTGCAGGATTCAGCCATGTCACTTGCTCTCATTAGGGTATATTTACTTGTATCAAGTCCAGACAAGCAGTCAGAAGGGAATCTTCATAATTCTGCCCAACCCTTGGTTACACATACACAATAATGGTGCTCTGTGATGCATTTGATGTGAAAAATTTGAAAAACTGTTTGCAGGAGACATAATGTCTGTGTTAAGATGGCAGTTTTGGCAGATGATGTTTTCCATGAAACTAATGACATCTCTGATTGATTAATTTGCCTCTTATGAAGCACTTTTATTCTGAATATGTATTTCAATACATTAATGGTGACTTTATCCCTCAGTTGGTTTTGTGATAATGAAACCAGTACACTAGAGCTGTAATAATTACAATTATTGAGAACATGAATTTAGAATTTGGAAAAATTTAAGTATAACGTATTTATAAATAAAGTTATTTTTCCTTTTCAAATATTGTATTTAATAGTTACTGCATCTTCATTTTATTTGCAGAAGTTTTTATAAATTTCATTTCATTCATGAATTTTTAAAAATAACCAAATTCCCACATTAAAAAAATACCACCTCACAAGATCTTTATGGGAGATGCCTAAAAGGAGACATTTTGTCACCATGAAAGGTGATTTTGGACAATTAAAACTTTTAATCCCTCCCTGTTGTGAAATATCAAGACGTTTTAAAGCTATAAAATGTAAAAGATACATTATTTCCTGAAATTGTTGGTTAAACCCCTCTTTTTCTGGATCCTGTTGATTCGGACACCATGGAGTGTGATGTCATCCCCAGATTTACTGCTTTTGTTTTAAGCTGTGGTCTCTCGGCCATAAAGAAGAGCGAGCCGGGACCTGACTGTAATACTAGGATGGGACACAGTGCATAATAGTATTATTACTAGTTTCCACATTCGGATAAATTCAACACACAGTCAGACGAACAATTACAGGGGACAGTTTGGCGCAATTGGACTTCATTTTTAGAAGAAACACAGCAATTAGATTTTTTTTATTTGTGATCCTTCGCTTTGATTTGATGAGGAAGGGTTTCGATCATGCAACGAGCATTGTTCATGTGACAAGGGAGACAACTCTGGTTGAAATGAAACTGATCTTAATGATTAACACTCCATTACAAGATTTTATCTGTGCACCAGGCTATGCATCCCTCCATCTTAACTTGTCCCGTGTCCATTAAATAATTACAGCTTTAATGATATGCAGGAAAGCAGTGATCATCAGAAGCTCACTTCGTCTTGTAACACTATCCTTGTGCCACTCAAGATCAGACTTTTGAAAATGAAAAATTAATAACGGCCATGCTAAAACTGTAATTTTACATGTCATAGACGTTGCAATTTAAATAATTTATGATTTTCCTTGAATTATAAATTCTAAGATTTTGCCGAGAATGGTAGAAAGCCTGTAATTGAGGCAAGAGAGAATGGGCAAGGGATCATATGTTATGGGAGAATGAGGGAGAGGAGAGTAACATGTATTACTCCAGTTCAGTCATAGTTCAGCATTACGTGCTTTTTAAACAGGCACATCTCATTTTAAAAATACATCAACATAAATCACTATCGCCAGACTCCCTGTCTAATTCATTTTCTGTCTCTTAATTTCAAGCCCTCTTTTTTACAGAAAAAAATCAATTCCATTGTTTTGAAACATTAAGAAATTAAGTTTTTCCTCATTTACATTTTCCTTGAAAATCCTTTCCAAAGTTTAACACTTCAGATTGTTAATAATAAATGAACCTTTAAAAAAATCAGAGATTGATTTCAAAACATAGACTGCATCCATTAATTCTGTTTAAACGAAATCAAAGAACAGTTTAACTCCTTTTGGATTTAATGAACATACTTCTTTCTAAAACATGTTG
Source organism: Gibbula magus (assembly GCA_936450465.1). Classification (NCBI taxonomy): domain Eukaryota; kingdom Metazoa; phylum Mollusca; class Gastropoda; order Trochida; family Trochidae; genus Gibbula; species Gibbula magus. The sequence goes on along the minus strand of OW388290.1, from coordinate 16,422,965 downwards.
CAATAGTGAGAAAATGTTTTTAAAAAAATGATTGAGTCACCAAATATTTTTATCTTAAATGACAGTTCACATAAGCCATCTAAGAACATTTGGACATAAAACGCCAGCATGAGCACATTGAGGCCTGAAATAAGCCCATATTCCCTTGCTATGTGTTTTGAAATGGTCTAGCTAGGTATGGTTGACACAGTCGTCGCACCTAGGGGTCTAGTCATCTTTCCGCCTGGACGACGCAGCACTGAGATCTAATTCCAACAATACGTCTAGCGCTCATAACCCTGCATGAGATGAATGTCATTCACGAGTTGCATCATTACAACAACGACTTCCCGCAAACACCCAGTCAGGGAGGAAATATTTTAAACTAAAAATGTGAACTTATTTCAAGGCATGGCATGAGTGTCTGGGACGGGGAGAGTTTTTATGAGCAATATTGTTCTGCTTGTATGCTCAAACAGAAATAATATTTCTGGTTTAATATTTCAAATGTAGTTTTTAAAGTTTAATGCACAGCAGTGTTACACTGAATTGAATAATGTTGTACACTGGCGTTCGAGGCTTGTACGCTTCCATATTTTATATCTCTCTTGACAATAGGCTCTTTGATAGCATCAGAAATATTTAATTCTTATGGCATATGTATGAAAATGAGATGCTCTCATGACAATGAAATTTCTCATAAATTTGACAATATATTCTCACTGTCATGCGCTAGCTTAAAAAAATTAATAGAAACGGAAGACAAAGGTTGTTTATTTTCCCTCATGTAAATGTCTCATCATATATAAGCACGTTACCCATGCATAGAGGCCCAAATGAAAGATGTTTTATATAAGTACTCCTTCTAACATAAACTTGTCAACAGTACCTTTTACTAAACAGAAAACTGAAAACATTGGACAAAGAATTAATATTAATAATTGCTCTGTAATATAAAAAAAAATGTTTTTTTTTTATCTTTTGGGAATAGCGTTTACACTTATTACTCTGAATGTTCAATTTTGTCAGACATGATAACAATCAATAAGTTTGACAGGCAATAGTTTGAGTTGGGCTTGAATAGAACTCATTTGCTTTCAGTTCTCCTCATGAAACCTACATAAATACACCCAAAGACATTTTTTTGGTCCCTGCAAGTTGTAAAATTTGTTAGGATGGAGCATTTAAACTCTTCCACTGGAAACAATTTAAACAACAATTTGAGAAATCTATTACAGGAAAATTTCTGGTCCTTGATGTTGAAGTTTATGGGGTCGTTCAAGTCTGGTTTTTTTGTGTTGCTCATGCACTTTTCCCATTGTACCGTAATTCTCCTATAAAATGGGTGTGATGGATTGACTGATGTGTTTTAATGAGCGCTTTTAAAATTTATTTGGTTTCAATAGTTAATCAGGAACAGTAATTTCCAGATTACAGTTTCATGAAGTTCATAAACATCATTTGCTATGGTTTCCTAATTGTGGTATAATTAAATGAGATTTTATTATTATCTTTAAGAAAGCTTCAAAACTGTGTGTTTCTTTGACATGTATTTTTTAAGAATTGGTTTTCTTCATTTACTTACTCTTCATTACTTTAGCTAGTGGTTCTACAATCTATAGCCAATTTAATTAATCGAGATTTAGTATTGAGCAGAAAATACTTTTCATTTATGAAACTAAATAAACATGAATGTGAATAACTCTATGAATATCTATAATATTTATCGGCAACATGTCTGTGGTCTATTGCTCTCTTGGGTGTCGCAACTTGCATTTGAAACATCATTTCTTCTTTTAATTTGACTTTTGCCCATAAAGGATAAGAAAATTCTGCACTAATGACTGATCAGATGCAATTCTTTAGCTCTCATTGAATCACGTGTCCACTGTGACCCATCAGACCAGCAAATCTGCAAATCAAAGCGGCTACAAAGGGGATTTATATTCATCCAGGGCGATGTGTATCTGTACCTCATGTCCTCAGACAAGAAGCAAGTAAGAAATAAAGGATTGAGCTAACCAACAATGCTCCCAGGATGGATTCTACCAACCAACAGTGATGGAATTCTGGGACTTTATCCCAGATTCGGCAACTTTATGAGGTTCTCCTCTGTGTGCTGGTTGTGAGATGATTCCATGATAGGAGCACCTCGGGATTAAAGCTTATGCCAACTGATCAGTTTATTCCTCCGTGAGATAGGGAGGCAAGCCTCTAGTAGGCAGCACTTGCAATAAAAGCGAGTCTAACTCCTATCACAATCTGATAGACGAATGATGAGCAATTGATCCGACTGCGGCCAACCTGCGCGTACAATTAGTCAGCTGATTTAGAGCATTCAATCTCAATTTCTATTACTTCCAACATTTGTATTGAAAAAAGTAAAATCCTATCTGTTTTAAATAATGATAGGAAAGATTTATCGGACCGCTTTAGAATTGAATTCTAAATGAGTAATTCTAACGGCTCAATTATGTCCGGCCTCTCGTAAGTCATTTTCTGTAGTTGGCAGGATCTCAAGTGTTTTCTTCACTTTAATCAAATAAACGCCTGGGTGAAAAGTCATCCACACACAATTTTGTTCAACTTTTCAAATCAACAACCAAAACATTTTTTAGGCAAAAACTCGCTTATTTTCTGTCGTTGCATATAACTTACGTGGAAATCTAATGACTTATTATATCAGCAGTCAGAACACCAGTGTTTGTGTTGTGTGACAGATCTAGTAGCTCTCCGTCTAGTGGATCTTCCCAAATGACCACTCCTTACAAGTTGACCAGGTCCTCATAGCCAGTCAAGTGGACATACGCTGCCCTTGTGTAAATCAGAACCTTGTATACACTTGCTGTAAATCAGAATCTCAATCATCCTCTTGTATCATTCTCTCTGTTAAATCAAATCTTGTTTAGATGTCCGGCCAGACCCTCCACAATAAGAGACTTGAAGTATATCAGAACTTCTCTTTAGCTGAATAATTATGTCTTGAAATGTATATGATGGCCACTACACTGATATAGAAGTTTATAACAATAAGTTAAATATACATAAGACTCCTTGAGTGCTTTATTGCTGAGCATTAGTAGAAAGTCATTCTAAAGTTCATGCTTATCAATACACTGTGTTTCTAGTGCAGAGTTGGTTTTGTGTGAAGTTTCATAAAATACTTCATCTATTTGATAGGTCCTTCTGAGTGAAGCAGTATCATCTGTTAAATAATTTAATAAGATTTAAGTATCATTGAAGCAGTAAGTTACAATTAAATGACACAAGAATATTTCTAAACAAAAATTGACTTACCTGAACATTGACATGAAATTATTCACTTGTAACCTAAATTGTACCACTTTTAGTAACATATATTCTCCTTTTCTTTAGTACAGGTAAAGCTTAGGTAAACAATGTCATAAACAAGAACCGCTTGATAATTTTATGACTAAGCAACAATAACTTCAACATTTTGATGAGTAAAGATGTGACATTCAGATAGTGACAAGTGACACATGTTCAAAGAATATGTTTGTTTATTATGTATTTTTGTCAGGACCCCTTCACTGATGACACACAGTCATTATTTACTCTGATAAATAATGATGCAAAATTCTTTGATATAGGATTATTGCTAGAGGAATTCTTTGATCAACTTTTTGTTATGTACATATCGACTACATTTGTTCAGAAGATTCTGATGTTTCAAAGAAACTATTCAGTTCAATAGTAAAGGGGAATGAAGTTCAGGAATGGTTCGTTCTATCTTCATTATAGCTTTTTAATCAATTTCAATATTGAATGTCTTTGATTCTATTGTAATATAAAAGTAACTCCTGATTGAATGGTTTCAGGATAGTTGATACAAACATTCCTCTACTGTCTGTCAGAGTAAAAGAGTTAATGTTCTGGTTATAATCATACATGGAACACATCTAGGAATTCTCTACCTTTCATGAAAATCATGAAATATTCATAATGACAATTCCATGCAGATGAGAAAACAAAGGAAATTCAATATTTCTGTGGTTGATGATTGCAGTGTCAAGTTTCAGCCTGTTTCCGTGTCTGATTGTTACCTAATAAACATTTACTGACTGTATGGTTTGATTTGATCTCTATAATATATCATGTGTCAAGTCAAAGCGACTTTGAAGACAAAATATTGAAACTGATGAAACAAGTGTTTATCTTGAAGGCAAACAGAGACTTTTTCATTGAATGTTGATACGGCCTGTGAAATGTCTCCCAAATGCCAAAGACAACATTCCTGATCGATCTTCAACTTTAACCTTAGTGTGTAAGGGTGACATTTCAAATTCTCATCTTTCTTGCCCACTCCCGTTGTTGACTCCACTGCCCACCACGGACAGTAAATCTGATATAATATAGTTCTGGACCAGTTGTGGGGAGACATGTTTCTGACTTGTGATACTACTTACGGACACAGACACAACTATCTAAATATTATCTTGCCCAGAACCTCAGTTGGGCAGATTTATAGTCCCATTGTCATTTAATGTGGGCAGTTTGACTGTGTTATCCACTTGGAAAGATTTCTGGATTTTTCATGGTCCTTAATAGTTTTTGAGTTGTGATATAGGGTTGGATTCTGATAGTTATGAGAGAGAGGGATACAGCTCCATTATGTGAGCTGAGTTGCCAGTGTTTGTTTACCTACATAAATCTCTAGTAGATAATGAGAGAGATAATTCCTGGACATTAATGGATTGTTGTCTGTGTTTCCAGTGATAATGGCTGATCCTCTGTATGTTCCCCCTGGATCAGCTGGCTAATTCCTCCAACATATTGATCTTACGATTTCACGAGGACACACACTTCACCAAAACAAGGGTCTAATGTCTTGGCTTTAGTTTAGCAAAACATTGTTAAGTAGCTTTTACTTGTCAATGAAGTAATGATTAATTCCCTTAAGTTTCAAAGTATTCAAATGTTGGAACATATGTCTTCAGTCCAGTACACATAAAACATTTCAAGAAAGCAAAGGGTTACTTCAGTAAACTGCTTCCCTAGAGAAGCAGAAGGGAATTTCAATGTTCTTTCATGGATTATTCAGAATTTGTTCCTTATCATATTCAGTTTCACTCATGAATTTTATTCTTGTATGTGTTTTAGAAACAAGTATCACAGATAAATAGTTGCTGTCAATAACTGAAATAGAATACTGTAGTTTTTGTGTGAAGTGTTCATAAAAGTTTTCATCTTTTATATTACTCAAGTCTGAAAATTAAAATAAAATTCATTGAATTTTCAGATATAGTTGAAGCATGACATTGTACAAATTTTGGTAACACATGTTTAACAAATATTTGAGAGACATCACTTGATTTATTCCATGCTTTTTATACAAAAAGCTTAGTGTCACCTCAACTCATGACTATGTTTGTATGTTTCAGTTCTCCCCACTGATACAAGACACAGTCCTGCAAGGGACGTTCAACGCGACCCTCAACAACCCTGTGGTCCCCCAGGTGGAGCCAGTCCATCAGGGCAGCGCCACCAAACACGCCTTCCTCCTCGGCGTCTAACTTACCTGCAATTTCTTACCTCTTGCCTGCTGCATTACTCTTTAACCTGTCTGTTATACATTCGTTAACCCTCAACCTGCTGGTTGAAATTGAAATATGTATATCTTGGATCATTATGAAATCATTAGATAAGGCTGACTTATGTGACCTGTGCAGGCTGAGGGTTAATGATTTATGACATACAGATATCAAGTATTAAGATTGTCGAGCTAATTCTAAGAGTTTTAGATTCAATAGCTTTAATTGAAATAATCTTGTACTATTTTCATATGACTTTTTATTTGGCAGTTAACTTTCTCTCAATTTATTATTTTGTTGGTAATCTTTTATCGACTGAAGCACACACAAGGATTTTCTAATTGTCAAATTAGTATACAAGTGGGTTATTTTCAAATGTTCAAATTGATAAAATCAGCTTTGTATTTAATGGATTCAAGTTATCCCAATTTGTTTGTAAGATTGAGTTGCAAACATGGAAGTATCTAACTTCACTTGTCTCCTGTATTGTTATCCGTCCATGTTTTTTTACTATTTGTGAACTATAACCAAAGGTGTGACCACATTCACCAAATACTGTAGCAAGTTTGAATCATGTTCAGCATTACACTCTCACTGTTGATCAGTAGTGGTGGTTTAACACAGTGTTTATTATACTTACTGTGATATACACACAAGTCAGTATTGCTTTGATATTGGGCTTTAACCGAAGAAACTTTGTTATTGAGATAGAAGCTATTTATTACGTAAATTTGTTATAAATGTAAATGTGTAGTTTGTTATTGTCAATGTAATTGTAAGAATATCTATTTTGTTAAATGATCAAGATTTTATTGTACATATTGTGAAGAATAAATAAATCTAAGAATCTCATGGTTTGTTGTATGTTTCAGTATCAAGATAACGGGAGTTTGTAGCTTGATTTTCGGTATAAACATATTTTATTCAACAAGAAGAAATGGATGGGCAAACAAGCCTAGATGGCTTATGTAAATGCAGCTGCACAATACATGTATGGTTCACATTTATACATGATGTTTGCACAAACATTGTAAGAAATAATATGGATTTTCATAACAGTAATTTTCATAACATTTTCATGAATCAGATCTTGAGTACTTTATGCATGATTATGTATGCTTATATATACTTATAATTTATAACCCTTATGTCACTTTTCTTAGCATATACATGAAGCCTGATCATGTACATTTCGCTTTAATATGCCATCATTTAAAGTAACTGAATTGAATATCATTACCAATTTTAGTTTTTTCTTGTTCCATATATTCTAATTATTAACATTATTTGCTAATCACTATAGCTATACTTGTAGCTTGTAAAGGCTCTAATATTCACACTGGTCTAGTGTGAAGGAAATGTTTCTCTTATTAGATTTTAGTGAAAACGGTTCAACACTTAATAGAATTACCGAGGTGTGATGACAAATGACGGGACAGTTTCAAGCAGGGTCAACTGAAATTGATTGTTTTTCATCCCCAAAGGATTTTGATGAAATATGAGGCCATTTGTTTTCAGTGAATTCTATAACCATATCCTCGGCTAAACTTGCAAACACGTGTTCACTCTTCCATAAAAAAGGGGCCGTAAAGTGGCTTTTTAGCAACAATACACTTGACTGAGGGGCATTTGACACTGTTAGTCAATAACAGCGTTGAATAATAGATACAGCTATCATCGGACCTGCATGCTTGGCAAGGTTTTTCTCTTTAGACAGAGGTTTGATGGGAGGATACAGTTACATACTGAATCAGTGCGTTTAATTAGTCGGTGATGCATGCTGAGTCATATCAATATCTCGTGTCAACACAAGATCACCTGTCAGGGGCGCTACTGGTAGCGCAGAGCTGCCGATGTGAAAGAGTGTACTACATAACATTGATTTCACTGTTTATCTTGGAATCATTTGTCTAAAAAATCAAAACAGAACAAGACCCTTTATTTTTTAATTTATAGATTTATTGTCATTTTAATGGAGATATTATGTACATTTTCTCACATTTCAAAAATCAAGATTATGAATTGGTTTGCATCTAATCATGAGGCATATTCAAATGATTACAATTATTATTGAAACAGAATCAATCTTTCGTGTTAGAGGGATCTCTCTTTCAATAGTGTTCAAATGACAATTTAAACCTGATTCCATGTCTCGTTTGCACAATATTGAACGTTTGCTCCACAGAATAGTCTATTCAGGGCCCTAATGAGTAGGCCAATAGAGCAGTTAGTTAATCCTGTTACATAGCTTGTTGAGCAAATTTGCCTTGACAAATTTGTGGGAAAATCTTCAGCTGTTTTTCTAAAGCAACCTGTTTATCCTCCCCCTTCCTTATCAGCCTGGGTGATGTAAGCCGACCATTCTAGGCCTAATGAGAGACCTGGTTGCTTGTAGAAACACAGTGATAATTGTTTTGGTTGGTCATGGAAGAGATTTCCCACTCAGATAGCAACATTATTCACAATACCAGGTTACCTTCTTCACACAAGTGTGGCTCTGACTTGACTAAGTTGGGACTGGATGCAAATCCCCAATTGTTGCAGTGCACTGGGAGACACGAAGCAGTAGGTATATAATGGATCACAGATGGTGTTTAGACAACAAGGCTGCTTAATGGATGGCTTGTATTATTCCTAAGCTGCAGGATTGCTTAATCTGTAAATGTTCCTCAATATCTGATAATGATTTGGGACTGGGTAGAGATCCCTGTCTGACACCATAGTCATAATAAAGCTATCTTTATTATAACATGATTAAACTGATTAGAGAGGCTTGTTTATGATTAAGAACTGGTATATTTCAATATTATCTCATTGTATGTATCATGTAGCAAGCTGCATGATACATAAATACATACTATTGTGTGAAACTTTAATATACCGGTAGTCTGTTTGTAGTGAAATAAAATATATATCTTATATATTCCATTATACATGCTGCTGTCAATGTCGTCTTTGTTTTAGATAGTTTTTTTTATCAAATTGATTTTGATGTTATCACACTGACCATTTTACCTTTTGACTATACTGACTAGTATGTAGGAGTTGACTTTACTGACCAGTGTGTGTGTGGGGGGGGACACCAGTCCTGAGATGCAGCAGACCCATCCTTCCCCTGGCACCAGTCTTCACCAATTTCCACACCATCAGCACCAATTATAGTATAGTTTCTTGAAGGGACTCCGAGGGTCTGGTAATACCAACACTCAATTGCAACTGTGAGGAAGCATTCCTCTTCAACACAGAATGAAATATACATGAAAAGATTAAATTAAGAACATCAAAGAATAGCTAAACTATTTAATTTCCTTATTATTTTTTCTTCTTTTATGAATCGTCACTAGGACCTGTTTTAGATTTAGCCATTTCATGTTGAGCAGATTTAATCAACTAGCTTAAAGGTAAACGAATTAGGGCTTTCAGAAGTAAGTGCATGTTCATATCCAGTCATTTTTTAAGGAAACTATTTTTCCAGAAAGAAGGCCAATGACTCCTGTAATTAGTCTGTAAGTGTCTGAGCATGTTCCACTGAGCACTCTGTCCATGTTTCAAGCATTTGTTATTATTGCTAAAAGCAAAAGCAATTTCATTTCAAAACAATTAACAAAGTTGTTCTTCAAAAGTTATAGTTCACTTAAATCCTTCAAAAGATAATTACGTTTTACAAAATATTTAAATATTTCATTTATTTTTGAAACATATAATTACATATTCAATTAACAATGAAGATTCATGACTTTTTTCAAAATATAAATTGGATATTTTTGGCATCTTTCAAAATGATGTAATATGATATAACTTATTTGTAAATGAAAACAAAAGTTTAATAATGATTACTTCATATAGAATTTTTTTTAAACTGTAGTTCTAATTTGTATTGATGTTAATCGTAATGTTTTAAGTATTTCATAGGTTCCTGTTCACAATGGTATAATTTATTATGATCTATTTTCTTTTGTAATTTAAAACAAATGTGATTACTTCATCATTGAACGAAAATCAAATACCCTGCACTTCTAATTTGTTTTTAAAGATGTAAATCGTAAATGGAAATGACCCACAAATAATCATTATCAGCTGTTACTTTACATTGGTTTTTCTCATTAGTCTCTACAAGTTTTATTCATCTTTGTAAAATAAAATAGAGAACTGTTTATCTTGAAACAATTTAATTGCACTGAGTATGGACCAACAATTAGGTGAACGAGTTTGACAGCTGTAGAAAATGAATCTCATAGAAATGTATTCAAAACATTGAGAGATGGTCATGGGCTGTTAACAGAAAGGCAACTTTAGGACAGTGAGATGGCCTTTGCAAGGAGTTGATGGTTTCTAAAGGAATGGTTCATTAAAACTGTTCTCTTGGTATTCTTATCCATGGATATATTTTATATATAGAATGCTTCAACAGTCGTTCTCTGCATAACTTCGTAAAATAATTGTTGTAAAGTAATATTTAGAAAACTCTCTGCATGATAATAGTATTCAAATATGTCATAATTACAGGCAAGCTTTCCATCTGGTATGTGTTCTGCGTTCCACTACAATTTCACAAGTGTTCAATGTAACGAGAACAGGGTTCTGCCGGTGTATATGTTGTGGAAACGAATGTCGAGGGAACGTTCTTGTTTAGAACTAATATGTTAATGTTTATTCTCGTGTTTCTATTTTATGGTCATTCTGAAGATCTAGCAATTAGTTTCAGAGACAACATTGATCACTTTGTAAAACCAATCAAAGATTCTCACTACGTTTTCTGCTATAACCCTCAATATCACCTGCTAAGAAACTGGGGTTATTTCAGTGGGAGCGTGGTCTGCTTTAGCTGCAGAAAATTGGCCCGACAGTGATGGTCGTGAGTTTACTGCCGTCTCCCTATGTCGCCCAGAACCATTTAGAACTCGGAGACAGATATCCTCCCCACTCGTGTTTACGCCAAAGATGATCAGTGCCATTCAATAAAATCTCTTTAATGCTCACAAGCGCTGTACAAAACAGTTGACTCCTGGCTGTGTTAGTATTAGAAACCCTGTTGTCGTTTCCGACTTGGATAAGACGTGAAGACAACGCTTCGAGATGCTCCGAGTGCCGCATTCATTGGGATGCTCTTTTCCAAAGCGGGATTTATCGATACTGATATCTATGCATATTGATATCGTTATTTTGTCAGTAAATAACACACTCGTCAGTTTTGATTATTGTTCAAACATTACGCTATAGAAATCTGGTAATTTTTATTGCAACTTGATTTATTTCTAATATTCTAGTGAATCAAGGTTTTCAAAGTTTGCCGAAATATTGGCATATTGCATGAGTTTTTTTTATTTCTCTATTCAAATGATTTCAAGAAATATGTTTTCAGTGAAATTTGAATTCCTAAATCAACTCAAATCGATTTTCAATTTTCCGGATGGTGGAGACAATTTATTGTTTTCACGTCTTAAAGTGTATATTAATGCATTGTCCAATGAAAGGAATTCGGAATTAATTGAACCATAAAATCCTCGTATTTAATCATTTTCTTACACTCAGTTTTCTTTTCCCACGTTTCGATGAATATGAAAGGGTAGTTACTGCCCTCTACGTCGTAAAATCCCCATCATATTTTTGTTATTATCCCGTTTGCCGTTAAGGAACTTCCGCGTTGAAATGTAATTTCTAGACTATCAAGGTTCACGAACTTACCCCCGTTACATACCATAGACCTTTGCGCCACGGAAATACCACAACATCTACATTACTTAGAATAATTATCCAAATTGGACGATAAATCTCAGCTACATATTCTAGTCAAGTTTGTCTTCATTGACCCTATGACCCCATATGACTGTACAATTAGCCGGGACCACAATGCAGTACCGCATACCGTGGGACCACTGAATTCAATAACATTGTGTATGAAATGTACTATAAATCTGTGTTAAATAATGAAGAGCTGCCCCAAATATCGATAAAAATGACACATTTATAATGTTTTGTGACCGATTGCAAATATTATATAGCTCGTGATCTTTCATATGACTATTTTAAAATACTTATAACATAATGCTCTAACGAAATGGTGAAATTTTATCAATTACGAATAGGAACGTGATCTTTGGTCAAGCTACATCTATTTTGAACAACTCGATGTATACCTAAGGTCCGAGTTCAAAGCTCTTCGTCTGAGATGGACTCGATAGACCGAAGTCATTAGCGGATATGCAACTGGTTCCTTTTCTCACCCATATGTTCTTCTGACCTTTGAAGTCACTCAAACCTCCATTAGCTTTCAAATCTTTAAATTTTATCAGTTTTCCGATCTGGAAGCAGGTCCCTGAGCGGCAGATCCACGGATTAGACTTACGCAACGTCTGTTTAATCTCCGGACTTGCTTGCAATAACCGTCTTTGGCAAATCTCCAAGGTCTACGACCAGCAATTCAAAATGTATTAACAGTAGTACAAGCTTAATATTTCAAACCAACGTTTACATCTTAGGATTAGAAAAGATTACCATGTTAAATAAATCATCTGAATCCCTTTGGTTTGAGGAGATTGTTATCGAGTTGCCCTGTTAAGCTAATGATTTATCCATCACAAGGCCGACCTTCTCTAGTCCGGTCGCCGCTAATGGCTGCAATACTGCCGAAGCGGCGTTAAACAATAACTCACTCACTCACTCACTCTAGTCCGGAGGATCAAATACAAGTCATGTTTGAAATGCTGTAAGAAAGATTCCCAATCAATCACACTATGGAGTGGTTTCTATAATGTCAAACGTTAATGATGTCAAATGCCAAGGTATAAGAATTAGTTTAAGAATAGTTTAACTGCACTTTTATGATGAAATCCATTTAGAAACGAGAAATGTTCAAGATTAACAACATTAACGAGGTAGGGCAAATAAAAAAAATTGCAAACATGTTAATATCAAGTTTGTCCTATGGTTGAGAAAAGTGATCAACATTGCAGGAAAAATTTCAGGGAGACAATTTGATACTTTAGAATCAATATATTCTCATAGTCTCATGCGTCTGGGAAAAAAGATAATATCAGACAGCGATCACTACCTGCATGGTTGTTACGAACTCCTTCCATCCGGACGACGCTACCGAGTTCCGAGTGTAAAATTAAGACGCACCAAAATGTCATTTATTCCATCAAGCATTACTCATTTAAATATCTAAATTATACTCCTCCAGCCTGTCATATCCATGTGCCATGTGATTATTGTTAATTTGTCATCACTGTATATTTTAGCCTTTTTATATCCTGTTATATATTTTTGTATTTCAAATGTGCTCAATTCATGACAATTCAAATTCCCTTCCAAGGGCAATAAAGATTTATCTTATCTTATCTTATCTTATCTTAAAGAAAGAACTCACCGTGTTGATTATCATTCAACTAAACACTGCCAGTAGACGTTTGTACATGCATTGTATATCTCTTGGAACTAACAGTCATATACTTTCCGTGCAAAAATGACTTCCTTTTATGGTTTTAGGCGATCGTGCATTTTGAATTACAGTCAGTGTTTTCAGTACAATAGGTGTCGTTTCAGTAACCTTGGAGACCGATTTCGTAGTATCTCAAAGAGATAACGTTTGACACGTTCTAACAGTTACCAACACGGTCGACGGTAACACGTCACATGAAAGTACACGACATTACCAACAGTCGCACTAAAACTACTTTACTGCACAAAAACACTTTCTAGATAGAGGCTGCTTTCATTATGTCCCTAATTAGACTTCTGCAATGATAAGATGGGTACTTAACAACATTATCTGTGCCAGTGGTTTGACGCCTTGGCACTGCAGTTCCATCTAAATGGGGAACACTTGAGGCAAAGTCTCATGGTATGCTGGAATTATGTCCACAACTCAGAACTACCGAATTCCTCAAAGTGTGGCGAACTCTAATAAGCTTCTTCATCAGTAAAGACTAACAAGTGAAGGTGCCACTTACTTAAAATGCTTCATTTCTTGAAATACATATGTGAGTTGTTGTCTTGTTTTCAATAATCTATGGAATACTACTTCAGAAGCTGCTTTAACACTTTCTATACCATTTACTTCTACTTTTCTGAAAATGACACCACTTAAGGACATACGAATTCATCTTTGCAAAACGAAAATTTGCAAATTTGTGGTTTGAGATCTAAAATCATATTCGATTGACAAATTGTCACAAATGGAAAATTTAAACACCGAAAATGTTTATTTTTGTAATGAACTTCATCACTCTACATCCTACTAAACTAACTTGTTTCCTTGAGCCCAGTAACCTTCATTTTGCCTTCGGATGGTTATTTATGCTCAGTGGAATGGTGCTTATTTGACCGTCGCTCCTCGGTCTTCTCATCCGGGTACTGCCAGTATTGCTCGAATTTAGGTTCTTTCATTGACTGAATATTAAAGCAAAACGAGAGTTATTGGGCTCAGGGAATCAGGGTATCGTAGTAGGATAGCGGATACAATAACACTGATGGGACAGGGTGAATTAAATTACATAACGTCTTACTATCAACGTCGACTGACCAAAGCATAATTGTACGTCAATAATCATGGCAGATTGTTCAACACGTCCTGTGAAACATACAACCCGAGGTGCAAATAGGTACAACGAATTGCATTTCTCCTAGGTAGGCTATACTAAATTAGTCTATCTATACTATATAATCATTCATATATGTAACTGATTGACTTGGTCTTGTAGACAACTGTGTTCATGCTTACTGCAGGGTATGTTTACTGTAAATCAACACTTTCTTTGCTCCGTGGTCTGCCCTCTCCGATCCATGTCACACATGCGTTTTCATGTTGTCCCAGTGCTGTCCTCCCCTTTGAGATATGTCCTCTTTCTTCATGTTTAAATTCTTTCTTTGATATACAAAATGTCTGTTTCCTTATTCCGTCCGACCCTAGGTTAAGTTGATTATGCATTGAGTTTAGATCAGCTCTGTTTATCTGTTTGAGGGTTACTTTCTTCTACAGTAAAAATGTCTTTGTGTCCGAATTATTCCGCCCCGGTTCTGTCTATTTAACTTGATTACGCAAGTTGTCCAAGCTGGTCTCTCCCCTCAGATCTGTTTCGCCGTGCTGAGGACGTCAGGAACAATTACCACGTTCCAACACCAAACCGTTCGGTCAGCCGGCCATGAAATCAAGGCGAGTTATCCTGAAGTAAGAATGGCGGGAATCTAGCAGACGACCACCGATTGATGATCTTTTTAAATGGAAGCGAATGATTGGGCTATGATCCTCGTTGTCTTGTCGACCTCCGTGCTCAGGTGGAGTAATGTGATACCCTTCATGTGCTTCACTGTAGACAGATTATGTGATAGGGTTGATTATTAATAAACCATATGCCAATGGAACAGTGAGACGGTGAGGTAAACCAGCTAACCGAGGTAAACTTGGTCAGTTTGCTTTCTTGGGTGATCATCGCTGGCCTGCCTGACTATTTTTAAAAAATATATTTTGTCAATATCGATATTTCATTTTAGACTACCTTTGATAAATACGATCGTTAAAATATCAAGACAGAAACGTTTCTGGTTGTATGCAATTGATGGAGAGTCGGCTCTCCCAACGGAGAACTGTTTTTGAATTGGTTTTCTTTTTAACATCAATCAAATTTTTACTTTCAATAATTGGATTTTGTTAACATATTGACTGTTCTTTTAAATTAAAAATATTTAAAATAAAAACAAATAGTATTACTGGGTCCTGTTTAAGTCCATAGCGTTCATATAGAATAGAGTACCATTAACAAATATCAAGCGGTAAGAATATGATACATGTTATAAAACATTCACATATATATAAAATAGTCTTTAATCGTAAGCGCTGATTACTACGTATCTAAGTGATCTATCTTCGTGTACGTTCCTCCAAACTGTATCCCATATGTAGGTGGGAGGAGGACGTTACTGCGAGTCTTCATGTGAGTCTTCATGTGTCGTCATCACCTGTTGCAAACTTCTACTAATCTCATGGATCAGTTATACAAATTGTTTGAAGTTACTCTGATTGTGAAGATAAGTCAGCATTTTATACCGACCCATGTCCTCTGATTTAGCCCACCTTCCTTTCAAGCTCGGAGATGCAAGCAGATTATGCACACAGTGAGATTTATTGCAGACATTTGTTCTAGAAGCCTGGTGAAGTCATATATATTGTTGTCGTTGATTGGAAGACGTCCATGTCGTATTACAGCTTGGTGTACACTGGTGGCTGTTCCAACATTTTCAGTATGGACTTGTGCAGACAGCGTCATGGTTCTCTGAATCTCTCATCGTCTAAATCGTTGCATTGGTGCCACCTTTGCACAGACGATGTCTAAATCCAACCATGATTCAAGACATGATATTCGGTCATGTCACTGTCGTCTAAATTTTTATATTTTCGATATGCTCTTATGAATATACACCAACACTACATTCAGATCTACGCTGGCGAAGTTGATGTCTCCGCGCTACGATGGTTCGTTCCGATACGATGCGAATGTTTGTCGCGGCGGTTCCGGTTCGTGCTGTTAGATAGTGTTACGTAGCGCGTCACCCTGAGCGTTTCGTCTTCTCTCTCTCTCTCAAGAACTTCAAAGCAATCCTCGTCCTCAGCCTCGTCAAGATGGGACAGCGAGATAGGCAAGAGTAATTGTTTATGATTTCACAAGTAGAGTGCTTGCCCATCTTGTAGGGGTCAACTAGTCCTCTGGATGAGTCTGGTAATTTATATTGCCTCAGAGAGGTCAACCCGCCAGAAGGAAGCACATAGTATACGTACCGAACCTGTGATTGAACATTACACACCGCATATGGGAGACATAGATCAAACATAGGGTGACTGATCATCTTTATGGATGTATGGCGGGGTCCAGAGGGATGGGAAGGTGTAGATCTTAACTTAATATTATAATGTTCTTGAAGATCACATTAGGACAGGGATAGATCGTCAAACAACTTTAAATACATTTAGATACGAAGACAAACTAATGTTAACCAATATTCTAAAATTATTTAGCAAGATGGTGTATGAATCAACTATGCTTCGAAGTCATTCACTCTCCGTTCCCAACAGAAGCTATCATACTTCAAGCACTAAGTAACTGCAATTCAAATTGACTGTCAAAGAACTTTATGGATTTATGGATTAGCTACACAACTCTGTCAAACGCTTCCTCCGCGCCAATTAATGAAGCAACCATGTCTTGTAGACTCGTTAAGTCCTGGCACCTGTTGGTGTACCGTGCCTGCATGATTGCGGAAGGTCCACTAGTTTTCCTGGCTCCATACTCTTGCGCAATGTTTGTGTGTCGGGCCATGCCTCGGCGCCTTGCTAGTTTACGAGCGGAACCATCAAAACATGAACCTCCTATTGCCACTAGATCCTATTGAAAGATTTAGTCTTGTGTTAAGCAATCAGAGTCAATAAATAACGCCGTATGACGTGAACTGGACCAAAGCGTGACAATGAGCTGGTGCTCTGAGGACGTCCTTGATTTTGTCATTTGCCAAGTTTATCTCTTTTATTTTCTTTATAGGCTCACAGTAATTGCCTTTAATAGATTCCATCTTAGTTTATGGTACTTTACATTAAATATACATGCCACTTTCAGATCTACATACGCTGTTGTGTTGGTATATTTATCCATTATAAAGTAGTTTGATGAAGACGAATGTTAGCAGGTCAGTGGGCAGTCAGTTGAACTTGGGGGTTATCGTGTGTGGTCTGCATTATACATGAACCCTGCGTCTCGAGAGCATTGCCCTGCATACCTGATCATCCCCCGTCATGGGGTGGGGCTCTTAGTCGCTTACGTGGTCTTATCATTCAAAACGAGCGTGACCAATGAACACGTGGTTATATCAACATCATCATGGACACACGGACAGACAGACAGACGGAGGGAAGTCAGGGTAATCCCCATCTTGTACAGCGGTCAGTCGGGTGTATGAATACATATCACTTACACCTGAATTTTATAAGCCGCATACAGCCACATTTCCGCCACCCCAATCCGTTACTATCAGTTACCAGCGTGTTTCTTCAGAAAACAGTTTAGGTGTTAAGTGTCCCCACAGGTGCTAATCACGGAGAGACTGTAGTGGACAGGTAGTGATCTGTGACTGGGGTGCTGAACGTTCAGTTGATGGTTCTGGCAGGCAAGGGGTGGAGCCGCACAATGCTTGCCGTCATTGCTGTCACCCCGCGAGATGTTATCAAAGAAACTATACCTGTAATTAGGGATATTGTTTCCTCCTCGCCTTAATCTACCTGTCCCGTCCCCCTGACCTGTCAGGTAGCGTTCATCGTGGGAGGAGATGGGTAATCACATGATAATGTAGGATCGATTCCCTAACACCATTCCGTCCCCCTCCCCCTCCCGATAATGGAACATAGATTGCTTCAACCCTCCCCTTATATAGCCAGGGGGTTGGAATCGGCGGTCGGTCAGAATTTAAGAGGTAAATGACCATAACTCTACGAGAGAATGGCAACAGAAGGATTTCAATTGTTGTGTTTAGGTGTGTGTTTAGTGCGTCCGTCGTAATTAGAGCGGGTTGTCAAGGAGGGTAGTCCCCTCAGACGCCGCACCGTAACATCCATTGTTACCCCGGGGCCCTGTGTAAACTCGCCTGACAGGGACACGACATGGCCAGTCATTGGGAAAGCGCTGTTCCTGCTCCGGGGCCGACACTTCACGTCTCACCAAGCACCTTGGGGGCAACACTCACGACAAATCAAATTCGCTGAAAAACAAAGAAAATCATAAGGTCATTTCTCGAAGGAACTTCTCTTCCGAATTTAACCTGACTGTTTGACAGATTTGCACATTGAGTTGTCTGTTTCTCTCCGGTTTTCTCCTGGATGTCATCCCCTCGGTGATTTGGCTACCCCCACTCCTCGGAACAACTCCCACCCCACCTCCCTTCACCCCTCCTCCTCACCCACTGACTGTACCCCTGACACGCAACTGAAAATGTGCAGGCACTTGTCTGTCTGGAGACATTAATGTTGGCATCTGCTTAAAATGGCGTTTTGTCACATGAATACATTCCCAAGTCGCTTCATGAACTCTTTGACAATTCATCAGCGGATGTCACCAGAGCCAGTTGAGTAAACATCATAGAACAATGGAGTACAGAAGCTGATCACATACAGCTTGCGTCACATATATATGTTTGTTGTCCATTATTACAGATGATTTGAATATCAGCAATAAAATAAAAGCTAGAACTTTCCTTTAATCTAAAGGCATATAGCATTCGAAAGTCTACTTACTTTTAGTTTACCATATATGTTCCCAATTAATATATCATATTATCGCGATAAGTTAATAAGACGTAATAGGTCCAGAATCTTTCGGTTCGGGGCCGGAGACTCGTTGATCTGTTAGAACTATTCTCTGGTAAGTTTTTATTCGATAAGCCAGCTATGATCCGTCTACTACAGTCTCTATTGGTTTACACGGCCTGTGCTCTCAGACTCACTGGGTCCGTGCTTGAAGACTGCTGTCTTCTCCACCTTTGATAAGTCTGTACAGGGCCCTTGGGGGACATTACAGTATACATGCTACATAACAGTGATCCGTTTAGCGGACACGACTTAAAGACGGTAATCTATCGTATATGATGGAGACTATTGGCCTATGATTAAATTTATCTTTGCACTTGTATACTAAACACATTGATCTGTGTTGACATGCGGGGAGTATTGTCAGTTGAATCCATGCACAGTGATGCCTACCATAGCGCCACTCCTTTCGCTTATTTTGTTCATGTGGTCATAAAAAGGTCGACAGTTTCTTTCACTTTGTGATATTGGATTAAGCGAATTTAATGCGCGAAATTATCAATGTTCTCTATTATTTGCTTAACATATTTAAATCCACCACATTAATCATATTCAACAAAACAGAAATACCAGAATAAGCAAACTTATCGTCAATCTTGATTCAATCGAACTGGCAAGTTGGCTTTGATTCATTATGGTATATATTTAGCCTATGCAAAATGATAGTTGTTAGTTACAATTATTGGAAACGTTTTATGTCCTACGTATGTAAAAGCTGATTTTGAAAGCACCTCTGTGGTCGCCCTCGCTATGGGTGGTGTCACTGTGTAGATAACATGCCGACTCCTGTCCTACATCTCTCTGTTTATTGTCATATTGAAGCTTTCTCTGAAATCTCCTACAAGGAGTCGACAGGACTGGGGACACTGCCGCTGTGAGGAGATTGGGCATGGAGGGTTTGTGATATCGGCGGTGTTTGAACTAAACAAATAAACACATCAGGTCTTGTTTGGGTGTAAAGTATATTTATACTTTAATGGATGCTAGGGTCGCGAAGGTTAATGGATATATCTACATGTTATGTATATGCAAGATCGAGCCTGATACGGTTGTTTCTCACACACACACAGCCGCTGCTTTCACACACCAGTCGTACTGTACACTGAACAAAAATGTGTTGGCGATTCCTCATATTTTAAATGTGATTACACTTTATACTCATTGAGTGCAGGTCATCATTTCATAAGTTTTAAGTTTCAGCAGAGACACGTGGAATCACTGTCCATTTGCTATCTACTTCCTTGTTTCTTTGTGACGAAATGATAAAACAAACATTTCAAAGTGGAACAAATCTGGAAATGGACGACGTTTCGGAGTATATGCTTTCTATTCAATGGATAGACGGCTTATTAACTGCATTGTATTAGCCACAGTGTGCTCTGTGGTAGTAAACTGGCTTTTATTTTAAAGCTCTCAATGACAGCTGCCCATCAACAGTCAAGGATTTAAACCTTCAAAGTTGTCGATTTCGATGATTTGAATGGGATGTGGATCCTATGATTGGTACCCTGTGTTGTCCCGTGTTGTCTGATTCTCCCAGGAGATAAATCACAGGAAATCCCTCAGAGACGTTCTTTGTCCTGGCACCAACACCACGACGATACTGCCGGGTCGCCTGTCTTCCTCTGCACCTCGACCCTGCCAGGAACTAAGAACCGTCAAACATTCCTCTGTTTCCCGTAAATCAGACTGGTTCATTGACAGCCCTCCATATCTTGCCGCTAGATAAGCTCTGTGCAGGGCATGTGTGTCGGTTCCAGGTTAAAGTGTACATACATTTTGAAATATGACCACGAAATGACGGGAGATACGAAAAGATCTGAAAAATGGTATGCGACCACCCTGGCAGAATTTTAACGCATGGTTGTTATGTATTTGTTCCCATGTCTTCGTTTCATAAGTAATTGGGAGGACCCAGCTTGGGAAGAAACTATCTCTTCTTATCCGACTTCTGGTGAAAGTATGGGGCGAGGTGTCACTCCTGATGACACCCGTCTCGTTGATGACTAAACACCGGGAGAAATATGGTGCCAACAATCAGATACCCAGTACTTGTTCTGCAGGGATGTTCTGTGTCATCAGATGGGCGCCTGGTGTGACCTGCAGAGGAACATGACTGGGCATCTGCAATTCGATCTTGATAAACTTTCCAACCTTGGAGAGTTTAGTTTTATATTTGATACTTTATATACACATCATTATCCCCCAATTTAAGTTCTTACTCTGTTCTTCATGGAACGTTATTTTCATAAATGTCTGAAGACTTGAAATTCGTAAGGTCGATCGTTTAGCGCAATTCCCTAGAAACCTAAACCAGCTGAAAAGTCACAGTTTAATAACCATCTGTTTCTTTATGAACCTTCGGGAGAAATGTTCTAATGTGTCAATTTACGGATTCAGGAAATAGAGAAATCGGCTAAAATTACATTTTCAGAGATTCTATCCATAACGCAGAGATCCCGGGGGAGTTGATTGTTTCTATTTGAGGGTCAAGGCGCGTGTCGTGCACACGCTAGCAGACGTGTCGGAAGAGTCGGGGTTCAGGGTAATCAGAGTTAATTGGCACCTTTCAGTCGTCCACCTACCCCAACCTCACCCCCTCCAGTTTAATCCCCTTCCAACCTCATCCCCTCCAGTTTCATCCCCTAAAACCTCACCTCCTCCAGTTTCATCCCCTTCAAACCTCATCCCCTCCAGTTTCATCCCCTAAAACCTCACCTCCTCCAGTTTCATCCCCTCCAAACTCACCCCCTCCAAACTCACCCCCTCCAGTTTCATCCCCTAAAACCTCACCTCCTCCAGTTTCATCCCCTCCAAACTCACCCCCTCCAGTTTCATTCCCTCCAACCTCATCCCCTCCAGTTTCATCCCCTCCAACTCCACCCCCTCCAGTTTCATCCCCTCCAACCTCACCCCTCCAGCTTCTCCACCCAGCCCCTCCCTAGACGCAGTGGATCAACAACACTCCAGCTTCTCTTGGCAAGTGGGGTCTAACCTAGTCTAACATTTAGACTCTGGATATTTTGTAACATTTCAAAATTTGAAAAAAAATAAAAATATTATAAAAAGGAGCCTCTGAGATGTGTTCGTCCTAAACTTAAGGGGTCTGGATGACAGACTAGGTCTAACCCTCTGAACGCTAAGACTTATTACTCTTCTACCAACAACATATGTTTTTCTCGTTTGTGACGAAACAAACGCCTGCGGTTATCAATTGATTTTCCGTGATACGCTAAATTTGCTTCGATTTGTGTGTAAAATTGCTCCTTTTGAGCTCCCTTCGACTTTACTGACGGGAAAATTGGTACGTACTTAACCGGTGGCACAGCAGTCGGTGTAATTCAAACAAATCGTTATCGCCTGCGTTGTTTCCGCCAGCATATACAGCCGTCTTCGCTTTTATAGTTAGTTACATGTGCTGTGTTGGAACATAAACTGACTCCTGTAGGAATGTACGTGTGAACACGCGGCCCTATAAAGCCCCGAGTCCACTCACAAACCGAGCCATGTACTCACGCCCAAAACGTACCTGCCTCTAAATGTCAGACCCTGTTTTATATGAAGCAACGTCAGGCAACTATCAGAGACATAATGTTTCAAGCTTTGTGATGAGTTTTCTTTGAACTCAGTCGGCTTTGTTGTTAGTTTTTATCGTTCAATACAGCCTATGACTTTTATCTTAAACGATCCTATGGCCAGAGGCGACATGATTATTTAGCCTATATATCATGCGACAGTTAGTGACATTTAAATCTACATCAACGTACGTACATGTATCTTTTTCTCTCGGCAATCCCACTTTTTCATTACCAATAACCTTTGGTAATAAGGATAATGTTTTTGAAATGTCTGTTGGTGAAACAAACCTCTCGAAACACCTCTTAGGTATGGAATATTTTATGCTTCATTACAAGAGTCATTGTTATCATATTTCAGTTGTGTTATTTATATTGCTCAAAAAAGGTCTCATACTATACAAGTTGTTCAAATTATCATTATCCTCGAAACATACATGTTAAGAGCTTAATTATTTTAACATTGGTATTCAGAATCATTCAAACCGGAGACAGAATATATGCTGCCACAATAAAAATAGCTCTATATCCTTTATCACGCGTCAATGTTATCTCCAGGTTGCGCCCACCACACGTGTCCTACGTGCAAGATTACGGTAAAGAAGCTGCTATCAGTGTTGCTCATGCACAGGACCTAATTGAAGCGGATTCGTCTGCTCAATGGTTACAAACAGTGTCCCCAGTGAGGGTGACAGGTCCCATGTCCCGATAAGTCAAATTACGAGCCCCACTCTTAAATATGTCCCCTATCTTGTCCATCGTCGGAGAAATGCAGCGTACGCCTATTAAAATACTTCTCGTAAGAGGTTTTTAATCCGGCCATGTAAACCACTGGTTTGACAGCGTTATCTTATCCGACCAAGCCCGACGGTAGTCAGGTTGTTTGCTCATGTCGGCCTGGTACTGGGTTCTACTTCACAACTGTCACTCTGTCTTTGTTTGACGCAAATTACTGATTCTGTCCTTACGTATTCTTGTGGGATATTTATGATACCTCTTTGAGGTAATTTGGAAGCCTAAATAATGTTCCAGCTGTAAGTACCGCCGATGTCCATGTACCTGGTAGCCTGTTGTCTACCTTATACCAAGATGAATACGGAGAACACTCCTTGTAGGACTATATTGGACTGCATGCGTGTAGTTTACTCAGTTACCTGGTACGTTGCCCTTTACGGTGCAGAATTAATATGTAGAATTACACTGTTCTGGAATAATACATGCACAGTGTCGTTGTGTAGGCGTGGATTACATACTATGTTTAGGGCATTTCTTAAGATAGAACTATATGTTTAGCTGGTTAGTTGTTTTGTGTAACGTTGACTTGCTTTATTGTACAAATTTTCGTAGAGGAGTTTTCTACTCAATCACTCGATCGCATGCACTTATTCCGAATTATAGGAATCATCAACTACTAGCTTGTAACTTAATGAAAACTGTAAGTTCAATAAGTCATATCAAGAAATATGTAAACACATTTCCTTTCGTAAATTGTGAACCACACAAAGTTGAAAACGACAAGTTAAAATAAATGTGAGAACAAGTGAAACACAAGTTTGATCATAACCGCTGATCGATTTTCTCTTCCAGCAACTCAATACCCATTGATAGCGGCTAATCGCTTTGATAGATATACTGCTTTTGTTGCTTTTCTGCTCCCCGCTCCATGTATATTTGGCAACGTGCGCAGTTATTTTGTCGTCTTGGAGGTTTCTTTAGCAAACATGAGTCTTGCTATCCCAGATAGGCCTGGGTATTTTTATTCTGTTATCAAGTTGAACAGCGTTATAAGAGAACCCACTAATTATAGCAGGGGAGTCGTGACTTCTCCTTCTTTAATCAGACTGGTATATTTAGGTATAATGTTTTTTCCCCACAAAACATGTTATAATGTCTGTTTATTGAAAGAAACAGTGGTGACGCTTATAAGAGGGTGCATTGTTTATCTATGGTATCCTTTAAACTCAAGTCACGATTTCAACATCACAAATCCCCTTTACTGACCTCAATCATTAGGCAATGTATTTGAAAGAACACAATAAATCAACTTCAATCCACCCAAAGAGCCTGATGCAGACAGTTCGTATGATGTTAAAGTCACCACATTGTTACCACACCAAGTCTATCTTCCTGCTGAAGTCCAATGAATACTTTTCTCATCCAAATTTAAAGTTAAAGCAGCAATGTTGATAGTATTGCTTACGATAAATATTGCTACGACTTTATATCAGTTTTATGTTTCAAGCTCATACTCAACCGAACTAAGAATTGAAAATATGACAGTGAGCAGAGGACATTGATAACTATATACGATCAACTTCTTTATTTAACGATGGTGTCGTTTCGGTATAGATCCCATAACTTGATAACGACATCAGGATTTATACCGAAACGTCGTTATTGTTAAATAAAGAAGTTGGTCATCCATATATACACCCTTGTCTTCTTCATCATCACACTAACTTCTAGAATGCATCTCAAACAAATATCATAGTTGACAGAAAAATAAAAAATAATGTTTAAATATTTGCAAGTCCAACCTGCTGACCATGAATGTGCTAAGCCAGAGACCATAAAATAATTGTTTTTATGGTCTCTGACTAAGCTAAGGTTCGGTTCATGAAGCCGGGCCTGGACTCCATTACTTCGTCTATGTTGCAGGGAGCCCAATACACAGTAGATGAGAGGCGTAGTAGTGTGTGGGTATGTCCAGCTGACCGCCTTGTCTCGATTTGTCATCTTTACAACTGTAAGCTTATGTGTGACTTAGTTTACTGTGACAGTTGCCGAGCTTAGTGTACTATGACAGATGAGGAGACCAGTCACCTGTGGGTAATTAACAATGAAGTGGCACCACCAGGTGAATCTCTTCTGGTGTTGGTTGACGTACACCATCGGTTGTTCAGACCAACCAAAGAAGCACCCACGACTGCATTCTAAAACATCGAATATGATATATACTCCATGACTTGACTTCCAATACTAATTTATCGCTGCAGAATAAAGTGCACTGTTGGAATAGTTCATTTTGACGACTGCTCGTCTAGATATCTACGAACATTATCGTTGGTGAAAGCTATCGTTATATTTCATCCTGAAAGTTCTTAGGATACAATTTTAGAATCATAACACAAACCTGTGTATAGTAGGCCAGCAAAGAGAAAGACGTGTCGTTGTAATGATAGGCAATGGTCAAAGGTCAAGAATGGTAAGCATATACATGTATGAGCAGCATAAACATTGGTATCTTCATAGACACCTTTATATTTGAAGGGAAAGAAAAAGACTTAATTCTTTCAAGGAGGTTATTATCGGTTTCCAGGATACACCAAGAAGACCGCGGGGTTATGTCCTAATGTGAGTCATGTTGGAAACCTGCCGCTATAAATCAGCATGTATTTACAATCATATTTTATATGCGTTAAGCTCAGTTTATATCCCCATAAAGCTTTCATAAATCCAGACATGTAAAACTGTATATCTTTATGCAGACAAACAAAGCTATCAACCCTGATGACATAACCACAAGCTGATTACGACTTGGGGCGGATATTCGGTCGGATGTATGGTCGTAGATGCACAGTCAATGCCCTTCACGTTTAATATATGGTCGCCCGCTTTAATCAGACATTGACGAAGGGCCAGGGCTTTGATGAAAACAAATACAAGGGAGGAGGTGAGCTCTTTAAGTCAAAGCATGTCATTAGGAAGGGGAGGATTGTCCACTCTAAGAGCAACAATTCTGTCTTGAATCCTGTAGCTCATCGATTTGGGGAGCAGACGATCAGTTCCTGCCAACTGCTGATTAGCCCTGCACTTCCCCCTGATGAATTGCCCCCGTCACAGGTCCCTCCCCGGCGTTCCTAGACCCTCGACCCCCTTCCTCCTGGTGTAATCTCCTCTTGAGACGTTCTCTGTCATGTTGACCTAACGCTAATTCCAGAAGAACCAGTGGGAAAATGCTCGGCCGATTTCAATCCTTTGGTAATCGTGACGAGTTGTCGACAGCAAAAGTGATCCAATTTTCGGAAGTCAACTTTGACTGCGCGTTAGGACAATCAGTTGAGCTATTGTTCGCCCCTCTGACTTTTCCATGGCGCTTCCGCGTGATTCCGACCTAGGGTAAATGTGCATTTTGCTAAATGAGTGCCGGCACAATAAGCCATTCACCCTTGGTGAACAAACATGAAACCGAATTCTCAGAAATGAGCTGACCGAATCTGAACTTATGATTCTTCCATTAGAAAGTCTCTGCCGAGCTCAAAGCCCGAGTTGTTTTCATTTAGTCAGCAAAGCACCCAAATCAAATAGCTGTCGTATTTGAAATCAGAAGAGGAGCGCAATTTCGAGGGTACTTCTGTCGGGGATAATTTGCCTGTGCTGGGACCGTACCACAGTGATCGTTTGATAGATTAAAAAAGCAAAAAGTACGAGTGTTTGAAAATTGACTAGAAATGTCATCAGCAAAGGGAAAGAGGCACTTGAAAACAGCCAGATTGTCTCTGGCGGCCGCCCTACCTTCTTACGTAGAATTCAACAAAGTCTTTTATATTTAGAACATAACAAGTCTTGTAAAAGGAATTTCGTCGTTGCTCTTGATGATGAAAACGCTGCTCGACTGGAGAAATGTGTTTTCCATATATAAAAAAAGATTCGAAACATTCATGTACTTCAAGGGCTGATGTCACGTTGAATCATTTTCGTTTTACAGCCAATGTTATGCATATTGAATTTAGTTTTGGTGTGATCACAACTGCATTAAAGATTGGACACGCTAATAGCCTGAAGCTGGAGTTGAATCAAGCTATAAAGACGACAGTTAAACGTTCCTTCATTGTCGTAATGTGGGCTGCTTCAAATTGCGCTCTTATTGAAGAAGACATAAACAGTCAGTGCAATATTGCACACCAACAAATTGAGAGTAATCACAGTAGATCTTTAACCGGAGTTCCTTCACATCACTGGAAACAGATATGGATATTGTCAAGGTTTCTGAACTCAACACATATCCCCGGTTATATGCCCGGGCGCTGCTGTGGAGACTTAATAGTTTTCTTTTTTATATGAAGATCTAACAGCGGTGTTTTTCATCGCCTTATACAATACCACAAGTGTCCGAGGGTTCAGAAACAAGCTCTCTCCTTATTTGTTGACTCGACTCGAGTATAGGACATAAAGATCCCACATCTGAAATTAACTTTCTGATTTGGTTGAAATTGTTCTCTCTGGGAAGTGGTAGCGGTTCCAGCGGCCGGGCGGTTCCAGTGTTAGTTCAGAAAATGAAACCCCCAATCTGATAAGGCAGAGTTAAATTTGTTCCGAGCGACCGCCCCAACGCAATGTAATCTTGCTTGGCGATTTTTGGTCAGATTATTCTGTGCTTGTGTCGGGAAACACTGTTCATGGCGAGATTTTATTCATGGCCTGATGAACAGATTGGCAAGATACTCTCTCATTAAATTATATAAACTCCATAAAATATCGGACAAAGTTGATTGTATTTGCATTCGAAAAAAACTCCCGTCTCCTGAGATTTAAGCCCGGAACCGCCATAATCAATGGATTGCTTTTCATTGTTGCAGATATGATATCGGCTTGTGATAACAAATTTGCCCCGGGCTTTCTGATATACGATAAATTTGTTTAATTGATGGGTTTAATTCCACCTGGAATCGAAACAGAGAAGGCTGATTTTGCTTCGATGACAGTTTTTCAGAACGATATTTTGAATTATTTACTTACGTCACGAACTTGTGTCTCTGTATAAGTAGCGTTCCTGTGTTCAGAAATAGCCACTGGTCAGGTAGGTTTTTTTTAGATTTTAAAAAAGGGTTACCTTAAACACATGGAATGGCACAAAAATAAACTATTTTTATTATCAACCTATTATTATCTTATTTCCGCGTCTATGTTTTGAAAGGTGATGGTCTACACGATAGTTGAATTTTTACCAGCAATTAGAGGTCGCTTCCTTCTCGGTGTCTGTATGCGCTGACGTGAAACAGCACAGCCGGGATGGGAGCATGTGGAATCTTTTCTCACTGCTTATCTCCATGTCGTGTTAACATCTCGTGGCGAGATTACACGGAATAAACGGACAATTTGCTGAAATACGTCCCCTGTTCGGCTGAAATATCAAATAGGAGATGGCATAGCTGCGTCTTGCTTTTACTGGTCTTATCAACGAACTAGTTCCGTTCTTGAGACCACCCACAAGCACACGCTTCAGAGTCGGCGGTCCCTCTTGTCTGTCTGTCCGTCTGTTTGACACCAACCCGTGGTGCCTGACGAGGGTCGAGCCTGCATGCTGTCATGTGATGTGATCACTTGATGACTGGTGACAGGTGTTGCGACATGCACGTCAAGTTTTCACAGCTGTCATCAAGGGGAGACGACTCGCCCCTATCTTGTCGCTTGCAATTAACTTGTGAATACTTCAGGGTGCGGGAGGGTGTCATCCCTCTCGTGTCCCCATTGCTTTACCGCTGTCATCCGAGTTCGGAACCAATTTCCTCAATTAAGCATCTTCTTAAGTACTTTCCCGGAAGTAAAACTGCTCCTCCACGCCATGCCTTCTCTCCCCAGAATAATCATTCCGTCATTCAGGAACACCTCAGCTCCAAAATAAAACAATTAAAGTCACTTTAAACTAAAGCAAGTGTTTAATGGTTTCAAATGGGATGACACTAGTGCCTAAGGTTGTTATTTGCGATCTAATCTTAAGTGGAATTAATCTGATTAAGAAAGGGTTGACGTGCTACTGAAGTAAGGTTCTTCACTCCGAGCACCTAAAGTACAATCTACTTGGTAGTTGTTGTTAGTGGCTATCCATGTCATTGGTGTATCCGGGGGAGTGACATTATCCCCCACCCTGGAATCATATCTGACGCTGAATATCCACATTCTAATGTAAACTAAATATAAGCAAGTGAAGACGTTAACATCACGAATCCAGAGATGAGGAAATCTAAAGGTGACACATATTTTGTTCAAGTATTTGACTAGGCCCAAGTGTATGCTACACCTTGACGGGCACTTTACAATTTAGAGTTTATAGAGTCCCCGACCTTGGATAGAGACTAGAGAAATCATTCGAGCTTTGTTTCGAAACGTCATTAATCGTGTTCTTCAAATGCCTACATAGATCTACAAGGAATCATAAACCGTCAGACCGCTTGAAGCATGCCTGTCCCCAAACCCGACCAATCTGCATACGTCCCGATGTTCAAAGCCTACCATTGACATCAAACCAACACATCTCAATAATGAGATGCTTTATGAGCTTGCTGTTGTTTTCCACGCATGTTTCAGTTGCATCGTAAACATATTTCATACATCAACGTACCAGCCTGCACTCAGCGCAGCGCTACAAGAAAGAAGGCTGTAAGGAGTTGAAGTCGTAAAGGTGTCCAGTACGACTCTTAACCTGACAAAGTCTCGCGGAGACGAGAACTCAAACGTAGCGCTGTCCATCACGACTTGAGCGCAACCATCATAAACCGCCATCTCGAATTCCGACCCGCGTCCAGGTATTGTAACTCGTCATTTTATCAGGACCTGTCATCTTTTCCGGCAACTGTTTCACAAATAAACTGTAAAAGACGAAATTCTTCCACAAAAACGTCAAGAATTGATGTCTGGGTACACAGTGGTGTCATTTCGTCTGCCGGATTCGTACATCCGGGCATTGTCGTAAAAGCTGACGACCTGTAAAGCATCACGTGGTTTGTTGATTCTGCTCGCGATGCATGACGGGAGATGGTAGATCCTGCAAATGACGGCCTTCATTAAGATTTCCAGCATTCTCCAAGAAGTTTGTCTTCCTACGTCTAATTTTATTATTTCGAACTGAGATAGCAATCAGTGAAATGGTCTGGTTCTTAATGAAGGCAATGTGCAGGTGCCGTGTGCAGCAACGTTAACCGTTGGGTCAGCGCCATTCTTGTGCGCAACTTACGTACATGTGCTCTTAACTAGTAGTTTTGTGACCCCAAATATACTTCCACTGATTTAAATGCTCGTTCTGTCAAACTCTGAATGATATTGACCACCATCCAGTGAGAGCTGTACATGTAAATGTGCATTGTCTGCACCCAAACATGCAGCGATGGTATATTAGCAGATTTGGGCAATCCTCAGCAGTGACCAGCCAGTTCTGTCTGTAAAAATGTTCTTAAAATATGCCCTGGAGACTCCAGAGTACCTTCTCTAGAAGCCGCGTATTACAAATTGTTCACATCTCAAACTTTGCTTGGCCAAAAGACTTTGTTACAAACTAAGTTCTTGGTTTCATCCCGAAACATTATGCGAGCTCTTCTTACTCAAAACTTGATGATGATACTTTATTGTTTGTTGAACTTGTCTAAACAGAACTTAATCAGAAAGGAAATCTTGAAAACTAAATCAGAAAGGAACTAGATACTGGATAAACTGTGTAATATGTAGTGAGCACATAATGCCTGTGTGATATACAACCATTATGACGTGTTTAGATACTGTCTTCATTAGATACTGTATATTGTAAGCAGCTTGGACGGTCTCCTGTAGAGGGTAATGTAAGCAATAGCCTTGTATAGTATTGACTTGCTGGGAAATGCTCTTAAACAAGTCATCATAGGGCCAGTCTGATGCAATTCACTATATCCAGTATAAATAAAACATCGGAATGGTTTCAATCCCGTGATCCCCTGCTGTTCCCATGATTAGTGCGTTCAATTGTTTACGCAACTAAGTATTGTTTACTCGTGTTGCTATGGCATTGTTCCAAAGGATGCACTATAATTATGTCATTTGTTTACTGTTTCCTTTATCCGTCTTACTTCATCAAGCGGAGATTACGCAGACCCTTCTCTTCAAAATTACGATCAGTGACTCCAATCCAAACGCTGAACCAAAATAGCTTTGTTTGAAATAGTTTCAAGAACTTGTATAAATGCATCTCGAGAGGTTCCCGTAACGCTTTGAGTTGGCGGGTATTTAGGTTGACCTGCACCAGTCTCAGTCTGTTGCATGGGAAAATCTTCAGGTATGTTCATCTTGAACGTAACAAAATGGCGTCAGGGAGCAATTCAAAAACAAGAAATATGAAAGCATGTAACCTGGAGCGGGTGTCCCGGCGCCGGCTTTATGAGCACGCGCATGTCATCGCTCATTAGCCGGTAAATAGTTGAGGGCGAAAAACCAGAACAAGGCTTGGGCATGAAAACTGAAAACCCGACTCCAAAGTCATCTTCGGGCCTTTGTCAGGGATTTCCGCCATGAGTTATGACGCTTATTCACGAGCTCCATCTGTAGTAGTTATATGACGTCAAGGCACGTGGCACATGCACGGCAGAACTTCTAAGATCTACTGTAGCCTAGATCTATATTAGTAGGTTTTAGTATTGGAGAGTTCTCTAGAGATTACCAGCTTTCAAACTTCAAATACGTTGTAACAAATCATCAAGTAACCTATTACCACTTGATGAAAGCACGTGATTGAAAATATGATTTTATAATTTAAAATATTTACAGGGAATGACTTGATTATATTCTTAGATTAGAAGTTATTTCGAGTAGGCTACACATTGTCGATATTAACCCCTGTTAACGCGCCCCAACAGGTGTTGAGTTAGGGGCCAGGGATCACTTGCCTTGTTCAATATATGCATTCATTGAAGGTAATCGATACGAATTATTGATTTCTGCAGTGTCACATTTAGGTTATTGATTTCTCTTGCGCTTGGAGTGATTTACGGGATATTTGTGACTGTATATTGCTACATTAGCATAAAGTAGTCCCACAAGAGCCCACTGTAAGCCGGTTTGACCTACAAGTAGAGCGAAGGTAGAAGACGTGTTGACGGGAGCGTTATTTGTGAGACTTCTGTCAGAATAATTCTACCATTGGCTTATACTGTCGAGATTTTAGTATTGAAATATTCAAGACAAACGTTAAACGATTATTCAATATCAAAGTAGTTATATTAATTTTTTTTAATGAATACGTTAGCACCTCACTATCAATTGTTTTGTAATTAAGTTGATTTAAGTTTAATTTTGTTGAGTTTATGTTTTCATCTGGAACAGGACAGAGTATTATGTTGTCTTTCATCGAGGACATTGGCATTTATGGATTGATAAATATGTGTGTCGGACATTGCTGATTAATTGCATATAATGTATTTTTTCAAATATATGTTTTACTAAGACATTAAACCCAACAACCGATATACCGATTGGTAGATGCAATATACTTCACATAGTTATATAATTCCTGATGTTTTATTATTATTTTAAATAATCTTATGTGTATAAGGTAAATTAAACATTAAATAACATTGTTTGAGAATCCACCGTAGTAGAAATGATAAAACACTATTTTATAACAACGCAATTACACAAGTATTAATGTCGTGACCTATATTTGCACATGCGTCTCCTTTGCGAAAACATCGGTCGTCTATTTAACCCTCTAAAAAATGTCAAGTTCAATAAAAAAAAATATTGCCTCCAAATATATGTATTCATAAAATGTTTAAATAAAAAGAAATAATAGCCTAAGTGATAAGACGGGTCTGCCTATATGTATATAGGTAGACATGATACATTCAAGACAAATGTGATTAAGTTTGATATGAAAGGTGCACATACAGACTATGTGGGACATTGGCAATAATAGAAAAATGAGATAAATGTCCACTGGAAAATATATGCATAGTTGGGTAAATTATAAAACGACACCCGCGACGTGAATGGCGGCGTTAATGGATTGTATCCCCACTCTGGCGACTACAGGATCCGTGTACAGTACGAACGGTCTCCCTTCCCATGCCAACATCAGAAAAACACTGTAGATAATTAACATGCAGTAGACAAATGAATGTTTTCAGACTTTAAAAATATCAATATGGATGCGCCTGTCTGCAGTATGCGACACAATTAGTTATATCGGTGTGAGAGGGGGTCCCCCGTGACTTTCAGACGTGGTCCCTCCCAAACTGAACGCTCCTTTTATGAGGACGCCTCCCCTCATTTGAATATGAAATCGTGAATTGAAGTGATACTATTTTCTCTTAAACATCTCCCAATTTGGCTAAAATGCCGCGAACTAGTTTTCAATCAAGGATGGCATTTCTTTTAATTATATATGTATGGCTAATTCCATATGTTGAGGTAAAATGATACTATTCTTACCATCAATCACCTATTGCTGAAGGATCAACGCATCTATATATTTTTTAATACATTCGTAGGTATACAAATTGGTGACACTTGTCATCGATCATTGTAGACAACGCACACTGACTAGTACACGTAATGCAGTGCATGTGCGCGCATACCCACATACCGTTCCGGACATTCCGGAGTGTGGCAGTTAACCCGTCTGTACAAGCGTCACGTGACCAGACGCATGTCTGTCTGTCGCACTCCGAGTCGAGGGGTCATGTGACAATATTTCTAACTGATGTAAATCTTCCCCTTCTAATTATTCACCATGTTTCTCAAGCGTCAACTCGTGTACACTGGCCCCTGCCGGCGTTGATTAATTTCGACATATATTCAAATGAACCGTTCTGAAGTTAATGCCCGAGGGTGGACATGGTTTGTGTGACTTGTATATATATATATATATATATACACACACACAGGAGTTGTTAATCCGAACCTCCCTCTCAGTATACCTCGTATATCTAACATGTCTCCGTGTGCACTTCCCGAACCGGTTCATAGCGCCTCCGCCATAACGGCGACGCCATCATCTTCTTAAGTTTGAACCCCTGTCTCTTCACGACGTCTCTCTCTTTGTACATATACCGGTCATGTGACTAGGTGACGCCAAAGTACAAGACTCGGCGTCACAGCTTCAAAGCAAGCGCGCCCCGAGTGGCCATCTCGTGCTCCAATAACCCCGCCGGAATATGTTCTGAAGAAATGGACATGTACGCCCTTTTTGTTAAAGCTTGATCATATATATCCTTCCAGATCATCAATACTGATCGAGTCAACGGCGTCCCCTGGGACGACACCAAAGTGTTTGTCGGCATGTTTGAGGATTTAAATGTCTCGTTCAGCGTCATAACGCTTCATAAAACAGATTGTGTACAGAGCTTGTCAAAATATTCCATCATACATTGTCACATCCGCGGGTCGAGAGTGTCTTAGAGAGATGCAGTTATTTACCGATATCATATATTGTGTTAGTTACATTCCCGTGTCATTCGCCCTATCCCCTTCAGCCATCGACTACACGACGCCACTCTCTAACTTCATCGATACGTCATGGACAGTTTTTACAAAGTCGATTTTATGTTTTCCCTTTCTAGGGTTAGTCTTACTCGGTTATTTTCATGTTCAGAGTCAATTAATTATCGCCTGTCAACAATTAATCAATATCACTAAAAAGTGATATTTCGATAATATATCCCGATTTAACCCTTCGCCGGTTTTATGACGTGAATGTATGCACATGACGACACCGCTGCCATGCCAATTACATACAGGAGTAGGCTTGCACGTGTTGGCATCTCGTGTCGAGGCAAGTTTTCATAATCAATCTTTAATTAAGGTTTCACTGCTGACTCTTACGTGAAATGCAAGATAGTCTTTATATAGGCCTATTAATTTGTTTACATCCTTTAACCATATTGTAACTTTATGATCGTTTTCTGCATAAGAACCATGGTCGCAGTGTATACAAAGTGCTGGAGAATTTTATCACTAATTGCATTCGTGTTTTTCAGTGATAAATCAAATTTTCAATTGTCCTTTAACATTTTGTATCGATTCATTGCTCCATTTACTGAACAAACGTTAATGATTTTGTAATTTCATTACTGGTGGTAACAATCTGGATTTTTGAAAGGTGAACGAAAGCTGTGTAGGCCTATCTTGATTTTCCTGATATTAAGGTGGCATACATGTAAAAAGATCCGAGGTCAAATATTGAAATATAGAGTAAA
Source organism: Gibbula magus (assembly GCA_936450465.1). Taxonomy (NCBI): domain Eukaryota; kingdom Metazoa; phylum Mollusca; class Gastropoda; order Trochida; family Trochidae; genus Gibbula; species Gibbula magus. The sequence continues at coordinate 16,387,576 of OW388290.1, read as the reverse complement.
ACATTAAAAAATGATATAAATAACGAGTTACATAACGAAATTGAAAAAAAAACCTAACGATATTGGATATAGTTCATAACATTGGGTGAAGTAAGGGGTACCTGTAGCAATTATGGTATATAGTGTTCACGTATACGTATATATTGTAACATAACGTCCAATATATATATAGAGTGTCTGGCTTCTATAGCTCTGGTTTAGTCAGTGCCTGAGACCCCTCAGCACCTTGAAACCGACGCGAGTCTATGGATTTTGAGAGGTCTGGGTAGTTCGTAATACAAGTATTGATACACATTTTACCTGCAGCTCGGCCAAGCAGACAATGTGTTTCAGGTATGCTCCTTCTAAATGTTAATCTGTCTGGCTTCTTGACCTACGGCCATGTCTGGTCTACCCGGAGTTATGAAAATATCGACTGGCTGTAGCACTGGCCTTCGCTTGAATACCATCCCGTATGCTTTAGGATTTCAACAAAATGACGTGTCACTCAAAGTCTAAGATAAATGCAACACATATATGACTGTGGAAGTTATGCAATTTATCAGCCTGAGACGAGTCAGGTGACAGTCGGAAGGAAGGGATCTGGACAGGATATTGCAATGTACTGTGTATTGATAAACTATCACTCTCTACCAACGACACGGAACAAACCGTTCCAAGACAGTTCTGCACAGAAGGTTGACCGTAATACGTGTCCCCGTTTCCGGATATAACGCGGGATTGCTTCTTAAATGAATATGGTAATTGTATAGTTTGTAAAATATTATTTGAAGTTGTGTCCTTTAAAGTATGTTTAGCATTAGAATATCTGAGGAATTAATGGTCCACTGATTCTAGTCAATGTTCACGTGCTTCATCGCATTGATAGCCAGAGCGGTGTTGTGGGTTTTCCTCCTGCAATAATACCTCGAATAATATTAAATATTAACAATAGCAATGTTAAAAACAATCTAACTTCAATTCACTTGGAAAAAGGCAGGGTTTCTGGATGTATTTATCCACATAGATTTTGTGTGTAGGCTACTTACACCTTTGTCCGATCAACAATATTTCGACGGTACTCTTCGGCACACCTGATTAATGTTAGTGTTATTTCGAATATCGAACTTAAGAACTAAATATCCCTTTAACATTTATAAAATTAAGTTCAAACAATATTCAGTCGTCGTTTCCTTTGTTATCTTCAATCATTTTCAATCACATCTGCAAGTCTAAGAATGCGAATAGACGGTAAGCCAGAGTTACAAATATGTTAAGTCCTCGTCGTGAACGATGACGCTATAGGCTGACTGGGCTACTCAATGACACCGATAGGCAGGAAATCTCACTTATGAAGGTTCATTTCCTTGGGTTCAAAACGAATGTTGTTTTTACGTGTAGTGGAGATCTTGGCGGTGATGTCACACCATATTTTATGTAAAGCACCAAAGTGAAACTCTTAACGAGATTGCAAGAAACGGTGGCTACTGTCCATGGCAATTAATTTTTTGTCAAATTAATCATTTCGGGGTAAATAAGAGACAAGTGTTGACCCTATTCCGCGTGTTCTTTGATCACTCTCGACATTAAAGCTCGGCCAAAAAGATGCGCGAAATAGCTGACAAAACTATAATTAATTTTCGCAACTTGAAAACATTGTTTCCATTCATTCCAAGGATTTATTTTCACGGTTTGTCAAGATGGGGAACTTCCCTGGCGTTTTAAGAGTATCAATTTATAATCCCGAGCATCATCATTCTTCATGTGTAACGGCTTAGCCGATGAAATCATCGCATTTCAAAATGGCGGCCACTCAATCACGCCAAAAGGTGGCATTGGTGACAATGACGTAATCCCAAGGGGGGCAACTCTGCCTGCACAATGTCATTATGTTAAAAACAGTGTGCTCACCCTTTAAAATATTTGATTTGTCATTTAAATTTATTTTCAAATATTCGTTAAATGCACCACACCCCGCCAAAACCGCCTTCACCAAAACCGAAAAAAAATAATGAAAAAAGAGTTTTTATCAAATCAAGACATTCGAATTTATAGCAAGGGAATCGTTTAGCCACGGGAATTTGTTAAATTTTAATGATCAATATGATAAAGTATGACAATTACCACAGAAAGTTAGGAGTCTTATGAGAGTAAGATATGAGTCACATAATAAAACGATTTAAAATTTGCAAAATTTAATAATGTTAAAGTATTGTGTTTGTGTGTGCATAGAAACATTCAGCGTCTTCCACGTCACTTGTAGCACGCCATATGTCTCTTGATCTGTTCAAGTGACCGTCAAAGAGTAGCTTCCCTTTGTTGCGGTGAAACACAGTATGACGTCACTAACTCAGGATCCGAACTTGGGCCTTACTTTGGCGTGATTGGACAACTCATAACTCCTTGTTTGGGTAGCTCAATTTTAATTGTTTTAATGTATTGTACTTATTCCATAGTGATGTGGGACTTTATTGAAAAAAAACTGTCTGTCTGCTAACTACTACATCACTGTGTTCCTTATGTTTTGGAAGTTCCTCATATGTTGTTACATGTAGCTTTGTAAAACACATGATACACGATGAAATGCGTTTCTGTATAAGTTCATCAAAGCATGGAATGACGTCAACGAATAAACCTAATACATATGGGTCCTTTTGCCGCGCGAATAAAGAAGGGTAAAATAGTACTGCATATAAACATAGGCGCCAGACCCTAAATATACACTTACGTATATCTGCCTACCTATATAACATGTAAAGAAGGTATGACACTGTCCATCTTGAATATTGGCACATGACCGGAAATGTAAACTTGGATCAGTCTACGAATATTACAAAGAGTATTTGAGCCAGCAAACCAGTTTAACCATTACCGGTCCTATGCCAACATTCAAGATGGCGGACAGTGCCATACCTTCTGTATATGTTACATAGGTAGGTAGGTATACCAATAAGTATATTTAGCTTCTGGCGCCTATGTGCATAATGTCTTGAAAACAAGTCAAGATGTTGTTAATTCAAAATATGTGTCCAGTATCAGAAGGTCAACTTCTGCATATCTTTCAAAAACTTCGTGATACACGACATTCCAACATGTTAATTGTATAAGGCTTAAATCACATTACGGAAAACAAGAATGCAAAACATTTTTCGTAGCTCATGCTTTTCCTTGTCAGCTTGTATTAATCTTACGTTACTTTGTCAAAGTTGAATAATTTACAGTTTAAGCCCTCCATCTACATAGAAAGATATATACTTATTTGTATAAGCATCAAACTTTATTATTTATTTTGACGTTTTTACCATTTCGCATTGGTTGAAATTCAGTTGTACTGTAAAATCAGCCATTTTGTGCTGAAGGGTTTCGTTTTTCATCCATCCAAAACCTTTAAAACCCAACGCAATATGTCATGACGTCAGATTAGCGAATGTTTAATCGTATTTTAGGGTAGAGCTGTGGCGAGTTTGACATCTATCAAGATCTTCTTTGAGTGAATCAAATCGTGATACGGCTTAAACCGAGACTTTCGACGCCGAAAACTGCGGGAAATGTGCACAGTTCCATTTTTTAAATCCTGTTTTTAGACATATCACTTCCCTCTCAGTATCGTGGCTCATAATGTTGTTGGTTAAACTGAGAATCTCATGAATCGTGTATGATTCTTGCAACATATACATGTTGTCGAACATTATTTACCTAGGTTTTCCCTAACAGTTCTGTTGTAAATCTGTACTTAAGACCATTGATTGAGTGTATGTGTAGGTGAATAACTGCATGGCTCAGGAGAAAGGACGGTAACTCAGATAATGTGTTGATTTTACTTTACAATGATGACAAATACCATTGAAGACATCCTTTATTTGCTTAACCTATGTTATATCTCAATTTTTTAACAATATTGATAAATTGACGAATTTTTCAATATATAGGTTTCAGTTCTTGAATCTTGTTAAATAATAATAGTCTAACGAGTTCATTAATGACTTTGATTTTCAATTGCACCATCACAAGTGTAAATGCATCTTCCATCTTGACAGATCGTCGGGCTGATCGTCTTAATCATGGATATTGTGGCGTAAGTTATTAAATGTTAAACATAGTTTGCAAATTGATACCATATTAACATATTTACCTGTAAAATGAAATTTTGATATTGATAATATAATGCATTCTCAAAACCCAGTTAGGAAAAATATACGGTTATTTCAACAGTTATGTTACAATTACATCAATCAATTTTTATTTTCATACTGAAAGGCCTCAGGCCTGTAGTACATATTACATTTATTCATTTGATGGTAGCAACACAGTTTGTCTAAGTGTAAACGCTTTATGGATGTAGATGGACAAATGTTCTAATTGAACTTTACAAGACGTTTTCATCAATGATATAAACTTAAAAGTTTCAGGGTGTTCATAATAGTATTTCTTTATATATACAGTTCTTAACGATAAGTATGCTGGGCAAACATACACAAAATGATACTCATCTTCGACATAATTATCTGAATACGAAACTAAAACTATCTGAACTAACAAATGTATATATTCCCTCAAGCATTATTCCCGCTTTTCGTTTTATACATTGACCGTCTCTCTATATAGTTACGTCGAGTCTCGAAAATTTAATTGATTGATGGCCCAGACCAAGGTCTTCTGTAATTCAGGATTACATTAAAGACATTAACCTTTAGTATCCTGAACAGTCATTGCATTTGGCTACATTACATACAGTTGTGGCTGTTAACTGTAAGGATAGGTTGATGTTGTCTGTACGGAAGCAAACAAACCATAATCTATTGTTGTTGTGACGGGGACTGACTGTATATTTGTATCTATGTAAAGCATCGACTTCATACTATTACTTTGAAATGGTAACATTTTATGAATTAATAGTACACAGCTTCTATTGTGTTAAGATTCTATTAGATTAGGCAGGCCCAAAGTGAGATTTGGGTGGAATTAAACAGTAAATAGCCCATTGAAACGAACAGGGTTGTTTAAGCAACGTTAAACGGCACTTCTTCAACAAGAGTAACAGTGTTCCGTTTCGTGTATCGTGTTAAGCAGATCGATGATCAGTCGTCCCCCAAGCAGTACATGTGCAAACAGTATCTGCAGGACCCACTTCCAGTCGCTGATTGGCTTAACGTTTAACAAGATGAGAGACGGAGCGGATTACGGAGGCCGTTAGATAACTGTATCGGGGGTCTGTAGCCATGGCTCTCAGATTAACACGGGTTAGCAACATCTCCTGCTGTGTTAAAGTGCGCCAGGATCGGAAAGGAATTGGTAGTCGACAGAGGCTGCTGGTCGAGTACAGTTGCTACAGATTTAGACTCCACGTTGACTAAAACATCAAAGAATATAAGTGAAAATCGTTAATGAACAACATTATTCGAAAGATAAACGTGCACTTTGAATGTTAAACACGAATACATAGAGCCCTAGTGGAAGGTCAACTAAGCGTTGTTCGGCGCTCTCCGGCGACACTGGAATTATAATCCTACAGCAAACAACACACAGGAGCTGTATTTGTAAACGATTTTAGTAAATATAGATAATATTTTTTAGAAAGTGTTGTGTATATCAACCACGGCTCATAGCACTGGAGATCAGATAAACTATCCGCGTATGTTTAGTGATCCACTTTTTTGCTTATCTAAGTATATATAATTTGTAATGGGTATGTTTTTGTTTTATTTAACATTTTTGCACTTAACTATTCCGAAAGGAGCCATGTTTATTTTACATTATTTACCTTCAATTGAATCAACCGCAATTTATTATCTGTCAAAGCTAAACTGAAAGCAAAAATCTGTTTTCAATTACATTATTTCCTTTCAATCAAATTACATGAAACTTAAACCCCGAGATTTTCAAAGCTGCGGGTATACGGCATATGACGGGACAAGCGTTCGCTCATAGGTCAAGAGTTCCGAAATTGAGATCTTAAAAGCTCTCAGAGTCTTCTCGTAAATTTGCCTTTTCCGTATTACAGGGAGCGAGACAGGACTGATATAAAGAGTTTCGTAAGCTAGTCTACGAGGATAAAAGAAAGCAAGAGGAACGCGCAAGAGGTCGCCCTTGAACGGAGACAAGTTAAAACTGAACGCACTGATATATGGTGACATTGTTTAAACAACTTAATGTTCCCCAGCTCTAAGAAAGAATGGCTTTTTAAACGAGCCCCGCCCGAACTTATCATTCAAAATGATTTGCGATATAAACGTAAGGTATAATAGACAGGATTAATATTTGGACTAGATTAAAAGATTTCATTGATAGTAAACAACGAAGCTCTCCTGTTGATATATTTACGAAGGTAATTACAAAGCCGTTGGTTTGTTGAGGGAGGGGAAGCAAATACAGTAGTTCGCTTTCAATAGTCAGGCCTCGTGAGCATGCATTTTGTATTTATAGATAGCTGTTCCTGTTGGTCTCTATGTATAGGCGATCGTAACCGGTGTTAGGAATTCAATGGTGCTTTATCGTTAACTTGATTGACATATGTTTCTTTTACTTTTAAAGACTATTTATGCCAAGTTATCTTTTAAACGGTGTGAAGGGGTTCTGAGTTAACTACTTGCTGTCTTTTCCGTTTCTTCAGACGATATTAGGCCTACTTCTCCAGACAAGCAATAAAACGAGTCATCAGACATTACTAGCGTTATTTTACTGGGAGGTTGTCGCAAAACCACCCATCCACTCCCCTAAATCCTCCCAGTCGCCCTTCCCTCCCCTTAACCATTAAAACGTTATCTATATCAGATTCAGTATTTTGTCTGACCACTGTTCGGGACAGGCTTGCGTTATGAGAAGGTTACCTCCCTTGGCAATTCCAAGATGGCGTAACCATGTTTAGCGCGCCCTGGTGTCCGCATCAAACCGGCCCTAATTCTTTTAGGCTCTCCGCCAATTCGATGAGATCTCATGTAAAACTGTCTGTAGGCTATAAGGTGTCACTACTCTTCATTTCAACTCTCGGACCGTTGGGGCAATTCTTTCTTGCTATTCCCGAGACTCTAACATCAATCGGTTTAGTACCATTCTGTTGTGTTTTTGACGCCGGCCTTGACTCGAAATGCGTTATCACAGAACACTCGTGAAAAATCAATTGACAGTAAAGTGAATTATCTACTTATTGACAGATGCTTGGTCTGTGATCCCTCACGCTGATTGGCTCCGTGGTGTCGTGTGTCCTCGGTAACCAGGAATCAAAGGTCCCTTCAACCGAGTTCTGTCTTTCAAGATTAACAACGATGCTTTGAGCTTTTCCTGTATATTTCTCATATATAGAAGAATTACCATCAACGAAAGCTTAAACGAGAAGCAATCGCTATTTTCGAAGAACAATTAGAACATCAATGTAAAAAGGAGACAATCTTACCACCTGAATTGACATGTTTTGGATTAGTTTCGCATCTATGACGACATAACAGACAACCAAACCTCATTAGATAGTACCGTTTTATAGCCAACTGTCATTTTTTGCAAGGACATTGAATGAAGCAGTTTAGTTCTGAAACGTTAGATGCCTTTCAGCTGTTTGAGACACGGTCGGTTGTCTGATAATTGAATACATCTACGTCAATATAGCACCATATCACTTCAGCAATTTCCTTTATATAAGGTTACGCGCTTTATAATCCACTTGCCCTGACATCCGGCATAGTTGGAGTAGCTTGTGATGGTATTACTCGGAGATGACACTCTTATCAGGGAGTGTAATCTTCCTTCAAGACTACCATTACATAGACAAGTTTTATTTTAACTTCTCGTGTTTCCCGTCAGTTGACGAGGTGATGGCATCCCCGGCAGGCAAGTGTTACTTAAGACCGAATGCCGTCACCCGTTTCTACTTAAATACCGGTAATAGTAGCTCCCCTCGACTGACTTGATCTACCTCGCCGTTATCAGTTCATCTTCATATAGGCATTTACACCAAGCCCTCTGGTTACAAAGCCTATACTCCTCTATCTGGGTGACACCGGCTTGTTGGGTGATTTGCTTCAACTGATTATGCAAACACGGCTTAACAAAGTCAGCCATTTACTAATAAATTCTTGTCATGTGAAACATAAATGTCTGTTCGGAATTGTGTGGCTACATTAGCTTCCAAATTGTATTCAAAGTTACTTAACATCTGTCATCAAAATGTCGTGGAATAGGCGATATGACGCTATAGATCCTACATGTACATCATGCCGTTGTGACGGCTCGTAGAACTGTCTATACACGATGTACGGCGTTTTTAGGTACTTCTGTTTCAGTCATAGATTGCACTGACAGTTGGTAAATTGCAATGGACGTTAAACACATGTCTGTTGTAGTGATGTATCCGGACAGGACATTGTTATTGTCACAGTGTTCGTAATTACGTGATTTGTGTTGTCTTGCACAGTGTCAGTCAGTTTCATCTCATATAATATAATTTTTTTATTACCCATATGGTTGAAAATAACCGAGTTAATATGTTTGATGCAAGCACCTGTAAACATATCACGTTTGCCTAGCGACTATTATTTCAGCACCATTTCCCGTATTTCGTCGTCTTTGACGTAATAAAACAATGGTTCGTGACGTTAGTGTAGATAGCAGTCGCAAGAGAAGAGGGTCGTTTTCTTATCTGGACATTTTGAAGAATTTCAACTAAAATAGAACTGGTAACAATTCTCGTTGAGTGCTGTCCACTTTGTGACTGCCATGTGTCGGAAATACCTCGACATATCCGAGCGACTCTAGTCCCACAAGATGCTGACGTTCTCTCTATCTTTTGGCTAATTGTCGTATATATGTACTTGTGTAAATAATGTGTTTTGCTTCAATCTTTGTTGTAAATCTTCATTACTGGAGGAAATAAAGATTATATATATATATACTACGCTCGCTCTCGCTCGTGCACTTCCTCGGGTAATTATCTCAATTTAAAACGACGTATTTATCCATATAGTTAAGCATAAGCGATGTTACGGATAACATGTATGCACATTTGTAAACATACAGCCTGTGTTTGTCAGATGCTGGATTATAAACATATATGAGCATCGCGATTGTTATAATCTATCATAAAGGTCTAATCCTTGATGGATATTACTTGAAATGCGTTCTCGCAAACAGTGTCGGTCAAATTTTCATAATATATCTCTCTGTCCTGTAAACTGCAGGGCACTCCATTATCAGACGACTTCCTGACATCAATTAGGGTTATCTCCCATGGCCATTTCGTCATTGTTAACTTCCCTTTAAATACCTATTTAAGCCCGGCTAGCTTCCGATTCGCAGATACTGGTCTGATGTGGTGGGAAGAGCAAACAGATCGCCAAGCTTTTATCAATCATAAACAAATCTCCATTGATCGGCCGCCGGCTAATTGACCTCTGACACAAGCAGACGATATCACGTTACGCCATGACACGTCTTCCTGTTGGTCTCAAGCAGACGACAGCTTATTGAGGGAGATAGCTTGTTTGCAAACTTCTCTTCACCACTACAATCAAGACTCGGAATTAGCTGCCTAGTTTACGCCGTTGTTAGGTAATTTGCGGCCAGTGTTTAAGACCGATGTTCTTAGAACCCAGGTGGGTAGCTTAACAGTAATCCCTCTGAGCACGAGCCAATATTTACCGCGCTGGGGGGAGATACAAGACAGAGCGAGGGTGACAGTGTCGGAATGTCAGCCCTAACTGACTAGTGGCTCCCTCTGGGCCTACAGGTGCGAGCAGGGGACCTGCAGATAGACTCTCTGTACATCGAAACGTGAACCCAACATCTCAACTCTCTATCTCCCCTCCGTTCCAAGGCATGCAAATACACCGGTTAAATTAACATTAAAATACAATAAATACAATTTCTATTGTTGACGGACTCACTGAGATCTTGAACTTTAACTTACTTAGATTAGAAAAAAACCCATATACATGAGGCTTCCTATCTGGCACATGGGCTAAGACATGACTGTGTACAAAATTAAAACCTTTAATACAGTATTGGTCCTTATTCAACAAATCTAGACAAACTGGATACACATGGAAATTAAAGATTAAAGAAATAAAATCCCATGGAAGAAAGTAAAGTAATTATTAAATATCACAGACTCAATTTAAGTCTACTGTAGACACTATTCCCTATTACTATATATAAGGGCCAAAGAAAATATTTAAAAAGTACACTTTGCAAAATTTAAAAAAAAGGATTTCATGGACAGAACGCTATGTCTTTATGTTTGGATACACCTGGAATTGCAAACCTAGGAATGTCAAAAAATAAATTCGCTATGTTTTGAACTAAAATGGATAGGAAACCTGTCACATATTAGATTTAAGACGACATCAATCGGTAAGATCATTTCAACGTCAACCCCCAGAGTGCCGTATGCTCGTATGTTAACCTTGATTAAATGTCGCCGGCACCAAGGGGTTCAAGAGTTTGTGGAGTGACTCACGCCCCAAAGGAAGGATACTACCCCTCGTAATAAGCACTGACCCCTGTGGGATTCTCCAGCAATTATGCAGACATGTATTTCAATGATCTAATGGTCAAGCCATCATATATTACGTCAGAGACTACCCCAGAGATGTCGAGACTGAAGTGTGCAGGAAACTCGAGTTGTCCCCGCGGCAATGTACAGATTGGATAACCTTGTTACGCTTCATTAACTCGGCTCACATGGATATGTCCTTGATGTTACTAAGATCGTGTCTCAAGCATGTGAGGAATGCAATATGGACGTTAGAAAGTCATTTACTCATTGCCTCTTCATCAAAGAAATCTACTTCACGTAATCACTGCCTCCATAACAATCACATTTTATGTGATTGTTTTTCAAGATGCTACGTGATGATGGAAGACGTTCCACGGAGATGTCTTCCGAATGGGGACACAAAGAATTTCATTGCACTTGACTAAGAACGGTTTTACCAAATATCAAAATTGCTTTAAGTCCGTTTTCCCTTTTGTCGGTCTAAATCAAATGACTGCTTATTAACTAGACCAAATTTTATTCATTGCTGAAATGAACTCGAAACAAGTTGCATATATTAATGAATTAACTATTAAGTCAAGTCCACAGAAACATGTGCCCCTCACAGTTAACTCTTTACGAGACAAATCCAGAGTGTATGTTGCTGTGTATACAAGAGCTAATAGTACATCACGTGTGGACCAGACCAGTCGGATATCAGTGTTGCTATCTACCTGAGCTTGTGCACATGTTCTGTACAGATCGATGTTCCCCGGCTGTTACCTGTATCGGGCTGCATAAAACACCTGTATCTAGCAGTGCACGGAAAACTGCGACCAAGCCCCGCTTTGATCTCCAAGAATGCAACGCTGCAATCCCACTACTTAACCTTTGTCATTCCGATAAAACTTCACTGCGGTCGCTGATTGCACATAAATTCTCATTCCCTTGCCCGATTTCTTTTCAGTTTGAAAGGGTGATATTTAAGCGACCGCTGAAGTTGCATACTGAATCGGTTTAATTCGTTTTACATCAAACTTGGGAGCTTTCCTAAAGCTTTGAAGCTCGGAAATGTGATATGCTCTTGCAACATTTCGCAATCGATCGTTTGTTATTGCTTGATATTGATAAGTATGACTGTATTAAAACTTGTGTCGGCTTAATCCTCAACAATAGACATAAAATCAAGATTTACGACAGAGTGCATACAAGGAATTAATCACAGGTTATTTAACAATGTATCAGCGCTGAAAGTGAATCACGCTGAACAAATATTGAACTGAAATGAAGCTCTGTATTGGGATATGGTATGAAATACGATTATTTGTGAATGCATGTTTTTGCATGTGCGTACACACAAAGAGACCCCAGTGTGTAATACAATAGCAGTAAACCAGCTGAAAATTGACATTGCACCTGTCTTAGTGTGTCCCTTTGAAGTCCCCTGTGATTGGAGTGTGTTAGGTCAAAGAGGCACATAAGTCAGGCGACATGAGCAGACCACAATACATAGATATCAAGGTAGGTATTCGCATTATTTGTCCAGTAAAGACTATCCGGTTACTTTGGTCAAGATTACACCTAGCCGCTATCGTCCCCTGTGCTGGCCAGGTGTGTTTGCGTGTAATCTAGGCCCACCTTGATACGACACGCTACCTGAGCTGCCTGTGTGTTGTCGCTAATGTCGATTTAAATAGGTGCGAGTAAATCAATTAGAATTCCAGGTCAGACCTCTGTACCGTTATGTCTTCTCCACTCCACACACATCGGTTGAGTGACGTGACTCGAGCTACTAGAACAGTGGCTCGTCTCGTGTCAATCTGTCTTTAAAGGGACGGTTCTATCGTTTTTATGTGTGTGGAAACAACATTCGAGGGGACTTTCCTGTTTTACATATATGATATTGATATATGAATATAACACAATACAGTTGAAACATATTAAAGGTAACTTTTTTGTAAGAATGAAGTTGTCAATTTGACAACAAATAGCGCACATTCATTCAAAATATTAAAAAAAACCAATTCATGAGCAGCGAAGCCATTCATCGGCGCTACAAGTGTGCTACGGTATAACAAGACGTTGTTGTTCAGTCTTATGATACATTATTTGTTAATTTGTGGATTAAAAAGATTTAAAAGGTTGTAAAATTACTTTTTTCTTATTTTATGTACTGCACCAAAACAAAATGGCTGTTGCTCCGATAGAACCGTCTCTTTAAATCCCTTCAGTCCGTTTTGTAAGTCACTTCATCTTGACCCCTTGAAGAAGAAAAACATGTTCATTATGAATAGTTGTAATTAGTGTGTAGGGTATTTTAGTTTGCTGCACGGGAAACTAACAAGATTAGCAGGCTCTATACAATCTGTGAAAACAATTCTGAGGCGCCTCTTTTATTCATTTTCATTTTTCCAATTTCAATTGTTGCCACTAGTTTCATTTCAGAAACGTTTGTTATTTATTTTTGTGCAAACCAAATTCGGTAAGACTTCCCGTTTGTGTACTAGTAATCAAATAAGATTTAGACATAGTTCATGTGAAACTTGTAAGTTACAATTTACAAACTAAGGCTTAAAAATGTATACTTTTCATTTGAAATAAAATAATAAAACTTTTTCACTCGCTTTTTAATTTTTTTCCACTTTCTCAGGAACTACCCGTGGGTCTGTTTGTCGTGGCTAACTGCCGTTATCTACCAGCCTCACGCATTCGTGATAGGAGGTCGTTTCCACAATGTTTACGTTTCTACAAGGGTCGTTTGCCTTTGTTTCACCTGGCTGAATGCAACATTTACACAACAATTACAACATTACCAACACGGCCTTTCTGTTTAAAATTTACAATTCTCATAATGTTAAGCTTTTCTCTTAACGAACTGTTTTAGTGTAAACTTATATATATCCATTGTCCATTGTTTAACAAAAACGTAGATTTCCTTTTTTACGTTTCAGATTAAGTAGGGCAGTTTTCAAGCGCAAAAGTGATATTACAAACTTTAGACTATTTTACTTTAGCATTTCTTCATATATTGAAGCATATTATCTGAAAGCATTTGAATACTCATATGTCGGAATAGGACAAGGAAAGCATCTATCCCCTTTTCTATCTACACAAAATATGACATTCGACATCCCCCAAATGCATCCCCTATATCATAATTTCTCGCCTTCACTCAAATTTGAACCATGAACAAATCCTGATTTAATCAAGGTTCTGAAATTCACGATTCTCTGAGACTATTTTCAATGATTTTAAAATGTTTCTATATATAAATATAATCTCGTTGAATTTTAAGAAATCGTCATTTTACCCGAAACTTGAAAATAACTGAAACTTTTGTCAATGTTTGATATTATGATTATTGTTTTTTTTTTTTTTTTTTTTTTTATAGAAACTCGAAGACGTTTTCAGAAACTCTGTAGATTGACATTTGAATAGTAAGAGATCTGGACTACCGGTCACCTCCCCGTTCTTGCCCCTTGTCCCTAGCCGAACCTTGGGCATGGTACACCCGTAATTTACAATATACCCTTGATTTATGTTACCCGCATACCTGTCGTCATATCTCACCTGAAGAAAGGTGTACAAAGGAAAGATCTACTAATGACTTTACATTGAGGTCAGTCGTGTAGGGCTTCTGATTTAATAGCGCCTACTAATCCCAACACTTCTCCGTTTTCTATAGTTTGGCATATAATTCTTTTTC